>OX031008.1:121945862-123252528 GCA_943735925.1 Pollenia amentaria
AATAATTTGGTTTGGACGTAAAGGATTAGAGCGATTCTTTTCTTTAGTTTTGATAAAACTTGATTTGGAAAAAATTCATTCATTTATCGTAGATGTTGAAGAAATCTAAAACCATAATACAGAATATCTAATTTCACAGTCCTTTCCTGAATTTCTCGTAACATATAAAACTCTTCCGTTATGCTATTAGAGTCCTGTTTTAATTTTTTTTAAACTTTAAACACTTCTAATTGTTTCGAAGAAGTAGAAACAAATAACTAAGCACATACAGTACTTTTTGTTTATAGTCACTACCGTTTTTAGACACATTAGCGAAATAGTCCATTTTATAATTAAATTTAATAGAACGTATTTACGTTATAGTCCATTTAGCGATATAAACACATTTGGCATGTATTCCATCTATCAGCGGCTTGCAAAGACTTAAGTAAAGCCAATTACTAGCGCTATAGTCACATTAGCATCATGTACCAAGTTGATCTTAGCTTTCAAAGACACATATAGAAGAACTTCTAATTAAACCGCTTAATTTGTATCATCAACTCTCTACTCGAAAAATAATGGGTTTCTTCTTGTTATCAGGGATGAATTATTTTTTTCTATTTTAGCTATCTTTTTATATAGTATGCAACTCTGTTGCAAAAACATAAGCCTGCTGCCGGTGTAATAAATATGATTTTTTGTTGTCTATATTCACATAAATTTACTATATTCGAATACTGTTGTTTGATTTAATTAGGCTTACAGTCACATTAGCGATATATTGTGCACCACTTGGCTGCAACTAAAGGATGTTACTATAAGCGAAAAGTACTGTAAATATAAAAAGTACGTGAAACAAAAAGCTGTTGACAGCAAACACTTATTTAAAATGAAGAACAATATTTTCTTAACCTTTTGTATATGAGAAGAAACAATTAAATAAAAACACAACAAAATATGTTATAATAGGTGGAATGCAATAATGCCTTACGAAATAAGGCCTTTAAGGCTTTATTTCACTTTCAATTGAGAAATAAGGCCTTTATTTGCAAAAAGGCTTTATTGCACTTTGAAAGTGAAATAAGGCCTTTATTTAAATTTAGCCAATTGTGCAATAAAGCCTTTATTTTATATTTTTTGATTCTCTTGCCACCTAAATCTTCACTTATTAAAGTTTTTCTGCGTGAAAGTGAAATAAAGCCTTAAAGGCCTTATTTCGTAAGGCATTATTGCACTCCACCGTTATAATACTACAAATAGGGCTTCAGTTGTGTTGTGTTAACATCGTCTTATTATGATTATGATTAGACGATGTTAACACAACATATTAATAGTTAAGTTTTTTCTTTTTAATAATTTTTCAATATTATAGCCCAGAAGATGTTTTTCAATGAAAAACGAAATATCGGCAAAATTTAATAAATTATTATAAAATAAAAATAATTAAAAAAGACCTCGAGCTCAAAATAAGTTCTTTTATTTATGTGTTTAAAAATTTTACGAATGTAGTTCAAAATTTTCTAAATGTTTTTTAAAATTGTCCAAATGTATTTTAAAAAAACAATTGGCCAAGTTTAACAAAAAAAAAATTGGAAAATTTTAAAATTCAATTGGGCAAATTTTAAAATGCATTTGGATAATTTTAAAATATATATGAACGATTTTAAAATACAGTTGAAAATTTATTTAATAGATATGAAAATTTTTTCAAAACTTTTCAGATTAGAGATAATAACACCTTTTGAGAAGAAAAAATTAAAGATAACAACTGCTACGGCACCCAAATTATATGGACTTCCGAAAGTCCATAAGGAAACATTTCCATTAAGACCAATTTGCTCGGGCATTAATGGTCCATCTCATGAACTAAGTAGATATATAACAGGAATTCTTAGAAAGATAACGGAAAATTCCGTGTATAATGTAAAAAACTCATTACAATTTAAAGATAGGATTAAAAATATAAAGATACAAAATGAGGATAGGATAATTTCGTTAGATGTAGTATCCTTATTTCCTAGTATACCTATAGATGTAGCCTTAAATATTATAGAAAGGAAATGGGATATAATTAGAGAGCATACTACTATTGAAAAGGAATTATTTTAAGAATTCTAAAATTTTGTATAGACGATAGTAGATATTTTCAATATAGTAGCAGAATATATTCTCAGCAAAAAGGATTACCTATGGGTTCTCCAGCTTCTCCAGTTGTAGCAGATATAGTTATGGAGGAGCTACTAGATACATGTATTGGAAGATTATCTAATAAACCAAAAATTATAACAAAATATGTAGATGATTTATTTTGTATTATTTCAGAATGTGAAATAGATAATATGTTAAACATATTAAACTCCTTCCACCGGGATATTAGATTTACAATTGAAACGGAATGTGATCATAAACTTCCATATTTAGACACATTAATAATAAGAAAAGGGAACAATTTATTAGTAGATTGGTACCAAAAACCAATTTCGTCAGGGAGAATAATTAATTATTATTCAAAACATCCAAGAAGAGTTATTATAAATACAGCCAAAAATCTTATAGAGAAAGTCCTAAATATTAGTGATATAGTTTTTCATGGAACTAATAAAATAAAGATCAAAAATATATTGGAGAATAATAGTTTCCCAAGGGAATTGATTTATAAATTGATTGGACAGTACAAAGGACATAGGGAAAGAAATGTGAGTACGGTAACTGAACCTAAAATTTACAAGTCCTTAACTTATGTACCAATAGTTTCTGAAAGATTAGAAAATTCTAATATTTATGATATTAATAATTATAGGATGGCTCATAAAACATATGGTACATTAGATAGATTATTTAGTAAAATGAAAGATAGGACGGATAAATTAGATAGATCTAATGTTATTTACAAGATACCTTGCAAGGGTAGGGATAATGAGATATGTAGTAAAGTATATATAGGTACAACGAAGAACAAATTGAAAACTAGATTAGCAGGACATAGGTCTGATCAAAAATGCAAAAATACGTCTTCTCAAAAAACTGCATTGTCATCACATTGTGCCAATTACAATCATACACCAGATTTTGAAAATACAACAGTTTTAAATACAGAAACAAACTACAAACGACGTTTCATGTTAGAAATGTTACAAATTATCAATACACCAATAGAACAAAGAATAAATTTTAAAACAGATACAGACAATGTAGCTCAAAACTATAGACATTTAATTTATAAGAATAAGATAGGAAATTAAATAAGTTTATGAAAATGTAATAGAATAATTTTTGTTTTCCGTGTATAATTTTTATTGTTTTTCATAATTGACAATTTTGTTGTTTTAAGAATTTGTTTAAAATTTTATAAAAAGAAAAAAGAAAAAAACCAAATATTTGAATCCCTGAAGAAGCTATCCATTGAGAAAGCGAAATATTGGATAGGAAATAAATAATTTTTTATATAATTGACCTTGCGCTTGAATATTTATTATATCAAACTTATTAAAAGGTCGAAGAAAATAAAACTAAATAACATTTGGAAACTTTTAAAACACAATTGGAAATTATGTATGTCAAACTTTTAAAAGGAGTGTACTCAATACTATGTTCAAGTAGTTTCTTAAGAATATTAAAGCAACCAATGTTGTATCTGCTAAAGACGAACGAATTTTGTTGTTAAGATATGATGCAGTTGAAAAACGTCTTTCGCACTCAACACTCGTTAACAGAACTGTTTTTAAATATTTAAAATTTAAATTTAAATACGCGTACAAAAAAATATTTATACAAATGATTGAAAAAAATTTAAAAATAATAAAATATCGGGATCCCGAAAACCCCGGGACTAATAATCAGAAATCCCGGGAATCGAGATTCGCCTAATCCCGAAAATCCCAGGATTTCCGGGATCGGGATTTCTCGATTGGAAGCCCTACACTACAAATAATTTAAATATTATTACATCGGTTAATCGACTGAAATTAACCGGTTTAATCGTTAATCGAAAATATCCAATTTTAAATTAACCGATCAGTTAATCGGCTAGTAGTTAATCGGTTAACCGAATGAAAACCCTACTATGTACATAGCAAAAAGTAAACTTTAATTAGCTTATTTCTGAAAAATTTAAATAAAAAGGAAAGAATAGTCCAATTGAGAGTAGTATTGAAAGTAGCCCCGCATCCAATGAACAAAAATGTTGAAGAAGCATTTACTTATTCCACTCTTTCTCTCTTCTTTTAAAAGGTTCTAAAATGGTTTTTATTCAATACTAGCTGACCCGGCAAACGTTGTTTTGCCTAGAAAAGCGGAAATTGTTCATACCAACATAGAAACCTTTGCCGGCTCATGCGCAACAACTTTACTAAAGACCATAGCATGATCAAATGATATAATTTATTTTGAGTAATTTTCAATGGTGCCGCCTATCGGAAATTGGTCATACCAACCTAGAAACCTTTGTATGCTAATGCTCAACTGCTGTGCTAAAGATCATAGCATGATCAAATGCACAGTTTATGATTTAACTCATTTCGAGTCATTTTCAGTGGCGCCACCTGTCTGAAATTGGTCATATCAACTTATAAACCTTCGCCGGCTCATGCTCAATAACTTTGCTAAAGATCATAACATCGTCAAATGCAGAGTTTACGATTTAATTCATACTGAGTAATTTTCAATGGCGCCACCTATTTAATTTTTTTTTTTTGCTATTCTTCTTACTTGGTTAGAGACCATTCCGAATTGGTACGAATCATCGAAATCGGTCCAGCCGTTCTTTAGTTATAAACGTAGTAACTAACGCCACTTTCTTTTATATATATAGATTTTACAAATTAAAATTTTCTATTTTAAGAGGCCTGCCGCAATCGTTTTATTAGTAGTTATTTATGTTGGAATATGTAGCAAGTTAAGTTATACTCACTTCGCATTATTAGCAACAAGAATTACACTGGAAATTGTTTATTTATTCTTAAATCTTTTTAGAAGGCCTTCCAGAAGCCTTTAAAGTAGATGCAAGAGGGAAAGGCTTTGGTCTTCAATGACACACCATAGGTGTGTTCATTTACTTTACTAGCAAAAACTTGCAAAGAGAAAGTAAGTAGGAATTTAGTTCATTTACTAAAAAGTAAATGAACACTTTGCCAGCCAAAATTTGCAAGTTTAAGTAGTGACGAATATACAGGAATATTTGAGGACCCATTAATTATTCTAAGACTTGGGAAAATTTTATACATTACGGTAAAAATAATGTGATTTAATTAATTTATATTTGTTTATGTTGAATAAAATGTATCATGAATTGGATTTTTTTATTTAGGAGGGGAAAGAAGTATTCGGGTTTTCATCAATAATAAAAGATAAAAAACCCATTTGTTAATAATAAACGTATTTATAAGGCAAAACAACATATTTAATTAAACAATCTATGTATAACCTATGTATATAGGTATATAAAATTTCAACGTTACGGACAGACTGACAGATTCATCTTCGCACAGCCTTAACGCCGCGAGTTATAAGGTTGAAATTTGAACCGGATACTGGTCTCTCGCTAAATCGATCGAGAAAAAATAAAAAAATGGTGAAATGCGGGAAATTAAATGTCTTTGGTTTACTTTTTCTTTCTACAAGTGGTACCTTTTTAATTTGCTATAATAGATATTAGAAACATAAAATTAAAGGTGCAGGTTCCAGAGTGAATGAGAACCTATAACGTTGGTAATTTTTTTAAAACTAAGAAACACAAACTTTGTCATTTTAATATGATAAGAAAGGTAACGAGGTAGCGGGTTAAATTATTGTTAATTAAAAAATAGTTTTAGATATTCTTATTATCTACTTTATGGCCGTTTTATTTGGTCCAAATGCATTTCTTTGGTGTTTGTTTCATAATAAACAAGACGGTCATAAAGCAAACAATGAGAATATCTCAAATTATCTTATAATTAATAACAATCTTCAATTTTGTAAATAATTTAATTTGCAAACAAATTTATTATAAATGTTTTATACTGCAATAGTGTAAAGTATCGGGTATCTAGGTAACCATTATACTCTCAGTACTAATAACAACACCTGATCGGTTAAAAGCAAAACAAAATCCATAAGCGATTTTTTTAACAAGTTCGTTATTTTATTTAGCAATAAAAATATCGAAATATCTGTCCTGAGTTAAACAAAAGTATTATTTCTTATCGCATAAATATTTTTACTTACAACAACTTATACATTTTGCAAAATATCCTTATTAAAAACTTCTTTTGGAAAAGTTTGTCTTGTAAACAAAGGCATGTTTCAAAGCTGTTTCAAAAATTCTTGCAAGTAAAAATTTTGCCAGTAAAAATTTGCAAGAATTTGTTTGTCTTTTAATGTTTTTCTCTCTTTTGACGCTCTCAACTTGCAAATTTTCTGGGTTATTGAACACTTTCCAGTGACAATTGTTACAAATTCGTAACAATTTTTAGTAAATGAACACAGCTCTTGTTAATTAGAAATAAAGTTGGAACACGGATGAGAGATCTTATGTCTGCAAAAAGGCCTTCTATAAGGCCTCTTTACTACTTCATTTTCCCAAGGGAAATGGTCGGGAAAATCGCGTTTTTTTCCTAATGAAGAATTGTAATGTGAATTATTTAAAATTTTTCATATCTGAAAAATTCACATATGAATTTTTTTGTTCTCATGAGTGAGGAAATTTTATTTATCCATTTATTTATGTAATATAAGGTCATTTAAAATATTTTTTTCCTCGCCCTCATGAGGATGAATTAGCTGCAAAATTTTTTAATTTTCACGCTCGCTCATCTGCTTTAGAACATTATAATAATAGAACAACACATTTTTTCATATTTTCTAGTTGTATTTTACATCGTTAATGCGAGATATGTATGAAAAATTTATCAAGAGGCAAAACAAAAATAAATTTATCAGTATCAAGTGGTTTTTATAGTTTCGATAAATACATCGGTAAATTTCACACGGGAGGAAACTTTGCCCTCGTTGACTTTAAAAATGTTGTACAGTGTATTATACAATAATTAAGAGTGGGAAGCTTCACAATTAAACACTGTGTGGAACAAAATAAAGTTTAGAAAAAAAGGGAAAAAAACATAAATTAAATATGTGAAAAAGCACCGACATAGTTTTTTACTGTGTAGAATAATTGGCTTTATGTGTAGCCTTAATTTACTTCAGTGAACAGTTTGGCTGTACAATAGATCCTTTGGGTCGCGGTGTTTTGGCCTTTACATAATAATATACAGTACAAAGGTATGAATGTTCGGTAGTGGCATTCAGGTGCGGAGTTGATTATTTCAAATTTAGTAATCCGAATGTCATAATAATGTTAAAGCCGGCGATACACTATCCTATTCAGTCGTACCAGTTGTCAAAAAAAATCGTGTGTGCTGTTAAAGTACGGCATTTGGCTTAAAAATGAATTGAGTGATGGGTTTTTTTGACAAGTCTGTTCGACTTGCAAATGTTTATGAAAATTTTCATAAAATAATAGATTCTATGCGATCAGAGTTGCATTTTCTTGTAAAGTAGCTGAGTCATTTGCATCTTTTTTTTAAGATAGTGGGGCACTGTCAGCAGATTTTGCAGACAGATCTTTTATATTGGATGGTATTTTCGTGTAGGTGAATCGTACGATTATGTAGGATAGTGAAACCAACAACAATTATGCTAGGAACACAATTGAGTCGTAAGTCATATGAACGTAGAACGTAAGACCGTAAATTTTAATTATCCACAATGCCGCGGTAAACGTATTTTGTTTCCTTTTGAAAAAAATTCCAAATTATTGTTTATTTTTCTATCCTTTTATTTTGTTACCAAATATTAAATTTTAAAACACAAAAATAACTTAATTTTATATTTTGAACTTTTCTTTTTCAATGATAATATGTACGTATCATATAGAATTAATTCTATATATACGTACGACGTAGATACGCTTTTACGTTTACGCCAGCTATTGTGTGCCTTTATATAAAATATTATACGTTTTAATTTAACAACGTATCTACGTCGTACACTACTACGTTCATACGGTGCAATTGTGTTCCTTCCGTTAATGTTATCAACGCAATCGGAAAATTGTTTTCAACTAAATTTGAAATATCGAGTGGGGCTAAAGTTCAGATTGGATATTCGTATTCGTATTTGGCGAATATTGACACAGATATTCGTATTCGCATAGATTAAAAATTTATATTTCTAACATCACTAATAGGCAAGACCTTGGGGGCTACTCTCTATTGCGATGCGAATGAAAAATGATAGCAAATCGAGTAATATGTACTCTTTAATGCATTTGCGCATTTGTTTTTCGCATCTTTTCGCAAATCATCACTATTTATTTAATTAAAATTTTCAAACAAAAACACGTTAAACGGCATATCTTTCCTTTTTTTATTTTTTTTTTTTAAATTTTGAAATTTTATTACTGTCAATCTGCGCCATCTTTAAGTTTTATGGCCAGAATTGCTCCGTTTTTAAAAAATTTTGCAAAAGGAATATAGAGTACCCCTTAATTGCTTAATATTATGGCACCTGGCTCTGATAAAGCGACATTGGACAAAAATTTGGGAGTTCACTTCAGGACGATCCACAGGATTTAGACTGTTATAGTTCGTCCAATTTTTCTATCCGGAATACTTATCTGTTGGCCAGCTTTGAAGTAGAGGACAGACATAGAATGACTGAAAAGTGAAGAGGCGGCGACGAACTTGTCAATTCGCTTTATAATGTAGCCATCGGTGGAGTAGGAACAAATCACGCTTCTACAATTGTATTGCATGATCGTTACTACAGAACGTTGTTGCCATGCCGGTATGCGTAGAGAAATAGTATTCCAGGCAAAAGGAGAGGAAGCGGCAATTTCTACACTAAATTACAAGTAGGTTTCAGCAATTAAGTATAGGGTGCTCAACCTTAATATATCGAGAAGCACTCCCGAGTGCTTCGACAACTGCTGTAAATATTTACAGCGATATCCAACCGCCGAACAGTAGGAGATTTTGGCCAAAACCCTATAACGCCCTTTATAACGCCCTTTATACTGTAGTGCCCGTTACGCCGCCATTTGTTGTCCAATATTAAAGATATATATATATATATATTTGTAAATGGTCTTAAGACAACTTCATTCACCATTGATTTTAATATAATAAACCGATCAATAATCAATACTTTTCGATATTTTTTGACCTTATCAATGTTTAAGATTTCATTAAAATCGGTTTGATAGTAGTCCTATTTTTTAAAAAATCCATAGCTTATTTTATCCATATAAATATGGAAATATCTATGTTTTAAATTTCATTAAGACCCTATTCCGGAAAGCAGCTTGTATTGGGGCTATGTGAAATTATGGACCGATTCGTCCCATTGTCAATAGCCTTGGTCACATTGTCAATAGGCTTGGTCCTATTGGCAATTAGAGCCTATGTACCAAATTTCATCAAATTATCTTCAAAATTGCGACCTGTACTTTGGATGGACAATAAGGTGGGTCGAAAAAAAAAGTTGTTCCAGTCACCCCCTAAAATGAAAGATATGTCAATGAAGTTTCTAAAACAGGAAAAAAAAATTCCACTAACCCAGAATACAGCCCTTTTTGTTTTTTATATATAGCGCTGTCATTTAAAGTCCGATCTCATCATATCGCATATCGTTGCTCATGGCTTGAGATTGGTTTCATGTTTGCCTTTGATGACTTTTTAATCTTACTTCAAACTCTAGATGGCATTTAGGATATTTCAGATCATTGATTTCTAATGTCTAACTATTTAAACGTGCCATGCAAATCCTTCAAAAATTAAGTACGTTTAGTTAATCTAAAAATAGATTTGTGCCGCCATGGCCAAGTTTGTATACAAAATTTTGACGATACAGCAAAATGTTGGTCTTTAATTAAATAAAAAAAAATATCACATTCCGCCGGAATTTCAGAGTACGTTGAACTAAGTTTAAACTTAATCCACATCTCAAAAACCCGGACTTAAAGTAGAAATATCTTACCCAACACTGTCTGGAGATCGTGTAAATCTATTGACAAGACATTTGGAAACATTTTCGGCGAGAATCTCGGATCATAGGAGTATGACTTAAGACTTCGATGTAACACCACCGGTGGAGTTCCGGATAGGAAGGTTTGGCGTGGATCCAACGGACTATTTGAGGGGTGAGCAGTGTAGACGGACGGGTCCAACATGAACACTAGCACTGGGCCGGTGTTTTTATTGCTGACGCTGACATGAAAAGGTCATTCAGATTTCCGGGATGAGTGCAGTGCCTTCCGGGCTGAGGTCCTAGCGATCTTGTATTTTTGTCCGGAGGTGATACTGGGTCACATCGTAGTGGGGTCTTTGGTGACAATCTACGTCGATAGTCAGGCTGCGCTAAGAGCATTGTAGGAATGTTCTGAGAGCTTATTTTGGCTTACACAATAAGGCTGTGTTGGTACCAGGACACTGCAAGCTGGATGGCAACGAGGTGGCGGACGAACTCGCGGGAGGGGGTTCGCATCTGGACTTAGAGGTCAGCGGAAGATTGGTAAAACCCCCCTTATGCCACTACTATTGGGTGATACGGGAAAGATTTCGTAATGCCGTTAACCGGTCCTGGAGGAATAGAACGGATTGCGGGGTATCGAGGGCCTTATGGCCCGGATTGGACGCAAGGGCAACCAGGGTTCTATTAAGAGTGGTCTCAGGACCCTTATAGGGTTCCTGACGGGGCATTGTTCTGTTAGGGATTTTATGAGTAACTGAAACATTGCTATACCAAACTTCTGCAGGCTGCGGGGATGCCGAGAAGCTGGAGACGGTTGACCATGTACTGTGCCACTGTCCTCGGATGCAGGGTCCCAGGCAGAAATGGCTAGGGGCTAGATTTCACGACGAACTGGGGTGTATCGCTGGATGTAATCCCGATGTAAGCCGAAATATGGAAATAGGACGGCTGTTTCTGTTTGGGGGATCGTAGGGGGGACTTGTCCTACGCAGTATCTGTCTATCTGTCTTAAACCTGTGGACTATTTTCTTCTTTACTTCTATCTTTCCTCTTTTTCTATACTGAAGGGATTTACAATGGACCTCATTGGTCTCCGAGTGGAGATGCGGCGCACAACCCTTCTTAACCTAACTTTATTCTATCAGAGGTCATATTGGCAATTTGGGGCTGCTTGGGGCAGGATTTATGTTCGTCATCACGAAAAACAACGTCGATAGATTACAGAACCGTTTGCAGATATGGTTCATCGGATGACGACCAAAAGATATCGTCTAAGAAAACTTTTTTCTTTGTTAAAAGTTGTAAAAAAAAACATCACTTAGCTTAACACTTTACAGAAAACTTTTGTGATTATTATGCATGTTGATTAAGATCACTAAAACTATTTTAATAAAAAAAAAGAATTTTTTAAATATATCAATTAGCACACTTTTTACAGCTTTTTAATTCGCATGAATTTCGGGGGGTGCCTCTTTTTGTATTTTTTTCCTATGAAAATATAAAATCGAACACTGTACGGCATGGTAAATGATGAAAATTAATATCACTGAGCCCAATTCAAATAAAGAAAACCATAATAATTAATTAATTGTGCTGTTTTGGTAGAAAAAGAGCACCCGAATCCAGTACCTTGAGCTTTTTAGGGATTAAAATTGATAGATCTCCCATTATATTCTGGATTGTTTGTAGGTTATGCACCTTTGGAAACCACGGAGGCTGTGGTTCAAACATAAACCACAGTTTTTTGCATTACTGTCGAGTGGAATTTGTCCGACTGGCGAATTCAACAGAAACTGCTGAGTAGTTGAAAACTTAAGTTCCTAAGCAAATTGTAAATGCGTAGTACAAAAAACCATGTAAAAAATTCCCACCTGTATTCACACAATGCATGACGATAAGTACTCCTTTTAATCTAGAACTTATCCATCAAACGTTACTATATATGTGTGTATGTAATATTTCAAGCAGTATTCCCCCATATTAAATTAAAAACTTTAAATTGTGATATGTTCTGCAAATCAAGTAAAATTAAAAATCGTTCTATTTATTCAAAAAAAAAAAAAAAGAAGACAGTTGTAAATTTATTGTCAAATGTCTCTGCAACGTTAAATGTCCTGAGAGCATCGTATAAACCCACATTATAACTAATCTAGAATTAAATCAAACTCTTATTAACACACCTTTGTTAAATAGCCATATATAAAGTTAAATTTATTTGTCAAAAAAAAACTTGATTGCTTTGTTTATACAATACTAAATCTACACAAATTATGGCCAATTAAATGAGAATAAAAAGTTAATCTAACAGTTTTAACAATTAAATCAAAAAAAAACAAGACAATTTAAAACTTAATAAAAAAAAAGAAATCGAATAAAAAGAAATTAAGAAACAATTTACTGTTCCAGTAAACGTTTGTATTCGGCGAGAATTTGTTCCTCCTGTGCTAGAGGTAAATCCAAATAGTCCTGTTCGGTGTCAGTTATTTCCTCGGTGAAGCGATTATAGGCTTTTAAGGATTCCATTTCCTTTTGGGCCTTATCTAAAGCCTTAGTTATCAAAGAATTGGCACCAGAAGATGTAGAAGGTCCTCCATAATTTTCATTGGTCACTATGGAGGCGGCAGCTGCTGTCATACGATTCATAGCAGCCATCAAATCCGTTTCATTACCATACAATTTCATGAGAAATTCTATGGAGCTGTCTAAACTATTTTGTGTAGTTTCGAGAGCAACACGAGCCATTTCTTCATTGAATCCTAATTGTTTGAGTTGTGATAAAATATCATCATCTGCTGCAGAGGCGGGTGGCAAGTTAGCTCTTAATTCATCAGCACTGGTTTGTAAAAGATCCATCTGTAAACGTAAGCGGATAAAAATTAAACTGAAGCTAATATTTTTTTTCTTCTTACTTACAGCCTTGGACACATCATTGTTGCAACGTTTTAAGGCCTCTACTACAACATCCCGTTCAAACCCCATTTCCACGAGCGTACACACACTACGTGGATTAACCCATTCCTTATCGTTATTTTTTGTTGCCAGATTCTCACGAACTTGTCGTTCCTTTTTTGATTTTTTACGAGACTCTTTTAATTTTTCTTTTCTTTCAAGTATGAAATTTATCGATTGTTCCACATTTCCACTACATGATCGCAAAGCTAAGCGAGCCTCAAATGGTGCATAACCCATTTCCACTAAGGCGGCTACCAAGCTATCATCAACTTTAAGGGTGCCCAATTCTGTTTCAGCAGTTACGAACTTTTCATAGGCCTCATTGCGTCGATTTTGATGGAAGAGCACTACACCTTGCAGTAGATGTAAACGCATCATTAAAGCTTTTTCGGGACAGGCACTACCTTTAAGGGTTATTAAGCGCTGCAAGTCATCACCATACGAACGACGAAAACTTTTTTCGCATAGTTCTAGGCGACGTTGGGCATCAGGTAACTGGGTGACATTCTGTTTAGTTTAAATAAATTTTATATTTTAATGTTCTTATGGAATTTTCTTGGAGTTTGTTTTTTATAACAATAAAACATTTAGGAAATGCTTTTATGAAAATGGTTAAAGTCGGGTATTGGTATAGTTTCATGCGTGATTTAAATAAATTTTTTAGGGTAAGAGTTAATTAAGCGCAAATTATAATTATTCTGTGTTTTTTAAGGAAGAATTTGTATAATGTAACTTGAAATAAGATGGATGCGAAAAACTTTTTCTCGTATTTTAAATTAAGTTGTTTAAAAGGACACTGCGCTACACGATACTTATTACCAATTTTTTAAAATTTCGAAAAATTATGTATGTTGATTAAGATCACTAAAACTATTTTAATAAAAAAAAAGATTTTTTAAATATTTCAATTAGCACACATTTTACAGCTTTTTAATTCGCATGAATTTCGGGGGTGCCTCTTTTTGTATTTTTTTCCTACAAAAATATAAAATCGAACACTGTACGGCATGGTAAATGATGAAAATTAATATCTCTGAGCCCAATTCAAATAAAGAAAACCATAATAATTAATTAATTGTGCATCGGGTGCTGTTTTGGTAGAAAAAGTGGAATTTGTCCGACTTGCGAATTCAACAGAAACTGCTGTGTAGTTGAAAACTTAAGTTCCTAAGAAAATTGTAAATGCGTAGTACAAAAAACCATGTATAAAAATTCCCACCTGTATTCACACAATCCATGACGATAAGTACTCCTTTTAATCTAGAACTTATCCATCAAACGTTACTATATATGTGTATTATATACATAATGCCACACGATATTTAAAATTTGACTAAAAAAATCCCCCATTCTCGTCCATAACAATAAACAAGAAAAAACTGGCACACTACTAAATTAAATTACAAAATTCGCACCTGAATGCCACTACTGAACATTTTTAAATTTGTATACAAACATTATTGTTATATAAAAGACATTAGCACCGCGCCCTTAGGGTCTAATTTGGAGCCCAATTGTTTACTGAAGTATAATAAGGCTACAAATAAAGCAAATTATTCTACACGGTAAGTACGGATTGTATACTTCACCTGAAGTCATTAAGATAACTCCAAGGAGTTATCTGGAGTCATTAAGATAACTTATCAGTGTGACCAGATTTTAAAATTGTTTACAGCTAAATCTTGCACAAGACAAGGCCAGAAAATGCAAAAAATGATTTAAGTAAATGCTGAAATTCTTTCAAGATTTTTGCTAACAATTTATTTACATTTTTAAATTTTATTAAAACCTACATAAATTTTACGAGCTCTTTCAAACAAAATTTAAAAAATTGGAAATATTTTAACAAATTTAGGCGGCCTGCAACATCCCTGATGTTATCAAAATACAAGCGATTTTATTTCTATGCTTTTATGCTTATTTCTAAATTGGATATGAAATCTATTTTAAGGAAAATTTGTATGGAAATTTAGTTTTAAAATACGTTTGAAATCTATTTTATTTTTTATGAATACGGCACTATAAGTTATAAAGTTTAAGAAAAGCTACAATTTCAAAATTATTATTTTTCCAGCAGTTTACACCACATATTTGTTTGAGATATTTCGTTGGATTGCCATGAAATGCCCAAACATTTACACTATGGAATTTTTATCTTGGGATCATAAAATTTTACAACATTTTTATTATTAACATGATTATGGCATTTCTAAGATTCCCTGTATGTTAATTTTTATTTTACAAAACAGGTAAGACGTTTCTTACGTTAAAACTAATCCATTTTTATACGAAATTTATTTTTGAGTGCAACTGTTTGTAGTCAAAATTTAAAAAAGTTTATAACTAAAGTTAAAGCTAAAAAAGCTGAAAACATTTTATAAAAATCCTAAATAAAATACCTAAATGATAAAATAAAGTCTTGCAGCGAATCAAAAATTTGAATGCTAAATTAAATTGCAAAAATGCTAAAATTGTCACACTGATACTCATACTTAAATACTTTTAAATTTCATTTTTCTTACTCTTTTTGCGCTTTTACTTAGTAATTAACCAACCTATTTCGATGGTTTTTCACATATTTAATTTATTTTGCTTAAAATTGTTTCTCATAGTATTTAGTAATGGATATCAAACTGTTTAGCTTCCCACTCCTTAATATTGCATAATAAGCAGAACGAAAAAATCTATTAAATTTTCCTTTAATATTAATGTCAATCAACCGCAGTGAACGCATTTGTAAATTATGTAATGGGATCGGAATTATATTGATATTTCATTGACCCGTTCCAGTTGTCCATAATTTTCGTACGATTATTAGACAATTGGTGCAAATGATATCTTGGTAGGCAGGTGGGTAGAAAGACTGGTGCGAAGCCTCCTTCATACCTTCACCCGGAGACAAATATGGTCCATTTTGACGCCTTGTTTAGATATAGATATATGGAAAGTGGGTGAAATAAATAGCGAAAGCATAAGAAAAGATACAAAAATGATAGATAAGAACAGAAGATATCGGACCAAATCCGAGAGAAACCCCACTCAACACAAATTCGCCCTACGTGCGGCTAGCACCCAGTCTCCTGCCACGCAGCCAGGTCATCCCTATTACGAATCCTCTCAGACTCTCGAGTCCACAGCCCAAGACATTCCCTAATTCGCCAAGGAATCTGCGGCCTAGCCACCTCAGCCTGCTGCCCCGTAGCCTAGGACAGTGGCACAGAATATTCTCAACTGTCTCTAATCCTCCGTGTCCTCACACTACCCGCACATATCCGACAAGTCGGATACCATCCTCATCGCCATCCTGCCTTTCATGCAGTGGCCCGTGATAATTCCTAACGTAGATAAGTCCTAACGCAGACCCTACTCCTGCCCAGCAGCGACTCCGAATCGGACTTCCTAAGCACCGGCCTCAGCGTCCGTGATACCCGGCAGTCCGTTCAGTTCCCCCATACCCGAAATGATATCTAGGAATCATTAAAATCAACTTCATTAATTTTCAAAAATTCTTTTTGTGGCGGCACAATGTTTGTTTGTTTTTTTACTTTACTAAAAGAATATTTTATTTTGCGTTGAAGACAAAAGGCTTTTTTTAATTTTTGGTTTCACTTTTGTATTTTTTTTTTACGAATATTCGTAACATCACTATTACATACATATACGTATTTCAAAATGAATATTCGTAACATCAGTATTATATACATATACATATGTATTTCAAAACTGGTGCTAAATTCGCCGCAAAGTTTAACTCTGTTCAGTTCAGTAACGAACGAAATCAAAGTGTTTCGTTTCCAAGGTAACGGTAATAAGCCTAGGTTAGGTTCCATGGGCAGCCATCGAGAGACAGCTCACTTGGGTCCTTCAGCGGTCCCTTTGTGATACCGCGCGCCAATGCCCATCCCATAGAGCAGTTGCTCAGATGGCGTCACTGCAGAGCTGAGCCAATTCAGCTTCCTAATGAAGTGAAGAAGCAATCTAAGTTCTATTGTAGATAGATCCTCCAAGCAGGAAATCATCTGCTCTCCCAGGAATTGTTCCCTAATGCCCCGTAACCCAGGACATTGACAGAGAAAGTGAAGCACAGTCTCCTCTCCTCCTCATCATGACAACTTCTGCAGTAGTCATTGAATTCCAGCATGAATTCCTAGCATGAGTCCCAACAGGCCAGTATCCAGTCACAACCGACACCACAGGGCTGATTTGGTCTCTATTGAACCTAAGTAGAGATTTAGTTCTCCGTTCATCATGACCAGGCCAGAATGCTCTGCATATGGGCAGATGGACTCAGAGGTCCATCCCTCTTGCGCAATCCTATAATACTCGCACCTGATGAATGACTTACAGTGAGCCATTGGAAGGCCAATGAATTGATCAATGAATGTGTCATCCATGCGACCACCTTCCTTGGCCAGCTCATCTGCTATCTGGATTCCCAGGCAGTCTGAGTGTCCTGGTATCCATATAAGCGTTACCCCTGAATGCTCAGCAATCTCATTCAAAGACATCCGGCATTCAACAGTTAACCTAGATGTCGTGTAGACACCCGCAAGAGGAGCAATGGCAGCCTTCATAATAAGCCTAAGTACCTTTCACTTTCAACATAAATAAATTCTTTCCTCCTTCCCTTAACCTATTTTCCTAGTTCCAACACAATGCAATGCATTAGCAGGGGTCAACCCCTGAATGATGGTCCTAACAAAAAAAAAACAATTGCTCCAGAAATTAATGGAAGTTCACTTTCTCAAACTTTTAGAATTTTCTCACAAATGATTTTTTGAGGATTCGAGAGTATCATTTCTGATCGAAAAATGAGCTCAAATGTGGTTCTTTTGCTCGTGAATTCCTAAAAGATTCGGTTAGGATGGAAAATGCTAGCTGGAATCAGGATTGGGCAGTATAATACAAATACGTATTTACTATTTTAAATACATTCTCAAAATGTATATTGTATTTTAAATACCCGCCGCTCGAGTATTGTTTAGTTTGATATATTGTCATATAAATTAAGTTCTTTGGCGGACATAAATAATTCAATACTTAGTATTTGCTAAAGGTTACTTTAGACTATCCCACAAGTCTTACGTATTTTGACGAAAATGCTCCCCTGTTTTAATTATTATTTAAACATTTTCCAAAAAGAACAAAAACTTATCATGATAGTGTTGTATTATCCTCAAAATACGTAGGACTTTTGTGAAATTGCAAGGCGAATCCATTTTTCAGGTGGCGTTGAAAGCACAGCTGTGCTTCTTTTTATCTTACAGAGATGGCAAAAGTTGCTTCTGTTTTTGACATATCGATCAACGAAAGCAACAAATAAAATATAATGTTGTGTTGTTGGTGTTCTACTTGTTGTAGCATCCCCACCACCGTTTACATAAATATGCCTTGCTTAATTGTACTTTTCTATGGAATATGTTCAGAATGCCCAAATATCAGAAGTTTTAATAGACTGTCTTTAAAAAGTTAATGCGAATTAAATGATTGATTTGATAAGTTGAGTAAGAATAAAACTTTCTTGACTATAGAACTGAAACATTTAGAGGAATTCATTACATTTACACGATGTCTTTTCAAACATGTCTGTTTTCATGTATAATTGTCTAATCTTCTTTTTATACATATAGAAAAACATGAAAAATCATATGTATAAACAAACATGAAAGCTCATTTCGTATCTGTTTGACAACCCTTTTTCTTCTCTAACCCGATTGTCAACAAACAAAACAAATGTTTTTGTTAAACATATATATTATATTTCAATATTTCAATAATGGAACTGCAGTCCATTTATAAATCTTAAGGCCGTGACCAGAAAGAACCTTTCAGTTATTTTGTGCTTTTGGACAACTTAATTCAGACCGAAGATATAATCTACATAGCATAAAAGTAATAACATGGCCTTTTAGCCATTATAATAATAAAATATTAAATTTTGAGTGCTAATAGTATTCTATATTGAACTCCTGTACTATAGTACCAATAGTTTTATTACTTTTAAAAAGAGTAATTTACCTTTTCATTTTGCAAACGAAATCCTAAAATTTTATTTTGTTTTAAATAAATAAATTAGAAAAGTACAATTGTTCAGATTTAATGACAAAAAATTCGGGTTAGGGTTCGGACGAACTTAGCAAAATTTATCGAAGTTCGTGGTAGCAGCGAGTCCTGTTGAGCAGGTGCTGCTGAGTTGACACTCATTGTTCGTTGTTCGTTGAACTCCGAGTCGTTCTGGTGCGCATAACCGATTGTCGTGGGAAAATGTCATAAATGTCGATATCAATGCATGAATTTTGTCCAACTGGTATTATATGGTTTTTATCGTTTTATTTATGTAGAACAGATCCAAATGACCTGAGACTACACATTTTTATATGTATGTATGTATATACACTGAGGCTTCTTGTAAAATTCTACGATGATCTAAGAAAACCTATTTGTCTGTATGTTTAAAAAATGATTAGAGTGGAAATAATGTATTCATCAATAAGTCCGTGTTGGCAGATGTCTACACCACATTACTACAAAAGCAGCATCTGATGATCCCCTTGAAAACGCATAAAAACCTTCTTCAACATGCCTTAGGCAATGGCAAAGTCAGCTCTTAACCCAAACATCATACAAATTTTTTAATTATCCCTAAAAATCAATAGTACAGTTCAAGAGGTGCCAAAACAATAAATTTTTTATTGAAAATTATTAAAATCTGCTTATTTCGCACAGGTCTCATACAAATGTCATACAAAAGATTAGCAAGTGTACTAAAGTGCGCCATAAAATTTAAATGGATATAAACGATTTTGCACAGTTTTTGTTTACGAAAATGTCCTAATTATTCTAACTAGAATATTTTTATGGCTTGATTATATGTATGTAATATAATATATCTTTTATGGCAACTTTAGAACAAATTTGCAATGCTAGAACAATTTTAAACTGAATTTAAAAATGATTAAACGAAAAAGATCACATCGGTTAAAGTCAATCTCTTCAGATTGACTTGGCTTAAGACTGGTTATTATTTATTTTAACCAGTAACATAACAAGACTAATTAGGCCAATAAATTTACAAGTTAAGACTGTAACTCTTAAGTGTTAACGATTTTTGATAACATCACATATTGGGCATGACTAAACAATTTTTAAATATTTGTTTATAGTTAGGTTGCGTAAATGGAGTGAAATCGACTGTATACAGCATTTTTAATTGAAGCCTGGAAAACTCCAATTTGTAATGGGTCAGCTTGTAGCCCAGACCAAAATTTATAATACTTTAATTGCTTCATTACAAACACATTGAGCATTATACTAAAAAACAGTTCCTAAGTCTTAAAATTAATTAAATGCTTTCATCAAAATTCCCAATTCGAATTTGTTTAATTTTGGACTTAAGCAAATACAGCGAAAATATTTCAGACATTTTGTAAATAATAAATACATATTTTAATTTTTATTCGTACGCTGTAGCAATTTTAATTACAGCATATCTTTAAAAATTATTTTATTCTTTTTTTAAATTCTTTCAAAATTTTAAATAAGTTTAGGGAATTCTTAATAAAGGGTGCCTGTTACTATTATTATTATTATTATTTTAAAGACAATTTTGTAAGAAATTTTCTTGCCATTTTTTTATTGCCAAAAAGTTTGGGAAAAATTCTATCATTGCCTTTGCTTCGTAACACAGTGTTATTAAATTTTCAAACCAATAAGACAATAAGCAAAAACCATTACATACCTTTAGGCACAAATAACACCACACAATATCCAAATTAACTAAAGCATAATTGTCCACAGCTTCTAAAAACTTTGAATTACAGGTAATAAATTTCTCATCCGCTTCAAGCAATAAAACTAAGGCCTCATCATAATGATCACGTTTCATAGCGGCACGTGCCTTTTCATAATAACCCAAAGCCATTAATAAAGCGCGATTTTCGGCGGGTGGCAAAAATACAGGATTACCATCTTGATCTTCCATCTAAAATAAACAACAAATTTAAAAACGAATAAGTGCTGGAAACATTTTCAAAGAAAAACCTCAAACAATTGACGACTTGAGTCCACTATAGATTCTACATCCATTTGGATTTTACGTATACGGTCATACATTGCATCTTCATGATTTTGTTCTGCATTGCTATCAACTTCACTTATTATCACCATTATTTGTTGGTTGTTTTTAACATTTTGTATTTCAAGAGTTTTGTCGGGATCTATTATTTTACCTGCTGATATGCATTTTATGCGGCTGGGATCAACTACATCTAAAGATTCGGCAACAATAGATTGCAATTCGCTGCCTAGAGCTTTTAAGGCACATTTTACTTCCACTATGTTTTGAGTGCCTTGTCTGTTGTTAATGCGGCGTACACTCAAAGTTGCAAGACCTGTAGAAATTATATAAATTACTTTCATATATCAACATACAGGATCAAATAACTTTAATTTTTGCAAATTTTTCGTAAACTCTTGGAAAATTAATGTAGCTCGTTAAAGCTTTTCGAAATCTGCATATTTTACATACATATATAAATAACAACAAATTTCAATACTAACCAGTCTCTCCGAATTGCTTTCGTGCCGCCAATTTGCGTAGAGCACCTTCTTGTAACTCCGTCAAGGCTAATTTGCAATGTGACTTGGTCATGCCCAATTCCTGGCTAAAATTATTAGCTAAGTTCTAGAAAAAAAAAAACCAAAACAGTTTGTAAACAAAGTTTACCCCCATTAAACCCTTCCCACTTACCTCAATTTCTTCCTCCACACAACCAACTTCTTCATAATAATACGGCTCGAGCCACAATTTAATACCCAATAATTGTAAACGTGCTCTTACTTGTATTATAATATTGTCTATTTGGGACATCTTGTGCGATATGTATTTATTGATATCAATCCAGTAACAGATAACTTTACTTTTCCTCACTTTTTACATCAATAGAATGACAAGCAGTTCGTTTAGACAAATTTCACAACAATTTGTTGAAATATTTCTTTTCTTTTAATTCCTTTTCTGTGGTTTTTATTATTTTCTGTGTTTTTACAGTTCCTTTGTTTTTATCTGGGTATACTTTACTGTTTTTAGCACTGATGGGATTTGTGGTACAATTGTACCAAATTTGATACAATTTAAACTTTATTGGTACGCTGGTACAGCTCATCCTTTTGTGGTACAATTTAAAAAAAAAACCCACGAAGTTGTATTATTTCTTTGAGGTGAATTAAATCAGTTTTGAAAGCTAGCTGAAAGTTGGACTGAAAGTAGAAAAATGAAAATGTGTTAGTGAAAAAGTGTGAGTGTATTGCGACTTTCAAGAAACTACTTTCATGCATGGTGGAATATTATTTCACCATGCTTTCATGTGTAAACGCCCAGTAACATTTATTATAAATATTAATATTAATTCAAATGTGTGTTCTAAGTGAAATTCGTACTTTAGTAGTCTCTTTTCTTAAATATTTTCCAGGAATATTTTCTATCCACTATCAGAATTTTTGTTTGTATATTTCGTAACAGATTTTTGTTAAAATAATCAAGTTAAATAAATAAAATTTACAATAAGCACTTTCGAGTTATAAAATAAAAAATATGCTGACGAAGGCCGAAGCGGGCCAGAAAATGCATTACATTCTACTGGTATCTAATAGTTGTATAAATTTTCAGTACAATTTACTTCATTGTTAGCCAAAGGATAGCTTAAGTAAGCTTCGTAACAGAAATATACAAACAAAAATTCTGATAGTGCATAGAAAATATTCTTGGAAAATATTGAAGGAATAACACTATTAAAGTAATTTGAACACTATTAAATACTTAAAAACTCACATAATCAATTAAAGTAATAGCATATTTAAGATGTGCGAAAAAATTCTTTCTTTCGAACAAATACATCTAAAACGGAAACAAATTCTAAAAACTTTGTTTTTGTTCTAAATGTAGTTGTACGAACGAAAGAATTCTTTCGCACATCAGAAATGGGCAGTAAGTATCCATTCTCTAAGTTTATAAAGAAAAATACATTCATATACATATTTTACCTTTTTTGCAACTTTAGCGCATACAGATTTGTTGCATCTTTGTAGTCTACAAAAAAGAAAACAAAGAAGAAATAAATACACGGCCATGTTCTGACAATCGCACGATTTGAAATCGCAAAACGCCAGATTTATTTTATAGTGTTCTGAAACTCATGCGTTTTGCTGCCACAGTTTCCTAAAAATATTCTAGTTCGCTTCACCATACTTTTGCTATTTGAAGCCGCCAAGCTTCAAGCGATTGCGATTTACAGAACACCTATTATTCGATTTCAAGACAGAATCACAAATGTTAAGCGTTTTGCGATTGTAAGAACATGCCCGACAGTTACTTTTATTCTTATAAAGAAATAATTTAAAATTATGAGTATTCAAATATTTAGATGATCTATTTTTTCTTATGAAAGTTAAAGCTGGGAAAATAAAAATATAAGAAAAGCTAATGGACATAGTTCTGGGTGATGAGATGGGTTTTGATGACTTTTTATTACCAAATCCATACTTAGGGAAATCTCGGCTTCCCAAAAATATTACCATTTGAAAAAAAAAATTCCAACACTGTTAATAGATAATACGCTGAAACAAACGAAGGACCTCATAATTGAAATTTTAAATGAAATGAATTTTAGCGCTGGTGAAGTAGAAATAACTCAAAGTCAGAGAAGCTATAACTGAACAGGTATGGGATACGAAAATGAATACCACCGCATTCTGGATTCAAAAACACAATTTTAAACATCCATTAATGAAAATCCCTTTAAAAATTTGTCAAGTTTTGTATTGTCCCCTTTAGTTTTACCATTTTCAAGCGCAGAAGTAGAGCGTTAATTAGGTATATTAGGCTTAATCAAAATTAAATTGAGAACTGGAATGAAAACAGAACTGTTATGTTCAGTTATTTGCATAATAGAAGGCGTAAAATTAGATAACGTTTGTTGTCACACTTTAAACATATCAGACGATATTGTAAAAAAATCGGTTCATCTGAAAAGTACCAAAATTAGTTGGTATATGAAAAAGATGAAAATGACATGATTAAAATTGTTAATAGTTGTAACAACTTTATTTAAAATATATTATATTATAATATTAAAATGAGGGTTCATATTAAACAAAATGAATATGTAAAGAAATTTCAAAAGTAAGTTTTTTATTATATTGATTAAAATCAATGTTTCAAAACTAGCACTTTTGTTTTTTACTGTAGCACAATTTGGCACTTTTTTTGTCTATTTAGTACTAACAGGCAAGCCTGTGTTGGTCGGACCTTGTTGTATCAGGGATGTAAAAATGGCTATTTAGATTTCGACTGGTGGTCAACGTTGCCGTTTTTATATATATGTTCCTCTAACTCCCACTGGAGCATAGGTTGCCGTTTTGGGTACTTATAACCAAAATTGTTTACTTGTTCCATTTGGGTTACATTTGTTTTAACTGAAAACTAGCAAAAAAATCTTACTTGGGGGTTAGACGATCAAGTTTTGCATTTCTAGCATACATCTTAATATTTAAACAAATTTTCTTTCAGTTTCTCATTAAAGTTGAGTGGTTTAATTTACTTTAAGGAAAACAGCTAATTACAGTTTTAATGAGCATCTTTTTCAATTAACTTTATAGGCTACTTTCTTGATGACGTCTTGAAAATAAATTTCGTGCAGCCTACGTCTCAGCTTTAAATTTTTGTAAGTTTACACAAGCAGAATTCGTAAAACTAAATGAAAATAACAATTGATCGAGTGGATGCATGGTTATTACTAACATTACTCGCTCCGCTTTTCTGGACATATATAATTCATTCGACGGTTTTAATATTTTTCACTGAGGCAATATGAAACCAAGTCTGTTGATGTTTCAAAAGCTTGAAAGTTCGAACTCATACAGTTTTGCAAATGGACGAAAATAAATGATAGCTTAGTTTGGGAGGTGCCAATTCCACTCAAAACAACAAATTTGTTTGCCGCCGATGCCTTATATACATACCAATGCTATTAATTTTTTATATTTTTAGTGGTTTGTAATTGTTGACACTAAGAAAATTGTAGGATCAAAAAGAGTACTGGGCGTTTCCTGAATAATATTAAATATATAGGTAAGTTTCCTGCGAAAAAAAATATATAGTATCTGGAAACACTGCTCTTTATCTATCAGGAAAACTTGGAGCTGCCATGGTACAACCTTGTACCTTGAGAGCTGCCAAAACCTTAACCTCACTTCAAAAATATTTTCATACAAATTTTTGAAAATTTAAAAATTTTCATATGTAAAATTTTTCAACAAAATAACTATAATAATAACAATATGCACATGTGTGTGTTGGTTTTCTTTACGTTTACATATGGAGGGCCCAGAGCTAAGCCGGTCCAGTTTATAAAATATACCACATCTTTGTATTTCGAAACTATGCTTGTATATCGATTATGCCATATATTTTGTTTATATTGCGCAACTTATTAAGTACTTTGCTCAATTACGGCAGCAATAATAACAATAAAGTACTCAATAATATTGTGTAATCCATGGATCACGCAAATCGACAAGGCTCCTAAAAAACAAATGATTTACTCTATAAGGCCGGCGATACACTATTCTATTCAGCAGTACGATTTGTAAACCAAATCGTGTGTGCTCAAAATGTATGAATGTGTGGCATAAAAGTCATTTTCGTGATTTTCAGATTTTCGTGTGAATGAATCGTACGATTGTGTAGGATAGTGAATCCCACCCTTAATAAACATTTGTTCAAATATGACTAATAAAAAATATTAGTTTGCATATTATCGCGTGCATATTTTAAGTTTTCTTCGGTATATTTGCATGCATATTTTAAACATGTTTGTGCCTATTCAAATTTGACCTAGTGATAATGTATAAATCCGCTAAATTAATACATGAGGTCCCCAAGGACCTGGTTATTAATTGAGCATTGGAAAAACGGCTGGTTATCGGAGGGTTAAAATTATTATATTGCTAACGTTTGCCGAATGGATGATCTTATTGTAAGATATTACTTTAATATTTTTCAGATAGAAATTCTAACAAAAAAAATTTTTTAACCTTTTTATTTGTACCAAATTAGACATGGTAATACCACCATACAAACATAGTTCAGAAACTACAAAATAATAATAATAAATAATACTATTGGACCAAGATTTTCGTCCCTGTCCTTTTCTGCACATGCACGCAACACAAATACACTAAAATTCCAGTGAATTCGCCTTTTTGTTGTTTTTGTTGAGAAAACAAGGCTAGTGAATTCGCCTTGGTAATCAGTGTGACCAGTAGTGCGGTTCTGTAAATAATTTTAACAATAGTTGTCATTGTTAAAAAATTTAACCAGCAAATTAACGATTTTGCCATTCTGTAACCTTTTAAACAACACTTGTTATCGTAAAGTCAGCTGTTTGCGTTAAGTAAACGACAACTTTTTTAGTCTTGTTTATTTATTGTTTAATATCGAAAAAAAAAAATTGTTTAAAGAAAAAATATAACTTGCAAATGGCCATTGAATATTTTGCATTTAATTTTACAGTTAAAATATTTTACTTCTCTTCTTTAAAAAAAAAGTAAATAAGATTAGTTTTAATAATTTGATTGTTTTTATTTTGTATTCCTCTTTGTGTTTTTCGTTATTTTGCCATTTTTTTGACAGTGATGCCACTTGACATTAACTTTTATCTATGTTGTTAAGAACAATTTACAGAATCGCATAGTCGTTAGTGCAAACAACACAATAGGTTGACAAATATAACGGCAGTTGTTATTGTTAAAAGTTACAGAATCCCACTACAGATCTTGTACATTTTAACAGCTAAATCTGGCATTAGACAAGGCCAAAAAATGCTAAAAATAATGCCAGAAATTTTTTAAAGATTTTTGTTACAAATAAATTACCAGTATGAAACTTTATTCGAAACTAAAAACGTTTTAGTGACTAATTTTTTAACGAAATTGAAACAAGCGGTTATATTTAAACAAGAAGACTTTAAGAAAATGTTTCGAGCGTTTACACTACAGAATTTTATTCTAAATACAAAGTGAAATTATTTTGTTCTTTTATATCGTAATATCAAAGGGCAAATAAAATTTACAATCAACATGATGAGGGCATTTCTAATATTCCCTGAATATTCTATTTTTTTAACAAGACAGGTAAGATGTTTCTTAACATAAGAATTATCCATTTTCATACGAAAATTTCATTTTGGGTACAACTATTTTTAGTCAAAAATTATTATAATTTATAGAAAAATTTAAGTAAACTCAATAAAACCATTCGTTCAACATTTGAAAATAATGCTAAAAAAAGCTACAAATATTTTTTTAAAATGCTAAATAAAATGCCAAGTGCTAAATGAAAATTTTGCAGCTATATGCAAATTTTTAATGCTAAATTTAGCTGCAAAAATGGCAAAATGGCCACACTGTTGGCAACATCTGTTTTATTTTGCAAAGCTGCCAGGTTGCTTAATATTTGCACACATTTAAAGCCAGTAAAAATGTACGAAATATGTATATTTTTATAGGTATGTAAGCAGTGTTGTCACATCGTAAGATTTATCTTTTTTTGCAAGTTTTTTGAGAAGCAAAAATGTGCAAAAAAGTTTTTTTCTAAAAATTAAAGTTTTTCGGAAATTTAAGTAGCTCACATAAATTTAGTTATAATTTGTAAAAAAAAAATTAAACTTCCCTCAGCTTAGTTCATTTAAAAATATAATACAGATATAAAACAAATGAATGAATTAAATTTTTTAAAAAATTAAGTTTTTTTTGTGCTTTTAAGCTAAATATTTGAATTTTCTTTTCAAATTAAAAAATAAACAATAATTAAAATAAATTTTTAGAAATTTTACGGCGTTACACCCTACGTTCTTAAAACGTACTGCCAATTGTGTTCCTAGCATGAATGGTAAATTTTCACAAAGCGCATATAACTTTTTCACTGTAGGAACACAATTGCACCGTACGAACGTAATAGCTTTCTGCAAAGATAAGTTGTCAAATTAAAACCAATATGTAATATATATGACACACAACGCAAAAATTTTAATTAAAACAAATTAAAAAACAAACTGATAGCTTTTAATAACTCAACGTGCGTTGAAATTTGCCCAACTTTAGTACTTTGCCTTAACGGAGACGTACAATATGGGACAAAGCTATTAAGTCTACATTCACACGTATCATCTTTTGATGCTCAACTCTTGTATTTTAAAGAGAGGGAAGCAAGAAGAAAAGGGGTTGGTACGGAGATGCCAGTACTCGGGCAGTACGCTTTGTGTTCTCATTCGTAGGTATATGCACAACAATGGTTGCATGTAAATTTTTTTATTTTCTTTTTCTCTTTGGTTCGCTTTAAATAAGTGTAGTTGTTTTGAAGCAAATCAAGTTAAAACCGGTTGCTGCGTGTGAACATAATGGTATCTTCAAAAGGGAATTGAAAAGAAGTTGAGCATCAAAAGATGAAACGTGTAAATTGAGACTAAGTAAACCGGAATATCAGCTTAGTTGCCAGTTTATAAGAAGCGACGTATGAAGTACAAAGGATGTTATGTGACTCAGGCTTAATTATATTTTACACGCCAGTTGCTACCGTATCCGTACCGTGTCACAGAAAAAAAATTAATAATATAAAAATAGTATGTTCTTGTGTTTTCAAATTGAATAGATATTTGAAAAGTAAATAAAAGTAAGAAATAAACAACAATTGGAATAAAAATGGAATTTTATAAAATTATTTTCAATAGAAAACAAAATGCGTCCTACGTTCCTACGACAAGCGACACAATTGTGTTCCTAGCATAACTTTACATGTTTTTTTTGTTTCGTTTCAAAGGAACCAGTGATGGAAAATTAGGTACAATTGTACTTTTTTTGTACAATTTAAGTCCGAAAAGTACAATGGTACACCAATATATAATTTAGTACAATTAATAAATCTTCCCAATTTACTGCCAATTTCATGATGTCGAAAGAATGCTTTCTTTCGCATAAATATATTTGCGAAAAATTTGTTTTTGTTTTACATGTTGTTGTGCGAAAAAGAAAATTCTTTCGACATCGTGAAATTGGCAGTTAGTATTTTTATATGGCACCACATCATTGCAGTCATATTACTGCATATGCATGCATACATACACGTGTATATAGAAGTACATTTCGCTCATTTACTTCAACAAGGTTTTAACTCAAAATATCCACTTCGAGATAAACGTGTTTAAAGTTTTTGATTTGCTTTGATCACATTAGGTTAGGTTCCATGGGCAGCCATAAAGAGACAGCAGTATAAGGATGAATTTTATACATAATATAAAGAAAAAAATAGCGAACAATTCTGCATTATATTTAAGTTTATATTTAAGTTTTTATCGCCATTTTCCTTATTTTGTTATTGATTTGTTTACTCCAAAATTTCTTTTTTTGAGCTATGACGTTGTTGAAGTAGATGAGCGATATTTATATTTAATTATGTATTTTTTTCTCATCTGTCGGAATTTATCATGGCCCAATCAATAGGTCTATGCAAAACGCTTGTTTTTTTTTTTTTTGTAGAGTCGAGTTTCTTTCGTGCAATTGTTTTTGGAGCAATTATTTTTCACTTCTTTATCATGTTTTGCACAAACAAAATGCGTATTGCATTGTTTTAAATCTGCATAAACCTAATGATTGGACCATGAAATTTTTAATGAATAAGTCATGGTGTAATCATTAAAAGGTGGCCTCGAGAATCCAGCTGTTTATTATTTGCTTGTCTGTGTTTACGTATAAAGTGTACTGAAGCTGGAATATTCACTATGATATTTTTTTATACATGTCAAACTGCATATACAAAAATGTTTTTGTTGGAAAACCGAAGCCATCTTAAGAAAAAACCCCATGTAAAAAGTGTTATCCACCTGTCAAAGAGCTTATGTAGTTTTTATTGCGCTTAATTTTCTACCTAATTGTTTGACAGATAGAAATTAGTAAAACCAAGGAATAACAAAATCTTAGTACAATTAAGGTAAAAAAGTACCATTTTTTGATGTTGTTGGTAAAATTTGAAAATTCTCAATGCCATCCCTGATAGAGACTATGAAATTGAAACATGAATAACATATTTTTTTACTACATTTTATGTCCAAATTTGCCGAGTCAAAGAAATAGTAAAGCACAACAAATTTTGCAATTATAAACAAATAAATTCTGTAATGTTTTGTGTGAAAACAATAACAAAATACCGGCTTCAGTTAAGAAACAAAGAAACAGAAATCAGCTGTGTTAATGAATTTTACTTGATTTTGCGCAAAAGCAAAAAAGAAATCCCAATAATCTTCATAACAGAATAAGTGAAAACAACACAAAACAAATTTATTTTTGCAGATTTTATTATTGTTGTTTCTATAGTTGGGGTTGCTAAATGTGCTGCCCGAATCAGTTGCTTGATGGTGTTTGACAAAAGTGACGTGTGAGTTCGTTTAATGAAAGAAATCACAATTTTTGACTAAATTCAGCAAAAAAAATAATAGAAAAGTTAATGCGCAGTGTTAAGTGCAAAATAATTACATAATTTTAAAGCTTAAAAACTGATTTTCAAAAAAATAAACTTGAAAAGTGAAGTTTTAAAACATTTGAAAAAGTTGGATAAAAAAAGGTTGAAGGTCATTTACTTGCTGAAATTAGAATAAAAGTTTTTACTGGAATTCCTTCGCGGTGGTGACTAGTGAAAAAATCAATGAAATTTTTCTTGAAAGAAAAAAAATAAATACACCGTTCTCATTTTTATCTTATTAAATAACCAAAGTTTGTCTATCATTTTTTGTGTTTCCTTGATTTAATTGTGAATGTTTATGAAAATTTTAATCAAATGCATTCATTACAAAATTGCTCAAATAAAAGTTTACTAAAAACACCAATTACTAACCTTCAAAAACAACAAACAACCGAAAATAACGCTAGCAACAACAACTCAGCTTGTTTGCTGGAGCAATCACGCCTTAATTTTGAGAGCTCCAAAGCATCCCTGACATATTTAGCAACAAAAAACTTAAATTCAAGCGTAGACAAGGAAGAAATCGTTGCTAAAAATGTCTTACACTGAACTGGAATCAGGGTATCAGGATTTACGTCAACAATCCTCTCAACAAGCGGCTGCTGCTTCATCTCAGACACTTGCCTCTGGTTTAGGAAATAGCGGTGGCAGCGCTGAGAGATCTCATCAGCGGCCTGGATTTTTTCTTGGTCATGATGGCAATGTAATTTGTTTTTCATTTTTACTAATTATAGTCAATCATTTAATACTATTTTTATGTAGTTCCATCTATTGTTTTGTGGTAATTTTGTTTATTTAGACCTGTTTTTCTGTATGTATTTGGATCCTTCGCTAAATTTGCATGAGTAATTTTCTGTGAGTTATTAGAAAAATCAATAAGACGATTTTATGGCCCAAAACAATGACCTTGAGTCAAACGTCTTGTAAATAATGTATGTATGTATCTATTGCTAACTTTTTTGTTGCTGTGGCTGCTGTAAGTTACATGACAAATTTCAATGTCAATTTTAGTTGAAGTTAAATTTTGTTGCGTGTATGTATGTACAAGGAAAAGGAGGAATAAAAAGAGGAGTAACGAAAGTAAAATAAAAATATATAGAGCTAACGCATGAACATTTTGACAAACAGTTATTATTGTGTGGAAAAAGAAAACTAAATTTTATCTATTAATGGGTAGTACAACAAAGAACGTATCTAAAATGAGAAATATTAAGAAATTTTAATAAATCCTTTAAATAAATAATATTTTTGAGGTTCAATGAGCATCGTTTACCCAAAGGTATGGGTTTGAGGGATAATAGTTAAAGGCATTAGAAGTTTTTTTTAGAGTTTAAATGTAATCGGTGTTCTACTTAAGAAAACAATATGAAATTTATTATGTATTGGGAACTACAAAACTAAAAAAACAAAACAATAAAAAGTAACAGTGCTATATTCGGCTTTTGCGAATCTTATACACCCTTCAGCATAGTTTTTAAAAAGTAAATTTTTTAGAGTTTTAAATATAAATTAGATCTATTTAATCCTCAAAAATTAGATTTAAGTAATAACTCTTAGGTTTAAAACTCAACTGTATTTGAACCCATTTTTTTGATTCCTTTAGGGAAAAAGTCCAAATGTATACAAAATACTGACGTATGAACGGAACTTCTGACAAACAATTTATTGAAAAACAAAAAGGTATTTCGGAGGACATTAGAATAGGACGAGGTGAAAAATGGACCGGTTTGGCTAATTTTCAATATTAAATACCTATGTATCAAATGTCTGAGACAAATTGATTCCTCCTCGCTCATATGGTGGCAAAATCATTATTTCAAGATGAAAAAGGGAATTATTTGTCAACAGCTCTGTAGTTTATGAAAATATTTCGCTATTTCTGTTATTTTTATAGGCTTATTTAACTTAAAAGTAAAAAAAGAAAGTTATAAATTATAACAAGACGTCATCTGTCGTGGTTTTGCTCATATCTTAGAAATTTAAGGAGCTATTCTAACTAAATAGCGAAGTTTTTCTGACTATACCTATGTGATTTAAATATTAGAATTAATTTAAAAAAGTACAGAGGGTATAGAAAATACAAAATAAGAAGAAAATATAAAGTAAAAAAAGTGGCGCAAATGCATAGATTCCTAGTTATGGACTAATTAGCGAAGGTTTTCGGACTAGACCTATGTGATTTAAATATTGGAACAAATCTAGTATACCGACGCAGCTTCAAATAAAAAAAAGAAGAAAATATAAAGTAAAAAACAGTTTTTACCATATTTTACACCAAAATGTTACGAAATGCACTAGGTAAATACTTGTGTAATTTATTCCAATAAAAGTGTAAACAATAAAAATATATTAAATTCTGTGGTTAGTCGGCCTTCGGACGAACGCAAGAATTTCTCCTCCGTGGTATAATAAACACTGGCTTCGCTAACTAAAACTTCTCTCCAAAGTAATTAGGTATTATACAATGTCAATATTTGTTGCGGTTTAAGGCTTATTAAGCGGATTTTCGAGGTTGGGCTTTGTATAGGGCCTAAAACGCTTTATAGACCGATCTACACGACATTTTATTTCTAGTCTCATCAAACTGTAATAAACTAATTTTACAACACTACATATTATAATTTTTTACGGCTTAGGGAGCACTGTGGCTGAAAATTGAATTTCATCGGCCAAAAGTCCAATTTTTTGTCATCGCCGATTTCAAAAATTTTAATGCCGTTCGATAGCAAACATATTAGAACTAAGGTATCAAAAAAACTAGATTAAAATATTCGTAATTGTGGCTGTGGCATGCTGCTGAAAACAAATATTTTATTTTGTTTTAGAAAAAAATTAATTTTTGTAAATTTGATCAGAACTAAATTATGATTTCTCGCAAACCGTTATCAATAATTGGTCGAAATTTTTTTTGTTATATTAATGGGATAGTAGTCTTTAAGAAATGGATCATTACATCAATGTATCATTTATACCTGATGTGTTATTAAATGTTTCCCAGGTTCTATATTTTAGTTAAATCCGAATTTTAGAGGAGTAGAACTTGTTAGGGTCAAAAGGGGTCAAAGAGATTTTAGTACCATCAGAAAGCTGAAGGTGCCCTCTTTAACCCCATATATACTTGTGCAACTGTTTGGAACTGTCTGTTAAACACTTTTTTCATTTTAATGAAATTACTCGCAACATTTTTGTTTGCTCTTTTTATTTAAGCTGCTCATATGACTGAAATATAACACAATGGTTTACGAGCGTTTTGTTTTGAAAAATAATTTTGCTTCTTATGAACGGCTGAACATATTTGAATAAATTTTAAACTGTCATGGCCGGGTAGCTTTTGTGTTGAATTGGAAGAACACGGGTCCATGGAGGGTCGGGAGAGTGACTTGCGGACCTCTAAAATTGGTAACCTCGGAAATTCAAACTTTTAAAAAATTCACCAAAAATATATTTATGGACTGCAAACAAAATTTAACTTAAGCTGAGTTACAAAAAATATGCCTAGGAGGCTTTTATATATTACTGTGAATGAAATAAATAAATAAATGTTTAGGCTATCTCCTTTGGTTTTGGAGATATTCGGATAAAACGGATTTTTTGGCTTGATTTTTATTATGTTTTATGTCAAACTGTTGACAATAGTGGGTTCAACATTTTTTATATTGGTAGTAAATCAGTCTTTAAACAATATTATGTTGTATTACTGTACCGATTACACCTGCTGTGTTTTTAAATATTTTTTCAAGTTCTATATTTTAGTCAAATTGAAGTTCAGAAGAATATAATTTATGAGGTCAAAAGGGATTAAAGAAATTTTACTAGCTGTAGGTAGGTGAAAGTATCCACTTTAAACCCAAATGCACTTTTGTTCCTGTTTGGACCAGCCTATAGAACACTTTTTTAGTTTGTGTAAAATTATTCGCAACATTTCTTTTGCACTTTTAATTTTACCTATTCATATGACTGAAATATAAGTGTACCAAGCCAAGTATTTTATATTATATAATTACCAATACCTGTGGGATTTTAAGCGTATCCTACTTAAGCCCATTTTAGTTCTTTATTCTACCTTATTTTGCTACCTAGGAACACAGTATAACGCAAGCTATGTATAAAAGCCAGTGGTATTCGAATAAAATCTCAGTTGTTAAAATATATCTAAGCAATAACAATCTAATTTTTTAATATCTATAAAAATGGAGAGCTTCAGCTATAAAGAATTAAAAAGGAGGAAGATGTTTTAAGTTACATTGAAGGAAAACTCAATATATATTCCTGCAGCACTGAAATACGATCGGAACTGCAAAATAAAATAACCGATTTCGTCAAAAACTTAAAAAAGCGGCTCAAACAAGTTGGATGGAGTAAACCTAGATTTTACAACAGTTTTGCAAACTGGTTAGATGGCGAACTCAGTGTCCAGATATCTTCAGAAGGTACAAATGAAAAGAACCTTGGGAGACCAAAGAAATCACTTGAGAACTGTAGAGATAGATCTAAAAGGCGGAAGCTTAAGGATATTAACGAAGAAATCGGGGATAAAAATATTCAAGAAGCGTTGCTATATCAACTGCGATCACAAAAACAACTCACAAAAGTCGATATTATTGAAAAAGTGTTTATCGCTAGTCCCAAGAGAACAAAACGGATTCTTAAGAGTGTTCCAACGCCAAGCGATGAAAAACAGTTTTCAAATTAAGAGGCATTAGCATTATTTTTAGATTTGAAGTTAACAAAAGAGCAATATATTCAGAGTACGTGCAATTGAAAAAGGTTCAAATCTGTATCCTGCTTATCATCACATAACTGCTGCTAAGAAGAAATGTTTGCCACCAAGGGACACTATTAAAATCACACCAATTTCGGCAGAGGTAAAACTTCAAGGTCTACTTAATCTACAAATCAAATTTTTCAAGCAAAAAAAAAAAATAACTTGAGTAAAAAATTCTAATAATTCAACACACCGATTTTTATACAATTAGAACAGTAATGTTTTCTAATATGTCCATTATTTTTTAGAAAATTCTGATCAATATCGAGGGTAAATTGTATTGCCTTTTTTGAACAAAAAAAGAATTTAAAGCCGTTTTCCGGGATTGGGAATTTGGGTATTTCTTAATCAAAAATGGGGATGTTTTTCAGTCCACTGTTTTAAGAACTTTTTAATCTACATAACTGCCAAAATTCATTATGATACCTTAATTCATGTTAGATTTATAGAATGTCAACCATTAAAATTATTATTTATATAGTGTAAATGAATAAAAGGGCTTTCAACATGAGTAAAAAATAATAATTTTAAGGTTTGACATTCTATAAATCTGACATGAACAAAGATATATTAATGAAAGTTGGCAGTTACGTAGATTAATAAGTTCTTAAAACAGTGGGCAGAAAAACATCCCACTTTTTGAATAAAAAATACCATAATTCTCAATCTCAATCATTAGCATTTTCATACTAAATGCTAAAAAACATCAAAAGTTTAACTTTGACCTTAAATTTCTCAACAACTACTGAACTGATTTTAACAAAATTAACACTGCAAAAAAGTTCAAGAAGTCTTCTCTCCTGCAAAAAATTTGCAAAATTATCTCTATCGGTTCAAAAGTTACAGATTTTTGGCCGATGAAAAACGATTTTCAGCCACTGTGGGGCGTACCAAAGTATTTTCCGAGAATGGGTGGTATATGGGGCGTATGATAAATTATGACTCGATCTTCATGAAATGTAGTGGTCTGATTTAGAGTAAATGTATGTTGGACTCGTGTCTTTTGTTGTTTTATTCACCCGTCCAGAACTTATATTCCTCTAACACTTCAATACTTTCTGTCTAGTTCTGTAAATGTTTATCCTATCCGCGGAATGAGCTCTGAATTTAACAATTTTTATTCGTTCATTAAATTCTGATCAAAAAATAAACCCTTAATTAAGTCTCTTAAAACTAACTTAAATCTTAAATTTTTTCACTTTTGTTATAGGTACACAGAAAAAATTAAAAATTGTCTCTAATCACCAAATTCATTCCAAATTCATAGAATCTAGCAAACAATTTGTTGATTTTGCACCTATTACCAAAATAATGATATTGATTACTAAAAATTGAAAATTGTGAGTTTTTTCAATAAATGATATTTTTAGTTTTATTTAAAAATTGATCAAAAAACTTTGCCGTTTCAAACATTGTGTTAATTGATTTAATTAAATATAGCTCGGGTTCCCAACAAGAATTCTACAATTTTAAATTTTTATATTTTAAACAAGGCGAATTCATTCCAGGTAATCTCGGTAGTACAACAAGTACAACTCGTACAAAAACCACAAGCAATTTGTTTTTGTAAAATCATTGTACAATGTCAAAAACCGAAACAAATCAAAACAGAAACAAAGATAATAAACAAAATTTTGACATCCAACAATTATAAAGCTAAAGAAAAAAAGTTACCAGCAGGGCTTTTAGGATCACCTGTAATGAATTCGCCTTGATTTTAAACGAAAAAATCAATGAAGATTTTTTTGTTATTTAATTAATATTTTATTTTTATTTATTTATTTAATTCAACTGGTAATACAAAAAGCCTTATCGGCCAAATATATAATTCACTATGTCATTTCTAATAATCTTATATGTAACTTAAATTAATTATGTATGACATATTTAAATTCAATCAAATGTAAACGTATGGCGTATTTTAATTATAAACGTATTTTCATTAAAAATTTATTTCAAAACAACTAAAATGTTAATGAAATCCAAATTAAATTTGTAATTTTCTTTCAACTAAAAAATAATTGATTCAATTATCACATTAATTAAATTGATATACTTTTTAAATAATTTTTTTAATTGATAAAAAACTACTGATAATTTTTTCTGTGTACTAGATACCTATTTTATATTTTATTATTTTAAGCATACAAGCAAGGCGAATTCATTCCAGGTAATCTCGGTAGTACAACAAGTACAACTCGTACAAAAACCACAAGCAATTTGTTTTTGTAAAATCATTGTACAATGTCAAAAAACCGAAACAAATCAAAACAGAAACAAAGATAATAAACAAAATTTTGACATCCAACAATTATAAAGCTAAAGAAAAAAAGTTATCAGCAGGGCTTTTAGGATCACCTGTAATGAATTCGCCTTGCATACAAGCCAGTAAGCAATATTAATTTCATTGACGAATTGAGTAAATAAATAAATAAACAATTTTGGGCAGGAATACCGGGAATATGATTTTTATTTACCGCTTTCCCGTGAATCAAAAAGTGCGGAAAAAAATTCCTAATGTACATACAACAATATTCGTTTATTAATTACTAAAAAGCACAAAAATAAACTTACTCAAAACTGTTACTCAATTAAACGGAAATATTTATTATCCAGAATTCTTCCGATCCCGTTCATTATGGGTAATCGAAGTCTCACTGTATATCAAAAATCTAAATTTCCAAATAATTTCTATACGTTTTAAAGAACATTTAGTAATTTTGCCAAACCTAAAAGTACGTCCACCAAAGATATAACCTCCCTTTATAAATCGGAAGTAGAGGTATTTAAAATCATTTTTTTTTTTAATTTTCAACAAACTAATACCATATTCTTGAAATCATGTAAATTCTACAGCTGCTGACCTATAAAGACATTTGCGTACTTATTGCTAAATTTGTAATTAAAATCTATTTTATATCTAGTCATTTTAGTTTGTTAACAAAATAAGAAAAAAAAAAAAAAATTAGAAAACAAGAAAAAACCAATATTTGATAAATTGCCAAATATAATTTTAATTAAACGGAACACTAGTTCTCAAGTACCGAAGAGTTTGTACCTATAAAAGAAAACCCGATTGTATTAATAATGGGTAACCGTTTAGAAAAGTTGGTGTCTGGTGGAGGCAATGGGGACTGGGCGCGCCCTCAGCGGAAGAGAATCGATTCCCACAAATACTGTCATCATAATCACATGCAATGTCAAATATGTAGAAAACATCAACGACAGTGTCATACTTGTAGTACATACGAAGGAGCTGAGAATGCTTTAGCTCTATTACATGTCAGCTCAACACCCAATTTAGGCGGTGGGTATGGTAATGCAGGATATTCATATTTTTAAATTCATTTCTATTTTTTCTTTTATTCTGTTTTTTCTTCTATACTTTTCTACCGTCCATGGAAATAATTTTAGAAACAACTTTGCCCTCGGCACCACCTTTGGATTTACGTTCTTCCTCATTTTCTTATGGAGTGGGTGTTTACCTTCTATTACTTTTACTTATTGCTTTTGTTTCTATTTAATAGTTTTAATTTTTTTATTATTTGTTTAAGAGTTTTTTTATATCTTCTTTTTTTGTTTATGCTCTTTCCGGCCTGGTTAAATATTTGTTTATTTTATAATTGCATTAAACTAACAATTGTGTAGATTGGTAATTATTTTATTTTTTATTTTATGTTTATTGTTGTTTGTTTATTAATTAATTATCTGCCAACTATGTAGATTTAAGAGCATGTCAAATACACATACATACAAAGATGAAAGGTCTTATCGAAGACTAATAGTGACAGTGAAGGAAAAATGTGGTAAATTGTTTTATTTAGTATTTAACCTAAGGTATATTAACAAGTTTTATAGGGGTTAAATCAATGAGGTGGTAATAACTGTTTATGAAGATGAAACCCTAAACATTTCTGTCTCTGTAGGCATCTTAAAATCTGTTACGAATTATGGGTACGTTCGTAAATGTATCACTGCGCTGCATCAGAAAAGCAAACTTTTTTAATGCCGATTAAAAAGTAGTTATAATTTTTTTATTGTGTGACAATTACTTTTGTGGAGTATTTGACAATTTTTAGTCCACTTCATTGATATATATATAAACATTTGAAATCACTGATGCAGTGAAGTGATGCATTTACGAACGTTCCCTATCTCTGAAGCGAAATCTTTATGGCAAATCATACAAATGAAAATGTCAACCAAATAAAAAAATTTTTTTTTTAATTTTTTGATAATAGAAACTGCAAGAGTTTTTTTTGCTGCAGACGCGGTGACCCTTCCAAATTGACTTTATAAGGTTTTTTTAAGAAATTCAGGACAGCCAGTATGGTCTTCTTTGTATGTGTGTGTGTGCGTGTGTAAAAGTCCTAAACAAATCTATTCACACGATTTATATCCGGTAATGCTTACAAAATCTTAAAAATATTCAATCAGTCGAGGTTGTGTGTTTATAAAAAGTGAAGGAGAGAACTTCTTTAAAAGTTTTAATGGGTCACCACTGGGTAACCCAGAAAAACTCACCCGGGTTTTAATGAGTACTTTGTTTAAAAAAACCCTAGTGGGGTTTTTTCTAAATATTCATTTAAACAAAGATGGTATCATTTTTACGTTTTATTTGCAGAAAAATAAATAAAATGATTATAAAATTCATACAATATATTTATATGCCCTTTGTGCATATGTAGATTTAAGTGGGGAACAGAATAGTCGCTGTAGTGCAATGTAACGAATAGCGTTGCAAGCTGTGAAAAGTTAAAAACGGTAGTTTGAAAGTTGTGTAAACAGAATACGTAGTTGTAGTAGTCGTTGAAGAAGTTGAAGTTAAAGCGCAAAGTTCGAAATTTGAACTTTGTTGCGCTACAGAGCCTTCGTCAGCTGCAGCTACTACCACAACTTCTTTATTCTGTTCCAGGCCTTAAAGTACGGAAACGCTTTTCGTGCAAATTGGGATTCCAAAATAGAGTAAAGAAACATAGCTATAATAAAAAACCTTCTCCTGTAAAATTTTGTTTTTATTGTTTAAGCCATTGTTATATTGAATATTTTCCATAGCCCTTAACATTTCTAAAGTATCGTTAGGTTCTGGCGCGGTATAATAAAAAGAATATCACTTTCATTCCAAATGGCCACAAGCGACCAAAAAATTGGTTTTTAATTTATTTTCGCGTACGGCCTTTTAGATTCAAAATGTATGTTGTGCTTACAGAAAATGTTAACTATGTAATTTACAGAACTTATGTTAACTGTTCTAAAAGTTAATATTTATTTTTAATAAAAAAGCGGATTTAAACTTTGTTTGGGATTTTAAAAAAATTTAAAAATCCAGAAAAAATTAAATGGGCTTTAACATTTTTTAAATTTAACATTATTTAGGAGTGAGTCTAGATTTCTGGATTAGTAGCCAACGAAGACGGAGGCAAATGAATTGGAATTTTAAACGAGGAGAGACTTGGAGCGTCTTATTAAGAATTTTTCAATCTAGATCAGTCTAGAATTTTGGAACAGGAGTCAAAATAGGCGAAAAAAATTAATAGGATTTGTAAATAAAGAGTTTTATCTTATCGTTCTCGATTATCAGAAAGAAGTCTTGGAGGAGCGAGTTGAAGCGAATTATTAAGATTTTTCCAATTTAAAATTCCTTGAGGTTTGAACCCAGATCTCTGAAAAGGAGTCTAAGTGGGCGACCAAAATGAATAGGATTCATGTACATGTAGTTATTTTATCGTTTTTAATAGTTAGAAGTCTTAAGAAAGCAAGTTGGAGCAACTAATTGAAAATGTTATGATATAAAATTCGTTTTTATATAGTACATACTAGGGATGCCAATCGGGACAGATTTTTGAAAATCCAGGGTTCGGGATTTTGGAAATTTTATACATATGTTTATAACACTTGCCTCACCCATGATCAAACTGATCAGATTCTGAAAAAAGCTTAAAAAATATACGTATCTCTTAGTTTTTCTAGATCAATTCATTTCGGTTTTTTGACAGCAATTCAATTTTTAATGTGAATTAAGTTGTGACGACAAATATCGTTTCTAATTAAAATAATGGTTTTTATTGAGCAAAATACAAAAATCCAGAAATAGTCGTCATATATCAAGCAAAAATTTAAAATTTTAAATACTCGCTGTGTGCTAAAAACAAAAATTAAACTCAAAAATAAGAATTATTTGCAATAACATAGTATATAACTCAAATATAATTTTTTTGTATATAGTATAAAAATGCAATAAAAACGAACAGTTTTGTACATAAAAGTTGATATGTTAAAAATCCCAGGACTCATAAAAATAAATCCCGGGATTCGGGATTTATCAATCCCGAAAAATCCAGGGGTTTCGGGATTCGGGATTTCCCATTTGGCATCCCTAGTACATACCCTGTAGACAAAGTAACTAGTATTTAGCTAGAACTGTACTGGTTAGTTTTTACTTTAAACTAGTTGCTTTTTTGATTTTTTTCATATATCAAACTATCTTATTTAACGTTTGGTTGCCATAGGAGCCCAACTAGTTCATTTTTATGCATTTATATTTACAGTATACAGAAGTACAAATAAAAGCAAAACTAAATTTAATAATTCCCCTCAATATTTTTTTCATACTTATGTAAGTATTGTTTTTAAAATACATAATTCTAAGCACTTACACCTGGAACCGGAGAGAGAGAAAGTTATAATTTATATTCTTGTTATATCCACCATGTTTCTCTTTTGTTGAATTCCCCTCTGTTTAAAGTTTTTTTTAAGAAACTAGCAGAATGCCCCGATATGGTTATTTCATCAATCTGCATTGTAAATTTGATGTATTTAACTAAATAATTTGAACAAAAAGAATACGGGTTAAGTTAACTGATATTATATATTATCCCCCATATTCATTAAAAATATTTTTGATTAATAAAATGTTTATTGAACAAATTTTCATAGAAAATTCGTTTCATAAACCTGCTATAAACCTAAAATATTTTTTATGAATATGGGGGTATATATATGGGGGATTTCATGTCAAGTGACCCAAGTTTTTTGTACCAAGGTTAGTCCTATTGGATAGTAGTTTAGACACAAATTTTCAACAAGATCGGTCAAAAAGTTTCTGAGTTAGAGGGGGTAAAAATTTGACATTTTGGCCAAACAGGTGTTCTTTCTGATCCATGTAACTTATTATCTATTGTTGTTAGCAAAATTTGTCCCAAATAAATTAGATAGCTATTTCTTCAAGCTTTCGAAAAAAATTTTTTGTTTTTTTTTTTAAATTTAGAACTTATTTTTAATTTTTTTGAAGCAGGTATTTTTTTTTTTTTTTTTGCTCAAAAGAAAGCTTAGGTCTTTTTATTTAACTTAGTTCTGGTCGCTATTTGGGCCGCGAGTGGGTTATGTATAAAAAAAAATAATTTCTAAGTCAAGACGACCATTTTTCAATTTTTAGCATATGCACTATTTTGAATTTTTTCCTATTTGTGTATAAGTGTTTCTAAATCTTAAAAATAAAACTTATGCTGAGAAACTAGACAAATTAACCTATCCGACGGTATATAACATACCTAACTAGCATTTCATACCCTGGATACAGTAATACCCACAATATATTAATCCTAGGAATAAAATCACTTTTTTGCTATAGAGATTGTGACAAATTAAATTTTTTTATTTATTTGTAATAATAATTAAATTAAAATAAAATAATAATTATAAAAACAAAAAGATAAATAATCTAAAAAATTTTATCTTAATCACATAAGATCCTTTAATAAATTTTTTTTTGTTTTTTTAAAATTTTTTTGCTCAAAAGAAAGCTTAGGTCTTTTCCTTTAAGGTAGTTCTAGTCGCTTTTTGGGCGACGAGTGGGTTACCTTGGTGCAAATTTCATCCAAGTCGGAAGACATCGATTTCAAAAGTTGGGTCACTTGACATGAAATCCCCCATATAATATAATATAAAATTTTGTGTTTTTGAAAAAGATATTAGATTTACACCTGTCTTTTTTTGCGACCAGCGTTCTGAATTTGTTAAAATAAATATAGTACATTTTATGAAACCGATAAAAATTGGGATGGTAGGCCATCCAACCAAACGAAAAATATCCGACCAAATTTGGTCGGAAAAGACCAAGTTCGGCCACCCTGATTTATACCCACTCCACATTAGTGGAGAGGGTATTATGCATTTGTGCTGATGCGACTCAGATTCACTTTCTGAGTCGATCAAACGCTGTCAGTCCAGACCCTCCAGAACCTTCAGAATAAAATTATGTTAGGAGCTTAAGATTCATGTCAAAGTTTTTAGTGCCGAATATTGTTTAGATATCTTCATCTTTATGAGATTTGGTTGTACTTAAGTGATTTTAGAAAGGGCGCTTTATGTGTGACATATAGTTAATTTTGGAACTACAAGCACATTTTTCATGGCGTAAGTAGCTACCGTTAAAGTTATTGTACCCACATTTTATGTCAATAGCCACATTTATAAGGAAGTTATGGCATTAAAAGCTATTTGTGGGAGTAGTATTTGTAGGGGAGCTATCGTCAAATATAAACTGATTCAAATAACATTTTTTAAAAATGATTAAGGTTGCAATAAAATAAATTTGGCCCAAATTTAATCTAAATACCAACATAATAAGATGGTTCATAGGCACAAAACCTACCCGGAAAGAAGTTTGTATGGGGGCTAAGTGAAATCATAAACCGATTCTCACCATTTTTTTTAGTAGGATTCGTCCTTATGAATTGAAACCAATGTGCAAAACTTCATCAAATTACCTTAAAAAAATTTCGACCTGTATTTACCGCACAAGGATACATGGACAGCCAGCCTGCCAAACGGCATGACCCAGGGACATCGTTAAATCGACTCAGAAAGTGATATTTAGTCAATCGGTATACTAAAAGCTGGGTCTAGGAACATAACTTTTTAGTGTTACACACATCAGCACAAATGCATAATACCCTTCCCACTATTGTGATGTGTGCATACAAAATAAAGTAGAAGCAAAAATTTCTCTGTTTTTGTCAAAGGCAGGCAAAAGTGTAGACAGTGTCACAAAAACGATCGATCAAAAGCTTCCTTCAGGGATACATGAACATGGATACTTATGTATACATGTCCTTAATATGTTAATATAACATCATGAACACAAATTAATTATGATCTGATTTTTGGTAGATCGGACCAGGGCTGGATATGTTATTAAAAATTTTATTACTGAAAAGAAAAGTGAGTTAATCCACCTCAAAGAAATTGTAAAACTTCGGGGATATTTTTTTTTTGTTTAATTGTACCAAAAAAGGATAAATTGTACCAGTGTACCAATAAAGTTTCGATTGTACCAAACTTGGTACAGTTGTACCACAAATCCCATTAGTGGTATTGCACCTTTGTTTACAGAAGATCTCTTATGTAATTATAAGACACCAGTAGCATACCCGATACGGTTTTCATAATATTTTTACTTTGAAAATTAGATGCATTTAACTAAATAATTAAAAAAAATAGAATATGGAAATTTTTGCTTCTCATTTTACTTTAAAAACATGAATGTTTTAATGTAACGAGGTTGATTTTAGCGTTGTTCTTGTATGTACATAAAACAAGCAAATCATTTTTTACCAAAGCCCATTGCATCAGCATTGAGTTAGTCAAACGCTCTTTCAACACCTATCGAGAAGAAGGTAGCTGTACAAAAACAACTCACTAATCTCTGCATAACTCTTAAATTAGCTAAAAGTTAGTTCAATACTTTTCGAGAAAAAGAATTGACCCACAACTGTATCATTTATGGGTTCGTTTAGAAGTCAGTTGTAAAAAAATTAGCAAAAAGCCAACTTTATGTTGAGCTAGCTTGTTAAAATCCGACAGGGTTATTTTTTAAACATGAAAATAATTTGTCAACTCTAAAACCAACCAAAAATGTACGTTTTTCTTCTTGTAGTGTTGTTATTGTTTATCTAGTCCAAAACCTTACTAGTAACGATTTCAGCTGCAAGGTACTTATACTTTGCTACATACTAAACATCTGCATGAAACTTAATAATGATGTTCATGAAACTATCATTATAATTTTGTATTTGCTTCGTTTGTATTCAGTACAATGAATAACTACGAAATGAAAGCAACAAACACCCGAAATTTAAGAGACGAATAAGATGCAGTGTTTTTGTTTACTTAAGCAAGAGAATATGAATACAAACAACTCTGAAACAAAACAACCACTGAATAAATGTCGAATAAGTTCATGGAATAACACATTTATTTTAAAGTCAGTATTGCCAGTTGAAAGAAATGAAAAACATTAGGAAAAATAAAAAAAAACAAAAATAACCATGAAGAGTAAAAGCAAAAGATAAGGAAGTTCATTAATATTAAAATAATACAAATCTTACTTTGTTTTAAATGTAAATTAATTGTTTTTAATGTAAATTTTAAAACTTCAAAAAAATTTCATTTTATTTTCATAAACATTTTTAGCAATGTGTTTTGCTTGGAAGTACATAAAAAAGTTGTTAGGAAAGAAATTTAGGCCCTAATCATATACAACGCAGCGCAACGCCACAGAACTAACGCAACGCCAAAGAATAACATTGAAAGCACAAACAATGTCATAAATATTTTGTAATTTTGTTGTTGCTTTCTACAGAAATTCACATTGCGTCTTAAAATTTCAAGCGCTCCATTGCTTGTGTCGTTGAAAATTTTAAAACGGTACATGAATTTCTGTTGAAAGCAACAACAAAATTACAAAATATTTATGACATTGTTTGTGCTTTCAATGTTCTTGTTTGGCGTTGCGCTGCGTTGTACATGATTAGGGCCTTAATTTAAAAAATACTTTCTCAACCTCGTATTTTAAAAAAATACGGTTTTGACTTTTTCATGTCAAACGATTGATATTTTTGTGTTCTATTACTGCAACAACTTATTAGTTCAATACTTTGTCTCAATTCTGTAAATATTAATAAATAGCTATTGAGTTTTAAAAAAAAAAAAAAAATGAGAGAAATTGAAAACTGTAAAACAAAAGTCGTTTCATTGAACAAAGTCTTTGTGTTTGCCATATGAAACGAAATGTGTTTGCTAGTAGCATGAATAAAACGACAGTTTGTTCAGTGGTCTGAAGTTTGTTTGAATACGAACTTCATTGAATAAACATTTCAGTATGTTCATGAATGAAGTTATTCATGCAGCCCTTTAGTACATACTACATGTCTGCACAAGACTATTAAATTCGCATTCAAAACATTTTACAAAAAAATAACATTATAACACTGTGCCAGAATTTGACACTTTTTTTGAGACTTGGCGTTTTAACCTAACTCGGGTACGCTGAATCCAGTGGTGCTTACCGTTTTTTTTAGGTTAGCTCTTGTTTTCGAGATCTACCATTATTTCGAAACTAGAGAAGGTTGCACAACATATATACGCGTAACTCAAAAACGGTTTAGTTTATTGAAAAAACTAACAAAACCGAAATTCCGCAATAAATTTTATAATATGCTTCGTCGTTTTAGAAACATCATTTTTTTATGACAAAAAAAAAAAAAAATTTTAGCAAAATTTCGAAATTTTTGTTTGTTAGAAATTTATAAAAAATTGGAAAATGCAGCTTGACATAAAAAACGAAGTTGAAAACAAGACAAGCCATAAATGATTAAAATCTATTTACAACTTTTGATTTTATTCACAAAAGACGAAATTATTTAATTAAATTTAAGCATTTCATAAGACGCTATATTTGTGAGGGAGTCCCCCTAAGAAGTGGAGCTACAGGGGAAGTATGTTTTGAGAAAATGTTAAGAACAAAAAACTAATGGAGGTCGGTTATACATTTGATCCTCCTGGAGGCGACTTCTATGCAATTATAGGACTTTTTCTTCAAAATATTTATAGTCTATATTAAAAATTTTGTATGGGAGCACCCTTAAGGAATGGAGATAAATGTTGGTGATGTAAAATTGAGTGGGGTTGGTCATACATCTTAACCGTCTAGAAGCATCCTACGCGCTGCAGGGGCCAAATTTCTTATTTACTAAAATTTTTCATAATTTTTTTGACGTTTCTTTTTTATTTTTCATTTTGCTTTAATTTTAATTGGGAAAAGTTTTTTGAATTGTTAAATGCTTGGGCCCTCTGATTGCGTTCCACATATTCTGAACATCCAACATTATAAATGCACTGATGCTGCTGAACCAAATTAATTATTTCGTTTGAAACCTACACCAACTCTTTTCTTTCCACAAGCGGATGGGCAGATTGACTTAATTCCCTAACCTTCTAGTTAAATGACTTGCAAATAATTTTCATTTAAAGATCAAACATATTCTGACCAGAATTCTACTAACACCATTAATTTTTGACACTTTGCGTTAAAAAAAAAGTCGTTAGAACAGAGATTATTTTTAAACCTCTTAATAAAACTGTTTTTTTTTTGTCCTCCACTGTTCTGTAAATATTAATCTTGGCAATATTTTTTTTTGTATGTTTTTGCTGTTATTTTGGTTCTTAGTTGAGAATGCTTTTATCTGGTACTGGCTCTGACGTTGGCTTTTGCTCGCTTGTATATTTAGCTCACTAATTAATCGGTAGTGATGTTAACAAAAAAAAAAAAAAAAATTCACGCGATAAACTTGTTTTGTAGGCCTGAAATTTCATTCATTTGTATTCTAGTGCTACTGGTGTCAACAGGTGTTTTTGTGCTTGCTTTCTTTCTTTATATGGAACACAAATTAAATAACAATAAAATAAAAAAGAAATATGTACTATATTTGGATTTATTGTTGAAATCTCAACTTGAATAACAGCAAGATGATTTATGAAGTGAGTTAAGAGAACAACATCAATTAACCAAAAATGTTGATCAACAATATCATCTAAATATAAAACCATTGAATGAAAAGCAATTTCTTTTGTTTCATAATAATTGATTTAGATTTTTGTTAAGATTTTACGGGCGGCTTGAAAGGCTTTCGCCCATGCTGTGTTTAAGAATATTAAAAAATGTGTATAAAGACGATAAGAGTTTTGTGATTTTAATTTAATTTTTAGAAAGAACACTTCACGTCATTTGAAGTTGATCGTTGGAGTTTCAAAAGATAGACTGACTTAATATTGTTTTAAAATAAATAATCTTTAAAAGTGTGCAAAATTTCAAAAGAGTATTCTACTATTGGCGTATTCACAAGACCCCTTGTATAGTTGCATCGGTTGTATGTTGTATTAAAATATATTATGTACTATTGAATTTCAATACACTGTACAATCGATACAACGATACACGGGGTCTTGTGAATACCCCATTGGTTTAATTGTTAATTCTTCAGTACTGAAATTCTGTAACTTTTTAACGACAACATTTTGTCGTTAAGTAGTCAAAATTCATTAGGAAACGATAATTGTCATTAAGAGCTATGCTGTAGTGACATTTTTAACAATTTTTGTCGGTAAATAATATCGGTTACTAACGACAAAGAAAAAGTTGTTGTTAAAATATAACGATAATAAATGTATTGTTAACTGTCTTATTATTAGTGGTATCCACACCGAACTTGTTAATTTGTTAGTCGGTAGTTTGTTAATTTGTTAAAGTTACCAACTGTGAACGACCCCCTTTTTAAAACTTTGTTAGTCTTTTTACTTTCGTAGTAAAACAGCTGATTTATTGTTCTGACACAATTTATGATTCTTAATGTACACGAAATATTTTTTTAGAAATGTATCACAAATGACTTTTTTTTTGATTGTTAGTTACCAATTAACAACTATTTTATCAGGCGTGCCGTGTCGTTAATTTGTTAAATGTTAATTCGGTATCGCGTTAAATATACAAAAACAAAATGCGTGTAAAAAAGTAACGATTAACGACTAACAAACTAACAAGCTCGGTGTGAATACCACTATTGTAAAGAAGCCAATTTTTAATACAAAAAAGTAAGAAAGTATAGTCGACCCTACACCACAGTACTTGGGACCCATTGGCGATCATGTTTCCGTATGTTGTGCGGTTAAGATTCACATAAGAGATTTTTGTCCAAATATTATCTAAATATCTACTTCTATTACTATGATTACAACTATGAGATAACATAAAAGCTATTATAAAGGTTACTTATTATATGCTATTTTCGAGAGTTTATTGTTATGAGAGCTGTGGCCAAACATGGACCGAATCCAATCAAATCTGTTCTGCTGATTTAGATTGCCACGAAATATTTTGCGGCGTAACTAAACTTAAATACCTAAAAAAACAAGATGGCTAATGGGCACAAAAACTCTATTCCGGAAAGGAGTTTGCATGTGGGCTATGTAAAATTAAGAACCACTTTGAATATCGAAACCTATTCAAAGTTCTAATAATAAACACAAATTGCGACCTGTACTTTAGGAACAATGGTAACTTAGACATACAACCAGTCAGACGGATGGAAGGACGGACCTCGTTAAATCGATTCTGATATTGATTTTGAGTCAATCGGTATACTAAAAGGGGGGCCTAAAACCTATATTTAAATGTGTTACATATATATGCACAAACACATAGTATCCTCTCCACATACATTAGTGTAAGTATAAAAAGAAAAAGCCAAATGTTATGCTAGAGTGGCGCGGGCACCTCAAACGTTTCCTCTATGTATAAAAAGATTTGAAACTTATATATTTATTAAGAAATATAATCAATATTTACTCGATTTCGTTCATGTTTTATTAAAAACAAATTTTACAAAGAATTTCTGTAGAAAGCAACAACAAAATTACAAAATATTTATGACTTTGTTTTTGCTTTCAATATAATTCTTTGGCGTTGCGTTGCATTTTACATCATTAGGACCTTAATATTTTTTATTAATTTAAAAAAATTTCAACTTTGACGTTCTTTCATTTTACCGATGTTTGTCGTTAATATTTCTAAACGAAAATATTTGTTTATTTAAAATAGAGAATAACAAATTCGTTAAAGTTACCGAGATTTATAGTAACTTAACGATATCGGTAGTTAAATTCAAAAAGTTACAGAATTGCGGTACAGATTTAAAAATTTAAATAGTTCTATAGAAGTTTCAAAGTTGAATATTTTAATTGTATCATGAGTAATATAAAAAAATATAAATTTATTATCAAAGTTGTTTTTGGGAATACTATTATTTATTAAAAGATTTTGTTTGTTGTGCTTAATTCCTTTTTTTAATAATTGATAAAAAAAATACTGAAATTTATTGTTGGAGGATAAGCTGTTCCTATGCGCATTTCACTGGTTGCTTAGGCCAGATTATCAGGAAACGTTCTCCTAAATAATGTTAGAAAAGCCAAAGCTATCAGCAAACAAGACTACAGAGGGAATGAGAATTACCTACAAACACTCAGAAAGTCTTTTTTGCAACGATAATATGCAATATGCCCAAAGCTCTGAAATACAGTACCGTTCTGCATAATACATAACGAATAGTCACCATAGGTTTACCGATTTTTAAAGCTTTCTCGTCTGTAATTTTTAAATATGTCGATGAATTTTGTACGCCTTTGACATTTTCTAAAGTGTCGCTCATTCTAAAATAATGAAAGCAATTCCGTTGTGGTTTCCTTTCGACAAAAAAATTCGCCCATAACTGTTGACTAACCGTTCCGGGTAGTCTTTCATACGATACAATACTTGCAATATTCATAATCTAACCAAAGTAGCTCCTAAACGAAGGGACCCTGATTTATTCAAGGAACTAAAACGGTTAGAACGAAAATATGTATATAGAAAAAAGTCTAACTCTATAATTGTATTATTATTATGGGTGAAACCGCCTTTAACTTTTCCCTGTTGGTGTTGTGGGAAAAGTTAAATACCAAAAAGTGGCAATCAGCAATGTCTCAAAATTAAAATGCTTAACGCAAATTATGCCCGTTGTAAAATTATCCTTTTCAGATCCGTTTCCATATGGTCACTTATGGCTTTTTTTTAGCTACGCCGGGTATCAGCTAGTTTATTAAGCAAATCAAAAAATATATAAACTGAGTTTTAAGTTTCAAAAAAAGTTTTAAACATAATGACGAAATAATACCCACTGAACATTATGTAAATTTATTCCTGGGTATTAATTTTTAAATTAATATTCAATAATATTTTTCAACTATCTATCGTTCAAATCTATCGTTGGTACTTTTCTAACTTCAAGTGTTTTATATGGTTGTTTTTTTCTTGTTTTAAAAAATTTCGTATTTCAAGCAAGAAAAAAACAACCATATAAAACACTTGAAGTTAGAAAAGTACCAACGATAGATTGCAATTTTCAAAAGTTTTCAATAATAATTTTGGTTTTAAAACGGGCGAACTGTTAAAAATAATCATGTGGTTAACTTACAAAAAAAAAAAAAAAATAAAATGAAATGTACTTAGTATAAAGAAACCCCTCTTACAACTACATTTCGTATTGGAAAAAACCCAGCCAATTGTAGGGGAATGTAAGAAAGATAAATACACTGTTTATTGTTGTTGCTTTGTTGAAGCTTTGCTATTGTTACAAGTAAAACTTGAGTGTTTAAAGTTTTTATTTACTTTATGGTCTATTTTTTATAATATTTTTAGCTTTTCTAAAGTCTTTGGAAAAAGTTTCCTGACGAGCTGGCATCAGCAACCAGCGAAATTCGCATAGAAATCAGCTTTCCCACAACAATATATTTCAGTGTTTTTATCAAAAAATAAAAATTGGGAGTTTAGCACGTCGTTAATAAATGAATTAATTAATAAGAAAAAGGTAATAATTTGCCGAAATATATTCAAATTGATAAAATACGGCCATAAGAATAATGAAAGAGTCCCCAATTTTTAGGATTTATGATATAAGATACCCAAGTTCAAAAATTAAATAAGCCCCCAACGATATGAAATAACGCCCCAAACAGACATGAAAGAATACCCTAATTTTTGGGTTGGCGAATCCAGTGTTCGTTATACCATAGAGGAAAAATCCTTGCGTCCGGCCAGAAGCCCACCATGCTATCTATCGTTCGATTTTTACAGCCAAAACTGTATAATTATTCGGGATATTAAAATTCGAAATTCTGGATTTTTATACTTGGGATTTTGAAATTAGGAATTTTAAGTTTTAAATTTTTAATATAACTTTCATTGCGTTTTTTTCAATTTAACTTTTTTGGAGTTAAAATTTATAAAAAAATTTTAGGTGATTCTTCATAATGAAGAATTACGCAAAATTAAGGCTCATGTTTCATTTTATTTTTACGGCTGTTTTTAATTTTTTTTTATTAAAAAAATGGGGCCTTATTGCATTATGACAAAAAGCTCCACATTTGAGGTCAATATTCATTTATTTTTTGGGGCCATATTTCTCAGCGCCGATTTTCTGTTGTATGGTATAAAAAAAGGCAAATATGAATGTGTAGATACTTTGTTGGCAACGTCGCCAATAATTCACAAAAATAGTCGACAAAACTGGAGACTTGGAGACAATTGCACCCAGGTTTCCTTCAGGGTATGTATGTATTTTTTTTTTATTGGACGTAATGCAAGCGCGCTATCAACTAGTGGCCCTACAATATCATCTCCAATTCATCAGATGGATGGTTTATTGACTACCTCTCCTCATCATTAAGTAAAACCTCGGTTGAGATTATGGGTTCGATTTTTCGACACATGTGGCTCAATATATGAAAGATGAAGTCATGGCAGCGTTTCCATGTCCTTTTTGATCGAAGCATTCCCGATACGTTGTTTTCTGGAGTAAGTGAGACTCTAATATCCCGATTTAGAATTGTTGGTTATCTGTTCATGCCATTTGGCACAATGGAAAAAAATTATGCTCTGCATCGTCATTTGCCTCTACGCAGTTCTCACAATGTGTGCTTTTACAGATCCTAGACCTCGTTAAATAAGAGTTAAATTTACCATGCCCGGTCATTATTTTGGTTAGGTGAAAGCCCATTTCACCATGTTTGTATGTATGAAAGCATATATGTATGTATGTTTGTATGTTAATGTCAGTATGATAATACAATTTTCGAAGTTTTATAACAATACTTAACGAAAGTCTCACAATTTTTATTATGTTAACATTTTTTCTGGTCAATAACAATTATTTTAACACCAAAAAAAAAGAGCTAACGATAAGTTTATTGCTCTTTAAAAAAAATTGTTATCTTTTTTCTCTACTGTGCTCTGTTCACTTTTAATACTCTCCTTTTCCCTGTATTGCTCGCAAAATATTGTCTTTGTTTTAATTATTTAGCACTATATTTTTATGAGTAAATATTTTATGAATATTATTTAAAATAACATTTTGTTTTTTTTTTTTTTGCTAGACAAGGAGATGAAATAAATAAATAATTTTTTTTCGTATAAAGTATAGAGTCTTCCTCTTCGCTTTTTGTTTATAACGCTTACGGTTGAGTAGTGCAAGAACATTTCACTAGAGTATCAGTTGTGTTTTGAAAGCGAGCTGGGTGTACTGGGTGAAAAACATACTGAATCGAATTAAGCGATCGAAATAATTAGTAAATAATATTATAAAAAAAAAATAGTTCGCAAGTGTTTTTTGTGGAATTGAATTTTAAACAAATTTATTGTTTTTATTGCTACACAAACCATAATGGAATGGTCGTGGTTGAGAGATTGGTGGCGTTTAAAAAAATATCGTTGTGAACATCGCAGGCGGAAACTAAAATGTTTATCTCATATTAATCATAATGATTTTAGTAGCGATAACAATGATGATGAAAATCGAGCATCAACAAGTCACTATGATCAGCATCAACATCATCATTGTCACTGTAATAATAAAAATCCAAGTTTTAGTGATTTTGATGAAGAAGATATAGAAAAATTCATTAGTGATGATGATGAATTGCAACAAAAGCGTATAAGACGTCATCGAAGACGTTTTAAACTTAAACGTCTGACAACAATTGAAAGTGTGAATAATGAAGTGCCAGATGAGGTAGACAAATGTAAATTTAATAATGAAGTTGAGGAGGGTGGTGCTTGTGGAAGTGATGATAATAACGACCATGGCCATAAAAATAATAACGCTGAATACTATTACAACGATGACGATTACAATGATGATATGGACGATGATGAAGTCGATGACTTTTGCTTTTGTGATGAATGTTTAAATGTAGGTCTTTATCAAATTGCTCCACTCTATTATATGTACAAATATTTATTATTGTATTAAAAAATTTGAAAATACTTTGTGCCGTTTGCAATTATTTTGCAAAGATGGCAATTGTCTTTTCTAACATTGACATTTTCCGTTCTTCTTTCAATATGCATATATCGGCCTTTTTCTACATAGTATAATTCGAAATTGAGCAAATAGCTGAACAAAGTACATATTAGGTATTTTTTTTTTTTTAATTTCGTTGTTGTTTGTTGTACAAGTATTTTGTTAAGAGCTTCATATTCATTTAAAATTTTCTAAACATATTTGCCGCTAACAAAATTTCTAATTACACGTATAAATAGATGCAAGTGTTACATTATAAATTTTACATTTGTTGCGTATATTATTTAGCAACTATTATAATTGGTAAACTGTAGAAATATTCGAGTTTATACGTAAATATGTTTTTTTTCTTTTGCATTAGTTTATCAACAAAATGTTAACGAAATTAAAATTATCTAGTTTTTAGTTTGTTTATTTGTTTTTTGATAAGAAGCTGCATACAGGGTCATAAATCCTATTATAATGGGTCCGCCAAATAACTTTTTTTTTTTGAAAATGCTATAAAAAAAACTACTGAATATTTTCTCAAATTTCTTTTTTTATTTGAAAGTACAATCCTTCCGGTTAATAATGGAAAATAATTTCATTCAAATGGCGTCACACCAAGGTCTTTATGCAAAATTCGTCTCAATGATGTCTCCGAAATGTTTAATTGTTGAGAACGACGGTGAATTGACTTTCTGCCACAGCAGCAATATTTTCGGGTGTACGCACTGTTTTTGGCTTTTCACGCTTTGGTTTATCGATGAGGATGCCAGTTTCTTTCACTTTTTTCACAAGATAACGAACATACGGAGCTGACGGTGCTTCTCTTCTTCCAAAATCCGTACGCAATTTCCGCACACATTCTGCAACATTACCATGATATTCAAAGTAATGTCGCATTATTTCCCAGCGTTTTTCAAGCGTATACACAACCATATTCGTTCAGCGGAAGGATAAAACTAATTATCTGTCAAATCAGACATGAGCTAAGTGTTACCATTCACGAAATAAGCACTAGTTGAAAAAAAAACGTAAGATGGCGGACCCAAAAAAAACGTTAGATGACGGACCCTTTAGTAAAACTACTCTAAGCTACAGAATTTCTAAATAATTATTGGGTGTTACGACTTGTACTTTTATTTATTGTTTGTGAAAGAAATTACATTACCCTGAGAATAATAATTGCGCTTAAATCTAATCGTCATCATTTTTTATAATACAAAGATTAGAGAACATTAATAATAGTATTTAAAGGGTCTTCCAATTGCGAATTCCAAACTTTGGCAGTTGATAGCGGTTCTATTGTTGAAGCTACATCTGTCAGATTGGCTTATATACAGCCATGTCACAGAGTACAATTCCGTTCGGAAACGGAATTCATTCCGTATTTTGGTGCTTCAGAAAATTACGAAAAAACTTTGCGGAATGAAACCATTTTTGTTTTCATGAACGGTATGGGAGTTTTCTGTATCTCAAAGACCAAAAAACTATCAAAATATACTTTCTATCAATAAACAAATATGTTTTCTTCAATTCCGAACGGAATTGTACTCTGTGACATGGCTGATAGTGTTCAACAACTACAAATTATTAAATTAAAAACTGATCCTAATTTTCATCGAAACATCATCTTCGCCGATATGGCTTATATCTAGATGAAATGGTAATTTAACAAACAAAATTGTCGAATTTGAAACAATATCAATCTATATGAGATCTAAGAGGGTCCAATGCCATAAAAAAGTCACTCTGGAGGTTGAGCTGGCGGCCATATTCCATTGAGAACTACATTGGACAGATCACAACCGTTAAAGTCGAGCGCTATAGTTCGATGATAACGAACTTCTTTTGGACTGACTTGTATTTGACATGGCACACAGCACATCACTCATTGGCACACGCGATTAAAAAGCATGATTATCTAAAGAGGAGGTGATGCAAACTTGCCACTGATATCGTACAATTTGACTCCACTACCTTTGTCTTGTGGGGTTGTCTTAAGCAGGGTTTTCAGATTGCTTTTGACCTTTTTCGCCAAATTCAATATCAAAAATCGCCAAAGCATTTATTTTTTAGTTTTTAACAATAAAATATATATTTTTTAATTTATTAAAAATATTTTTTATAAAACCAAAAAAAAAAAAAAATTGTTCTCTATTCCAAAAATCCGCCAAAAATTGAAAAAAGTCGCCATGATATATACTTTGTTAAATTTTTATTTAGAACAAAGTAAAAATGATTAGTGAAAACAAAAAAGGTAAAATTTTTACAATAAAGTATTTTATAGTAGTCTGCTTAAAGCAACAAAAAAAGAATTTTTGCGGTTAGTATTAAACAAATATTGGATATACATACATTTCTATGTATTATATATTTTATCTTCATTTTTGAATACACTGTGAAGGTCTAAAATGTAACATGTACTATTTACATTCATATAACTTTTAACTCGTAATAAAGCATTTAAGAGTTCATATCGTATTCTACTTCGAGGTCGAGTTTTAGTGAAGTTCATTATTTCAATACAGGCATTACAAGTTGTAATAACCAGCATATAAAGAACAGCCAAAGCAAGTTCCTAAAAATGGTACGTACCTTCCGTATCCTTGTAGCTATAAAATGTTGGTCTAAACTGATTTAAATTAGAGAGAACATCATTATTAAAATTCCCTTTCCAATTAACAAACGGTATATTTTTTCTATTGTGTTCCATAAACATCCATATGTACGTTAGGATTCAAAAAAATCTTTAATATATCTTTACCAACAAAAAATTTTATCTGTGATAATAAATTGCACATTTTATAATGGAAAAATGTTCATAAACTTTAAATATATTCATTTTTTAAGGACTCATGCTTATTAATTCTTTAAAGAGTGCCTTTAAATGTGAAAAACAATTTTCTCGAAGATTTTCATTATTTCAACATGATTTAGTTTTAAATACTGTTCATACATATGAATGCAACAAATTTCATACAATCAAATACTAGAATAAAAGTAATATTAATTCTTCGCATCGAATTTAACAAATTTCAAAACAAATTCATCAAAAATAGTCAACAAAATCGAAAACTATTTTATAAATCGCCAAAAATCGCCACATCTGACAGCCCTGATCTTAAGTCGTATGAATACGCGAACAAGCCTGACTTATGTATGCGCAAGAGTCATGAAAAACTAGACATTTCGGATGCGCGTCATCCACCAAAGCCGAGGCGAAAAATTCCATACATAATGGTAACAACAATCTTTTCAAACGAATAAAAAATTTTGATTATAAAGATATGAAATTTTTATTGAAAGACCCTTTTTAAGCGAGTAATTTGTTTATTTTCGCTTTTAAATGTTTACGTGATGATCAAAACAAAAACAGTTTAATTAAACTTAAGATTATTTTTTCGCCAATAACGCTTGTAAACTTTAATGTTAAATAACAGTTTTAATTGTTAAAAAGAAAATTAATGTTAAAATAAATAAAAAAGGGTTAATAAAAGCACAGCCATATTATTGGTTGAAAAAATAATAGAAGTTATTAGCATACACGATAGAAATATGTATGTACATATGTATTTGAAAACATGTTATTGTTATTAAAATTAATAGAAATCTATTTCTATATGTAGATTATATAAATAAGTATACATACATACATACATATATATTAATTGACTCGCAGACTTAAATAAAGAATTGACCGCTTATTTCACGATGTCGAAAAATTTATTTCTTTTGAACAGTGTATTTGAAGCAAAAACAACATTTTAGAATTGGTTTTTGTTTAAAAGGTAGTTGTACGAAAGAAATAATTCTTTTGACATCATGAAGTACGCAGTTAAATAACAATATTTAATAATGCCACCATTATAAGAAATATTTAGGTCAAAAGTTTGGTTAAGGGTTAAGCGATTATATATAATCTAGTGGTATTGAGCTAAATGTATTTTTTGGACACCACCGTTTACTTTTTAACAAGACGCTTTCAGACATTTTATTAATATCTATATCTTCACAGCGAATCGCTGATTTAACAGCTTTGGCATTGTGAATTGAATCATTTTCGTATTGGTATTCCCACAGTGTGGGTCCAAATAAGTCTTTCAACTTCCACTTTTACGATAATCTAGTTTTTTTTGCCGGTTTAAAGACCAACAACAGCCTTATTTATAAAAAATAAAACAGGTTAATAAAGGGTTTATGAAACGGATTTTGTATGAAAATTTGTTTTATTAACCTGTTTTATTTTTTATAAATAAGGCCACATGTCGATAGTGCCACAGTGAAATATGTTACCTTATACCATAACTCCTCCTTTCTAATACGTGCAAATAACGGTCATTTGGTCCATCAATATTTAATTTTTTTCGTCAGAAAGTATAGGTTTGACCCACTTATCCGACTCAATATCACTTTCTGAGTCAATCCAACGATGTCCGTACGTCCGGCTGGCCTAGCTGTCCATGTAAACCTTCCCTAGGGGAAAATGAACTAACACTAAATTTGTCACTTTAACACGGAGATGTCCTACAAGGGGGTTAATTGGCACCTTTTTGACACTTTGTAACATGTCACTGAAATAACCTTACTGGACACACCCAATTTCGCTTAAAATAATGCCTGTCGCAGATATTGTCCCAAATGAGCCATGTCAATATGATAGATCCCCTTCATATAAAGTAATAGAACTAGAGACAATCAGCCACTACCCGCACAAAATCCAGTCACATGAATAGTTTTGTGCCAATTACCTCTCCTCTGGACTAACTACACTCTAAACACATTATCACCAGTTAAGTGATATGTCTTGTTTTCACCTTCGTTAATTATAAAATTGTGTTCACTGGTCACGGGATAAGTGCTTTAACAGCAATTGACACAAATTTCCCGCAGGGTTTTGCGTGGAGAAAATTTTATGAAATTTGGTACTAATTGGCACAAGGACCAAGCCTATTAAAAATGGTGGAAATCTTGTTATGTTGGTATTTAGAATAAATTTGGTTCAAACTTATTAGAATTCAATCTTAATCACCTTACCAAATTTTGTTGCAATCGGTCCATATTAGGCCATAGCTCCCATACAAATACTACTCCCGAAAAAGCTCTTAATGCTATAACTTCCTTATAAATGGCGGTATTGACATACAAATTGGCGACAATTACGTAGCTACTATATGACGAACGTTGTGCTAGTGGATCCAAAATTAACCATAGGTCCCATGTAAACCACCTTCATAAAATCATTTAAAGGCAAACAAGCCTTATTTAGATGAAGATATCTTGAAAAATATTCGACACAAAGAACTTTTACATGAAAATTAACCTCATACCATAATTTCGTTTTGGTGGGTCCATGATTGCCCATGGTTTCCATATAGGGTACAGTATCGAAAATTTGTTTTTAAATACTGTGGTGTAGAGTATCATATTGTAGGACTTGACCGACTATTCTTTCTTTCTTGTTTTACAATAGCGGAGTTCCAGTGTTTGCTGCAAGAGGTCTTGCTTGAGAAAGAGCAAATGCAAAATTGCGTAGCTCTTTTTTTAAATCTAACAGCAAGTTACACAGAGTTTTCAAAGGATTTCATAAAATAGCTACGATATTTTGCATTTGCTCTTTACCAAGATCATTTGCACTAATCACTGAACTCTGCTTATAGCTAAGGTCTATTTGAATAAGTGATGTTATGTACTTTTTGAAAAGTCCTTGCGCAGCCCGAAAAAATCCCTATTTTTCCAAACGCGTTAAAAAATGTGTCTCTTCAATATAATATATCAAAATTGTTTTTTAAAGTTGTTATACATGCATACATACATATAAAAATATAAACTCTTTTATGTATATGAACTACATATTAAATCAATTCTTTTTATAAACTGAAAACTAATCAAAACATAAAAAACGATTAATATAAATTCACTTAAATTAACATTTTGTCTATTGGTTAAAAAAGGGAAACAAACAAAAATATTTATGTTTGTACTCGTATGCACTTTGTCCTTTTGGACTATGTTTGTATACTTGAAAAATTATCTGTTTACCCGTATCAGTTTTTGATGGTGATTTCCTAAAAATTGTACAGGTGCAAGGATACAATTTGTATACCCTTCACCGGGTAAGAGTAAATATAAGTTTGTCATTCCGTTTGTAATTTCTACAATATTGATGTTAGACCCTATAAAGTATATATATTCTGGCTCCTTATGAGGAGCGAAACTGTTTTAACGATGTCCGTCTGTCTGTGTGTCCGTTGAAATAGGTGTTCCGAAGACCCCAGATATGATGGGGACTTTGTAGCTATATTTTTATATCACAGTCCGAAAATGTTTGCTACAGAAATTCAGCCAGATCGATCCACAAATGGCTGAGATTTGAGCAAAAGACCGCGACTGCCTATAATTGTACCCAAAAATCCATTGTTGTTGTTGTTTTTTATTTTATTTTAATGTATGTATGTACATATATCTGGAGAATGGCAGGAATCAAAGTTTCTAAATTAGGTACAAGCATCGTGGTTATCAATTCACAACATCCAACAAAATGTGGACGGGATTGGACAAGTGGGCGTGGCACTTCCCATACAAAGACATTATAGATTTCCTTTTATTTGGAGAATGGCAAGAGCCTTAGTGTCCAAATGAGGCACAAGCATCTTGGTTATCAATAAATACACAACATCCGACAAAATTTGGGTGAGATTATACAAGTTGGTGTTGCACTTCCCATACAAAGACATATTTTTCGGTATATCTGGAGAACGACAAGAGCCAAAGTTTCCAAATTAGGTACAATCATCTTGGTTATCAATGCACAACATCCGACAAAATGCGGGCGGGATTGGCGAAGTGGGCGTGACAAAAAGTTGAATTATTTATATTTAAAGAACGGTATTTATATAACTTTCTGTTATTTTCTCACCATGGTGAAGGGTATATAAGATTCGGCATAGCCGAATATAGCACTCTGACTTATTTCTTTTCAAAACGCGATCATCAGTGATGATAGAAAAAATCCTTTCGCTATCTGCATTTTAAAATTAATATTTAGCACGTCATAGAGAAATCTTATTAACAATAAATTTTGTATTCCCGAAAATAACTTTTGATAAAAAATTTGCATGTGCCCGACAAAAAAAAATGCGATACTAAGCAATTTGTTTTTTTTTTTTTTTTAGCTTATTACAACTACAATTCGAGTTGGAAAAAAACCAGCCAATTGTAGGGGAATGTAAAAAAAAAAAGATAAACTCACTGTTTGTTGTTGTTGCTTTGTTGGAGCTTTCATATTGTTACAAGTAAGACCTGAGTGTTTAAAATTCTTATTCACTTTATGGTTTTATTTGTATAATATTTTTAGCTTTTCTAAAGTCTTTGGAAACAGTTTCCTGACGAGCTGCCCTAGCAACCAGCAAAATGCGCATATAAACTAGCTCTCCCTTACCAATAAATTTCAGTGCTTTTATCAAAAATAAATATTGGGAATTTAGCACGTTATAGAGAAATCTTATTAATAATATGAAAATTTGATATGAAAATATGTTTCTTTTGAATGTGTGAAAAGCATTTGCACGTTTGAGTTTTTTTTTTCTTAAATTTTAAATAATTTTTTATGACATTAATAAGTTTATGCAAATTTGTTATTTAAGAGTTGCATAAAACTGGAGTTGCATAAATTAAATTATTTAGACAATTTACAAAGTTTTTTATTGTGCCATATTGGTTTTATATGCTATTACTTTATTGACATTCACAAAATTATAAAAATAGAACCAATATGACACAATAGCACACTTTGCGAATTGCCTAATTTTATATTATCTGCAATTGTTTTTATGCTAATACTTATAAGTGGTTTAATGTCAGTTAAAAGAACTTTAGTAGGTCATGCTTTTTTCTAAATTTTGCAGAAAAACATCAAGTTTTTAATTTTGTAAGTTGTTTTAAAATTTATTTTTCTAAATCCAAATTTTTTGTTATGCTTTAATATAAAAATCAAACTAAACATCAATTTCAAATTAACACATCAATAACTTATCGGCTTTCATTATTATCTCTTTAGGGGGACACAGATTTCTGTGAGAGTAATGACGGCATGGACTCCGATGCAAGTACCTCCTCAAATTCTGGTAAACAGGTCCTTGTGGGCATATGTGCCATGGCAAAGAAAACACAATCGAAACCCATGAAAGAAATTTTAACACGTTTGCAGGAGTTTGAATTTATTAAAATGGTTATATTTGAAGAGGATGTTATCCTTAAGGTAAAATTTTTTTATAAAACTCATGTCTTACTGATAAAATAAAATGTGAGTGTGCGCTTTTTTAAGGAACCGGTGGAAAATTGGCCTATTTGCGACTGCTTAGTGTCCTTTCACTCTAAAGGGTTTCCTTTGGAGAAAGCCATACAATATGCACAACTACGTAAGCCATATGTTTTAAATAATCTTCATATGCAATATGACATACAAGATCGGCGTAGAGTTTATGCAATTTTAGAAAAGGAAGGAATTGAAATACCACGTTATGCGGTGTTAGATCGTGATTCTCCAGATCCAAAACGTTAGTTTTGTAAACTATTATAATTAACCTTCATACTTTTTATTGTTTGATATCGTTTTTTTTTTAGAACATGAACTTATTGAATCTGAGGATCATGTGGAAGTAAATGGCATTATATTCAATAAACCTTTTGTGGAGAAACCAGTGTCGGCTGAAGATCATAATATCTATATTTATTATCCTACATCTGCGGGAGGTGGTAGTCAACGTTTGTTTCGAAAGGTAATTTGATTTACTCAAATTCATACATGGTAATATTTTGTAAATTTAACCCATTATTTTCTTCCAGATTGGCAGCCGCAGTAGTGTCTACTCTCCTGAATCTCGTGTCCGTAAAACTGGTTCATTTATTTACGAAGATTTCATGCCCACTGATGGTATGTATATTTTTGTTACCCTATTAAAGCAATCATTTTGTGTTCTTGTTTCTCTTACCAACCTTTTATAGCCACTTTGATATGAAAAAAGCAAAAATGTTTATAAACAACTTTTAAATATTTTATTTTGATAACAGCCTTTTTTTTCTAAGTATATTTTTGGTTTTTGACAATGTTTTGTAAGTTTTATTTTTACAATTAGTTTTTTTTTTTTAATCAATAATTAAGCTTTATTGCTTTTAGCCAGTAGATTCGTTCTAATTTTAAATGTATGCTACGTTTTTTTGTTTGTGTTTTTTTTTTAAATTAAAATTTAAATGTTTTTAACCTGCTCCAAACATTCCAAACGTGATAATAACTGAGTTATTAGTCAGCCATAAAAAAGTTAGTCACTAATAACAACTACATACATTGCGAAAAGAGTCACATCAATGTCACCAAGCTATTTTTTGTTATTAATTTACGGAATATCTTTTGGTTTATACATACATACATACATATATTTTTGAGGTATTAAAAGAAAAATCTATCAAGTCGGCTGTTTACAAAGAATAATAATTTTTAGCGCCGTATGTTTAGATTTTTATATATACATATGTATGAATATTTGTTTCCAGTACTCTGGTCCAGTTTTAAGCCTTTTGAATTACAAGTAAAATTTAATTGTGAAGTATCTTTTGGATGAAATTTTGTGAAAATTCTAAATTAACGGGTTTTTAGATTGTATTACCCGAATAAAAAATTGAGCTTCAAACGTAGCAGGTTTGTAAGGGAGAGATTTAAAAGTTTCGTTTACCATTTCGCTTACGGAATGCATGCAGTTTATATGGCAATTTTCCATCTTAAAGCAATACATGTTTGGCCAAAAAGTTTCTTTAACATATTTAAAAGCTCAATTTTTTGTTATTACAGTTATTCTTAAATATTCTCCCTTACAAGCCTGTTGCGTAGTAAGGGAGTGTCATGGTCCTTTAAATTGTATTTTTTTTTATTAAATTTGTAAGGAAATCGTTCACTTACTTGACTGCATCTCTGTATGTAGATCATTAAGGTGCGCTTACTTTTTAAAACCAGGTATGTGATGAAAACCGATTTTATAAACAACACGATTTTGTTTGCCATCCTATTTGTCGTCAGGTTTGAAAATATACGTTACAGTAAAAGACAATCGTCTTTTTATTTGTATTTTTTTCGGTCTCTTCTAGCGGAATAGAAGCTCTTTTTTAAAACTTTACCAAGCGTTTCGCTACATTCTTCTTTAAGTTCATATGCACGAGGGACTACTGTCATGCCAGGATCACGCTGCGCGCATCATATGACCTGGCGGTAATAGACTATTGCACTCCGGAACCCTTTTTCGGCACTTTGTTCACAGTTCATCATGGTAATGGTGGTTCAAGGCTGTAGTGACTTCTGTAGAATAGTCTGGTGAATACTGGCTGACTCTTCTCACTGGCTAAGGGTATCATAAAAAGACCGCTATAAGGACCCAAGTGAGCCGTCCTCGTGCCGGCTGCCCATTGAACCTAACCTAACCTTGTAGCGTTTTTCCGATCTGGTAAACTAACTGAATCACATCCGTAGATGTTTTTAGTATGTAATAAAAAACAAAAATTTAATTAAATCATTATCAATGATCAGTTGACTAAGAAAAAAATTATAATTTGAACGCTAAATCCAACGGAAAACTAAATTTTAGTAGTTCTTTTGTTCTTCTTAAAGTTTTTTATTGTTACTTTTGATTTTTTCGGTCTCTTGCTGTGATTTGTAAATCTCTTTAATAAAAAATTAATTGAACCAAAACTCCTTTTTTATGATTAACGTAAAAAATAAACTTGGGGGCTTATTTTGTAAATCACTTCACCTTACGTTGAAACATTTTTATATACAAGTTTTTGAATTTTTAAATATTTGTATGAAGTGTTTTATAAAATAAGTGTGTTATTTTCACTACGCAAAAATTTTTTCTTGACATACTGTATATTCTGGAGTGTGATTTACTACCTTTTATTACGATAATCGTATCGTTAAAATAAATATAAATGTGGGCTGGGGTAGAGAAGTTGGCTTGGCACAAAGTAGATTTATTTATATCTAAAGAATGGTAAGAAAAAAATTTTCCAAATTGGGAACACATAGCTGTACATAAGGATTGGAAAAGTGGGAGTGGCACCTTCCATAGAAATAAAAAATAGATTGCCTTAAATCTGGAGAGTCGTAGGAGTAAAAGTTTTGGTACAAATAGCTTCGATATCAATGCACGACATCTCTCAAAAAGTAGGCGGGAGAAGTGGGCGTGGCACAATTTAAATTTCTTTACATCTGGAGAACCGTAGGAGAACATTTTCCCCAATTTGGTACACATAGCTGTGTTGTCAATACATAAAATCCGTCAAGAAGTGAGTGGATGTAAATTTATAATTCAAATACAAAATATATCAGCTAACGTAAAAGTTAAAACATTTACGGCCAATTTCACCAAGTTCAGTTATAATTAACTATCAGTTATAGCTGTCAAAAACATATTGTTAACGGGAAGTTAAAGTAATAGTTAGTTTTTAATGAACTTAGTAAAATTGGCCTTTAGTACAATTAGCTTCGATACCAAAACAGAACACCCGAAAAAAGTGGGTGGTATTTATTTATAAAGCTCTCAATTCTTATGGCACCATGGTGAAAGATATAAAAGATTCGACATAGCCGAATATAGCACTCTTACTAGCTTAATTTTAGTCTGCTACCACTATCATAGACACCATGGTGATGGGCCATCCGAGCATATTAGCGTTTTCCCACCTTGTTGAACGGACAAAGTGATCGGCAAGTCTAGCCTTTTTTATGATTTTAATTCGTAAGCAAGGATATTCTTTTGATATAATATAAGGCCTTAACCCGTTCTGGTATGATTCATCGGTGTACAAATTTTTTTTTTTTTGTTTTTGAAACAAGTAGTTTTTGTGCTATTTTTGAGAAAACAACTAAGACTATCATCAATTCTAACTAGGGTTTACTCTCTAAAGGAATAGTTGGTTTCAGTGGTATACTGATCTTCAAGTTTCTCAGAATTGAAATTATATTGTTAGTTGCTGATGGTAGGCTGTCTGATGGAGATTTGAGCGTTTTTGAAAATAATTCATGTAAACCATCAGACGAGATAGTTATAAATCTGGATCTGGATGCGTGCCAACAATCTCCAAAATCTGTAAACATGGGCTCACTTCTCAAGTTTTCCAGCGGAGTCATGCGAAGCAGACTAGAAGCCGTTTTAGAAGAGATGTTTAGTATGTTTTTCTTCCAGCCGTTAATGGTATTACCATGCAAAAGTGGTTCTTAAATTAAAAAACGACAAATCGTCGTCTAGCCTGCAAGTAGTGCTATGTGTAATTTTGAAAAAAAAAAATTATTGCACCATTGCGAATCTCTATTGGTTATAGATATATATACCAGAATCCATTGCCAGAACCCCGTTATTTTTTTTTTTTTTATTGTACAGTGTTATTACGATTTGTCTTTAAAACTTTCATTATTAATTATGTAATATATTGAAGCTATTGTGTCAAATAGTTAAAATCAATATTTTTTTTATAGATAATAAAATGTATAAGTCCAGTAGTTGTTACGCGCCGCACAGAGGGTGGCAAAAAATGGAATTGATTCGAATTCGGTCACGCCCACTTTCCATACAATTCAAATCAATTTCTTAGCTTAAAACTTTTCCTTTTCAAGCAAAAGTCTTCAAAATATGCATGCCAAGTAAAAAAAAAAGGATCCAACATATTTAAACATTTTATTCGTTAACTACTCGTATCATTTATTTTCTACATACATCATCTAGTTCTAAATGGTGTTTATGAGGTTGAAGTCTTATCCCTATAGGGAAGCAAACTAACGACAAAGTAGTCCCGTTATAGTTCTTTGGTGGTAGGGACCGGCTCGCTTTATATGAATGTGACCTATCACTTCACTTGACACCTAACAGCCTCCATTTTACAAGTCACACATCTATTCTCAATGAACGTGTTAAGTGTTAGTTACTACAATGGAGTATTATTTCAATACAATGGAGATTATTTTAATAAAACAGGTCCTAGAAGTAAATTTAAGGACCAAATTTTAGAAAGTCCCAAAAAAAATGTGTAACACCACCGGTGAATACTGTACTGTAATTTATTACTTTTTCTACCTTTTTGATTCTTTACAGCTTTTACGATTTTTAATAAATATTAGACTTTGCTGTAATGCCGCTGTTAGCAAATTAGCAATCTTTAATTCAACTTAAAAAAACAAGCCTGAAATCATCGAATTTTCTTAACTTTAAATGATATGTTGTAAATAAAACAGCTTATTGCATAAAAAATTAATAAACAACACATTGAAAATGTTATTTATGTAATTTATTATGAATGTCATCTTTAATAGTCGTAAAAATAACAAAGTGATTTCAAAAAGTTGTTTACGTAGCTAATCGTTTTGAAATCACAAAATAATATGCCCAGAACGCCTTTTCTTGTGATTTCAAATCACTTTGATAAAATGTGATTTTCAGAACAGGCCTGTATACTTCCTTTGTCAAGTGCTTCTTTTGGTTTCTCGGAGAGCGTACCAATAGGGAGTACTGCTGCATAAATTATGTTCTTTCATTTCATTGTGAACTAAAACAAATATAGTTTTAAGTTAAATTTTAACTTTTTTTTCATTGTATGTACATAACTGATTGTTGTAATGTCAAAAGAAAAAAATGAAGTCTCAATAAATGTGAATACTGCTGCTGATACGTAAAACTGCTCTGAGTGAGGAAGCAGCTCGCTCGCGCGTCATCGTCATTATTTCTTAAGCTACGTTTGATAATTTCTTGACCTTTTTTCAAGACGCATGCAAAAGTAGAAAGTAATCTTACTTCACGCTTTCGACGCGTATATGCATTCTACGCGTGTACTGTGTAAATTATCAGTACAATATTATTCTATGTTCGCAAGACATCGTTTTTTCGTAATTCGCTTTCTCTTTCGTAATTCACAGCCCAATTATGATCCAAATAACATAATACGTCATACAAAATTTTGAGAGCTAAATATCTATCTCATTTGTACTTAATTAATTTTCTATTTCTATTAGAGTTTTTCTTTTCCCGGACTTTTTCATTTCCCGGAAAAGTGGAATTTATTTTTCAATTTCCTGCGAATTCCCGGGAAATCCCGCTTAATATAAAACGGTGCAAAATATAATTAAGTTTATTTGAATATAAAACAAATAACAATTCATTAGATCTATTAAATAAGTTTAGCAATGCATTAAACTTTAGTAAAAAAAATGTCAGTTTTTTATGTGCAAAACTAACAGCATTGACATAAAACCAAAATAGTCAAGTTATTTAAACAAAATATTTCTTCGAAAATAGAGTTTTAGTAAAGAATAAGTAGAGTCGTTTAACAGTTTTTTTCTAATTAATTTATTTACAATTATATCAGCGGTAAAGTTGCCATAATTAAATTTAAAAAAATACCGGGAGTTACAACACAAATTTCCCGGGACTTTTTTCCTGAAAAATACGGGATCCCGGGATTTTTATCTCGGAAAATCGCGTATGAAAGACACTAATTACTATTCCAAATGAAAACAAATCCTTGTCATATCTAATTTTTATCGAAGGATGTCAAAAAAAAAAAAAACACATGAAAAAATTTAAAAAAGAGTAGTTTTTGTTATAAGATGTAATTGTTGTTAACAAAATAGGAATTGTTGAAATAATGAGACATCTTAAATTGTTGCTTGCTTTTGTATTCATTTTCAAAGGGTAATTCTTAATCAGTTTACAGTTTTTCGTTGCAGGACATTAACCAATATGAAGATTTCGCGGCCAAATAATTTCTCTTCACTAGCCTTGCAGCTAAACCAAATTAAACTTTAACATCAAAACTAAATTTTGTGTTTATAGGTTCACAATTGAACATTAGATCCCATTTTGGGAAAACTTCCGGAAATTGATTTTTTACAATTTCGGTTTCACCATAAAATCCGTTACATGTAAATTTTTGTTTTAACTTAAAATGTACTTAATAACTTTGTATCATTAGATTCCACTTTTGAAATTACAACAAAGTTCCTATCAAAAGAGTTCTTTGAAATTTATTACGAACGGCCAATTTCACCCAGTTCAGTTATAATTAACTATCAGTTATAACTGTCAAAAACATATTATTAACTGGAGGTTAAAGTAATAGTTAGTTTTAACTGAAGAAAGTACGAGTATTTGGTTGAATCTGATACTCGTATTATGGGCTTAGGTTAGGTTCCATGGGCAGCCATCGAGAGACAGCTCACTTGGGTCCTTCAGCGGTCCCTTTGTGATACCCAGCGCCAGTGCCCATCCCAAAGAGCAGTTACTCAGATGGCGTCACTGCAGAGTTGAGCCAATTCGTCTTCCTAATGAAGAGAAGAAGCAATCTTAGTTCTATATCAGATAGATCCTCCAAGCAGGAAAACACCGGCTCTCCCAGGTATTTTTCCCTGATGCCCTGTAGCCCAGGGCATTGACAGAGAAAGTGAAGCACATTTTCCTCTTCCTCCTCATCATGACAACTTCTGCAGTAGTCATTGAATTCCAGACCCATTCTTCTAGCATGAGTCCCAACGGACACCACAGTCCTGATTTGGTCCCTATTGAACCTTTCGACAACATTTAAAAGCACGTTGAAAATAAATGCATTTTCCAATTTAAAAATAATTTCCCCTTTTTGTTGAGAATGCTATGATTTCCAAATGAAATCATCAAACCTTTGCCGATTGAGAAAAGAGTTGCTTTCAAATAATTCTCAATTTGAAGTCAAACCTCCGGGTTTGTTCGGTTTGAGCATCATATGGTCCAAGTTTCACGACCTTACTTTTTTTTACCAAGGAAAAAACTTTTTTTTTTGCTTTTCGAAATATGTTTAATAAAAAAACCTGAGAATTTTAAAAAGCAATTATTTTAAAGCAAAAGTAGGAAACTTAAGTCTTTAATTTCTAAGCGCTTACAAACCGAATAAGTTTCTAAAATTTTGCTAAATCTGAATTTATTTATTTTTAATTATATGTAAAATGCTAACAAAAATATAAAATTGTTTAAAAAATGATTTATCCCTATATTTTAATAATTATTTTTCAAAATTTCAGAATCAAAAGGTAGTAAATATTACTATGTAATTTGTTTAATTTATAAAAAATTGGGTTTTTTATTAATTTTTTTTATAATTTAATTTTCTTCAGTGTTTTTGAAATAAAATTATTTTTCTTTCAAGCATGTTTAATTTTAAATTTTTTTGCTTTTTTACACATCTGTATTAAAAATTCAATTCATTATTATTTTTTTTTTTTTTTTTTTTTTTTTTTTTTTGGTAAATGAAACATTTCTTTATATATTGTAAATCATATTACTCAACAAAAAATGTTTTATTTAATAAAAAATTTCAAAAAAAAAATTTCAATTTTATTTAAAATAAACAAAAATGATTTCTTTTCATCTTAGCAGCTGACAAAAACAATTCGAAATATTTAAAATAAAATAAAAAGCCAAATTAAAATCATTCACTGTCATGCGTTACCTGCCTGAAACGTTTATCAAGTCCGTTACATTTGTTTCGATAACAGTTTGTACACGTTTTTGTGTTGTTACTTGTTGTTATTTACAAATTCTAGTACAAACTAATTATTTGTTTGTCTTACAAAACCGTTTGAGTTAATTAAATAGTATTAATAAAAAAAATGATATAAGTATTATAAAATTTACACCTTAATAAAATTATAAACATTAAAAGATTACAAAAAAAAAAGTAAAAACCTAAACAATCTTATTAAGAACTAAAATGAGATTTGTATAACAACCCAGTATTACTTTTAAAACGTAGTATATTTTCCAGGTACTGATGTCAAAGTGTATACCGTTGGTCCCGATTATGCTCATGCGGAAGCACGCAAAAGTCCGGCTTTGGATGGCAAAGTTGAGCGTGACAGTGAGGGCAAAGAGATACGCTATCCGGTCATTTTAAATCATGCTGAAAAATTGATATCACGTAAAGTGTGTTTAGCCTTCAAGCAGACCGTTTGTGGTTTTGATTTATTAAGGTAAAAGGCCATTTAAAGCTCTAAGAACTCTATTAATTTATTTCTTAATTTCTTGTGTTTTAGAGCCAATGGAAAATCGTTCGTGTGTGATGTGAATGGTTTTAGTTTTGTTAAAAATTCCAATAAATACTATGATGATTGTGCCAAAATATTAGGCAATATGATACTAAGAGAATTGACACCTACCCTGCATATACCCTGGTCAGTACCATTTCAACTGGACGACCCTCCCATAGTACCCACTACGTTTGGAAAAATGATGGAGTTGCGTTGCGTGGTGGCTGTTATAAGACATGGTGATCGTACGCCTAAACAAAAAATGAAAGTTGAAGTTAGACATCCGAAGTAAGTTGGGGGATTTTTTTTTAAATTTATCTAAATACACACATATATAATTGTTTTGGATTTTTTTTCAGATTCTTTGAAATTTTCGAAAAATATGATGGTTTTAAGCATGGTCATGTAAAATTGAAACGCCCAAAGCAATTGCAGGAAATTTTAGATATTGCCCGTTTTCTTTTGGCTGAAATTGAGACAAAAGATAATCCTGAAATTGAGGAGAAAAAGAGTAAATTGGAACAATTAAAAAGTGTTTTGGAAATGCAAGTTTCTTTAAAAATTGTTATGTACTTTGTTAAGATTATATAAATGCTTTTGTTGTCTTTAAAGGTATGGTCACTTTTCTGGCATTAATCGCAAAGTACAAATGAAATATCAACCCAAGGGTCGTCCACGCGGTTCCAGTTCTGATGACGGTAATAATGTTAAGACTTGTATGTATTGAATTTCTTACGTAAAATGTTTTGTACCTACAGATATTTAATACACAACCATTTGATAAGATAAGACATACATATATACTTTGAGCAATTTCATTATAAGGACAATAATTTCTTTTTCTGCAAACGCAAAGCTAATTCATAATTCGAACATTCTGGCAAAATATTTTACCAAATAAAATTTCAGTTCAAGTTTCAAAAAAGATAAATTTATTAATAATCTAGGATTTCGAATTTTTTAAAAATTTTGTCCCGTATACTTTCGGAAGTTATATTAAAAAATTCTTGTTTTCCGTGAAAAAAGCATTTAAATTTCGAAATTATATTCGAATTTAGGAAACATATTTTATAAATGCCACAAATTTAGGGAATTTGTCATTTTGGATAATAAATCTTAAATTCCGTTGTATCTTTCTTATTTAAATGTTATACAAATTATCAGAAATACAAAAATCTACATTTTTATGTAAATTAAGTATTCACAATTAATTTTGAAAACAAACACGTTGTTTCATTAGGTGTACAAAGAAATTCATAAATATCGAAAATTTAGTTAATGGAAATATTATTTGAATTTTCTTTGTTTATATGGATAAGTAGTATTAGAAGTGATATCCGATTTATTAAAAATTCCATAAAATGCTTAATATTCTTAGGCAAATATGTACATACATATTAAAATTGAATCATTTATTTCAAAAAGGACAAAAATACAATGAGTTCAGGAGACACAAAAACCTGAATATCTCTTAAACCATTTGACTTTTTGAAGCAGAGTTTTTTCCTAAAATTGTAAGCCTCTGTTTATGTTATAATAATAAAAACAAAAAATTGTTTGCGTATATTCGAAGGAGAAAATTGTCATTAGTTTCCGGAGATGAGTCCTTTTTGAAAATTATCTTTTAATTTTAGTGGTTTTAGTAGCAAAATTATATCTTTGGTTATGCAATTTATTGAAGCACACAAATATTCAAATAATGTTATTTAGTCTTATTTGACCTTTCTTTTTTTAATAATTATTTTTAGTTGTTTAAGCTTGACTTCTTTTTATTTTTAAAATATTATATTTATATATTTTAATCAATATTTCGCTAACCTTTGGTTAGCATCTTCAGGAAATTAGATTTACAAAATCTTATATAACTAACAAACAAACAATTACCAAATTAAATTAAATTTAATTTCCTGAAGATGCTAACCAAAGGTTAGTGAAATATTGATAAAAATATATAAATATAATATTTTATAAATAAGAAGACCTCAAGCTTAAACAATTAAAAATAATTATTAATATTCAAATAATCTATATATTTGCATTTATAGATAAAATCAACCCATATGAAGAATAATTTTTGATCAATTTGAATAAAAGTAAACAACATTTTCAACGAAAACTTTTTATTATAAAGGAACAATAAGAACATATCGGTAAATTTTTATCTGTTTATTAAGATTACAGATTAGAAAGCACATACATTCACAGAACAAAAACGCAAATCTTCTCCATCTGCCTTGTGAATACATGTCGGTGGGCCATTGCGGAATGTCTCAGTATCCACCGAGCAGCTGAATTCACTCTTTTTCAAAATAAAGTTAAAAAAAATGTGTGTTAAATTCAATTTTTATCCTGAAAGGGTGTTCACTTTTAAAATTTTTTTAATAATAGCCAAATCATAAATAATTTTTCATAACAAATTGACCATATATTCAAAATTAACCACTCACTATAGAAATTTTGAATGCAAAGTGTTTTTCCATTGCTAACTAAAACACATATAACAATTATTCTAAATAAATATGGAGATGATCTCTTTTCGAAATTCATTTTAAAAAGCCACCTGTTTTTCAACGATATGAATGCGGTGATATGTGTACCTTTAAAAACAGCAAATTACTCACAGCCGTATTCATAACGAAAATTTGGCATGAAGTTAGCACAAAGTTTATTCATAATACATGTATTGTTATTAATAAACTCTATGCTAACAAGCTGCTAAGCTTAATCGGCATTCTAGTTAGCAGCTCGTTGTACGTAGTGTACAAACTGTGGCTAACTTTTTGTTATGAATACGGCTGTCAATATCCAAAAATTTGAACCTGAGCCCTTTTCGAAATAAATGATTCAATTAAAAAAAACTAAATTTAAATATTAAACATCAGTTTCCAATTACATATCAAAAATTCTAAATGTTATAAATATAGAAATTCCTTTAAAAATATTGAAATTAAAAAAATATATATTTCATACTTGACATACCTTAAATTCTTTAAAAAGTATAGCAATTATAAATATCAATTAGTATAATTCAAATAACGCAATGCGAATTCATTACAGGTAATCCTAAAAGCCCTGCTGATAACTTTTTTCTTTAGCTTTATAATTGTTGGATGTCAAAATTTTGTTTATTATCTTTGTTTCTGTTTTGATTTGTTTCGGTTTTTGACATTGTACAATGATTTTACAAAAACAAATTGCTTGTGGATTTTTTACGAGTTGTACTTGTTGTACTACCGAGATTACCTGGAATAAATTCGCCTTGAAATAACGTATTTAAAATTATATTGGATTTATCGAAAATACAAAAACTGCAAAATTTTAAGTTCGTTAAAATTTAATATTTTAATTTAAATTTCCGAATTTTGATAAATATGGATTTATTTATTTCATGGTTGAACATTCGAAAATATGTATAAAAAAAATAGAACGCTCGTTTTTAAACTACATAATTTAATTAAAATTAATTCCATTAACAACATTTTGGACATTTCTGTACTGCTAGAAGACAGCATAAGAAAAATACACCACAGACCTCCTAAATTAAAAACAAAAAACATTTCTTATCAAATAAAGGGTGATTCACCGTGAGGTTGGATTTATAATGTAAAATAAAACACATAAATTTGAAAGTGACCTTAAAACTGTTGTTATCGGTTAAAAGAACAATTTATGGCATTAACTGTTTGAAAATGATATCATGTATATGTTGGCCATGACTACGTCTTAGGTGGTCTATTCGGAACTCCATTAAAATCCGGTGTTTTGTCGGGAATTTTTGTTCAGTGATGAAACACATTTCTGGCTCAATAGTAACATTAATAAACAAAATTGTCATATTTTGGCTGATAAGCAATCCGAAGAGTACCAAGAGCTACCATTACATACATTAAAAACAACGGTATGGTGGGGTTTATGGGCTGGTGGAATCAGTGGTCCATATTTCTCCACCATGTTAGTGGACTATGTGCTTCCTGAAATTCAAGCGCATGGTCTCGGTTATCTCCGGTTTCAACCAAAAGCCGCTACGAGCCATACAGCGCGTAAAACTATGACCTTGTTGAGAGATCATTTTCGTGAGCAATTCATTTGACGTTTTCCTACTATTTTCTCTGATATGTAAAGTCTGAGGTCTTCAGGAATAAGCCCTCTATGATTGACGCTTTGGAAGCCAACATTACTTGTATAATTAGCGAGATTAGCTATGCTCGAAAGATTCGCCTAAAATTGGACCTTCCGAATGGATCACCTCAGACGTAGGCATGATCAATATTTACATGATATAACTCTCAAACTGTAAATGTCATAAATTGTTCTTTTAACCAATAATAACAATTTTAAATTCACATTAAAATTTATGTGTTTTATATCACATTATAAATCAAACCTCACGATGAATCACCCGATATAGCTTAAAAAATAACTCACTTCCTTTCTTTTCTAAAGTAGATGCACCTACTGAACCATCATTGGTGCTTATATTGAAATGGGGTGGTGAATTGACGCCGGCTGGTCGCATACAAGCCGAGGAATTGGGTAGAATATTTAGATGTATGTATCCGGGAGGGCAAGGACGTCAAGATTATTCCGGCACACAAGGTTTGGGCTTGTTAAGGTAAATTATTTTCAAAATATTTCCTAAAAGGTTATGATTTAAATTTTGAAAAATATTTCTGTTAGATTACATTCTACCTTTCGGCATGATTTAAAAATCTATGCCTCGGATGAGGGTAGAGTACAAATGACAGCAGCTGCATTTGCCAAAGGTCTGTTGGCCTTGGAAGGTGAATTGACTCCGATTTTAGTACAAATGGTAAAGAGTGCTAATACAAATGGATTATTGGACAATGACTGTGATTCCAGTAAATATCAAAATATGTAAGTTTTTACCTAAAAATTTTTTTATTTATATCTTAAGTTCAATTATATTTTTGTACAGGGCCAAAAATCGTTTACACGAATTAATGCAAGTTGATCGTGAATTTACCGCTGAGGATCGTTTGGCCATTAATCCTAATAACAGCATTTCTATAAATCAGGCCTTGGATTTTGTTAAAAGCCCCGTCGAATGCTGCAATCATGTTCATAGTCTCATTAAGGAACTTTTAATTATTATAAGCGTTAAGAAGGATGATCCAAAAACAAAGGATGCGATATTGTATCATGGTGAAACTTGGGACTTAATGCGTTGTCGCTGGGAGAAAATCGAAAAAGATTTTAGCACCAAATCAAAATTATACGATATATCTAAAATACCGGATATCTATGATTGTATTAAATATGATTTACAACATAATCAACATACTCTACAATACGATCAGGCTGAGGAACTTTATATTTATGCCAAATATTTAGCAGATATTGTTATACCACAAGAGTATGGTTTAACGATGCAAGAAAAACTTACAATTGGTCAGGGTATATGTACACCATTATTGAAGAAGATCAAATCAGATTTACAACGTAATATAGAGGAAGTGGAAGATGAATCGGTAAATCGTTTGAATCCCCAATACAGCCATGGTGTAGCCAGCCCTGGCAGGCATGTACGCACACGTTTGTATTTCACTAGTGAGAGTCATGTTCATTCTCTACTAACCGTTTTACGTTATGGTGGCCTTTTAAATGTTTTAACCGATGAACAATGGCGCCGTGCTATGGATTATATATCTATGGTCTCAGAACTTAATTATATGTCACAAATTGTTATAATGCTTTATGAAGATCCTACCAAGGATCCCACATCGGAGGAAAGATTTCATGTTGAATTGCATTTTAGTCCAGGTGTTAACTGTTGTGTGCAAAAGAATTTGCCACCGGGACCAGGTTTTAGACCTCATTCGCGTAATGATTCGGGACAATTGAGGACTTCGGTAAGTGGATTTATTTTTATTTTTTAGTTTCGAAATTTTTAATATTTAAATTTTTGAGAACAAATTTTATTTATGTATGCATGTAAATTCCAAAACAAAAAAGATTTTGTTAGGCTCGAGACAAATAATATAGCTTTCTATAAGTACTGACTTCAAGTTCAACAAAATCTTTTTATTTTTGGAACATATCAGAATTTCGAAATAATACACATATAACAAACATTATATATTTCGTTATCTAAAACGCAAACGGCCCTGACTGACCAAAAATTAATAATCGAATTTTCATTGATTCTGATGTATTGCATCAACACAAATGTCCATAAAAAATTGTGGAATCTTTAGGCCCTATCTACAAAAGCGATTACATATGAAGTGGTTGGCACGAGTTTTTGTAGTAGACATGTCGTGGGAAATTCTGGTGTTTTACAGGCATTTCTGATAGATATCTGACAGGAATCGAATAACAAAGGCATGGAAAATTGTGATGTACTAGCCAACAATCTTATTGTTTTTTGACAGATAGCTGAAAGAATTAATTTTAATTAATATTATTGCAAAAAAATAGTATACAATTAAAAAGATTACATGTACGTACCATTTTTTAATCTTTTTTTAGCAATAAAATAAAATTAAAATTATTTTTGACTTAATGACAATTGTCATTACTTTCACAAACATAAATAAGTCTCGTTAGATAAATCTGACAGAGCTGTAAACGATTGCAAACCTTTGCATTGTAATCACACGATTTCCCTCTAATGATTGATAACTTTTCGATTGCATTCAAATCAATTTTTTAAATCATACAATCATTGTTCTGATTTTGATTGCAATAAATTTTTTTAAAACAGTTTATATAATAATTGATTGAAAACAAATTTAAATGTAATCGACTTGATTTCAATACATTAATTTTGCAATAAAAATCTTCGTTCTCTCCAAATGAAACTCCTTCTTCTAGAAATAAAGCTGACGCTGATCATTTCCATTCATACTGATACATTTTAGAAAAAGGTTTAAATAACAATTTTCATTAAATATAGATATTTTATTTCTGTTACCGTTACAAATTAAAGTAAGAAACCAATTTTTTTGATATAAAAAAACATTTTTTGGTTTTAAATAACTTTTATATAAGCCAAAACGAGTTTTTTGTTACAAATATCCATTGAAAAATTGGTTGTCAGCGATGAAGTAATTAAGAGGCCTTAAATTGGTATACATATATCACTTTTTGAATCGATATAACAATATCCGGCCGACCGCTGGGCAGGCTATCCGTGTTAACCTTGTAGAGGTCGCAATTTTAGAGATAATTTGATCAAAATTAATGCAATATTATAACCAAAATTACATTATTAAAAAAAATGATTTAAACATTTTCTGAAGTCTGATAAGAATCCGACGACAAGCGTAATCATTTAAGAAAGTGGTTTTGTAGACCCAAACATGTTTTACTTAAAAGTTATAAATCTGTAATTCTGATAAACTAATATTCTAATTCTTTTGTATGTTTTAATTCACTTTTAGAATCATGAAGACTGCAACAGTAATCCTTCCCGCATTGACGAGGAAAATGATGAAGATAGTCCTGTCAAAACTCACATGGTATTTATAATTATATTTAAACAAAAATTTGTTGTTTACTCTTTTACTTACTCATTTCTCTAAAGCTCTCACCGGATAGTTTAGAATGTGAAATACGTCCCTTAAAATCCAAACCTATACCCATCGGGGCACATCATACGGTATCAGGTCATGAAGCTATGGATTTAGCAAAACGTCTTAATCAAGAATTGGCCTGTCAACAACATCAACAACAAACAAAACAAACAGGATCTTTAGAAACTGCCCGACCCATAAGTCCTGACGGTGAGCCCAGATCACGTAGTTTTGAGCAAAGACCAAAAAATAGAAAAGGTATGTATGTTTCTTTTACTTCTACTTATATTTTTTTTTTTTTTTTTTAATTACAAAATAGTTTATTTTGCTTTATTAACTTTATATTTTTATCAATGTTTTATTTGATTTATGATTTAAATACAACTTTTTATGTTTAATTTGCATGATAAGTATTTTGTGATTTAGGAAAAACACTTAATTTAATGTTTAAAGCGTTTTATACTAGATGGAGATCTACAAACAAAAATGTTTTAAATAATGTATTCACAAAATTTTCATAGCATAACATTTTCAATCAGAAATTCTAATATTTCCGTTTATAAATTTTGTATAAAAATTTTAAAATTTTATTTTGTATAAATTTTGTGAATTTATATTTATTAAAATTGCTTTTTATTTCTTTATGTTGCAAACAGTGGAAAGAAATCCCTGTGTATATTTCTTTGTTTGTTGGTCTTTTTATTTAATTATGTCTTATTTTCTAATCGATATTTTTTCTATTTGTTTTTGTATCATAAACGATTATCTCAACAAACAAACAATCAACAACAAAATTATCTCTGCAAACACCTCTATTTATATATATTTTTTTTTCTTTAACTTTTGTTATTACGAAAATCCAATGTATTCAAAATCATGAATTATAAAATTTATATAAGCATCTGGCCAGGAAATTCCGTGTATTTGACTGAAGTTCGTTGTCGTTCAATACTTATCTCTATACTTTTTCCACACTCTCGCGTTAAATTAACTTCTGGCAATATAAAGTCTTATTTAGACGGAGAATTATAAAGATTTTTATTAATTAAGAATTTTTATAATTAAGAAGTTATTTGAGAAAAAAGTTCTTTTTTTTTTTGTTTGGAACCAAAAAAAAAAAAACTTTTGTGGGAAGGAAAAAACTTTTTAACATATTGTCAGCAGTTAAATTAACGTATTTTCTTTACTAAAATATTATTTAGATACACATTGTGCTATCTGAGCCATGTTTCTAAAAACTAAAAAAAAAAATTCACAATTTTACAATTTTTGTTTTTGTTCCAAATGTATTTTACTTGTAGATTTGTAATATGTAGTTTTGAGAAACAGGGCTCTGATCTTTGCTTGGAATTTACAAACATTTTTAGTTGTAAAAAATTTTAAAATAAAAAAAGTTTGTTTTTTAAGAAATTTTAAAGTTTATACATAAAAAAGGACATTTTTAACTTGTCAGCGAATATCACTTTACAGTGAGAAACTCGAAACGTCGACTACAATCTGATATAGTAGTACATATTCCCAAATATATTCATAGCATTTTTCAATATTTTCTTTTCGAATATTTAAAAATTCTTTTGTTAAATTCAAATAGCTTTAAAATAAACTTCCGACTATTAACTAGAGCAGAAAACGGTTGACACTTTTTTATTCTATTTGCAAATACTAAAAATTTGACTCATTTATTGTATAAAATTCTCCTAGATAAAATTCCTTTAAATTATTTATTAAGATTTATCGTATTATTAAACACAACCAAAACGTTTTACTACAAATGTTAATACTCTCTTTTGAACTGTTTTGTTATTGCATGCTTGTAACGTGTTGTACATTTGCAAATTTAGTTTTCGAAACTAACAAAAAGGATTAAAGTTCTTTGAAGGAAGAAATTTTGAAAACATTTATTCTTTAGGTAAACATTTTTTTCCGAAAATTTTGAATTAATTTGAGTAACAAAAATTCATTAAAAAATATGTTAAAATAACTTTCTCCTTCAAAAGCGCTGTTTATAATTTCTACAGACTTAAGAATAAAACAATCTCGCTTGCCTAGATAAAAGTTAAATGTTGTGAGTCCTTATGCATTGTCTATTGAAATGAAAAATTAAACGAAAAACTTTTTGTGAATATATGCGTGTATGTATGTGTACTTTTCCTAATACTATCTCATATGTGTTTAATATTTTTAAGTTTTTTTTAAGTTCTATTTTATAATTTGATCTTATTAAACAAATACAAACTCCTTTTTTATTTTTCCAAAAAAAAAAAAAAAAAAAAAAATATAAACACACAACAACATTTCAATTCCCCTTCTTGTTAATATGTCTTAATTCCTTGCGTTAATGAAATGAAATTTGCTTCTGTTATGGCTCTCCGAAATTAACAATAACTTTTTACATTTTCCGCTTAACTAAACAAAAACAATGAAAACAGAAGAGGTTGAGTCTAAAATTGCTCATCACGACAAAGAATTTCAAGAGATTTTAACCTCACGTGTAACTAACCTTAACCGTTCGGTTTTTCAAATACGAGTTACCGATAGTTTAACACTATTCAAAATTGATTCTTCCACTAATGAGTTGCCCTTATCGGAAATCGATTTTTCTATTAATCCAGGCACACCTGAAAGTCAAGAAATATGTACCGCCTATCAAAAGTCCACTTCACCTGGAGATCGCTTGCAAAAACGTCACGCCCAATTGTTGACCATGCGACGCATGGAAAGTGGTGATGAGCCAGATTTTGTACAGAAACTAAGAGATTGTCGCAAAATCTCACCTCTGGCTACCAATGAGCGCCCTTTAAGTTGCAATTGTTCTGTTCACTTGTCTAGTGTTAATGAGGATGTGGTTTATCCACATGCCCATTCAAAAAGTGAGGCAGATATTACCGATATTTTACCATACTCAGCCAAAGTTTCAAGTCCACCCATAACTATACCATCTCATAGAATTTCTTTTGAAGAGGAATATCAATTACCATCCTCTGCTCCGGCGGCTTTGATGAGTGGAGAATTTCATATGAGTGAAAAAAATAAATCGAATAAACTTAAACCTTCTTCGGCTTCCAACTCACCCACCGCCTCTACATTACAATTGTGTCAGGCTTTAGATCATTTAAGCGGTTTGACACGTAACAAGCATGCTTCAAATAGTAGAGATTTTAAGCCCATTAAACAATGTTTACCTTTGGCCCAATCGGCACCGGTTATAGTAGATTTGGCGAATCCCTTTAAATTTCCAGCTTTATATAGTTTTAATCAATTTGCTCCTATTGCTGAAAATGCTGCAACTAATACAACCTTTTCTCCTTTCAATCCCGACACAACTATGATCCCTACCATTAATGAATTGGACACAAACACACCCGTGCCTCAACAATATTTTTATGCCTATCATAATCCTCATCACAATCCAAATCCTCATCCTCTTCATCATCATCATATGCGTCATGACCATTCTTATCATCATCCTCATTTACACCTCCATCATCATTACAACAATAACAATACACAAATACATTGTTCGGCACCTTCCACTAATATACCAAATGTTGTTGTTACTTTTAATAATTCCCCTTCGTCCTCTTCAACTGTACTTAATGATGTTCCCTTAAAACCAAATGATTTTGATGAATTTAATACCAATTACACCTCAAAATCTGGCGTCACTACTTCTTCTATTCAACATCACTCCCACCACCATCATCACCAAAACCCCTTTAACACTTCTCGCACACGTATAACTCGTTCACAAACCCTTATTGAATCCTTCGATAAACCTGTTAACACATCCTCCATTATCAAACCTACTATTGCTGATACCACTACAGATAACACTGTCACTTCGACATCATCGTCGTCATCGGTATCGTCTAGACGTCAAAGACACAGTATTGCCGGCCAGATGTCTTATATGAAAATGTTGGGATTCGGTGGTTTTAGTAAGAAGATGACCACTAGCTCCAATAGTCTATTCAGTACAGCGGTTATAACAGGAAGTTCCTCAGCTCCAAATTTAAGAGATATGATACCAGTATCGTCATCGGGTAAGTTTATTTTGATGTTTTCCTTTGTTAATATTTATGGTCAATTTTCGCTTAAGCCTCTCTAATTAATCCAAATTTCGAATTTGTTTGAATTTCAAAATTGGAAAAAGTTTTATGTGTTGTTTCCAAATGAGAGGCAATTGATTGTGTAGTAAAATTTATATGACAAGCATTCAAAAACAGTGCTTTTCATATAATGTGATAGGGAGTACCAAATTGGCATTTAACTTTTGTACCGAAATAGCATTTGCATCGCAATAGAAAGTAGCCCCCCTGATCATTTCTTCAGAAATTTTTTAAAACTTTTCTATATTTATTTTACAAAAAAATTTTAAAAATGTTATATTAAATTTCTTTTAAAAAATTGTATTTTACTTTGGCTTCGTTTTACTGTAAAATAACTACCCATTCCCTTATCTCATTGATTGCATTATAACCATATTTTAAATCACAATTCATTTTAAAAGTCTTTTCATTAACAGTTCTGGATGGTTTTGGTGGTGTACCACCCATACGACCATTGGAAACACTGCACAATGCATTATCGCTCAAACAACTGGATCATTTCCTAGAGAAAATGACTTCAGCACCACTTTTTAAAACGCCTACATGTACGCCACCCAAAAATCCTTCTACCCCATTGTCAATGATGACCACTACGACTGTAGAAGATGAACAATTGGCTAGTACGCCAACAAATCAGGTGTGTCGTTGCACTGACCAAAGTTTTGCCTATAAAAATAATCCCGATAGATGTAGTAAGTGTGGTCATCAATTGCGTCCCACTTTACCAGATGCAGCTCTTACACCCACTACATTAGCTGTCGAGGCGAATTCAATATCAAAACCAATGGCCGATAATGCTGGACCACTTTGTAAGTGATTTACAATTTGATCTTGTAAATGTATTAAATGGATATTAAATTAATCATTAAGTATTTGAAGAACAACGCATACATAATTTTTTTCTTTATATAATTGGTGTACTGTAATAATTATTTTACTTAATTACGATTTGAATTTATTTTTAATTTATTGTATGCCTTCTATTAAAGACAAAAACACAAATAAAATCACTGATGTATTTAAGATAATTATATTAATTTTTTATTTACGTATTTATTTTATTTTGCACATTAATCAATAATAATTATTTATTGCACATTTATTAAAGGTTGGTGGCAATTTTAAACAATCTTCTATTTCACAAAATATTTTATGGAAATGGCAGCGAGTAGTCTCATTCGATTAAGGGCATTAGGTTTGATAAGATCTTCCAGAGCAGGCCACTCTATCATTTTAAAGCAACTCAAGTTTAATGTTACACCTTAGGCATACCTGGGTCATTTAATTAAAGTTTATCAGGTCTGGGCAAGCTAAATAATGGGTTTTCTGATGGCTACAAAATAAATGCAGGTACAGGTGCAGGCGTGTATATTGAAGTAAGTGACATCAAAAGATCTCTACAGATTTCCTGACGGATAGAGTGTATTTCAGGCGGAAATTCTGTGTATTTAAAAAAAAAACGATGAATACTGATACATAATTATGTGGAAAGAAACTCGGATTTTACTATATATGTATGTACATATACATATGTTCTCGATTTTTCAAAAGTACTTCAGTCTCAAAAATAATTTACAATTTTTTTATGTTAATATGGATATCAAATGAAAGGTAAAAATCTATTCATTTAACTTAAATTTCTTGTCTAGACGTTTTAAAACCAATTATGAATTAGCCTTGCCGGTCTTACTTTGTAATTGTAGAGAATGAATATAATATTTAAAATCAATTGGTTAAATTTTATCAAAACTTTTATAATCATTACTTCTATACGGTTATAGTTTTTTAGGTGTTTATTCCTAACAAAACTTAAAACTTAAATTTTTATTCCAAATGTTGTTGCACAATGAAACTTTGATCATGTTTTCTTTTGAGAGTTAAAATCTCAAAAGTGTCATTAAATCAAATTTAGCTTAAGTCCACGTAGGCACTTTTTCCTTTCTGCCGCAGATATTTATGTATGTATATTAAAGCAAATAATTTGTCGTATTTCATTTTAGAGATTCTTACCTTTGATACTCTTATTAATAAATGGTGTTTTTAAGCCCAATAAAACGTGAAACTGTAAAAACTTACGAATAAGTTTGCTCTGCAACCTGCTGCTGGTCTTGGCCTATGATTGTAAAAAAATAACACAAAAAACTAAATTTTTAATAAAAAAAATTGTTTTATTCGAGAGAGCAATGGCATTTAAATTTGAAAATGATTTCGGTATTATTATCACCGTGGCTGTTTTTGGCGAAGCGCATTCTGAACATGCAATTTAAATGAAATAAGATCGGATTAGGCCACTACCGTGTAAACCGCACCAAACGTTGCATTTGCTGGATGTAATGGAATCTGTAGGGTCTGTTGTGGACTGGTCTCACTCCATATGTGGAAGTTTTGGTTATTAAAAAACCCGTTAAGCTAAAAACGAGCGTTATTGCTATTTATGCCATAAAAATCACAATTTCGTCTATAAGTTGCGCGAATCAAAGACTGATTTTCAAAGTAAATTTGTTTAATTTAATAGCCTTGTTCAAGCGTGAATCTATTCATTATGATTTGTCAAAGCAAACTGATGATAAATGACAAAGAGTGAGCGTAGTATGACATTTCGTTTGATAGCTAACCCTTTTTCATGATCTATTGGACTTATAAAAAAAGACATAATAGACTATTTTAAAAATGTTTTTATGATGTTATATTTTTTAACTTTTAAGTCCTCTTAAAGGGACGTATACATGACCACACAAGTCGTAAGTATATTGAGGAAAATACAAACCTGTCATGATAAGTTGTTATTGTTTTTCCAAAATTGTTTAAGCAACAATTAGATCAGAAATGCATTTTCATCAAAATAAGTACGACTTGTGTGGTCGTGTAAACTACCCTTAAGCAAAGATCTGATAAAAAAAACTGGGAATACAATGCGACTATGTATGTTTTCTTGTTAACAAGCAACAAGTTTTAGCTAAAACTTTTCAAGAGGGTTTTGGAAATTTAATCCTCATCAAATCTGGGTATAACTGACAAGGCTACTATGAAAAGTAGTAGAGTTTTAAAACATTGAACAATAATTAGTAAAATAAACTTCAACTTGGAGTATATTTATTCGAAAAAAGCAATCTTATTTGAATTAGTTATTAGTCTAGTTTGAAGGGGAGTTTCGCTATTAAAAGTTTTCTTAATAAGCAATTAATTGAAACCGGATTTGGCACAATTTTTAAGACGTAATTTTTTACCTTTTCCTTTTTTATTATTATTAAACCAGCATAGATTCCTTAATTAATTTTGTGCTGGTAATGCACTTTATTTAAAGCCAATTAAAATTTTATTTTAAATAACAAATACATTATTGCATGTTAACATTAATATTAATTATGCAAAATGGAGAACGAATTATTTTCCAACACTCTACTGCTCCTCTATATCATATTTTTATGTTACTCATTCTATATTATCCATACATATTATACATTAATGTTGAACATATAAAAATATTATTAATAAACAATTAATGGTAATTTACTGCAATTTTCCTTCCAATGGAAAATAGTAAACTTTAATCCAGAATTTTGTACATTTTGTATATTTTAAAAAATTTACCAAAAAAAAAAAAATTCTTTAAGTATGGAGCAAACAATCAAGTGTAGCTAGCAGTATAACGGAACCCTCATCACCGGCCATATCGGATACCTGCTCACAAGAGACACCAAGTTGTGATATGTCTATAAGTTTAACCAGTACAGAGGGTTATAACATGCCAGCAACGGCTGCTCAAAGATTGGCCAAATTCTTTCCACGTTTAGATGATGATCTGAATTCAGTAAGTGTTTATGCTCCAATCAATTTAGATTGTTTAGAGGGAAAGGAAACGGAATTGAGTTATTCTGGGGCCATGGGTGGTTATGATGCAAAAAGCGCCTGTTTAACTCCAGTTAGTTTTAATATGGATTTAAGTATAGTAGCCAATAAGGGTTCACTTACGCTGTCAGTGGATGTAAGTACAAATTCTTTTGAAATTGTAACTTTAAAATTAAATAATCATTTTTTTTTTTTGAACAGGGGTTTGAAGATGATGATGACGCTACCCCATCAGCCGCCACAACACCTTCATTACCGCGTGATGAACCTAACTTAGAATTTTGTTACTGTTGTGAAGCCCACAGTAATCAAGGACAGCCACCCGATGATACTCAAAAGTCGAACGATCTTTTTAATATAATGAGAAATAAGCGTTTGGCAGCCAATGAACGCAAACAGTTATGTTATTGTCATGACGCTCCTCTTAGTGCTGATCTTTCAAACTCAGAAGCTTTTACGGTGAGCATACGCAAGGCCTCAGATACTATTTCGCCAAGAATACAAAAACAAATTAGTCTATTCGAAAGTGGAGAGTTAGATAGACAGAAAGAATACTCAGCTTTACATGCTTCTATGAATATACCACAGCCCAGCAGCTTACAACTCAAACAGGATGCCCGCTTAAGAAAATTTGAAAATCTAACACAATCCACATCAAATTCTAATTTTCCTTTTGAAAGTAATACCTTAAAAAGGGTACCAAATAATGTTGAAGATTTTGTTGATGTCAATCTAACACAATCCTGTATTAATCTTAAAACTTCAGTTGGAGTTGGTGTTTCGAATACTTCATCCACTTGCAGTTCGCCACAGCATAAAGCCATTCCAGTATTTCGCCCAGTTACTCAATCTTGCACAACCATGCCACCGGAGGAGTTAGATACAGCGAGTGGTCCAGCAAGTCCTCGGCCTGGCGCGTTAATAGTCAAGGAAAAATTTATCGAACCACCGAAACGTATAACGCGAAGCTTTCATGGCAAGACTCAGTCCATGGATTCGGATTTTTTATTTAATGAATTTTTATTGGTGCCAACCCACTCTATAGCTGCTCAAAACTCTTCTAGCAGTGACACTGGCAGTGCTGCCACTTCACCTTCGGCTCGTTCTAATAAACGTTTTACTACTACGAAAGTATTGGATGAAGATTTGGAAGATTAAGTTGAATAAATTATGATCAAAAATATTTAAAATAAGTTTTGATTGACTTTATGGCATTTTTGAAGATTTTAGAAATCATAAGAAAGAAAATTATCCAAATCCATATTAAAAAAATGTATAGAAAAATTAATAAAGAGTTAATATATTTTTGCGTGAAAAATTTTACTTCGAAGAGTTTTTAATTTGAAAGCATAGGCTCGCGAAAAATAGGAAAATAATAATCTTTGATTCGTATGAAAAATATTTAACTGTTTTTACTTTTTTAAAATATATATATCGCTCTTGATCAACAAGAGGGTATAAACTCAACATTTTTATTTTTTCACATTTTGTAAAAACTCAACACGTAATGTTCATATCCAATATATTGCTTTTTTGTCTTAAATTAAAAATTGTTTTGCTTTTACTTAAAATTTTTTGAGTTAATACTCTTGTTGATCAAGTGCGATATGTATGTAATAGATAGAATTAGAAATAAAATTGCTTTCGAATCAAAAAAGTACTCGATGCCACAATAAGCTTCATGGAATATTTCATGTTTTTAACAAAAAAAAAAAAACAGACTTGATTTTAAAGAGGGTATTCAGGCGCGTTCTAGGTTTCGGCTCGTATTGAAAACGCTATATTTTTTGAACACGCATAATTCATAAATTGGTATTCTGAAAACCTCATGTTTTTATGTATTATACATTTTTGTTCGAAAAAAGCTTAATGTCAAAAACATAAAAAACAGCTTTTTAATTATGTATTTATTAATTTATTTCAATGCAAGAAAGCCTATAAGGCCAATTATTCATGTATTGCTGTAACCATCGAGCCCTATTTGCGATCATATCGTAAGCGACTTAAAGCAAATTTTACAGGAGATAGCTTTTATTATTTTTTTCTTAAGTAGTGCAGCACTTTATTTTGTTTAATGTCATACATTTATTTTATTTTTAAAATTACCGCGCATTCAATAGTTTTCAAGAGCGTGCTGAGGTTCAATTGATCATAGTACCTGTCGTTTGCGATAGTTTTAATGATGTCGCTTACGATATAATCGCAAAAAGCGCTCGATATATCCATGTTTTACAAAAATTATTTTTTTATATATACTTATTAATGTATAACTATCGGGATGCTCTAAAAATCTAAATGAAGTGGAATTGAAATCGAACGAGATTTTGATCTCAATTATCTACAAAATGCAAAGATAATTATTACCCAAAGTATGAAGCATATAAAATTAAATATTTTTATGAACTTTCTTTACAGGCTCGTTTTCAAAATTTGTGCGATTTAAAATCCACTTCATTTCGATTTGTAGAACATGCCCGATAGTTGTACATTAATAAATATGTATAAAAAAATAATTTTTATAAAACATGGATATATCCACATAAGTATTGCAAAATAAAATTTTTATTAATTTAATTTTTATTTCCTTATACCAGAGAATTATCATTCATAGGCATTATCATTATAGAATCTTAAAAGCTTTTTTTAAAAGTATTCTATGATAGATTATTCCAGATTCAAATTGATATTCTCAATTTCAATAGGAATTTTCTCAATTTCAAATTGAAATTCTCATTTTCATTTTAAATTTTCTGAATTTCAATGAAAAATGGTGTAGATTATCTAAATATAGAAAGAGTTCCAGTAAATATTCCAAGGCAGTATAAGAGTTTAAACGATATCATATGTACGTAGGCGTATATGCCCTCAAGGCGTATAATCTTCTTAAAATAAATAAATCTTTGCTTCAAAGAGAGTTTGTGGCTTTCAAAATTAAGTTTCGGGTCAATAACAACACCATGGCATTTATGAGATTCGATAAATGTAATGAATTGATTATTAATATAAACGTTTGGATACCTAAAAACTTGGGAAGATAAATGAAAACAAACTTCCCTTGTTTTTGATAAATAATTTTCAAGGCGGTTTTAGTGTATAGAATTTTGTACATGACTAAGATGATTTTTCAGTGCAATTTTAAAAATATTATTAAATTCAGAGTAAGTACTGTAAAGTAATTTACATATGCGAGAAACAGTATAAGACCCAATAACGAAAACGAAACGAAAACATGTCGTTTAACTGCAAACTCTTTTTAGCAATGATTGCATTACATTGGACCATGTTGTAAGCAGTCCATTTTATCTAAAATGGATCAAGTAGTCCAATATTATTTGCAGAGTAGTTACTGAGGGTTAGAAATATGTAAATTTAAATTTATTTCTATCCTTTGCGAAATTTATACAAATTTTTATAATACCAAACCGGTGATACCGGTATTCATGAAAAGGTATATATTATACCTTTCGGTCTTATTAAGGTTGTCCGTTGACAAACTGGAAAATCACTTATTATTAAAAAGTTAAGTTTTAACATATAATTATTGAACAAATAAGTTGATCATTACATAATATTATTACATTAATCATATATTATAGGCTCGATTAAATAAATAAAAAAAATACAAAGTAACTACTAAAGTATAAAATATATTAATTCAAAAAAGCGTTTATATGTATTATAATAATAATAAATTATTACAATTAAAAAGCTTAATTTTTTTTTAATCTCTCAACTTCCATTTCAGGGACTAAGTATTTATACACAATCTTTTTGAGGACTATAACTCAAAGTTATCTTCATAATTGTCTTTAAACAATAAAATATTTTCCAGAGCCTCAGCATAGTCATCATCTTCTAACCCGGTTGCTTTAAAGCGATGCAATTTAGCTATTTTTATTCTCTTTGCTTCTCTATGTAGAGTTTCTAAGGTGTCACCTAATTCACTAGACGACTGTATAGCAGCCACACAAGGTACCGAAATTACCTTGTCTTCTTTGGTGCGTTTTTCATAAGGATTCACAAAGCCTGAATTAGTTAAGCTATCGGCAAACATTTCATACGGATAAGGAATACGTGTAGGCATAGCGGATTTCAGGGAAGTGACATGAGCCATACCGTTATGGTTGGAACATTGCAAATACAATTGGAACATTTGTGATACCGTTTCACAGCGGAATGCCGCCATGCGCATTTGATTTTGCGTTGCTTGTTCTCGAGGCCTTTTTAAACGATCTGAGGGAATACCACGCACACACAATGATTGTATTACATAGTTGGTACCTATTTGACAATTAGGCGTTAACTGGGTGAAAAGTGAACCTTCAAATTTGTCCAAGCAATCGATAAGATCCATTTTGTGTTCCATGTTGAAAGGCAGGGATAAAGAAGCAGCTGCAAGTTTTCGTCCATAATTATTCAGATCACCACAAAAAGCAGCTAATGTATTAGAAGGGGGTGCATTTTTCAAACGATAACGCAATGAAATTGTATCCAGGTATGACGCCAATATTGCTGATGTTTGATACAGATTATCTGCTTTATATTGAAGCGAGGGAAATTTTCTGGTCGTACCCAATTGACGCCATACACGATCTTGTGTACTTAGAGGAATGAAAAGAGAGGCCTGCTCTATAAGTTTATTAAATGTTAATGTACTGTTAACAATACGTATGGAATCAGTCATAGGCTCATCTGCGAAGTAAAAGAAAAACTAGGATTTACTTTTTTGTGAAATAATGTCCGGATTTTCTTTTATTTCTTCAACAATATTACAAAATTGCTATGAAGCTAAACAAGATCATCGAAATTCGTAAAAATTAGAGAAACTAAATTTAAGTTTTTCTAAAAAAAATTGCAAAGAATTTTTTTTAAATTTCTCATGGTAAATTTCTATACAAAAATTGTTTAGAATGTGGGGGCCTACTCTCTATTGCGATGTGAAAGAAAATTGTAGCAAATCTAGTGATTGGTCTTCCGTAAACTTTTATTTTTTCTTTATGCAAATCATCACGATTTATTTTATTTAAATTTTCCAATTCAAATTTTTTTTTACATATTTCGACATTTAATTACTGTCAATCTGCGCCATCTATAATTTTTATTGCCAGTATTTCTTCATTTTCAAACAATTTTGCGAAAGTGATAGAGTGTACCAAGTTGGCATTTAGCTTTCGCATCGCAATAGATCAATTTCTCAGAAATGAGAGCGTTTTAAATTTCAGAACCTATTGAATTTCTTAAGAAACAATCTGATCAATGCGAATTCATACAAGGTGGTTTTATTTTAAAAAGGGAAATAACACTGTAAAATACTTAAACGTTGTGTTAAAATAATACAACACTGTAGTAAATAATTCGAACAAACATTTTATTTTGTTTATAATTTTAAATTGTAGATGTGTTCATTTACAGAAAATTATTGCTTAATTTCAATAATTGTTACTAGTGATCAAGGCGAATTAATTTTTCAGGTGGCATTGAAAGCAGTGTGGCTATTTTGGCATTTTTGCAGCTAAATTTAGCATTACAATTTTTTATTTAGCTGCAAAATTTTCATTTAGCACTTGGCGTTTTATTTAGCATTTTAAAAAATGTTTTTAGCTTTTTTTAGCATTATTTATTTTAAAAATGTTAACGAATATTTCTATTGATTTTGCTTAAATTTTTTTATAAATTATAATAAATTTTGATTTAAAATAGTTGTACCTAAAATAATTTCGTATGAAAAGGGATAATTCTTATGTTAAGAAACATCTTACCTGTCTTGTTAAAAAAAAATAGAATATTCAGGAAATATCAGAAATGCCCTTATCATATTAATTGTAAATATTTTTTGCCCTTTGATTTACGATATAAAAGTACAAGAAAATTTTACTTTGTATTAAGATAAAAATTCCTAAAGCTAAATATTTGAACACATTTCTTTCTCTAAACTCCTAAAAAAATAATAATTTTAATACTTCAACTTTTCTTAAACTATAAAAAATAAAATTTGTATATCATAGAAATAAATCGTTTAAATTTAGCATGTATCAGGGGTTTGCGGGCCCCTACATTTTAAATTTAATCTCAACTACCTGTGCTTCATATTTATGTGTATCAGATGCTTTACCAAAATCTATCCACTTGTTTAAATATAACCATTTATTTCAATTTCGTTAAAACATAAGTCACTAAAATGTATTTAGTTTCGAATAAAATTTCATATTGGTAATAAATTTAAGCAAAAATCTTTTAAAAATTTTAGCATTTTTTAAAATCATTTTAGAGAGAGGAATGTCAAAAGTTGCTTGTGTTTTTGACATATCGAGCAACGAGAGCAACAAAAAAATACATTGTTGTGTTTTTGGTGTTATTACTTATTAGCTGCGTTCGAGAACACAAAAGTTTTTACTATTTTTTACTGAACTTTACTGCATTTTACTAAATTGCGTTCGCGTACACAAAATACAGTACATGAGAACACAAATTGAGAGCGTAAAGTGACAGTTCTTGACTGAGTACTTACAAATTTTTACTGCAGAAATTTTTGCAGTAAAATTTAGTAAAACAAAAAAACATATGTTTCAAAAGGTAAACAAACAAAAGGCATACAAAATGTGAAAAAATTGTTTAAAAAAAGAAAAGTTGAAATAAAACTAAAATAAAAACAAAAAATGAATAAATATTAATTAATTAAACTTGTTTGTGAAGATTTTATATGGCTAAATACCAACTTTTAAAACTTTATTATGTTAATTTTTTGGAGTTGTAAAAGTGTCAAGTACTCGGGTACTTAGAACAGCCCTTGTTTTTAAAGTTATCAATAGTAAAAAAGTATTCGTGTACTATTGACCAAATTTAGCCGGACTCAAATTAGCAAATTCAAATAAAATAAGAAACAAACAAATATGAAAGATTACATAAAATAATTTGTTTGTATTTTCCAAAAATATTCGTGTTATAAAAAGTATTTAATCGAGTACCGATAAGAAAACGAGTTAAGTAGTCAAAAGTGTAAACATTTTTCAACACTTCAATTATTTGCCATCACGTACTTTTTTGGACAACAGCTTTTTGTGAGAGCAAATTTTTAAGTTTACTCATTTACTGCATTTTACTGTAAAAGTACTCAAACGCACCTATTGCGTTTTCGACACCACCGTATATATGAATTCGCCTTGCTAGTAATTGTTCACGTACTCGAAAAAGTTTGAGACAAAAAATTTTTTTAAAACATAGTATACAACGTTGAAAATTTCTGATAGTAAAATTTTTACTAGCAAGAATTATTCAACCACCTGTTTCATGTTTTTGTTTACAAAACATAAATAATTTTCATAATTTAACAAATAGAATCTGGGAATTATTTCTTTTTCATAAGTTACTTTATTATATTTAACATGTTGAATATAATTTTTAAATTAAAAGTTTTCCAATAACATAAAATATTTTTTTTTCTAAAATTTAAAAACAATGTTCTTTCGCAAATAGTTCAAAAGTATTGAATTTATTAATACCCCTACTTCGGTTTACAACTCAACTGTAGTTCAGTTGAAATTTTGCATTTTTTGTATTATGGCTTACAACTCTGTTATATGGTGATGTGGGGATGTTAGACACCCAGGTAATGACCCTGAGTGGTTTTAACATGGCAAACCCCAGATCTATCTTGGTAACTCTATCATCTCAACTGTGAATACTAACCCCCACGTGGTGTCACTTGGGGTAGCTAGCTTCCACACCCGTTAAAGGTAGTGAGCTAAAATGGGGCGCGTTCCCATAGGAATGATAAAACCTTGGTTGAGGCGTCGGGCTAGTACCCCACACTCATAACAACTCACCTACTATGAATAAACGAAGGAAAAGATAAATGGACCCCTCTAATGTTGACGACCCCCGCAAACGTTTTAAGTACCACGATATGCGCACGAAGTGCGATGGAATGGGAAAGGCGTCACAACAGCACCAATAGGAGCCATGAAACAAGACTTGAGTTCGGCTGTGGATTCGTGGTTAGTCGGAGACAAACACCTCGTCTCCAGATTCACTCCGGTGGATGAGAGGCTATATTCTAGAAGACTTTAATGCAAAAATATCAAAGGAGAATATCTTTAGTCCAACAGTCGAAAAATTTTGCCTCCACGAGGAAACATCCGATAACGGAATGAGGCTAACAGACTTCGCCGCGACAAAAAACATGGTAGTAAGCATAAGTAGATTTCGAAATCTCGATATTCATAAGGCCACTTGGCAGTCCCCAGATCAAACAACGAGAAACCAGATTGATCATGTTGTGATAGATGGAAGGCATTCATGTATGTTAGACATACGATCGGTCCGAGGAGCAAACATTGATTCGGATCATTACCTTGTATCAGAAAAGGTTCGCACTCTTCTAAATGCAGCGAGAAACGTACAATCTGACAAGGCGCGGTAGCTGGACATCGGAAAGCTACGGATACAACAGACAGCAACGGCATACTCCACTAGATTGACCCAATTGCTTGAAGAAAGCACTGCTTGTCGCGATAATATTGCATCACAATGACAAAACATTGCCCACTCTATAGAAATCCGCAAAACTCAGAAGCCTCCCCCAAGGAACCCATGGTACGACCAAGAGTGTTGTAATTCTACCGAAGCAAAAAATGTGGCATAAAGGGCAAGCCTGCAGCCAGTAGCAACACGCCAAGCAAAAGAGAGTTATCGGGAGAAAAGGAAAGAGAAAAAAAAGATAAATGGAAAGACGTGAGTGTGAGAGAATAGAGATGTTCAGGAGTCAGAATGAAGTCCGAAAATTTTACCAAAGATTGAAGCATCAGTCAGAGACCTTTTGTAGAGGCACATCCTTTGGTATATCGGCGACGAAAATACCCCCAGAACCAATCCCGGACGACGGTATTGAATGTATACCGCCTAGCCAGAATGTGGTCAAAATAGCAGTATTCAGGCTGAAGAATAATAAGGCTGCAGGAGCCGATGGATTGCCAGCTGAACTATTTAAAACCGGTGGTGACACACTGATAAGGCATATGCATCAGCTTGTTTGTAGAATCTATCTAGAAGAACCCATACCTGATGATTGGAACCCGTGCACAAAAAAGTATACAAAACAGTATGCGCGAATTACAGAGGAATAAGTCTCCTTCCCTTCGCATACTAAATACTATCGAGCGTATTGTGTGAGAAATTGTAAACTAAAGTCGGTGAGATAATTGGGCCAAACGAACCAAATATTCACACTACGCCAAATACTGGAAAAGACCCAAGAAAAACAGATCGACACCTACCATCTATATATCGACTACAAGTCTGCTTTCGACAGCCCCATACGTTCAAAGGTGTTTAAAGCCATGTCTGAGTTTGGCATCCCTGCAAAGCTAATACGGATTTGCAGGATTACCCTAACTGGTACAAGATCCACAGTTAAAATAGGAAAGAACCTCTCCGAGCCATTCAGTACCAAAGGTTTCAGACAAGGAGATAGTCTTTCGTGTAACTTTTTTAACATCATGATGGAGAAGGTGATACGAGACGCAGATATGTATAGACTTGCACACTATACACAAAGCAACTTATGCTGCTCGCTTATGCCGACGATATCGACATCATTGGTCGAACATTGCGAGCAGTAACAGCAACATATGAGAAAGCCAAAAAGGAATCTGCAAAAGTGGGTCTGGCAGCAAATGGAGATAAAACCAAATTGATGGTATAGTAATTTTACCATGGCCTAACTTGCTAGTTTTTTTTATTTTTTTTTTTTTAATTTTGTAAATTTGAAATTTACTCTCTCTCGTTGCAAGTTTCTGCTAGTAAAGTAAATGACAAATGAACACCACCTTGTGTGTTTTACACATGGTTAGTTATCACATGGTTGGTTATCTTTAGAAACAATTATTTAAAATGTGATCAATTTCTAAGAAAAAATTCTTTAGAATCTAATAATGTTCTTAAGGACTGTTCAGAATATCATAATTTTTTCTACCTAAATAAAAACGTCAACGAAACAAACCTTAGGACCGCAAATTCAACACCACCCGGTTGGAAAATGTTAGCGCTAAGTCAATTTGTTTTATTGAAAATGTATTGGCAATAGAATTTTCAAGTTTAAAAAACACTTCAAGCTCTTATTTAGGTACCTCAGTAAAAATTAATTGCATATAACATAAAAAAAAATCTCCTTTTTCTGACCAATTCCTCCTGAAAAATTATTCAGAATCCAATAAATTTATAATGTCAAAATTTGTCAAATTCTGATAATCTTTAGAAAATTTTTTATAATCTTTTCAATTTGTATAAAAAACGCAATAAATATTAACAAACAACTCACCCGCATTTTCATAGAGGGAGTTCTTGGGCGAATATACTGGCACAGCCATATTCGCTTTAGCATACTCATCATTCATGTGCTCCAAACATTTTGTAGCCAAACCAGAAAAACCATTAAACGAGTCAAAAATAGATTGAAACCCTTGCAAAAAATCACATTCCTCAACATATTGACGTATACTATCACAAAAATTCTCTTCGAACTCTTCCGTTTGCCATAGTTCAACACCGCGTGTAAAAGTATCGAGACTTTGCTTTTCATTATCATGGCGGTATTGTTTAACAATATTTACAGTGCGAGGATGATAGCGAGTATAAAGGAAATCGGCCCATGTATCAACATTTTCCGCCAGGTTATAATCTTTTTCTTCTATACTTATTTCAGGCTTATCTAGATCTGTTTGAAATTCATTTTTTGAAGTTTTTGCTTGGGCTACAACTTCGAGATCATTTGGTTCCCAAATTAAATCTTCTTTTAGTTTTTTAACAGCCTCATGATCTGCAATATTTTTGGAGTTTGCAAGGTCATCCAAGCCACCCCTTTTTAAACTATTCCCATAAAGTTCTCCTTCGCGTGGTAAGTGTTTAAGGGATCCCTCCAGGTCAACTAATAACAAGCGTGGTGTGTAAGTAATTTGTTTCTATTAGAAAATTAAAATGGTCTAAATTTAACTTTATTTTTAAAAAAAAACATCACTTACATTGTGATTTAAGCCTTGGCGATATAATACATCATGGCATATTTCTCCGAGCTCAGCGGATTGATTATAGGCAAATCCCGATTCCTTTGTAAGAAGACATCTGTTGTTATTTATTAAAATTTTGCTTTAACACTTACTTGTATGTTCCACCAGTGGGCTCCTATATAATTAGCATAACTGCCAAACTGTAAAGTTAATATTTCACGTGTATTGGACATTATTTGATTTGTCTGACAAAAACTAAACACAAATACTTTTCCGACCTTGACAAAGGAATTTAGTTTAAAATTGGCATGTCTGAGCAATGTGCTGCCAAGTTTATATGGTAAAACATAAACAAACCTAGTCCAATTGTTTTTGACATCTTGATCATTTTTTACACAAACAAATAAATTGGGTTTTGATATCTTTAACATAATTTACACAAACAAAATACATGTTGTTTTTTCTTTTGTTGCATTGTTGTAGTTTCGCGCAGACCTACTAACGGCAGTGTCAGATACAACTTTGTCGCTTTGCGTGACGTTTCTACCTTTGGCAGAAAAACGTATGACCCAATGAAATTGGACGGTTTTTTGGAATTGAATTTGGCAACAAAAATTTAGAAAAAAAAGAAAATTATACTAGCCAAATGTCAAAGCGCGCAAAAAGATGAGAGTTGGCTAACTTTTTGCTTCGCTCAGCTTTGAAAGTACTTTATGTGACAAGTTTCGTATAAGCATGTATATTTTATCTTAGATGTCAAAGCGAATCGGTAACGCAACGCGAAGCAAAAGTTTTATCTGACATGGCCTTAATTGGGCCATGACCTAGACGTTGTTAAACATCGAGAATTTTTCTACAATGAAAAACTACACAAACATGCTGTTAACAAATGTCAGATGTTCAATTCGCCACTATTGCACGTTTTTTGTTTGTTTACCCTCTTGGGCTGGCTTTAATCAATTTTTCCCTTTAATTAATTTTTAAATAGACAGTTTTTATTTTGCTTAAGATTAAAAAATCACTGCTTAACTGCATTTTGATCATTTAGCAATTGAGAAACAAAACAGTTCCACACTACTGCTATCAGCTGCACAAAAATAACTTGATATTTTAGAGGAACAATACTGAAGTTGATCATTTGTACTGCCGGCCATAAAATATAATTGTTCTTCATAATATCAGGGTACTGGACCTTTATTCGTTCATTGATGGTTATTATAGATTCATTATTTATGATCCCCACCAGACCGGTAATACTTAAATTTAAAGCCGGTGCCATCACTGATTGATCTACTAACATTTTCTTCACTGTACGTTGTAAACGATTTTGTTTGTTTGATATACTACGATCCAATAGAGCAAACCAATATTTTAGTACAGGACCCACAAATAAAAATCCTAGAGATCCATATTTAACTGTGCGTATGTAATCGATGTCTTTGAATTCCTTTTTCTCCACTACAGTTTGCGCTAAAACATCACCAGCAGCCATAATAGCTCCAGCTCGGGAATACTCAGCCAAGTAGGGCGCTAATCGTGATGTAATTCTAGTGGTCATGATGGGTAGCGTCAAATCTTTACCAAGCTACAGATAAACAAATTTAGGGAATTGTTTATAGTGCAATTAATAAATAAGGTAAATAAATAAAAGTGCTGTCAAGTTTCTTAAATTTTGTTTGTAATGCTGCCAGACTAAACGAAAGTTGTTAAGAAAATATTGCATTATTTAGGCATTAATTGCGTAAAACGCAACGCCAGAAATTATATTGAAGGCAAAAAGAAAATCAAAAATATTTTATAACTTGGTTGTTTTATATTGAATTGTTAAATTTCAAGCGTTGCATATCTTTTGGCATTGAACAAATTTTAAACGCAATATGAATTTTTGTAGAAACCTACAACGAAATTGTAGAATGTATGGCTTTCTAGACAGGCGGTTGTTGAAAGATTTTTAAAACAATGGGAGCCGCTGAGCTATTATTTCAATTTAAATAATTTTGAAAGTGGTCATAAAAGTGAACGAATTAAATTCATTTTAATTAAATTCATTTTAATTCGTTGTGCAACCATTTTTCATTGAACTAATAAGTAAGAGAGAGAGAGAGACATAATGAGTAAGAGAGAGAGGCAAAATCACAATCCCAAATGCACACAAGGTTTCGGTCAGTTTTTTAATTTTGCTCTTATTAAATTAGGTGCGTTTGAGTACTTTTACAGTAAAATGCAGTAAATGAGTAAACTTAAAAATTTGCTCTCACAAAAAGCTGTTGTCCAAAAAAGTACGCGAACGCAAAATTTGTAAAAATTTGTAAAATAAAGGCAACAGGTGATGGCAAATAATTGAAGTGTTGAAAAATGTATACACTTTCGATTACTTAACTCGTTTTCTTATCGGTACTCGATTAAATACTTTTTATAACACGAATATTTTTGGAAAATACAATCTTTCATATTTGTTTTCTTTTTATTTTATTTGAATTTGATAATTTGTGTCCGGCTAAATTTGATCAATAGTACACGAATACTTTTTTTTACTATTGATAACTTTAAAAACAAGGGCTGTTCTAAGTACCCGAGTACTTGACACTTTTACAACTCCAAAAAATTAACATAACAAAACAAAGTTTCAAAAGTTGGTATTTAGCCATATAAATTCTTCACAAACAAGTTTAATTAATTAATATTTATTCATTTTAGTTTTATTTCAACTTTTCTTTTTTTAAGCCATTTTTTTCACAATTTGTATGCCTTTTGTTTGTTTACCTTTTGAAACATATGTTTTTTTGTTTTACTAAATTTTACTGCAAAAATTTCTGCAGTAAAAATTTGTAAGTACTCAGCCAAGAACTGTCACTTTACGCTCTCAATTTGTGTTCTCATTTACTGTATTTTGTGTACGCGAACGCAATTTATTCAAATGCAGTAAAGTTCAGTAAAAAAATAGTAAAAACTTTTGTGTTCTAGTAAAGTGACCGGTAGTTTTCTTGTAGGGTAATGCTAGGAACACAACTGGGACGAACGACGAATTTCGCCAACACGACGAATTTTTCAGCAAAAATTCGTCGCATGAAGCACAATAACGACTACTAAGTAGCAGCTCTTATAATTAAAAAAGTTGATTGCTGTTTGTGCAGAGAGAAATAGTGTGATCATATTAAAAAAAATAATGCTTTAAAATTAAAACATAATGAAAAACACAACTAACAACTATTTTTATAACAAAATACTTTGTATATTTATTTACAATGTTATACAATAAAAAAAAACAATAATTAAAGTAAAAAGTAACTTTATTTAAATAATTCTATACTAAAACCAAACATGATCACCTGGTACTGATTTGTTCGTGGTTCGCCGGCGTATGAAATAGAAATAAATCTATTGCAAAGACGCAGCGCATGACGCATTTCGCCGGACGCTATTATTGTGTGTATTTTCATATAAACCAATGTTTTTTTTGGCGACGAATATTCGCGGCCAAAAATTCGTCGTTCGTCCCAGTTGTGTTCCTAGCATAATGTTGCGAACAAAGTGTTATCTTTTCTGTGTGCATTTGAGATTTAATAAGAAGCAGTGACCAACAAATGTAGTATGTAATATAAAGTTTTTTTTTTATGTTTTAAAACAATTTTTATTATTTCTAAATATATATGGTAACAAGAGTTTTGCAATTTAGTTTTTATAAGTATTTGTTATAAAAGCAATACAATTTCAATGAAAATTTTGATACCATTTAAAGTCTCCATTCGACGTAGGTAAAATAAAAGTAGTTGGCATCACTCTACTAAAACGTGCGTTTTGTTTTTAGATTTTTAGCAGAATATTTGTAAAAAATATTAAAAATTTAAAAACGTGCGATGGCCACAAAAAGAAAAATTAAACAGTTCCATGAAATGGAATTAGAAGATCGTATACTAAAGGTAACTTAAATACTAAATACAAATAAAATCTATTCTGATGTGAAATTTAATTATAGGCAATATCTAAGTTGGGCTGGGCAGAACCCACATTGATACAAGAAGCAGCCATACCGTTATTGTTGGAAGGTAAAGATGTTATCGTCAAGGCTAGAACTGGCTCAGGCAAAACGGCTGCCTTCGCTTTGCCTTTAATACAGAAAATCCTTAATTCCAAAATGAATGCCGATGAACAATGTACCAGTGCTTTGGTGCTGGCGCCTAGTAAAGAACTCTGCCAACAAATCCGCAGTGCCATGGAACAAATGAGTGAAAAATGTGGCAAAGTAATACGCATAGTAGATCTTTCTTCCAGCGACATGGTGGCCCAACGTCATCTTTTGTCCGAAAGACCTGACGTTATAATCACTTCGCCAGCTAAGGCTTTGTCGCATTTGCAATCCGGAGCGATGGATTTAAAAAATTTAGAAACTTTAGTTGTTGATGAAGCAGATTTGTTATTTTCTTTTGGTTTTGAAAAGGATTTTAAGAAGTTGGTAGAATATTTGCCATCCATTTATCAGGCTATTTTAGTTTCTGCAACCATTACTGATGATGTTATGAACATGAAGAGTGTTATATTAAATAATCCTGTAATATTAAAATTGGAAGAACCAGAATTAGTACCGGAAAGTCAACTATCACATCAACGTATATTGGCTGAAGAAAATGATAAGCCTGCGATTTTGTATGCATTGCTTAAGTTACGCTTGATACGTGGTAAAAATGTAATTTTTGTCAACACGGTGGACCGCTGTTATAAGTAAGATATTAAATTGTTTTTTTTAGGTTATTTATCAGATCAGGGTGATTTGCACAACTTTTGCCATTTTACCATTCAAATGATCATAAAAGATTTTAGTGCAAAAATTGCATTACCACTTTTAATAAATTATTTTTTGTTAACATTATTTTCTTATGAAAGTAGCGCATTATTTTTTAAATACCATGAAAGATTATGCCAATTAATGCACTGCTTTTGCACTATAATTAAAACATCATGAATATTGAATTTTTGAATTATCACTACAGTTGGATAACAATGAGTAATGCAATATTATTGCACTAGCACTAAAAAAAAACACTAAATATTGTGAATAACAACCTTGAATAAAGCATGAAAAGTTGCTGGACCTTAATAATTTTGACACCATCATAATCGAAACAAAATTGTGCTCTGTTTTTATTTTTTTTATCTGCATATCAAGTATTTGCTACAACTTTAAACGAATTTAACTCAAAAAATGAAAGTGGACATGATAAGTAGTGCATTATTTGGGGGGCTAAAATTTTATCAAATCTAGTGATTGGTACTCTTAATGCGTTTGCATTTGTCTTTCGCATCTTTTTATTTTTTTCTTTTCGTAAATCATCATTATTTTTTTTATTTAAACTTTCCAATTTCAATTTTTTTTTTTTACATATTTTGCCATTTCATTACTGGAAATCTGCGCTATCTTTGATTTTTTTTTACCAGCATTGCTGAGATTTCAAACAATTTTGCGGAAGTGATGGAAGTACCAAATTGGCATTTAGCTTTCGCATCGAAATTGTATTCGCATCGCAATAGAGAATAGCACCCTGTAGTGCACAAATAGAGCCTTAAGTGTTTCGTAATATTTTAATTGTTTCAAATATTTTCTTAAGTAAATTAGTTGGATTTAATTTGACTATCAGGGGTGTTCTGGAAATCGAAAACGCAAAACGCAAGAATTTTGAAGTTATTTTATATATACTATTAATCCAATTTTTTATAATTTTCTTATAGAATTCTGTTAAATAGAGAAATACTTGTATTGCATTTTTTTTGTATATTTTTTACTACAAAAATGTTATTAAAAAAAACGAGTTTTTAAATCTTGCATTTTGCGTTTTCGATTTCCAGAACGCCCCAGTATGCAACGAAACATAAAACCACTGTCTGATTATCTCTGAATATATTTAAGATTCGGTAATCAAACGTCCTTTTTAAAAGCTTCCCTCTTTATTTAAATAAATTAAGGGATTACCATTTATTATTGGAGAAGAACACTCATTCTCGTTATTTTTATGAGTTATCCTATTTATGCCAACAAATTAATTTTTAAACGATTTATAAACTTTGACAAATACAAATTATTAGTTGTTTTTGTTTGGCTGTAGGTCCACGTAAATAAATAAAATAAAAAATAAAAATTCGTAATATTTTCGTTTTTTATATTTTTATTATTATCCCAATATTTCGGTAAGCATCGCTAACCATCTTCAGGGGTATGTAAACAATTAAAAAATATAATAAATACAAAACTTCACAATAAACACTTGTGCCACTTCTTATTAGATTTTATTAACAAATACTTTTATGCATTGCAACTAAGAGCTAAGTAATTACACACGTATACATAAAAATGATGAAAATTTAGTTATCTATGTACAAAGAAGAGGCATCTGTTTGAACAGTTGGCCTCTAAATGATTTACATTACTAATCTTCTCTCTGATAATATTTTAATTAAAAAAACACGTCAATATTATTTAAAAATTTTTAATTATAAATTGTTTTTTTTTTTTTCATACAGATTAAAATTATTTCTGGAACAATTCAGCATAAAATCCTGTGTTCTAAACTCTGAATTGCCTGCTAAAATTCGTATACACACAATCAATCAATTTAATCAGGGTATTTATGATTTCATCATAGCCTCCGATGAGCGTATGTTAGAAAATCCTGGACGCAATAAAACTGATCGTGAATCTGGAGCGTCAAGAGGCATTGATTTTCATTGTGTATCAAACGTAATTAACTTTGATTTTCCACAAGATGTTAGTTCATATATACATCGTGCAGGACGTACAGCTAGAGGAAACAACAAGGGTACAGTTTTGTCATTTGTGAGTATCAAAGATGCTAAAATTAATGATGCTGTAGAAGAACGTTTGAAAGAAGGTTATATGAGCGAAGAACAAGTAATCAAGTAAGTTTTTGTATTTTTGACTACTACTAAAACTAATAAAAACATAACTTATAAATATATATTTTTTTAGAAACTACCAATTTATAATGGATGAAGTGGAACCTTTCCGCTATCGTGCTAAAGATGCTTGGCGTTCTGTTACTCGTATTGCAGTCCATGAGGCCCGTGTAAAAGAAATCAAAATTGAAATTTTCAATAGTGAAAAATTAAAAGGCTTCTTTAACGAAAACACGCGGGATTTGCAGGTTTTACGTCATGACAAGCCTTTAAAAACTGTAAAGGTACAACCACATTTATCACAAGTGCCTGAGTATATTGTACCTAAAGCCTTAAAACGTATCGCTACCAGTACAACCTCCTCAAGTTTGAAAAAGACACCCCGTTATTTTCAATCCTCTGCTAAGGCCGCCTACGAAAGTCAAGCTAGTAATCCTCTGTTGGTTAGTGAAGTTGACTTCGGCAGAAAGTCTGGTGGTAAACGTCAAAAGAAAAAATAATTATTAGATTTTTTAATATAGTTTATAGAATGTTCTTTGTAGTTTTACGGTTAAGTTTTTTTTCGCATAGGAATATGTACATGCTTATATTCTGATTAAGTTATTGCAAATTAAATAAAACCCGAGAATAAAATATACATATATAGTTTCATATTTAAAATTTTGCCATGGAAAAATGTTTTAATTCTGTTTGTTAAACTCGTAGGTTTAACGGTTTGACGTTTGAAAATTAATAAATCTGCCGGTTTTCACGAAGTTTAATGGGTATTTAATTCGATTTGTCTAACACGACTCTTTCCTTATTGGATTTTTTTCTTTGTCCGCTCGATAGTGTAATTAAAACATAGTTTCGGGCATGATTGAATTCTTGATTAAATTAATTTTAACCTTTTTTATAAATTGTAATTTGATACACTGAACATATTAGAAAAATAAAAATGGTTAATATAATAAATATAACTTATAAAAAGAAATAATTTTCACATTCTATTTCTTGAAATTTATTTTAGATAAAGTCAAAACTCCATGACATACGAAGAGTCATTGTAATTGCGAAACCGTAAATTTTCAGAATAAAATGTGTGTACTTAAATTTATTTTATTTTTTGAGTTACTTACAAATTTATTATCAGGCCTGTTCTGAAAATCACTTTAATTCAAATCACGTGATTTCAAATCTCATATGCCTTTTAAAATCACACGTGTAATACTCGTGTTCTGTTTTTGTTTTGGCGAAAGCACACTGAGAAGCAAAAAAACGGTTCACGGTTTCAGACCACCAAAAAATTTCACGTGTGATTTTAAAAACACGTGAATTCAAATCACGTGATTTTCAGAACAGGCCTGTATTTCAAGTTAAATTTTACTTTATTCTGCATTTTTAATTTGTATATTATTTTCCTTTTATTTCATTCTACCCCCATTAATCGACGGAATATTTGTTAAAATTTTCTCAGAAAACAGCTTTAGAACTTTTTTTAAATTTATTTCATAAATATATTAATTTTATTGGTATATCACTTAAATACATATGTATATATTTTTAATAATGTTAGTAGATTTTGTTTGCAAAATTTAAATTTAATGGATAAATTATATACGATTTTGTTTGTACGATAGGTTTTTAATCCAAAATTTAAAAAAAATACGCTTTGAAAAATAAAATATAAATTAAAAGCAAATTATGTATAAAGATTTTGGGATAAAAGATAAACAAAAATTTAAAAAATAGAAAATAAGAAATTTTATTTAGAAAATGCATATTAAAATCAAATCTTTATCTTATTTAATTTTCGTATATTTATTTTAGAATTTCCTGCCCTTACAGAAAGTATAAAAATGTTAAAAATTCAATAAATACTAAGTGGATAGAAGAATACTTGTGACAAAACTTTATAACCTGTCTATTGCTACTTTAAAACTTTTTATATGAATTACAGGAAATTTGAATGAATTAAGAAATACATACCTATAACTTTTGAAAATTTTATTTCTTAAGAACGTTAACACAAATTCGATATCCAATTTAAAGTAATAAGTATGATTCCTATAAAAGTCCTTTGAACGAATATGAAATTGTTTGCTTAGTATTAAAACCATGATATTAACTTTTCGATTCAAATTATGTACTTTTTGAATCCTATAAAGCAAATGATTTTACAAAACTTTAAAAAGATTTTGATATATGAATTTGTATTTAAGGTTTAATTACAGATTTAAAAAGTTTATTAAAAGGAGAGAAGAAAGAATGTCGATATAAAACTAAGAACGACCTAAAAAAAACATGTAGGAAATAAAAAAATACCTTAACGATATAAAAAATATGAATAAAAAGTTTAAACTAATAAAAAATTAGGGGATGTAATTATTTTTTAAAAAGGAATGAATAATAGAGTGGAGAAGTTGGTATAAGAGAGGGACGAATGTTAAAATGACTTGATTAATTATGAGGACGTTTAACTCAACTTTAGTTTTCTAGGTTCATTAGCATGATTATTGCTAGATGGTCTCATGGGTACCGGTGCTATCGATACATTTACAGGTAACTTTTGTAAAAAGGCGGGACTTAGAATGGGCTCATGCTGTCGATTTTTTTGTTTTAAATCTTCTTCATCGTCTGAGATCAATGAAATACTTAAATCGCTAGATAGCTTCAACGATATAGGTGCTTGAGGCGGTGAAACCAGTGGTGGTTGATGCACCATGCCCTTACGTCTTTGTGGTGAAACTTTCTGTTGACCATCAGCAAATTCGGGTATGCCACATGAAGCCAAACCTTCTCTTAATTTAGTAAGCGACAGTTCATAAATACGATTAGCTATCACAGTATGAACCGTCGTTTCATCCGGTAACATGGGAAACAATTTCTGTTGAGTTGGTTCACAGTTGGAACTATTAAACGATGTACGACTGGCACAGGTGGTGGAATTTAGAGAACGTGGCACCAATGATATGGTTACTTCTTCATCGACTTGCATTGAGTTTTGTTGTGGCAGGCAGGGTATTTGAGAGGAGGTAGGGCATGTCACTGATAACTCAGGGTCTTGTAAAATCCCTGTAAAGGAATGAGGTGCAGACGGTGGTGGCATTGATATGGGCACATCATTACTATCGTCACTTAAGACTATAGATTCGGAATTAATAAGTATGGGCGTTTTAAAAGTAGCCGGTAAAGAACGTCGCTTTTGAGGTCTTGACTTACGTTTGCGAGGTTGTTGAGGCTGTTGCATTAGTTTTTGTTTCTCAGATATGATTAACTGTGGTTGTGTGGGAGCAACCTGTATTAACTTCTGGTTATTTGTTAAAATAGGTACTAATGGCGGTGGCTTTACAGATCTTTCTACCGGCATTAAACCCAATATTGCTGCTCTTTCCAAGGACATGCGTTCGGGATAGTCAATTACCGATTCCTTTTTAGTTTCCATTTTTTTACTACCCTCTTCCTCATCATCGGATAGAAGATCAATGGTCACATCAGCCTGTAATAAACTCAATTTTTGTCTACGCACCTCAGTCTTGTGGGAGTTTTGTTTAGGTGTAGATCGATTGTTTTGATATACATTTCGTAGAAACTTCCCATATTTGGAACGCCTCAATTTTAAACGTTTATTGTGGCATAACGTAAAAGCTGAGATATGAAATTGATTGGAATGTTTAATAGCTACTGAATTATTTTGTAAAGGCTGCTGTGGTTGGTGATGTTGCTGTTGTTGAGTATGTTGCTTTTCCGGAACTTTAGGTGCCATGTCTGTTTGTATAAAAGTAAAGCATAAAAAAAGTTCAATACACCTCTCATTCTTTAATGATGACCATCTTTGTTTGTTTTACCACCTTTAAAAGTGACGACGTAATAAGAAAAATATTTCACAAATCTATCTTATTTTTTTGCTTGAATTCATTTATCAAATTTTATATACGGGATATGTTGCTGCTCCTTTGACTTGTTTTTGTTAATTGCAACCACCAAGTACAGTTTTGTTTGTTTTTCTTTTTTTCATTGCGTTTACACTTTACAGAAAGTTATAATATTAATAACACGTTTCTAACTTTCTTTAAATAATTATAGTAAAATATGTAAGTTGTTTATTATTTACTAAAACTTAATAAGTTTTTGTAAGGATTTCTTGAAAAATTTTTAGATTTCAACAAAATTATGCACTTTTTGTTACATCTGCTTTGCACTTTCTTCGGTGTTTGTTATGAAAATATACCATGTGAACAAATAACGGGTAGTAGCTAAAGTAATCGTTACTAGAAGTAATTACTCGCTCAAAGAATAATCAGCGCTGCCATATATTTTAAATTAATGTTTTTCAATAATCTGTATGGTAACATTAAACAATTATCTTTTCCAAATAGATCATTTGTGCCCATTAACTATCTTAACACGGTGTTTACATTTGCCAGTACTGGCAAGACAGTTGCAATACATGCAAACTTTTTCTCTAATTCTGCAAATTTTGCAGACAGTAAAATGGACAGTACTTTGAAGTTTTGTTCGCAAAATTAAAAAAAAATATTAATAAATTATGCTTTACTTAAGGGTTATTTTCATATATTCACAAAAAATAGTTGTTAAATGCTATTTTTATTTATTAAGTTCATATAAAACACGCTTAGCTAGAACTTGTACTGCAACATTCACGTTAGACATTTTTTAAAGTGAACTGCCTTAACTACTGTCTGGACGCTTACATCACGCAGACAGCAAGTAGTGTTTTTGGCAACTAATATGTATTTTCTTACTGTCTTGCCAGTACTGGAAAATGTAAACGTTAGGTAAGGCACAACCATGATATGCAACTTAAGCAAATGCGCAAGTACTTATAAAACATATGTGGCCAATTATAATGTACTTAATGAAACTTTTCGTTAAGTTTCGTCAAATGTCATTTGCTTAAGCAAAGTGCCAAACTATCAGCTGATTGTGTGTTGTTACAAAAAATAAATTGGAATGAATAAAGAAAAACAGGAATATAGAAAAAGAGGAATTTTACATATTTTAATTTTGTATCCATTTTTTATTAAAAATTTTGTACAACAATCACCATTTTTTTTAAACGTTGCTTGCAAATAAGATAAAACATAAAATAAAAAACAGGGCTGTAACTTTTGGTACTTCTATATTTAAAGTACTCGCAAGAAAAGCAAATATTGCACAAATATGCAACATGGATCTTAAGTTTATATAAGTTCATTATGGCCACCTTAAAGTCTCTTTTAATTTTCTGATGCATTTGACAGACTTTTCGTTAATTTTTGACAGTGTTTTAAGCTTATTTATGCATATTATGGTTGGGCCTTTATTATGTTGATATTTGGTCAAAAGTTGCCACCAAATATATATTTTTCAACCTTAATTATCTTACGAAATACATTTTTGAAACAGTCCATATTTGACCATGGTTCGTTCACATACAAATATCACTCCCGAAAATAGCTTGTTATGCCATAACTGCCGTATAAAAATCAATACAAAGATAAACAAAAAAGCTACTATGTCATGGCAAAATTTTGTGCTGGTAGGTAAAGCATTGAACGTAGGTCATGTATAAACCCCCTCCCTTAAATCCCACAAGACGAAAAATCTTAAATAGATGTAGTTACTTAGATAACATTCAGCGCTAAAGTTACCCACACAAGAGGCAATATATGTCGAAACATGGGTATGTTTCACTAAATGTTGCTACGTGTGTGGGCATCTTTCTGGTTGAAATTCTTGTTACCTTTTTGGTTTCTCAAATATCAAACATTTTTGATATTTTTTGTTTCCAAACGAAATGTTTCATCGTGTGTGGCGATGTTGACTGTATTTTCTTTCTCATTTTGTTGAGAGCAGTTGTTGAGTGAGGTGCTTTTGCAACTCTCGGAGAAACATATTTAAAGAAAGAAATCGGAAAATAGCAACAATTGCAAATTGTGAGAGTTGGAAAACAATTATAATTGAATATAAAATTTTTCCAAATTTTTGGGACACAAAATATGTTAGGTATACAAAGAAAAAAAATAATTTATTTTGTGTTTTGTAGTAGTACATTTAAAAAACAAGCAATACTGATGTTTCGTTTTTAGTGTCATCGTCTGTGGTAGAACTGAAACATAAATAGTAACACGTGTTTCGACAAATGTTGCATCGTCTGTGGGTACCATAACAATTCTTATATTATCAGTCGTAACCTCATTACATAATTTTGTTTTAAAAGGTCCATTGCAAATGGTACCTTACAGGGGAACAATTTGAAAAATTTGTATGTAAATACTATGGTATAGGGTATCAAATGTTCAGAATCGATCGACTATGTACTTTTTAATTTGTTTTTTTTTGTAAAAGTTTTTTTTTATAACTAAGCGCTATTTGAGATCAGGAGTAATTTCATATAAATTGGTTCATTTTGCCTCATTTCAAGTGTAGTTTTGAATTTTGCTGGTGGTAGCACTGGTCGCAATACATTGCATTACCCTGTAAACTAGTCCAAGGTGAGTTCATGTATACGGTGGTGTCGATACTACAACAGGTAAAAACACCAAAAACACAACCATGTATTTTTTTGTTGCTTTCGTTGGTCGATATGCCAAAAACTCAAGAATCCTTTCACATTTCTCTCACTAACCCTGCGGCCACACGATCAACTTTTTGTTGATAGTCTTTTATATGCACTGTTTGTCAAAATTTACATAAATTGAAAGCTGTGACGTAGGCTGCACGCAATTTTTAAGCAATTTACTTTCAAGATGTCATCGAGAAAACAATTTATACTGACAAACGAAAAATTTACTCACTAAACTTCTAATGAGCTGTTAAATTGAACATAAAATTGCCAAACAAATGGATAGTTAAAATTGAGAGCAATCTCGTGGTCAATTTAAAAAGTGTGAGTGTGTAAAAAAATGAGAGTGAGAGCAAATTGAAAGGAATTGAAAGACAAAAATTGATCGTGTGGCCTCCAAGTAAGTAAGAAAAAAAAGTAGCACAGCCGTGCTTTCAACGCCACCTGATAAATGAATTCGCCTTGAACTAGTCTTAAGTAGTAGAAGTAGTCGTGAAGTAGAAGTGAAATAGAAAAAAATTTAAATCAAAGAAAAACGAATCTGTAAAGGTAAAGTTTCATTTTCTAATAAAAGAAACACCTTAAATATTCTTCAAATATTTTATAGCAAAAGATAGCATGCCATTGACATCTTAATACATAGAATTTGCTTGTACTACAATACTGAAGCATATCTTTAAGCTGATTTTTGTAGTGATTTATATACATATACCCCCATATTCATAAAACATATTTTTCATATCGTTTCATAAGCCTGCTATAACCCTAAATTATTTTTTATGTATATGGGAGATAATCTACATATATACATACATTCTAATATTTCCTGATTTTTCTTCACTCTATTAAATTTACAACTAGGCAGCGCAAACAGTTTGACAAACATTCGAAGTTTTTGTACGGATAATAAGCAACAACAATACTATATAGTACAACCAGCGTTGCCAGAAGTTTTGCGAAGAAATCATCATCTGGCCAAAAAAATCATATTTTACAGAGCAAAATTTTCAAAAGCGTTACTTACATTCGCATAGATTAGACGCAATTTACACTATGGACATTTCTTGCTGGACAGACGAAGTTTGTTGGTAGGAAAATTTTGCAGCTAAATAAAAATGTTTAATGATGAAACAGAATTGAATCTTCAACTTCAGTCAATAATTCTTTAGACCATAATTAAAACGTCGACCTTAACTGCAAATTTTCTCTCATTTCTTTGGTTTTCTTTTGTTCTTTTTTTTTTTGTTTACAAAATGTATGCAATTGACCGAAAGTATGGTAGTATTGTTGAGAGAATAATTGTCTCTCTGTCAGAGCATGACCAAAAACGTTTCCAAAATAAAATTGATTTAATTTCTCGACCGCATTCTCTGGCATAATTTTATGTCAAACTGTATGAAAAACATGTTTCATCATTTAATGCAAAATTTAGCTGCACAAATGCCAAAATGGCCACACTGCATACAACATACAACAAAAGATAAGCAAGTGGCACCACTAAAAATCTGGCATTGAAAATAAAACACTGCATATCGTGTGGCGTTGAAAAAATTTTAAAACGCAATATGAATTTCTGAAGAAAGCAACAACAAAATATTTTTGACTTTGTTTTTGCTTTCAATGTAACATAAGCATTTTAAACTTTTTAACCAACTTTTTGATTTGGCGAAGAACAGCTGATGCTGTTGTTAAATGACTTAAAAACAGCATCAGCTAGTTTTATATTTAACTTTAACGTCAAAAATATACTTTAACTTGTCTATGCAAGACCTAAAGTATTTCTATTAAAAAACAAAATGAGAAAAGCAATATATAATTGCCTTCTGTTAAAAAAGCTTAGTAAAAAAACACACGGAATTTGCGTATTATAAAATACTAAAGCATATTTAAAGGCTGATTTTAAAATACAAATGTATATTGAACACACATAATAAGCGCTCTGGTCTGTTTTTTTTCTTCTTCTTTATTTAGTTTAAGTTAATTGATTGTACTAAGTGGACGTGAATTGAAAACAAAGCGTTGAATGCTCCGGGCAAAAATTGTTAATAATTTGTGAAAAAAATATAAAATAATTATCTTTGTATTAAATATACAGCCATGTTACAGAGTACAATTCCGTTCGGAAAAGGAATTCATTCCGCATTTTGGTGCTTCAGAAAATTAAGAAAAAACTTTGCGGAATGAAACCATTTTTGTTTTCATGAACGGAATGGAAGTTGTCTGTATCTTAAAACAAAAACTATCAAAATATACATACCTTCTATCAATAAACAAATATGTCGGTTCCGAACGGCATTGTACTCTGTGACATGGCTGATTGTGTTAAAAATAAAAATTTATTCTACAACTTTAAAATTTGTGTCAAATATCTAAAGATAATTCCTTAAAGTGTCGGCAGATTACAGCAGCCACAAAACAGCAGATTGACGGGTAAGTGAGTGGTTTTATCAAAACGTAAATATGGGCAAATCCTAGAATCGTCCACCAACTAAAAATTTTTGATATAATCCAACTTAATTTTTTTAATGAAAAGTTCAATATTTTATGTTTAATTTTATAAGTATAAAAAATAAATGTATGTTAAGCGATGATCATGGTAACAAGAATGATAGAAATAAAGATTACGCCTTGCGCATTTGATGACGTAGTTGTTCCCTTATAAAGGTTACCAAGGCTTTTTTTATATGTGAAATTTATCTTTTCTTGGAAAAAATTTATGTATTGCGTGATAGTTGGCTACCCTACAATAAATTTACTCAGAGAGTTTTCAAAAAACTTTTATATTAATTGTCAAACAAACTAATAATTTTAATTAATATTTAATATTTAAAATTTTATTGAAATAATAAATTAATATTAAAAACGTTAAAACTCGTGTGTTTAAAGCTGTATAGCAAAAGAATTAATATTTCAAAAATTGAAGAGAGTAAAAAAAGAGTAAAAATATGAAGTATGCAGTGGGCAAATACAAATAAAGTAAGAGCAAAAAAAAAAAAAAAACAAGTGAGAAATTGTGCAAATATTAACGTTTAGCGTGTTTTTAATAATATGCTAATATTTTTGACTATAGCTGTATCATTTTACAATTTTCCAAAAGAGGTAGCCCAAACTAAGCTATGGGTAATATTTTGCAAGCGATTGAAATCAGTAATTTTGAAAAGAGAAAAAATTTGTGCTATACATTTAACGACAGAAGATTTTGAAAGAAACTTAAAATTTGAAGTGGGTAAGTTAATTAAATTTAAATTTTTCGTCTTGCACCAATATAATTGATAACCTAAACTATTAATGGGCTAACCACCTAAGTGAAGGTGGGTTAAGTAAGCCATCAAGTGCATTAATGGAAACGTTGAGATCATGTGATGCCATCTTCTTGCAATTAAATGGGAAAAATTGTTACTTAAAAGCAAAATATTTGCAAAATCATTTGTTAGAAGGAAAGGAAGTTTAAATAAGTTAAGACATGAAAAAACTTTTTTTTTTAGATGTAGGAAGTATTTTCGAATGAGGTTACTAAATGCCGATATTGCTTAAAATTTCAACAAGCGAAAGAGGAAACTAAATAAAATTAGAAACTAAAATTCTTGATATAAAAGTATTTTCCCTTTTTCGTCTGCTTTAATTTATGTAGTAAAGATAGAGCTAATGTACATTATGTATGTATATATTTATGTTATAAATAAAACAATGAAAAAAATAACTTTAAAAAAATTCTTCTATTTTTAATAATTTAAATAGAAAAATTATAAATTGTCCCACTGTTATGTTTACACATTAATAAATCAGTTTGAGAGCTAAAAAATTTTAGCCAATGAGAACACAGGTTGTATGACATCAGAGTTACTACATGCGCTGTAAAAAAATTTTATGCCTGCCTGATGTCGTAATCTTTATTTCGATCATTCTTGCATGGTAATCCAAAAATTGGTAATACAAAAATTATTACCGAATCCTACCCTACCACATCTCCAAGAGCAATAATTAAAACCTACAATCAAGGCGAATTCATAAAAGGCGACCTTGGCTGGCTGCGTAACTGTGCATTTACACATGAAAGTAGTTTCTTGAAAGTCGCAATGCACTCACACTTTTTCCCTAACACATTTACATTTTTCTACTTTCAGTCCAACTTTCAGCTAGCTTTCAATGAAAATTTCAAAAAAGTAAATGACAATAACTAAGCAGTGTTGCCAATTAAAATATTAAGAACACAATGATTTCATTTAAAATTTATAAATATCATGTATACTAATCAAAATAAATATTATTTTGAACGAATGCCTAAAGTTCGGAGTGAATAATTGGCTCGGCAGCTCTGAAACTTAAAATAAGCAAAACAATAAAAGAAGAATAAGAGAAATTTTTGATAGAAGTTTGCCCTTTGACGACATTTTGGAAATGAAATTTTAATCTCATGAAATTTTATAATTTTTTTGTGAAATTTGTGGTGATAATACGTATACAGAAATTTCATGAAAGTACTTTCAAGTGTAAATGCAGCGTAAGCAACAGCTGATAACTAACCATGTGTCAATATGGTATATCGTTTTAAAATTATTAAATTTAAAAACACACAATTTAAAATTAAAATCAAAATGAAATGTTTGCTTTAAACATTAATCTTAAAAATGGCAGATAAGCTAACAGCAGGTTTATCCTCATGGTAACTTTACAAGTGAACTTTAAGGATTTGAAGGTGCCATATATTCTGCTGAAGATATGGTAACTTTTTTTTTTTTTTTTTTTCATTATTTATTTATTGAATCTTCATATATTAAATATGAACTAACAATAATTAATCAAATCTTATACTAATACTTTATTTTTGTCCTGCCAATGCTAGACGAAAATTTTTCTCTTCACGGTTTCTGTTCACATATGTAGATGTTTAGCGCTCTTCTTGTCTGATGAGTCCTGCTGTATCTCTTCTCCTTAATCTAGAGTGGCCGCTGTAATTTAAAATATTTCGAGCTAGTGGATTTGGGTGCGACTCAAGTCTTTTTAAATATTTTACTGCATAGTTCGTAATAATAGTTTTTACTAACGGCACATTGAGATCCTTGTGAATATTTGAGTTTTTAACATACCAGGGAGCGGCTGTGATTATTCGAAGAAGTTTATTTTGTCGCCTTTGAATTTTTTCGATATTAGAAGCCGAGGCAGTGCCCCATAACTGAATACCGTAGCACCAAATTGGTTTTAAGATAGAGTTGTAAAGTAGAAGTTTACAATCGAGACTAAGAACAGAGTTTCTTCCAATAAGCCAATTAAGTTGAATTGCTTTTAGTTTCATTTGTGTTAGTTTTGCTTCTATATGGCATTTCCATGTTAAACGCCGATCTAGATGAATTCCGAGATATTTTACATGCGATTGTTGGGGCACTAATTGATTATTGATTTTAATAGGGGAACATGACTCCCGACGCAAGGTGAATGTTATATGTACGCATTTTTGCTCATTAACCTTTATTCTCCATTGTTTTAACCACTTTTCCAGTTCAAATATATGATCCTGCAAGTAGCGAGAAGCTTCATGACAGTTTTCGTGCACGCTTAAAAAAGCTGTATCATCAGCAAATGTTGAAGTTAGGGTGTGGTTGTTTGTTGGCATGTCTGAGGTATATATTAGGTATAACAGTGGGCCCATGATGCTTCCCTGAGGGACTCCAGCGTCAATTGGCTGAGGAGAACTTATAAAAGCACCTTCTTTAATAATAAACTTTCGACCGACTAAGTAGCTTTCTAACAGCTTGTGTGTGTTTACTGGTAAGTTTAACTTCAATTTATGTAATAAGCCTTCATGCCAGACTTTATCAAAAGCTTGAGAAACATCGATGAAGAGGGCGGAACAATATTTTTTTTCTTCAAAGGTTTTTCTTATGGCGTTTACTATACGATGGGTTTGTTCAATTGTGCTATGTTCTCTTCTAAAGCCGAATTGATGGTTTGGAATACATCTATTTACATTTAAAATTGGGGTTAATTTTGACACTAACAGCTTCTCAAACAGCTTTGATATATTAGACAATAAGCTTATAGGTCTATATGACTCAACTTTTGTAGGATCCTTTCCTGATTTAGGTATCATGGTAACTAATGATACTTTCCATTCCTGAGGGTAGTATTCAAGGCGTAAAATAGCATTAAAAATAAAGAGAATAATTTTCTTTGCTATGCTGGGTAGCTCCAAAAGCATTTTGTTACTGATCTTATCAAAACCAGGGGCTTTCTTCGGGTTTAAATCATGAATAGCCTTTTCGATTTCTCTTATCTCAAATCTTAGTGGAACAGCTGCTCTAACAGCAACAGGTGGTAACTCGACCGCCATATCGAGAGATGTGTGAGCGGTAAATACGGTTTTCAAATGATTAACAAAAAGATTTCCTTTTTCTATATCATTTCTTGCCCAACTTCCGTTTAAGTTTCTTAATGGTGGTTTAGTGATAACTGGTCTTTTAAGATTTCTAGCTGCACGCCATAATGAGTAGTCTGATTGTGGAGTTGCATCAAGTTCCTTAAGATATTTTTCAAAGGATGCAGTTTTTTGGGACTGCAGTAACTTTCTTAGCCTTTTTGTGCAGTCTTTTAATAAAATCTTAAGTTGGGGGGATCTGTGCAATTGCCACTCTCTTCGAACTCTCCTTTTTTCAGTCAATAGACGCTCGACATCTACAGAATATATGATATTGTTTTTGGTTTTTTTGAGGGTTGTGCTGGAATGTTGAACAGCTAGTTTGAGATAACTGTCAAAATTAACAATAGCGAGATCCACGCTCTCCGGTGTGCTAAGCGGAATATTTTCTGTGCAATGGGCACTAAGATATTTTTTATATTTTAACCAATTTATTTGTGAGGGTGATTTGGATAAGTACCCAGACGGCGATACGATTCTATTTGGAATCATTATAGTAACAATTGTAGGTGTGTGGTCGGAAGATAATTCTAAGGAAGCCTCAACATAAATCGTTTCTGCGGGGATGTTTTTAACCACTCCAAAATCTATGACATCTGGAACTTTTTGCTGATCAGTAGGCCAATATGTTGGTTCACCGCTCGCGATCACATTTAGATCCATTTTACGAATTGTGTTAAACAAAACACGACCCTTAGGCGTAATAAGTCGTGACCCCCAGAAAGTATGTTTAGCGTTATAATCGCCAGCAGCCAGGAAGCAGGGTCCTAATGCTTTGAAGTATTTATTATATTGGCTTTCTGATATTGAAAATCTAGGTGGTGAATATATTGATGAAATAACTAGGTTTCGATTTAATTCCTCGACGCAAATGGTCGTTGCTTGGAGATAATCTTCACGATGATCACACATTAAGTAGTGTTTTACTCGGTTTTTTATCAAAATGGCAGAACCTCCACAAGCTCTACCTCGAGGGTCCTTGGTATCATATAATATATAACCATTGATTTTAAACGTATTTCTCGAGGTCAGATGAGTTTCAGAAACCATCATAACATCGATTTGTTTATTTTTAAGGAAGTATTCTAGTTCATTTTTATGTTGGCGGATGCCGTTTGCGTTCCAAAAGCAAATTTTTAGACAGTTCATGGCTTATTTAGTACAGCTTGCAATAACATCGATTGCATTCTTAACATTTCTTGCATCATGTTACCCATTGTGTTGGTAAAATTGTTAACGGTTTGCACTAATGTTTCCATGGTTTTTTCTAGCCGAGTTAAATTAGAAGTGGGAATTTCGTCATTATTTGGTAAATCACCTTGCAATGGCATATGATTAGATTTTAAGACATTAGCGTACGAGGTTCTGTTATTATTTGGCTGCGGTATTTGAACGCCGTTAGTGTTTTCTTGATGAGTTGCCTGCGTTTGAGGGGGATTAAGTTTCTGTCCAACAGAACGCTTGACAATAGAATATACCGGACATCCTCTATAGTTGGCAGTGTGATTACCACCACAGTTGCTACATTTTTTTACATTAGGGTCATTTTTTGACTTATCACACTGAACGGTACCATGTAGTTCTCCACATACGACACAAACAGGGGGTAAATAGCAGTAGGCCCTAGTATGACCAAATTCTTGGCAGTTTAAACACTGAACAGGCCCATTTCTTTTGTGCGGCTCTTCTATCGTTATTTTCCTGTACAGGATGTATTTTAAGCTGTAAATGGGATGCGTTTCATTTTTTTTTAGCTTAACGTCGCCGGGCTCTAACTCCACTCGAAATAGTGGTTGGGGATTTTTTTCCCTATTTTTAATATTTGTAACATTTTTAATTTTGAAACCCTTTTCTTCTAAAAATGTTTTTATTTCGTCTGGGTCCACGCATGAGTCAATGCCCTTTATCACAACCTGCAGACCTTTGCTGCTTTTCAGCTGGTAAGTATAGAAGCTTTTTTTAAGTGCTTCAAACTTATTAATTAATTTACGAAAATCATTCTCATTATTAATCTGTATTTTTGTTTCGTTAATATTACCACGCTTGATTGCAGCTACGTAAAACGAATTTTCACCTATCACCGATATTAAACTTTTTATTAGCTCACTTGAGTTTTGCTCTCTAAGATATATCGGGGGTGGCTTCGACGATTTTATGACGTTGGGTGTTTCAGAACATTCATCCTCCAGAATTGCAAAACGATTTTGCGAGTTTATTCTATCAAAAGATGGAACTTTCGAGGCAGAGGCAACAGCTGAAGAGGCAGGGCTGCGACCACGTTTAAGCACTGTTATATATCTATCCATACCAACTTGCACTTGTGGTTTTTGACAACTTTTTTCTTGTTTGTTTAACATTGCGTCTATGTTTGGGATTATGGTAACAGTGGTAACGCTTGTATTGTTTTCTGTTGTTGTGTTTATTTCCACATTGCTTTCACTAGCATGAATATCATTTACTTTTGTTGTTGTTTCATTGTTATTACTCATATAGAGTTGTTTTTGTTTTTTTCACCGTTTTTTTATTTTTTTTATTTTTTTTGTTTTTATTTTTTTTGTTGACTGTGCTCTTTTTATTATGTATAATGTTGTTACACCGAGATAATAAAAGAAAAAAAGAATAAATATTTTTTTGCACAGATTATTTGCAAGTATGTATGTGCGTACGTACATACATACATATGTAAGTATATTTTTTTTTTACTTGTATTTTTTTTTTTTCTTAGTTTTTTTATAATTATTCTTTTGTTCACTTTTATATTGAGCGTCCAAATTCGCTTGTTACACTGATATTATTAATTAATTTATGTTAAAAAAAAGAACCGTATGCGGAGTTAAAAGAAACACGTCTTTTCTCATCGAGCACGACCGACTGACTCATATGGTAACTTCAATGACAGTTTTATGTCAAATTAAATTATTCAAACTGTTTAAAAAAGACAATTTAACACAAACAAAAAACAAAACCATTTACCATTAAAACCAAAAATAAAGCACAAAAATTTATATCGGTTTTTAATTAAAGAAATAAACAAAAGTATAGCGTTGCCATTACGTATTTTAAACAACCAAAAGTAGTCGGCAGCTACTACAATTTTGCCACAGTAGATATATAAATTATATTTAAGAAATATCACTTAATTTTGTAAAAGTAAAAAATATAGTTCTATTAGTTCTTGATTTGACACGGTTTTTAAGCCTCAAAATGAAATTTTGTATGTATTTCATGGTTTGATTTAAGCGATATGTTAACCATAATATGGTTGTGGTTTCGTGATGGATGACTAATTTAACCATAATATGGTTGCCGGTGAATATAATATGGTTAAATTAACCATAATATGTTAAAAACTTTCAGTTATCATAGTCTTGTTGGAGGTGATCATATTGAAAAATTGTTTTTCTCTTCGTGCATGTTTAGAGAAATCCAGGAAAAGGACTGAGAAATTAAATATTCTGTTTTATGAGTGCTTTCGATTTCTGTAACATCTACGATAAAATGAATACCCTGGTACCCACATATACCACTTAGTAGGCGGGGCAGTTTTTTTGATCCAGGGGTGCCCCTTAAATTTAAATTTTGATGTTTTTCTTTTTTAATTCCAGAGTTGGTCCAATTTTTTTTCGTGTGTCCCGGATACTGCGCTTTTGCCAAATTTTCTACTAACACATAAAAAATATAAATCAAAAATTGGGTTTTTCTGATTACACAAAGTTTCTCTATCAAATAACCCAGCTAGAATTTCTTATCATAATCGAATCTCTTAGGAATCAGCTTCAAGAGCAAAATAACCGCATATGAGCTAATTTTTTGATCATAAATGATACTCTGGTTGTGAGAAAAGGGTACCCTACTGATGAATCTCCTTAAAGAATCATTTGTGATACAAATTGCTGATTCCGTTTTGATCATACGAAGGAATCATATATGAATCCTTTTTTAATCGCTCTAGTGATAAATCAGTTTTAAATTCAAAACATTTAAAAATCCTTATTTGAACAAATGAATGTATCATATATGACTACTATTTCACTCGCTCAAGTGAAAAGCCTTTTAAGGTGATTTTGACATTAAATGTTCACCCAAATCCCTAGCTATGCTAAACGATACCCAAAAAATACCCATTTGAAAGGTATTTACTTCCGAAGTGCATGATATATATTTTATTGAAATCTGAAAAAGGGAAAAAGGGTAAACACATGTAAATTCGGTAACCTAATATCTCTAACACTAAAAGAGAAAGCATAACAAATTTAATACTTATCGTTGTTCATTAAAAAAATAAGCGGAGCGGTGTCTGGCAATTTTTGGTAATTCGGAGCTTTTGGAGAGTAAAACGTTTAAAGCTGGGATCACGCGATTGCACCAATTTTCACACTTTTTAATTCCTTAATCGTGTGACTGCACAATCAAATGGCTCATGTACCAATCGAGGACAATATTGTGCTTACTTTTACCAATAAAATGCCACCCTGGTGCGGCAATCGTGTGACTACTTGATTTGCAACCACGCGTCAATAAAAATAACAAAAATGTACCAATATTTATTAGGTTCTTGTGAGGCAATTAAACAACAGAATACGCGCCAATATTTGCCTTTTTTAATAAATTTTCTCTTGTGTCTTTCTTTTAGTAGAAATATTTATTTATTTTTCATTATAATTATAAAATTTTTTTTTCCGGTGCAATAGCTGTCCAGGATGAATATTTTTATTCAAGATATTTAACAAAATGTAAAAATAAAACGGAGTATTATTTCTTTTTAAGGAATATTTAGGTATGCGATGAAAATCGCTCGATTTCAAAACGATAAAAATGTATTACTTTAGAGCGATTTTAAAATCTATGTCTGAATTATATTAGGTGCGTTTGAGTACTTTTACAGTAAAATGCAGTAAAAGAGTAAACTTAAAAATTTGCTCTCACAAAAAGCTGTTGTCCAAAAAAGTACGCGAACGCAAAATTTGTAAAAATTCGTAAAATAAAGGCAACAGCTGATGGCAAATAATTGAAGTGTTGACTACTTTTGAATACTTAACTCGTTTTCTTATCGGTACTCGATTAAATACTTTTTATAACACGAATTTTTTTTTTTGGAAAATACAAACAAATTATTTTATGTAATCTTTTATATTTGTTTGTTTCTTATTTTATTTGAATTTGCTAATTTGTGTCCGGCTAAATTTGATCAATAGTACACGAATACTTTTTTTTACTATTGATAACTTTAAAAACAAGGGCTGTTCTAAGTACCCGAGTACTTGACACTTTTACAACTCCAAAAAATTAACATAACTAAACAAAGTCTTAAAAGTTGGTATTTAGCCATATAAAATCTTCACAAACAAGTTTAATTAATTAATATTTATTCATTTTTGGTTTTTTTTTAGTTTTATTTCAACTTTTCTTTTTTTAAACCATTTTTTCACATTTTTTATGCCTTTTGCTTGCTACTTTTGTTTGTTTACCTTTTGAAACATATGTTTTTTTGTTTTACTAAATTTTACTGTAAAAATTTCTGCAGTAAAAATTTGTAAGTACTCAGTCAAGAACTGTCACTTTACGATCTCAATTTGTGTTCTCATTTACTGTATTTTGTGTACGCGAACGCAATTTAGTAAAATGCAGTAAAGTTCAGTAAAAAATAGTAAAAACTTTTGTGTTCTCGAACGCAGCTATTATAAAGTCTTAATTTTTTGTTCAAAACATAGTTTTAATCAGGGCTGTTAAATTTGGATTACGATTAGTAATCAATAAGATTAAATTTTAAAAAGAATGGTATTGATTACATAATTCTCTTTTTAACCATTCCTGATTATTAATTAATTATGATTACAAATAATCCAAAAATAATTAAGATTAGTTAGGATATCGAGAAACTAATCAAAAATAATCAAAAGTAATAAAAAAAAAAAAATTGACTACTTAAGGATTATTTTTGATTATTTTCGATTATTTTTTAAAAATTTAGAATGCGCATCATTTTATACATACATTTTATTTTGAAAAACTTGTAAACAAATAAAACAAAATTAGATAGTTTTTGTATACAAAATATAGGTACATTCACTTCAATAACAAAACAACCAATAACAATTTTAGTACTTCCTAAATCAACAAAACATATGTGGAAAAATAATAAAGAAAACAAATACATTCAATTCACAAAAAAAAGTTTTATAATTTACATATATTTACAATTGGCCTTCATTACAACTAATTTTTCAAAAGAAAAATCAGACAATGATTGCCGCCTTGGACTATTGACGATCCCGGCAAATGAAAACAGTCGTTCAACTGGAGCTGAAGACGTCAAGGGCGTGTTAAAAAAAATAAATGCATCCCTTAGTAAATCATATTTTTGGTAAATCTCGTCAGCACTTTGATTATCATTTAAAAAGCTGAAGAACTGATGTTTTATTGCGGATCGTTGGTCAACTTTAATCTGTTCTTGTGGAGAAGAACTTACTTCAATTTCATCATTTGCAAAGTCAAATCTTTAAAGTAAAAAACAAAATAAATGTACGCATCAGCGAAATCAAAAAAATCGGGCATAGTCGACACATTATTAATTCTCCTTTCAAAATTAAATGTTTTACAATTTTTGGCGTAAAAACTGTAAAGTGTTTCTAAAACACTGCTGGTTATATTTTACCAAGTATAAATAACATAAAGTGTAACATAACTGTATAACAAGTAAATAAAGTGTAACATAACACTCACCAAAAAATATACGCAAAAGAAATATATACTTTATACAAATAGAGCACAAACCCGTGAACCCGTGATAAATAAGAAGAATGCAGAATCATGAAGAATGCAAACAGGTTACCAATTATCAAATCGATGAAGATCAATAATAATAACAAAAAATTAAAAAAACAACTAACATTAAACAGTATTTCCATAATTTCGCAATCAAAAGTAATCTTCGAAAGTAATCAAATTATTTTTCGATTACTTTTTATTATTTTTGATTATTTTTTCGTAATTTTTATTAATCTTGATTATTTTTCGATTCTCTGTAATCGTAATCAATTAGTTATCGTGCGAATCTGAATCATTACTTCACCTTTCAAAAAAAAAAAAAAAAAAAAAAAATAATCTAATTACTAATTATTATGATTAGTAATCATTACTTAACAACTATGGTTTTAATAGCATATATATAATAAACAATTTAAAGAATATATACAGGAAAACGGAGCAAAATATATTGAAATTCTTTAAAGCGAATTTATTTTATATTTTTTAATAAATTTAATGTAATAATTATTTCTTTTTAAATATTAATTGCCGTATTGATAAAAAATAAAATTGATTTCAAACGTATTTTAAAAACAAATTTCCATACAAATTTTCCTTAAAATATATTTCATATCTTATTTGTTTTTTTATGAATACGGCCGTTATTATATTAACCATTTTTAAAAATATTTAAACTTTGACGTTTTTACATTTTTACCGATATTTTTCATTAATAATTCTTAAAGGAAATATTTGTAAATTTAAAAACGAGAATAACAAATTCGTTAAAGTAACTGAAATTTCTCGCTACTTAACGATATCGGTAGTAAAACTCAAAAAGTTACAGATTTTAGGTACTGGTATTTAAATAATATTACTTAAAACCGAAATTTCAATCAACTTAAGCGATGCAATGATTTTTAATTTGCATTCTTAAAATTTGAAAAGAAATATTCTCTATTTCTTTATATATTTTGAAATACAATTTTACTTTCTTTAATTTTTGGAATTTCATATAAGGTGTGTTCATTTACAAAAAATTATTGCTTATTTTCAATAATTGTTACTAGTAAGTGTTCACGTACTCGAAAAACTTGCATGGAGAGAGTGGAAAAAGAGCATAAAAATTGTAGAGACGAAAAATTTATTGAAAATTTCTGATGGTAAATTTTTAACTAGCAAAAATTATTCAATCAACTGTTTCATGTTTTGTTTACAAAGCAAAAATAATTTTCTTAAATTTTAAATTAAAAGTTTTTCAATAAAATAAAATATTATTTTTCTAAAATTTTAGAACAATATTCTTGCGCAAAAAGTTGAAAACAGTTGAATTTATTAAGAAATAATATCGTATCTTCCAGCTAAATATTGTCAATATGCCTAACTTTCTAGTTTTTGCTGGTAAAGCGTTCATTTACTTTTTATTTTTTTGAGTAATTTTGAGAACAATTTTGTAAATTTTAAATTTACGTCTCGTTAAAAGTTTCTGCAAGTAAAGTAAATAAACCTACATTATGTTACTTGAAAAATTTCAAATAAAACTATTCAAAAAAATTTGTTTGAATATACTCGTATGATACAATTATTTTTTTTTTAATGAACAAACCAACTAGAACTTCCAAACAAATATAAAAGCTACCACAGCAGCTGTTTTCGCAGTTGACACAAGTAAGAGCAATCGTGTGACTGTGCTGCGGCAATTATTGCACCCATTTCGCTTTGTACCAACTAGCGGCAATTCAATTTGTATAAAACAGGGCAATCATGTGATTTCAGAATATTTTATTGGGCAATTTCGTTATTGTGCGTCACTAAAGCACAATCAAAATTGTGTTATATTGGTGCATTTGCGGCAATCGTGTGATCCCAGCTTAAGGGGTGTTAATCTTATTTATTTTTGGTACTTTTATTACAAAACATTTTTTCCATCCATTGACATATATGTCCGTATTAAATTAGGGGCTCCCCCTCCAATATTTAAAATTTTGATACTTCAATGGAGAGAAAAAAGTATCAAAAAGGGGTAGATATGGGTAATAACATTTCCCTTAATTTTTTTTAGTATTTAACTTAAAAACATAAAATTATAGGTGCAGCGTCCAGAGCGAATGACAACCTATAGATACAAAATGTTGGTGCTCTTTTGTTTTTCAATTATTCAATTAAGAAAATAAAATAAAAAATGATGGGCAGTAATACCGGGAATATAATTTTAAATTTCCGCTTTCCCGGGAATTAAAAAAGTGCGAAAAAAAATCTCTACAAACTTTTTAATTAAAATTTAAATTTTAATTAAAATTTTTTAACATATGCCTTTTACTTTAAATCAAGATGTTCCGTCTTGAATGTTATATAATTTTGCCCTTGAATATAAATTTTTTTCCTTCAAGGTCATTACAAAAACACATTTTATAAAATTGTGTGAAGTTTAAACAATTTATTTTACAATATATCTTGAAATAAATAGCCAGCCAGACTAAACATAAAGAATAAAAAAAACTTGTAGAAGAAGCTGTAGATATAAAAACGCATTAAATATAAAGTTTAACCAACCATTCGTATTAAGTAACCAACCATTTGAATATGTCTTTTAAACGAAGTGTTTTTATTTGCTTTTATTAATAAAACGAGGTTAAGCTAAAAAGTTTTTCATAAACATATAAAAATAATAATTGAATAAAAAATAAATAAATTTTTATAAACAAAAGCTTTTTTTAACAATCGCGATTGAGGAATGAAATTTGCCTTTAACAATTTTTAAACACAAAATTTGTTTTGTATTGAAAAATTACTCAAAATCTGTACATTACTTTTGAAACATTTATGCAATTTCCTTTTAGAACAAGTTTTTTTCCACGACTGCTCTTACAGGAGATTTTCAAAATTTTACTCGGAATTAATCATTTAAGTTCTCGTTAAATTGTTGTCTCAAAATGAGAGATTTGCCGCGAAAATTACTAGATGGTATTAGCAGAGTTCCGGACTTTGTAATTATTTGCAACGAATACCCTTTTTTATAACAATAAGAGAAAACTATATAAAATGTAACAAATTATTTACAGTCAATAGACATTTTATGCATTAAAACGATTTATTTAAAACAAAATCGTTTATTTTCGTATATATGTTTCCAGCGTTGCCGATTTTTGTGCAAATATGCAAAATTTCACTGATAGAAAAGGCGTCATAACGCTGATTTATTTTTACATCAATACTGTGACAAGTGTCTTCGTTTTTGGCCCCATGACACTTTACATCACTGTTATATCAGTCTTAACATCACTTGGTCAAAAAGATTAAATATTATCATCAATGGGATGACACATTGACATCACAGAAATGACGAATCGGAGTCGTTTTTATAAGGCATGTCATCAGTGCGATGACAAACTGTCATCAAATTGAGTCATTGCAATTGACCGTAAGTCAAATTAAAAGAATATCATTATTTACTTAACCGTTACCAATGTTTGTTACACTTTTGTTGTATTTCGGCCTTTGTTAATAGAAGAACTCTCAATTATAAGACACCAGCAGCAAGCCCGATATGGTTTTCGTAATAATTCTAGTTTAAAAATTTGATGTATTTAAATAAATAATTAAAAAAAAAATTTTATATGGGAATTTTTGCTTCTAATTGTACTTTTTAAACATGTAAATAATGTTAATAATATATTATGTCAGCGCACTGATGACAGCTTGTCATTGCACTAATGACAGCTTGTCATTGCACTGATGAAATGATATATTGTCATCGCTCTGATGACAGTTGGTTTGTACTGATGTCAAAATACATCAGCGTTATGACGTCTTTTCTATTAGTGTACACAAAATGTGGCGTTAAATTGATGGCACTGTAGTCATAGCGTAGATGACGCATAAAATGTGACAACATTTTAGGATGACGTTCGTCATTGGATTGATGTCACTTTTTGCCTCATTGATACCATTTGTAATAACATTGATGTCACAATTCTGATGTAAGGGTATCATCAATATGAAGATGCATTTTTGTTTTTTAGTGTAGGCAAAACCATATTTTTGGACTACTTTCGGATCATAAAATTTCTGTATAATTTCGCCTCAACATTATTCTCTAAACAAGTAATTAAACGACTTTATATCATTAAAAAAGTATTTAACTCTGTAGATTTATAACTAAACATTTGTCTTTTGCTTTTGGCTCAAAAGTTTCTGAGATAAAAAACTGTATTGGTAAGATTCTATTTTCTGACTTAAATCTGCTATAATTACCTTTCTTATACTGCATTTCCGAACTGGTCATTGAAAATACTTTTCAGCAAATTAAAATTAAAAAAACTGACAAGAGGAATTAGTTGTTGTCTGGTAATCCTTTTTTTTTAAATAAAATTGGTGCTTCTATCTCTATCAACGGTATTGCTAGCGGACTATGTTGGAAAAATTTGTTAGCCCAGGAAAAGAATCTAACCTTATCCTTTTAAAAAAGATGGAGCCAAGGCACATACTGCAGGTGATTCTCAACGACTTCGATAAGATACATTTTTCACGTTTGTTAGAGTTAACAGCTTCTGACCGTTTTCTTTGGAGGTATTTTTATTTTAGGTTAGGAAGGGTTATGCACCCGGGGCGCATCGCCACCCGGAGACCAATGCGGGCCATTGTGAACAAGCAATAGAGTATGTAAACGAGCTAAAAATCAACATTCCAAACGAAATAGTGGCTATTTCACCCAAAATTTTGCGTAAAGTTATGAAAAATATATTGAAAAGAGCACGTTTATTTAAAGCAGAGAACGAACACCACTTTTAGGATAACATTTTGAAAGCTAATCAAGAAAATCATAATCGCGCTAATACAAATTTATCAACATATTCCTGTAGCAGATTCCGAGCGAGGTAGTTAGGTCGGACCATTGGCTTATTAATGTATTTGAGTGAATGCTTTTTAATTTCCTACTGAATGGTAGGGGAGGTTAAGAAAAATTTCGAAATTTGAATAAATATTTGTGAAAAATGTTTCAAAAAATAATATAAGTGTGGCATGAAATACTTATATGAACTGGTCCAAGTTTTTTAATGCGTTTAAGAAAAAATTTGTGAAAAATGTTTCAAAAAATAATATAAGTGTGGCATGAAATACCTTTATGAACTGGTCCAAGTTTTTTAATGCGTTTAAGAAAAAAAAAATATTTTCCCTATAATTAATTTACAGCAATGCCAGCACTCAGTAATGCTCGTTGGAATTTTGGAGCTATTCTGGCACTTTTGTCATTTATACATATTCTGGAATATCGATTGGAATAATTTTCCATTCCTTAATTAGAATGTGATGCTTGGAGCCACGTCTGGTTTTCTGAGCATACTTTCAACAGAAATAATTTCGCCACACTACAAATCTGATTGATTGAATCTAATGTTTTCTCAGATATTGAGTCAAAAACCTTCAGCTATTCATGAAGTTCTGCGAAGAAATCTCTGCGTAAAACGTGCATTTAAAAGTGTGCAAGACATTTTGCTATTGTGTTAATCATCACACATACACTAAATTTAAAACTTATTTCATATAACAATTGAAAACATTTTTTTTTTCACAATTTTCTATTTTTACAATTTCACTAGTATACAAGGAAAAGTATCCGAAATAATTTTAACTAATTTTTGCTTCTCTGTCCATGCAAAATACGAATTGATAAGGAAAATTCATTTATTAGTTTTAGTTTTTGCGATTCCTGATATCTTTCGAATTTAACGACAGTAGTTAGTTGTTATCAAATATCCAACATTTTGCTTTTTTGTGCTCTTTTCTTTATAATTTAACGATAAAAGTGTTAAAAGTAAAAAGTATAATACTATTTTATAGCAAAATGTCTCGAAAATGTGTTAATAATCCCGACAATTTTTGTTATATTTGCGGTGAGGTGATATTTAGTAAACAAAGGTGTTGTATATCGCATAATAAAAAAAGGCTATTATTACTACTTTAACGAAAACATCAAACACCAAGATAAAATCTGGGTTCAACATTTCTGCTGCAATCCCTGTGCTACAGGTTTGAGAAATTGGCTGAACGGCAAAAAACCATCATTTCGTTTTGCAGTGCCAATGCAGTGGCGGGAATCGACAAATCACGTTAGCGATTGTTATTTCTGCATGACGACTCATATATTTGGAAAAGGCAAAGGCGTTTCTAAAAAAAGAAGAGTGTCATAACATATCCAAATATACCATCGGCTACTCGTCCTCTCTCGCACAGCAATCTTCATCCGAACCCGAAAAGTCCTAACATCGGTGGCGACGAAGGTGAAATCACGGGCGGTTCACCGTCAATTTCGTCAATGTCAGAATACGAGGTACCTAGCACATCATCACAGCCACACATGATAACGCAAGCTGAATTAAATGATTTTGTAAGACTTAGAATTGCCAAAGAATAAAGCAGAACTTTTAGGTTCGAGATTACAACAATGGAACCTTTTAGAAAGTGGTGTGGTTATAACATGTTTCCGTACCAGACAAAAACAGTTGATGCAATATTTTGAAATGGCTGAAAGTTTAGTTTTTTGTAAAGATGTCCGGGGTTTGATGGGATCTCTTAACATTTAATATAAATGGGACGAATGAAGACTTTTTATAGATGGCTCTAAATTAAGTTTAAAAGCTGTATTGTTACATAACCAAAATATTTTTCCATCGATTCCTATTGGTTATGCAGTCCATATGAAAGAATCTTATGATAATATGAAAACCCTCTTGCTGCAGATAAAATATGATGAACACCAATGGCAAATTTGCGGAGATTTAAAATTTATAGCTATTCTACTTGGACTACAATTAGGTTACACGAAATTTTGTTGCTTTCTATGCGAATGGGATAGTCGTGACAGGAAGCAGCATTATACGAAAAAGGTGTGGCCTCATCGTCAGTCACTTCAGCCTGGTAAAAAAAATGTTCAAAATAACCCCTTAGTTGACCGACAAAAAGTGTTACTTCCACCGCTGCACATAAAACTAGGGCTTATGAAGAATTTCGTAAAAGCAATGACCAAAAATGGAACTGCTTTTCAATACCTTCGCCAGAAATTTCCAAGATAAGGTGAGGCTAAGATCAAAGAGGGTATATTCGTTGGTCCCCAAATAAGAAATTTATTTAAAGATGAACGCTTCGACTCTATTTTGGAAGGTAAAGAAAAGAAAAGCATGGGAAAATTTTCGCCTTGTGACAAAAAACTTCTTGGGAAATAAGAGGAGTGACAACTACGCTGAACTTATTGAAAATATGTTATCATCTTACCAAGAACTTGGTTGTAACATGTCCCTGAAAATCCACTTTTTACATTCTCATTTGGACTTTTTTCCGGATAACTGTGGGGCCTTCAGCGTTGAACACGGGGAGCGCTTCCACCAGGACATCGCAAACATGGAAAAACGGTATCAGGGCAAGTGGAACGTTTCAATGTTAACGGATTACTGCTGGACTATTTATCGAGATGCTCCAGAAGCACACTACAATAGGGCAGCGAAGAAACCACGTCGCAATTCTACCAAAAAATAGATGAACGGTGTAATTTCTGTTATTTTTTCAAAAAACTTGAAAACTTTTTTTTAAGAAATTGTAACTAATTTTAAAATATAATTGTCATTTTTGTATGCAGTATGTAAACATAAATAAAAAAATTTAGTTACCCTAAAAAATACTTTTTCAAAATCAAAATTTGTATACTAGTGTTTTTAGTAATCAATATAATCATTTTGGTAAAAGGTGCAAAATCAACCAATTGTTTGCTTGATTCTATGAATTTCGTATGAATTTGATGATAAGAGGCAATTTTTAATTTTAATAAAAATATTTGAAAAACTATATCTTTTTTTAGAAATCACGTTTGGTGCGGGACATTTTTGCACCCAAATCACCTTAAAAATGTGATATTCATTACATGTACAATATTTGCCACCATGAAGTGGTATGCCAAATTATTCATAAAATTTAGTTATTTGGCTAGTGAATGTGATTTCTTTTAAATTAAATTAAGTTCTTGTTTGTAACAAATTTTAATAAAATTTAACTAATAAGCAAATTTACTAAAATTAATAAAATTCCTTAAATGTTGCAATGGTTTAATATCATTGTATTTAATATTTTAAAAGAACTTTTCTGTTCGACCGACCAAAAATTTGCCATTTGAAAAAAAGTCCATAGTTCGTTGTACGATCTATGACCTTAGGAAATGATAGAAAAAATTATCATTATCACAATCAGTACGAATACTATCAAAATCTTTAAATAAATAAATGCTAACCAAAAAAATGGCACAAAGTTCTATATAAAAGTAAGAAACGTGTAAGGTTTACACTAATACACATACATTTCTACAAACCTTTAATTATACTCACTGAAACACACACAAAAACAAATCCTATATACATTATACACTAAGTTTTATTTAACTTATTCCAATCCAGTTAAAGTAACTCAAAGATTTTCTAATACATTATATATTTTTAGCAGTCTTATTTGCTAGAAAAAGTAAATTGTTAAATACCCAAGAAATAAACAACAAAACTCTCCTAGGTAAATGATAATGATGATGATGATAAAGAGAAGTAAAAAGGGAGAGTAAATAGTACAAGAAATATGGCTAGAAGTCATGCTCATAAAATATACTATACTACTGGCAATATACCATCACCTACACACAGATATAAATGAAAGAAAGTGTTCTACCAACAAGAAAAACAAAACGACAACTGTAAACCAAAGTACTCATTTATATGTAAAAGAAAAAGAAGAAAAAAAAACAAAGCTCAACCACATCTAAAAATAACAAAAACAACATTAAATTCACAAACACACACACTCTTTAACACTTAACAAAACAAAGAGTTTTGTATTGTATTTGCCCTTTTTTCCTTTTTTTTGTTTTAATATTCTTTATGTGTGTTTGCATACAAGTGTGTGTTTTTTTGGCACCACCCACAAATATTTGTGAGTCGTTGTGTTTATCTTCTTTTGCTAAGGAGGTTGACGAGGAGCAACTAAACAAGAGTTGGAGACGTAGACCAGGGGCAAGAAAAAGAATATAGTACAAGCAAGTTAGTAGAATTGTTAACACAAAGCCGGCTACCGGTTACATTCTTGTTTAATTTGCAGAGAGAAAAGAGCGTGCGAAATGGATGAGTTGAAAGAAAAAGCATTTACTCATTCATGAGTGAGTTTATATTGGTAAAAAGCTTTAATTTTGCAGAAGTGGAATTTGTTTAATTTCTAGAGAATGATTTTAGAGTTTTAGAGTCAGTTGGGCGAGATTGTTCGTGATGTAAAGAGTAGCAGGTCTTAATCTTTTTTTTTTACATTTTGTTATTAAAATGTCCTTGCATAAACGTAAATCAATGAAAATTTTATTTTAAATGCTCTCAACTATATTTTTTTGCCACTGAAAGAAATAAAATTCTTGTTTAAGATTTTTAGTTTAAATGCAACAATTTATTTGGGTGATTTTATATTGTAAAATTTTATGTAGTAGGAATAATAATAGAACTAACTATTATTAAATGCAATTAATTCAGATTTAATTGATGCAATATTTCATAAACAAGTTATATAACAAATTCCCAGAGAAAGTCATTTAAGTAGCCCTAGAGGAAAGCGAACTGACACTAAAGTGGACCCGTGATAGGGGTTTTGGTGGCAGAGACGCACAGTGCTTTGTCCCCATATAATGAAGGGACAAGAACAGAAAAAGTTGCCAGATATTTCTGAAATTTGGTACACTATCATAAAATAGCTTAGTTAAGAAAAGTAGTTTTGTTGAAATCGGCCCAAGGACACGCCTACCTCCCATGTGTCCTGAAATTTAAAAATGTAATTTTAGTTTCAATAATGCCCACAAATTACAAAAAAATAGTCAAGCTGATAAACATATAACTAGCAACGTGTGTATAAAATTTAATTTTAATAGGAACACGGACTCAAGGTTCTGCCATATATTATTAATTAATTCATTTATTAATGAGGTGCTATTAAACCCAATTTTTGAATGAAAACACTGAAATTTGTTGTTGTGGGAAAGCTAGTTTCTATGCGCCTTTCGCTGGTTGCTTAGGCCAGCTCGTCAGGAAACTTTTTCCAAATACTTTAGAAAAGCTAAAAATATTATACAAATAAGACCATAAAGTGAATAAGAATTTTAAACACTCAGGTCTTACATGTAACAATATCAAAGCTTCAACAAAGACACAACAATAAACTGTCAATTTTTCTTTCTTACATTCCCTTTCATTCCATATATTTTTTTTCTTAAAAACGCTATAGTACCTACAAAAATTGTATTTATGCCGAATTAGATAGAATCGGACTATTAATGTGAAAAATAAAGAAATTGAAAAACGGTTTAAAACTAGGGTATTTATTTATTCGGGCTTTTGCTTGAATCGGTTATCCGCTCGATTAATTAACCGAGGTTTTGGTTTAATCGATTAATAATCGGTTAATTTCGTTATTGATTACTTAACCGATTAATAAAGTTTTTTTTTTTATAAATTAAGTAACTTCAATATGTAACAATGCATAAATAATTTGTTATTTGGAGTTTATTAGTAAAAAAAAAACCAAAAACACAACAAACAACAATTCTTGAACAAAAGCGAGCAAACAAAAGAATAATTAATAAATATGTAAATTGGCTTCAATCTTTAGGATTTAAGCGTTAATTTTTTAGTGTTGATAAAACTTGACTTTGAAAAAATTCTTTTATTTATCGTAAATGTTCGAGAAATCAAAAGCAACCCATAATACAGGATATCTTATTTTTCAGCCCACTTTCTGGATTTTCTTGGTTTAATTTTTAAAAATTGTTCACTTTTCTCATTGTTTTGGTTAATTCTGTTAACAGTTTTATATAATAAGATTAGAAGAAATAAATGACTAAACGCATACATATTAAAAGTACTTGAAACAAAAAGCTGTTGGGAGCAAATACTTATTTAAATGAAGATCACTGAACAGCTTCTTTTTATTTAATTCTTTATTTCAAATTCTATACACAAGACTTAAAGCCTCTTATTGCAGTATATAACATTGTTTCAGCAAAAACATTAAACATTATAATTCTTAAAGATACAATTTTTAAACAACAGATAGAAAAAGTTTTAAAATAGAAAAAATAGCAAAAAAAAAAAAAATTAATTATTTAAATAATAATAAATTAAATTTATAATTAACAAAATAATAATATTAAAAAAAACATACAAATGTAACAACATATTTATTTAATAATTTAAGGTGTAAAAAAATATTAATAATGCTTTTTTTAAAGCTCAGTGCGTTACTTATTATTTGTATATTGTGCGGGAGTGGATTCCAAAGACGGATTGCATTAATGAAAAATTGCCAATCGAAAGTTAAACTATGTTGTCTAAATAATAAAAATCTTTTACCTCTATTAGAGCTGGATATGGTTAAGCGGCAATATATTTGTTGTGGTAGTTGAGTAAACACGATTTTGTGCAAGAACATCTGTTTGAATGACTTACCTTTTGTATATGAGACGAAACAATTAATTAAAAACACAAAAAAATATGTAATACTAAAAAAACTTTAAAGATTTTGTAACATCGGTTAATCGGTTAATCGACTGAAATTAATTGGTTTAATCGTTAATCGAAAATAGGCAATTTAAAATTAACCGAACAGTTAATCGGGTAGTAATTAATTGGTTAGCCGACTAACGGTTAACAGAATGAATACCCTAGTTAAAACGCTTAAAATGCTCTTGTAAAAATAAAAAGTAAGAAAGTATAGTCGGTCAAGTCAGAACATATGATAATCTACATCACATTATTTGTAGTTTATTTTCTTTTTTACTCCTGAAAACTATTGAAATAATCAGCAAAAATCGCAAAAATATACATTAAAATTTTTTCAATGGTTTTTCCTGTAGTTATTAGAAAATATTTGAAATATTTGAAAACAGAAAAAAAACCCATAGACCATATTTTTCTTTCTTTTTTAATATTCCCTCATATTAAAAAAACATTTAAAGATTAAGTGAATAATAACCATTTTTCAAGCCAATAAAAATACTTATAAGAAAAGAATTCACATAAAATTTACATAACAAATAGTTTTCCTGAAGGATGTAAAACTCAAGTAGTGGTTTAGCTATTTTTACTTCGAATTCTTTAACTTTGGCGCAATCTAACTCTGCCAAATAGAGTTAAATTTAAAACATACATTTGAATTGAATTTTTATCTATCGATCTTTAAGACTTTTTTATCTTTTTTTTTGTCTATGGGTTCTAGTTCTAACACTCTATATGAATGGGACCTATCACTTTAACATGAGATTGTCATTGAAGGGGGTTAAATGACACCTAACAGCCATCATTTGAACAGACACACATCTATGCTCAATAGACGTGTTAAGTGATAGTTACTACAACTAGCATTGTATTCATTGGTATTTTTAAAAATAGAAAAGTCTTAGAACTTATTTTAAGGACAAATTTTTAAATAGTCCCAAAGAAATGTATCACACTACCGGTCAATACCGAGCCTGTTACAAAAACGGTCCAAATAAATAAATAAAAAATCATTTATATAAAAAAATTATTAAGACAAAATGAATACGAAATTAAAAAATCTACCATTTTTTTTACTTAATATACCAGTTAAGTGATAAGTTCTCCTTTCACATGTCATTAGTTATTTTTTTCTTGTTTTTTTTTTTATATTTTCACAAATCCCAGGATCAGTTCTGTTGGAATAATTGACTACCAAAAATTTTTGGTATGAAATTTTTATAATTTTTTAATTCAATTTGAAACATGTAGAATCCCTGCATAATGGCGTAGAAAACTCAGTTTTTGTTAACATTTAAAAAAACTATCTTTTACAAACACACTATATGAACTTAACAAGGTAGACTACTTTTGGGGAATTGTGGTTACCTTAGTTGTGTAAGCCTTTGTTTAAATACTTTAGATATTATTAAAATCGAACTACGAGTATCATTTTAAAAAATTACAGATTTTTCCACTTTCTAAGTCCTCCACTGTGCATAGTCATGTTTTTGTAACTTTTTATAAACTCATTTGTTTTAAATAAAAAAACGTTTGCTAAAACCATTTTCGTAAACAATTTCCTTTAATAAAAGATGTTTTGAACATAGTTTTGTAATAGTTTTCAATAAAATCGTTATTGTTTTAATTTACCACAGGTGCGAATGATTAATATTTTTTAAAAACAAAAATATTCCTCATACGCACAATGTGCGTATGAACACAATGTGCGTATCAGGCCGCAATGTTTTTCTTGCAAAAAAAAAAAACAGTGTAAACATAAATCATAAATTTAACAAAAATTTTTTAAAATATTTTTAACTAAATGATAATGAAGAACAAATAAGCCAGTGCCCATGTTCTGTAACTCCCGCGGCGAGAAAGTTTTCGATTGAAATGTGAGAAATGAATCAAAAATGCCATAAATTGAAGCAAACAGCTGTTTTTCTCACTTAACTGCGTCTGTAACATTTTTGGCGAGTAACAGCTGTCACGTAAGGAAATTACTCGTCAATATACTGAAAAAGTGTGTCTGTAAAATTGTTGTGAGAAAGTTTCCGCTTTGAACTGTCCAATAAACTCACGCATAAAAACGGGTTGAGAAAAAATTTCAACACTAAAAAATAAATTAAAAAATGCAAAATGCAATGAATATTAACACGGAAGAGATAAGTATTTTGTTCTTGGCAGATTTTTTCATTGTTTAATTTTTTTTCTTTTAAAATGTTTAAAAATATACGAATGTTTTCAAAGCAATTTTGTAAACAACAAACAAGTCGCACTTTAAACTATTTGGTATAGTCGACGCACAGTGGCGCCATTTGAGTTTTTTCGTTGCAAAAATCATATCTTTTGAACAGAATAAGATAATTGAACAGTTTAAACAGCATATGATAGATAACTGTTCAGCCTATGAAATGAGCGTTTGGAAAGGGTGCTACGCTTTGTAGGGGTCTACTTATGGGTTATCAAAGTTAAAATTAGTAGAAAAATCAATTTTATGGTAACTAAAAAAAATTATTTTTACATTTTTAGATTGTTTTTATTTTTTTTCTTAAGGGTTTTATGTTTTAAATTATTACCCAACAAATTAAAAAAAAAATTATTTTTTTTTTAAGTTTATTTTTTAAATTTTCTGTAAAATATTCATCACAATTCGTAAGAGAAGGTATATCTAAAAGACTAACCATTTCTAAACTATAATTATTTTGTAACTCTATTTGTGACTTCACATGCCGCAGGGAAGAAATAAGTGGATCGGAAGATGCTGCCAACATGTTGAAGAGGTCCTTATTTTGCCTTACCCTTGATGCTTTGAATGTGTTGTGCAATATATATATTTTATAAAATTTGTTAAGAGACTCCTGTGCTTCTTCAGAAAGCTCTCCAATTGGCAAAGACTGGTACTCAATTATATCTTTGCCATGCGCCAATATTTTATGGACGGTCGGGGTCAACTTCTTCTGTGGATACATTTCTGCTAAAAGAGATGCAGTTTTCGACGCATATTCTCCATATTTTGTAGAATTGACATTTTCTTTGCAGTTTAAAACATCCAAGATCGTTCCCAATCTTTTCACGATTTGATTGTCAATTCCAATGATTCTAGTTACTGCCTCATCATTTTCAAAAAATCTCCTAGAAGTGTTTCCATCATTTGAGTTACCGTATCCGTGCTTGGGACAGTCTACTTTTAGTCCAACTTGTTTAAAAAAAGCCTCCTGTATTTGCTTCTTTCTGATCTTCTCCTTATCCTTTATTGATGTATTTTCATCGAAGTTTTCCTCCTCTTGTGGTAGGGTATATGCCAGTTTTAGCAAGAATTCCATACACCTTATCCTTGCGTGCATTGGTGACATTCCATATTCGTAATTCTCCTCATTTGTAGAATCGTTTAAATTACCAAAGTTCTTCTGACAAATAATAGTAAAAAATCGATAAAAAAAAATATAAAAATAAAACGAAAAAAGGGGTTTAAATAGGTTTTTGCTAAATTTTTACCTCCAAAATAATTCTGTCTATATATATGTATATGATAACTAATTGAAATATGTTATAATTAAGCAGAAAAAGATACTTATCTTAAATTCTTTACAACTAATTATATAAAATTGAGATGTAACATATTATATATGAAATAAATTGAATTGAATTGAAAAAAGTTCTTCTGACTCTTTTTGCAAATCGGGCATGACATTGTTGAGGTTGTTCCTGTCAGTTCGTTTACGACTTTTTCGTCAACCATGGTCAGGTGGAACTCGTAATTGCATTCAATATATTTTCCTTCTCCAATTTGCAGCTTTGTAGGCTTAATCTTGCTTATTTGTTCTTCAATGTCCTTCACCGTAGTCCTTATGAGTTCTGTCGATTCCCTTGCAAACTGAAACATTATTGGTCGGCAATAATGCACTGATGACGGACGTGGATTTTTCCAGTGTAGGGAATCATCCGATTTTAGCCGCAAAGGAACAACAGATGCCATAAACATATTTCCGTCCGATATTGTAGCGTCATCGGAAGATATCCTTTGCTTATAAACGCTTTGTCCGGATGATCCATCGCAGCCCCATTTGCTGATCACTGTCAACTTCTCAGGAAGAATTTTCACTTCCGTGAAAAACTTTGGTGTGGTTGACTTTCTAAACAGTTCAAATAATTTTAAATTGTTCAACGCCATGTTTTCAATACTTAAATTGTTTAATGGTTTCAGTAATTGTTGCGCCAACTTTCAGGCGTAGACTAATCCAGGCATTATGCTTATTTTGCAATATATAGGCTTATGCTACCATGCCTAAAAATTTACCTGTTCCCTGCATACATATGGATTTAGGCTAAATAATGCAATTTTGATATTATGCACGTGTCCAAATAAGATTTGTGCCTACCTGTAGGGACCATAAGTCAATATTGTTCCTGACCATTTGTACGCCAAAGTATTGTTTATGTGAGGTACGTACCTGCTAATTTCAATGAGTAGTTTTTTTCAAACTATTAGATCAAACTACTGTCAGTCAAAACATATAAGGAATGGACGCCATACAATTTCTGCAACCATGTCTTTTTAAACTTTTTTACCTCTAGAAGCCAAACGGGCACGTACGGGCAGATAAAACTTTTTGAATTATGTAAAGAAATAATCAAAGAACAGGTTTTGCAAATATGGCAAATATAGAAAAATATAGTTTTTTTTTATTTTCCGTCAAAGTTGAAAAATAGTGAAAAAACGGATAGTTTTTAAATATTGATTTACCAGGAGAAACACAAAGCAAACAGTTAATTTTTTTTTATCATTATACATTTAATAAATACATCAATCAATACAAACAAAAAATAAGGCGATTCGTTACCTATTTTTCGTGATATTACACCTGAAATCGCAACAAATTGACTAAAAATTGTGTGTTTTTTTGAAAACCGAAAGTCGGTCAACTTTGAACGGTTATATCTTCTAAACTAAAAATGTGATATTATTAAGAGTGGCATATTTGAAATCGTTGAAAAGTTTCCTATAACATGGGTTTATTCAAAACTTCGTCGGCACTCATGAAAATTTTGATTTTTGCAACCTCGCTTGCTCTACGGGCGCCACTGTGCGACGTTTAAATCAAATCCGTTTTCAGTGTTTTTCTATTACGTCTTATTTTTGAGATTTGTCGGATTTTGATCCAAGGACTTACAAATGTTTTTCATGAAATATTAGTACTAGTTTTTGTTTTCAAAAATTCATAAAAAAAATATGATGACAAAAAAACATTTATGACATTTATAAGAAAGCCAGATTTATAACTAATAAAATTAGCCGTATACCATTAAAATCGGTGTAAATTTTTTTTTGATTTGTTTTAATGTCATGGGCCTGACAAATATTTCGCCCGAAATAGGACATTTATGCTAATACATTTTATCATAACTTGAGAAAATTTATTGCTATTAAGATAAAATTATCAAGACATCATTCGGAATAAAATGCCCTTTAAGTCATTTAAACAATAGTTTTTTATATTTTTATGAGTTTTGGAGATATTCAGAAAATAGTGGCGATATTTTTTTTTTAAGCAAAATGAATGCTATTTCTTGTTTTCAAAAATTCATAAGAAATAATTATAAGAGCATAAATGTTACATATTTATAACGTATCTGAAAGCCAGATATATAACTAATAAATTAAGGCATAAATTATTAAAATCGGCAGCCAAATGTTAATATTATTTTCGCGATAGAATTAGTCCGTGAACAGATTTGGACTTAGCACGCTTAAGACAATTAAAATCACAAAACAAAATTCTTGCTCACGACTTTGTTTGGTTTCTTGGTCCACCACCGACTGGTACTAGTATTGAGTATAGAGGGAAATACACACAAGCACTGTAGCCATATTGACATTTTTGGAGCTAAATTTAACATTAAAATTTCCATTTAGCTGCAAAATTTTCATTTATCACTTGGCATTTTATTTAGCATTTTTGGAAAATGTATTTAGCTTTTTTAACATTTTTTATTTGAAAAATTTGGACAAATAGTTTTATTGATTTTACTAAAAAAAATTTTTTATATTATAATAAATTTTGACTAAAAATAGTTGTATCCAAAATTAAATTTCGTATGAAACTGGATAATTCTAATGTTAAGAAGCCTGTCATGACACAAAAAATAGAATATTCAGGGAATATTAGAAATGACCTTATCATGTCGATTGTAAATATTGTTTGGCTTTTGATATTACGATATAAAAGTACAAGGAAATTTAACTTTGTATTAAGATAAAAATTGAAAAGTGTTAATTTTTTGAAAAATTGTTTACATTAAACTGCTGAAAAAATAATTGTTTGAAAGCTTCAACTTTTCTTAAACTATAAAAAATAAAAACATTTAAAAAATTTTGTATAGCAAAATTCTCGTTTCAATTTTGCACGTATCAGGGGTTTATGGGCCTCCTAAATTTTAAATTAAATTGAACTACGCGCTATATATTTTTATGCTTATGATGTTTTCCCAAAATCTACCCATTTAGATATGCTAATTGCGTTAAAAAATAAGTCACTAAAATGTATTTAGTTTCGAATAAAATTTCATACTGGTAATAAATTTTTAACAAAAACCTTGAAAAATTTGAGCATTATTTTTAGCATTTTCTAAAATTAATCCAAATTTAGATATTTTTAATTAGGCTTAAGTTCATTGAATTTAATTTTCATTAAATTATTTTTATGAAGACAGGAATTTTTAAACAATCGAAACTAGTCTGGGCAGCCTGTCCGTGAAAGCCTGGGTTCAAATATCAGCGCAGTAAAGAATGAAAAATTATCAATAAAATTTTAATTGATTTCGTGTTGTAAAAATTCCTGTCTTCATAAAAATGAAAATTAAATTCAATGAACGAAGCCTAATTAAAAATATTAAAATTTGGATTAAAAAACATTAACAGTTCAATAAAATAACCACAATACTAATTATAATTTTAGCATTTTTTGGCCATGTCTAATGCCAGATTTAGCTGTTTTTTTTAGACCTTTCCACACTGCATACAAGTGTTTATACGGTTGTATTTTACAAATCCGTATCTCAGTGTTGTTAAATAATTATTGTTGAACTAAGAAAATGTTGGTTTTAGATATATATTTAAACAACTACACTTAAACAAGGCTTTGCACTATTTACTTTGTTTAAGAAAAACTATAAACAAATTTAAAAACACAATTTTTTTTTTTATTCTTGACGAGCACTGAAAATTTTTGTAAATCAAGAAAAATCAAGACCGTCTGGCAAGCCTAATGTATATACAAATGAAATGAAAATAATATTTTTCTTCCTCTTCAAGAAAATTTTTTACTGGATAAATAGCAGCTTTTTTTAAAATTTCTATTAATACTAAATTATTATAAAATTTCATATACACAAAAAAAAATTGATTTCAATTAAAAAAAAATTTGTAAAATGAATTTAAAAATTAATTAAATATTTTTTGATATAAACAACATTTTCTGCAGCAATGTTGTTGACACACATAAGTAAACGTTTAGCTCAATTGATTCATTATTTAATTGAAACGTATTTTACGTTTGATTAATGGTTTAATAGAAAATGGAATGAAAATGCCGAGAATTTTTCTGTGTAGGTAACAAATTTCCTAAATATTAAATGCTTGAAAATTTACTATAAATAGTAAATTTTTAGAAGATTAATCATAAAATTTCTAAGCAGCAAATTCCTGACAATAAAAAGCAATCAATAATTAGCAGAATTTTGGAAATTTCCTATAAATAAATATTGGTTGTTCACGGAAGGCGGATTATCAGGTTATATAGTTATGTTCACAACAACAAAATACATTTATTCAAAATTTTTTTTAATATATATTGTTGCTGTTATTATAACTACATTAGGGCTTCCAATCGGGATTGGTTTTTCTGAATCCCGGGATTCGGGATTGAAGAAATTATTTTTGAGATATTTTGAGTCCCGGGATTTTTTAAATTATTTTTTTTTATTAATACCCAATATATAAAACTTTTTAAACTGTTTGAAAAACAACTTAATTTTCCAGTAAAAATACATATTTCATGAACTTTGTATATTATTTATTTGAAAAAAAAAAATAATAAAAACAAGCTTGATTAAATTTTATTTATTTAAAAACAAACTAAGATTATTAATTGATCACAATTCATAAAGATCATGTATTAAAAAACCTAACAAAAAACATAAAAATCTTATTTTTATCCATATTTGATTACACAGGTCAACACGATTTTTGAGTCTGAGTTCTGTACCTCTGATTTTGATTACTTATGCCAAACTAAAGAAAGAAAAAATATTTTTATCTAATAAAGTTTGCTTTTGTAGATACCAGAAAGAAATTTCAACATTTATAGAAAAGGTCTATTTTTCAATGTTAATCATATTTAAAAATAAAACAAGTTATGAATTACATATTTTAATTAATAATAATTAGTATTGTGGTTATTTTATTGAACTGTTAATGGTTTTTAATCCAAATTTAGATATTTTAATTAGGCTTAAGTTCATTGAATTTAATTTGCATTAAATTATTTTTATGAAGAAAGGAATTTTTACAACATGCAAGATTAATTAAAATTGTTATTGATAATTTTCATTCTTGACTGACCTGGGATTCGAAGCCAGGCTGTCTGGCGTGTGATTCGAACCCAGGCGGCTGGTTACCCTGACATGTTTCGACCTCAACCACTAGGTCTCCTCAGAGGGATTTGCCGTCTTACACTCGCAGCCATCGATGACTGCTGACGTCAGTAGTCAAACATCAATCCTTAAACCAAATTGTATTTTAACCTTTGGTAGATCGAAATTTGCTTTTTTGAATGATTATCCATTTTTAATTGATCTCACGTGTTTTCCTTACTTCTGTTTTTCGTACTTTTGTCAAGAATTCTTCTTGAAGTCCAAAGTACATTTTTTGTTTTTCCTGTTTTTTTGTCTTTCTTTTTTCTAGTTGACCTTTTTCAGCACAACTTGAAGGACAAATGTAAACATAGCTCGTGCCTTAGCTGTTAACAATAATTAGTATTGTGGTTATTTTATTGAACTGTTAATGGTTTTTAATCCAAATTTAGATATTTTAATTAGGCTTAAGTTCATTGAATTTTGAAATTTGAATTAATAATTAAAATATCTAAATTTGGATTAAAAACCATTAACAGTTCAATAAAATAACCACAATACTAATTATTGTTAACAGCTAAGGCACGAGCTATGTTTACATTTGTCCTTCAAGTTGTGCTGAAAAAGGTCAACTAGAAAAAAGAAAGACAAAAAAACAGGAAAAACAAAAAATGTACTTTGGACTTCAAGAAGAATTCTTGACAAAAGTACGAAAAAACAGAAGTAAGGAAAACACGTGAGATCAATTAAAAATGGATAATCATTCAAAAAAGCAAATTTCGATCTACCAAAGGTTAAAATACAATTTGGTTTAAGGATTGATGTTTGACTACTGACGTCAGCAGTCATCGATGGCTGCGAGTGTAAGACGGCAAATCCCTCTGAGGAGACCTAGTGGTTGAGGTCGAAACATGTCAGGGTAACCAGCCGCCTGGGTTCGAATCACACGCCAGACAGCCTGGCTTCGAATCCCAGGTCAGTCAAGAATGAAAATTATCAATAACAATTTTAATTAATCTTCCATGTTGTAAAAATTCCTTTCTTCATAAAAATAATTTAATGCAAATTAAATTCAATGAACTTAAGCCTAATTAAAATATCTAAATTTGGATTAAAAACCATTAACAGTTCAATAAAATAACCACAATACTAATTATTGTTAACAGCTAAGGCACGAGCTATGTTTACATTTGTCCTTCAAGTTGTGCTGAAAAAGGTCAACTAGAAAAAAGAAAGACAAAAAAACAGGAAAAACAAAAAATGTACTTTGGACTTCAAGAAGAATTCTTGACAAAAGTACGAAAAAACAGAAGTAAGGAAAACATGTGAGATCAATTAAAAATGGATAATCATTCAAAAAAGCAAATTTCGATCTACCAAAGGTTAAAATACAATTTGGTTTAAGGATTGATGTTTGACTACTGACGTCAGCAGTCATCGATGGCTGCGAGTGTAAGACGGCAAATCCCTCTGAGGAGACCTAGTGGTTGAGGTCGAAACATGTCAGGGTAACCAGCCGCCTGGGTTCGAATCACACGCCAGACAGCCTGGCTTCGAATCCCAGGTCAGTCAAGAATGAAAATTATCAATAACAATTTTAATTAATCTTCCATGTTGTAAAAATTCCTTTCTTCATAAAAATAATTTAATGCAAATTAAATTCAATGAACTTAAGCCTAATTAAAATATCTAAATTTGGATTAAAAACCATTAACAGTTCAATAAAATAACCACAATACTAATTATTGTTAACAGCTAAGGCACGAGCTATGTTTACATTTGTCCTTCAAGTTGTGCTGAAAAAGGTCAACTAGAAAAAAGAAAGACAAAAAAACAGGAAAAACAAAAAATGTACTTTGGACTTCAAGAAGAATTCTTGACAAAAGTACGAAAAAACAGAAGTAAGGAAAACATGTGAGATCAATTAAAAATGGATAATCATTCAAAAAAGCAAATTTCGATCTACCAAAGGTTAAAATACAATTTGGTTTAAGGATTGATGTTTGACTACTGACGTCAGCAGTCATCGATGGCTGCGAGTGTAAGACGGCAAATCCCTCTGAGGAGACCTAGTGGTTGAGGTCGAAACATGTCAGGGTAACCAGCCGCCTGGGTTCGAATCACACGCCAGACAGCCTGGCTTCGAATCCCAGGTCAGTCAAGAATGAAAATTATCAATAACAATTTTAATTAATCTTCCATGTTGTAAAAATTCCTTTCTTCATAAAAATAATTTAATGCAAATTAAATTCAATGAACTTAAGCCTAATTAAAATATCTAAATTTGGATTAAAAACCATTAACAGTTCAATAAAATAACCACAATACTAATTATTGTTAACAGCTAAGGCACGAGCTATGTTTACATTTGTCCTTCAAGTTGTGCTGAAAAAGGTCAACTAGAAAAAAGAAAGACAAAAACACAGGAAAAACAAAAAATGTACTTTGGACTTCAAGAAGAATTCTTGACAAAAGTACGAAAAAACAGAAGTAAGGAAAACATGTGAGATCAATTAAAAATGGATAATCATTCAAAAAAGCAAATTTCGATCTACCAAGTTTAAAATACAATTTGGTTTAAGGATTGATGTTTGACTACTGACGTCAGCAGTCATCGATGGCTGCGAGTGTAAGACGGCAAATCCCTCTGAGGAGACCTAGTGGTTGAGGTCGAAACATGTCAGGGTAACCAGCCGCCTGGGTTCGAATCACACGCCAGACAGCCTGGCTTCGAATCCCAGGTCAGTCAAGAATGAAAATTATCAATAACAATTTTAATTAATCTTCCATGTTGTAAAAATTCCTTTCTTCATAAAAATAATTTAATGCAAATTAAATTCAATGAACTTAAGCCTAATTAAAATATCTATATTTTAATTAATTTTTATTATAAAAGACAGCACAAATAAACATATAAATTCAAAAAAATGATACAAAAGAAGCTTCAAAAATGAATACTTTTAGTATTTCTAGTGTAATCGTCAGAACTTTCTCGTATGAGCATCCAAATGTAGTCACCCATCATGTTCGCATTATATTGTCCTTGATATCTTTGTTCAAAGTTCATTATATCCTGGTGGAAGCGTTCCCCTTGCTCTTCTGAATATTCACCCAAGTGATCTTTGAATTTATCCAAGTGCGCATGTAGCATGTGCAGTTTGAGTGACATTCTGCAACCCATGACTTTGAAGCTGTCAAGCATATTAGAAATAAGCTCTTCATAATTCTCGGTCTTCTTGTTACCAAGGAAGCCATGAATGACTGCTTTAAGGCTGAGCCACGCTTGTTTTTCAGGAGTACTCAGGAGCTGAAGAAAATGTTCACTCGCCATTATTTTCTTTATTTGTGGACCGACGAAAATACCAGCTTTAATTTTAGCCTCTGACAGTTTTGGGAAAAATGTTTTTAAATATTGAAAGGCTTCGGAGTCTTGACGAAGCAAAGGTAACACGGATATTTAGTGTACCCCCCTTGCATTCCCACCAGAAATCCAACCATTTTGAAATCCCCTATCACGGGCCAGGCATACTGTTCATATTTTAAAACTTGAAGAACCATTTTAACGCTTTCGTAATTTTCTTTGAGCATTACAGAATGAGCCAGAGGAAGTGATGGAAATTTATTCCCATTATGAAGAAGAACAGCTTTTAAGCTTCTTGTAGAGCTGTCGATGAAAAGACGCCATTCAGAAGAAATGCAAGGGATTCCGATTGCATCAAACAAACCTTTCACATCATTACAGTAACACAGTCCGTCTTCCTTCCTGAAAAACCCAGCAAACATTTCATGACGCTTTCTTTGGTCACTTATTTTAATTTTAGGAAGGTTTAAATCTCTTATTAAGTCATTGAACTCCTCTGCATCAATGAGATGTGGTTCAACAGATGGTGTCGCGATTATGAACTCGCTGCCCTCGCTATTACTAGATAATTATGATAGCGGTACCATCTCTTGAGTCTTCACGTTTGGACTAGAAGGAACTGGAAAAATTTCACTGTGAGGTACTGGAGCAGACGTTGATGGTAGGTTTGGATACAGGATCTTCTTGGCATTTTTTCCAGCACGACGCTTACGTGGATTAACAACACAAAAATAGCAATCATTGATGTGATCAGTTGGCTCTCTCCATATTCTTGGTACTGCTAACTTCATCTTTTTTTTTCTCCTCGGTACCAGTCTGGAAAAAAAGTTAATATCATTCATTAACAAATGACGCATTTAATGTATATTTTAAAAATATGTAAATAGGTATACAAATTTACTTTAAATATAAGGTGTATTTTCTTACCTTCTAAAGTGTTTTTGCAGTTATTACACGAGAAGTGAGGCGCCCATATTTTTATCCTGACTTCGTACGGGCATGTTAAAATAAGCTTCATAGACTTCACAAAGTTTCTTATTTGATGATAAACTAAATTTTTTGGCTCTCACTTTAATAAACTCACCACAAACATAGCAAAAAGAGTCCACGTCGTTTTTACACAGTTTCGATGACATTTTTACGCCTCGCGACACATAAAATACGTTATTTAGTTTTTATTATATTAAGTACAAAAGCAAACTTTATTTATTATTAATGGAGTTCCTGTATACTTTTCCATTTATATAATCAGAAAATAATCACTAAATAAAAGACTCAAAAAAAAATTTTTTTTTTGTTGACCTGTGTTATTGATATAGAATACTACACCATTTCCAATTGTATTTTAAAATTTCCAAATGTATTTTCAAATTTTCCAAATGAATTTAAAAATTGGTCAAATATATTTGTAAGTTTTCTAAATGTATATTGAAATTCTCCAAATAATATTTAAATTTTTCAAATACAATATAAAATTTTCCATATGTATTTTTAAATTGTCCATATGTATTTCAAAATTATATGAATATGTTTAAAAAATTTACAAATGTAGTTCAAAATTTTCTAAATGTATTTTGTACATTTTTGTATGAAGAATATGTTGCATTCGCTAAACAGTGGCGTGTAGAGCAAACCAATACTTAACAAACCGTAAAATAGTTAATATGGAGCAAAATTAATACTTAATATGTCAGAAACCATAAACAATTTATTGAAAGGGGACATTCAAAATACGAGGGCGGATCAATAAGTCCGTGACTTTTCGAACCTCCGTCGTAGTTATATGAAATGCAACACTGCTCCCATCAAGTACCACCTATTAATAGACTACTGCACTTAGCCCAACGTTTCTCCGATTTGTGTATCCTTCAAAAAATAAATAGGATTTTTCGAGGTCCATAAAATAGGCATTTGTTTGACCAATAATTTCATCGTTGGAGCTAAATCTCTTTCCACCGAGCCATTTCTTTAGGTTCGGAAATAGTCACTGGGGGCTAAATCCGGAGAGTATGGCGGATGAGGTAACAATTCGTAGCCCAATTCATGCATTTTTCCATGGAGACTGCACACTTTTTTCTTGGCCATATGGGGTCGTATTTTTTAAATCCTCGTTAAATCGGTCCAATAAGTTGGCAGATCCCGCGTGCATCCCAAAAAACTGTTGCAATCACCTTATTGGCCGACAAACTTACCTTGGCCTTCTTTAGAGCTGGTTCACCCGAAGAAATCCATTGTTTAGACTGCTGCTTGGTCTCCAGAGTGTTGTAATAGATCCATGTTTCATCCACAGCTACAAAACTCTGCAAAAACTCATTCGAATTGCGGTTAAACAACTCCAAACAATCCTTTGAAGTTGTCATACGATTACGTTTATGGTCAATTGACAGCAAACGCGGCACCCATCTTGCAGACAGCTTTCTTAAACCCAGCTGATCATTTAAAATCTAAACCACACTGCAATATGAAATGCCTATGGCATCAACAATCTCACGCACTTTTACTCTTCGATCGGCCAACACCATATCGTGAATTTTTTCGACATTTTCGGGTGTAGAGACTTCAATTGGCCGTCCAGAACGTTCAGCGTCATTTGTACTTGTGCGACCACAACGAAAGTCAGTAAACCACTTTTGTACCATTGAAATCGATGGTGCAGAGGCCCCATAGTATTTATCAAGCTTTCCCTTGGTTTGATTGACAGTTCATGCGAAACAAATAGTACGAAAGTGTCTTCGTTTTAACAAGACCACACCATTCATGTGATGTGTTGTCATTTATACCGTAATGTATACTAATGTGATATCAGATACATCCTGTAGTCGTGGGATAACTCATATGGTCATATTGTGTGGACCCAGATATCTCACAAAGGTTGAATAGTGTGAAACAGGAATCTGTTTCTACTGACAGCTATGACCGTAAAGTGGGATACCGTTTCCTCCTTCTCTCTGCCATTGCAACTGCAACAGTGGCCATTGAAGGGAAGACCTAAACTACTTGTAAGCTTTTGACAGATGTGTTATGGATTGATTACGGTTGACAACTGAGCTGTAGTTAAGTTGCTAGCAGCGAAATCAGGCAACGCCGATCATGTTGAAATATAAAATAAAAACAATTTGTATATTTTAACAAGAGCGGTGTTGCCTAATTTTACTGCTGGCAGCTCAACTTCAGTTGTTGCCATTCGTAATCGCCCCATTAATAATTTCAAGACCATAAAATATATTTGTGGTATTAACATTTTTAAAATTTATTTAGATTTCTTGCAAACAGGTAAATATGATAATTTTCTAATAACAGCTCCTTAGCTAATTTATTTTAATTATTCCCAAAACTAACAATTTATGTTCCAAAAGTTTTTATTCAATTTGAAAACCGTATAAAACAAATTGAAATACTTACATATGTCAAAAATAAAATGATGATACAAATGCTCTCTATAGATCCATACAAATAAACGAACTAGATGATTTAATTATCACAGACACAAGCAGTTAAAATAATAATAATAAAAAAATTAAATTGTGTAAATATGTATTGTACATGGATAAAAATACACATGTAAACAATACTCGGTTATGATGACATGCCATTAATGTGATATGAGAACTGTCAACCCTTTCAAAACATTTTCCAAGTGTTTAAATATTTGAAAATACAAAATGATTGCAATTGTAGCTAAATGTCCAAGGGAAAACTGTTTTACAGACACTGCTGTTGTGATGTTGAGGATGACTTAAAATGTCTGTAAATGTTGGAATGGTTTGATAATGTTGAGTGACAACACAATGTTAAGTATATGCCACAAAGGTAATCAAGCATGTAGCAACAATGACAATACACACATGTATGTTTGTATAAACTGCAGATGATTTTATAGTACACATACACATACATACATACATTTTTTCCATTACATAATCACAACTACATATATATGTGTGCTGTAATGCATTTCTGTTTGCTTGTTTATGTGTGTAAAGAAAAAATAAGCAAATAATACATGTTGAATGTATAAAATGTACAAAAACAAACCGCAAATTGTTAATGCTTCTTAATGTTGTTTTTGTTGATGTAGTTTGGTGTGTTGTGTAGTTTGCTGTTTCTGAAAATACAGCACTGTCAAAATGTTAAGATTTAAAAACAATTTAATACTTTAATTATATTTAACCTTAAATGGAAGGTAAATCGTACAAAGTTGGTTAAAGAATCGAAGAAGAGTTGGATAGTAATCAACTGACTAAATTATCAATTTGCGTTTAATGAGTTTTGGTAAGATTTTTTGGGTATCAAAGAACTTATTTATATGCATTACTCACACAAAAATTGCCTTATTTGTGCACATTTTTTTTGCTTAAGCCTATACAGTCAAACTTCCGTAACTCGATTTTATATAACTCGAATTTTTTCTAACTCGAACTAAATACTTACATATGAGTTCTATGACTTGAAGTTTTTTGCATGTTTAGTTGATTTTGTTGGTTTATTTCGCTTTCTTTTGCTGGATAGCTGGTTGGTATATTTTACTTTTTCTCTTTCTTTTCGGGAAAATCCCTTTTAGTACATTATGTGTGGAAAAATGTGGTACCAGGGATATTTAATGGGTTTTAAATTTTTTACCAACTTCCAAAAAAAAAATGTACTTTGTGGACATTAGGCTATATAAAGTTAAGATTGGACAAAGGGGCGATGCCACGCCCATGCAACCCAAAATTTCAAATCGGTATATCTTAGGCATTTTTTTTTGGCATAGGATGATGATATTTAGTACATATGGTGTTAGTATGAATAGAAGTAAGCTCTATGAAAAAAGAAGGTGGAGCCACGCCCCTGTAAGAAAAAGTAAAAACCACCATATCTAATAAACTACTGAACCGATCGTCATCAAATTTCCACAGTAGGCGACTGTCTTGAGTTACTGAACTTTTAGCTATATAAAGATGTGGTTGGAAAAAGGGGCGGTGCCACGCCCATACAACCCAAAACATAAAATCCTCATGTCTTAGCCACTATTTGTCGTAGGATGATGATATTTGGTATAAATGGTATTGTTCTGAATAGAAATATGTTTCATGAAAAAAGTGGGAGGGGCCATGCCCCTATATGTCGATTATATCTTATTAACTACTGAACCGATCGTCATCAAATTCTCACAGTAGGCTGTTGTTATGAATTAATGAGCCTTATGCTATGTAAAGTTGTGGTTGGACAAAGGGGCGGTGTCACGCCTAATCAACTCAAAATTTAAAATCCTCTTATCTTCGATACTGTTTCACGTATGTAGGTGTTGGGATGAATTTAAAAGGGAATTTTTTAACATATTCACCTATGCTTGATACACATGTTAACGGTTTTAGGGTTTTGGCCGAAATATACCCATGCGCTCTGTAAAGTTGATTTGAATAATTTATGTATACTAGTATATTAGCATTCCCCTTTCTTTCGTGCACATATTTATAGACCACAGTTTTAAACAAAAAGGTACCAACGTTTTTCGTCTTTAGGTTCTCATTTATTCATGACCCTGCATTTATAATTTTACGAGGGCGGATCTGTTTTATTGGTTTACTGACTTTCGTTGTGGTCGCACAAGTACAAATGACGCTGAACGTTCTGGACGGCCAATTGAAGTTAATACATCCGAAAATGTCGAAAAAAATTCACGATATGAGATTGTTGATGCCATAGGCATTTCATATGGCAGTGTGGTTTCGATTTTAAATGATCAGCTGGGTTTAAGAAAGCTGTCTGCAAGATGGGTGCCGCTTTTGCACTAAATTGACCATAAACGAAACCGTGTGACAACTTCAAAGGATTGTTTGGAGTTGTTTAACCGCAATTCGAATGAGTTTTTGCGGAGTTTTGTAACTGTGGATGAAACATGGATCCATTACAACACTCCGGAGACCAAGCAGCAGTCTAAACAATGGATTTCTTCGGGTGAACCGGCTCCGAAGAAGGCCAAGGTAAGTTTGTCGGCCAATATGGTGATGGCAACAGTTTTTTGGAAAGCACGCGGGATAATCCACATCGATTACATTAAGATTTTTCATCAAGATAATGCACGCTTGCACACGTGTGCAGTCTCAATGGCAAAATTACATGAATTGGGCTACGAATTGGTACCTCATCCACCATATTCTCCGGACTTAGCCCCCAGTGACTATTTCCGAACCTAAAGAAATGACTCGCTGGAAAGAGATTTAGCTCCAACGATGAAATTATTGGTCAAACAAATGCCTATTTTATGGACCTTGAAAAAGCCTATTTTTTGGAAGGGATACACAAATTGGAGAAACGTTGGACTAAGGGTATTGAGCTAAAAGGAGATTATGTTGAAAAAAAAAAATTTTTTTTTTGTAAAAAAAACTGTGTTTCAATCAAAAAGTCACGGACTTATTGATCCGCACTCGTATGTTTCAAAATTCGATATTAAAGAAAATTTAAAAAATACCACTTGTAGAATGAAAAAGTAAAGGAAAGAAATTTAATTTCCTGGATTTTCACTTTTTGATACTTTTTTTCTACCCACTGAAGTATCAAAATTTTTAATATTGTAGTGGGAGCCCATAACATAATACGTTTATGTCAATGAATGGCGAAAAATGTTTTGTAAAAAAGTACCAAAAGTAGGTTCGATTTTCACCACTTAAACTTTCAAATTTATAAAAAGAACCAAATTAGAATTGGTATTTTTTACATAAGCTTCGAATGTGATATAATTTTTATTTCTATGTTTATTGGATTAAAAGATAGATGGGGTGACAAAAAAAGGTCTCAAAATACACGTTTTACCCGTTTACTCCCAAAAAGGACTGAATTTCAAAAAAGTACCAGAGACCTGTCCGCTTATTTTTTTTAATAAACAACGATAAGTATATCTTTTTTATCTTTTTCAGCTTAGGAAATAAAATGTTAGTGAATTCACACGTTTTTACCTTTTTTACCCCGAATCATTCGAATTTTCAAAATTCCGTCTTAGTTGATCGATTTGGCGAGAGGTCATCCTTCGGTTTAAATTTTTTTTATAACTTTTTCCCTTCAGGCGTTTTGGCTATTCGATTATGAATCAGTCAGCTAGTAACCTTACAATTTTATATAATGATGTATAGATATCACATACGATGTCATTTGATTAAATTTTTTCTTGATTCGACCATTTTATTTTGTTAAAAAAAATCAATGGAACGATCCGCTAGATCAAATTTCCAATCGCTCAGTGTTAAGTGTCTGGTAAATAAAATGTATTGCTATTTCGATCCTTACAGAATGCAGTAATTTGCAATCTGGTGTAGATTTAAATAAAAAATATGTTAACTATGGTCACATTTAACAAACATTTGTTGCCACACATGTAACCACTGGTTTTATTAAACATTTGTTTTATTTTGCATAATGTTTTTATATCCATGCTTTAATATTTTTTCATTAATAAGGTTTAGAAGGTCAACAAAAATTTATTAAAACGAAAGTTAAAAGTAGATCAATTTAGTAGTCATTTATCTTTTGGATTTTTGCGTCAAATATTTGTTAAATGTGAACTTATACTTTTCCTTAACTATCTTTATTAAATGATCTACAAATGTTATGTTTATAATACCTTTCACATTTGATTTAATTCAGTACATTACCACTTACTTAAAAATCTCTTCTATATTTTCAATTCCCACTGCAGATTATTTAACAAAAATTCCAACAACAGCAATAACAAAGGCGATAACTTTAGCCAATACCAAGAATATAAAGTCAAAAGGTTAATACAATTAATACACAAAAAATAAATGCAAAAAGACAGAGTAGAGTCGTTTTAACATTGAAAAAAAAAAAAAAAACGGCATCAACCTCAATGTGTGAGAGCAGATTTATGTTTAATTTTTTAAAAGCATACAAGTGTATTAGTATTTGTGCATGAGTATGTGAGAAATTTAAATACAATATGAAATAAAAAAAAATCTATAAAAAACGAGAATATAAATCCAGCACATTAAAAATGTTAACAATTGATTAACATCAATTAGCTTTTGGCTGAATTACAACAACAACAACAAAATAAACAAATAATAAATGTTGTTATTATTATATTAAATCAGTGACGTCTAACCATGATTTCAAGAGAGGGACCTAAAACTCAAATGTATTTTTAAGTGAGAATACCAAATTTCGAATTAATAATGCAGCTAAATAGAATTGTAAAGTCAGCTGTTGAATAATATTGATATGATTGGGTTCATTCATTAAATCGGGCTTTTTTAATCGGTTAATTATCCGAGGTTTTGGTTTAATCGGTCAATAATCGGTTAACTTTGTAATTGATCGGTTCACCGATTAATTAAGTTTTTTTTTATAAATTAAGCCATTTTAATAAATAAAAATGCATAAATTATTTGTTATATGGAGTTTATTAGTAAAAAAAGACAATAAAATAAAGAACATAACAATTCTTGGACTAAATCGAGCAAACAAAAAATAATTCATAATTATGTAATCTATATTTTTAATGTATACACAAATATTATGTATTAATTGAAAATAAACTGTGAGATAGTTTTATTAAATATTTAAATTGTTTAAGGACCCCTTATAAAATAATATTTTAGAAATAAAATTTGGTTTAAATGTCTAGGATTTATGCGATTCTTTTCTTTAGTTTTGATAACACTTGACTTGAAAAAAATTTTTTCATTTATCGTAGATCTTGGAGAAATCGAAAGCAACCCATAATACAGAATATCTTATTTATCAGTCCTTTTCCCGGATTTCTCTAAGCATATAAAAATTCCATGTCCTGTTTTCATTTTTAGAAATTTTTAAAACTTCCAATTGTTTCGGTTAATTCTTTTGAAAGATTGATATGAGAAGATATGAGAAGAAACAAATAACTAAACGCATATATATATAAAAAGTACGTGAAACAAAAAGCTGTTAACAGCAAACAATTATTTAAAAGGAAGATCACAGAGTACCCTTTTTGTTTGTATAAAAATATATTCCAAACACATACCTTTTGTATATGAGACGAAACAAGTAATTAAAAACTCAAAAAAGTATGTTATTTGTAGAGGGAGAGCGGATAGATTCCTCCCAACGGAGACGGTACCGCGACCGAGACAGGTCTATTGTACCCACCCCCCTTTAGTTGACCAAAAGACCCTCTGCCTACCAGAGGAATCCAAGAAGGTCTTTTTCCGGTGTTGCACCGACTCGGGACGCGCCTATCGCGCCGTGCCCTAAGTGTCTCCTTGTGTCCCATGCCAGCTCCGGGCAGTCACACAGTAAATGCCCTGGTGTCTCGTCCTTCTCACGGCATAGTCTGCATTCCTGGTACTCTGCCACGCCCATCCAAAACAGGTGGTGCTTGATCGTATGGTGACCTATCAGATAAGCCACCAACAGTCGTAGTTCCCGTCTGTTGAGACCCCTCGCCTCCAATGTACTTCCGGGAAATATCAGTTGCTTTGCCTGACACATTCCCGGGAGCGATACCCAGTATCTCCTGTGCTCACTGAGAGCCCATTCCTCCAGTAGGGACTAGATAGTGGCCCAACTTAACCCACAAAAGGGCTCGGGGCCCACATTTAGGCGTTTGCTCCAGCCCTAGCCAGCTCATCAGCCCTATCGTTTCCCGGGACCCCTAAGTGTCCCGGCACCCAACTGAGTGTCACTCTGTTCCTTGAGCCCAGCTCCTGAAGCCTTCCCCGGCATTCCGCCACCAACTTCGAGGACAATTTCCAGGAAGAGAGTGCCTTAATGGCCGCTTGGCTATCAGTAAATATCACAATGCTGTTTCCTATCATTCCCCTGATAAGAATGTTGATACAGCACAAATCAATAGCGTGGATCTCGGCCTGGAATACACTTGGCTATCGAGATTTTCGTGTTAAAGTAAAGTATGTTATAATACTACAAAATATTAAAAATTTTGTTATATCATTTAATCGACTGAAATTAACCGGTTTAATCGTTAATCGAAATTATTAAATTTTAAATTAACCGATCAGTTAATCGGGTAGTAATTAATCGGTTAACCGCTAAATACCCTAGTACTTATCCATTATATTCAAAAGTACCAGGAATTTGTGCTAAAGTAGCTGACCTGTGAAAATGAATTTAAAAAAAACTGAACGAAATTTTTTCTTTATTTTAAATATTAAACAAATATAGATTTAAACGTTTGGTCTCTGCTAAAACCCTTGTTCTGTGCAGACATTCGGCCAAAGACTAAATGAAATAATGCTCTATTTAGCACATTTTCAATAACAATGAAATCACTTATCGTCAAATTCGAAATAGAGTTTTGGATTGATTTTTGTTTGTCTTATTAAACTACAAGTTTGCATGTTCGATCCCTGCGATCACAAATGGCGACTTTATTACAGAAATTCACACGCCAAGTACACCTTGTTGTTATGGATTTTGTAATGTTTTTTGCTTCTCCTGTAAAAAATAAAAAGTGTTGTTACGTTCTTTAGCATTTAAGGTGACGATATATACTGAAGACTTTTGCCAAAACTTACATACCGTTTAGACTATATATCGCTGTATTTAAACTACAAAATATTTTTTAAGGTACCCATAAATTTGCAATATTATTGTTCCATAATGGACACTGCACAAATAATAGACCGTGTGTATATAATATTAGTAGGTGGCACAATATATTGGACAAAAGTCTTTTAATTTATATTGCGTAAAAACAAATATTTTTAAATGCATTGACCCTATTGTATAAAAGGAACATGTGTGCTTTGGTTTTGTTTGCTTTTTTATGTATTCAAAAAAAAAAAACTGCGCCATATATGTATTTTTATATTGCGCAACTTATTAAAATAATGTGGAGGAAATCGATAATAACAACAGCAATTAAGTACTGAATAATATTGCGAATGTATGCAAATTCACGTGGATAATAAAGAATGCTGTTTCCGATGGTTTGTTCTTGTAAAAACAGCGTTTTTCACACAGTTGTTAGCACAACGATGTCTAACATCACTGCAGTTTTGCCATTTAAATAAATGACATCTTGAATATTATTGTTGGTTTTTATATGGGTTGTCGTGCCATACGTTTTTCCTACATCAGAGACCATGTTAATGTGCAGACATAACAATAAAAAGTTTGGACGATGCGCTACTTTCCTAGGGAAAGGGAACAAACGACAAACTTGTCACTTGATAATTCTAAACTTTCTAGTTTTGATAATTCTAAACTTTCTAGTTTTGTTAATTCTAAACTTTCTAGTTCTAGCACTTTATATGAAGGGGACTTGTCACTGGCGATGGCCTAGAAGTGGGTTAATTGGCATCTTTTTGACTCCTTGTAACAGGTCACAGAAATAAATAAATAAATAAAGGGAAAATCCCTATTCGTAGGGACTTTCTTCTAAAAAAATTTGTCGTAGGGAAAAAGGACAGATTTTATAAATCATTTAAATGTTGGGACTTTTCAAAAATGTGTTCAAACTGTAGATATTTGGCAATCTTTTTCTATTTGTGACAACATACTATTAAAATAGTTGATACGGCACCATACAAATTTGTTAAATTTCTTTAAACTTTGATTTTAAGGTTAATTTGTGAAACTCTCCCTTACATGGAGATGCTTTGAATTTAATTTTTCAGAGAAAAAATATGTATATAATTTGCTAAAGATAGGAATCAAGAAGTTTTGGAGAAAAGTCACCATTTTAATGAAAATTTCTTTTTCCCCCTTTAGTCAAAATTCGCTATCTTTGGTTTATCACTACCACAAGCCAATACTGTAACGCAGTTTACTTTCCCAGCTGAGGTATGACTCAGTCTGTCCAGGGTCAATTCGAAGGTCTGCGCTACCTTTGAAATGAAACACGGGATGTTTTCGTGTATGTTAGCTTACAATAATTTAACAAAGCTTTAATTTTCGAAATCTTAATCTACGCTAGATACTTATAACTACGACGGTCCGCTGGTGATTGGACGCAGCTGCCGGCGGGAACGACTGGTCGGGTGACGTTTACGGGCTGGACGGCGGATGCGGCTAATGTGCGGGGTTCAGGCTGCAGCACAGGAACTTATCTGGTACAGAGATTGGTAGGCAAGCGTGTTTAGTTATTATGTGGGGGATCAAGCTACGGTGGCTGATAAGTCGGCTGCCAGCGAAATTCTGAGGCGCTGGGGGTCGGCTCAGTACGACTAATAACGGTTACGAGTACCAGCGAAATGCGGGAGCGCTGGCGTTCGGCATGAATACGTTAAATACTTCGGACACCAAGAGAATTCGGGAGCCGTGGCGTTTGGCTAACTACTTCGTAAATACTTCGGACACCAAGAGAATTCGGGAGCCTTTGCGTTCGGCTAACTACTTCGGACACCACGAGAATTCGAAGGCCATGGCGTTCGGCTAACTACTTCGTTAATACTTCGGACACCAAGAGAATTCGGGAGCCTTGGCGTTCGGCTAACTACTTCGGACACTACGAGAATTCGGAGGCCGTGGCGTTCGGCTAACTACTTCGTAAATACTTCGGACACCAAGAGAATTCGGGAGCCTTGGCGTTCGGCTAACTACGGTTTATAAATAAATGCTTCGGACACTAGAAGAATTCGGAAGCTCTAGTGTTCGGCTAGATATGGCAAACTACTTATTAATACTACATACAAAGAGTAAATACTGGGGTTAAGGGCAATATCTACTCTACTTGTTCTGCACAAAACTCGACAACTTATTTAAAAATAAAACAAACTCAATGAGAATTATTAGACATTAGCAAGAAATAAGAAAACAGTAGGGGTATTCATAATGGTAAGTAAAATAGTAAGGGTAATCACAGTGTGACGGCAGGTAAATAATATTAAGGTTATATAGATATATATATATACATATAAACGTGGGTTAGGTTTGTAACGTCACGTTACAATATAGATAGCGAAAGGTGTTATTCTATCATTGAAGTTTGCCCTAAGAAAAGAGATAAGCTTTCAAAAATTTTGATCTTCAATTTGCATTGTCCGCTCTTTTCTACAAGACGACTGTTTCTTTTAGTGCATCGAAAATAACTTAAAAACTGGTATCCGGGAAAAAAGCATCATTCGAGCTGGAATTATTTTAGTGAGAGTCGTTTTTTTATTTTTGTTTGGCTATTTATGTTAACACCGAAATACAGTGCTTGGAAGTAGTGCGAAATAGAACACTTTTAAATGATTTTGCGCAGCTCTCTGATGTCTAAGCCAATGTTAAAATATTTTATGGTAAACTTTATATTTACATAACAATTATGTGTTGACAATTTTTTATTGATCCAAGTTGGAAACAGATAGAGAGAGAGAGAGAGAGAGAAAGATTTTTTATTCATAGCGATATAGTAAATTAGTAGCCGATTTATGTTTTATTTATTAAAAAGTTATTTGTAGTAAAATTTTGCATGATTTAAACATCAGTTTTATATGAGATTTGAAGTTAAACCTAAAAAAATCTAGCTGCGTGATTAATATGACAGCTGAATTTTTATTGTGTAAGAAAATTTGTATGGTAGATATATGGTCTGACTTCAATCTTGTTTAAGGTCAAACAATTCTTATATAGAGCACGTTTTTTTTATCGAATTATATTCTCTTTTGATCCTCTTATATTATTCTGCATTGGTTTGGTTGGATCGTGTTAAAGTAATATAAGTTCTAAGAGGGTACAAAATGGCTCTTTAATCAATAGATTATCATTTTCCAAAGGAATAATAGACCGCTGTTCAGAATTAAGATTGAATTTCGTCTATCTTATTTGATTAAGCAAAAATTTTGTGATCGAATGATGCTATCGATTCCGCATGCCTTTTAAGCTTCGCTTGCAAAAATTTTAAGTTATGCCTGTCGTCAAAAACTAAGAACTTGTAAGAAAAATCTAGTTTAATGGCTTTAAGTCAGTGTCAATTTTTGTCCCATCTTTAAATGAAAACAAGCCACTGCGCGACGTCTCTTGATTTTCCAAAAGATTTCCTTAAAAATATGATGAAAAGAAACGTTTTAAAGCCACGAAAATAAGTTAAATGCCAAAAAACATGTAGTTAATCGATATTCTGCCACTTAATATTTTTTTAATTCAGTATATATTTTTTCTGCTCCAGCCAATAACGCCACAACTTCTGAAATTGCACTGAATTCAACAATTATTTACACACAATGCGTAAATGTATTTTAAATTTCCACACACTGGCAAATAAATAAATGCAAACACAGTTTTTTTAAATAACAAAAACAAAAAAAAAAAAAAAAAAAAAAAAAAAAACACATTAAAGCCTGAACTAAAAAATCACACACCGGCCTCACAAACACTTTTGCAAATCACTATAATTGCTGAAAAGTTAAATTAAAAAAGTTGTTTTAGTGGTGTTGATTCAAATACCGGAAGTGCAATTTAATACAAAACACAATATTTAACAAACGGATGTGGCAACGCCATAACAATGTTGCCAATTAATAACAAAATAAACGGACAATCAACATATTATGTTAAGGGTGTTTTTTAAGCCCGATAGAACTAACGAAGGGGTCAGCTGTCCACCGAACTTTTTCATATTTACGATCACTGGACTTAAATCAAATTTCCATGAATAGATTGACGCTTAAACAATGCTACCAAGTTGTCCAAATTTCGCAATATTGTGTTCAGCTCATTATTGGCTTACCTGATTTTTTTATTAAACAAAACTGCCACATATGGAGTGAGAACAGCCAGAAAAATGCACCGTTTGGTGCGCTTTACACGCTGGTAGCATTATCGGAACTTATTTATTATTTAGGCAAGATTTGGCTTCTGCAGGATGGTACTAGGTATAAAAAACATTTACAGAATCGTTCGGTATCCTATTTCTAATTTTATTTTAGAAGAGTGCTGTCAAACAGATACACTTTTTACAAATGATGCCCTTATAGTCAAAAGAGCATAAAATAATATCTGGAGTATTAAAACGGAGTCACAATCGACTCAACTTACAGCACGCCTAGTCTTTGGGTATGATACCACGTTAGAAAATCTCTAGAGATTTTCACTTTATCCCCACTTCCTTCAAAAACTTGTAATTCCTTTCTTAAGAATATGATTTTCTTTGAATTGAAACAGCGTTTTGTTTACCAATTGCTGCATTCAACATTTCCTCAAATGTTAATTTTTCACTTTTGTCATCATCTCTTATATAAACATCATAAAAATTTCTTATGCAGCTGCCATATTTAAATAAAAACTACCGGAAATTTCCGCACAAATTCCCCGGGATTTTTTCCCGAAAAATGTGTGGGACACCGGAATTTCTTTTCCCGGAAATCCAGTATGAAATACACTACATAAAACCAGCAATGATGCAAAAAGCTACACAAAATTGGACGTGCAGAGCGCGCTTCATCAAAAACAGCTGCGGTGCCAATATAAACGAAATCGTGTACTGATCTTTTAAATTATAAGCATTTTTCTTGGTTAAGATTTTATTTTTTCTGTTATTTTTTATATTTTCAAGTTCTATCGGGCTTTAAAAAACACCCATTATATGAATATGTATGCGTGTGTGTGTGTGTGTGTGTGTATTGTGCTATTCAACATACAAAAACTATAATAATAAATTTAATGGTCTTTAAATACTTATTTTTTAATGGTTTTTTTTGAACGAATTAAAAGTGTAGAAACTGTTAAAATAAATAGAAATTTAAAACGAATAAATTGCTGAAATCAAAAACCATTTATTCTTTATTTATTATCAACGATTCTTAGGTCTCTCAATTCGTATAATTTAGTGAAAAATTTACAAAAAAAAAATTTATTTTATTTCTATTTAGTTAAATTTTAGTTGTGTCGGATATTTTTCGTATTTTGTTTACTGCTTCGCATGTGTGTTTGATTACACCCTGAAACAATTTTCCAAAACTTTTTTCACATACTTATAAAATGATACACGCCTAAAACTAGAGATAAACAATCAAATAGCGTCCGTGGTTTTTAATGATCAGGTTGGAAATCCTTTTAAAATGACTTTAAAGCTTATCAAATAGCATTTCTTATATTAATAGGAAAATTAAATTTGAGGTAAAATTCTCTTTATTGAACTTAAACTCATTACTAACATGTTTAAAAATAAATTATGATAGAAATTTATTAGTTTGACTTTATAAATGCTGCGAATAAAAGTAGTAAAAGTAAAAGAATGTTTTATTTGAAAACAATTTTAGTCAGAGATTCTTCTTTAATTTTCTTTTTAAAAGATTTAAGGGACTACATTTTTAATTTTTTCAACACAAATGTCAATTCCACTTTACGGTTGCGAAACATGGAACGCTGCCACTGGAGACATGCAGAAGATCCAAATGTTTGTTAATCAGTGTCTTCGCAGGATATTGCGAATATTCTGGCCTAGAGTAATATCCAACAACAGGCTTTGGGAACAATCCAACTAACAACACATGGCCAAAGAAGTAAAAATACGAAAATGGCGGTGGATTGGCCACACGTTAAGAAGATCACGGAATGACATTACAAGAAATGCCATAGACTGGAACCCGCAGGGAAGTCGAAGAAGAGGACGCCCAGCTCATACGTGGAGAAAGCAAATGAATATAGAAATGACCGGAATGGGTGAAACCTGGGGCGAAATGAGAGCGTTGGCACAAGGCAGGAATATGTTCAACCAATTTATTGAGGCCCTTTGCTCCTTATAGGATCGATGGGAACATATATATATATATATTTATTTTTAATTTTGCTGAGATATTTTGAAGCAAATGAATTTCGTTAAATTTAAGGGATTTAATTTTGTACCCATATTGTGTAATAGACTTAAGGCCATTTTTACAACATGGCGTTAGTTAAAGGTATGATTTTTTCGGTCGTATAAAGGGGTTTTTGTTATTAAAACTTTACTTTAACCTAAAGTGAGCGATAAGCTTAAACCAAGTTCATCTTACCTGGTAGGTAAAATTAAAGTTATAATAATGAAAAACTTTTTATACGTTCGACGATAAAATCGTACCTTTAACAAAAGCCATGTTGTGAAAATGACCCTTATTGTAGCTTTATTTAAAATTAATTTGAAAATGTAATACTTTTTTTAACTTTTAAATATACATATATGCCCTTTATTTATCCAAAAATATTATGTATACAAAAATGTAAAATAAAATATTTAAATAAATGTTCACGGAGAACATAGGGCGTCATAAAATTTGTTGACGTGTCTGTAATCAATTTTGTTTAAGAAGATTGACTGCATAGGCCAAAGCTTCCGATCCTAGAGTTGGGATTGCCAACAAACCGCTAGGCCGGCTAAATACAGTTGAACTTCATTGACTAATTGTTGTTGGATTGTCACCTGGTTTCAGAGACACATCGGTGTTAGCATGCACTCTGGATACTCGGTACTATACGCCTTCTTCCTTTAGCTGCCATCAGATGAAAGCCTGAATGACATGATAAGGGAGCACTTGGTCTAAGACCGGAAGTTGTGAGATGCTTGGGAATTTCTGGTAGAGGAATCGCTTCTTGCTACCCAAGTGGAAAGCAAACAGAGAGCCTTCAACCTCTGAGAAAAACCCCAGAACTTTTAAGGCCTTTTAAAATTTTATCTAAAGATATCATAAAAACTCAGTATGCAGAGTGACTTTTTATTCTGCCAAGTATATCGTCTTTTTATACCCTCCACAACTAGTGGAAAGTTTGTTATTGCATATGAAGCTTGTTTAATTTTTATCTAGGTTCCAATAAAGTATATATATATTCTGGGCCCTTGAGTATTTCTAAGCCAATTAAGCCATGTCCATCTGTCTGTGCATCTCTCCTTCTGTTAAAAAATGTTCACTTTCGAAAGACTCAATAGAAAAGCGCCATATTAGTATCAAATTATTTCTAGTTCTCCTAAGCAGTTTAAGATTGAAATCCAGCAAATTCCGCTTAAAAGGAAAATAGTAATAAGCCCAAATGTGGATATTTAAAAAAAACTAACACAAAATCATGAATTCATGAATGCACCAATACTTATTAAGCTTTTCACAAATTCATTTTATATGACTGGAAATCAAGGTACTACATCTTGTGAAGATTGGCCCATACTTTACCAAAGGTTCCATGTAAAACCCACTCTCGAGAAACACATTAATGAACCTTAAACTAAATAATGCTATTGAAGTAAAATTAAGTCAAATTTCGCTAAGATCGGTCCATAATTTACAATAAGTCCGATATAAAGCCCACTCTAGGAAATCATTGAATTATACCAACAAATCCAGAATATGGTCCAATTTAGCTTTATACGGCTAGAAATAGCATATAAACCGGCCTTACAAAAATAATTTTAGGACGCATAAAATGCAAAAAAATTATATAAATGTATTAAAATTTTGTAAAATTTAGGGCTTTTATAACAGGAAATTACTCTACCGAATTTTGAGATGGACGATTCATGATTTACGATATGTCAAATTTTCCTGCATTCTTTCTGAAACAAATCACGATATTTTATTTAAATTACTAATCCAGATCGTGTCTTAAACATTAGTTTTAATAATTTGAAACAGATGAATATATTTAAATAAATCAATGTATGCATATTTTTCCTTTTTTTGGGGATAAGAAAAAAGCTATTTTGGGAATTTTTGGGGATGAGAAATCGCAAATTGGGGATAAGGCTCAAAATAAAACTAGGAACCCTGTGCAACGATAGAGTGAAAAAGAGCATAAAAATTCGAGACAAAATTTTTTTGAAAATTTCTGAAAGTAAAAATTGTACAAGCAAGAATTATTCAACCACCTGTTTCATGTTTTTGTTTACAAAAAAAAAAAAAAAATAATTTTAAAAATTTTTATATTAAAAATTTTCAATAACATAAAATATTTATAAACATAGTATACAACTAAGTAGTATACCAACTGGAGAGAGCGTTCTTAATTTTTTAGTTCTCCCCTCACACATATACGTTCTGTGTAAATTCAACACACATAAAAACAACAAAAACAAAACAAAATTTGAAATTTTCCTAATTAAAATTTTCCACAATATAACACTTTAGTTTAATTTTATGACATAAACACATAATTAATAATTTTTTCCAATACATTTTGCTCTTTGCTCATTTGCTTTTTCAAAATGTTTTTATTTTTCACAAACTAAAAATTTTTAAATAAATTTATTTGACATAATTTTTTTTCTGTTGTTAATAATATTAAAGCCAGCCGAGTAGCATTTTGTGGTATGAAAATAATATTTGAAATCAAAATTTATTTAAATATTTTTCGATATTGCAGAATAAAAATTTTGCAAACATTGTTTTTAAAAGTTTATAAATGCAGCCAGCATTTAATAAATTGAAAATTTATTGAACTAATAAAATTTAATACATTTAAAAAAAATCTTACTAATACAAACATAAATTAGGTTCCACTGACAATTTAGTTATGTACCTGTCAAAGAGTCGGCATACCATAGTATACAACTAGTATACCGACTGGAGAGAGCGTTCTCAATTTTTTAGTTCACCCCTCATACATATAGGTTCTCTGTGAATTCAACACACATAAAAACAACAAAAACAAAACAAAATTTTAAATTATAATATTTTAAATTTTTCACAATATAAAACTTTTTGTTTAATTTATGACACAAGCACATAATTAGTAAGTTTTTCCAACACTTTCTGCTTATTTGCTTTTGCAAAATGATTTAATGTTTCACAAACTAAAAATTTTTAAATACATTTTTTTGACACTAATTTTTTCTCTCTTGTTAATATTATTAAAGCCAGCAGAGTAGTTTTTTGTGATATGAAAGAAATATTTGAAATCTTAAGTTATTTAAATATTTTCCGATATTGCAGAATAAAAATTAAACAAGAAAATTTAATTTTAGAAACATTTTTTTTGCCACATTCTATACGATTTTATGCAACTATGCTTTGGGGTGAAAATAGTTTTAAGCACCAATACATTTAAAAAAAAGTCATACTAATACAAACATATACTAGGTACTTGACATTTGAGTTAGGTACATGTCAAAGAGTCGGCATACTAGTTGTATGTTATGTTTATAAAATAGTTCAAAATAATTGAATTTATTAAGAAATAATATCATATCTTACAGCTAAATAGTGTAAATATGCCTAACTTACTAGTTTTTGCTGGTAAAGTGTTCATTTACTTTTATATTTTTAGAGTAATTGGGAGAAAAATGTTGTAAATTTTAAGTTTACTCTTTCTAGTAAAGTAAATGAACACACCTATGATTTAAAATTAAAAATAAAATGAAATGTAACAGCATATTCTTTTGACACATATCTAATTCGCTACTACAGTGTTGTATTATTTGACACAATGTTAAAGTTTTTTACAGTGTATCTGTTTTCAAAATAAGACCACCTTGTACAAATTCGCCTTGTTGTTGCTGTAGTAGAAATAGACTTCAATTTCTAACAAAACTTTTGTTATATTTTTGTACTTAAAATGGCAAGAATTTCAGAGGACAGATGAAAACGCAATTGATGTTTCCATTGTGAATTAGGCTTTATAAAAAAACCTAAAAAACAAATTAAAAAAATTTCTAAAATTTAAAAATAATCACTGTTTTTCACATGCTTTTTATAAATAAATATTTTCCCCTTAATTAAACAGTTGTACACACAAACATATTTTCATGCATGTTGACATTGCATTAATTTATAATCATAATTTTGTAACACTTCTAATACCCTCGTTCTCCCTTTCTCACACTTTCTTATTTTCCTGTAGTAAAAATCTATTTATTATTTATACACTTATGCAGCATACACACACATACTAATAGACATATGTACATATGCAAACCTACCAATTTTCTAAATGTCAACATATGCTTTTAGCGGAATGTGTGTTTGTGTGTTAATAAAATTTACATTAAAAATTTAGGTCTAAGCTTTTAATTGTCTGGCTTTAATTTCAAATACACACTCTTTCACACACACATTTTTACTTGCAATAAAAATATGTTTACACAATAAATAGATTTTATGAAAATAAATATTTGCATGTGTTCATAAGAGTGTGTGTGTGTGTAATTTACTTAATTTTGTAAAATGTTTGTACATGCTTTAGTTTATTTTGTTATTATTATCCCTTTAATTTATTAATGAGATTTAATTTATATTACACCCCCTTTTTGTTGTGTTGTTTTTTATGTGAAGTTGTGCTTTGATTTCTTTTTTGGGCCAATTAATCTAATTAATCGTTTAATTTGGAAATTAACCTTGGTTTTCGTTTTCAGTTTACTAAGGCCGGGTTTATGAGATGTAGATTAAGTTTAAGCTTAGTTTAGCGTAGTTTGAAACTCGGATTTTGCCAGCGAAATGTGATTTTTCATTATTTCAATAAAGACCAACATTTTAATCAAAACTAAGCTGTTCCGTCAAAATTTTATGTACAAACTGGGTAATGGCGGCACAAATCTGTTTTCTAAAAGAGTGTAGAATAAGATGAAATGAGTTAGATTTCTGATAAACATTTATTTACCCCATAAAAACGTACAAAACGAACTTGGGAAATTCGATAAAAATGAGATAAACTTTAAAATTTTACTTGTTTTGATTTTTAAGTTTTAAATTGTTTTTTTTCGTCAGTCTTCCATTTTTTTTTTGGAGTTTGGACTTTTTTTCGGTGTTTCGTTATCTGGTACTACGGTTTTCTTCCGTTTGACAATTTCAGTTTTTTCTTTTTTCGGAGCTTTGACTTCAGCTTTCTTTATCTCGTGAGCCGGTGCTTCGATTTTTTTTTCTTGCTGGCAGTTTCAGATTTATTTTTCGATCTTTTTTCGCTTAGGGTTCACTCGGTTTAGGAGCTACAAAATCCCGTTTCTGTGAATCAGTACATAAGACCCTGACATTCTCATATAAAAACCATTTGCGATCTAACGATAAACAAACAGAGCAGCAACAATATCAAAGGTATTGTCGCACTAAAAGCGAAAAAAATACGTCACCACATAGGCATGACGTCACCAAAGTCGGCACCCAATCATAACTAATCATACCAAATCGCATCTCCCAAATGAAGGTGTGTTCACAGTGATAATGCGTTATGAAACTTTAAATGCGTTTTCCCAACACTTAATTTTCACACACTAAATCCCTTTTCTCGGAGAAGGTCACATATGAACAGACTCTCACTAAAATTTAAAAAATTTAATTTTGTGTGTGCATGGTCTTGGATTGTTGTGATGATATGCATAAGCAAAGGAAATTAAACAACATAAAATGTTGTCAATAACGGAATATCGCTTGGCTTTAATCAAGAAAAAGCAAGATTTTTGTTTGTAATTGTAGTGCAAAATTTTAAGTTGCACTCAAATGAGTGAAGAACAAAAAAGTTGCAATAAGCAGACGATTGCTTAATCTTAAATCAAACATTTTTTTTTGAGTGAACATTTTTTTAAAATCACTATCAGTCATGTTTAGTGTGGCTGCTACTTTTCAATTCATCACTCAACATCAATTCAATGATTGCAATAATTTTGCACTATCACTAACTATGAGTTGAAACTGCAAAATTAGTACACTGCCCCCATCTATGCAAATAACTTATGTCCAGTTAAATTAAAAGCTTGGAAATCACAATCTGTTTTTCTAGTACTAGAGGTATACATTTGGGTGTAGCTACGAAGTTGAATAAAGCGTTTTTGTATGTGTGCCACGGGTCCTTGGTAGCCCTGGAGATGTTTAGTTTGATCCAGCTACTTTTAGCCTTATTAAGATAGTATTTGAAGTGTTCACTTTTTAAAGTTCCCAGTGGGAATTGATACTGGCTAAGCTAAAGAAATACACATCTAAATCAGACCCAGTTCTGGACTGCTTATATGCGTAGGTGCCCGAATTAAGGTAACGTGAACGAGGAATGCACTTGTCTTATGTGATTTATGTTTAAAAAATGCAGCTTGGCTATCAAAAAATATTTTTATTTTGCAGCTTGCAAATATTGTTGCAATATAGTTTTGCATATGCTTCTCTATTTACCACTAGTTGAGTCTGAAAAACCATAACTAACTTCATCCGAAGTCGGAAAAATATGTGTGTTTTATCAAAATAACGCATAAGTTAGAGCAGTGATGCCAACTTAGTGCTTTTGGCACTATTTAGGGTGCTTTTAGATGCCTCGAAACTCCAAAATTGTATCTTTAGTGCCTAACTGAGAAAAATCACTAACTTGGTGCTTTTTCAATTTTACGTTGGTGCCTTTAGTGCTTTTTACAATTTTTAGTTTTTTCTACAATTTCTGTAATTAATTATGCAGTAACAATATTGTTAAGTGTAAAAACAATATCTTAGTATGTCAACTGTTTATTAAGTAAGCTCACGACTGAGGCATCGCCCAGCCTTACAATTTATTTACAAAAAATGTGAAGCAAACATACATATCGAGCCTGATTTTTGAGCTAATGTATTTAATGCTTTAATTCTCTGTGGACATAGAGCCGCCTACCAGCTTACAATGTGGAGTTAATCGCCATATCATTTTTTTATATTGTGTAAAAACTTCATTCAAATAACTTATATACTCAACTATAGAGAGAAGAATTAAATTTTAAGGAGCTACACTAATAGAAAATGCGTCATAACGCTGATGTATTTTGACATCAGTACTATGACAAGTGTCTTCGTTTTTGACCTCATGACACTCTACATTACTGTGATATCAGCCTTAACATCACTTGGCCAAATTGTCATCAGGGTAAACAATTTTAATTATGTCATCAATAGGATGACACATTGGCATCACAGAAATTGCGAAATGGAGTCGGTTTTATAATGCATGTCATCATTGCAATGACAAATTGTCATCGAATTCAGTCATTATAATTGACCTTAAGTTAAATTGAGAGAATATCAACGTTACACATGTTTGTTTCACTTTTGTTGTATTCCGCCCTTTGTTAAAAGAAGAACGCTCAATTATAAGACACCAGCAGCATGCCCGATATGGGTTTCCTAATAATTCAACTTTAAAAATTTGATGTATTTAAACAAATAATTAAAAAAAATAGAATATGGGAATTTTTGATTCTAATTTTACTTTTTAAACATGAAAATAATGTAAATAATATATTATGACATGATAGATTATGTCAGCGCACTGATGACAGTTTGTCATCGCATTGATGACCTTATATATTATATCATCGCACTGATGACAGTTTGCCAGTGCACTGATGACAGTTTGTCATTGCACTGATGATAGTTTGTCATCACACTGATGGAATTATATATTTTGTCATCACACTGATGACAGTTTGTCATTGCACTAATGATTGTTTGTCATTGCACTGATGAAAGTTTGTCATTGCAGTGATTATAGCTTGCCATCAAACAAATGAAATGATAGCACTGACGACAGTTTGTCATTGCACTGATGACAGTTTGTCTGTACTGATGTCAAAACACATCAACGTTATGACGCCTTTCCTATCAGTGTACACAACATGATGAGGATGACGTTAGTCATTGGATTGATGTCACTTTTTGACTCATTGATGCCATTTATAGTAACATTGATGTCACAATTCTGATGTTGGGTATCATAATATGAAAATGCATTTTTCTATGAGTGTATTAAACTCAAATTTGACTTATGACTCTATTGCACCAAAGGCTCGATATGTATAAACGGGTAAGTAAATATTCTCTCAGTCTCTGGTTCTCTGGGATAAGTGTTTAATTTTCGGATTATTTCAAGTACGAATTTGGGATTAAAATCGACTTAGAAATTTTTGAATCAAGCACAGTTTGAGATTAACTTTAAATTAAGTCAATCCTGTTTGCAGATTCTGTACTTGATTTAAGGAAATCCATACTTACCGTACTATAGCAACCGCATCGGCTTGTCCTAAGTACGGACTGATTGATTTTTTTTCTAGTGTAGGCTCTGAAATTTAATCTTAATTATATTCTTAACTCGAACGTAACTTTTAGCCTGAACTATAATCTAATCCAAAACATGAACTGGGACCTAAACCAGAGTCTTAGCAGAATCTGAACTAAAAAAAATTTTCAGAGACTTTCGCATAAAAAATATTGTTAAATTTTGCTCTTTTCCATATTTAAAAATAATTTTTAAATAAAAGAAAGAATTTCAAACAAATTCAACTAATATCCAAAATGAAGTGTTTAAATATTTTTAACTAATAAAAAACTCTATAGAAATCTACGACTAAAAGTTCTTTGTTTTACAACTTCATCTTGCAATAGAAAACCAAAACTCCTAAAAAAAACTTAGAAAACTGCACAATTTTCAGATTTGCTGACACACAAAATCAGTGTTACATATTTTTCAACATTGTTAAACATAAGTTTACGATACTTTTTTGGTCAATTAAATCTTATTTGGTCATTTTGCGCCCATACATTTACTTCGAATTTGTAGGCATATAAATATTTATAATGTTTTAAAGAATGGCACGATGGCATGACTGGATTAGATGGTCTACTAAACAGCATGTGTTCCAATGTTGGTTATACTGCTTATGCTGCTGCTGCCAGTGGTGTTGATGTTGAATATTGGCGCTGATATGATGTGGTATGACTGTGTTTGGGGTCATGGTTGTTGATGTTGTCAGCCACATTTTGCACACCATTACTGATAACAAACCAGCAGGCCATAAACTGTATAGAAGACATAAAAAGATAGGCAAACATATACCATAAAGAGAATAAGGGAAGGGACAATGGGCAGAAAAGAAATGAAATCTGTAGATGAATAGACAAAATAGGAAAATAGTTATAAACAAACGATGTGTTGTTGTTTTACCAATGTCAACGACATAGTTGGAAACACTTTCTCTTCTCTATAAAATGAAGAAAAAAATATCTGGTATCCGTGAATGAGTTAGTATGAGTGCTTATGTCTGCATTTGGTTATTTTGTGTGCAAGATTGTGTAAGTGTGTATGTTGGCTACAATGTATCAGTGAAGGGTTAGTATTTGTTAGTTGATATGTTTATGAGTGTTTGCGTCTGTGTTTTGGTCAGTTTAAAGGGGTTTTGTTGGCAAAGTTCACACACAAATTCACTCATTTATCCATTCTAATGCGAATATGCACATACTTACTTACTTACACTCACTTAACGGTAATTTTACATTTGCTTTCTTCTAATATTCATAGTAATATGCACAGTGGGGTAGACCGTTAATTAATTAAATTTTGGTCTTTGTCTTTTTAGAAGATTAATTCTTCAATTTTTATTTATGGCTTTTCTAGTGTTCCAAACTTATAATTAAACCACCATTTCAATTTAAGATCTTTTGAAAAAATTTAAGGATTGGAGGGATTTTGGCCTTTCCAGTTTTTAAATTCTTGCGATTTTTTTATGTTTTTATCGAATTGTCATTTTAGTTGTAATATTTTTAAATTTAGACGATATTTATAGTTTTGGAGCTTAATTAACCCTTTCAGTGTTTTTGTCGAATATATTCGACATTTCATTGTTCTCTCTTTCTACGCACTTTTACTGTATAAAATGAGCAATTAATTATATTTTTTTTGTTTTATCTGAAAGAGGCACACTTTTGATATTTTAAATTGTTATTATAGTAGACATTGACTTTCTTTTCTTATTATTGAGTGCATTGTCGTACCCAAGTCAGGAAATTTGTAAAAAGCTTAGATTTAGGAAGAAAGAAAAAAATAATAATTTCGGGCATCAGGCAAATTTAAAAAAAAATTTAAGTATTGATACATGCGTAAATAAGTATTTTCTTGAAAAAAAAATATTGCAAAAATAAATTGTAGGTTCTTTTGTGGACATTTGAAGGTAAATTTTGAATATATTCGGCATTCCCTAAAAACCAGGGGAGCTGCATGAGGCAGAAACTATTATTTTTCCCGGCCAATTTTCAGCGCCATCACATTACCTTAACTACAAAGTTTCAGATTTTTATCTCGCCAAAAATTATTTTTTACCCTGAAAGGGTTAAGGATATTTGCATGATTCTAAGAGGCGATTTTTTTCGATTTCAGTTTTTTTAATAAGACTTTTTTTATGATATTTAGTTCTATTAGATTTTTTTAAATTATATTTTTGCGATTGTTTAATTAAGACGCCCTTAGGGGAAATTTGTAATTTTTGCACTTGTCGACTTGTTTACATTATTAAAACGGTTTTTTTTACAATTCCTTTCGGTCTTTTGTTTTTATAAAGCAAAACATTTACTGCCAGGCCCACAATGTCGACAAGAAAATTTCTTTCGCATTTTTATATTAAAAACAATAATAAAAAACTAAAATTTGTTTTTGTTTTCAATACAAATTTACGAAAGAAATGTTCTTGCCAACATTGTGGGCCAGGCAATTAATTTTGTTTTTTTTAATTTTTCAATTTAGAATGGGTACATTTAGGGCAGTTTTCTGTTTAGTAGTGTTGTTCTTGCTTTTGTTGTCCGATTTTTATCTTCCACTACTTTCTCTTTTCCTGTGATTTCACTCTTCATTTCGAATAATATTTTCTTATTAGAAATCTATCACTAACCAAGGTGTCACAATGGACCATATTGGTCTCTGGGTGAGGGCGTGAAGTTGACTTCACACCAGTCTTTTTACCTAACCCAGTGGTCTTTAACATTGTGCTTTATAAGCCAAAAATAGCAATTTTTTACTCAAGCTACCTTAAATATAATTTTTTTGATTCAAGTGATTTTTTAAGCACTAATTTGTATATTTCTGTGGTACACTTACAATATTATTATAGTAATGGACTGTAGGTTATTTAAGAATTATTCCGTTCAGTCATTTTTAAATAAATAAACATTTGAAATTCCAAGCAAATATATTTTTAACTGATTCTAAAATTTATTCAAAAAACTAAGTGCACATTAACACGGATTTTCGGTTGCATTTAATATTATCAGTTGATTATGAAAATGGAATTTAAAACAACTGTAAATTTATTTATAAGCCGATCTACTTATTTTGCCTTTAATTTAACAGAAAAATAATTTAATTTTTACTGTCAAAAATTCAACCGCGAATTCCAAAAAAATAACCACAAATTCCGTAAAACCAAATCAATTTTCAGTTATTTTATATAATTAAACAACCAAAAAATTAGTTTTCTGTTATCTATTTATAGATCTGTTGCGAAAAGTAAAAGTAAAAAACGATTTGCTTGTTTTGTGTAGAAAATTCCCATATTCTATTTGTTAAAATTATTTAGTTAAGTACATCAAATTTTTAAAGTAAAATAATTGCGAATACCATGCTGCTGGTGTCTTATAATTGAAAGTTCATCTGTAAAAAAGTGGTCAGCACCAAAAAAGTAAAACACACATGTATAACGGGGTAAGTAAATAAAAATAAATATTCTCTCTCATTCTAATAACAAGCGGGTATGGTATTTTTTAGAAATTCGAGAAAACCCTGTATTATATAAAATTACTGAATTACATAAAATAACTGGAAATTAATTTGTTTTTACGGAATTTGTCCGTTATTTTTTTATAGTTAATTTTAATTAAATAACTGAAAATTTATTTGTTTTTACGGAATTCGCAATTGAATTCGTTAAAAATAAATGAAAAATAAGTAGACCGGTTTTTAAGTGAATATTCATTTATTTTATATTACAATTTCAGTTAGTTTTACGTACAGAATATTGTGAGTGTAAACAAAAGAAAAAATTATATTACGATTTGGCGATTTTTTTTAAGAATGTTAGAATTTCAAAACCTAATGTTTTTTATTCTCCCTGCTAATTACGACTATAATGGTTTTGTTGCAAATTACATAAAAACTTTTCGATAAAAAAGGTTTTCTTTTTTTTTTTTCGTTTTATTGATTTTTCTTTTAAATGATTTTTTGCTTATTTTATCTAAGCAACGCACTATTTTTGAGAAGATGATTTCGATTTAATTTTTGGTGAATTTTTTCCTTATGTTTCATAATTTTATATTGTTCAATGTAGACTGCTTTGCGCCAATTTTAATGGGATTTTGTTCCGATTTTATGCTTATTAACGTGCTTATTAGGATTGGGGTTTACGAAGGACTTACCATAAGTTTTAAAGGGTTTCAAAATTCCTTGACTGCTCTAAATAGCTAAAACTATTTTGGAAGGGAATATGTTTTCCACATTCGAAAAGAAAACGGACATCACTCCTTATACCATATATCGTACTTAATCAACAAGAGGGTATTAACTCAAAATTTTTATTGGTTCACTTTTTGGATAAAATCGACACATTATATTCATATCTACCCGCTGTAAAAATTTCGTGCTATTTTGTCTACAAAGCTCAAATGGTCCCGACAGTTCAAAAATGTTCCACACAGTTCGAAAACTTGGAATGTTCTAGAGCCATCTAGACGTCAGGGCTCGAACAGATTATAAATACTCGTGAAGGTTGGCATCGTTATTGAGTTTTATGGTGTTTTATTTTCTACAAAAAATGTGACATTTTATTTTAAAAAAATGAAATTTGGTGTTCGTTTCTTAAAAATGTTTTGCTCTCTTAAAGGGTAGCACGTTTTATTCTAAAAAATCACACTTACTAATGACATAAGGGATTGCACTTTACGCCTCGTATAAATCGACAGTGTTGATAATGCCCTAAGTAAAAATTTTAATAGTTATTTTTTCTATTATTTAATAGTAAAAACATAAGAAAGCATTACATTGTTAATAAAATGTTGTCATTGATATAAAATTTAAGTGGATTCGGTGTTATAAAATTGTTTTTGGAAAAAGCGTCAAATCAAGAAATCTTAAAAACTTTGTGTTAATAAATCAGCAATCTGGTAAAGGTATTTTCTTGTTTACATATTTTATAAAAAACAAACTAAAGAAATTGGAATTTCGTCATTCATTTTGTTCATTGTTTATTTATTTAATAATTTATTTGGTTTATGTATATTTTTTTTATATTTTGAAGAACAAACTTTTTGTCAGCTGTTATAAACAGGGCGGTCCAATTTTGTGTTTTGTTCTCGTCAAATAAAAAATTGCATTATCACAGGGTTGGCAAGACATTTTATACATGTACCTTTTAACAAGGTGGTATTTTTTTTTGTAGAAAAGAGAACACCATTAGTAGAAACATTAAATTGTTTAGATCACAATTATAAATTATGGTTGTCAAAGTGAATAAGTGGAAATAAAAGTTTTGAACTGAAACAGTGTTTTAAGTGTTGTGTTTTAGTTTATTTAATTAAAGTTGCAAGAAAAGAAATTAAGAAATTTATTATTAAGGAAATAAACCAAAAACGTTATTGAAAAGGCAGTAACGTAACCATATTTTAGTGATTAAAATTAAAGTTTTTTTTATGTTGGCTTTTTGGCAATTTGTTTTGAGTAAACGTTGAATTCCTAATTTACAATTTTTTTTTTAATTTTATTTATTTATTTAATAAGAGTTACTAAGATTAAAAATTTTATGCAAACTTAATTAATCGAGCCAAAGCGACTTCGACCTTCAGCCAGTTCTAGTTAAACAGACGAGAGTCTATGGCGGGAATCGAACCCGCAACTGATAGACTTGATCAATACCATCTACCCTACCGGTGGGCAGAGATAGAAAAAAAAAATTAATTTTTCGACTATTACTATTAAGAAAAATCCATTATTTTTTTTTAGTTAAAGGCCACACTTTGTTCTAGAAAAAAATCTAGTGTAGTTACTCAAAATTTTACCACGAAAACTGATGAAAATGATCATGTAACTCAGTAGCTTAAGTACTCACTGCTAACATTTCAATGCGATTTTTATTGAAATATAGCACTTTTCTTAATGAAGAGTGAAAATTTTTTAGATTGCATAGATTTTGTAGCAATGAGCGAAATAAAATGGCCTTGTAACATTCAAAGCTTGCAGTTTTCCTTGGAAAAAAGAAGTAAGCTAATGGTACCTCCGTCTTTTTACTATAACCAAATAAAGGATGAGTGTATATTCTTTGAATACGCCCAAAAAATCCACCGACTTTCACCGATCACTCACAAATTTTCCGAAAAAGTCACAAATATTGCGGTGCAGGCTTAATAGTTTTAGCTATTTAGAGCAGTCAAGGAATTTTGAAACCCTTAGGTTTGCCTGCATCATCTGATGCATTTATAAGGTGTATAAGACGTCAACCTCATAATCATTTTTAAGTACTAGATACAATTGTTAAAGAAATGATAGTTGCTGAATAAAAGGCTTGGTTATTTTGGACTGATTTCGTTTTGTATGGGCGGTGGGCATGGTTTATGTTGATGTAATCTGGGTTGCATATTTTGTTTATTTTATAAAGTGTTTGTACACAGTTTTAAGATTTACTGCCGTATTCATAAAAAACTAAAATGGATATGAAATCTGTTTTAAGAAAAATTTGTATGGAAATTTTGTTTTTAAATACGTTTGAAATCTATTTTATTTTTTATGAATACGGCAGTTAGGCTCGGTTATAAAAAATTTCATGGGAAAATAATGGATTTGGATTTTTAGGAGGTGGGCGTGGCTGATGTTGATAAAACTTACTTAGCATGTATCTTTTGCTTATTCTAAAAATTCTATGTACTAAATTTGAAGACTCTTTCTTGGATAGTAAAAATTTTTTTGTAAAAAAAAATTGATTTAAATTATATGGAAGGTGGGCGGTGGGTGTAGCTGATGTTGATTAAACTTAACATGCATATCAGTTTTATTCTGAAAAGTGTATGTATCAAATTTGGAGACTTTTGCTTGGATAGGAAACATTTTATGCGAACAAATTGATGAGGATTGTTAGGGAGGTGGGCACAGATGATTTTGATGAAATTCCATTTATTTTCCTTAATTTACTCAATATAATGAATGCTCCCAACTTTCAATGATCTACGTCCACTCCTTATATTTTTTGCACAAAAATATATGAAGCCCGACCCCTGTGTGGGGCACCAGATTTTCTGTTTTATTTTTTTATATATCGCACTTGTTCAACAATAGTGTATTAACGTAAAATTTTTATTTTTAACTTTTTGGAAAAAGTCGATACGTCCAATCTAACCGCCATAAAAATATCGTGCTATTTTGTCTACTCTTTGGTAATGAAATGGTTGGTTTAAAAATTATTTTTCATCTGCCTTTTACGTAAAATTAAAAATTGTTTTGCTTCTACTGACAATTTTTAACTTTTGAGTTAATACAGTATTGTTGAACAAGTGCGATATGTGTGTAATTATGTATATAACAATGCATATATTTAAAGTTTTCTTCTGACTTTCTGAATTTAATTATTTAAATTTTCTTTTATATAAAGTTAAAGCATTTATTGTGAATATTGTGAGTAGGCAAAACTACTTCTAAGATTTTATACGCTTTTCTTTTTTTTTTCTGCAAAAATTAACAATTTTGTTGTTGATTTTAGTGATCAGTTTTAACAAATAAGATAAAATTTCCTCTTTTCATGATCTTAAATCTTTTGAACGTTAAAAGTTATTGGTCATTAAAAGATTCCCACTGTCCTTTCTCATAACTCCTGGCTATAGATGTTTGAATATATAAGTGTTTATATATTTACATTTGTTTGTTTATATGTGTTGGTTCGTTTACAAAATGAATTACCTCACTTGACAAGTATGTCCTGGCAGCAAACACAGTGCAACTATTAAAGCTAAAACACATACACATACGAACATTTATATATATATATATGTATATACACACACACATGCCTATACGTAGAAATACAAATTTAAATGAACACTATTGGGGACCGAAGAAGAATGAAAGAAAAAATTAAAAAAATACATACATATATAACATTTTGACATTTGCTATTAAAACCATAAATGTCATAGCAAGTTAAGCTTCATAAGGCAACTATAATAATAACAACAACAACTAATACTAAGGTAACAACAAATACCATGAACTATATATAGTGTAACACTGAAAAGCTTTGTATGTATGTGTATTAGGGTTTAAGGAATTTATGTTGTTTTAAATATGTATACGTGCTTGTGTATGTGTTTAAAAAGATAACTTAAGCTTAAGTTTAAATACCTTTGGACAGTTTAAAAGTTAAAAAAAAACTTTAGACCACTTTCCCAAAAGAATAACAATAACAAATTCCTTTTTAAGAACATATTTAAATGTTAAGCATTTAAAATAGATTTTGTTTTATTAAACCAAATGTTTTATCTTTAAAGTATACATACAAACACTCATATACATAAGTATGTGCATAAGTATATATGAATATGTGTGAGCTTAAAAGACTAACTTTGTTATCATATATGTAAAAATGTTTGTGGGACGAATATTTTTGTAAACTTGTGCTAGAAAAAAATAGTGTCATTATTTCCTGAATGTTATAATTGCTACAAGTTGACTGACTAACTAGAGAAAAGGAAGAATACCTTACTCTGCTAAAATCCTTTTGATTTTAAATATTTCTATTGTTTGAAATAAATATTTTCAGTTGTAATTTGAATAAGGCAGCACTTGTTAAGTGAGTGAAAAAATTTTATTTTAACTACAAAAGGTTTTTAGGCAGGGCTTTGGAGTCATCAAAAAATAGTTCACACTTAGACTCCGACTCCAGACGCTGAAATTTTTTAAGTCCAACTCCCACTCCGACTCCAACTCTTACATTGATGCTAAATGTATATGAGACTGGGCCTTCTTTGACTTTGAACTCTTTTTCTTAATGCAATACCTTTTAAATCCTTTAATAAAGCATGAAAATTATTCTATACAAATTTTAAATCGATATTTTAAATATTGCATCCCAAATTCCCAAAATTTTTTTTTGGAAAATTTTTATAAATTTTTTATGCCGAAAAATTTTCGAGTCGGAGTCGCAAGTTTTTAAGGGTGCTCAACTCCGACTCCGAGTCCACAGCCCAGTTTTTAGGTATTAAAGTACAATTACGCTTGAGTTACAACGTGATAAATTTTTAAATTAAGAAGCTTATTTTATAAATTCCTTCACTTTGCGTTAAAAATTTTTTCATATAAAAATTTTGGAATACTCCAAAATTTGTATGAGAATAATTTTCAAGTGAGGTGAAGGGATTTACAAAATAAGCCCCTCAATTATGTTTTTAAAAAAGTGCATTCTCTTAATAAAATATTGTAATTTCTTGTGCAAGTCTTGGTCTCTATACTCGTTATCAGCACGAGTGGGAAAGGAGGGGGTATAAGGCTTATTTTTTCTGTGTTTTGCAAAAAAATAATTATTTAAGACCCAACATATTTATATAATCTGGGTCCGTCAGTAATTCCAAATTGATGTGTTTATGTTCGTCTGGTTATATGTTCGCTGGCTTATAACACACTCATTTTCAAAAGAAGCATAAATCGGCAGCAAATGTATAAAAAAAAATTTTGCACGAATTTGTTTAATGCCTCTAAAAATTAGACTACACAATATTGTCAAACTCGGTCCATAATTAAAGGCAGAATAAGTTTGTACGTTCTGTTCTGTTACGAATCAGCTGTATCGTTTCTGTTTGTTTTTCTTTTCCGTTCTGTTCTGTTGCGGAAAAATCTGTCGAAAATAGAACTCAACGTTTAGTTAAGGCCAAAGTGTGTTTGTATTAGTTTGCTGTGATATAAACAAATTGTAATTGTTTAAAGCTAAAAAAAATGGTTTAAATTAATTGGGTTGTTCACGGAAGGCTGGTTATCCGGTGATGTGGTTATTTAGTTATATTCACTACAACAAAATACATTTTTTTAAATTTCTTAATTTTTTTTTGTTAGTGTTAATGTATTCACGTATTTTTTACACAAAATATTAAATTTTTATTTGTTACGAAAAGTTTTTTTTTACAATATCAATGTTTTTCTTTATAGAACACCTGATTCCTTGCACAGAAATAGTAAATACAAAATATTTGTTACAGAAAAGAACGAAAAAGAACGGCAACAGAAAGTTAAAATTAATAAGGCCTGCAATAATATGATGATCGATCGATTCAGAACTGGCCATAGGTCCCATATTAAGGACACTCTCAAAGAACATTTTAATACGTACATGTAAACTCATAGCAATTTATGATCTTATTATGACATTTGTCTCAAATTCGTTTTAGATTACTAGCAATTATTGCATTAAATATTATAAAGATCAGTACTGAATTCAAAAAAAGCTCCCATTTAAAGTTTAAAACCATAAGCTACACCATAAACCGTGATAAAAAATGTTTAAATATGATATTTTGCTTAATATTAGTCTTTGATGTCTTATTTTTTACTTCTTAATGTGGCGTATGTCTTAAAATCAAATTTTTCAGGGGAGCCGAAAGACCATTCTATATCAAACTATGGGAGAGGTATTAAACTTTTTGAGCTTTGTGATTGCGTAAAAAAATCGGAATTGGTCCATCTTTTTTCAGAATTTTTCAAAACTTTGTAAAGAGCATTTAAAATTGGCAATATGGCATCTACATCTGCCCATGAAAACCACAAATATATGCAATTAAAATATGTTTATCTTTTTTAATTTTAGCGACAGTTTTGAATTTGTTTCTTAGATAACTTTTTTTTTCTTAATTAAATATTTTTTTCGATTTTCGGTTTTTAGCATTTCTTAAACCGAATAAAAACATATATTTACATAAAAAATAGGAGCATTTTTCATTTAACCCTTAAAAGTATGCTAAGAATTTTGAATGTAAATAGCTCTCAGAGAGTATGAGTAATTTTCGATTATTGCAATTCTCTGTTACTTATACGTATGTATATTCCGTTAATAAAAGTACCCCTATAATATGCTAAGCATTTTTGGATTTCTCTTTGGCTTGTCATTATTGTAATTGGTGCGTATGAGTAATTTTGTTATAACGAGTATATATTATTAATACGTTTAAGAAAATGATCATTGGAAAGTAATATTTTTTTTTGTAATTTGAGGAATTTTCTTTTAATATTTATCATTGCTGTAAGATGTGAAATAAATACAAAATTAAAATACTGTTTTTTTAATTATAGTTCTCTATTTTAAAATAAAAATAAAAGCAATTTAAATTTAAGATTTTTTATTAAAATTTTTGTGTTATTATGTTTTATAAAATTGAATAAAATTCTGATATAAGTAGATATTTTTAAATAAAATGTATTATAAAAAAAAAAAATTATTTGAACTTATTTTAATAATAAGTTGGATTTTAAAAATTTTTTATAATTCTTTTTATATTTAAATATCCGAAGCTGAATATGTTAAAATCAATTTTGTTTAAAATAAAAAAAAAACTTTAATTTCTGTGGCTGTATGAAAAAACTAGGTAACTCCATTTTTTGATAATTCGAGAAAAACCAACTTTAAGTTTAAAACATATTTTACTAATCAGTAAATATGAATTTATTTTATTATGCATGCTCATAAAACCAAACATAATTTTGAATATTACCTTGCTTTATTTTTTTTTTCGAAAAATGGCGTTACCTAGTTAATCCGAAAAAAAACTTATTTTTATATTTTATGGAATTAATGCAGCTTTTGTAATCATTTGTGGAAAAACATTACGTTACCTTAATATAAAAAGGCCCCAACTCATTATTTTTGGAAATCCGTTTTTTTATTGATTATTGTAGAATGTTTGCTAATACACATTCTATTAAAATTTCAAGCAAATTAGATTAAAAATAAAGAAGTTATAAGCAGAATACAAAAAGCCCTAACTCATACACACAATTTTTCTAAAGAAAAAAAGGCCTAACTCATACACACAATTTTTCGAAAGAAATACATATTATGTATTTCAATCTGAATTCCTCGTTTAATTTTAATAAAGATGTTTTTTGACAATGGTTGTGTAGCTATATTATTTCAGCTTTTATTAAGTTTTTTCCTTCTCCTGTAAAAAGTGTTTTTTGATGAGTTGGGGCCTTTTTATATTAAGGTAACGATTAGTAATTTGACTTAGCACGATAATTTATCCATTTTTTACTAAAAAATAAATAAGCCGAATTTTTGTTTGTTTTTATGCATAAACATTATTAAAAGGTGTACCCTTTATTAATAACCTTTAAACTAAATTTCTTGATTTTATGAAATTCATAGACCAGTTTTTAGGATGTGGATTAATGTTATACTCGGTTTAACGTAGTTTGAATTTTAGAAAAATGTCATTTATTCTAAAAAAAAAATGCGTCAAAAAACTCCCTTTTGTAAAAAATAAAAAGAAAATATATCACAATTCGACCCCCATTAATTTAGAGACCTGCCTAAAAGGGTCGCCATTGATTTTGATCCGAAAGTTTTGTTTCGTTTTGTTACCCTGCTATGTTTTCGAGATGTAGGTATAAGTTCCTAAAAATTTTGAAAATTAATAACTTAAAAACTATTGCTCGGAAAGGTATCTGCTGTGTGAATCAATAAATTGAATTTTTTAGGTTCAAAATATTGACCCAAAGACCTTGTGAGTCGAAACTGGTCTATTTCGCTCGTTTTCTCTTAGTTCTTGCAACAACGGCGTGTTGAACTTCTAGTTTTTCTATTTTTGTTTAAGAAACTATGGAGTTACCTTGTTTTTTCAAAAATGTATCGAGAAAATTGGCTGATTTTCGTTTATCAAATAACTTTAATATGAGAAACTATATCAAAATTTCGATCTGACACAGTGATAGTAAAAGAAACACACTTTCCATTTTTGGTGTTATCTCAATTTTCGCAAAAAGTAGAATTTGACGATTTTGGATTTTAAAATTAAAAAAATTTTACGATATTCTATAGTCACTAGTTACTAGACTAACACAAGGTTCTTTGCCATGGCATTAAATTAATTCGGCGGAAAACTGGCCAGAAACTAAAACCAACATTACATTCTTTAAATTAAGGCAAAGACCACATGGCATAACTTGGGATCTGTCTGGCAACCTTGACGACTTTGACTATGCGGACAATGCCTGCCTTCTATTCCATCGATTTTGGCATATGCAAGCCAAGATAGAATCATTTGTTGAGTGCGCGGCTAAGGCTAGCTTGCAAGTCAACGTTAGCAAGACTAAGTCGATGCGCATCAACACGTCAGCTGCTGAAAGTTTTCAGCTTACGGGTCAATTTATTGAAAATGTCGAATGCTTCTGCTATTTGGGTAGCTTAATATCTAGAGAGGATATCCAAAACAGATCATGTAAAGTTTAGCTGGCATTCGGCATGCTTAATAAATTCTGGAGGGCGAGCAGAATCACGGCTCGGACAAAGATAAATGTCTTTAACACCAACGTCAAATCCGTTCTCCTCTACGGCTGCGAGATATAGAACTTATCCAAATGCGAAATCCAAAGCGTGCCAGCCTTTGTCAACTGTTGTCTCAGACGTATCCTCGGAATTTCCATCATCTCCAACATCGATCTTTGGAATGGCTCACGACAAACACCACTAGCTGTGGATATTCGTTTCGGGAAATTCAAATGGCTTGGCCACATGATGAGAAAGTCACATGATGATATAACGAGAACATCCATCGAGTATAATAATTTTGTCTTAGATTTATTAAATAAAACAGAAAACCTTTAATTTAGTTTGAAGTTTTTATTTTTTAGTTTTTTTGTTAAAAGTAAACTTATAATACATATTTTTGATCTATTTTGTAGTTAATTTAAGTAAACTTATATTATTTGATCTTTTTCACTGATACTTAAAACGTTTAATTTATATTTTAACAAATAAATAATATTTGGTCCTTTTCACTGATCCTTGAAATGTTTAATTTATATATTAACAAATTTATAGTATTTGATCCTTTTCACGGATCCTTAAAATGTTTAACTTATATTTTAACAAATTTATAATATTTGGTCCTTTTCACGGATCCTTAAAATCATATGACAGATATTAATTGTATGCTTGCTACTGCACTTTAATTTGCCAAACTGCGACTGACAACTCAACATCAAAATGATTTTTGTTTTATAGTAATGAAATAGAAGATAATGATAAATTGTTTGCAATAAAACTGAACATGATTGTGCATGCACAATAACAAGTAACAGTGAAAGCTTGGGCATGCAGAATCATATAGCGTTTGTCGTAAATTAACATACAAGTACTTGTTTAAAATATTGTGTGTACGTAAATCAATCGAACACTTAATTTATATACACACATATACATGTATGTAAGAAAGTGCGATCATTTTTGTATACGCTTTAGTAATAGCGGAATCAAAATTGAGCGTGCAGAATCTTTTTTTTACTTCTCTTTTATACAACTTGTTTATAAAAGGAAGAAACAAGATTGTGCATGTTTGCTTATGATAGTTCCTACTTGCATAGTAGCAAAAAATAAGTTTGCTTCACCAAACAGTTTCTACGAAAAATAAAACTTGTACAACGATATACAGTATGGGTATTCATATGCATATATGTACGTATGTAGTTGTAAACATGTTTATTAATAAATGTATATTTGTACATACATGTGTATTCATGTATGCAACATTATGTGTATGTATATACATAACTTAAAATCCTCAGGGATCCAGAAGACCTGCAAACACCTGGAGGTGCCAAACCGAAAGCGAGTTACGCGACCATAACATTTCGTAGAGCCAAATGAAACGACTGACGTCAAACAGGGAGGAATGGAAAGCCTTTGTTGAGGCCCTATGTTCCAATAGGAATTAAAGGACTAAAAATATAATTCTGTAAGGCTGTTTTGAGGTTGAGTTGTCCGAAACAACTGTAAGTAAGAGCATGGTCTGGCCTATATACACTTTGTAATAAAACTTCCTTGTCATTGTTTTCCAAATATCAACGTGCAGCCATATGCTAGAAATCGGTTCAACTGAAAGTATAGCCGAATATAGCACTCTTACTTATATAACGTTTCTTAACTACCAAAATCTTTTCTTATAATAAAGCAAAGTTGTGAAGGCTTTTTCAATTTTTAATTAAAGAAAAAAAAAACATAAAAATTTTAATATCCAAGAACAGATTATAAGATATTCAAAAAATTTATTAAAAGATTTTATTTATTGTGCTTAATTCCCTATTTTTATTCTTGATAAAACAACTGAAAATTTATTGTTGGAGGATGCGCATTTCACTGGTTGCTAAGGCCAGATCATCAGGAAACGTTTTTCCCAAAAAATTTTAGAAAAGCCAAAAATATCAGCACGTGCATAAAAAACTGAACTGGCAAATTGTTTTTATTTTGATTTCTTGTAAAAACAATAAAAGCAATTAATTTTTGTTTTTAATTTGTTTATTCGAAACCCATAGAACATTTTAAATGGCAATCCGGTTTAGTGTATATATATTATGAATACTCCCTTTCTGAATCCAAACCCTGTTTCATGTAATTTTTTATAGTTTCTGAGATATTAACCATTAATTTTGCTCCATATGAACTTTTTTAAAGTTTATCAAGTATTGTTTTGCTCTGCACGCTACTGTTTGGCGTATGCAGCAAATTCTTCATACAAACACCAACAAAAAAATTTCACTCTTGCTTTGCTTTACTGCAGTAGGAAAAAAAGTAGTAAGATGGCACCAAGAAATTCAATTTCACTCTTGCTTCGCTTCATTGCCGCAAGAAAAGAAGTACTTAAAGCGAAAGCCAAATCAAATGTCAACAACTCAATACAGAGCAGTAAGTGTACGTAGCAGCACAAAAATCGTCTTTTTGGAAATAAATTAAGAAAAATTTTGTTCACAAAAATTTTGAGTTTTCTTCAAAACATATGCCAGAAGCAGTGCTAAATATACAAAAAGAATTCAGAAAACTTCACGTTAACCTTCATTGCTGTTTTTCTGCAGTAAGAAGTTTTGGTATATGCACCAGACCAATAATAAGCTGACGAACTTTTGCTTTAAGAACTGTGATGGGATCAGTAGTGGTAGTAAAAATATATCTCTAAGCTTTTTATTTTTTTTTAGCTAGAATATTCAAAAAATTGTCAGTGCTACTGCTACTTTTAGTCAAATTTTTTAAACCCTGGGATTTTCATTAAAACAATTTTCCTTTTACTAATATTTTCACAACAACATTTCTAAGTCCTATTTAATCCTCACCAGTCTAATATTAATATTTTTTCTTATATTCTCAGTGAACTCTGAGTGTAGAATAAATTGTCAAAAAACTAGTTCGTTTTGAAAAATTGCTGTCATTAAGCTGCAGGGTCACTTTTAATTACTTTCAAGAAGGTCATTGTGAATTAGTCACAAATAAGTGGATGTTATTGTTGTTCTTGTTCTTCTTAGCCATAGATAATTTAATGTTTCAGCATAAAGCAGATTCCAACTGATGCAATTATACTCATACATATATACAGTCAGACAAACACACACATAAAAAAGGTTGTTTGTGAACGTACATAAATGTTTGTATAATTATTTGTTAGCAAACATAAAAAAGGTCATTCTTAATTTTTTTTTATTATTTCATTCTAGGAAAATTCTCAGCTTTTCTGTTTAAGTCGTTTAAAAACTGTATGAAAAAAACGGACTCTTGTAACAATCTCATGGGATAATTTGCTTCCTATCGATTTTTATAACTTCCTTACAAGCAGTTGTCTGTGTGTTTGTGTATTATTAAACTTTGTTTATGTGTTTGTTATCTAGATGATGGTGTAATTAAAGTAAAACTTTTTACATTTGTGTCGGTAATTTTGTGGTTTTATTTGTAATGAGTGTTAAGACTACCGACCATCCATAAAATAAATTTTGTTGTAAAAATTTGTATTTATGCAAACAATTGAATTAAATTTTATTTTAAATCCAGCAGAGATAAAGGAAATTGTTTAATTATCTTTTAATTAAATTGTAATTAATTATTAAACTCATAAAATATGTATTTGTAAGTGTAATTGTAGAGAAAAATATGTTTGCACATATTATTAAGTAATTAATTAAAATAAAGAGCTTTTGAAAAATTGGATTAAAAAGGATATAAAACAATGTTTTTTTTGATTATTCTGCCTGGCCGAAAATGGCGAATTGCCTGGCCCACAATGGCGAAAACAAAATTTCTTTAGGATATTTACATGGAATACAAAACAATTCGGTTATTTTATTATTGTTTTCAACTATTCAAAAAAAATTTTCAACATTATGGACCAGGATGATTATTAGTTTAGGTTGAAACTCAAAAATTTTTTTAAGCGTAAAGTAAAAAAAAGTTATAAATATAAAATTTCATAGCTGTATCCATTTTTGAAAGAGAGGTTTTTGTTTACAAAGTTCCAAAGAGCCCGATTAGTACATATTTTTGAGTAAAACTTGTAATCTTATACTTTGAATTTGAGCCAAATTTCATACAGTAATTATGTTAAATTGGCGTCAATAGTTGAAAACACTCTCACTTTCGGAGTATTTATCAGAAAAGAACAACATTGGTGTCAAATTCTTTCTAGTTCTCTTACCGGTTTGTAATTGAAATCAGTACAATCGGTTTAGGAAAAGAATAATGAACCCAAATGTGGAACACCCTCTCTAAAAAATTTATATTTTTTAATACAAAACGTTACATAAGCCATCACTAAATTTTCAAAAAATCGTTTTATATGACGAAATAACATTGGGTGATTCAAGTAGAGATACTTTTTCAATAGCCTTTTTTGACAGATTACGTGTAAGTCGTGTCATGCTGTCATGTTATTTTTGTTTAGTATTGTTTGGTATTTCATAATGGAGATCTTAAATTGAAAGCGTACAAAATACAGCTTGAGCAACAACTGAAGCCGCTCGACCTTCCCAAGCGACATCGCTTAGCTCTATGGGCTCTTGAAAAGTTCCAATAAGATCCGACGTTTTCGAGTCAAATTTTGTTAAGCGATGAGGCCTATTTCTGGCTCAATGGGTATGTAAACAAGCAAAATTGCTGCATTTGGTACGAAGAGCAACCTGAAGAGAAATAAGAACTGCCACTTCATCCAGAAAAACAACGGTTTGGTGTGGTTTGTGGGCCGGTGGAATCATCGATCCATATTTCTTTAAGAATGATGCCGGTGCGAACGTACCCGTCAATGGCGACCGTTATCGTACCATGATAACCGACTATTTGATGCCAGAAATTGAAGCTCGTGATCTCGGCGACATTTGGTTTCAGCAAGACGGCGCCACTTCCCACACATCGCATCAATCAATGGATTTATTGAGAGAACACTTCGGTGAGCACATAATTTCTCGTTTTGGGCCGGTCGATTCGCCACCAAGATCGTGTGATACCACTCCGTTAGACTTTTTCCTGTGGGGATATGTAAAGTCTAAAGTTTATGCGGACAAGTCCGCTTCGATTCAGGCCTTGGAGGAAAACATCCCGCGTGTTATTCGCCAGTTACCAGTCGAAATGCTCGAACGTGTCATCGAAAATTGTACTCAACGGATGCACCATCTGCGACGTAGCAACGACCAACATTTGATAGACATAATCTTCAAAAAATAAATGCCAAAGAATATTCTTTCAAATGAAAATAAACATTCCCCATTAAATTTGAATTTTCTGTGTTATTTCTTTAAAAAAGTAGGGAACCTCGAAATGCATCACGCTTTACTACAAAATTTTGAATATTGGTCCATAGTTTACCATGCGACCCATATAAAAACCCACTATCGGAAAATACTTTAGTGCGGTTCAGTTGTGACGAAGAATTATATTGTACTCAATTTAAATCTGTCCTAGTTGCATACGATTAGAAACTCAGTTGCCAAATGTCGTGACGATAATTCCATAATTTACCATATTTCCCATAAAAAGCCCACTCTGGGAACTCTTTTAAATAAGACTAAAACCCTAACAAATGTAGATATTGTGGTAAAATTTAATCCCATTTATCATTACAGGGTATTGACAAATTATACGTTGCGATCATGCCTAGTCGCTCGGTGTAGAAATACCCTGAGGGAGAACAGTTAGGTTTGGTTGGGCACCCGGACATTGCAAGATGGATGGTAATGAAGTGGCGGACTAACTCTCGAGAGAGGGTTACGGTCTGGACTTTGTGGTAAGGAACGATTGGTGGGGGGTTAAACCACCCTTATGTCACTTCTATGTAGTGATACGGGAAAAATACCATGATGCCGTTAACTTATCCTGGAGGGTGTAAAGAATCGAACCATACCGTGCTATCTTACAAACGCCTAGGTTTAAGATAGCCCATTAATGATCTAACTAATACTGACCCTGATGTTTCATGAGATTATAAATAAAAATGTTTAATCTTTCATGATATATATTAACATTATTTTATTATACTTCAAAAAAAAAATTCAAAAATTAAACATGATTCGAACCAAATGTACGATTCAACATTTTTAAATATAGGGAATGTTATTTAAATATTTAAACATAAAACAAAATATGTTGATAACATTAATGTAATGAAATTAACAGTTTTCATCAAAATTATAGAATAGTAAGAGTTGTATTGATAGGTTAAAACATTATTTTGTTTTTGTGGTTTAAGTTTTTTTTTTTTTTTTTTTTAAATTGTTTTATTTGCAATCTATTTTACAATCAAAATAATAAGCAAATTTCATGACTTTTAAATAACATACATTGAGTTTTCCTTAAAACTCAAAAAAAAAAATAAATCAAATTTTACTTTTGCAATTTAAATAGGATTTGACAAATTAAAATTTTTTTCTATTTTCGGAAGGGAAGGTCAAGAACATGAAGCCTTTTAAGTCTCTGGATTTCATTGCTATCATCTAACAGGTTTATTGCTAACACATTGGAATGATTACTTAGTCTATTAAGGTATCTTTCACTGAAGTTATTGATCTCATCTTTTACCATTAAAATTCGAAGATCTCTGTGTATGTTTTTGTTGCTGATAAACCATGGCGCATTTGTTAAAAGTCTGAGTGTTTTTGACTGGTATCTCTGTAATATCTCAACGTTCGAATTACTTGCGGTTCCCCAAAGTTGGATGCCGTATGTCCATATAGGTTTTAGTATTGTTTTGTATAACAGAACCTTATTTTCCAAGCTTAAGCTTGATCTTGGGCCCAATAACCAAAACATTTTTCTTGTTTTTAATTTAAGTTGCTCACGTTTCTTTTTGACATGCTCTTTCCAAGTTAGTCTTCGATCAAGATGAAGGCCTAAATATTTTACAGTGTTACAGCTAGGTATAGCTGTGCCATTTAGGTAAACAGGAGAGCAATCATTCTTTCTTAGCGTAAATGTAACATGAACAGATTTTGTGTTATTAACTTTAATGTTCCATTTTTGAAGCCAATCTTGAAGAAGATTCAATTGGTTTTGTAGCATCTCGGAAGCTATTAACGGTGATTCGTTTGTGGCTAATAAAGCAGTATCGTCTGCATACGTAGCAGTAGTTATATTTTCAATTGTTGGCATATCTGCTGTAAAAATTGTGTACAATACTGGTCCCAGGATACTTCCTTGTGGAATACCCGCGTTAATACAACCAAAACTTGAATAATTTTCATTTATGCTTACAAAGAAGGATCTGTCTTGAATATATGTTTTTAGTACCAAATAAAATGGGGCTGGGATAAGGTTTTTCAATTTATACAGGAGTCCACTGTGCCAGACTCTGTCAAAAGCCTGTTGAACATCTAAAAATACAGCAGAACAATACAATTTTCTTTCGAAGGCGTATGAAATGTTATTGACAATCCTATGACACTGTTCTGGTGTTCCATGTTTATGCCTAAACCCAAACTGATAATCAGGTATAATATTTTGTTTTTCTAAAATTGGCATTAATCTCTTTAAAAAGAGCCTTTCAAAAATTTTTGAAAAACTTGACAGCAAACTGATTGGTCTATAGGATGCAACATTATTTTCGGGTTTGCCAGGTTTTACTACCATTATTATTTTTGCATATTTCCATTGCGATGGAAAATGGTTAAGCCTTAATATAGAATTGTAAATTGTTGTGAGAAAAACAATTCCTTTTTTTGGCAAAGATTTTAATACCTTGGAATCGATGTTATCGTAACCAGGAGTTTTGTTATTATTCAACTTATCAATTGCTTTTCCTACTTCGGCTGGGGATATTGGTTTAATAGGACGATCCATTTGACAAGGAACATCTAAAAAGTTCTCAATTTCAGCCCTTACAATGGGATTGTTTAAAATAAATGGGTTAAATATTATTTCTAAGTGTTCCTTAAAAGCATTGGCTTTGCTGATGTCTGATCTACACCACTCACCGCTTAAATTTTTTATTGGGATGTTTCTTTTTATTGGACGTTTTAAATACTTAGTTGCATTCCACAGTTTATAATCGTTATCATTAGTTACCGCATCCAAATTTTTTAAATAATTGTTTAATAATTCGTTTTTATAATCTTTTATGCGCTTTTTTAGTAGTTGAGATGCTCTGTTAAAATTTGTTTTATCTAATATGCTTCTAGTGTTTTGATATATTCTCCTTAATCGTCTTCTATTTGCAATTAGCTCTCTAATTTCAGTCGATAGGCGAAAATTATTACCATTTATTTGCTGCTGCTGTTGTGGAGTAGCTATAAATGCTGCTTCATGGATCAAATTGGTAAAAGTTTCAATGGTATTCTCCAAGTGATAGCCATCTTTAATTTGTAAATTAAGATTTATATGTTCTTCTATCCAGGATGCAAACTGTTGCATATCTGTTCTAGAAGTAAGTACTTTAAGATTCTTTGTTAAGGTTTGAATAATTAAGTTGAGTGTTAAAACTACAGGACTGTGATCTGAGCTTAAGTCAGCACAGTCAATTATATCCATAGATGTCCTTGCTATACCTTTATAAACAAAGAAATCCAGAAGATCAGGTATTTTTTGTGGATCACTGGGCCAATATGTGGGACTACCTGTAGATAATACAGAAAAATTATTTTTGCAAATGCATTTATATAATTCCCTTCCCTTTGGATTCATCAAACGAGATCCCCACCAGGGATGTTTGCATTATAATCCCCTCCAACAATAAATTTTGCACCAAGCTGTTTAAAAAAGTTTTCATATTCTGTACACGTAACATTATGTCTTGGGGGGAAATAAATAGAATAAATAGATAATTCCATAATTTACCATATTTCCCATAAAAAGCCCACTCTGGGAACTCTTTTAAATAAGACTAAAACCCTAACAAATGTAGATATTGTGGTAAAATTTAATCCCATTTATCATTACAGGGTATTGACAAATTATACGTTGCGATCATGCCTAGTCGCTCGGTGTAGAAATACCCTGAGGGAGAACAGTTAGGTTTGGTTGGCACCCGGACATTGCAAGATGGATGGTAATGAAGTGGCGGACTAACTCTCGAGAGAGGGTTATGGTCTGGACTTTGTGGTAAGGAACGAGGGGTGGGGGGTTAAATCACCCTTATGTCACTTCTATGTAGTGATACGGGAAAAATACCATGATGCCGTTAACTTATCCTGGAGGGTGTAAAGAATCGAACCATACCGTGCTATCTTACAAACGCCTAGGTTTAAGAGAGCCCATTAATGATCTAACTAATACTGACCCTGATGTTTCATGAGATTATAAATAAAAATGTTTAATCTTTCATGATATATATTAACATTATTTTATTATACTTCAAAAAAAAAATTCAAAAATTAAACATGATTCGAACCAAATGTACGATTCAACATTTTTAAATATAGGGAATGTTATTTAAATATTTAAACATAAAACAAAATATGTTGATAACATTAATGTAATGAAATTAACAGTTTTCATCAAAATTATAGAATAGTAAGAGTTGTATTGATAGGTTAAAACATTATTTTGTTTTTGTGGTTTAAGTGAAAATAAATAAAAATATCAAAACATCAAAACTCACCATTTAATTATTACGAAGACCGCAGGCCTGTTGTCCTTGTAAAAATATCGAATTGATAAGTCTAGATTAATTTCTTCTCTGTGATGTTGTGTATGAACAAAATCTTATTGGGTTTTACATACATAGGTATTTAATTATATAGAAACCAAAATTGTAAATTAAATTAATTGTTTTTTTTTAATTAAAACATTGTTCAATATTAAAATGGTACTATCAGTCACAACTATACTCTCTTTCGGCTATATTTTCTTCTGACGTTTCAAATGTATACCTAGAAGTGTCCATAAAAAATCCGGTAACAATGTTAAACTTGCAAAAATAATTTAATTTGAAGATGTCATATAGGGGTTTATTGAATTATTCGGCTTTGTTAATCGAAATTTGGATATTATGTGGGCTTTTATGATCTACGACTGCACTCACATAGATTTTAATATAATTCACAAATAATATATTAATATAAATATCCCTTACCATTAACCTCAATTCAAATAGACCAACTATGCACAAAACAAAATCACCAAATTTAAAGTACATAAAAATTAAGTTTCTTAACCAATTGAAAAATTTCCAATAATAAAATTGAAATTAAAATTTTTATTTTTGAAAATTTCTGAACAAAATATTCTAAATAAAATTGATTGAAATAAGAATGAAAAATTATTAATAAAAATGTTAATTCATTTCATGTTGTAAAATTCCTTTCGTCATAAAAATAATTTAATGAAAATTCAATTCAGTGAACTTAAGTCTGATTAAAGTATCAAAATTTGGATTAAAAACCATTAACAGTTCAATAAAATAACCACAATACTAATTATTGTTAACAGCTAAGGCACGAGCTATATATTTACATTTGCCCTTCAAGTTGTGCTGAAAAAGGTCAACAAGAAAAAGGAAGACAAAAACATGAAAAACAAAAAAATGGTACTTTGGATTTCAAGAAGAATTCTTGCCAAAAAGTACGAAAAACAGAAGTAGGGAAGAACATGTACATTAATTAAAATAGGTAATCATTCATTCAACGCAAATTTCGATCTACCAAGGTAAAATACCATTTGGCTTAAAGATGGATGTTTGGCTAATGACGTCATCCGTCGTCAATGGAGGTGAGTGCTAAACCCATCTGAAGAGATTGTGTGGTTACAATCGAAACTAGTCAGGGCAACCTGTCCGTGAAAACCTGGGTTCAATTCCCAGCTCAGTCAAGAATGAAAAGTGATCAATATTATCAATAAAAAGACTAGTGAAAGACAGTTTTTAGCAATTTTTTCTCACAACGTTCTGGCAAAACTGCCTAAGACTGGAAGTGGTGCGGAATTTTGTTTTATATAGGAACCCTATTATATATAGATACTGCTATATAAGAAGAATGAGTGAATGTTAAAACAAAATAATTATTAGGAGGTGGGTCCTTTTTTCAGTTCCTCTCTCCAATTTTGCAAGTTTTTAATCTACAACTGCTCAAACATCTTCGAATGATTCGTTTCTCTTAAGTTTTTCGAACATAAGCGAGTTTTTAACAGACAGATGTGTACTTAGGATTACTCAAGGACCCATAATATAAATTTTGGGGTCTAAGATGAATATCTCATGGCGTTACTCTTGAAATGACAAATCTTATACACCCTTTTTCACTTGTGGCCATGGAGGGTATGGAAATAAATGTTGCTCAGTTAAACAACCAGAATATTAAGAAGTTTTTATATACAAAAGAACTCAATTTAACTAATGGTTGTAATAAATTTTAGTTTAAATTGAAATTTGTAATTTCTTAAGAGTTGGTTTGTTTTTCCTACTTATTATTTTCAACTTTAACCAGCATTTGTTTTACTTTTGCTCTCAGAAGAGTAACTCTTAAAATAAATAAACAAAAAAAAAAAAAAGAAAAAAAAAATAAAAAAACAAGCTTTTATACATACACAATGTGTATTACACATACAGTACCCAGCGGGAAAATTCAGAATACATTCTTACTTCAGGCCTTTATGAAGATCTGCTTAGATAATTTTTTTAATTCACTTGCCATTCTGATCTAACGGATAAAGAAGGCCTCATATAATGCCTCGGATCTTTTGTATAAAAGATAAGATACATATTCCAAACTCGCTTCTATGAGAAGGGAGAAGAGAAGGAGTAAGAATTTTTCTTTTTTGCCAAAAAAAAATTAAAATAATAGTTTTTTTTTATCCAGTTGCCATTCTTATGTACCTGCCAAAAAGCGAGAGCGGAAGGCCTACCCCGCAATGACAACGTGTGTAAAAAGATGTGAGTATGAAATGGAGCGAGAAGGCCTTGTACATCCAAAAGAAGGAGAGCAGAGGCCTTCTAGAAGGCATCAGTACTCCTTTCTTTTCCCTGTAAGTAAAAAAATAATAAACGGCAATAAAACAACAAACAACAAAAACTTTAAAGATTGTGACTTTGTTGCCATTTTGTGTTTGGCCTGCTTGTTAGCTAATGTTTACTAACGACAATAACAACAACACAAACAACAATGAGAAAAGTTCTTGAGCAGTTTTTATTTGAATTTACAAGAAAATGTTTTCTTGTACACCACTGAGATTTAAAACGCATCTTAACCAACATACACGATCTTACACTTATAAAAACACACACACATGTATATACACTTCTTACTTACATTTCTAAATGAAAAAAATGCAGCTCGTTTTTTTTTTCTGTAAAAATTATAAAAGAAAATGAAAATAGAGAATGAAGAAAAACTCGTTGTAGTAAAAAGCATATAAAGTCAACTTCACATTAAACAAACAAAATGCCCACAGATACACACAAACTAATTGTAATTACTTTAAGTTCTCTTCTCGTTCGTCTTTTTGCTTTTGGCAAAACAACTGAAGTGCGGTGAGACAGTGTAAATTACACCGACTGCACATTTGTGTTACGAGTAGAATTGTCTTTTGGTGTGTGGTTTTGTATTTATGAGTATGATTTTGTTGTATGTGTTTGTGTTTCAGTGCAAGTAAAAGTCTTAGAGAAGTTATGTTTGTCTTAATTTTATTGTTGTTTTTGTCGTTGCTATTATTATAATTGTAGGCTCATAATTTGTGTTGATATTAAAAGTTCTAAAGTCGGCTTTTTTTTGGGGAAAGTAAAGGGTGTGATTTTTAAACGGTGTTTACAATTCAAAAGAAATAAGATTTAGAAATTTAAGAAATTTTGAGCAACTATTATTCCAAGCCAGGCAAAGATATTTTTAAAATTTTACATCTCTGCTCTTTGTGCTTTAAGAAAAATATTCCTATTCAAAAAATCGCCTATACCCGTGGTATATGTGTATAAGTTTGTCATTCTGTTCTATAATTTCTACAATATTGAACTTAGAGCCTTTAACCTTTATATATGTGACATCGCATAGAGAAAGGGACCAGTAAGGTAAAGAGAACAGTAAAAACCAACTACACAAAATAAGAGCTAGGGACGACCTACGCGCGTTTTTAAGGTTGACCAAAACGTTCCTGACGTCATGAGATGTGTCGTTTTCAAATGAGACCAATACCAACACGCTCAGTGATGGTACACCAAAGATACACGTATTTAAATCTTTAAAATGGCTCTCCTGAACAAAACCCTTAGGTCCCTTTCTATTTTGCGCGTCACATATATATTCTGAGTTCTTATGCGGAGCCATATCCATCTGACCGTCTGTCCGTTTGACCTTGCGTTGTCAATAACGTGTGGTCTGAACCGGTGTATGATTAGGATGGCAACGCTCTGGTCTTAAAATCTGCCAGGCTATGCCGGTAGAGTGGCGTGAATTCAACATCTTAGCCATACACAAGCTATTGTCCAAAAAAAAAAAAAAAAAAAAATTTATTATGTAAAAGAAATTAGTTAAAAAAAGATAAAATTAGGAAAAAAAATTTTAAATTAAAATTTAAATAAACCAAATCTAAATTGACTGGACTATTATTTGTCAACAAAAAACGAAAGCACTAACCCCCTAAAATGTTCCCAATTCCCTGCGATAACTTGATTCCTGACCATCGCGACCTATCACTTCCTTGGCTGGCAGCTGATGATTTGCTGCCTGGCCTGCCCTGACCCATATGTGTCTTAGTCCCTTTTCGTAATGCTACTCCTATAAGTTTAAAACGAAGCTTACTTACCTGTTATTCTCTCACTCCATTTCCGATTTTTTTCTTCCCTCAAGACATTACCATGCGCAGAGCGATCACCCGAGTAGTAAGTCCAAAAAAACCCTGTCCTAACAAGCCCCTGCAAAATTATTGGCCTTCGCTACCCCAATGCCCATCTCAGTGCCAAAAAAACCCTAGTCCGAGTTAGGTCTGATATTGATTACGGGTAGGATTACCAATAATTTCCCCCGGTCGGCTTAGACAATGTCTTGTCTGTCAACTGGTCGTGGGTCTATATGTGAGTGTGGTGAGTATGCGTGTACGGAAGAGTTAAAAATTAAAACAAAAAAAATGAAGCAGGACTCTAATGGCAAAATGCAAGATTTTAAACGTCTAGAGTAATCCAGGAAAAGAACCTAAAAATTGGATATTCTGTCTTTGTTGTAGCATCGATACCTGAAGAACTTGGTCGGTGTTTGTTGAACTCCGCGTCGTTCCGGTGCGTAGAACCTATTGGCGTGGAAACGTAGATATTTTGTATTATGGTTGCTTTCGTAAAAAGAATTTTTTCCAAGTCAAGTTTTATCAAAACTTAAGAAAATAATCGCTTTAATCCTAACCCCTTAAACCAAATTATTTTTCTAAAAGATTATTTTTTAAGATATCCTTAAGCTTTTGAAATAACTAATAAAATTATCACACAGTTTATGTTTTAATTAATACATAATATTTATATATTAATTAAAAAATATATATTACATATTTATACATTATTTTTTAGTTTACTCGTTTTAGTTCAAGAATTGTTATGTTTGTTATGTTATTGTATTGTTTCACTAATAAGCGGCAAATAATAATTTAAGCATTTTTATTTATTAAAATGACTTTATTTATAAAAAAATTTTATTAATCGGTTAACCGATCAATTACAAAATTAACCGATTATCAACCGATTACACCAAAACCTTGGTTAATTAATCGAGCGATTAACCGATTAAAGCAAAACCACGATTAAATGAATACCCTAGTATATACATATGTAGGGATGCTTAGGTTATTAATTTTTCAACACTTTTTTTGTATTTATTTTAATAATTTATTTATTTATATGATGTTATTATCAGTAACACAAACAAGAAAAATAAACATACTAAAAGAAAAACACCAAAACTCAATCAAAAAGTATATTGGTTTTCTTGAAACACACCCTTTCTTTTTTGCACTTCACAACTCAAGTAAAAACTTTTTCCTCTTCTTTCTATTCCTCTTCTCCCCCATTTTATTTTCCCGCCTTTTTTTTATCTTCTCGCGGCATCTTTCTTTCATTTTCCCGCAGGTCTCTTACACCCCCCTGAACAGCTGTGCAAATCTGTTGTCAAATTTCTAACAAAACATTGTCAAATTAAATTTAAAGATGTGAAAAATACCATTGTAGTCAAATAAATAACGCCTAGTTGTCATTATTAAAAGTATATATTGGACATACTTATGACGTCCAACTAACAACTTTTGAATTTACTTCATTGCTAGCAGTTTAAAGCTGGCATCACACGATTGCGGCAATGCACCAATTTTCACACTTTTTAATACCCCAATCGTGTGACTGCACAATCAAATGGTTCAAGTACCAATCGAGGACAATATTGTGCTTACTTTTACCAATAAAATGCAACCCTGGTGCGTCAATAAAAATAACAAAAATGTACCAATATTTTTTAGGTTCTTGTGTGGCAATTAAACAACACAATATACGCCAATATGTGCCTTTTTAATAAATTTGCTTTTGTGTGTTTTTTTAGTATGAATAAATATATACACTTTTATTTATTTTTCATTATAATTATCATTAAGTTTAACAAAAATAAAAAATACATTTTGTATTCCCAAAAATAACTTTTGATATATAATTGTTTTTTTTTTTTTTTTAATTAGTGCAATAGCTGTTCCGGATAAATATTTTTATTCAACAATAAATATCAGTATTTTTTTTATCAATTATTAAAAAAGGGAATTAAGCACAACAAACAAAATCTTTTAATAAAAAATTGTATTCTCAAAAACAACTTTGATAATAAAAAAAAATATTTTTATTCAAGATATTTTATAAAATTAAAATAAAACGGAGTATTATTTCTTTTTAAGGAATATTAAGGTATGTGATGAAAATCACTCGATTTCAAAACGATAAAAATTCAATCAATCAACTTAAGCGATACAAGTATTTTTAATTTGCCTTATTAAAATCTGAATATATATTTTCTCTATTTCTTTATATATTTTAAAATAGAATTTTACTTTGTTTAATTTTTCACAGAAAAAATTATTAATTTTCTCCAATCAACAAATTTATACCAAATTCATAATATCAAGCAAACAATTTGTTGCCAAAATGATTATATTGATTACTAAAAATTTTTAAATTTTGAAAAAATTTTTTCAATAAATGATATTTTTAATTTTAATTAAAAAAATTCATCAAAAAACTTTGCCATTTTAAACAATGTGTTAATTTATTTAATTAAATATTGACAATTCCCAGCAACAATTCTACATGCTTAAATTATTTTATTTGAAACGAAAAAAATAATTGATTCAATTATCACATTAATTAAATATAAATGCTTTTTAAACCATTTTTTTAATTGATAAAACTAATTTTTCCGTGTTGGAGTTTCATAAATTTTACTTAAACAATTTCAAATAAAACTGTTCAACAAAAATTTGTTTGAATATATGATATAATTTTCTTTTTTTAATGAACAAACCAACTATATCTTCCAAACAAATAAAAACGCTAACACAACATCTGTTTTCGCAGTTGACGCAAGTAAGAACAATCGTGTGGCTGTGCTGCGGCAATTATTGCACCCATTTCGCTTTGTACCAACTAGCGGCAATTAAATTTGTATAAAACAGGGCAATCGTGTGATTTCAGAATATTTTATTTGGACAATTTCATAATTGTGCGTCAATAAAGCGCAAGCAAAATTGTCCCTAGGGGAAAGGGAACTAACACTAAACTTGTCACGTGACAAGTCACTTTAACATGGCTATGTCCTACGAGGGGGTTAATTGGCACCTTTTTGACACTTAACAGGTGACTGAAATAACCTTTATGGACACATCCAATTTCGGTTAAAATAATGCCTGGCGCAGATATTGTCCCAAATGTGCCATGTCAATATGATTGATCCCCTTCATAAAAAGTAATTGAACTAGAGAGAATCAGCCACTACCCGCACAAAATCGAGTTTTTGTGCCAATTATTTTTCCTCTGGACTAACTACACTCTAAGCACATTATCACCAATTAAGTGATATTTCTTGTTTTCACCTATCACAATTCGTTCCTTTTAATTATAAAATGTTGTTCACTGGTCACGGGATAAGTGCTTTAAGAGCAATTGACACAAATTTCCCGCAGGGGTGTCATATTGGTGCATTTGCGGCAATCATGTGATCCCAGCTTAATAAATAAAAAAAGTTTGCTTGTTATTAATTAGTCAATAATAAATTACACAGTACAACATTTTTCAGTTAATTGATTGCCAAATCAATTCTGTGAACTGTATGTGAAATTAGACCCAAAAAGAAGAATTTCTGCATCATTCGTTTTGTCTTCTTACCTGCGATTTGAAGTTAGTATCGATTTGAAGTTAGTACTATCGTATAGGGGAATTTATCACGTTTTAGGCCCTGTTGTTTGACATAGCTCGACAACCACTAGCCCAATTTAGTTGAAATAAATTTTAAAACATTAAGAATTACAATTCCCTTAATCTGTTCATATATTGTTTTCCTATACAAGTAACACTTTCGAAGTTAAAAATGAATGTATGAAGGGAAAAAATTATTTTTTGCCTAAAAATTAAAATTTTTTTTTTAAAAATACATAAAAAATCCAAAATGGAAAAAAGTTTCAAGTCTAGTTATTTTTTCGCAAAGTCACATAACCTATGAGCAAAATGAGACAAAGATCATAAAATCGATGCACGCGTTTCGCTTTTATTCGCAATTGAGTAAATGTATGAATTTCAGAAATTTGCTCGAGATATGCACAACATTATTTGGAGAAAACATTGACACCTTTTTCATGATTCTGAGAATTAAAAAAAAAAGGAATAAACAAAAGGTTATTTGATTTTTATGATTGCGGTAATAAATGTACGTGGACAATTAAACGGAAAGTGGACCTTTTTATTATTTGGGTTTTTCCGGTGGCTACCTATATGATTTTTTTACAGAAATTGCACCCACATTTAAGGGTGGTCATTATTTGGAAAGTTTTGCACAGTTTGAAACGTACAAGTGCTGAATCAGGTATATAGCCAGCCGCCCTTAAAATATGCGCCCATTTATAAGTACCTGGCAGTAAAATATTCAAAAATACGTAGTATTTATAGGTGTGCATTGATCGATTTTTGGCATTCAGCCAGTGCCGACGAACGCGAACAGTAAAAGTGATTTTTCTCCAGTTTTTTAAAAGTGAATAACAACAAAACATAAAATATATCAATATGGAAAACAACAAGTGCCCATACTTGGATGAATATTGTTACGTTTGTGGTCATATCGTCCGAAAAATACAGAAAAAAGATCGAAAAAATTTGTTTACTGAGCAATTCAAAACCGCGTATTGTAATTATTTCGATGAAGCAGATTTAAGTGGTGCAAATTTTACGCCGAACACAGTGTGCAACAGTTGTTATACTACCCTTTGTTGTGTAATGTAAACATGTAAATTATAGTTGTGTGAACAGTTCCTCTTGCACATTGTATGTTTATTATAATTATGATACACCCTGTCAAACTAGTTTGTAAGTTAGTTTAAGTAACAATGTATTCTATTCATTTTAAAGACTTTCAATAAAGAAACACATACTTTTTATATAGAATAAAACATGGTGTCAGGTGTGTCAGTCAAATAAAATAAAATAAAGTAAATTATTCAAAGAAAAAAAAAAAAAAAAAAAACAAGTCTAGTCAATTGAAGATAAAAGAAAAGTCAAATAAAGTAAAAGGTCATGTCCAATAAAAGCGAAAATATGAGTGCAGTGAACAGAATTAACTTAAAGGCATCCAATATGGCTTCTGAGTGGAAAAATTGGCTTAGTCATTTTCAAATATATTTGATGGCGTCAAAATTAAGTGAAGAGCCAGATGCAAGGAAAGTAGCCTTACTTTTACACCATATGGGTCCTGACTGTCTTCAAATTTTTAATTCTTTTAACAAGGGTCTTGCCGAAGTTAAATATGAGGAGCTAATAAAATTGTTTGCTAATTATTTTGTACCACAAGTGAATTTGACGATGGAACGCCATACATTTTTTACAAGAAAACAAAATGGCGATGAATCAATTGATGAGTATGTAACTGCATTAAAAAATCTGAGTCTTACATGTGATTTTGGTGGCTTAAGAGAAGATCTTGTTAAAAATGTTTTTATTTGTGGACTCGCATCAAATTTGCAACATATTAAAGAGCGTTTATTAAGTGAAGGTGATGTCAAATTGGATAGAGCAGTACAAATAGCAAAAAATATTGAAACTGCTCGTGAAAATGCTAGTCAACTTGATGGTCTAGCTATGAATGCATTAGAGAGCAAGTCGCATTTTTCAAAAACAAACTTTCAACAGAAGATCAACAAAAAATGTAACAAATGTGGTCAGTTTCACAGACACAAATGTCCTGCTGAAAATGCAACTTGTCATGGCTGCAATAAAAAAGGTCACTATCTAAAGATGTGCTTTGCAAAAAAAAATCAAAAACAAAATGTCAATGTTGGTGGTAGAGGTTATGGTGAACATAAACACCAACAGCACAGTGCCAATAAATATGTAAAAAATTTGCAATATACAAATGATGAGGAGTCTAATGATTTATTTGTGGGAACATTGTCTTATGGTCAACAAAAGGGGTGGAACATTGTGGTTAAAATTGAAAATAGAAAGGTGGAATTTCAAGTAGACACAGGGGCTGATGCTAATATCATTTCTCAACAAATGGCTGAAAGTCTTGGACTCCTGAATTCTGGCTGTGTTAAGGATACAAATACAAATATTAACACTTTTAGTGGTGAGAGGCTGCCAATTATTGGTAAAGTAGATGTGGAATTATTTTATGATCGTAGTCGATATGTAGATGTATTTTATATTATAAATTTAAAATGCAAAAACATAATAGGCCTTAATTTGGCCATTAAAATGAATTTGGTAAAAACGGTAAAAACACTATCAACTGAAAATGTTATTGATAGCAATTTAGATATGTTTGAAGGCTTAGGGCTAATTCAAAATGAATGTAAGCTAGTTATAAAACCTGATGTAAATCCTGTCGTAGATCCGCCAAGAAGAATTCCATTTTCGTTACATGATTCATTGAAACTTGAATTGGAGCGAATGGTCAGTTTAAAGGTTATTGTACGTGTTGAGGAACCAACGGAATGGGTTAGTTCAATTGTTTTAGTATCAAAACCGAATGGAAAATTAAGGGTATGTCTAGATCCCCGAAATTTAAACAAAGCAATTTTACGACCTCATTTCCAATTTCCGAATATTGATGATTGCAAGGCGAAGTTAAGTGGTTCTAGGTTTTTCAGCACATTAGATGCTAACAGTGGTTTCTGGATGGTGCCATTGGATGAGAATTCTTCTAAATTGTGCACATTCAATACCCCTTTTGGAAGATATAGGTTCTTACGTTTGCCATTTGGTATAAACGCGGCTCCGGAGATTTTTCATGCGGAGATGGTAAAGTTATTTGGAGATATAGAGGGTTTAATAATTTATATTGATGATTTTTTGATACATGCCAAAACTGTTGAGGAACATAATACAATTTTAGGAAAGTTGCTTGAAAGGGCAAGGGCGGTCGGTCTTAAGTTTAATAGGGAGAAGTCAAAGTTTCTGTTGAACAGAATTAAATTCATTGGTCATGTATTTGATAAGGATGGAGTCAGGGCTGATGAGGAAAAGATTAATTCGATTTTGGAAATGCCAATTCCTGAAAATGTATCTGAACTCCAACGCTTTTTGGGCATGGTTAACTATCTCGGGGGGTTTATGGAAAATTTATCGTTGAAAAATAAACATTTAAGAAATCTTTTGAGAAAAGATATTTTGTGGCATTGGGAGGAAGCTCATACCCAAGAGTTTGAGAATTTGAAAAGGGAAATAACAAAAACGCCAGTGTTAACTTATTTTGATCCCAATAAGCAGTTAACACTTACAGTCGATGCGTCTAAATTCGCAGTCGGGGCGGCGATTTTGCATGGTAAAAATCCTATTGCTTTTGCGTCAGCATCTTTGACAAGCGCTCAGACCAACTACGCGCAAATCGAAAAGGAATTGTTCGCCATTCTTTTTGGTTGTGTAAGATTTCATGGCACTAGGGTAAATGTAGAAACTGATCATAGGCCATTGGTGTCTCTATTTAATAAGCCGTTATACAAAATACCTGCAAGGTTACAACGCTTCATGTTACGCTTGCAATGTTATGACTTAAATGTTTTTTATAAACCGGGAAAATTGTTGTATATTGCTGATACACTTTCTAGATGTCCTTTAAAAGAAAAGGCACTACAAGAATTTGACAAAGATGTCACAATTCATTGTAATTTTTTGAAATCTCACTTGGAGGTACCTTTTTCGAATGTTGAACACATTAAGCAACAAATATATAGCGATGAAACTTGTCAGAAAATCAAATGTTATATTCGGGACGGTTGGCCAAAACAACAAAAATTTGTTGATAGAGAAGTCGTGCCATATTACAAAATCAAAGAGGAATTAACTGTTGTCGATGATATAATTCTTAAGGGAAACCAAATTTTAGTTCCTAAATCAATGCGTCGTCAAATGTTGGAAAAGCTACACGAAGGTCATATGGGCATTCAGAGATGTCAAAGCTTGGCGCGTAAAAGTATTTTTTGGCCGAACATGTACAACGACATATATAACATAGTGTCAGGTTGTGAAATATGTCTAAAGTATCGCAATTCAAATGCTAAACAGGAAATGATTCCGCATGAGATTTATAATATTCCGTGGTATAAAGTGGGTAGTGATATTTTTGAATATGACAAGAGAAAGTATTTGATTGTGGTAGACTACTATTCAAAATATTTTGAAATTGATGTTCTAGAGAATGGATATTCTTCCGGGAATGTTATTGTGAAACTTAAATCCATATTTGCGAGGCATGGAATACCAAAAATTTTTATTTCGGACAATGGTCCACCTTACAATTCTAAGGAATTGAAAATTTTTTTTAAGGATTGGGGAATTGAACATAGAACCTCAAGTCCTTACTTACCTCGTTCAAACGGTCTTGCTGAAAGAGCAATTCAAACTGTAAAGAAAATGTTAAATAAATGTCGAGAAAGTGGAACGGATCCATATATGGCTCTATTGCTGTATAGGACTACTCCAAGGGATAACATGCCAAGTCCTTCGGAACTTTTAATGTCCCGAAGTTTGAGAACCAAGTTGCCATCAGTTTCAGAAAATTTTCAACCTAGATTGGTTAATAGGGAGGAATATGAAAGTCAACTGAGAACTAAAACGATGAAATCTGCTGCACGGTACAATAAGGGTGCTAGGGGGAAAAATTCAATTAAGCCTGGTGATAGAGTTATGTTCAAAAGGAATGAAAAATCGTTTTGGTATTCAGGGGAGGTTATGGAAAACTGTGAGGAACCAAGATCTTTCGTTGTCAGGGATAATGATGGTGCATTATATAGAAGAAATGAGCAGCATATTTTAGTAAAACCAGAACCATTAACGGGCTCCAATGAGATCGTAAATAATAATAGATCCGAAAAAACAAATGAAATCGTAAATAATAATAGATCTGAAAAGACAAATGAAATCGTAAAGAATAATAGATCTGAAAAGACAAATGAAGTCGTAAATGAAACTGAAGCTGTAACTGAAGATGAAATTCCTCGGGGCAGTGGTAATTATGTAACTAGGACTGGTAGAAACATAGTTCCTCCTTCAAGATATGATGATTATATTGAATTTGATTGAGAGAAAATTAGAAGCTTTTGTTGTTTACTGTAACTTGCTTGTGTAATTTAAAAAACTTAAAAAAAGGAAGATGTTGTGTAATGTAAACATGTAAATTATAGTTGTGTGAACAGTTCCTCTTGCACATTGTATGTTTATTATAATTATGATACACCCTGTCAAACTAGTTTGTAAGTTAGTTTAAGTAACAATGTATTCTATTCATTTTAAAGACTTTCAATAAAGAAACACATACTTTTTATATAGAATAAAACACCCTTCTAAAATGGATTCACGGAAAAAGTAGAAAGTTATCTTTTATGAAGCCAGTAATTTGGGTGGAAGACACAACTGGACATGATGAATCCAGGTGCTATGCATGCATAAATTTTCGTCCTGGATTAAACAGACAACAATTGAAAACAAAAGTATACACTGCTGCATTTACTGCCACACTTCCAGTGCAACGCCCTGCTGATACCGATGCACCTAAACCTCCGAGTGCGGATACTGTGTCCCTGCTAGCCGAAACCGTTTTCACCAATCCGACCGATTTGGATGATGCTGATTGGATACCCGATATTGAAAATAGTGCACCACAACCGCTACCACAAATCGAAATGGATTACATTGTGGCCAAGCTGGGACTATCACAACACGACTCCGAATGGCTGACATCATTTTTGAAGAGAAGAAAACTCACACAGCAAAATGTCAGCGCAACATCATACCGACAACGCCAAGCTGACTCAGACCATGAATATGAACAACCTACGAAGAAAACAAGATCATCAGAACCACAAGCGTCAACTTCTACAAGGATGGATATTGCCAATAATTGAAAAAATGTTCTAAATTTTGTTTTTATGCATATTATAATTGCGTATTAATTGCATATTATTTTATTTTCATTAAGTTTTTATAAATAAAGTTTTTTTTTGCATGATAATTTTTTAATTTATATTTTTATTTTTATTTTAAGGGTGGTGGCTATAACTGATTTTTGAAATTCATACCTTTACTCAATTGCGAATAAAAGCGAAACGCGTGCATCGATTTTTATGATCTTTGTCTCATTTTGCTCATAGGTTATGTGACTTTGCGAAAAAATAACTAGACTTGAAACTTTTTTCCATTTTGGATTTTTTATGTATTTTTAAAAAAAAAAATTTAAATTTTTAGGCAAAAAATAATTTTTTCCCTTCATACATTCATTTTTAACTTCGAAAGTGTTACTTGTATAGGAAAACTATATATGAACAGATTAAGGGAATTGTAATTCTTAATTTTTTAAAATTTATTTCAACTAAATTGGGCTAGGGGTTGTCGAGCTATGTCAAACAACAGGGCCTAAAACGTGATAAATTCCCCTATACGATAGTACTAACTTCAAATCGATACTAACTTCAAATCGCAGGTAAGAAGACAAAACGAATGATGCAGAAATTCTTCTTTTTGGGTCCAATTTCACATACAGTTCACAGAATTGAGTTGGCAAATCATGTGTTGTACTGTGTTAGAGGTAAAATAAAAAACTAAAACATCACAAGTAAAAAAAAAAAATGCATTTACTGCCTGTTTTTCAAAATAAAATAAAAATTTTCGATTGGGAGTCAAATTTGTTTTTGCTTAAACTTCTAAACGAATTTTTTTATTTAAGTTTGAAAAACAGGCAGTTAATTTAAAAATGAACTATTCTGAGGTACATAAAGAAGCATTTCTGGAAGATTTCAATAAAAAGCGAATATAAAAAATTCGTCATATACATCAAAACTTCAAAGAATCTAGAAACCGAACAAGATCCCCTTAGCTGCCAAAAAAAAAAAACACTTAAAAACCTCACATTAGCCATCATTAATGCCATTTAACTGTATATATGATATCCATGGACTATAATGCAAAAAAATTCAAGGAGCCAATTCGATATACAGAAGAATCTCCAATTACTTTTTGTTAAGATATTTATTGTAGTTTCGTTTTCTAAAGCAAAAAAAATGTAAGAAAAAAATGTGAGAATGTAAGAAAAGATAAACTCACTGTTTTATTGTTGGTATTTTGTTTAAGCTTTGATATCGTTGCAAACAAGACGTGTTAAGTGTAGGTAATTCTCATTCCCTCTGTAGTCTTGTTTGCTGATAGCTTTGGCCTCCAACAATAAATTTCATTTTTTTTTATCAATTATAAAAAAGGGAATTAAGCACAATATATAAAATCTTTTAGTAAAAAAATAGTTATAAAGGAAGGTTGTGTGATAACGCTTGCAATAAAAGGTTTATAATGAAAATACTAACACAATTTAATAGTCCATTGACTAATAAATATTCCATTCCATTAGCATATCGGTGATACACTCTCTTCATTCTCAATTAGCTTCGTCCTCTGGAAAATTAGAACGTATGACCTGTACTTTGCCAGCCGGACGGACGGTTATGCTCCAACTAAGTCAGGAGGTGAGATTAAGTCAATTAGTGTGCTAAGAAGTGGGTCTAGGACTTATATTTTTATACGTTACAAATTTGAACGCAAACGCATGAATTATAGATGATGAATTATTAATGAAATGAAACGCAGGGTATTATAAATGATCCCAGGTAGGTTTTTCAATCGTGCAAGAGTCTACTGGGAATCTCATAAGGAGCGTTTTAAATCATTGACGAGCGCATTTTGTCAAGAATCGTATAAGACTCGTGTAGGAATTATTTTACAACTCGTGAAATGCTCAGCCATATAACTGAGCTACCTAAATAAAAGCGGCAAGCGTCTTTTTCATGTCTAAGCCTCTTATCTTCATACAATTAATAGAAAACAAACCTTTAGATCGCGAATTCAACACCACCCGGTTGGTTCTTTTATTAAAAATGTACTGGAAATAGAGTTTTTATGTTTATAAAAAAGCTCGACGCTCTAATTAAAAAGCTCAGTAATTGTTATATGATTTATACAGAAAGTCGCAAAAGGTTCATTTAATGCCAGATTAACGAAAGTTAAACAAAGTGTAACATTGTTATTTTTCTACACTTGAAATAAGGATTAAGATATTGTTTTGGGATTAGCATGGAAAAGATTCCAAGATTAAACGACGAGCGTGTCAGAAAATGTATAAATATTATTACTTTTTAAGTATAAGGATGTTCTTGTTATTGTTACTCATCAGATAATCAGCAGAAGATTTTTTTAAGAGGTGTATATTAACCCGGCTATTGCCATACTTTGAGTAATGAAAACAAATATGATTTTTCTTTCTAAATAATATAAATACGTCGAGTTAACACTAAAAAAGTCGAATTAAAAAAATGTTGCTAATTCCAATTTTATAGGGGTGTCACTTATATGTGACACTGGGCATAATATATTGCACAGTTTTAACATTTGGCTTTTTAGGTGATCAAAGTTAGCTTCATTTTCGTCTCCACCTCACCATCGGTTACCACACCATCCACAAGGGGGTACAGTATGATGTCGCCAGGGACATATTTAATCTTAAGTATATCCATTATTTCATTCAGTTTCAATCTTTAGCAAAATAATCTAATTTTGGCAAAATATAAGCTTAGTTACTATATATAAATATCTGTACATTGTATGAAGCTGAAAAATGTGTTTTTGTTACCCCTCTGAAAATAAAGTTTGATATGTTTTATAATGATTCCCAAAATATTTTGGTTCTAGCGTTGGCCATCCGTTAGCTGGATCATTTTTAAAAAGGAATTTGTTTCAGTTTTTCGAATTTTTTGTACTTTGCTCCAAGACGACATAAATAAAATGTGGTATCATCGAAAAGAGTTTTTGAGGCAGCATCCAATGGTATATAAAACTTGACCACTTGCGACCTACTAATTGAGATATTTAACTAAATACATATTTTCGTTACGGGTCTTCATACAAATTCTATGTATGTGGAAATAATGTTATGCTTTTCAAATTGAATCTGTTTTAAAATAATGTAAATTTATTTTTTTTTGTAATTATTCACATAAAACGCGAAAATCGCGATATATTTTATCTTTTTTTCAAATATAGGCAATATGGGTATCAAATTTTTTCATTTTTCAATTATAATAACCTGCTGATAAGCAAAAGATCCGGTTTCAAACCCTGGATGCTGCTTAATATTCTTCTTCTTTTATTGCATATCCAATTCTGAATATAAGCGATTACATGCAAGTTAAAAATAAGTAAAATATTAAATTTAAAAATAACTTAAAGTTAGGTATAACATATGTATATACAATTGGGGGATTCACAAGGTGTCATAAAGTCATATGTCTTAAAATATAACATGATCAAGTACGACTGTTGTGAGCAACCCTTCATAATTTAATGTGCTATTAATTACGACAGCACAATAAACATAGCAAGCAACGTTCTATTTATTTAAGACACTTTTTGTTTACAAACCAACAACAATATTTTTAAACCATTGTAAAATGTTAGAACAGTGCCATTCAACCTATGGTACGCGAAAAATTTCCAGGTGGTACGCGAAATCTTTTAAAATTTTAACGATTTCTATTTTGCAATTGGAAACAAAAAGAAAAAATTGATATATCCTGTAATCCAACACAAAAAATAGCTTTCCAAAACACGAATCTTTTTTCATTTTGGATGAAACAGAAAACTGAATATGAATCGTTATATCGTGAAGCAGTTAAGTATTTGTTGCCATTCACCTCCACATATTTATGTGAACAAGGATTTTCCTCAATGGTGATAATCAAAAATAAATACCGAACAACGATGAACTTGGAGCCAAATATGAGATTAAAGTTAACAAAAATTAAACAAGACATAAAATCTCTAATATCAAAAATATAAAATTAATTGCAAATACATTTTTGTTTCGTTTTTTTTGAATAGTTCTATTGTAAAGTTTATTTTTTTATTAAATTATATTTAATAGTTGGATAAAAATCAAATGAAAAATTTACTCGATCTGTTAAGTTTTTTATAAATGCATTATTTTTAATTTTGTTTCGTTTTTTATTAACTTTGAATAATTCTTTCTTAATGTTTAATTTCTTAAATTTTTTAAAAACTTCTTTTTTAACTAATTTATTATAAGTTGTACATATAAAAATGAAATATTTCCTTATTAAAATATATTTTTAATGTACATGTTCTTGTTATGTTTTTTGTTATTTTTATTATTTTTTTTTAATTTTATTGTTTTTTATTATTAATAAATAAAATGGATTACAAATTTTAAAATTGTTTGGTATTTATTGATCTAATTATTTTTTCAGTACATTATATTTTTTTTTTTGGTGGTACGCGAAAAGTTTGTCGTGAATTTAGTGGTACACGAGCCAAAAAGGTTGAATATCACTGTGTTAGAACATTATGACAATAAACCATGATAGCACACCTTGTGAATACCCCAAATGTATAATTAAAACTTAATTTATATAATATTATTGACTATTTGTATAAATTCTTCTCTTTTCCTCGCTGTATGAACTAATTCACCTATTGTTCTTAAGCCAGTCCAGTTTCTTATGCTTTTCAACCACGACATTTGCTTTCGCCCAATGCCTCTTCTTCCCTCAATTCTGCCTTGTACGATCAGTTGTAGCAATTCGTATTTATTACCTCTTATGATGTGACCGAGATAGGAGGTTTTTCGACGTTTTATAGTTTTTAGAATTTCACGTTTTTTTTTGTAGTCTATTTAATACTGCTGTGTTCGTTACTCGGTCAGTCCATGGAATTTTTAATAATCTGCGATAGCACCACATTTCAAATGCTTCTAATTTATTCATGTAAACAACTTTCAGTGTCCATGCTTCGACTCCGTACAATAGTACTGACCACACATAACATTTCATAAATCTAATACGGAGATTTATATTAATGTCACGGCTTGTTAATAACTTCTTTAATTTAAGGAATGAGCTTCTAGCCATTTCTATACGTACATTAATTTCTTTGTCACATTCCCAAGTTTCTTGTAGCCAACAGCCAAGATATTTAAATTTTGAAACTCGTTCAATAGGTTCGTTGCTAATATGTATATTGCAACCAGTGTATGGATATTTATTTCTGCTGATTATCATATATTTTAAGTCCGTATTAGTTGCTTTTTGCATTAACGGCGCACAGTGGCGCCCGTAGAGCAAGCGAGGTTGCAAAAATCAAAATTTTCATGAGTGCCGACGAAGTTTTGAATAAACCCATGTTATAGGAAACTTTTCAACGATTTCAAATATGCCACTCTTAATAATATCACTTTTTTAGTTTAGAAGATATAACCGTTCAACCGACTTTCGGTTTTCAAAAAAACACACAATTTTTAGTCAATTTGTTGCGATTTCAGGTGTAATATCACGAAAAATAGGTAACGAATCGCCTTATTTTTTGTTTGTATTGATTGATGTATTTATTAAATGTATAATGATAAAAAAAAATTAACTGTTTGCTTTGTGTTTCTCCTGGTAAATCACTATTTAAAAACTATCCGTTTTTTCACTATTTTTCAACTTTGACGGAAAATAAAAAAAAACTATATTTTTCTATATTTGCCATATTTGCAAAACCTGTTCTTTGATTATTTCTTTACATAATTCAAAAGGTTTTATCTGCCCGTACGTGCCCGTTTAGCTTCTAGAGGTAAAAAAGTTTAAAAAGACATGGTTGCAGAAATTGTATGGCGTCCATCCCTTATATGTTTTGACTGACAGTAGTTTGATCTAATAGTTTGAAAAAAACTACTAATTGAAATTAGAAGGTACGTACCTCACATAAGCAATACTTTGGCGTACAAATGGTCAGGAACAATATTGACTTATGGTCCCTACAGGTAGGCACAAATTTTATTTGGACACGTGCATAATATCAAAATTGCATTATTCAGCCTAAATCCATATGTATGCAGGGAACAGGTAAATTTTTAGGCATGGTAGCATAAGCCTATATATTGCAAAATAAGCATAATGCCTGGATTAGTCTACGCCTGAAAGTTGGCGCAACAATTACTGAAACCATTAAACAAATTAAGTACTGAAAACATGGCGTTGAACAATTTAAAATTATTTGAACTGTTTAGAAAGTCAACCACACCAAAGTTTTTCACGGAAGTGAAAATTCTTCCTGAGAAGTTGACATTGATCAGCAAATGGGGCTGCGATGGATCATCCGGACAAAGCGTTTATAAGCAAAGGATATCTTTCGATGACGCTACAATATCGGACGGAAATATGGTTTATGGCATCTGTTGTTCCTTTGCGGAAAAAAACGGATGATTCCCTACACTGGAAAAATCTACGTCCGTCATCAGTGCATTATTGCCGACCAATAATGTTTCGGTTTGCAAGGGAATCGGCAGAACTCATAAGGACTACGGTGAAGGACATTGAAGAACAAATAAGCAAGATTAAGCCTACAAAGCTGCAAATTGGAGAAGGAAAATATATTGAATGCAATTACGAGTTCCACCTGACCATGGTTGACGGAAAAGTCGTAAACGAACTGACAGGAACAACATCAACAATGTCATGCCCGATTTGCAAAAAGAGTCAGAAGAACTTTTTTCAATTCGATTCAATTTATTTCATATATAACTAGCGGACCCCGATGCACTTCGTTGCAACCAACCAAAAAAAGAAATGAAATATTCTAGATTTTTTTTATGAAATGAATGCATTGTATTTAAAAATTATTAATGTTAATCCAAAACATTTGGATATACAATATTTTTCGTTTGTCCATTTGAAGCGAGCACAAACAAACAATTTGGAGTTCCAACTCTTGAGCAGGCCACGTATAGCTGTCCATGTGAAAAGCACGGCTCCCTCAAATTTAATCCGCATATTTGAAGCGTTTGTCCTTGCGCCTTATTGATGGACATGGCAAATGATAGACGCACTGGGAAATCATGTCTTCTTGTTTTGAAATAAATACATATTAAATTGAATTCATATATATTTTACCGGTTTGTGGATCTATCATTCGTATATTGATATGATAGCCGTCGTCACCTTTCCAGTACAATAATGGATATTGTAATGCATCATAGCTGCGGTGAAGCTCTGAAACACGCAGTAATTCTTCATTTCTTCGATGTAGCACAATATCGCGAGATTGAAACTGGTCTCCAACAATTACAATGGCCACTTCATCAATTGTTGGTGCATTAAATCGTCTCGCATGCTCTCCAAAGGGCGTTTTGTCTGCCCTGATAACGATTCTGTGATCATCAGTTGGCATACGATCGAGAGCGGTTTTAAACAATTGAATTAATTCATTGTGCTGATGTAAGAATGTTTGAAGTTCAGAAACAATTTGTCGCCTTGCACGCGCAGCAATTGTACAACGCCGATCCAATTCACGATTTGCATCTCCGATAAAATAGATTTGCAAAAATTGATGATCAGCATCAGGATATGGCAATAAGGAACCAGCTCGATGATAAATCTGACCTTGAATCTGTAATATTTGTGAAATGTAATTAGATGTTGGGTCAGAATTCTTGAACACATCAAAAAAATTGCTGCTCAGATCACATTTTTCATATGATATTCCGCATGAAGTAATCACCTTAAAAGTCGGCATGAAATTGTCTCTTACAATTTTGGTCGCACCAAAAGAAGTCATTTGAAATGCCGCATTGTATTCTTGAATGTGAGCCAAAAAATGCTTAGATGTTTGGCACGTTCCAAAAATGAATGAATGAAGTGGATCGGGGGGAGATTCAAATGCTGGCAGTCTCACTTTGCCATTAGCACAACACATGCAGGCGTTTCACCTTGAAATTTGGCTGCATCACAATGTGGACATCTCACCGTCATTCCACCAATATTGGCATGTTCACTATAAACATTTTCGCTATTGTAAGCGAAAGCAGCATATTCCATCTCTTGCACAGCACGACGTGAAAGTCGTGTCGTTCGTCTCGATGCTGGATTTAATGGATTTGGATCTGCCGATCTTTGACGACGTGCGTTTCGTAATTGTTGTACTTGATTTTGTTGTGAGTGTTGCTCTAAACTTTGCGATCTCCTTTGATTAAATCTATAGGTAGAATTACGCGTACGTCGACCTATAGTTGATCGTCTGATTGGCGGCATTTTTTTTCTAAATCAATGAAATTAATTCAATATGAATTAAGTATTGTTTATTTAGGAATAACTCAAAAAAGTATTGTTGTTGTGTGAGTGCTGTTATGCGTTGCATTTAATTAAACTTTCTCAAAAAATCAGTAAAGTAAAACAAAATTGTTTTGTTTATTTGGAAAGTATGTAAAAAAAAAAATGGTTTATTATTTAAAAAATATGGTGTTTTTGAATGATTAATTGAGATGATTCAATTTTATTAGCTTAAGATCATAAGAAATATTTATTTGGTTTCGCGTATTCATTTATTTATTTGTTGTAAAAGAATGAAGAAATAGTGTTTTCCAAAATTCAATTATATTCCATTTTTTTCCATAATTTCATCGTATTGGATCATCCATTATTGAAATGGGATATAAAAAAGCACCGTACGCAGTAACAACAATGTCCACATTACGAATGAATTCGATATTGAGTACACGCTAAATGGATGATGCAATAAGATGAAATTATGGAAAAAAATCACTTTTCACTATGTTTTCTGGAATCCGACCACATTTTTTGCACTGAACACACTTAAAATCACCTTTTAAATTTTCAATACTTACCAATATTTATGAAATTAAAAAAAAAAAAATCACTTGTAATAAAATTCCAATTGGAAAGCAGCGAATGTATGACCGGCTGTATCAGAATCCAAGAGTGAAAGAAAGTGATTTGCAAACATGTGCATTTCATCAGGTTCATCTGTTTGACATTTGTATGCTGTCAATCAAATGAATGTGTGTATGTATGAGTTTGTGTATTAGGTTGGATAGATTTTTTTCGTTAGGTCGAACCGAAATTTAAACTTTTTTTTTCAAATGTTGAATTTTTTCAGGAAAAAAATTATAACTGGAGAATGGCTAGACCGATTTTGGATTTCAAAATCAACTAACCATCATCACTCCTCGCTGTACCTTCCCTAAAAATTTTATGGCAATCGGTCGAGCCGTTCTCGAGTTATGGAGTGACAATCAAAATGTACACTTCTTTTTATATATATAGATATGTTACATCTCAATTTTATATAATTAGTTGTAAAGAGTTTAAGATTAGTATCTTTTTCTGCTTAATTATAATATATTTCAATTAGTTATCATATACATATATATAGACAGAATTATATTGGAGGTAAAAATTTAGCAAAAACCTATTTAAACGCCTTTTTTCGTTTTATTTTTATATTTTTTTATCGATTTTATATTATTATTTGTCAGAAGAACTTTGGTAATTTAAACGATTCTACAAATGAGGAGAATTACGAATATGGAATGTCACCATTGCACGCAAGGATAAGGTGTATGGAATTCTTGCTAAAACTGGCATATACCCTACCACAAGAGGAGGAAAACTTCGATGAAAATACATCAATAAAGGATAAGGAAAAGATCAGAAAGAAGCAAATACAGGATGCTTTTTTTAAACAAGTTGGACTAAAAGTAGACTGTCCCAAGCACGGATACGGTAACTCAAACGACGGAAACACTTCTAGGAGATTTTTTGACAATGATGATGCAGTAACTAGAATCATTGGAATTGACAATCAAATCGTGAAAAGATTGGGAACGATCTTGGATGTTTTAAACTGCAAAGAAAATGTCAATTCTACAAAATATGGAAAATATGCGTCGAAAACTGCATCTCTTTTAGCAGAAATATATCCACAGAAGAAGTTAACCCCGACCGTCCATAAAATATTGGCGCATGGCAAAGATATAATTGAGTACCAGTCTTTGCCAATTGGAGAGCTTTCTGAAGAAGCACAGGAGTCTCTTAACAAATTTTATAAAAAATATAGATTGCAGAACATATTCAAAGCATCAAGGGTAAGGCAAAATAAGGACCTCTTCAACATGTTGGCAGCATCTTCCGATCCACTTATTTCTTCCCTGCGGCATGTGAAGTCACGAATAGAGTTACAAAATAATTATAGTTTAGAAATGGTTAGTCTTTTAGATATACCTTCTCTTACGAATTGTGATGAATATTTTACAGAAAATTGAAAAAATAAATTTAAAAAAAAAAAATAATTTTTTTTTTTAATTTGTTGGGTAATAATTTAAAACATAAACCCCTTAAGAACAAAATAAAAACAATCTAAAAATGTAAAAATAATTTTTTTTAGTTACCATAAAATTGATTTTTCTACTAATTTTAACTTTGATAACCCATAAGTAGGCCCCTACAAAGCGTAGCACCCTTTCCAAACGCTCATTTCATAGGCTGAACAGTTATCTATCATATGCTGTTTAAACTGTTCAATTATCTTATTCGGTTCAAAAGATATGATTTTTGCAACGAAAAAACTCAAATGGCGCCACTGTGCGGCGCTTAAGAGACGCTGCAGATCATTCATGTTGTCTGCCAATAGTGTTGTATCATCTGCGTAGCGAATATTGGTTATAACCATTAACTTTTATTCCAATGTCCATATGATTAAGAGTTTCTTCAAATATGCATTCTGAATAAATATTAAAAAGCAATGGAGATAGAATGTATCCCTGACGAACACCTCTGTTAATGGGAATGCTTTCAGTCACTAGATCTCCAACACGGACTTCGGTATTTTGATTCCAATATAAAGATTTTATACAGTTAATATCCTTACTGTCTTTATTAATTAATCTTAGTATTTCTATTAACTTATCGTGTTGGACTCTGTCAAATGCTTTCTCGTAATCAATAAAGCAAAGAAATACGTCTTTTTGTACATCCTTGCAATTTTGTATTAGCACTTGTATGCTAAACAGAGCTTCGCGAGTTCCCATAGCTTCTTTAAAACCAAACTGTGTTCTCCCCATATACAATTCACATTTTTTGTATATACGTTGATGTATAATTTTTAAAAATATTTTTAGTGAATTACACATTTAACTAATTAATCTGAAATCCTTACATCTTTTTGCATTATTCTTTTTTGGCAGTGCTTTAAATGTAGATTTTAGCCATTTTTCTGGAAAGCTGCCTGTATTATACACATGATTAAGAACTTTCTCAAGTATATTAATTTTTTAATTAAAAATCAAATTCCGGTAAAAAGTTTTCCAGCTATATGGAAGAAGGTGGAATACCTCACAAGGAGATATCGTTTTGTAATCGAAAGTAATCACCCAGGTCATATTGCAAACAAAATGGAATTGTGCAAACTTTATACAAATATAGAATCGCGAAAAGATTTTTTATAAATTTTTTATTTTTTATTGTAATTGTATTTTTCACATTTTGATAAATTGAAAAATGTAAAAATTTGATACCCATATTGCCTATATATGTGACGCGCAAAATAGAAAGGGACCTAAGGGTAAAAACCATTTTAAAGATTTAAATACGTGTATCTTTGGTGTACCATTACAGAGCGTGTTGGTATTGGTCTCATTTGAAAGCGACACATCTCATGACGTCAGGAACGTGTTGGTCAACCTTGAAAACGCGCTCGGATGTTGTCCACATCAAAAAAAGTGAAAATTAATTTTTTTACCCTTAGGTCCCTTTCTCTATGCGCTGTCATATATGAAGTTAATATCCATAGCGATTTCCGCGTTTTATGCAAATAAAAATAAAATAACATTATTTTAAAACAGATTCAATTTGAAAAGCATAACAATATTTACACATACGTAGAATTTGTATGAAGACCCGAAACGAAAATATGTATTTAGTTAAATATCTCAATTAGTAGGTCGCAAGTGGTCAAGTTTTATATACCATTGGATGCTGCTTCAAAAACTCACGGATGGCCAACACTAGTACCAAAATATTTTGGGAATCATCATAAAACATATCAAGCTTTATTTTTAGAGGGGTAACAAAATAACTTTTTTTTGAGTCGCTCTAATGTACATATAAGTAAGTAAATATGTGAAATACTGCCCAGTGGCACCAGCAGGTGACAATAAAGCCTTATTTTTAACTAAAAGGCAATTAATGTATTGACTATAATCACTCATATTATAAGCTTGAGTATCTTACAGTATGAATCAACAAATATTATTCCGGTTCTTACCCTTTTGGCATTTTTACAACAATTTATTTATCACAACACAGGACAGCAAGTATAAAACAAAAAACTTTTTGAAAAAAGTGAAACAATTTCATAGTTTATGTAATTCCAGAGTTGTAAAAAAAAATTTAAATTTAAAATAGTTTTATAGATATGCTAGAGAAAATCGCTAATCATCGTCACCTATAGGTGACACTGGGAATTGCCGGGTTCAAAACAATCGTCTAATAAACAGCCTATGCTAGCTGGGATATCCTTCAATTGTTCTGCGATAATATAAATTTCGTGATTTTCTAAATGACCCTGCGGGAAACCTGGAATTAAGTATCTCCATGTCACTGTGAAACAATTTCATAGTTTATGTAATTCCAGAGTTGTCAAAAACAAAAAAAAAAAAAAAAATTTAATTTAAAATAGTTTTATAGATATGCTAGAGGAAATCGCTAATCATCGTCACCTATAGGTGACACTGGGAATTGCCGGGTTCAAAACAATCGTCTAATAAACAGCCTATGCTAGCTGGGATATCCTTTAATTGCTCTGCGATAGTATACATTTCGTGATTTTCTAAATAACCCTGCAGGAAACCTGGAATTAAGTATCTCCAAGTCACCACGTTTGTCGACTATTTTGCTGACAGTGTCAACAAAGCATCTACACAGACAAATGATCTTTCAGACGATATTGTTGTGTTTGGAAATTAAGCCCAACAAAGAGAGACTAAAATTTATTTTCCAAATTTCCTCAACCATAAACAAAAATTTCCTCGTTTTTTATATCTAGTCTTCTTATTTAAACTGGATTTCCATTTTGACTTCTTTTTCTTCGGAGAGCTGACAGGCATGGCCTTGATTTTTTGCAGACGGAAAGTGTATATAATACGACTACAATAGAAAGAGGGTAACAACAGCATAATATAATTTTATGATTATGTTAGTAAGAAATACGTTTTTTTTTGTTGTTAAAACTTCACACGTCACTATAGGTCAAACGATCGATTTCACTGACCAAAAGTCAAATTTCGCACATTGTGTTATCATTTCTTTTGTGTTACAACCTTATAAGAAACACATCAAAACAAATAAAAATGCATTTGGTTTTTGCAACAACAATTATACAGCTACATGACAAGCTGTCAAATGTGAATTATTAAAGTGGCATTGAAAACGTGTTCATGTGGAGTGTTTACTTTTAAACATTTAAAGTGAAAATAAAACCAAAGTGTTAATATGAATAACGAATTAATAAGTAAGTATTCGATATTTTTTATCAAAAAATCTGTCTGTATCGGTATTTTTGTATATAAATCGTAACATATTGCATGCTGCCTTAGATCGGTCGCCGAAAATGTTAAATTTTGAGGTTATGTAAGCTTTTAAATAGTAGGCAACGTTGGGCAATTGAAAGGAAAATTTAAATTTGTTTGTTAATTCGTGCTGAATCTGGAAAATATCATGTGGTTTTGCGGTTTTTGCGGTTTTATAATACTACCACTTTTTTCAGGTAAACACATTTTGCCGAATATTGATTAATTCGAAGTCTGGGTTAAACCACGCACCAAAGAAAAAAGCAAGATGCTGTGTATGTATATTAGTGTGTCCCATTAAAAAAAAAATTTTGGGGATCATTCTTAATTTGAATACTCATAAGGCTAAGAATTTTTGAGATTTTTTTCCGATTTTTCGGAGGTGGTTTAGAGGTCGCGCAAATTGATTTTGTACCAAAAATCGACCTTTTTGGGTTTTTTTTAATTTCGGTTGAAAATTGGTAAAAAAATAGATATTTCTTCAGCTTCTGAGTCAATAAACTTAAAGAAAATTTTCCGATCTTTAATTTTATGTGCATAAATAATAAGTTTCGTCAGGGATTTTCCACATTTTGATACATTATATAACAGTTTTTCGCAAATTTTCAGCAAATATGAAAAAAAATGCTTTATAACTTTTAAAATTTGTAGTAAGACTAAAAAAACTAATGATGCAGTTTAAAAGATTATGAAGTTTTAAATAAATTAGCAAAAAAAAAATGAATTTTCTCTCACCGTTCTCGAGTTATACCCTTTTAAAGCTTTGTTTACATTGTATGAAATGTATAATACTATAAGGTGTGAACTAGGTTTGCATTGCTTTAAACTTTAAATAATTGGATTTAGAAAATGTTTTACAAATAAAATAATAGTTACTTACCAGTCATACATAACAATAACATATGTAATTATTACAAGAAGTCCCGTCTTTTTAATTAAAATATTTTGTTAATCTGAAGTTTTTTTTTTTTAATTTCGAGTTTGGTTTTTCTAGACTTACCCTTACATAACTTTGCCCACTTCGAGTGCAATATTATTATTTTGCGAGAAATATTGCATAGTTCCTGATTTGGATTCCACAAATCTCTCAAACTCTTTGCTATTATTCTGGCGCTTTTGGAAATAGTACACTTTTCCACTAAATGCAATTTAAAAAATCTTTGCAGTATTTGGTTTTTTGTCGGCGGTTTGGCAGTATCAAGGTCATCAATCATTTTGCCCACATACCACACATTACTTGTATTCGACAAAGGCATATCTATTTTAAAAAAATATTACCCAATATTTCTTGGACTACTTTATGATAATTTCAACTTACCGGAGCAATAAAACTTCAGATTAACAAAATATTTTAATTAAAAAGACGGGACTTCTTGTAATAATTACATATGTTATTGTTATGTATGACTGGTAAGTAACTATTAATTTATTTGTAAAACATTTTCTAAATCCAATTATTTAAAGTTTAAAGCAATGCAAACCTAGTTCACACCTTATAGTATTATACATTTCATACAATGTAAACAAAGCTTTAAAAGGGTATAACTCGAGAACGGTGAGAGAAAATTCATTTTTTTTTGCTAATTTATTTAAAACTTCATAATCTTTTAAACTGCATCATTAGTTTTTTTAGTCTTAATACAAATTTTAAAAGTTATAAAGCATTTTTTTTCATATTTGCTGAAAATTTACGAAAAACTGATATATAATGTATCAAAATGTGGAAAATCCCTGACGAAAATTATTATTTATGCACATAAAATTAAAGATCGGAAAATTTTCTTTAAGAATATTTACTCAGAAGCCGAAAAAATACCGATTTTTTTTAGCAATTTTCAATAATAATTCAATAAAAGTCAAAAACGCTAGATTTTTGGTACAAAATCAGTTTGCGCGACCTCTAAAGCACTTCCGAAAAATCTGATAAAATTCTCAAAAATACTTTACCTTATGAGTATCCAAATTAGGAAAGATCTTCCGAGAAAATCCAAATTTTTATTTTTTTTGGGACAACCTAATGTATATATTGCTAGCCAAATTGGAGTCGATAACATTCCCACTGATAACATTCCCACTAAATGCGTAATGATATTCAATAATTTACTGTATTAATAAAATAAAAATAAAACCCATAACACATACGTTATTATATAAATGAATAAACTAGTTTTGGTTCCCAAAGGGTGAAGGGACCTGTAATGCATTAAGGCCCTAAACTGTTAATTTTTTTCTTCAATTTTGCCTATAATCTGAGTCTAGAAAGAAAATAAGTTAGTAGGGCTGTTTTTTGAGAAAAACGGATTTTTACCAAAAAAGTGAAGTAATAAAATCTTATTTTTTTTAATTTTCCCCCAATGGGTTAATAAAAATTAATATATTTTATACAGATTTATAGAGTTTATAATGATACTAACCGATCAGACATAAGATCAGAGCATAAATAGCTGAGATATGACCGATTATATACTCAAGCTTTAATGGCCCATATCTCAAGAAGTTTGACCGAGCGCCAAAAAAAAATTTTTTTCTTCTACACAGCAATGCCGCTGGTAAAATTTTGGTGTAGATCAGAGTGTTACAGGAATTCCGTATTTATGCGGCTTTGTCTCCGAAGGGTTAAGGAACGTAAAAGGCACAGCGCCGCCAAAAAGGTTAAATATTTTGATTATTTTTTTCACTTTTTTCCTCACAAAGCATTCTGAACACATTCTAGTTAACATAACCTAATATTTTGAGTTTTATGACTTTTGGCCAGTGAAATAGCTCATTTGACCTATAGTGCTCTTGCGGAATTTTGCGCTATTTTTTTTTGTTTCTCTCTCTTTCGCCTTTAGTCAGCTTTTTAAGAATAAAGACATATTTCTCTGAATGTCTTTCTACACAGTTTGTCTGTTAATATTTTTGTAAATACCTGATTCCCTAAGCAAAGAAGTCTAATTATAAAAATTAAGGTTTGAAATTATGGTGAAATTTGCCATAATTTGTTTTTTCTTTTTGTTTTTACATATGAACGTTCAGCCAGGTCTAGTCATTTGGGTATAAAAATAGCAATTTTAATAAAAAAAAAACTCAATTTTATATGTCCTTGGCTTGAGAAATTTGTTGCCTCTATCTAATTTTAATTTAAGAAACTTTGAAAAGGTTTTGGCTTCTTATAATATTTATTTTATTTGGAAACATATTTTGTTGTGCCTTTTTATGAGAGTAAGAAGTTGTATACCAGAGTTAGCTGGAACATTAGACTATCACTTCCTAGGGGCTGTCATCATAAATCTAAGTCTTTTTGGTTGATGTTTAATTTGTGCTTGCATAACATATACGCAAACACACACACACATACATACATTAAATATATAGGAATATGCATTTGTTAGTGTATGTGTTTCACCTTATTTAAAAGACAGTTAAGTTTATGGTTTAATATTACTACAACTCAAGCCCCTTTAAATTCCTACTAACTCTTAAAGCTTTTTAACCTGCCCTCTATTCGTTTGCAAGAAACCGAAATAAAAGAAGACAAAGATGGATCGTTATCGTTTAAGATAAGTATTTTAAAATGTTTGTAACATTTCTTGAAGTCGTTGTTAAATTATGTAGGCAACTTGTATTTTACTTACCAGGACTATCTTCTTGGTAGGTTTCTTTATCATAAATAAATGTTGTAATTTGATTATGGTTTTTTTTGTAGCTGGGAGCTCCAATGAAAAGAAGACTATCGTATGGTTTTTCCATATTGTTGTCTGTCGGCACTGCTGTTTAGTGTTTAGTCTTTTATAAGCTGCTTTCTATTTTAAATATATTTTTTTTATAAAGACCTGAACAGAGGTGATAAAATATTAGTTTCTTTTTATTCATGGGTTTTCTAGTAAAAAACGAGCAAAGTCCTAGAAAATTACATAATTCTTATAGAGGCATTTGGGATTTTTTTATGTAAGAAAATTAGGCAATAGAAATGTTAAGTGGTTTATAGAAATGTTTCAAAAGGTTTTGGTAAAATTTAAAAGAAATTTATTTTCAGCTATTTTAAGATAAAAGACCTGTTTTAAATTTAAATTTTTAATGTGTGAAAAGTTTTCTTATATGAATGCCAAATTTGAATTTGCAGCATCTGTATTATTAAATTTAGTGTTAATATTTGTAAGAAAAAATTTACAGCTTCACTTAAGATTTAAACTTTAATCATACAGCCAGGCCCACGATCTCGATTGCTATCGTTTGCTTGAATTTTCAATGATAAACAGCTGATTTGCGCCCCACCAACAATTTCCAGCACGCATATGCCAAAAAGCCGTAGTGGAGAATAACGACAATGAAGGTTTAGAAGAAGTTTTCTGAAAATATACCCGATAGAATTTTTTTGTATTTTCACCACTGCTTCTGGCATATGTGTAATTCCATGTCAAATCGACCAATCGTGAGACCCGACCCTTTTCGATTTGAATGAAATTTGGTGTGAAGGTTGATTTTATCCTATAAGGAACATATATTAACGAAAACAAAATTATAAAAATTTATTTTCAAAAGTTAAGTCATATTCAAAATGTCATAATTTCGCCGAATTAGCCGAATGTGTTGAGTTTATTTGTTCAATATCTCAAAAACTACTGCACATACGAAGATGATATGTATGTAATTTTAAAGAGAATAATTGGGGCTACAAACAATATATTAAAAAAAAAAATTTTTTCTTTTAAATATTATATCAACAAAATATAAAATTTTAAAAATGGACTAAGTCAAAAACCTGACTCCTTAAACTGTTCTTTAATAATCCTGAAACTTTGAAGGTGGAGTTTTTTTTCTTTTTTAAGATATGATTTTTTTTCAATTGCAACAATTATTAACGAACATAAAAGTTAATAGTATTTCATTTAAAGTGAAAGTTATTGCTTTGTTATGCGGCACAACTACCTTTTTAAATTTATTTCTAAAAAGTAGCTTTTTGTTCTGCATACGTTTACTTATTGCGGTGTTTTAAGTTGTTGACATTTTATTTTGCTTTTGCTTTTACTACTTGTTTTTCTTACGGCAATGAAGCGAAGCAAAAGCAAAATTTATTTTGTACGTTTTTGTATGAGTAATTTGCAGCATTCACCAAACAAGTTGATACGGTGCAAATTTAATGCTTAATATCTCTGGAACCATAAAATTTCGTGCAACAGGTTTTGGATTCAGAAAGGGAGTATTTAATATATATATATCCCACAACATACTAAATGTTTTAAAAAAGGGTTAGTAGGTCAAACCAATAATGAGCTGACGAAATGTCAAAATCAGTCACTTGTGTTGTGGTTGTCGACTGATGCATTTTGTTTAAATATTAAAAGAAAGTTTTCTTTACACACCAACACTAAATATTGTTTTAAAATTATATTTTTTAAAATTTTAATTTTATAAAATATATTTTACAAAATTCTATTCAGTATTTTTCGTTTACTGCTTTGTTTGTTTGTTGCTTACTCCTTTGTTTTGTATTTTGCTTTGTTTGTAGCACAGAGTTGTATTTGAATGTCTTAAATTATAAGCATTGTCGATTTTTTGTTTTCAAACTAGCCCTTTATTTGTAGACTCTACTTGCAGTATGCCTAGTTTTATGGCGTGCTACGACGTTAGCCAACTACCTTTTTATTTGCGGAATTGTTGATATGGAAACACAGTCATTTGTCTACAAATAAATGGATTATGTTTCAAATGTTAAACCTTCCGCCCGACAAGTCGATACTTTGTGGGCCGCTTAAGATAACGACAATTGACTTGTTGGTTTCTTTATTTGTTAATTTTTTATACCCACCGCCGAATAGATGGCGGGTATTTCGATTTAGCGATTCCGTTCCTAACAAATGGAAATAATCATTGGATACTCTATTAAATATATATTGGGCATCCTTGTTAAGACGATCAAGCCAAGTTCTTCCACTTGTTTTTCTGTCTGTTAAAAATAATTTTCAGACGATACCTTCGTTTAATATGAAAATGGACTAAATCGGCCCTTGTTTTATTAAGCTGCAATGCAAATTTACCCCAAATATAAGAGTTGTATATGATGAGCAGAGCTCTTATATTTGCGGGATGAGCTAAATCAACCAATTTTCAATATTTTTTATATGCGAGAAATATTTGGTATTAAAAATGGGTATACAAATTCCCTTGTGTACACTTACATTAGTACCTGTCTTATGAACTTACCTCATGATGGTCTAATCTCTGGATAAATAACAATGAGTTTACAAACGCCTCTTTCTGAGAACAAGACCTCACTCAAAGATTAAACCCTTTTTGACCCGTCCTCGTATAATAAATAAATTTTTTTACATACACAAAATCTAAATAAAATTCTTTTTACTTAAATTTGGTAAGTTTTAAAAATTCGGCACGGCTGATTATAGTCTTATGAGATATTTAATAATTTTGGTTTATCGTCGATTTAGGAAAATTTTGTTAAATTAAAACAAAAATCAATTCGGATTAAGGCTCCATAATTAATTAATTTTTTCGTTTTTAGCTGTTGAAACTATTAAAAAAGTGAAATCAATTTGTATGAAACCAATAATCGTTTCGTTCTGATTTTAAAAATCTGCACCCAGAGAAAAAACATGTTTATATATGGTCACCTCCAACGAAACTATTTTAAAAGACAAATTTTAAACATATTATGTTTAATTTAATCATACTTTTGTCACCGACAAACATAATCTGGTTAAATTTGTCCTCCATCAAGATGACACAACCATATTATGGTTGCCTCCTAACATGTTTTGGTTAATAATAACTAAAATATGCTAAGCACTTATAATAGCATGGTTGGTTTTCAACCATAGCATGTTGCTCTTGGAAAAGAGGAAAATACTATTGTTAAATTAAAAACAAGTTATTGTCATATTTAGCCAAAACATGTTTAAAGACAACCATAATATGGTTGTGGCGTCTTGATGGAGCACCAATTTAACAATAATATGGTTGTCGGTTAAAAAAATATGGTTAAATTAAACATAATATGTTTAAAAATTTTCTTTAAAAATAGTTTTGTTGGAGGTTACAATTTTTAAACATATTTTTTCTCTGCGTGTGTGGCAAAAAGGAAAAAGTGCTAAACAAAATTTGAGTTAAAGCCACCTTTGTAATCTTCATATTTAAAATTACCCACGGAGAGAGTTTAAATAATTTCGCACAGTTTTTTAGGAAGTTTTATCAAAATTATTTTTGCTTATTACCTTTTCAAATATGCAACAACATTTGGAATAAGTACTTAAGATAACCTCCGATCGGTCACGTTGGGAGTATTATGGATCAAAAACTTAAAAACGCTATAAAACTTCCCACACACGAATGATTTGTGCATGTGATTTGCTCGCGTACCATTTCTCCACACACGACGAACAAATCACAATAACCTTAAAAGTCAAAAAGAAAACCTAAATTGTGAAGCGGATGATGCAAGTGCGCTTTTGATAATTTGTTTGTGTTCAAAACAAAAAAAAAAAATATTAAAAAAGAAAATCAATCGGACGCATGACTGGCATTTAATAAGAAAAAAGCATTCACATGTAATTTTATAAAAAAAATATGGAAAATACACGCAAGTCCACTTACCCATCGATTAAATCAAAATATATTGAAAATTTTTAATTAATTGTGATTTGTGCGCGCAAAAATTAACGAGACCGCGAGCACGAATAAATCACACGCACAAATCACTCGTATGCTGGCAGCTTAACCGACGAAAAATTATGATTTTATTAGAATAAATATATATTTTCAAAAATTACCTACGAGGTCAAAAATGGCTTTCCTACAAAACTAAAAAAAAGACAACCTAAGGAAAAACTTATTTTCACAGAAATATAGCTCTCAGCCAACGTAAAGCTCTATTTGCTTTGGAGTTTCTACATATTTAACTTTCTGCGTTAGTGCATATTTGGCGGCATGAATTAACTCCAAAAAACAAAAAAAAAAACAAAAAATTAAATAAGCCCCCGGTTTTTGAAATGAAATAAACCTAAATAATACTCCAAGCTAAAATCAAATAATCCCCTAATATTTGGGATCTTGCTTCATATGAAATAAGACCCCAATTTCTGAAATTTAATAAGACCCCAATATATGTATGTAATATAATTAACTAGCGGGCCCGTTGCCTGCTTCGCACGGCAAAACAAAATAAGAAAAGAAACACACTTGTTTTTAATAAAGTTGGTTTTGTTCCCTATTATTCAACTTTTAATTCTAGTTTCTTACAATCTTAGACTATGTATCACTTAAACTATCTTAGAGCTCTTTCGTAGACAACATTTTTGGTTTTGCCATGAGTTGTTGTGTAGATAAAGAGAACTGAAGGCTTGCCAACACGTGAGCACGAAACATAACTGGCCGTGTGAAAAGCAAGGATATTCTAAATCAATTCCGCACAATTCCAACGATTGCCCTTGCGCTTTATTTATTGTAATAGCAAATGCAAGACGTCTTGGAAACTGTAGTCTTTTGAATTCAAAAGGTAAATCTGATGGAATCATTGGAATTCGTGGAATCAATACATCTTCACCTTTAAACTTCCCCTTTAAAATTGTTGTTTCGATCAAATTGTTCATGACCTTTTAAGCCAGCAATAATCAATGATTGACCTTGTGCTTTGTTGATGGTAATAGCAAAGGCAAGACGCAAAGGGAATTGGAGCCGCTTGAATTCAACTGGTAAATCGTTGGAATCGGTCATGCCGTTCTCCAGTTATGCGCTTAATAGAAAAAGTGGGCGTAAAAGTAGGCGTGGTAAATTTTTCTTTCGATGAAAACTTAAAGTTTATTAATACGAACATTTGAAAGAAAAATTAGTCAACTCGATGGAGCCGTTTTCTGATCTTAGGTAAATAGAAAAAAGTGGGCGTAAAAGTGGGCGGGGCAAAATTTTCTTTCCGTAAAAACCTAAGTTGGACCATGGCGATCATTTTAAAGAAAAAGTCGATCAAATCGGTCAAGCCGTTCTCAAGTTATGGATTTTGCCAAAAAATTTCAACCAAACTTCATATAAACCATATATGGGCCACTGCCTACGTAGTGTATAAGTTTGGTTGAAATCGCACGACGCGTTTATGAGTAGTTCGGCGACGTACATATACGGACTTATTTTTATATATATAGATTGTGTAGGTTTGGTTTTAAGAATCACGCGTCATAAAGCATGGCTGGGACTTCGGCCGGGCGCAAGGATTTTATCCTCTATGGTGTAAATAGTACCGGCTTCACTAACTAAAGCTTCTCTGCCATCGGTCGAAGATATGGTCGATTTTATCAGGTTTAGTTAGCGGGGTTTGATATACCATAGAGAAGAGATTCCTTGCGCCTGGGCGAAGGCCGGCTATGCAGAGAAGCCATAGAGGAGAAAATTCTTGAGATCAGAAACGTTTTCGTTATAAATTGAAAAATGAGATAACGTCCGAAAAAATATTTTACGGATTTATTTTATACTGACTTTTTGGGGAAAAATTTCATATGAAATTATTCTTTAATAAAAAAATGAAATTACACCCAAACAAAATGGGATAATAAAAAATAAAATCGTTATTATTGCTTTATGTACAAATTTTGGGGGGTTATTTAATTTTTTTCTGGGGAGTTAATTCTTGGGGGGCTATTTCATGCCGCCGCATATTTGATTTGATAGGAATTTAGCAAATGAACTATATTATTTCATGATATAAAACAAATTTTTGTTGATTTGACAATATTTTAAATAATTTAGTTTAAAGAATTTAATCTTTAGGTCTATACCCTCTTTCTTTTTCTTAAGAAACTATTGAGATTTTATTTTTCCAACAAACAGGAAGAAAGAAAAAAATTTTGTATATATATTTTTTTTGATACAGTCAGTTAAACAAGGATAATAATAATGCTAACAATTATAACTGTAATTAGAAATATAATATTTTTCTTTTTTCCATTCTCATGTACTTCCTTCATAAAGTCAACGTAAAGAATAATGCAATTTTTAATTGCATTTGTCTATAGAGAGACGCTTGTGGATTGCGGTGGAAAAACAACTATGAACAACTTAAATGTTAAAATGACATACAAAATTCTATAGCAAAACAAAGAAAGGGTTGCCCAACCAAAACGCACGTTGTTAATTGTAAATAAAACAAAAAGTTTTCAGAGAATTTTCTTAATATTTTTTATTATGATATAAAATATCGACCAAATGCTCGTCTCGGCTTCGGTGGCATACCTCTATGGGTCATATTTTCAATGACTCGGCGACATAATTGAGGTTCAATGTCGCTAATGTGCTGAATTATCATATATTTTAGCTCTTGGCTTATTGACGTTCACTTTTTCTTTTAAATATCCCCAAAGAAAGAAGTACAACAGTGCCAAATCACATGATCGTGGCGACCAATTAACATTGGCACGACGCACAGTGCTGTGTCCCCATATAGTGAATCGGCAAAACTAGAGTTCTTATCGCAGAACGACAAAATTAAGTATACTGATACTTAATGGATAAGTAAAGAACAATTTGAAGTTTGAGAAAAATCGCTGTAAGGATATGCCTACCTCCCATATATCCTGAATAAAAAAAATTTGATTTTTAGCCACAATTTACATTAGAATGTAGCAAAAACTAATATCTGTTTGTTAAATTTCACGTTCTAGCATTTTTGCAAGTATTGTTGCATTGAGTGCAACGACAAGCCTACCTCCCATATATCCTTTTCTTAAAAAACTACGTTTTAGCAGCATTTATGACTAGAATGCACTAAAAATTAATAAGGGATTCTAAAATATTGCGTTATAGCTCTGTTGTATATTTGGTTTTATTCGGTGCATACATTTCTATAAAAATTGCGAAAATATAATGGTGATTCTAAGTAAAATTTAAGTTAAATTTGTTTTTTTTTATTGTAGAATATTTAGCTTAAATCCGATTTCAGTCCAATATGGCTTAAATTTTTGTAATCAAATGGACTATACAATATAATTATAAAACTATGGATTTTGCTATTTACTGTGGTACAAAACATCTTCCGAAGTGACAATTATTGGTGATAAACAATAAGATCTTAGCTTTGATCCACTACAACTCAGGTATTTTCTATCCAATTGGCCACTATTCGACGCGTAATTTAGCATCCTTTAAAACAAAGCTATAATTAATTTTAATTAAACCAGAATTTGACTCTGGATGGCGGCTGAAAGAGAAGTATATATCGGAAAATACAAATGTACCGTTATGTGATATATGTGACGTGTTATATTTAATCTTTATAAGAGATAATTTAAAAAAATATTGTATCGCATTCTTGTGCAAATAATCTCTTTGTAAAAATACAAAATACAAAAGAGTGTAAAAATACAAAATTTCAATTTTCCGGCAGAAAATCTTGAATTTTTTTCTTAATCGTCGATAGACCTCCTAACTTTGTACCTATATCAAAAATAAAAAGCCACTCATTTTTTATTAATATATATTTTTAGTACTGTCAATCAAACTTTGCAAAATATAAGGGTAGGCAAAAAATATTGATTACTTACTTAAATTTTTTTTTTCATATTTTTCCTGGTTTAAAAAAAACTAAGTACATAAAAATTGAGTTAATTTTTTATAGTAAAGAAGAAAAAAAGATTTCTAACTTAATATTTTCCAATTGCCATAAACTTACTTCTTTGTAATTTTTTATGAAAATATGACTCAAGAAATGAACGCAGAAAATTGCAGGACTTTTTTTTTTCAGATTATGTTAAAGCACTACAAAAAATACTAAAATCTTAAATAAAAATTCAGGTACTCTGAAGAAATAGTTAGTTATACTCAACCAAACTTTAGCAATTTCGGGGAGTTCCAATAAAAAATCTCAAAGTTTACGACATTACAAAAATTATTCTCATTATTATTGTTTACCAACTTTTGTACGTTAAGTGGTAAACAGAACCTCAAAGTTTGAAAAGAATATATTGAGAAATGAATTTTTGGCAATTTTTTTTAGTAAAACAGGTAAAGGTCGTTTTTTTATTTAGCAATGTAGCTCAAAAGTTGTTTGACTTTAGTGCTATTCACTGTAATTAAAAAGTGAAAATAATTAATTCTACTTACAAATATATTAAGGGTACTTTGTTAGCTTTACAAAAATATATATAACATAAATATTCTAAGCACTTTATTAATCTTTAGTTTTGGCTATGGGACAGAGCACTGTGCGAAGTGAGGTAACACAGCTATTGAATTTCTGGCGCAAAAGAGCCATTGCTTCGTTGGCTGTGTGGCAAGTGGCACCATCCTGTTGGAAACAACTATCGTCCAGGTCCATTTCTGTCCACAAGATGTCCGTTATCATCATGCGAACCCATTCACGTTAACTGCTTGGCCGACATCATTTTGAAGAAGTACGGCCCGGAATCCCCGCCGGCCCATAAACCGCCAGCCCATAAATGCACAGGTGTTTTCATATTTTCTACAGATCTGGTTTGCTGAAACTTGTGCACTATTCTCCCGAGATTGGACGCAATTGGTCGAGTATGCCAAAGAAAAAAACCACGAAGTGCACGAAATGCATTTTGATTTGAACGGCCATCTTCGTAAAAGGCTTAAACAATCTTAATGCGCTGCTCAATTCTGTACCTCTCCATGGTTGACTTTCTCAAACACTGAAACAAAGAAATGTCAAATAAGTCGGTCAAGAAACTTGACGTTTAGGTGTGACTTACAATTAACATCGTGCATTATGGTAAGACCATCCTTTACATATATATCTATGATTTTGTGTAAAAAAAAGTTACATACCTTTATATACTATACAAGGTATTTTGTTCACATACAGATTTCATGTATTTGGCGCTTGGGGATTTTTGGATATTAAAAACAGTTTTTACTTTGGATTTTTTTTATGTCAGTGTTTTTATTCAATTGCATGAAAATCCATAAACTGTCAGATTAAATAGTTGATAAAATCATTTTGTTTACTTATTCCTTGGTGTATTTAATTAAGAATTTTTTAATTAATTTTGAAGAATATAAATGGATTTGCTATCATTATTTTAAAGTCTTAAATCAAAAGATTTAAACAAACATTTTAAAACGCGGTGTAATTTTTTTTTAAATTTAAAGGAGAGTTCGAATTTATTTTAACCTAACTATAGATAAGAGTGTACCATAGAAATTTTTAAATCCTTTTTATGGAAAATTTTATTCTGAAATATGTGTTTCATTGCATAAACTGCCTTAAATATTTCATTCCTCCTTTAAAAATGTGACTGTTAGTTTAAGATCATGTAAAAGTTTTAGGTATCAGCTGCTTAAATAAATTCCTGTGTCACTTCTAGAAACACCGCTTTACAGAATGTTGAAGAAGGAAAACATTTTCTAGCTAAAATTTTCTTTTCTAATCAAAATTTGTTTTGTTTGAAGTTAAACGTATGTGTTTGTATTTCAACACACACACACTCACAGAAAAGTGCATAAAAAACATAAAATATCTACCTGTAGTAATTTTATCCCAATACCTTGAAAAATCACCCACCTCTCAACTGTCTAAAAATTGTTCACTTCACACTTATTTTCGAAGAGGTTAGGGATGTCGTGATACAAGTCAATGTTAAACTTTGTTGTCATTATCTTGGTTTTGTTGGGAACCTAAAAAGGGTGGTTTAAAAAGAGCATCGTGCTATAAAATATATGATTTTAATTCAATAACATTTTAATACTCTCACTAGCTTGTCATTCCGTGTGAAACTTCTTAAATATTGATCTATGACCCCATTTAGTATATATTAGGGCATTCATTTAATCGGGCTTTTGCTTTAATCGGTTAATTTTGTTATTGATCGATTAACCGATTAACAAAATTGTTTTTTTTTATAAATTAAGTAATTTCAATATAAAATGCATAAATTATTTGTTATTTGGAGTTTATTAGTAAAAAAACCCAAAACATAACAATTCTTGAATTAAAACGAGCAAACAAAAGAATAATAAATAAATATGTAATACATATTTTTTAATTAATACATATCTATTAGGGAGATCGAAAGGTTATTATTCGACCGGTTTTAACCAGTTATTTTAGCTTTGCCCAAGTCGGTTATTTTAAAATGCCCATTTTTCGAATATCGAATAAACGGGTTATTTTGGTATTATAAACCGGTTATTTAAGTAATGTGTAATTTATATACATTTTCCTTACTCTTATTGCTGATGTACCCGTAATTTAAGTATTTTCTAATTGAATATTTGCCAAACTTAAAGTTTTTATGAAGAATGTCATAACAAAATGTAACAAAGGTCAAAAAACGTTATGAACACTGTAAATACAAATCGCTTATAAAAGCGTGTGTTCTTGTAGATAAAAAACCAAAAACTATTCAAAATACTACAAAAACGTGTACAGTATAAAAGTAAATAGTAATTTGTGTAAGAGTATTTCAAAGATTAAATATATTTTTATAAGAATGATAAACTTTATCACAAACACCGTTGCATCTAATGCCGCTTTCACCTCTTATTGCTGATTTGCATTTATTGTATTCAGCTATTTTTCAAGTTAATGTCACAAAATTTTTAATCTTATGTTAAATAAAATATAAATATTTGTTATTTTATTTATGTTTTTAATAGTCACTATCTATTATAAACACTTTTTTTATTTTTATTGAAATTTTACACAGAGCTTCGTTATTTTGCTTGTTTATTCAACCAGGGTTGCTTGTTTACTTTTTATCTTAACCAATTTTGAAATGGATTTTAAAAACCTAGCTGCTGTATTCATAAAAAATAAAATAGATTTCAAACGTATTTTAAAACAAAATTTCCATACAAATTTTCCTTAAAATAGATTTCATATCCAATTTAGCTTTTTATGAATACGGCAGTAGATATTTTTCGAACGCGATTAAAAAGACAAAAATTATAAGTTACAAAGGTTCTTCCATGTCACGACTTATTAATCACCTGTAATTAGTATACATGCTTGACATTAATGTAATCCAAATGAAACTTAACTCCGTTCGAAGTAGTTCTTAGGAGACGACAAATAATACTTTACTAAAATACGCTGCAAAAAATGAATCATTGGGTAAAATATTTGCCCGTTGTGTTGCCGAGGACGAAATGCCCTTTATGGCACTAAAAACTCTTAATAGTTCCAGCATCTCTTCATTCTGAAAACTACAACATTACGGCGGAATCAACGATATGGAAAAATTTTCTACCAGTTTTATTTATTAAAACACCGAGAACTACAAAACAAAATTGAAGAAGTCAAACAATGTAATGGAATGTTTTAAATTGTAGTCGACGAATTGGCAAATATTTTACACAAAAAGAATGTGCAGTTCACTATTCGTTTCTATAATGCTGAAACAAAATAATTTGAAATAGGTAATCCTGGCTAAGAGGTTTTGTTTGCAACTTTTGAAATATATGGTTGATTTATATAGACATGCTTAACCACCAACAAATAAAAACTCTTTCAAAATAAATTTGAGAGAATATTTCAAATAATAACTTTATAAAATTCCTATAATTTATTTGCTTTTATCATTTATTTTTATTTTATCATTTTTGCAAATATCATTCAACAGTTTCTAAATTACATTATACAAATATCTTCTTTGAAATAAAGTTTAGTAAATCAATAAAAAATTGTTGAAAATTAAGCTAAAGTTTGATCAATTTACTGGTCCCACTTTTCTTGGATTTTGGCGTAAAATATTTGTTAGGTCTAATCTAAGTCATATCTATGTATTTTGTTGGTTCCTTACCGTTGCAAATTATTTTGTTTTTAACGTTTTATTTTAAAAACTTAATTGATTTTTGTGTTTTTAAGTATTCGAATTAAAACCGGTTAACCGGTTATTTAAAAATTGCTTAACCGAAAACCGGGGTTTTAAAAATAGCAACTATTTGTAATATTCGAAAACCGGTTATTGATAAAAGTCGAATAATCGATCTCCCTTATATCTATATATATATATAAATAAGTTGTGCTATGTTCATTTTATAACTCGAGAAACACTCAACCGATTATCAAACGAGTACATGCGTTGGAAAGGTCTACTTTCACTGATGGTTTATAAAAAAACCATTGAAAAATTTCTACGAATATGCGTTATACGCGCACTTTTTTGATGGTGTGTTTTTACTATATAGAATGTATTTTTTTCCTTATGAGAATTACATTTTGTCGGTATAAGGCTCTGCTTGCTCGCGTCATTTGACTTATTAAATATCTGTGTGTTTATGGATTGTCATTTAAGTTTACAGGGCGAGCATTGACATTTTTTAATTATTGATTTGTAATTCTTCAGTTAAAATATAAATCTTAATAATGTGGTTTTTAATTCAGATATTAATACATATTTTCATTTTTACGAAAATTCTAACCAATTTGTTGAATATTAATTAAAGATTCAGGGTCAGGTGTACCATAAAATTGGTGCGATATTGCCATTCGACAACCAAGACTAGAAAATTTAATTTTTAATACAAAGACGTAAACGTATGTTATTGTATTGTCCAGCAACGCAGGCAGGGTTACTCTAGTTATGTATACATCAATTAATTTATTAATTTGATAAATACATATCATGTATTAATTAAACTATAAGACCATTTTATTAGTTATTTCAATAGTTTTAGAAAATCTTATAAAATAATCTTTTACACAAATAATTTGGTTATTAAAGCGTTTATTTTCTTTAGTTTTGTTAAAACTTCACTTTGAACAATTATTTCATTTTCATAGATGTCGGAGAAATTGAAAGCAACCCATAATGCAGAATATCTGATTTCTCAGTCCTCTTCCTGGATTTTTCTAAACATATAAAATCTTCCATTATGTCACTAGAGTCTTATATTAATTTTTTTAAATTTTTAGTACTTCTAGTTGTTTCGGTTGATTCTGTTAAAAGACTGATATGAGAAGAAATTAATAACTAAACGCATACATATAAAAAGACGTAAAACAAAAAGCTGTTGACAGCAAATACTTATTTAATATTTGTATGGAAAATTACATACCTTTTGTATATGAGACGAAACAATTAATTAAAAACACAAACAATTATATAATAATACTACAAAAAGTTAACAATTTTGTTACATCGATTAACCGGTTAATCGACTGAAATTAATCGGTTCAATCGTTAATCGAAAATAGGCAATTTTAAATTAACCGATCAATTTATCGGGTAGTAATTAGACGGTTAACCGATTACCGAATGAATACCCTAGTATATATATATATATATATTCTGTGTCCTTGAGTTATTCTAAGTCGATTTAACCATTTCCGTCTGGCTGTCTGTCCGTCTGTTGAAGTCACAATCACTTTCGAACGACTCAATAGAAAAGAACAATAATTATGTAAAATTTTTTCTAGTTCTCCTAAGCAGTTTGGCACTAAAATGCATCGGTTCAGGTAGGATAATAGCTATTAATCAAAATGTGGAACAACCACCCTAAACAATTTACAATTTTCTTACAACAACTAGCATAAATAGTGGAGGAATGCTTATATTGATATGAGATTCTGCACAAATTCGTTCTACATGAGTGGAAATCATACCGCAAAATTTCGAAAATAGGTTCCTAATTTACCATAGGCCCAATATAAAACCCACTCTCCAAAAACACTTTAATACGCCTAAAACGTTAACTTTCCTATACCCGCGCCAATTTTCGTAACACATATACCATCATCTTTTATAGTTTTTTGAAACAAAACCTGAACAGGTAAATACATTTTTTTAAACTTGAAGATATAATAACACAACTGAAATAATTTTCATTAATTTTATTAATTTTATTTCAATCTGTTTCAAAAGAGCCATAAAAATCGATGGTTTTTTTTCTTAGATATAACAAAAACAAAACTTGAACACTTCAAAAAAAAAAAAAAAAAAAAAAAAAAAAAAAAAAAAAACTTTATGTACAATAAGTAAGCTAGTTTTAGCCAAACAAAAAAAAAAAAAAAAAACCAGGACATACAGCAACCGACATGGTACTGAATACACCAACACGTAAGCTTCGTACAACAACGTGGTATGGACTTGAATAAAACTTATGAAAAAATCCAGCAGCTAACATAAAATTCCGCTTTCCAGCTTTTCTATAAAAATAAATATGTATAAAAAATTGTTTCGTCGGTCTCACAGACCACTGCGCGGGTATAGGAAGGTTAAAGAATAGTTATAATTGCAATAAATTTTGGTCTGCAAAAATTTTATATGAATAGAAATCAATCTCTGTTTCCAATTGATCAATAGAAATTATCAAAAATATTTAAAAAGTTATAGTAATGACGCAAACTTTTCCATAAGTTAACGTTAGTTATAGACTTAATTCAAGATTCTCTATCGTTCTTTAGAGCTTTTTATATTCAGTTTTAAACTCGTTCTATATGACTAGAAATCAAACTGTACGTCTAAAACCGTAATAAATATTGCTTTCATAATAATATTTGGTACGTCACAGTTTTAAAGGACTAGAAATCATACTTTAAAATTTCGTGTAAGTCAGTGCATAATTTACCCTTGGCCGCAAATAAAACGTACTCTTGAAAAACAGTTTAGTATGTTAAAAAACGTTATAAATATTGCTATTGTAATACAATTTGGTACGTCAAAGATTTATAGGACTAAAAATCACACTATGAAATTTCCTGAAGCTCTATAATTTACCATATAATGTCCAATATTATGCTCACTCTGGGAAATTATTTAAATACGCCTAAAATCGTTGCAGATATAGATATTGTCGTAAAATTTGGTCAAATTTCGTTTCATATGGCCAGAATTAATATCGTGCAATTTTATGATTATCGGTCCATATATACCGAAGATCCCATGTTAAGAAGCCTTTTAAGAAGCACTCTAAACGCTGAAACAAATTCGGCATAAACAGTTACGAATTATGATATTTTATTTAAGTTAGTTCAAATTGCTAGAAATAAAAGTATAACACTGTCTGATTGTCGTCCAAGTGGCTTAAACCGGAACCAATTTTTATACTGACGTCTATTTTTATAAAGATTAATTAATAATTTAGAGCTCTTATAAATTCTAACTGTCAGTGGAGGGTATCAAAGGCTCGGCACAGCCAGAATATAGCACTCTAATTGGGTTTTTAATGCAGTACCTTTTAAATGGTTCAATATAGCAAGAAAATAATTCTGTAAAAATTTCAAATCGATATTTGAAATATTGCATCGCCAATTTCGCAGAATTTTTATTTTAGAACATATAAGAAATTTTTTTTTAAATTATTTACGCCGAAAAATTTTGGAGTCGGAGTCGCGTGTTTTTGTGGTTAGTACGACTCCGACTCCGACTCCGACTCCAAGGTTCCCTGGTTCGTAGCACCCTCATCGACTAAAAGCGCTTGAAGCTCACGGGGATGACCTGGCAAATGTTTTTCTCAAAGAATTATGAGCCGATGACGTTGCCAACCAAAAATCTACACCAGCTCTAACTATTTGGTTCCAAATTCTACAATTTTGTTTCATAATGTACCCACCCATTCACCCGAAATAGGTGTCATTGCTAAATATGTTATCTTGGTTTAGAGTAAGTCTATTTTTTTTAATTTGTTAACCAATTATGCCTGATGTTCCAATATTGGCAGAATTTTGTTTTCCTTCTTTTACCTTATTGAAGTGAAAAAAAAAAATAAAAAAGTTTGTATGTTTGCGAAAAAAAAAATTAATTCGTGCCAAAATGGGTTAAACGTAGAAATTCATCCAAGAGGATTTGGCAAATCAGATCAAATAAATGGCAGCCAATATGGCTGCTAAAGTTCGGCAGGCGGTTTACATCCACACTTCAATAACACAATTTTTACAGTAACTCTTTATCATTGAATTTTTAATAAAACAGCAAAGATTGCACATTTTGTGCGATTTGAATATGCACATGCTTTTCTTTTTGTTTTTTTTTCTATCTTTTTGTTATTGAGGGAAAATGAAATATTTAAGTATTTCTCTTTTTCTCTATTGTTTCTCTTTATTTTTTTTGTTCTTGGAATTTAATATTCAAGTGGGAATATGCAAATTTGTGCAGTTCTTAAGGGGAATCTTTGAACACATACGCGAAAACACGCAGCTCCCTAAACAATTGTGATATAATTATATGTGTGTTTGTGTATTAGAATGTAAATGGGCTTACGTGTGCGTTTGCGTGTGTGTGTGTGTGTGTATGCGTGTAGTAAAATATGTTACCATTTAATTTTGTTACAATTTAGATGACAATAAAAAAATGTTGCAATTTAAAATGAAACATAAAATTAATTTTTATTAAACATTTTAAATTAAATTTAATTAAAAGTTTTTTGAAGGGTGCGTATGAGTAATAAATATTTAACGTCAAAAGGAATCACAATATATTACTTATACGTAATGCTTAAAGAATAAAATGATATGACACAGACTAAAAGGAATAAACAACGGAGGAAATAAATTTGCAGTTTCTAAAAGTACAATCTAAAGAAATTTTACAAATCGATAGAAGAAGTGTAGTTGAGCTTAAGATTTGAATGCGAAAACTATTTGTGTAATGGGAACAGACCTTTGGAGCTCCAAAGTAGAAAACCTTCTTTAATAATGATCCTACTAAATGTGCAATCTGCAAGTTAAGTTCTACAAAAATGTTTTATATAGATATAGTATATATCTAATAGTATGAAAGATTTTTAACTCTGCATTTAAAAATTTAATTTCTTGACCGATGTTGTTTTTGCTAATAAATAGGGGAATAAATCATTTTCGATTCATTTAGATTTTTAAGAATTTAAGTATTTTTTTGAGTAAATAAGTTCATAAAATATTTTTTTAATTATAATTAGTATTGTGGTTATTTTATTGAACTGTTAATGGTTTTTAATCCAAATTTAGATATTTTTAATTAGGTTTAAGTTCATTGAATTTAATTTTCATTAAATTATTTTTATGAAGTCAGGAATTTCACAACATGAAATTAATTAAAAAAAAATTAATATTAATAAAATAATTAATAAAAATAATTTAATGAAAATTAAATTCAATGAACTTAAGCCTAATTAAAAATATCTAAATATTTTTTAATTATTGTTTTTTTAATAATAATTAAAATGTTTATAAAATAAATAATTTTTTCAACCTCGAAGTCTGTTTTTATTCTTAAAATGGCTTTAGATGTCATCTAAAGAAATCTTAAAATACATATAAGCAAACATTTTCGACCGAAAAACATTGGGCTTTGTGAAAGAAAAAATCTCAAGACTTGTAGAATAGTGTGGAAGTGGCTTAAATGACAGACTTTTATAAAATATTTAATGGCACTTTTTGTTTTAAAATTGTTCTTCCTGTAGGGCAATTCAAAAAAGATTTTTGATTGCATAAATTTAAATTCAAAAATATGTACAATTTCCAAAATAATGATATGTTATCATATCGCACTTGATCATAAAAAGGGTATTAACCCCAAATTTTTATTTTTTCACTTTATGAAAAAAATCGACACGTAATTTTCATATCTTTTCGCTGTAAAAATATTTTTCTATTTTGTTACGTTGACCATATTTTTAAAACCAAAATACAGAACACAAAAAATTTGATTTATGCAAATAGATCATATTGATATATGTACATTGGCTTCGCCGTGATGAGTCAACCACATGATTTATGATCAAGTGTGACTTATGATATTTTTTCCAGGTCTTACAGTAATCGATGACAAAGTTAAAACTTAAAGTATATTTTTTTAACGGTAACGATAAAACTCTTATAAAAGATTAATTTTATTTATAAAATTTCTGTAGATGATTAATGTTGTTGCTAAATTTTCTTTACAAAATTTATTTGATCGAAATTTTTTCAAAACATTTATTTTATCGATAAGTTTTCTTTAAAAAGTTCTGTATGCGTCAAATCTTCTATGCAAAATTAATGTGATTGATAACAATTCTTTAAGAAATTAATTTTATCAATAAATATAATACAGAAAATTTATGTTATCGCTAAATATTCCGTAGAAAATTTTTTAATAAATGTTTTATAAAATATGTTTTCTACATATTAATATATTTTCTACATATTAATATATTTTCTATACAATATAATTGTTATTACATAAAACATTTTCTATTAAAAATTAATGTTATCGTTAAATTCTTTCACGCAAATAAATGTAATTGAAATATATTTTTTAATATACTATTGGCGAAAAAAAATTTTCGTAATGTAATCGATAAATTTTCTGTAGAAAATTAATGTTATCGATAAAGTTTCTATAAAAAAAATTTTTATTTTGGATAAATTTATTCGATAATTTTCCTATAAAAAACTAATATTATCGATACATTTTCTTAAAAAAAATTTTTTTTATCGATTATTATACAGAAAAATAATGTTATCGATAAATATTCTATAGAAAATTTCTTTTGTCGAGAAATTTTCTATCAAAAAATTAATATTATAGATACATTTTCTATAGGAAAAATAATCAATAAAAAATAACCAACCAATTGTCGGGGAATGTAAGAAAAGATAAACTCACACTATATTGTTATTGTTTTGTTTATGCTTTGATATTGTTACAAGTAAAATTTCAGTGTTGCAATTCTTATTCGCTTTACAGTCTTATTTTTTATAATTTTTTTTTTTAGCTTTTCTAAAGTCTTTAGAAAAAGGTTTCCTGATGATCTGGCCGAAGTAACCATCGAAATGCGCATAGAAACTAGCTCAATATATTTTAGTGTATTTGTCAAAATTAAAAATTGAGAATTTAGCATGTCATAAAGAAATCTTCGTAAAAATAATTCTATCGAACAATTTTCTATAGAAAGTTAATGTAATCGAAGAATTCCCAAAAAAATATTTATAGTTTCGATAAAGTATTTTAAGAAAATGTATGTTATCGATAAATTTTTCGTGAAAAATAGCTTTGTAGAGAAAACTAATGTTATCTAAACGCTTTTCATATAATATCATGATATCAATAAATTGTTTATGGAAAATTAATATTATCACCTTTTCCGATTATCCTGTAATGTCGGCTCTTCCCTTTTTATGTCGGATATTCCTTTTATCCTAAGATATCTATAAATTCTTTATATAATATAAAAGTTATCAATAAATATATTAATTTATCTATTCTATAGAATGAATAAATGAATATTTGCCCATTCTTTACTGAAATTACCAAATAATATCTTACAGAAAACTTACTTTTATTCCTTAAATACCACACTCACAATATTTTGCACGTAAAATTAACTGAAATTTTAATATAAGATAAATAAATATTCAGTAAAAAACCGGTTTACTTATTTTTTATTTATTTTTAACAAAAAGTTCATTTAATTTTTACTGTCAAAAATTCAACGGCGAATTCCGTTAAAACAAATGAATTTTCAGTTATTTTATGTAATTCAGTAATTTTTTATAATACAGGTTTTTAGTAGAATTTCTAAAAAATACTAGACACCTGTCCACTTGTTTTTCTAATGAGAGAGAGAGAGAGAATATTTATTTTAATTCACTTACCCCGTTATATGTACATGTGTGTTTTACTTTTGTTGTACTGACCACTTCCTTTACTGGTGAACTTTCAATTATAAGACACCAGCAGCATGACCGATATTGAATTCGCAATCTTTTTACTTTAAGAATTTGATATATTTAACTAAATAGTTTTAACAAATATAATATGGGAATTTCCTACACAAAACAAGCAAATCGTTTTTTACTTTTGCCACAGATCTGTAAATAGATACTGAAAATTTATTTTTTGGTAGTTAAGTTATATAAAATAACTGAAAGTTCATTTGTTTTACGAAATTTGTCGGTTATTTGTTATTGATAGTGAAATTATACAAAATAACTGAAATTTCATTTCTTTTTATGGAATTGGTGGTTAATTTTTTATGGAATTCGCGGTTGAATTTTTGACAGTAAGAATTAAATGAACTTTTCGTTAAAATTAAATGCAAAGTAATTAGATCGGTTTTTAGTAAAATTTACAGTTGTTTTAAATTTGATTTTCATTTAATTTTACATACAGAATACTTTTACTTAATAAACTGATAATATTAAATGCTACCGAAAATCCATATTAATGTGCACTTAGTTTTTTGAATAAATGTCAGAATCAGTTAAAAATAAATTTTCTTGGAATTTGAAATGTTTATTTATTGAAAAATTACTGAACGAAATACTTCTTAAATAACCTACAGTCCGTTACTGTAATAAAATTGTGAGTGCACCATAGATTATGGGTTTGGGGTGGTATTTGTAATGCCGGAAAATAATGAACGTAGACTTATAGACTTATACCCTGATTTAGTAAAACACAAATTTTTTAATATTCAAAAAATTTCATATAACAATTTTGAATCCTTTTATGAATTTTTTTTTTTTGTTTAATTTAAAAAATCTAACATCTTTATTTACTTTAATTTATTTCTACGTTCAGATTTAAAAATTTATTTAAATTTTCTTTGAAAAATAGGAATTTAAGTAAAAACGCAATCACCAGGTCTTCTGTTAAATTCCATTTCCTGCTTTACAAATTAAGAAAAATCTCTATCTTCGTTTTGCATCTTCATCCATTACGCAGCTAAAAAGGGAGAAGAAAATCGTATTTTCGTTCTTTCACAACTATTTCGTAAGCATTTTGAACATGGTCACGTATATTTAACGTCATTCAAATACACGTAATCTTACAATCACACACGAACGCTTTAAAGAAGTACTTCCATACATTCAGGTGCAGAGACAGATGGACAAAATCTACCCAGAAATAGAAGAAAAACTTATGATCTTTAAGTTTAAAAGTTGTTTTAAAGACTTTTTTTATTTATTTATTTACACATGGACAGACAAGAGTCATAAGAAACCCACAGAGAGACAGACAGATTTAACAGTAGATGTCTTGAAGAAAAAAATTTAACCACAAGATGAAATAAATATTTATTCGTAAAACACTTTTAAATGTCAAGGTAATTTTTAAAGTGTTTCGGAAAATGTTTAAAAGTTTGTACGTGTGTAAAAGAGTGTTTTAAAATCTAAAAATAATACGCCGTGCCGCGGCTTTTGAACTTTTAAAGAAATGACGAAAAATTTTGTATTTATTTTAATATTTTAAACGACTTTTATGATGAACCTAAATAAATATTTTTACAAATTTGTTTAGAAAGAGAGTGAGTTAATGTTCAATATGACGCCACTTTAAATTTGTTTGTTGTTGTAACTGTCGTTTGAAGGGTAATCACCCCTTCTATATTGCGCCAACTATTTAAATGGGTTCTTTTTCTGTAAGTTTGTCTATTTATATTTCAGACAAAGTATTTTTTTTCTTCCTTTACACACAAACAAACTCATACGTTTTCCGTGCGATAGAGAGTTCATAAACTCACATTCGTTTCCTGATTTTAAGTTAAATTTTGGAAACGTGCCGTAGAATTAAATGTGATGCTCAAGCGTGTGAAAATACCAAAAAGACGTGTTACAACCATCAAATGTTTCTTATGAAATGATGTTTTAAAGTAACATGTTTTCTAAGCGAATAAAAACTTATATACAAATATGCATACACAAGTTTTTTTTATATGTCTTGTACTATTTCTTAAGGTATGTTCACACTTAACAAATATTTGACGAAAAAGTCTGAAAAAAATAGTCTTTAGGATTTTTTGTTTATTGAATAATTTTTATTTCTTCAAAAATCTTCGTAAATAGCATGTAATTAATAAATTGTTAAACACTGTATGATCTAGATGGTCTTACAAATTCTGGTGAGGCTTAGAGAGTTCAAAAACGTCAGCAACTATGCATTTTGAAATGAAACCTTTTAGAATTTTACAACGTTATCTGTCCCAGAGTGCACCAAAAAAGTAATCGATGCGTGCACAATAAGCAAACTGTGCATCGGTAAGCTAGATGGTACATCTTTTACTGCAAATTATTATATTTTGGAATTTAGCCATATTTGAGTCATATGAACAGGTAAAATAAAAAGAGCAAACAATGTTTTTGGGAGTAACTTCATTCAAATAAAAAAAGTTTTTTACAGACAGTTCCCGGCAGATACAGGTACATATGTGATTTTTTCTTTAAATACATATTGAATGGAAAGAAAAAAATAACAGAAAATTTTATAATAAAATTAAATTTTATTTTGGAGATTATTTTGTAAAACACTTCTCCTCACTTAAAAAATTTTTTCATACAAATTTTTAAAAATTAATAATAAGTATTGTGGTTATTTTATTGAACTGTTAATGGTTTTTTAATCCAAATTTTAGATATTTTTAATTAGGCTTAATTAAGTTCATTGAATTTAATTTGCATTAAATTATTTTTATGAAGACAGGAATTTTACATGATGATGATGTTTGACTATTGACGTCATCCGGCTGCAATAGCCGAGTGAGTAAGACGGCAAAGCCCACTGAAGAGATTGTGTGGTTACAATCGAAACTAGTCTGGGCAACCTGTCCGTGAACGCCTGGGTTCAAATTTTAGCGCAGTCAAGAATGAAAAATTATCAATAAAAAAATTTTAATTAATTTCATGTTGTAAAATTCCTGTCTTCATAAAAATAATTTAATGCAAATTAAATTCAATTAACTTAAGCCTAATTAAAAATATCTAAAATTTAGATTAAAAAACCATTAACAGTTCAATAAAATAACCACAATACTAATTATTGTTAACAGCTAAGGCACGAGCTATGTTTACATTTGTCCTTCAAGTTGTGCTGAAAAAAGGTCAACAAGAAAAAAAAGAAAGACAAAAACATCAAAAACAAAAATGTATTTTGGATTTCAAGAAGAATTCTTGACAAAAAGTACGAAAAAACAGAAGTTAGAAAGAACATGTAAATCAATTAAAATAGATAATCATTCATTCAAAAAGCAAATTTCGATCTACCAAGGTGAAATACCATTTGGTTTAAAGATTGATGTTTGACTATTGACGTCATCCGGCTGCAATAGCCGAGTGAGTAAGACGGCAAACCCCACTGAAGAGATTGTGTGGTTACAATCGAAACTAGTCTGGGTAACCTGTCCGTGAACGCCTGGGTTCAAATCTCATCGCAGTCGATAATGAAAAATTATCAATAAAAAAATTTTAATTAATTTCATGTTGTAAAATTCCTGTCTTCATAAAAATAATTTAATGCAAATTAAATTCAATGAACTTAAGCCTAATTAAAAATATCTAAAATTTTTAAAAATTAAAAAAATTTAATATGAAAAATTTTTTAACGCAAAGTGAAGGGACTTACAAAATAACCCCCTTTATGTTATTTTGTTTTAACATTAATTACGAAAAATAATGTCAGTTAAATGAGAACCGTTTTCTCTAACGCAAAAATTTGCTATTTTTTTTTAACATATTCCATAACTTTGTTGAGTGTTTCTTGTAATATATGATCAATTTCCTCTTGAATGTTGTCTTTTAGTCGTTGCAATTGTGTGTAAAGATTTTTGATAAAAATTTTTGGGATTTTGTGATCCCCAAAATCTGCTGATTTGTTTATTTACGAAACCGTTCAAGTGAAAATGCGCTTTGCCGGTCATCATTAAATTTGAGAAAAACTTAAAAAAAAACTTGGATTAAACAAACACCCTTTAAAAGAGACAACAAAAATATCAAACAAAACATTGTTTGATAAAAATACTTTAATTTAAAGATAATTTTAACTTCACTTTTGCATAAAAACTAAATTGTTTAAGATTTACACTGTGCTACATTAGAAATGCTCAGCGGTTCCCGTATAGTTTTTCTTTTTTTTTGTTAGAGTCCATCGATAACGATATTATAAAATATATTACTTTGTCTTTCTTAGTAAAATAACGGTAATAATTAAGCTATGTATTAAATGGATCGCTAAGTGCAAAAAGGGAAAAACTGAAATTTTTGGCCAAAATTAATTAATAATGTATTTATAAACAAAGATTAGAATACGCTCTATTTAATGGGTGAACTAAAAAAATGATGGGAAAATTATTTGTTTAAATATTTATAATTTTAAAAGTTTAAAAATTTCGATTAAGTGCCAAAAGGGAACATCTTCAGCATTAGGCCTCTTTCTGCATTTAATCGAATATTTTTTTTAATTGTAGACTGTGTGAAAGTTAAATTTTTATGAATGGCATTTTTTTGTGTCAAATCTTACCAATTCTATTTCAATATTAATTTATGTTTAAAATTCGATTTTCATGTCAAATAAAAATGAAATTATATTGAAAAATATATTTAAATATGAATGGATTTTTAAATAAACTGGTAAAATTGGTCATTATTGTTATAAGTGAATTTTTGTATTTAAGATAACGTGTTCTTTGGACTTAATTGCTTTTAAGTGCAGAAAGGGGCTTACTTCATGCACTTTATTCGTTTATTACTAAGAAGTCAGTGTAAAAAATTTCATTTTAGACCACTTCAAATTAAAGTCTGTTGTCCCCTCTACGAGCTTAGAACATAAACTGGCATTAATTATTAGCCATAATTAACTACAGTGTTGTAATTGATTATCTCAAAATGAATGTTTTGCAGTAGTTCCATTTCTGCACTTAGCGATTCAAATAAAATCATCAATTTGTTATTTTGAAATATATTCTTCTTACAATATTAACCGATTTATTGGTGCCTATTCTTGAAAACGCGTCGAAGGAGTGAACATTTACATGAAAACAAAAACAAAAATTATGAAAATTGTTTTTGTTATCTATACACTTCTAAAATTAAATTAACGTGGGAGATTTAAAGCGTTTCTGTCTCTTTTAATAACTGTAAATTTTGTATGATAAACAAATTAAAACAAATCAAACAAAAAAAAAAGACATGAAATAAAAATAGGAGAAAAATCATCGTGAAAATTGGGTGTAAGATAAAATGTAACAAGAAGATAGTCTGCTAGTGTATAAAGTCATTCCTAAAAATTTAAGGAAATTTTTTGTCAACATTTTTTTATTTTTCGAATTTATTCTATGAGCTAAATTACAAATTTTGCACTAAATTTACAAACAAAAAACTTGTTTTTTCCTGAATAAAGCCATGATATATTTTGTTATTGACATATTATTGACATGTTGTCTAATTTCCTTATGCATATCATAGCTAGAATCAAAAATTATGCTCATACAAAATTACATTTTTGAAATTTTATTGTTTATATGCAGCTTTTTTGATTGCAAGTACAAATTTTGCACTATTTGAATTGGGTGTAGATTTTTGCATTCAATCTTCGTTTAGTGATAGTGAAAAAATTTGCAATATCACTAATTTGGTAAAAAAAAACTGGTAAAAACAGAGTGCAAACTGTTTTTTTGCAGTTTAATTAAGTGATAGTACACTGCTGATTTAAATCAATATTTAGTGTACTACCCCCAACTATGTTTAAGATACACATTCCACATTCCCTTCTATGAGAAAAGAGAAGAGAAGAAGTACGAATTTTTTGTTTTCTTTTTTTTTTGCCAAAGAAAAAGCCAAAGAATTCAGATCCTATTATAAAATCACCATGCTCTGGAAAGAAGATTATTCCAGTTGAAAAAAAAAAACATTCCTAAAAAAATTGTAAAAGCAGTACAAAAAGTGGAATAGTCAAGTTTTGAAAAGAACCTCCTCAGTTGTTGAAAAAAAGTCCGAGTCGACTTGCATACTTGCACAGCAAAAATGAAAAACCAACTTCAATTAACACATTATTTAGAAATTTGTACTATTAATTAAATTCTGTACTGATTTTATGCCTGCAAACAAATTCATAATATCAATTAACATATTTGTAAGTTTGAGCTTTTCTTGCTGTTGAGTTTCATTCAATAGGTTTAATTGAAATGTGCCCACCAGCAAAAGAGGCTATATAAAACGTAAACATAAACCAAAGTATTTTTTCAATCAACACAGTTAATTGAAACAATTAAAAAATTGTTTGAAACTTTTATACAACATAAAATATTTTGAAGTTTGTGTGAATGTTTTCATATTTCCAAATAATATACAAAATAAAAAACACTATAATTTTTATCTTTAATTAAGGAAAATTAATTGGAGCAATTAAAAAAAATAGTTTGAAACAGCATTACTTGATTTAATTGAATAAATGTTGGTGAACATTTTTTCTGTGTGCCAATCATGTAATGCCCCGTTATAAATAAACTGGTATAAGTATGTCGTATGTTTTAATGTAGGAGCCAAGTGGTTAACGTATCGTAAAATTATTGAGTTTTCACCCAATAAAAAATGAAGCCTTAAACGTAGCATGTTTGTAATGGAGAAATGTAAAAGTTTCACTTACCACCCCGCTTACGTAAGGCATGAATTTTATATAGCGAGTTTCCACACAGATAAAAATAGAAATAGATTTCAATTAAAAAATTTGTGATATCAATTAAAAAAATTAAGTAACAAATTAATAGCATCAATTTAACGTTTAACCCACTTGGTTAAACGTTTAGTTCACTCGAATAACGGTTTGATTCACTTGATTAAATTTTTAATTAATAATTAGGCTTAAGTTCATTTTAATTTAATTTTCGTTAAATTATTTTTATGAAGACAGGAATTTTTCAAAATAATTTAATGAAAATTAAATTAAAATGAACTCAAGCCTAATTAAAATTATCTTAATTTGGATTAAAAACCATTAACAGTTCAATAAATTAACCACAATACTAATTATTTTTAATTAATTTTAATAAATTGGTGAAAGATTTTGGAGAATAATTTCTGTGCACTTTGTAGCAATAAATCTCTGACACAGAAACCGCTTTACTCAGCGCAGTTGCAAATTGGTAAATATAACGATCAGCTTTACACTCTGAATATTTTTATTGTTACTAGCGGAGTTCAGTGTTTAGTGCAAATGGTCTTGCGAAAGAGCAAATGCAAAATATCATAGCTTTTTTGTTAAATCCAACAACAAAATACACAGAGTTTCCGTTATATTTCATAAAAAAGCTACGAAATTTTACATTTCCTCTTTCGCAAGCCCATTTACACCAAACACTGAACTCCGCTAATGTATTCTTTAATATGCTCCCTTGCAAACCTGCTTAGTACACAGGAAAAATTCTGCAAAATTCAAAATGCAGGTCGTGCAGCTAAAGGTAGCCTCTAAGCCGCCGCGTTGAAGTCGCCGCCGGTTCGAAAGGCATAGTTACACTTATTTTTTAGTCAAAGTTTTATTTTTATCCATGTTTTTATTAGTAACATTTTTGTTATTATAATTTGTGCATGTTGACATCAGTGTCTAATAAAAGCAAAATATCGATCTTTTAAATAAATTTAAAATTCATTAATAGACTACAGAACGCTAATTACATTTACATTAACAGCATTTTGTTATATTTCCAAGGCACAAAATTATGTAACTGTAATTGGAAAAAACCAATCACAATAATATCTAAATAAGCAAACTGGATAAACAATGTTTGATAGATCATTAATCCCATAATCAGCTTATTAGGATTTAGGTCACATAAAACGCGCAATTCGCGAAGGTTTAAAACGTTTTTATAAAAATGAGAAATTTCTTAAAAGTTTATAAAAGCATAAAATATCTGTTTATGGGTTCCAAATCAACAGAGAATAAAAAAAAAATCGCTGAAAAACTTCAAAAATTAAAAAAAAAAAAATGCAAAAATATTGAAAAAGCCAAATGTGCAACCTCCAAAAATGCCTTAAAATTTGTTCACATTTGCAAGCCCGGAGTCGGGTTAAAATATATTTATATTAATAACAAATACATATATTTCAAATAATAACTAATTGTAATAGATAAGTTTTTCATTTTGAATAACTAATTCTTTTGTCAGGTCATCCACTACCGGCTACTTTTTGCTGAGCCGCCGCCGACAAACAATTTGCCGACCTCGACTTCTGCTAAGAAATGTCAGCAAGAAATTGTTCTTTTCTTTATGTCAAAATTTTACATTGTCAAAAATGTTATAATTTCACACAGCAAAAACATGAAATTTTTCTACCACAGATAAATTTAATTTCACCATAGAACTTTGCTACCGTTTCACACACACCCTTAGTAAAAAATTCGGTTACTTACCTTTTACTGCATCTCTGTATGTCTTATTGCGTAGCGCTTAAATGAGCGCTTACTTTTGAAAATGTACTATTAGTGCTTCGCAAATTAAGAAAACATTTTATTGGGAATTATCATGTTTCTGCAATGAAATTGGATCTTTAAACATAAAAATTTAGTTTTCCCTAAATTTAAGCAACTTTTATCCCTCTTTAATTATAATTTTAATAAAAAAAATCCCGATTAAAATCAAATAATTAGGACACCTTATTACCCCTAACAAAGAATATTAAATCCGATTAATATAATTTTTTTTTAATACTGATAACAATTACTAATTTAATATGTGTTTTATTAACAATTTTTTCTTAAATTCATTCAGTTCTTTCCGGTGTCTCTTCGCCTTTAACTTTTTTGTAGCACTACCTCTCTCTCTCTCTCTCTCTACAAACATACACACACAAATATTTGTAGTCTTATAAAATACCTGAACATGCATAAACAGTATTTAAGCTTTTCATGGTTCGTTACTTCTTAAAGAAGTGTAAAAAATTGAAATTATTTGTCCTGCGGGATTTTCTCACACTTTTTTTGCTCAACTGTTCACACCGTAATTTTTTGTGCTTTTGTATTTTTTTTTATAAAACTGCTGTGCTTTTGTTTGAATGTATGAATGTATGTTTGTGTGTCAGAGTCACACGGCCACAGTGGTACTTTAAGTTTTCATTTATATACTCACACTCTTTTTTTGTGGGGAGCATAAAAGCCGTTATACACTTACTTAAAATGTTTTTGTTGTTGGGTCTTTCTATTTTCAGTTGTTTTTTTTATGTGAAAAATATTACTTTGTTGTTATTATTGTTCAGCTTTTCCTGTTGTTTTTGTGTTTGTTTTTATACAGTTGATATTTTTTTTAAATATTTGAATGTGCTTTTTTTTAACGGCATAAAAATTGCGGTTATTCGGTCTATTTGTTTTGGTAAATGGCTGTTTTGTGTTGGGGTTTTCTTTGTTTGCGTTTTTTTTTCTGGGGACACTTGAGATTTAAATAATAGAAATATGAGAATCTATTTATTATTTGGATTTTATAAGTGTGCGGAAAAAAATTTGGGGTCATGTTTTTTTTTAGTTGGTTTCTATATTCAGTTTGAGAATTTGTAAACGTTATTATGATGACAGGTTAATATTAATAAAAGCTTCATGTTAATGTTTTTTTTTTAATTTAATTTAATTTAAATTTAGAAATAAGAATTTCAAGGGAAATTTTTTCAATCATATTGATTTTTTTTTAATATAATTTTTTTAATCTTAATATTTTTATTATGAACTGCGTTCGGGAGGTGGAAATGAAATGAAATTGAGATCGATGTTATCTTCCAGTAAAATTTTTTCGCCAATGACATAGTTTTTCAGATTTAAGAGTAGTTCTGATGAATGTAAGCGTTACTCATATTATGAAGGACAAAAAACGGAATGTTTTCATGAGCTTTAAAAACTGGATCCTTTTCAAAGTTTTTTCGATTTTAGGTTAGAAAGGCTGGTGTGAAGCAAACTTCACACCCTTACCCAGAGACCAATATGGTCCATTGTGATGATCCATTCGATTTTAATTTTCCTCGAATTCGATTTCCAAAACATTGCTGTATATTATTGTATTCAGTGGGTTTTTTTAAATTAAAATTTTTCATCGATATTATTGTGTCTTATTTCAATTTATTTTTATTTATGGCATATTTGGCAGATGTTTGCGGAAAAGTTTTTTATGATAAAAGTTTAAGTTTTTTTATAATATAAAATTTTTTTTGCAAGTTTTTATTCTGCCGACATTTATTGTTATTCAGCGAAGGTCATTTTTTGTTATTAAAAAAAAACCAAGGAAGAGTGCTATATTCGGCAATACCGAATTTGATACACCCTTCACCATGGATAAAATAGAATGTAATATACATAAATACTTTTCTTTAGATAAAAATAAATCTATAAAAAGATAAAAATAAAAAATAAATTTGTGCCACGCCCAATTCTTCAATCCCGCCAACATTTTGTCGGATCGTTAACCAAGATGACTGTTCATAATTTGGAAGCTTTGGCTCTTGCCGTTCTCCAGATATATAGAAATCTATATTGTTTATGTTCGGGAGGTGCCGCGCCCACTTCTCTAGTCCCGCCCATTTTTAGAAAGGTTGTGTATTAATAACCCAGCTATGTATACCAAATTTGGAGCATTTTTTTCTTACCGTTCTTTAGATATAAAAAACAAGGGACTTATAGATAATATTAGAAGCAGAAGTCATTTGTTGCTCATAGCTCAGCCATTTGTAGACCGCTTAAGGTAAATTTTAATAGTAAACAATTTCAGATTATATATGATATAAATATATAACAACGTAGTACCCATAGTACCTGGGGCTTACAAAAAATCCATTTCAACGGATAGACGGACAGACATACATCATTAAATCAATGTACATATTAGGGATGCCAAACGGGAAATCCCGAAATCCCGGTATTTTTCGGGATTGATAAATCCCGAATCCCGGGATTTATTTTTATGAGTCCCGGGATTTTTAACATATCAACTTTTATATACAAAACTGTTCGTTTTTATTGAATTTTTATACTATATACAAAAAAATTATTAAAAATTATATTTGAGCTATATTTTTTATTGCAAATAATTCTTATTTTTGAGTTTAATTTTTGTTTGTGGCACACAGCGAGTATCTAAAATTTTTAATTTTTGCTTGACTTATGACAGAAATAATTTTTGTATTTTGCTTAATAAAACCATTATTTTAAGTAGAAACGATATTTAAAGATTCACATCTCAAGCCTTGTTTACAATTACGTTTAGCAAGTTCAGCTTTGGCTTAAGATATAATACCAAAATGAATATGATTATTTTATTTCCAATACAAAAGCAGTAAGCTGAAATCATATAAACAATAATACAAGATTCGACATGAGTATTTCAGAAAAAGATTTAATGATTCAAAATCATAAATCTAAAAAATATTGGTGGATAAATTAAACACTATTAGCTCCTTACCCGTTTTTATTACCTGACATTGACCTTATTTAATTATAACAAGGTAATGTTTTTTAAAAACCATTTTTCATTACATAAAAAAGATAATTAGCTAATTTCGCCATTGAAAAGTAAAAGCCATTATTAAATGCATGCTAAAACCAAATAATATAACCAAATAACTATAAAAAAATACTTGAGAGCTCGATTAAGGGAATTTGTATTAGAAGATACATTTGTATAGTATATACTATTGTTTATTGTAGTTGATAATTATTATAAATATATAAACAAACTGAAAAAAAAAAAAAAAAAAAAAAAAAATTTTTATTTTATGCAAAATATAGAAATCAAGAAATAATTGTTATAGGTATATCAAGCAAATAAATAAAAATAAAAATTATTCGCGATCCAATTAAAGTTTTTTTTCAGAAGCTAAAGAATAAAAGTAAATATAATTATAACAATTAAGTCGGTATATTGATGAAATAGCTCATATTCCTTCCGGTCCAATTATAATAAAAAAATGTGCTTAAAAAACATACGGTAAATAAAATAATTTTTTTTATAAATAAACACTATCTGACGTAATCATAAATAAATTATTTAAAATTGAAATCTGTTTTAAGAAACATTTGTATAAACATTTTGTTTTAAAATTAATTTCAAACGTACTTAAATTATTGATTATGAATCTCGCCCTCACCCTGAAGGTGTACTGCACTGCAGTCGCCGTAGTGTTGCAGTTTTTAACTCACCTATCGATATCGATGAGGAACTACACTTTGCAGTGCATTTATGTCGTCACAACTTAATTCACATTAAAAATTGAATTGCCGTCAAAAAACCGAAATGAATTGATCTAGAAAAACTAAGAGATATGTATATTTTTTTAAGCTTTTTTCAGAATCTGATCAGTTTGATCATGGGTGAGGCCAGTGTTATAAACATATGTATAAAATAAATTGTTTTGTTGTTTTCATTTTTAAAAATTTATGTTACGTATATTAAACCTTTTAAATATTCAAAAGGTGTTGTTTATTAAAAAAAAGTAGCATCTTAAAGAAACACATTGATCCCGAATAATCTCGAAATCCCGGGATCCCGAGAATCCCGGAACCCCGAAAATCCCGGGATTTCGGGATCGGGACTTCCAAAATCGCGAATCCCGTGATTTTTAAAAATCAGTCCCGATTGGCATCCCTAGTGCATATATATATATCAATGTATGTATATACTAAATACTTAATAGGGTCTAAGATCGACTTTTTAGAAATTACTAATGGAATGACAAACTTTAATATACCCTTTTCACTTGTGGAGAAGGGTAAAATATAAAACTGAAAAAAACAGCAACATTTTTTGAAATTTTTATCATATTGTTATATAAAAAACCATAATTAGATATTAAAATAAAAATTAAACAATTAGTAAAAATTAATATGCATTAAACAGATTTAAATTAATTATAAATTTTACTAAAACGACAAATTACCGATTAAAAGGGAGGAGCTAACACAAACTGTTTCGGTGAAAACATTTTTTTTTTTTTAAATTAAACTAAATTGAAAAGATTGGAGAAAATAAATAAAACACCAAATCTAGTTAAGGTGAGGTTGCTTGTGTAAGTTACAAGTCAAAAGTTTACAAAAAATTTACATTCTTCTCATTCTAATTTATTACTTTTCTACAGAGTGTAAGTTGTTCTGCTTAAGTATTGATTTAATTTAATAGAAATAAGAAAATAATATATCTTTCTAAAATAGTTGTAGAGGAAAGGAAACTAACACCAAACTTGCCACGTAACTGTTCTAAAGTGGTAGGGACCGGTTTGTGATCTATCAATTTATATGAAGGGTCACTTGTCACTTTATTTGTCACGATGTCCTAGGCAGGGGTTCATGAGTACCTTTTTGACACTTTGTAACAGGTTAATGAAATAACCTAAATGGACACATTAAATTTCGGTTAAAATAATGCCTGCCCCAGATATTGTCCCGAGTGAACCATGTTAATATGATATATCCCTGTCATATAAAATAACAGAACCAGAGTTAATTCGCCACTACCCGCACAAAGTCCAGTCACATTAATAGTCTTGTGCCAGATACCTTTCTCTATAGAAACTAAGCTTTAAACACATTATCACTAGTCGTGTGATATATATATTGTTTTACCTATCAAAATTCGTGTCTTTTTTTTTTATAAAATTTTGTTTACTGGTCACAGATAAAGTGCCTTAAGAACAATGAACACAGATTTCCTACAGGGATAATTGGGAAAAACACCTGATTTGCTTAAATTAGGTATAAAGGCCATGTCGGCTTTAGTTATTGAAAGTTATTAAAAACAAGTATACGTGTCATATGCTGCCGAAATTTGTTGAAAGAAAACGGAAACTTTATCAAAGTTTACAATTGTGTTGTTCATGGAAGGCGGATTTCCAGGTTAAATGGTTACGTAGTCATATTGACAGCAATAAAATATATTTAAGTAGAATTTTACAAATGCAAATTAATAAGTCACTTTAACTTTTCATTAAAAAAATATTTTTTTATTTCTTTATTTATCAACTTAATTCTCCTATGTTTACTTAAAGACTGCCTTTTTAAAAACAAGAATCATATTATTTATCATTATGTTGCATTTTACTAAACAAATACAATTCCAAAAAAAAAATAAAAATAAAAATAAACGAAATTCCGTTCCCATAAAGAAAAAGGGTTTAGAATTACTAAATTTGCCAGACGCCGACGCACAGTGGCGCCATTTGAGTTTTTTCGTTGCAAAAATCATATCTTTTGAACCGAATAAGACAATTGAACAGTTTAAACAGCATATGATAGATAACTGTTCAGCCTATGAAATGAGCGTTTGGAAAGGGTGCTACGCTTTGTAGGGGCCTACTTATGGGTTATCAAAGTTAAAATTAGTAGAAAAATCAATTTTATGGTAACTAAAAAAAATTATTTTTACATTTTTAGATTGTTTTTATTTTTTTTCTTAAGGGTTTTATGTTTTAAATTATTACCCAACAAATTAAAAAAAAAAATTATTTATTTTTTTAAATTTATTTTTTCAATTTTCTGTAAAATATTCATCACAATTCGTAAGAGAAGGTATATCTAAAAGACTAACAATTTCTAAACTATAATTATTTTGTAACTCTATTCGTGACTTCACATGCCGCAGGGAAGAAATAAGTGGATCGGAAGATGCTGCCAACATGTTGAAGAGGTCCTTATTTTGCCTTACCCTTGATGCTTTGAATGTGTTCTGCAATCTATATTTTTTATAAAATTTGTTAAGAGACTCCTGTGCTTCTTCAGAAAGCTCTCCAATTGGCAAAGACTGGTACTCAATTATATCTTTGCCATGCGCCAATATTTTATGGACGGTCGGGGTCAACTTCTTCTGTGGATACATTTCTGCTAAAAGAGATGCAGTTTTCGACGCATATTCTCCATATTTTGTAGAATTTACATTTTCTTTGCAGTTTAAAACATCCAAGATCGTTCCCAATCTTTTCACGATTTGATTGTCAATTCCAATGATTCTAGTTACTGCCTCATCATTTTCAAAAAATCTCCTAAAAGTGTTTCCATCGTTTGAGTTACCGTATCCGTGCTTGGGACAGTCTACTTTTAGTCCAACTTGTTTAAAAAAAGCATCCTGTATTTGCTTCTCTCTGATCTTTTCCTTATCCTTTAATGATGTATTTTCATCGAAGTTTTCCTCCTCTTGTGGTAGGGTATATGCCAGTTTTAGCAAGAATTCCATACACCTTATCCTTGCGTGCAATGGTGACATTCCATATTCGTAATTCTCCTCATTTGTAGAATCGTTTAAATTACCAAAGTTCTTCTGACAAATAATAATATAAAATCGATAAAAAAAATATAAAAATAATACGAAAAAAGGGGTTTAGATAGGTTTTTGCTAAATTTTTACCTCCAATATAATTCTGTCTATGATAACTAATTGAAATATATTATAATTAAGCAGAAAAAGATACTAATCTTAAACTCTTTACAACTAATTATATAAAATTGAGATGTAACATATTATATATGAAATAAATTGAATTGAATTGAAAAAAGTTCTTCTGACTCTTTTTGCAAATCGGGCATGACATTGTTGAGGTTGTTCCTGTCAGTTCGTTTACGACTTTTCCGTCAACCATGGTCAGGTGGAACTCGTAATTGCATTCAATATATTTTCCTTCTCCAATTTGCAGCTTTGTAGGCTTAATCTTGCTTATTTGTTCTTCAATGTCCTTCACCGTAGTCCTTATGAGTTCTGCCGATTCCCTTGCAAACTGAAACATTATTGGTCGGCAATAATGCACTGATGACGGACGTGGATTTTTCCAGTGTAGGGAATCATCCGATTTTAGCCGCAAAGGAACAACAGATGCCATAAACATATTTCCGTCCGATATTGTAGCGTCATCGAAAGATATCCTTTGCTTATAAACGCTTTGTCCGGATGATCCATCGCAGCCCCATTTGCTGATCAATGTCAACTTCTCAGAAAGAATTTTCACTTCCGTGAAAAACTTTGGTGTGGTTGACTTTCTAAACAGTTCAAATAATTTTAAATTGTTCAACGCCATGTTTTCAGTACTTAAATTGTTTAATGGTTTCAGTAATTGTTGCGCCAACTTTCAGGCGTAGACTAATCCAGGCATTATGCTTATTTTGCAATATATAGGCTTATGCTACCATGCCTAAAAATTTACCTGTTCCCTGCATACATATGGATTTAGGCTGAATAATGCAATTTTGATATTATGCACGTGTCCAAATAAGATTTGTGCCTACCTGTAGGGACCATAAGTCAATATTGTTCCTGACCATTTGTACGCCAAAGTATTGTTTATGTGAGGTACGTACCTGCTAATTTCAATGAGTAGTTTTTTTCAAACAATTAGATCAAACTACTGTCAGTCAAAACATATAAGGGATGGACGCCATACAATTTCTGCAACCATGTCTTTTTGAACTTTTTTACCTCTAGAAGCCAAACGGGCACGTACGGGCAGATAAAACCTTTTGAATTATGTAAAGAAATAATCAAAGAACAGGTTTTGCACGTATGGCAAATATAGAAAAATATAGTTTTTTTTTATTTTCCGTCAAAGTTGAAAAATAGTGAAAAAACGGATAGTTTTTAAATAGTGATTTACCAGGAGAAACACAAAGCAAACAGTTAATTTTTTTTTATCATTATACATTTAATAAATACATCAATCAATACAAATAAAAAATAAGGCGATTCGTTACCTATTTTTCGTGATATTACACCTGAAATCGCAACAAATTGACTAAAAATTGTGTGTTTTTTTGAAAACCGAAAGTCGGTCAACTTTGAACGGTTATATCTTCTAAACTAAAAATGTGATATTATTAAGAGTGGCATATTTGAAATCGTTGAAAAGTTTCCTATAACATGGGTTTATTCAAAACTTCGTCGGCACTCATGAAAATTTTGATTTTTGCAACCTCGCTTGCTCTACGGGCGCCACTGTGCGACGTCAGCACAAAATCTCAGCGCGTGTAATAAGGAATTTACTTTTTTTTATTAAGATATGTTTTGCCATATCTTAACTCCTCCCCCTGTAAGATCAATCGTCCCGATTGTTAAAATGCTGGAAGATCATTAGTACTACAGAATCTGTGATTAGATTCCTGTAAAGTAGGTCCTCCATCAATGGAAGATTTCGGCCTGACTTCTTCATTGACCATTGTTATCACATTAATATCCGAATTGGATTTAGTTCTAATTTTGTAAATTATTAGGCACATTATTATAGTCAATGCAATTGATAAAACGACATTAACAGAAAACATTAACTTTCCTTTAGTCGATATAGAGTTTATTTCATTTATATTATCTGTTTGTAAATTCTTCATCATTTCTAAAGATAGAACTTCTTCAACTAATGATTTATTAGATGAAAGCTGTAGAACAGCTGGAAGGGGTTTCCAAGTTGAGAATTCTCTTGAAACGAATGTTTTTTTTTCAATGGTAATTGTTTCATTGTGAAACTGAATCAGATAAGTTCCCGACAACTGATATGTTTTATTTTCTGATATTTCTACGAATCCATTAAATTGGTTTAGTAGGATAACTCCTTGATATAGTTCCTGTACGGTAGGAATATGTTGATTATTTATAAAAGTACAATTATGATTCCTGCTTTTCAAAAGTGATGGTATTCAATTTGTCTTACTTATATCTATTAAATTTTCATAATTACAAATACATAATTTATTAACATTGAAACAATCTTTTTTAATTTGAAATATTTTATTCTTACATCTAATAACATTCTCTGAACTAATTTTTATTACAATTTCCTTTTGCTTTACAGGTTTTATTAATAATTTTTCGCAATCTGCTGTATCGATCGCTGGCAAATTAATTATATAAACTAACGAAGAATGGTCAGTAGCAATTTTAATGGTCGCAAATCCTAATGCTTCCTCCAAATTTCCATATGGAAATTCTTCTTGATCCAAAAAATCTTTAGCCTTATCTATTTCCTTTTCCGAGAGTATAAAGGAATTCACTATACCAGCCCTTGCCCATTGTAAAGCATACTCGATGTTTGTCACTTCCGTCTTTATAATATTTATCTTATTTCTTACAGAATCTTCTATTGTTCTCTGCACTTCTTCCAGAGATTGGATTGTCTTTAAAATTTTATTTGTCGTGTCGGTCAGCAGGTTAATTCTTCCAATTGTATCCCTATTAATTACCATTTGTCGATTATTATTTGTCAGAAGTCTGTCTATCTTGTCCACTACAATTTTGTGGTCTTCGTGGTCGGGCGAACCAGCTATCCATTTCCAAGCTGTTCCAATAATATCAATTGAACGTTTCGCTCTTGGCCTTATTCTCCTTAATTGGTTTCTTAGTTGGTCGATGTCATGAAGAAAGAATGGTAGTATTGAGCTGTTTCTCAATATTTTCTCCTGAATTTCATTTTCTAATTTGTCGACTGTTTGTTCGTATTCGTCTAATTCCAAAATATGAACGAGTTTAAAATTTCCGTTCTGCAGTCTCGCTTGTCCTCGATGAATCGAGATTAATTGCGAATTCGTATAGTCTAATATTTGGACTTCTGTCTTGCAAATTTTAAATATTGCGAAAAGTATTATTAGAAACTTCATTGTAGGCCGCTTCCTTTTCCGTATTGGTATTCGGTTGTTGTCAGTTGTTGATGTTTAAAGATGTTTAAAGATGATTAAAGAGTCACTTTATTATTAAATCCTTGTAATATTTAAAGATGTTTAAAGATGATTAAAGAGTCACTTTTTTATTTTAAATTATTAAATCCTTGTAATATTTAAAGATGTTTAAAGATGATTAGTCACTTTTTATTTTAAATTATTAAATCCTTGTAATATTTATAGATGTTTAAAGTGTCACTTTTTTAATTTTAAATTATTCAAAACACAAAACAATTTTATAATTTTTTCCAACACTGTTTTTGAAGTATTATTCATTTTCCTTTTACACACAGATAGTTTTTTTTTTAGAGAGTCACTTTTTAATTTTTAATTATTTAATCTCTGTGGTTTCATAAAAACACAAAAAATTTTTATATATTTTTTAGCATTGTTTTGGAGTATTCCATTTATAGTTATAAGAGTTAGATAGTTTTTTCTTAAGTGGCACTTTTTAATTTTTGTGTTTAATATAGTCACTTTTATTTAATTTTATTTTTCTACTTTTTATGATACTTTTCACTTTTACCCTCTATCTACGATAATTGTTTTAATTTTATTTTTCTCCTTTTTAGGATACTTTTTATCGCTTTTTTCCTTTTCTCCTCTATTTAGGATACTTGTTTTTTTTAATTTTATTTTTCTCCTTTTTAGGATACTTTTTCTTGGGTTTTTTTATTCACTTTTCTCCTTTATTTAGGATACTTGTTTTTTCTGGCTGTGGATACGCTATCAATGTCCTTACTTTGTAATTTTCAGAACCTTTTATGACAACGTATCCCGGTTGAGCCCCCAATTAATAAGTCACTTTAACTTTTCATTAAAAAAATATTTTTTTATTTCTTTATTTATCAACTTAATTCTCCTATGTTTACTTAAAGACTGCCTTTTTAAAAACAAGAATCATATTATTTATCATTATGTTGCATTTTACTAAACAAATACAATTCCAAAAAAAAATAAAAATAAAAATAAACGAAATTCCGTTCCCATAAAGAAAAAGGGTTTAGAATTACTAAATTTGCCAGACGCCGACGTCAGCACAAAATCTCAGCGCGTGTAATAAGGAATTTACTTTTTTTTATTAAGATATGTTTTGCCATATCTTAACTTGCATTTTGCTGTTGTTAGTATAACTACTTATCCATATAACCTGAGAACCATCCTTCGTTGAACAACCCAAATGATTTGTGCGTTTTGTTTAAAAAAATAAAAAGAAAACGCCGATGAATGTTCGCAAAAAACATAAGCAAAATTAAAATTAATTAAAACATAAAAACAGAAAAAAAATATTACTTTTATTACGCAACCTTTATGAGGCCTTCAGTAGCTAACTAATTTGTCTATCCTCCTTCCTTTAAATTATTATAGAAATCAACAATTTTATAATATTCAAATTATTTATTTTTTTAAATGCTTTTTGCATAAATAAATATTCATACAATATAAATAAATAGGATTTAAATGCAATACAGGCATTATTTCAATCACAACTTATCATAATAAACACATAAACACACACACACTCATATACTCAAAGAAAAAAAAAATAATTTAAATTCATATACAGCATTTATCATAAAATAAACACTGCTTTCAATCACTTCCAACCACATGCACACATTCACAAACTTATAATAAGCAGTCATTTTTACGAACAATGTCATCGTAATCGTCATTACATTTAAAGCATCTCAGCACACAATCATAAAAATTCATACACACACACACACAGACACACTCATCAATAAGCATGCAAATGCACATACATTCAGCAAAGAGTCAATTGATAAGTATTTAATCAAATTAAATACTTTTTTGTTATTGTTGTCATTATTGTTATTATTGTTTGTTAATGTAAATTGTTAATAAACCGATTATAATGATTTATTTATATAGTTACACATACATGAATTGGTGTTTTTTTTTGAACATTTAAACACTCATAGAAACATGCATCTTCATCTTGATGATGGCCTAACATCAGAATTGTGATATCATTGTTATTACCAGGGCTTGGATTGTCATGCAAATGCATATTTGCAGTAGGTAATCCAAAATCAATTTCGATCAGTTATTTTTTCATACCAAAGGATTTGCAGGAAAATAGCATCGATTTGTTTTTGCATATTTCTGCATATTTTGTTATAAATGCATTTATTTGCATATTTTTATTTTTTTATTTTTGTTATGTATTTTTAATATTTTTAAAAGAAATTAAAATCAAATAATTAATATTTAATACTTTATATATAGAAATATCTGACAAAATTAAACATAACTTGAATCTGTATTGCAAAAAAAAAAAAAAAAAAAATTAGGATTTCATAAAATAAAAAAAAGTATAAGATTATTCGATTTTAATAATGAAAAAAAAATTTAAAATTAATATTTTCCCATGAAACTGGCATCATTCAAATATGCTCCCTTGACTTCCGTTGGCGTTGAGCGTACATTTTCAATATATAAACACTTTTTGCGTCCGAATAGACAGAGTTGTGTTTTTGGAACTTTGAAGGAATTTTTACTTGTTTATACTAATAGAAATTTAAATAAAATCTAATTACCTATTTTAAAAAGAATTAGCAAATGATTGAAGTTTATTTTTGGTTTATTTTATCTTACTTTTGCGTATATATTTTAATATGCATATGTGTATGTTTACGCAGTCACCTGAATTATTATTTTTGGTGTTAATAAATATAATTTAAACAAATAACTTGATATGTTTTTCATATATTTTTTAGCGCATATTTTTCTTATTTTAAATGAAAATTTTCCATTTTATAGCGCATGTTATAAGCGCATATTTTTGATTTTTTTAGGTAATAAAAATCCAAGCCCTGGTTTTTACAAATGGCATCAATGATGCAAAAAGTGATATCAATCCAATAACGAATGTCATCATAAACTTTTGTCATATTTTATGCGTCATATATGCTATGACTGCAGTGACATTAATACGATGCCAAAATTTGTTTATTATTAACATTACTTTCATATTTGAAAAGTAAAATTAGAAGCAAAAATTCCCATATTCTTTTTTTTAATCCTTTAGTTAAATACATTATATTTTCAAAGTAAAATGATTACGAATACCATATTGGGTCTGGTGTCTTTTAATTGAGAGCTCTTCAGTAAACAATGGGCGGAATAAAACAAAACTGAAACAAACGTGAGCAAAGAGTGAATAAATAATAATATTTTCTCAATTTGACTTAAGTCAATTATAATGAATCAATTTAATGACAAACTGCCCAATGAGTTCTTTCTCCGATGTTACAGAATCATCGCACTGATGACATGTTTTACTAAACCGCCTTAGATTCGTCATTTCTGTGATGTCAATGTATCATCCCATTGTTGGCATAATTTAAATATTTGCCCATGATGACAATTTGTCCAAGTGATTTTAAGGCCTTTTCTATCAGTGTGCAAACACAAATGCATTTGGATGACTTTTTATATCGAACATTGGTTTTTATGTGTGTGTAGGGATATTTTTTTTAAGGCTAAAAAAATATATACTATTTTGTTAAAAAAACAGCAACAAAATGACTAAATGTTGGGAGATTTTTTTTGAAGATTATGGCTGACATTTTTTTTACCATTAACCAAAACGCTACATAATGATGATGAAAAGATCAAGTTTAAATATGCACAAAAATGGTTAAAATATGCCTGCAAATACTTACAAAAAAAACTTAAAAATATGCACGTGAAAAAACACAAAATTATAATATTTGATTACATATATTTATTTGAACAGATGTTTATTGCAAAGCAACAACCAAAACGCTAGAAGTTTATTGTAAATAAAACAAAAAGTTTTCAGGAAATTATTTTAATATTTTTTATACCCTCCACCACCACTTTGGTGAATGAGGGTATACTAAGTTTGTCATTCCGTGTGAAACTTTTTTATTATTCATCTAAGACCCCATAAAGTATATATATTCTGGCTCCTTGAGTAATTCTAAGTCGATTTAGCCATGTCCGTCTGTCTGTCCGTCTGTTGAAAACACGCTCACTTTTGAAAACCGTAAAAGAAAAGAACAAACTTGGTCTCAAATTGCTTGTAGTTATCCTAAGCAGTTTGGGATTGAAATCCAGCAACATCGGCTTAGTAGGATCAGAACTATGAATCAAAATGTGGAACCACCACCCTGAAAAAATTGATACTTTTGATACAAAAACTAACATAAATGGTTTATTAATGCACGGAATGACATAAAATTTTGCTCGAGTTTGGTTTGTAGGACTGCAAATCATACTGGTAAATTTCGTGCGATCGGTCCATAATTTACCATAGGCCCCATATAAACCCATCTCGAGGAAAACAGTTTAGTACGCCTAAAACCGCAATAAATAACGCTAGCATACTTAAATTCGGTACGTCACAGTTTTATAGGACGAGAAATCACATTGCCAAATTTCGTGATGGTTGGTCCATAATTTATCATAGGCCACATATTAACCCTACTCTCGGAAAGCAGTTTATTGCGCCTAAAACCAAATAAAGCTCATTTTGGGAAAATAATAAAATTCGCCTTAAACCATTACAGATATAGATATTGCGGTAAAATGTCTTACTTAAATTCATATGGCCAGAAAAAATATCATGCAAATTTGTGAAATTTTCTGTTAACGCTAAAACTAATTACACTGCTGTATTGAAATTTATTCTAATTTATTTTTTGTAATACTAGAAATCAGTCTTCAGAATTTTGGGATGATTGGGCCATAATTTACCATAGGTCCAATACAAATTACCCTCCTAAAAATTATTTTAGTTCGGCTAAAACTTTTACGAATCATGATATTTTACGCAAGCATGTTCAAAGTCCTAAAGAAACGCATAAAATTTTCTTATTGTCGGTCAATAATTTAATTCATGTCTAAACCGCAACTAATTTTAATGCTGACGTTCGTTTTTGTGAAGCTTAGTTAATAATATATATGTATTTATCCTATACAGCCCACTCCTGTCGGTGGAGGGTATCAAAGATTCGACACAGCCGAAAATAGCACTCTAACTTATTATTATGATAGAATGATCTATGACAATTATGTGTAAAACAAAATATCGGCAAAGTGCACGCCACGGCTTCGGTGGCATACCTCTAGCCAATGGTCCATATCTTTAATGACTCTGAGACATAATTAAGTTTCAATATCGTTAATGTGCCCAAATATCTCATCCTTTAGCTCTAAAATTGTTCTTGGCTTATTGACGTACACTTTTTCTTTGAAATATCCCGCAAGAAAGAAGTGCAACGTTGTCAAATCACATGATTGTGGCGGCAAATTAACATCGCCTCAACGTGAGATAACAAGGCCATTGAATTTCAAGGCCATTGCTTCGTTAGCTGTGTGGCAAGTGGCGCCATAGCCCATAAACCACACCACACAGTGACTCTTTGTGGATGCACCGGTTTTCTAATAATCACTCGTGGATTCTCGTTTGCCCAAATGCGGCAATTCTACTTGTTAACGAATCCATTGAAGTGAAAGTATACCTCGTCGCGGAAGATAATTTCGTTGTAAAGTCACCACTCACTTCTGTCTGTTTAAACAATCATTGGGGGCATTGACAACGATACACCTCTCCATGGTTGATTTTTGTCAAACCGTGGAACAAAGAAATGTCAAATTAAGTTGGGCAAACAACTTGACGTTAAGGAGTGACTCACAATTTAACATTGTGCATTAGGGTTGGACAACGCTTTATTTAAGCTAGTAATTAATTCAGTATTTAACTTTATACATGTCCCGTGTTATAAGGGGCACTATCGTTTTGCTAAATGTACTCTATTAATCCAAAACAACTTCTTTATTTTTGGGGGAAACAGGTCTACACAAGTCATTCGGATATTTTGTATCACAAGACCCATAGTGCCGTTAAAGGAAACTAGTTTTACTTTGGTCAATTTAATTTATTAAATAGTTGGTGAGTATTTTGTCATACGTTTTTAGAGTTGGCATCTGCAAACTAATTAAAATAGAACGACGAATTGTAAATTCATTTACTTGCATTTACTCCTTCTAAGTGTCTTATATTAGAAGTAGAATGGGCTGAATTTAGGGAAATTTTTAAATTTTTTGTTACGGGGGCTCTCGATGTTTTATGTTATTATGTCATTACGACATTATAAGTTTTCTCGATTTTCGAAATAATTAGTATTGTGGTTATTCTATTGAACTGTTAATGGTTTTTAATCTAAATTTACTATATTTTAATCAGGCTTAAGTTCATTGAATTTAATTTTCATTTAATTATTTTTATGAAGAAAGGAATTTTACAACATGAAATGAATTAAAATTGATTGATAATTTTTCATTCTTGACTGAGCTGAGTTGCCCTGAATACTTTCGATTGTAACCACACAATCTCTTCAGAGGGGTTCGCCGTTTAAAATATAAAATATGAAAAACCTATTAAACATTTAATTAACTTCTATCTATATCAAACAATAAAATTACTGTTTATACCCCTTTAATTATTTGTAATGTTCTTTTAGAAAGAATTCGGCACAATATTGCAATTTTTTTTGTTGCGATATTTCCAACACTCAAACTCAAGTCTGTAAATGGAAGATAAGAAAGCCAGAACATCCAGCATTCAGTTTAAGCAATAAAAACGAACTTTTGTAGAAAAAAAATCAGCTTCTTTTAAACATGATACCAAAATAAAGTCAAGTAATAATTTATAAAATGTATACAAGATACACCCACTCCACTAAAAACTTATAAAAATGACAACATTTAATAAGTTGAACACACTCGACAACGAGCTAAAAGAAAAATTACTCAACTACTTACAAATAGGCAACTTGATTTTCTCTTCTTAAAAAAAAAAGAAGGAAAGATGCAACAACGTTTATGGGGAAGAAGTGGTGATATCTTTCCTAAAACTTCTTTGGTTTGTAGTTCTTTATGTGTGGGAGCTGCCAGTCGTAATAGTATTAAAACAGACAATGCAAAAGAACAAACCCTGTAGACCAACACACATACGAGGAAACAAGCAGACAGGAAATAAAGTTAAGTACCAAACGGAAACTAATGCTACTAATAGTGTTGGATATCTGTGCATGGGTGTGAGTAAGAATGATTGTATTTTCGCCTGTCTGTGTAGAGTGGTTTGTTTTTGTTATAAATGTTGTAATAAGACCTTTTTTCTGTAGGCACAATAAGTTAAGTTTGGTATGTGAGTTTTCGTTATACGAAAGTGTGCACATTATTTATGACCAAAACTTTTTCACAGCTTATCTGATCAAGCTGCATATAAAGTTTAACACATACAAGAAAACCTGCAAATACCAAACGTAAAAACTTTAATTTAAAAAAGAAGCAAGACTTGGCAGCACTTTAAATTCACTCTGCATTTTAAGAAAATACTTCGCTATAGAAAACTTTTCTCCGTGGCACACAAGTCAACTAGTTAGCTTTATAGAAAAACTCGCTCTTTGAATTCTACAAAGAAATTAGTTTTCTTCAGAAAAAACCTGCTCTCTGTGTTATTAAATAAGGACTTTATTTAAAAAAAAAAATTTATTTTGGGAATCCAGTGTTCTATAAGAAACTTGTTCTCTATCTCTGTTATAAAGAGAATTCAGGTATCTGTATTAAACTGTCTCTGTGTGTTTTACAGAGAATTCAGTTTGCATCAGTGATTCAAAACGTGGCACAATTGTGCCATTTTTGGCACTTTTGAATGTTTGTTGGCCCTGTGGAAATCTATTTTCGCCCTTTCAGCTCCAAATTCAACTAACTTCCTTAAATTGTGCAATTGTACACTTTCAATGTTATTTTCTCACTTTATCGAACACTAATTTTATGTAAGAAGTTGTTTTGTTTGTTCAGGACCAAATAAATCGCACAAACGGTTTGATCTACTATATGATACGAAGCTTGTTTGTGCGAAAATCAAAAACTTACAAAAACATCCTGTTGTCGTTGTCAAACCACTATTACAAAAATAGTTTGGCCCTGTCAAAGCTGTTTTGACCCTTTAAAATCGTCAATTTGGCTCAAAACAAGACAACTCCAAATGCATCACTGGTTTGCATTGAATATTGACAAGAATCAAAACTGAGAGAAAATTACTTAACTCAGTTGTCAAAAAAACTTAACTCTATGATTGTACAAGTAAGAAATATCTCTACTTTGTTGTTGTATTTTACACGTAAAGAATTTTGAAAGAGTGTATTTTGTTGTTTTGCTCTTCTATGACAGTTAAGCTGGAGGTCATTTCATACCTTTCTTGCGTTCTACGTTTTTAATTACATGCAGGGTTACCGCTAGGAATTTTTTAAAAGTGGCAAAAAGGTCGTTTCATAAAAAAGTAGCACAAAAAAGTCGTTTGAAAAAAACAAAAGTCGCACATCTTTTTTTTAACGTTTTTTTTTATTCATAAAAAGCATAACAAAACATAAAGGAAATTTTAGCAAAACAGTTAAGAGTTTTGATGATAGCGCTTAAAAGTCTCGCAACCTGTGTAAGTTGTGTATTTTTACAATTGTGCATTTATATAAACAGTTTTTTTTTATGATTACCGTCGTTTTCAATGAAAAATTCCACACTTTAAACAACAAATTCTTGGAATAATCTGGGAATATTAGTCTGTTGGCCTTCTTTAGATGTTTTAAGCACGAATTTCATTTTTTAGACACAAATTTCAAATTTTTATTAATATATTATTTCTTTTCTAATTTAATTTTGTATTGGCGTTTCTTAAATATTAACTTTTTTTGTATACAATTACGCAAAACTTAACCCTTAGAGTACGAAGCCTAATTTTTGACATAAAGTACGGAGTGTTGTCACTAAGGTACCCCACAGAAAAATGGGATTATTAAGTATAAAGGTTTGCATATTAGTATAGAAAAGATTATTATAAAATTCAAAAAGGATTATTGAATTAATTTTCAGGCTTTATTTTCAAAAATCATATTAATTTTCAAATAATTTTCATATTCAAATATTTTATGTTTTGACCTAAAATAAACTCAAAATTACTATTAACAAACACAAACTAAGGAATTCAATTCTTTTCTCAGCAATAAAAAAATATACAAAATAAAATAAATATACTAATTCAACACGTACAACATAAATATAATTATCCCTTGCATCAGACTTATATCACTAGAATTGATAATATGTTTTTGAAGATTTTCTTTTCTTCAGATCTATGTTCGTTGCAAGCTCTTTTGGCTTCTTCGTTAGTATGAAGACATATTTTTTTTTCATTGTTGGTGTAATAAGATAGTTGAATATATCATCAATATCGCTTGCAGCTCTCATATAACTAGTTACTCCTAGAGTAATATTTACAATATTGCATGCTGACCTACGTGTTTGTGGAAATGGCTTCGAAGACCAAGCCCGGCCAGACTTAGCGGTGAAACATTCTATGTTCGAAGAAAAAGCAATACCATCTTCACTAATATCAATATCAGGGAGAATGTCTTCCGCTTGCTCTTCTACTTCTTCAATATCGTCTTCTGTTTCGCTACCTCCATTTGCTTAATATTAGGTACAAAATAAGAGTTGCCACTGTCGCAATTTGCTTCTGCCTCAATATGATCCTCTTCACTGCCATTTAAATAATGTTATATTTGCCGCTGGGAAAGTTTTTTTTGGATTGTTTTACATTTTTGGTCTTTAAAAAGCAAAGACAATTTGTAACGTAAATTACGACTTGGGTCCCCCAAGCGAATAACTTACATTCTAGTTACGAACTGATTAATATTTTTATGCCACTTATAAGTTTTTGTATACTATTCCTACTAAAACTCGACTACCAAAAACGAAAAAGATAGAAAGAAATTATTTTCGAAGTTATTAAAGAAAAACTAGCATTGGGGGACCTAAAGTCCCCTACTCCGTAGTCTAAGGGTTAAAAAGGCGCTTCATGAAACGAGCTTTGCAAGTTTGCCCATTTGAACAAATAGCAATCTCAAGCGATTTCATGAAAACCCATATTATTACTGTGTTATTTTGTTTTTCCATGTCGCTGAAGATGATTGTTTTGGTTCACTTAAAGCTGTTTACAAACTATGCAAATAGGCCGCTTTGACTCCATGTCTTGCCTTAACCCTTTATACTTCAATTCCCAGTCTCTCGAATACCTACAGCGATGCTAACGTTATCCGTCTCAGACTCCGTGGTTAACTCTGCCTCTGAACATGTATTTCTAGATTCATTTAATTTTTCGTTTTCAGATTTTCTATTTTTTTAACAAGAAATTTTATTTTAAAGAATAAAATAAATTTTATTTTTTAAGTTCTTAAGTAACTCGGCGGCTAAGACTAATTTTGTAAAATAAGAACTGCAATTTTTTATTTTAAAAAGCTTTTTTGGTAAAACGTTTCTTTGAAAAGTTTACTAAAAGTTTGCGAAAAATTTTATAAATACATTGTATGCATGACAAAATTGCAAAAAAATGATAAAAATGTTGCAGAAGGAACAAAAATCTGTAAATTGCTTTACAAGTTTAACGACGTTATATTGATGAGTTTCTTTTTTTGATAAAAAAAAAAAAAAAAATTAAGAAAGTTTGTAATTTACTGCAAATTAAAGGTCTTTTTTGTGAAACTTAACAAAAAAAAGGGTAAAAAGTCGGTGATAAAAAAAGGCCTAAAAAAAATTCGGACTTTAGTCGGGCAAACGGCAACACTGATTACATAAAAATAAAATTTTATTTGTCAAAATCAGCTGATTTGTTCGAACGCTACTTGTTTAGCTTACAAAAGTAGAAAGTAAACATACTTTTCGCATTCAACTTCTCAGGGCATCCGACTTTAGTTAAATTTTTGTTCTAAAAATAAAAGGAGAATAAATAAAATACTTTGAAAATAAATAAGAAAAAAACGAAAAGTTTGCTGCCATTGTGAACGACGCTTTAATGTGTTTGACAATGGTCGAACAGTTTATTAGAAATGAGAAATTTTGCTTTGAAAAGACTTGTTAGTACATGAAAGTGTTAATTTGATATGCAGGTGAAGTTTTATTTAAATTGGGTCATTTTGCTTCACCTAAAGCCTGGTACTCTGTTCAGTATTTCGTGCGAAATGTTGTTAAACTCAATATAAAAAAATTTCTGTGAAATACAAACGAAAAAATGTTGATAGAGTTGTACTCTATTTATATTACAAAAAACTTTCTCAAAAGTTTCTAACAACATTTTTATTGTCCGTGCGAAACAAGTTCAGCTCATATTATTTCGCACGGAATTTTAAGCAACACTTTATAATTTTTTGTAATTTTTTATTTTGTACTTGTAAAGTGGTTTTTATAACATGCGTTTCACAAAGCAAAATGTAGAAAAGTGCTAAAATTAAATTTTTTTTGATTTGGGTAATTATAAAAATAATATTGTTTTACTTTTTTTTAAAGACAATTAAAAAAAAAAACACGCCGCAATACAATGTTGTTTACTTGCAGCTAATAAAAACGTTAAGTTTTAAAAAATCGCGAGATAGATAACATTGATACATGTAAAAATTTTCGTGTGAAATAATCAATATTGCTCAACAATTTTCGCAAGTTCGAACAGAGTATTAGGCTTTAGGTGCAATTTTGAACTTTGCTAGTGGTTACTCTGATATAGACTGTCTCCATGTGTTTCATTGTGCTACACTGAAAAAGTTACAGAGAAACTTCGATATATATAAAAATTCTTTTCCCTATTCTTTTTCTTTAGAATGACTTTTTAAAAATCAGTAGTCCATAGAACATTTTTTGTATCTCTTTTGTATAGAAATCTGTGTTAGAACACAAATACAAAAACAGACCTCTAGTGCTTACTGTAGAGGATATAGGAGACTTTGAAATAAACTTTTAATATAGTTCGTCTGAAAAAAAGGAAAATTTTTTTATTTAAAAAAACTCACATACGTGTTAGTTCGTTCCCCTTGCAGCAATTTGTATATGAAGTGATTATCATGGTGTGAAGACAGAATTATTTTGAGTCAAAAAAAAAAAAAATATCAGAAAAGTTATTGCAAACATTTATTAACATTTTAAATTGTTCAAATTATTTTTCTTAATATGCTGCCTAAATTTTGAAAACACTTTTTAAATATATGAGCACATTTTTTTTAAAGACTTGTCCAAAACAATTGGATTTTTTTATTATAGAAATTTATGCATATTAGAGATATTTTTCTGTTGTACTTAGAATATTGTCTAGGAAATAGTCATGTGTTCATTTTCACACATTCTCCATGCTAAAATCGATTCAATCATTTTCCAGAAAAAACACTAAAGCAAAATTATATCTGCATAAATTTTCTTATCAACATCAGACACTTTGTTGCCAAATGTTGGGTTTATTGTTCAGTCTGATGGGGAAGTATAAAAGAAACGTTTAAGTGGAAAATTCAAGATTTTCAATGATAGAAAAAATATTTTTTTTTTTTTTTTTTTGCAAATGCAAGTTGTATAAATTTGTAATGATTTGACTAAAGTATCCAATTATTTGACTTTTGGTTTTGTTCGAGTAAGGAATTAATCGATTTGTAAATTTTAATTTTGCTCGATTAAATTAGAGTTTTTATTTGTTCGAATAACTCGAATAGTTCAAATAATTTTATTCAATAGAAAAAACATACATGTCTATTTGAACTGATACTTTAATTATATAATTAAACAGAAAAAACACAATAAAATAAAAATATAGTTGAACAATAAACAATAAAATAATAATTCGTTTATACCATGTATACAGTTTTAAAACTTTTAAATAAAATAAATAATTCAAAAATCAAAAACCCTGCTACTTCGTTTGAAAATGATTTGAAAGCCAAAGCTTAATACATGAATTTGGTTCAGCACCAATCGGGTCCATTAATTTTATTTCTGTGTATAATTTGTAACTATGTCCCGCCTGCTAAACCTTATATGGGAACTCATCATATTATCATATCATCATATCATATATTTTTAATTAATTATTTTAGACTCTTTTGTCGCGGCATTTCTATGAGCGGTCCAGCCTATTTAAACAAATTTATCATTCTTAATTCAACTTAACTCATTTATTTTTCCTGAAAATCAAGTAAGATTGAAATCAATGGATATTTTCAGTTAATTTTTTTTTAAAACGCCGTATTTTTCCCGATTTAAGAGAATTTCTGAATAAGATAAGAACTCAAAGTATCAAGAAACTTTTTAATCTGGATAGTTTTCCAAGTTTGTTCGATTTTAATTTCACTCATATGCATTCGGTTTACGGATCATGGCTGATAACTTTATTTTTCTTAATTTTAAAGCTCTACTCTATAGGTTTGGGTAATTTGCTTTTTTTAACTTATTACAATTTTGCGCCAATCTAAGGACACATCGGGTTTTAAAACGAATCTAGCAATACCTAAAATGTCAAAACTCATCCAGCCGTTTGCAAGGTAAGAGGTCATAAAGAAATTTAAGGTCGGGTAAGGACAGGTAACCCAGAATCTGACAGTGCATGTTTTTTTTTTTTTTTTTAAGTTTATTTATACAAAACATTTATTCTTAAGCTTTAAATAAACAAATAGTAAATATATCTTATTATACACTGTCCCATAGTCGAGCTCTCTAGTATATAAACTTTCACCTTATTTGTATTTTTTACATTAAATTTAATTATTAATTATTACAATATTACCATTTGCATATACAAATCCAATACAATGTAAAGAAAAACTAGCAAAAACTTTACTTCAAAATTACAAAAAAAAAAAAAGTGTAGTTAAGTGGTTAAAAGGGAAGTTTAACTTACTTAGTAAGCCTTTAGAAGTTAAAAACACAATAAAGGATTTAAATAATACAAAATCACCTGGCTACGATTTCATTAACCCTAGAATCGTGAAAGCTTTACCTAGAAAAGGTATTATATTTTTAGCCACAATATTTAATTCAATACTTAGACTAAATCATTTTCCTTCCCAATGGAAATACGCAAAAATCATAATGATTCTTAAGCCAAATAAATCTGAGCATAACGTAGCGTCTTACAGACCAATTAGCTTGTTAGCGGTATTTTCTAAAATATTCGAGAGAATCCTGTTAAAAAGATTACTACCCTATTTAGAAAGTAGAAATATAATTCCGGACCATCAGTTTGGGCTTAGACATGAACATGGCACTCCCGAACAATGTCATCGAATTGTTCAAGAAATTACTGATGCCTTGGAAAATAAATTATATTGTTCGGCTGTGTTTTTAGACGTCAGTCAAGCATTCGATAAAGTCTGGCATATTGGTCTTTTGTACAAATTAAAGCATATTCTTCCAGCTCCTTTTTACCTATTTTTCAAATCATACTTGTGTAACAGATCTTTCTATGTTCATGTCAATGGGGATGGTTCTCCGTTTGGAATGATTGAATCAGGAATCCCAGAAGGAAGTGTGTTAGGCCCTGTTCTTATACAATTTTTACTTCAGACATGCCTATAGGCAATAACTTAACAACAGCAACGTACGCGGATGATACCGCTATATTGTCTTCGAACGAAAATCCTGTTGAAGCTTCCACAAAGTTACAAACCCAGCTTAATGAGATTGAAAAATGGTTAATAAAATGGAATATCAAAGTTAATACAGAAAAATCTGCACATGTTACTTTTACATTAAGAAAGGGTGATTGCCCTACTCTTTATTAAAATGGAGATCCTATTCCAAAATCGAGTAAAGTAAAATATTTGGGTTTACATCTGAATAAAAGGCTAACATGGAAACATCATGTAAAAGCTAAAAGAGAACATTTGGACATTAAAACAAAAAAAATGTATTGGCTATTAGGGCCAAAATCAGAACTCAGCCTAGAGAATAAGCTCATTTTATACAAGACAATACTTAAACCTGTTTGGACTTATGGTCCAAAATACTCAGAGATACTCCAGAGATATCAATCAAAAACACTAAGATTAATAAATAACGCGCCATGGTTTGTAAATAATAAGATAATACATAATGATCTCAAAGTATGCACAGTAAAATATGAAATAAATGCATGTAGTGAGAGATACTTGAACAGAATTAGCAATCATCCAAATTTGTTAGCTATTGCACTTTTAGATGACAGTAACGAAGTAAAAAGATTTAAAAGATATTATGTACTTGATCTGCCTTTTAGAAGCTAGATTTATCTCTTATTTTTCGTTAAATACATGCGTATGTATATTTATACTTGTACATATTGTTTTTATTATTGATTTCACTGGAAATTGATAATATAAGTTATTGTTAACTAGTTATAAGATTTGCTAAATGTTTCTTGTAAAATAGATTGCAAATAAAAGAATACTAAAAAAAAAAAAAAAAAAAATGTTTACGTTTGGAAACATATTTTTATCTTTTGCATAAACTGTAGTGTCGAATCTTGTATTGTAACTTGTTAATTGATTGCTTAGCATTGCTTTAACATTAGCCCGGCTATACATGTGGTAAAGTATATGAATGCCAAATTCATTTTGAATAAAATCATTACTATCGAGGTATACAAAGGCCTCAGGAGGTATAAATCCATTTTGGAGGGTTTTATATATATATTCGCTGTCTGCATAATATGGAGCCATAATCAAATTTTTTTCGTAGTATTCAGTGCTTTTCTTAACATGACTTCTAATTAGGTGAATAATAAAATGATCGATTCTACTAATTTTTGCTGTATTATAAAGTTTTTTATTTGAAATATATTTTAAATAGTTACTATTAGGAGATCGAAAAAGTGATGTGCAGGATCGCAAACATTTTCTCTCAAAAACTCTTAGTTTCTCCATGTAAGATGGAGAAATATTATACCATATTTGACATCCATATGTTCATATTGGACGTATTAGTGCTTGATATAAAAGGATTTTTGCTTGGATATGTTTAGAGAAAAATAATTTTTTATACATGAAGAAGGCATTTTTTGCCTTTATTAGTTGCAGATCAATGTGCATATTATAATAAAGAAATTTGTCTAAATTAATACCTAAATATTTAACCATTTGGCTATTGGGTATTTTTATATTATCAGTTTTTCTAATACCAAATGACTTCCATTTTTTTTAACATTATTACTACATTTACCCACTGGTGGGCGGAACAGGATGGTCTCACATTTGCCACTGTTTATTTTTATTTTCCAATCGGTAGCATAATTTTCGACAATATTAAAATAATTTTTAAGACCTTTATTTATTTTTTCGATTTTATTATCAGCATGATAAATAATAATGTCGTCAGCAAAACGAATACTGTTATTAACTATATTTAAGAGATCATGTATATATAGGTTAAAAAGAATTGGGGAGTTAACCGTGCCTTGTTGTAAGCCATTTACAATAACAAAACTTTTTGTACTCACTTTGCTGTTATTACAAACAACAAAGGATTTGTTGATTAGCATATTATGAATAAGTATTATTAAATTTAAGGGGAATTTGTATGTTATTAATTTATTTATAAGGCCTGGTGTCCATATACTATCGAACGCTTTTTCGAAATCTATTAGACACGCACCGGTACATAAAGATTTATTCCAGTTCCAGTAAACATTTGAAACCAGTAGGGGAATAGCATGAATGGTTGAATGTTTGTGCAAGATTTACATATTTATAAATGCTGATGAATTTCTTTACAATGAATTTCAAACTCAATATGAAAAAGCGCTATTTTAGTACAAAAATTCTTACGTATGCAATTAGTAGTTAATCGTTTATTACATGATTTGTCTCACACCCACCCACATCTAAAAAGGGACTAAAATATGTTCAGAAGTGCCAGTAACACAACAGATACATAATATAATAACATGTTATTTAGTTGTTATGTATTTTTATATTAAAAACGTAGAATGTTCTAAGAAATTAATTTTAATCGATTAATTGACATAAATTGTTCGAGTTATTCGTAATTTGAAATTTGTTATTTTAATTATTCGATCAAATAATGGCGAAACATTTCTTCGATTAACGATTAATTGAGTGGATACTCTAGATTTCACCTCCCCTTTGGTTAACTAGCTCAACTTTTAAAAGTTTTCAAATAAGTTTCTTTCAAGAGCAACATGTTGTGGGTAATAAAGAACCAAATTTTTATTTGTGGTTAATATGATAGAAGGCATGTGGCAACAATATGGTTGAAAAAAAAAAACGGATTTTCAGTTATTTTAATATGTACACATAAACGTAGGAATCCTTCCCCTTGCAGAACAGTTATTACATCGGTGTTTACTTATAACTTTTAACAATCTGGTGCAGTCAGAGGGTTAACAATTGTAAAGGAAAATATTTGTTTTTGTTTTGATTCTGTTTATTGTCCGTAAATTTGTTTTGCTAAATTAATTGGCAAAATGTTTCTTATCATAGATTTTCCAATTGTTTCTATTAGAAAGAAATTTCTCTAAATGCTTATAAAAATTAAATTAAACAAAAATCATTAAAGATAATAGTTTGTTTTTAATATTAATGAAATAAAATGTAATACGGGCATTTCCATCTTGTGGAACGTCGCATACATTTAAAGCGGAAAAAGTCAAAATAAAACGAATGCCGATTTCAGCAAAACCTGAGGCAATATTTTAATGCAACTAATTTAAGAATGTTATGCACTAATGTCTCTAAAAAATGGTTTTGATTTTACTTAAAAAATATTAATACTTTTTTTTAAGTTAGTTTTAAGTTGTGGCATGTGACTTGTCGCACGTGACAATTTTGCCATCATTACATTTATGTTGATTTAATTTCTATTTTCTCGAAATTGGAAATAAACGAGCTTTGTAAAAATGTTTTTAACTGAACAGGAGTATTTGCCAAATTTCGATCACTTGGCAGTTACTGCAAAAATAATTCTTTATACATACATACTACGTACGTATATATGTACATTTGTATGAATATATGAATCTTTCTTTAAATTCGGACTACTAAAATTTAGAAAACAAAATAAAAAAATGGCTTTCCATATACATATCATTTTATTCGTTACTTTTATTTCGCTTTAAAATCATAAAAAATTGTAATTCATCAAAAATTATTAAAAATTTTAAGTAGTTAATTTTCCCTGAAGAAGTAACACAAAGGCGTGAGGAAATATCGGATAAAATAAATTGAATAATCTTTTAAAAAATAGTAGACCTCAAGCTTAATAAATGAATATTAAATAAAGCAGCACAATATATTTCGAGAGAACCAGTTCGTTTATACAGGTGTGAACATGTGCGTTTGCAAGTAAATTGGATTTATATAAATAAATCAGTTATATAAAAAAATAATTTTCCAATTTTTAATTTTCACAGTTACGATGCTGCACGTGACCAACTTTAGATAAGTAGCCAGATCACAAATCTTCTTATTTTTCAGTAGTTTTTCTTTTATTTTATTTTTATATCTCTGTTTGTTCTCGATATTTTATGAGCTTTCTGCATTCACTTTCGACGCACTAATAGAAAATGATGTTGTTCAATGTCGCACGTGACATCGAAATATAAGATAATAAAAAATTACTGTTATTTGCAATCGCAAAGTTTCTTATCCATTCTTTTTTGACTCTTTGTACCCTCTGAAAGATTTTAAAGAGAAAAACATAATGTCTCTCTTTAAGAATTTTTGATAAAAACCAAACGTGCAATATCCAAATGAGAAAAGTTGCACTTGTTCGACTTTGCATTCATAAATCTCTACAATACGCTATAAATAGAGCTAATATTTTTGAACTTTAGTTAAATTTTATTGTTTCCCTGTGAAAATATGCTAAAACAAAGTCTTTTCAAGAACTTATATTTTTTTTTGTTTCGGTGGACCAAGCGGTGGAAACGTCCATATGCATTAAGAAACAAACTTTAGACGATGGGACAACAGTGAAGAAAAACACAAATATGCAGGGCTTCTAATGTAGCAATTCTGTTGTTGAAAATCAATAAAAATTAATTTAAATTAAAAAATATATATTAAAAATAAATTACTTTGAAGTCAATTCAAGTACAGAGCGAAAAACCGACCCTAGACTAGTCAGCAAACCTCTTTGAATGCCGATTTTCGCCCGTAACCTGAAAAAAATTTCAACCAGTTGGTGGATATTTCTGAGCGCTTTTTTAATTCAAAAAAACTATATTGCAGGAGTACGAGCATCGCCGTAACAATCATGTGCTAAAATTGCCACCTGTGTGTTGGTGGCCACACACAAGAGCATTTGTGTGTTTTCTGTAATCTTTAGGATCCTTTAGGTTACACTTATAGCGGACACTTTGTTCTAAAAACTATTTTTCTTTATTTAAGAAATTGATGAAATGTTCTTGATTATATTTTTGATAATTTTTTTTTTCTTAAATTTTCCCTTAACATTTTCTGTTTAATCCGGTTCTTTTACTTTTTTTCACTCAATGTCCATAATTGTATAACAATTTCATTAAAAACTATCATTCGTTTCATATTCATAATTTTCATTTTTTTTTCTTTAAACCGAAGCACACTGGTCAATTCCGGCCAAAAAGCTTTATTTTTTGGTAGTTTCAATAAAGTTTTGATGACAGATTATAGTTAACACTTCATAACAAATAACTTATGTCCTAATGTGGCTATTTGGATATATATGTTACGGTATACACGGGAGCAAAGTGGATATTTTTTTTAAAGACTCTGCGAAATATGAAAAAAAAAAATCGAATCCAAATTTCAGGCGATTTTTCATAATGCAATATGACCCCATTTTAAATAAAAAAAATAGCCCTAAAAATAAAATGAGATATGACCATAAATTTGCGGCAATTCTTCATTATGAAAAACCAACTTAAAATTTTTTAGGGAATTTTAGCCCCAAAAAAGATAAAATTTAAAAAAAAAACTCTAAGAAAGTTTTATTACAAGTTTAGATTTTGTTCATATTCGGGCATATGAACAAAACCTTAACTTGCAATAAAAATCCAAAATTTCAAATCCAGAATTTCAAAGTCCTCAATTTTAATATCCCGAAAAACTATACAGTTTTGGTTGTAAAAATTGCACGATGGATAGCATGGTTGGGCCTCCGCCCGAGTGCAAGTATTTTTCCTCTATGGGTAGAACAAACACCGGATTCGCTATCAAAATTGCTTCTAATAGCTAACTATACAGTCGGCAAGGATTTAATTTTTTTGGGTTCAATTTGCATTTCTTAAAATTTGCATTATGTATTAGTGCATGAAAAACAGCCCCAAAGTAAAAATTGTGATTTTATTTGGGACCATTTTTCATTCCTTGATATTAAGGTCATTTTTCATTTCACTTGAAATGCAAAAACACCCCAACGACAAAATGAAAAACACTACAACAAAGCAAAAAAAAATATTGCTCCAAAATTCCGTGTTGTTGTGTCTCATGTTAAATATTGGGGCCAATGTTTATTCTCTTGTTGCGGCCATATATCCTTTAGTAATTTTGCGCACCGCCGTTTTTAAAGTTGAGTTTTGTACTTTGAAATAGAAGGAAGTTACACAGAAAAAATTATTAAATTTCTCCAATCACCAAATTTATACCAAATTCATATTATCAAGCTAACAATTAGTTGATTTTGCACCTATTACCAAAATGATTATATTGATTACTAAAAATTGTAAAAATGTGAATATTTTTTTTTATTAAATGATACTTTTAATTTTAATTTAAAAAAATGATCAAAAAACTTTGCCATTTTAAACAATGTGTTAATTTATTTAATTAAATATTGACAATTCCCAACAACAATTCTACATGTTTAAATTATTTTATTTTAACGAAAAAAGTCAATTCAGTTTTTTGTTATTTAATTCAAATTTTAATTGAAAATTTATTTCAAAACAACTAAAATGTTAATTAAATGAAAATTAAATTTTTAATTTTTTTTCAACTAAAAAAATAATTGATTCAATTATCACATTAAATAAATTTAAATACTTTTTAAACCATTTTTTTTTATTGATAAAACACTTTTTTCTGTGTACGATTTTTTCTTCAAATTCAAATTATCATATCCTGTGGTTATTGTGATTTTTTGCGCGTTATTATTTTTTGGATACGTGAACTAATTGTGAATTACTTTAAAAATAAATAAACGCAAAACGATACCAATTCAAAAGAGGTTATAACAAAAAAATGAGGGGCTAGAGATGATTAAAGGCTCTGCCAGATAAAACGTTTGCTTCGCGTTACGTTATAGATTCGCGTTGACATCTAAGATGAAATATACATACTAGTACGATACATGTCACATAAAGAACCTTTAACGCAAAGCGAAGCGAAAAGTTAGACAACTCTCATCTTTTTGCGCGCTTTGACAATCAGCTTGTATAATTTTCTTTTATTTTTTTTTTCAAATTTAAATTCCAATAAATCGTCTAATAAAATATTTTACGTTTATTTTTATAACAAATAATTAAATGTAAAATTTACTAACCGCTTTTATAGACCTAACCGCACCGAAATCCTTTCGGCTTGGAAAGCAAATTGGTGCAAAGATGATGTACTAATCGAGTTGGTTCTTCCAAAAATCAGTAAAAATCTGATTATTACAAAAAGACAAAAAAATAAACAAATAAAGCAAAATGCATATAACACAGATAAAAGTTTTTTGTCAATTAAAAAAATGGTTAAAAAAGTATTTAAATTTAATTAATGTGATTATTGCATCAATTGTTTTTTAGTTGAAAGAAAATTTAATATATAATTTTTATTTAAGTAATATTTAAGTTGTTTTGAAGTAAATTTTTAATTAAAATATTAAATAAGTAACGAGAAATATTAATTGACTTTTTTCGTTTAAAATAAAATAATTTAAACTTGTAGAACTGTTGTTGGGAATTGTTAATATTTAATTAAATAAATTAACACATTGTTTAAAATGGCAAAGTTTTTTGATAATTTTTTTAATTAAAATTAAAAATATCATTTATTGAAAAAAATATTCACACTTTTTAGTAATTAATACAATCATTTTGGTAATAGGTGCAAAATCAACAACTCGTTTGCTTGATATTATGAATTTGGTACACAGAAAAAAGTTTTTTTTCAATTAAAAAAATGGTTAAAAAAGTATTTTAATTTAATTAATGGGATAATTGAATTAATTATTTTTTTAGTTGAAAAAAATTAAAAAATTTAATTTTGATTAAATTAACATTTCAGTTGTTTTGAAATAAATTTTTAATTAAAATATTAATTAAATAACAAAAAATTTCAATTGTCTTTTTTTCGTTCAAAATAAAATAGTTTAAAGTTGTAGAATTGTTGATGGGAATTGTCAATATTTAATGCAATTAATTAAACATTGTTCTAAATGGCAAGGTTATTTGATAATTTTTTAATTAAAATTAAAATTATCATTTATTGAAAAAAAATATTCACAATTTCACAATTTTAAGTAATTAATGCAATCATTTTGGTAATAGGTGCAAAATCAACAACACGTTTGCTTGATGTTATGAATTTGGATCACATAAATTGGTTTTTTTTATCAATTAAAACAAAGGTTTAAAAAGTATTTTAATTTAATTAATGGGATAATTGAATTAATTATTTTTTTTAGCTGAAAATAAATTAGAAATTTAATTTTAATTTATTTAACATTTTATTTGTTTTGAAATAAATTTTTAATTAAAATTTTAATTAAATAACAAAAAATTTTAATTGTCTTTTTTTCGTTCAAAATAAAGTAGTTTAAAGTTATAGAATTGTTGTTGGGAATTGTCAATATTTAATGCATTTAATTAACACATTGTTTGAAATGGCAAAGTTTTTTGATCATTTTTTTAATTAAAAATGTCATTTATTGACAAAAGATATTCACAATTTTACAATTTTTATTAATCCATATAATCGTTTTGGTAATAGGTGCAAAATTTTACAAATTGTTTGGTTGATATTATGAATTTCGTATTGATTTGGTGATGAGAGACAATTTTTAATTTTTTCTGCGTATAAATTTGGTGATTAGAGACAATTCTTAATTTTTTCTGTGAATGTTCTTTCACATATAAAACATATTTACGGAAGTACAATTACAATTAAGAACGGTTTCAACAAGTACATTCCATGAGGTTTTCGACAAATATGGTTATAAATTAATTGTTTTTCTTTTTTTTATTTATTTATATGCCATGGCCATCAAAAATGCAGAAATTAAAAGCTCTTACATGATTGTTTTCATTTATGCCAAAAAAAAAAAAAAAAAAATAAATCGATTTGGGACCATAGTGCAGAGGTAGACGTAAACTCAAACAATGCCATTTTTAAATCAAAACAAAAGTGGTCAAGTGTGCGTTTGTTTTTTGAAATTTGTAATTTTTGGCGACGAAACAGGGCAAAAAATATAATTTTAGTACTTTCTTAAACACTCATTTATCTTCTAAAGGTATAAAGATAGAAATAAAATTGAAATTGTATTCTGCTTTCCTAACGAAAGACCTCAAGCCCATTTTGGTACTTTTCGGAAATTCGAATATATGAATCTTTTTAGTAGTTTTTCTATTTATGTATTTATTGCATACAAAAATAAAAGTCAAAATAATGTTAATAAAAAAATTATAATTACACCAAGTAAGACACATATTTATTATATTTATAGTGTGGGTATAGGAGAAGGAAAATTGGATATACACTCCAACCCCCACCGCCGCCCACTAAAACAAAAATTTTCCCGTTTCTAAGGAGTTTATAAAAGACATTTTGCAAAACATAATGTTTCAATTAAAGATTTACCTAACCCGCAAAGCTCAAGCTGGATCCGCACCTAAGTTATGCATAGATATATTTCCTCGCGTTTCTTCCTTAACCCAGTAAGCATTTTTTCGAAATTAAATTTTTTGGTTTTTATGGTAGAAAATACATTTGCCACCCGATTGAATTCTCATTTTGATAACCTGCTATAAAAAAATTAAAGCCATTTCAAAAACCTCATAGGCGCACTTTTGAATGCAAAGAAGGATGTTTTTTATATAGTAAGTTGTAAATTTTGATGTCTCATCCACTAATTTTTTTGGTTTTGAGATTGAAAAAAAGGGGGAAAGTTTTAGCCCAATCGGAGCCGTTTTGGTGCGGTGCCAGCCCCTCAAAATCAGAATCTTCGGCAAAAACGACACTTTTCGTTGAGTAACTGAAAAAATATTTATCCTATACAGCTCAAATGTTCCTCGAGCCCCCATTATTTTATTAAAATCCAATTTTTTTTCCTGTATGCCAAAGCTCTATCCCGATATCTAAACATGTCTCCCTACAAAAAAAAAAAAAAAAAAAAAAATAGTTCTGTCCCGAATTCGATTTTCTAATATGGAACCCAACAAGTTTTATATAAATAACATTTCTTAAAAGGTATTCAAAGCAGGATTTAAAAAACTGCAGTCGAAACCAAAAACTGTCGAACAAAAAACAAACAAAAATTTGTGTACAACTTTTCGCGTTTTAAGTTGGTTTGACAGAGTGATTGTTTACATTTAATGAATCGAAAGTAAAAGCAACAGTTTTTTTTTTGGTTAATGACAGATGAAGAAGTGAACAAATGGCGATTTATCAACTTTGACTGCAGTTTTTTATACGCTGATTCAAAGCTCTATATCTGCTCCAAGTGCAGCTCCCATACATACCGTAAAATGTATGGAAATAACATGAAATTTGTCGAATATGAGTTATTTTTGAAATGTCCAAAAAACGAACATTTTCACGGTGCGATGCATAAAACATATTTTTTTTTTTGAAGTTAAGAGTCATAATCTTGGAGATAGAGAAATCGAGGTACATATCTGATTTAATTTTTTAACAAAATAATAATTAAAAATAAATTGAAAGCTTAATTTAATTTTCAAATTGCCTTTTGCGCCAAAAACACATAAGTGACAAATCTCGGTACTGTTACTTGTAAGTAACAATGTTTAATATCGCATATCTTAAGAACTGTTATAGTGAGAATGTTCAAACTTGGTGGGAGTCACTCATATGGAAAACTGCACCTTTAAAAATATAACTAAAGGGGGTAGACGCAGGGGGAATAATACCCCCATAGGAAGCATATATTTAATACCGCGTAACTGAAGAACTATTACAGCGAGAGTCTTCAAATGTGGTTAAAGCCACTATTATGGTAAACTATAAATTCCAAAATAAAAATGGGCGGGGTAGACGAAAGAGGAGCAATACCCTCCATAAGACGAAAATATTAAATTATTCATATCTAAAGACAAAAGTCTTCAAGCTTCGTAGGACCCACGCTTATTTTAGACTACACCTTTCAAAATAAAAATGTAATATATATGTAAATGAAAAAGCGTATGTTTGTTTATTCTCTACAGACTCCTAAGCTACTGAGCCGATTTGACTGAAAGTTTCACAATAATTTCCTGATTACCAGGCGCTTAACATAGACTATAATTATGTTTTAATTTTCAAGTAGGCGTGGCACCAACCATACAATAAAAATATAAATAACCTTATGGAGGACGGTTACAGTAAGAGTTTTCCAATATGAAACAAATAACTTCGTTATCAATACACGACATCTGCCAAAAAGTCGGCTGGATTAGACAAGCGGGCGTGGCATCTTCCATACAGTGGCAATAAAGATATCTACGTATTTGGAGTACTGTAATAGTGAAAGTATTCCAATTTTGTACAAATAGCTAAGATAATAACCCACAACATATTTCAAAAGGTAGTTTTAATGGGAAAAGTAGGCATGGCACCTCCCATACGAAGACACTTGAAATTTCTGTATATCTGTTGAACGGTTACTGTAAAATCATTCAAATTTAGTCCAAGATGCTCTAATTTTTAAAAAAATCTTACCAATTTTATTTCGATGGATGTTGCAAGGCTCATCGGGTTAAGCTAGTATTGATATATAACCATATATAACACTGTGCGACAAATGGTAGGGGTCAGTTATCGGAAAGGGTTCAAACTACCGGGGAAAGTTATATCGGTAAAAAAGAAGTTCTACGTGTCCCGGCGTTTCGCTGGGTCACGTCTAGGAATCGAGATATATCGATTTGAAGTTAGTAACTATCATATAGGGGAAATTGTCACCTTTAGTGGTCTTTTTTTTGACATAACTCGAGAACCACTGGTCCGATTTTGCTGAAACAAATTTAAAAATTAGTTATTTCAATTCCTTTAATCTGTTCATACAATGTTTCGCTACATAAGCAACAGTTTCGAAACGTTTTAAAAAAAAATCATGCAGGTAACCAACGGAAAAAAACCCAAGTAATTAAAAAAGTGCACTTTCCTTTTTTTCTTTTAATTGTCCACGCACATTTATGACCGTTTTTTAGTTTGTTACCGCTACCATAAAAATCAAATAACCTTTTGTTTATTACTTTTTTTTAATTCTGACAATCATACTGGAAATCGAAAACGCAAAACGCATGAATTTTGAAGTTCTTTTTAATACACCCATCATCTAATTTTTCAACATATTCTTATAGAATTCTGTTTAATGGAGAAATATTTGTATTGCATGGTATTTGTATTTCTTTTAGTACAAAAATCTTATTAAAAAAACGACTTTTAAATTCTTGCGTTTTGCGTTTTCGATTTCCAGAACACCCCTGATAAAAAAAAGTTATTAATGTTTTTTCCAAGGAATTTTGAGCATATCTCGAGCAAATTTTTGAAATTCATACCTTCACTTAATTGTGAATAAAAGCGAAACGCGTCCATCGATTTTCATGATCTATGTTTCATTTTGTTTAAAGGTTATGTGACTTTACGTGAAAGTAATAGGACTTGACACTTTTTTTACCGTTTTTGATTTTTTATGAATTAAAAATAAAAAAATTAAATTTTTTAGGCAAACAATAGTTTTTTTCTTCATATATTTATTTATAACTGCGAAACTGTTGCTAATGTAGCGATACGTTGTATGAACAGGTTAAAGGAATTGTAATTACTAATTTTTTCAAATTTGTTCCAGCAAAATCGGACTGTTGGTTCTCCAGCGAAACGCCGGGACACGTATAACTTCTTTCTGTCGCATAGTGTAATTATATATATTTTTTATTCAGCTAGTCAAAAATGCCAGCCCCTGCATATACATGTCTATAATTTTTGCAAGGAATCAGATATTTTATTCTTAAGTTGGATACCAAATTTTAGCTATTTCCTTAAAGAAATGAAAAAGTAAAGAATTTTTGGCAGGACCTGACCACCGTGCAAAGTTTAAACATGGTTTTATTTTTAAAAAATGTGTCCAAAACATTTGAACCGTACATGTGTATGGACAAATGTATAAATACCGCAATATTAAAAACCACAAAATGATACAGGAGAAAAAAAAAGTTAAATGAAAATATTAAACCACATGCCACCAAAATGTACAAGAATATTTTGTACATGAAATAATACACAGAATATTTAACTGAGTACCAGTAAAAAGGATTTTTTGTTATTGTTTTTATTCCCAAATGGTTTGTAGATGTATGGTAGAGACCGTAGATGAGTTGATTTCGGAGAAAATTATAAATCTTTTTAAAAAAGAGAAATAAAAATAAATTAATTTTGGTTTCAATTTAACAAAGGCTTTAAAGTTAATTCCGCAAATTGTGGCACAACTTGGTAAAAAGTTGCAAAATGTTTTTTTTTTTTTTTTTTTTTTTTTTTTTTTTTTTTTTTTTGTAATTTAATGTTTATTTGAGAGATTTTTAAGTTTATTGATACTCGTATGGATATTTTAAGGTTTCATTAAATACATTTTCTTAAATATAATGGCAAAAAAAACTATTGCATATTTCTAGATTTATTTATTAGAATATTTTTTAAATTCTTTTGTGCTTTAATTTATTTCTCAGATTTTTTTAAATTAATCTAAAGCAATCTTAAATATAAAACGCACTTATATACATACATATGTATGTGTATCACGACTGACAGACAATTAGTTGAGAATGTGACATGTATATTAAAACCGACAGAAGTACATATTTTAAATATTTAACAGTTGTAAATCTTTCAATACAAGACTCTTTCACGTACACTCACACTTAAACTTAGACTCACACATAAAAGCATAAAACAACACATACACACTTTTCCAATTAAAGACACCCATACACTCAAAATAAAGTTTTGTTGTTTTTTTTAGTTGAAAAATCATTTGAAAGGAAACAGTAGTGATTTACACTTTTCATTATAAACAGAAGTGAACAAAACAATAATAGACTTTTAAACAGTTTGAATACAAGCACACAAATAAATACTTTAGTATATAACACATGTATAATACATATTATGTATGTGAAAATGTAGAGTATTTGTTTTTTTTTCTAAAAAAGCACACATCTACTTTTGTACTTACAAATATAGAGCAAAATATTTGTAGATATTAACCAAACCGGAAGTTGTTATTTTCTACAGCAAAACACCACATACGACAGTATTGTGTCAAGTTTTTGTTATTTTCATTAGTTGTTGTTTTTGTTCAGGGAAAAGGCGTTATTTGTTGTCACAAACAAATATCAGTTACTATTGTACACATACAAATGTACATACGAGGGCAGACTTACATAAAAGAAAATTAACACAAAATTTGTTCATACCCTGCGGGAAATTTGTGTCAACTGCTCTTAAAGAACTTATCCCGTGAACAGTGAACACAATTTTGTAATTAGAAGGAACGAATTGTGATAGGTTCAAACAAAACCTATCACATAACTGGTATTAGTTCCCTAGCCCCTAGGTTATATTTGCTCAAGTTGATAAAGAACAAAAAATTTGCAAATATATACAAAGATGTGATTTTGTAAATTTTGTTTTGGCGTATATTTGGAGTATATAATGGTGATAAATTTTTGTAAATTCATAAAAAATATTACTTTTATATATACAAATCAACTTATTCATTAGTCGATCTAACGATGATCTCGGTTTTACAGATTGGCCGGCTGATTATTGGTTTATGAAAACCCTTTTAAAAAACTGAAAATAGCAATTCTGATAAATTTCCATACAAAGGCGTCAATAAGATCTTGAAAAAGTTCGTTTTTCAAATTCGGTACACGCAAATTGTGTATGAATTAAAATATGTCAACAAAGTTTTGTTAATGTAGGCCCATAAAAGCTGATAATCTTCTGATGCCCCGTATCCCTGGTCATTGACAAAGAAAGTGAAGCACAGTTTCCTTCTCCTCCTCATCATGACAACTTCTACAGTAGTCATTGAATATCAGACACATTTTCCTAGCATGAGTCCCCACAGGCCAGTGCCCAGTTACAGCTGATACCAATGTTCTAATTTGGTCCCTATTAAGCCCAAGTAAAGAGTTAGTTCTCCTTTCATCATAGCCAGACCAAAGTGCACTGGATATGGAGCAGGTGGACTCACAGGTCCAACTCATTTGCCCAATTCTATAAGATTCGCACTTGATAAGTGATTTGCAGTGAGCCATTGGGAAGGCAACGAATTGACCAATGGATGTGTCATCCATGCGATCACCTCTTTTGGCCAGCTCATCTGCTATCTGGTTATCCGCAGTCCGATTGCCCTGGTATCCATATCAGCGTTACCCTTAAAGGTTTCGCAATCTCATTCAGAGATATCCCACATTCTGCAGTTAGCTTAGATGACATGTAGACACCCGCTTGAGAAGCAATGGCAGCGTTGCTATCAGTAAATATATCCATATCTTTCGATACGCAATAATGCCTCAGCCAGTTAGCCGGCCACCTTTTAGCCGAAATTTCCGCCTGCAGGACATTACATCCCTCCAGCAGACGAAAAGAAGCTTTTATATCCAGTTCTTCTATGAAGAAAGTCCCGCCAACACTTTTCCCTTTCCTCGAACCATCGGTATATACAACTAGGGTCATTCAATGGAAAATATCTCCAACCAACAGCGAATTGTTGTGCGCCATATTTTCATGTCGCGCACCCAGCACCAAAGAAAAGCTCCGGGGTGTAGACCAGCTCATCAGGAAGAATCGAACATTTTATTATCCTGGCATGTCCTTAATCACGGGTTGACCAGCTGTGCGTCGATTTCGGCCGTGGGACAAAGTGCCACATGTTTAGCCGTGATTTCCACCGTAGCAATTACAATCGGAATACCAAACTAATATCCTTTGCAGCTGTGGTGAATGGCTTGAACAGAAGCTCTTCCTTATAGTCCAGATCTTGCCCAAACTGACTACCATTTGGTCTGGTCAGTGAATAATGCTCTTAATGGAATACGCTTTACTTCAGAATGGGTTATCCGAAATTAGATTTATTTGTTAAAAAATATTTACATATCTGTTGGCAGAAAGATAAAGGAAAGTCATAGTTAATAATGGCCAATACTTTAAATAATGTTGTATTGGTTCAATATTTCATAATAAATGTTTAAAATTGCTAAATATCAGCATTTTTAAGTAATTCACACAATCACAATCAAGAATGTTAAGCTATAAAATACACACGCAGAGAAAAAACATGTTTAAATATGGTCACCTCCAACAAAACTATTTTTAAAGAAAATTTTAAACATTTTATGTTTAAGTTTTTTTCCAGTATTTGTTTATTGAATCTTCATATATTAAATATGAACTAACAATAATTAATCTGATCTTATCCTAATATTTGCTTTATGTCCTGCCAGTGCCAGACAAAAAGTTTTCGTCATCACGGCTGCTGTTCACATATTTTAAAATTCTTATAACAAATGACTGCACCCAGAGAAAAAACATGTTTAAATTTGGTCACCTCCAACAAAACAATTTTTAAATAAAATTTATTTTAATCATATTATTGTCATCGACAACCATATTATTGTTAAGTCCATCAAGCAGCCACAACCATATAATGGTTGCCTCTAAACATGTTATGGTTAAATATGACAATAATTTGCTTTACAATCAACAATAGTATTTTCCTCTTTTCCAAGAGCAACATTCTATGTTCGAAAATCAATCATGCTATTATAAGTGTTAAACATATTTTAGTTATTATTAACCAAAACATGTTCGGAGACAACCATAATATGGTTGTGCCTTCTTGGTGGAGGACTAATTTAACCATAACATGGTTGTCAATGACAATAATATGGTTAAAATAACCATAGTATGTTTTAAATTTTATTTAAAAATGGTTTTGTTGGAGGTGACCAAATTTAAATATGTTTTTTCTCTGGGTGCAGTCATTTGTAATAAGAATTTTAAAAGTTTGAAAGAATATCAAGTTAAAGCTTAAGTTTATCGTTCTTACCTACATTTTAAGGTGTCAAACTAGGATCCTCACAATAATTAACAAAATCTTTTCATATATCATTCAAAACTACTTCTTAAACCTCCCTCGTTTAAATAAATAAATCTCCCTATATCTTTGTATGTAATTTTTTCCTTATTGTTTGTCTTTATAGAGAATTTTGTATAGTCTAAAAGATCTTTTGTTCACTTTAACAAGTATTTAAGGTATGAGTGTGAGTTTGTATAAGGGATGCCAATCGGGACTGATTTTTGAAAATCCCGGGATTCGGGATTTTTCTTTTTTTAATAAACAACTCTTTTTAAATATTCAAAAGGTTTTATATACGTAACATAAATTTTTAAAAAGGAAAACAACAAAACAATTTATTTTGTACATATGTTTATAACACTGGCCTCACCCATGATCAAACTGATCAGATTCTGAAAAAAGCTTAAAAAAATATACGTATCTCTTAGTTTTTCTAGATCAATTCATTTCGGTTTTTTGACAGCAATTCAATTTTTATTGTGAATTAAGTTGGGACGACATTAATACACTGCAAAGTGTAGTCCTTCATAGCTGAGTTAAAAACTGTAACACTATGTCGACTGCAGTGCAGTACACCTCCAGGGTGAGGGCGAGATTCATTATCAATAATTTAAGTACGTTTGAAATTTATTTTAAAACAAAATGTTTATACAAATGTTTCTTAAAACAGATTTCAAGTTTAAATAATTTATTTATGATTACGTCAGATAGTATTTATTTATAAAAAAAATTATTTTATTTACCGTATGTTTTTTAAGCAATTTTTTTATTTTTATTGGACCGGAAGGAATATGAGCTATTTCATCAATATTACGACTTAATTGTTATAATTATATCAACTTTAATTCTTAAGTTTCTGAATAAAACTTTAATTGGATCGTTAATGATTTTTATTTTTTGCTTGATATATAACAATTTCTTGATTTCTTTATTTTGCATAAAAATAATCCTTTTTATTTTGGAATTTCAATTGTAATAAAGGCTTGAGATATGAGTCTGCAAATTTCGTTTCTACTTAAAATAATGGTTTTTATTAAGCAAAATACAAAAATCCAGAAATAGTCGTCATATATCAAGCAAAAATTGAAAATTTTAAATACTCGCTGTGTTCCAAAAACAAAAATTTTACTCTAAAATAAGAATAATTTGCAATAAAAAATATAACTGAAATATAATTTTTAATAATTTTTTTGTATATAGTATAAAAATTCAATAAAAACGAACAGTTTGGTACATAAAAGTTGATATGTTAAAAATCCCGGGACTCATAAAAATAAATCCCGGGATTCGGGATTTATCAATCTCGAAAAATCCCGGGATTTCGGGATTTCCCGTTTGGCATCCCTAGTTTGTATGCATATTTATAAACGTGTGTGTCCTTGTGTGATTTTGTATACTCCTTGTAAGTAATTCAAGTGTTCTTAATGAACTTAATCGCGTATGTTTATTGCTTTAAATTTAAAATTGTCATCACTTTGTTATTTTGTCACACTTTACATTATAATTGTCATTGTGTTGTTGTCTATTGTATGTGACTTTTGTTTAAAGGCGACTATTCGTGTAAATATACAATATCTATGTGTATAAGTATGTGTAGGAGTATGTGTAAATTGACTAGAAAGTGTTTGTATAAATATGTATTTGTTATTGATTTATAAGTTTCCTTTTCAAAGTCATATTATTAATGTATTCCGTGTACAGCAACTGCTGGTGTTACCTTTGAAATGTAGTTCATGAATTTTAATTTCTTTGTAATTTTATAGAGATTTAAATTTGAAATTCATTTCAAATTGGAAAACGATTTGTTTGTAATTTTAAGCAGATGGAAACTTTATTGGAATTTAAAAAAATTTTTTATTAACTACCCGATGAAACTTTTACTAGACTTTAAGATGTGATTTGATAATAATTTTAGACCCTCTTAGTTTTGAGAAAAAACGAAACAAGTAAGGAAGTTTCGTCAACCATACAATACCCTACAACACAGTTTATAAGACACATTTTTTCAAGTTTACCTACTTGGGACATAGTCTTACAAATGCATAGCTAATGAGGCTACATGAATAGGGATCTGTCTATGTTTTAAATTTCATCAAAATCTGTTTGATGGTTTCTGAGAGGCATAAATTGCCCCCTATCTCCCCTATTTTTTTTAAAAATTAATAGCTTATTTGTCCATATAAATATGGATCTATCCATGTTCTAAATTTTATAGGGGGCACAAAGACTCTATTCCGGAAAGCAGATTGTGGGGGGTGGGGGGGCCGGCTATATGAAATTATGGATCGATCCATTTTCAAAAGGATTGATCCTTGTGCCAGTTAGAACGTATGTACAAAAAAATTTTTCAAAATTGCGACCTGTACTTTGGGCACCAGCCAGCCGGACGGACATCGTAAGATCAACTCAGAAACTGATTCTGAGTCGTTCGCTATACTTTAAGATGGGTCTAGGACCAATAATATACAAATCAGCACCAATTCAAAAAACCCTCTCCATTATTGTGGCGTGGGTATTATAATAGAATATATTGTTATTAATGTAGATTTGTCATAAATTAAATAGATAAATTGATTTTTTTTCTTTATTTCAGTCATTTTAATTTGATTGACCATTTCAATTATACAATCAAATAATAATTAAAATTTTTCCATTAAAAGGTTTTTATTTCAATTATAGAAAAAAAATCGTCGATATTTTTAAAAAAAACCACAAACCAAGTGTTTTTGATGTTGCTGTTGTTGTTTCACAAAAAAGGACATCAAATGAAGTTGTCACATAAAATAAAAAGCAAACTTTGTTTTCTCTTCCTTCAATATAAATCTCTATCACTAAACGATGACAACTTCGAGTTGCTGAAATAAAGACAACAAAGAAACAATTATATTAAACAAGGAAACAGTCAAGTAATGTCAGAGCCAAAGCAAAAAGTCGAACAAAAAAATCTTAAAAAAGATACATAAAAACAAGGCCATTTACCACAACATGTGCCAACTTAAAGGATCCAGTACACAGAAAGAGAGTAGCAAAATATTCATCTTTACAATGAATTTAAAGCATGAACACTACACTGAAACGAATCGCATTTAAAAATTTGATTGGATTTTAACTTTTAAATTTACAACGTTTTATTTTTAACCAGCCAAGCTTTATTTAAGTTCATTCTAGAAAGATTTTCGTACTGTACCGCCGGACACTCTACAAACTATTTATTATTTGTCATCTCAGAGAAAGCGATGGCAAGGATCTCTGCATTTGGCCTAAACTGTTCTTTACAGTGAAATTATGATAATCCCCATTTCAAAATTAATGTTGTCATATAAGTTAAGATCACGCCGGGATTTTCAGAGAAATGGTGTTCCAAGAATATCCCAAGACATGTCGGGTTACATCCTAAAGATATTTTACCTTTTAGTATTACATGCTCCGAATAAATTGGGTGCAGACAGAACCTGGAATTTGGAAGAGATGAAAATTGACAGAGTTCTGGAGATCGCAGCAGACCAGAGATCCTATCTGGTACCACGGGATTCAGTAGCTTCTGGAGCATCGCTTTAAGTCTGACTATTGGTTGAGGATTCCTTCGGAGTCACGCAGTGGTTGTAGTTTAAAGTCAAAATGGTGGGAAGGGAGATCTTAAAAAGCCGGCGTTGTAGGCTGATTTTTTACATTGATGGGGAATAAGGCTGCTGGCGGATGTCCCTGGATGCTGTAAATATTTCAACAGATGCTGCTTACCTTACATCAGCGAAGGTTAGATAGCTCACATTTCAAAATATGGGACGAGTGTTTAATTCTACGGAAATAACACTGAAATTGCTACCTGTAGATGTTGGTTGTGCTCAATCAGGCAGGCAGCGGTCGGTGCACTATTCTTAGTTCGTGTGAAGAGCACCGTGGGACTAGACCACCATTTCAAGTACTCACGTTTATCCCATTCGACCTTTGCAAAATACAACGAGAGTCTTAAATTTCTACACGGACTTTTTAATATGAAGAAAAGGAGTGGCCTTTGGCGCAAACTCTATGTTTAACCTAAATTTAACGTGAATCCTTCCCATCTCAAATTTTTTTTGGGACGCATACTTGTGATTTTTTAAATCTATGAACCTGCTAGAATCCCCTGCTGTTTTTCAAACTACCGGTGATATTTGCTTAAATAGATATACCACCGCTAATAGCCTAAATTTATGGTTTTTTAATTCAAAATAAGGAACTTTCACTACAAAAATGTTTAATTTTTCCCCTTTATTTTGTTCAGTGCAAATGACAAAATCTAATGTTAAAAAAAAAAACAAATACATAAATACTCTCCTCCACTAAGGAAACAGGACATGCACTTACACTCAGTTAGATTATTATAAAGGACTTTGGCAAACAGTAATATTATAGAAAAATTCTAAATGGTTTTTTATTTTGTAAAATCTTATTTGTTTTATTATGGTTCCAAAAAAAAAAAACAACAAAAAGAAAATTAAATAAAATTTTTGTTACAACAACGAGCAAATAACAAAATGCTTTTTGTTATTGTAACTAAAGTTCTTCTACAAAACAGAAATCTTCCATGACCGAATTGAAATGGTAACATATGTACGAGTGTATTCTTTCTATTTGTTTCCTGTTTTCTATTTTTGGGTCCATTATTCATAGACGTGTATTGTGATGGTATTTTAAATTTATTAAAGTGTATAAATGTCTGTATACACTTTTGCGAGGTGTATTAGTATATCAATAACAGACTTATGCTGATAGCAATAAAAGTTTTGTAGACTTCGTCCTTAATAATTAAGAAAAATAAATAAATTTTTAAAATGTGGTTCTAAACATTTGCTTTTGAGAATTACATGTTAAAATCTTGATGGTAAAAATTGTGTAAAATATCCTCACAAAATTTAAAAAAAATATTTGTACATATAAAAATTGTATTTGTCTTATAGAATCAGTAGTATTAAATAGAATACTTGACTTTTTCGTTCTTACAACATATTCCTACCCACCATTATCTAACGAGTCCTTCAGAAAGCATGTTAGGAATCGTATGAGACTCATATAGGGATTCTCGTACAACTTGTGAAATGCTCAGCCGCATAACTGAGCTACCTAAATAAAACATGAAGCGCATTTTTCATGTCAACTCTTCTCATTTTCAAGCAATTTCATACGAAACAAATCCTTAGATCGCGAATTAAACTCCTCTCGGTTAGAAAATCTTATTTGGCAGATCCTTAGGTTCATTTGTTTTATTGAAATTGAATTGACAATAGAATTTTCATTTTAAAAAAACGCTCTTATTGAGGTAGCTCAGTAATTGTTATATGACTTATTTAGAGAGTCGCTAAAGGTTCCAAGATTAAGAGACGAGCGTGTCAGAAAATTTATAAAAAAGTAAAAATGAAAAAAATTATATGTTTTTGTTATTGTAACTCGTCAGATAATCATCAGAAGATTATTTTAGGAGTTGTATATTAAACATAATCGTCTAAAAAACAGCATATGCCAGCTGGAAATCTACTTCATGCTTTCGATACATTTATGCATTCTGTGAGTTTGCTGTGTAACTTTTCAATACAATTACAATGATTCTAATTTTTTGACAGATGCCTAAAACGCATTATCGCATTCAACGCGTGGTGTGGACATCCAGCCTAATATGGTAACTTTCTATATATTTTTTCTCGTGCAAATCTAATAGAGAAAACTTGCGGTGAAAAATGTTCATGTTCAAAGTGTTTTTCGAAATCTTTTATGGAAAATAAAACTTTAAAGTGACAATACTCCTTCGAAAATCACTTCTAAAAAGATTGACATTTGACTTTTGTCTTTCGGCCGCCGTCAATGGCGCCAAGGGTAAAACGGCATAGACCTCTCAAAAGGGAGTGCGGTTTCTATCGAAACGCTTCAGATCAACCTGTCCGTGAACGTGGGTTCGAGCCTAGCGACAGTCAAAAATTAAAAATTATTTTGAATTGTTTAAATTATATGTATATCTTTAAATTATATAATTGTTACAAATCTGCTTTGAAAAAACGCTATTCTAGAAAACGGTGAGATCTTTTTTTACTACTAATATTTTTTGTATAGTTTTTTTTTTATTTTTTTCGCATGTTATATTCTTATAATTTGATTTGTTTTCAATAAATAACATAATTTAATGTTTGTTTTTCTTTTCTTTTTTTTTTTTTTAGGTAAGTAAATTTATGATGTCAGATGTAAGTGGAGCGACAATACACGACAATTTGGTTTCATATTTTTTGAGTATATATGTACTTATCGTTAGCTGAAATGCAAAAAGGCTTAACTAACAAAAATATTATTTACAGGAGAAGCAAAAAACTTTATAAAATGAAAACTATAAACATTTTTAACGGAGGTTTTTCTAACGTCAGAATGCATAATTTAGCAATTTTAATGAGCATGAAAAATTATTATTAACTAATGGTAAGTTTTTGCATCTATTTTGCTTTAATGAGCGTTCCTCAATTAACGAACGGTCCAACATTAAATCCGCTCCTGAAAATCACCTTAATGTGCCTAATATTTCTGAAACAAATCAGGATATTTAACTTATCTTAGGCAATAATTTATACTACTTATTATTTATAGATCACATATAAAGCCCACTCCTGAATTATTCGAACTCACGGTGAAGGGTATTAAAGATTCGGCATAGCCGAATATATCACTCTACTTTTATATTTTATTTTTCAATTTATTTGTAATATACTATAAAATAGTAACGGCCAATTTCACCAAGTTCAGTTATAATTAACTATCAGTTATAACTGTCGAAAACTGGAAGTTAAAGTAGTAGTTAGTTTTAACTGAACTTGGTAAAATTTTTTAACATGCTGATTATTTTGTTCTGTCAAACTTAATCGTTTTCCTTTTTTTATTTAATATTTCTTGAGCATTTTTTTTTGCATTTTTAGCTTTTTTTACAAATATATTGCTATATTATTTTTCCTTTACTTAATAATGGCAATACTGGTACCCACTAGGGCTTCCAATCGGGAAATCCCCGGTATTTTCGGGATTATGCGAATCCCGATGCCCGGCATTTCTAATTTTTAATCCCGGGATTTTCGGGATCCCGATTTTTGTTATATTTTTTATAATTTTACATTTTTTTCAATAATTTAAACAAATATTTGTTTATACGCGTATTTAAATTTAAATTTTAAATATTTAGAATCAATTCTATTAACGAGCGTTGAGTGCGAAAGTTGTTTTTCAACTGCATAATATCTTAACAACAAGATTCGTTCGTGTTTAGCAGATACAACATTGAATGCTTTAATATTCTTAAGAAACTACTTGAACTGATTATTAAGTACACGCCTTTTAAAAGTTTTAAATACATAATTTCCAATTAAGTTTTAAAAGTTTCCAATGTTTTTAAAAATTTTTCAAATGTATTTTAAAATCGTTCATATCGATGCCTTACTTCTCAACCTCGTAACTTAAAAAAATACGGTTTTGACTTTCTCATATCAAACGATTGGTATTTTTGTGTTCTATTACTGCAACAACTTATTGTTTCAATACTCTGTCTCAATTCTGTAAATATTAATAAATTATTGAAATAATAAGTTGCTGCAGTAATAGAACACAAAAATAGCAATCGTTTGATATGAAAAAGTCAACACCGTATTTTTTTAAATTACAAGGTTGAGAAAGTAAGGCATCGATATGTATTTTAAAATTATCCAAATGTATTTTAAAATTTTCCCAATTCAATTTTAACATTTTCCAATTTTTTTTTTTGTTGAAATTGCCCAATTGTATTTTTAAAATACATTTGGACAATTTTAAAATGTATTTAGAAAATTTTAAATATTATTTGGACAATTTCAAAATACATTTAAATAACTTTAAAATATATTTGGGCAATTTTTAAATTCATACAATTGGAAATGGTGTCATTTTTTATATCAATAATCAAATATGGAAAAAATAAGATTTTTATGTTTTTGTTACGTTTTTTTTATACATGATCCTTATGAATTGTGATCAATTAATAACTTAATTTGTTTTTATTATATATATATATTATTTTTTCAAAAAAATATTATACAAAGTTCATGAAATATGTCTTTTTACTGGAAAATTAAGTAGTTTTTCAAACATATTTTATACATTGGGTAAACATAAAAAAAAAATTAAAAAATCCCGAAAAAATTTTAAAAATCCCGTGAATCCCGGGATCCAAAATATCCCGAAAATCCTGGGATCCCGAAAACGGGATGCCGAAATATTTTCTTCAATCCCGAATTTAAAGTTTTTCGTACAAAAATATAAGAAAAAGAAGTGATAACCGATTTTTGGTTTTTAAGCTCTAACTCTTCTACTTTTGGAGAAAAACGCATTTAAAGTTTTACAAAAACATTAGAAAAATCCATTTTTAGAAGTGATAACAGATTTTTTGCTTTTAAGCTCTTACTCTTATAGTTTTCAAGAAAAACGCATTTAAAGTTTTTCATACAAAGTGATAACAGATTTTTGGTTCTAAAGCTCTAACTATTTTGAGAAAATCGCTTTTAAAGTTTTTCATACAAAAACATAAGAAAAATCAATTTTTAGAAGGGATAACAGATTTTTGGCTTTAAGCTCTAACTCTTATAGTTTTCAAGAAAAACGCATTTAAAGTTTTTCATACAAAAACATGAGAAAAATCCATTTTAAGAAGTGATAATAGATTTTTGGTTTTAACTTGGAGGCCACACGATCAATTTTTGTCTTTCGATTCCTTTCAATTTGCTCTCACTCTCATTTTTTTCACTAACACACTCACACTTTTTAAATTGATCACGAGATTGCTCTCAATTTTAACTATCCATTTTTTTTTTTTTTTTTTTTTTTTTTCCGTTTATTTAAAATTTGACTTCCTTAAGCTAATGTTATCACACAATTTACAGAGTTTTAGTTATTTAATAACTTTTCTACTAAAAAATTATTATACATATATTTAAATTCAAAGTATAGATTTTAATTCCAAAAAATAATTTTTCAAAGGAAAATTAATAACAAAAACCTCTGATATATTTAATTACAAGTATTACTCTACTATAAATTCTTCTTTACATACGTAAGTATATTTTATAGAGTATGGATAAATAATAAAGCGCTTACTAAAGTAAAAAAATACAAGTAAATAAATAATAAAAAATAAAAAAAAATTAATTAGATAGACTTGAAATTAGTGGGTTATTGGATTGTTCACATAATAGTCTAAAACGTTCTGTCATGATGCGTATTTTATCGCGAATCATGTTAATATTGTTTTCGTTATGGAGATCGTTAGTGGAAAAATGCCAGGGTAAATTCAACATCATTTTAAGTAACAAAAAAAAAAAAACATAATTAAGAAACTAAAACATAAATGAAATAAACGAATGCTAAAGTAAAAATACTGAAACAAGTAAAATAAAACGACATGTCGGGAAATAAACGTAGCAAGAGAAACACACGCGATGCAGTTGCAGGCGCTTTATCAACTGATCAAATATCTGAGCTTGTATTCTCAAGCCCTAATTTTTCTGCCACCCGTATGTATAATTGGATTGAAACGCAATTTGAGAAACAGAATAATTTTATTAGTGAGCGGTCGAATCTTATTGAAACAATGATAATTGAAACAAAGAGTAGTATTTTTACAGAAATTGAAAAGAAATTTAATGACTTTAAAGCCGAATTAATAAATGATGTTAAGAAAGAAGTTTTCGAACTAAATGAGAAAATAAAAGAAATTAACATTGCAAATACAGAAATTGCACAGCTGAAAGCAGACGTTAAACATTTAAATAACATAATTTTAAAACAAGAAAATTCTATTGTTGCATCTGACCTGCGTATTACTGGTATTCCATACAACGATAGTGAAGATCTAAACCAAATTTTTAAAACTGTCTGCGAATCCTTAAGCATTAATACTCCGAGTTTCAAATCAATTTTTCGTGTAAAACATTTTAAAAACATTCGGAATGTAGCTGATCCCCCTATTGTAGTGAAATTGAACTCGCCATATGAGAAAAACTACTTGATTAAGACGGTATCGGCTTTTCGTCGTAAATATAAAACACCTCTTCGTTTAAATCACGCTGGATTTCAAAGCGATCAACCTTTTTATATAAATGAAAACCTTACTCCGCATAACTATCAAATTTTAAAAAGTGCGCTTAAATTGAAAAAAGATAAGGTGCTTATAGCTGCTTATACTGTACGTGGTATAGTGTATGTTAAAAAACACGATGGGGAAAATCCACTTCCCATAGAGATGCCAGATCAGCTTTACCAGTTTTTCTAACAGCTTCGATTGCCTTTAAATTATTACTGTTTTTTAAAATTTATAAAATTAAAATTATTAAGATATTTATTTTAATCGTAATTTATTATTATACGTTGATAAACCTAATTTTTATGTTTTCTTCAATACTTATTTATTACCATTTTGTTTTTTGTTATTATACACGTTTCTTCATTTGGATTGATTTTGATTCCTTTCTAAAGGGTGTTGCTTTAAAAGCTATAATATATGATAACTGATACAAATTACAGCTCCAGAGACAATATTTTTGCCATGGTAAGAATTCTTGCCAAACAAAAAAACGGACTCAAAATAGCTCATATTAACGCACAAAGTCTCAAAAAAAAGATTGACGAATTTCGTTACATTTTCATGACATCTGCCGTGGATGTTATCTGTGTGTCTGAAACTTGGTTTGACCCTCAAATAATTGATTCGATTTTTGACTTACCAGGCTTTAGATTGTTTCGAGCTGATAGATTGACACATGCTGGAGGCGTGGCAATATATGTCAGGTATGATATCAACTCTATTGTAAAACTTAAATCCGATCCCTCTAGTCAAATTGAATACATTTTTCTGGAATTAACAATGGAGGACAGGAAAAAAATTCTTCTTGCTTGTATCTATCGACCTCATCTTAGCATAGACATAACTGACTTAATGGCTAAAATAGAATCCTTATCATTATTATACAATGATGTTATTATTGCTGGCGATCTAAACAGCAATTTACTTAATGACAATTCGTTATCTGATGATATGCAAGCACTAGGCCTTCTGCCGGTGAACAGTGTTTTTCCCACCCATTATCCAAATGGTGCAAATAGCTTGCTTGACGTTTTCTTCGTTAACAACAGAAAGAAAATATTAGTCTATGACCAAGTATCTGCTGCAGTCTTTTCAAGGCATGACCTTATTTTCATTATATATGATGCCCTTACCCAAACTGAAGATATTAGTTATAGTTACCGTGATTTTAAGAACATTAATTATAATTTGTTATTCCAGAGTATTGACCGTATGAGATGGCATCTTATCTATAATATCGAAGACGTAAATGATCAAACCGTTTTCTTTCAAAATAACGTTATAGATTTATATAATAATTTTGTTCCGGTAAAAACTAAAACTGTAAATTCTAAACAGCCACTGTGGTTTAGTTCAACCATAAAACGCTTAATTAGCTCTCGGGACTTAGCTTACAGTCGGTGGAAAAAATTTAGAACCCCAGAGTTATATGCGATCTTTAAATCTGCAAGGAAAGATGTCGTTAAATGCATAACTACTGCGAAGTCTACGTATTATAGATTGAAATTCTCATCGGCTTTAGATAGCAAAGAAAAGTGGAAGAATATTCGTGAAATAGGTATTGGAAAGAGTAGAAACTTTATTTCTAGTTCTAATGTAGACGTAAACGAACTAAACAACAAATTTGTCAATGGCCCAGTTGTAAGACAAACAGAAAATCAGTATGCCCAGTTTAACATCGTGCCATTTCAATACAGTTTTTGTTTCAGATGTGTGGATCAATCGGAAGTTCACAAAAGTTTAATTGGAATTAAATCAATTGCTGAGGGTCTTGATGGCATAAATCCTAAATTTTTTAGGCTTGTCGTTCATAAACTCCTGCCGTTTTTGACATATTTGTTTAATTCTATATTAACTAAGTCGGTTTTTCCTGATGCGTGGAAAAAAGTCAAAATTATTCCAATTCCCAAGAATAACAATGATTTCAGACCAATTGCAATACTTCCATTCCTGTCTAAAGCTTTGGAAAATATCATGAAAACTCAGATGTGTGAATATCTGCGTAAACATAGTCTTCTCACTGACTATCAATCTGGATTTAGACAGGGTAGGAGCTGTATTACTGTTCTTATCGACGTGGTGGAAGAACTTAGGTGTAAATTGGACAATGACATGGTCTCTTTTCTTGTACTGTTGGACCATAGTAAAGCTTTTGACAATGTTGAACATCATATCTTACTATCAAAACTCCAAAAGTTTTTCAATTTTTCCCATACAGCTTGTAAACTAATTTTATCGTATCTTCTAAATCGGAAGCAAACCGTTTTCCTAAATGGCTTAATGTCAAATTCTCTTGAAGTTCACAGAGGGGTTCCTCAAGGCTCTATTTTGGGTCCCCTGCTGTTTTCGTTGTATATAAATGATCTGCCAGAGGTATTAAGCCATTGTGGAATACAAATGTATGCTGATGATGTACAATTGTACTTAAGCACCAAAATAGAAAGTGTAAGTTCTTGTATTGATTTAATAAACAATGATCTTAATAGAGTTCATCACTGGGCATGCATGAATGGTTTGTGCATAAATCCATCGAAATCAAAATGCATTTTCATATCCAGGAATAATAAGAAAACACTAAATAACAATGCTTTATTATTAATTAACAACAATAAAATCGACTTTGTGCCATCGGCATCAAACTTAGGAATTACGTTCAATGCTGAGCTTTCATGGTCAAACCATATTTGTATCATTGCAGGAAAGGTACATGGAATGCTAAGAAACTTATGGGCTATTCAAAATTTCACTCCATTTAATATGCGATTGCTATTAGCTAAAACTTATCTAATACCGGTTTTACTATATGGATGTGAAATATTTGCAAATTGCGACACCACTGATTTTCACAGACTTGAAGTAACCTATAATAATATAGCTAGATATGTTTTTAATCGTAGTAGAACTGATAGTATTTCGTCGTACTCTTTTCAGCTCTATGACATGTGCTTTGAAAACTTACTAAAATACAAAAGCCTGCTCATGATGCATAAAATAATTTATATAAAGGAGCCAGAATATCTATTTAGTAGAATTATTTTTGCCAAATCTCCACGCGGTAAAAATTTGATTTCTCAAAAATATAGATATCTTATCTCTTCAAGACAATTCTTTAACTACACAATTAGTCTCTGGAACAAATTACCATCACGTTTTCTAACACTTAGCAACACTGCGGCCTTTAAAAAGGAATTATTAAATTATTCTAAAAATCTTTAATATAACTTATATCTTTTTTTAATTTTTTTTATCTTATAAATTTGAATGTATGTATGTATAACAAAATTTAATAATACAATGTTTATATGTTTCAATTGCCATGTTACTTACTATCACTGTAAATTATAAGATTTATATCTTGTTGTGATAGGTATTAAAATAAAAAATAAAATGAAAATGAAAATGAAAAAAAAAAAATAAAAAAAAAAAAAAAAAAAAAATATTAAAATACTTGTAATTAATAATGTTTATTTACTCAAGTACCATTTTTTTCTAAAATTATCGATACAAATATCTTAATTTATCCAATTTCTGGATTTTGAATTATTTGATTAATCGATTATTTTTAAAATGTTATTCGCTTAATCGAATAAGTCAAAAATGCCAAATATCGATTAATCGTTAAATCGAACAAAAAAAAAAAAAAAAGCCGATTAATTGAACACCCTACTTAATATTAAAGTTGCCATGCTCTTAAATTATTCGATTCAAGAGTATTTCCTATACAAAATGTAACTTTTGTGAAAATCACATGGAATAATTATACGAGGGCGGATCAATAAGTCCGTGACTTTTTGAATGAAACACAGTTTTTTTTTTACAAAAAACAAATTTATTTTTCAACATCATCTCCTTATAAGTAGCTCAATACACTTAGTTCAACGTTTCTCCAATTTGTGTATCCCTTCCAAAAAATAGGATTTTTCGAGGTCCATAAAATAGGCATTTGTTTGACCAATAATTTCATCGTTGGAGCTAAATCTTTTTCCATCGAGCCATTTCTTTAGGTTTGGAAATAGGAAATAGTCACTGGGGGCTAAATCCGGAGAATATGGCGGATGAGGTACCAATTCGTACAAACAGCTTTCTTAAGCCCAGCTGATCATTTAAAATCGAAACGACACTGCCATATGAAATGCCTATGGCATCAACAATCTCACGAAAGTCAGTAAACCACTTTTTTTCCATTGAAATCGATGGTGCAGAGTCCCCATAGTATTTATCAAGCTTTTTCTTGGTTTGATTGTGCAAAAAATAATGTTTTATGAGCAGTCGAAATTCACTTTTTTCCATTTTTAAGAAAATCCGCGATGTTGTATGTTTTGAACAGCTATTAAACGCAAATGATAGAACTTGCTCTAAACTAGCCACTAGTCGCTTAACAGGTGGTACTTGATGGGAACAGTGTTGCATTTCATATAGCTATGAGGGAAGTTCCAAAAGTCGCGGATTATTGATTCGCCCTCGTAAGTAAGAAATAAAAATTCGTAAGTTTAACATGAATAGATCTAGTTTCAAAGTAGGGAAAGTCAAGGGCAAAATACAAAAGAGCATTGATACAACATTCCATCTAAAAACAACTAACGACCGTTTACAGAAACTGACAAAATAATTGAACTTTTTTTTTTCTATTTTTGATATATCCCACTGTGTATGGTACACAATTTGATAGTTTACGAACTAAGAAAAAGCTTTAGAGTTTTCTGGGAATAATTTTATTTTACGATACATTTTTTTTTTTTTTTTGGTAACTGTCCCAAAGAGTATGCTTTTATGTAATTAGTTTTAAATTTATATTTTCTGTATTTAGAAAATAAAACTATGCTTAATGCATTTATAAGATTGTTTTTGTTCTGCAATAAATTTTGAAAAACAAATCTGACGATTTTTTGTATGTACATATGTAAATACGTTCAGTAAATAAATTGAATTAGAATTGGTTGTCACTTTCATTGACTTAATTGAATTTGAAAGAAATGTGAACATGAAATGTCCTTTATTTCTTTCTGCAAAAGCCTTTTGAATGTTATGTGACCGCATGAAATTTTATTTTTTTAAATGACACTTAAATTGTGTAAACAAAAAACTTCTAATGAATTGTAATTAATTATTTTTTGTGTAAACATCCTAAAACACATTTAACTTTAGCAAACAACACTTGTTTTATATCCGCAAGTGGGGAGAGATAATGAGAGAGAAAAAATAACATAAACAGGAAACGGAAACCCCGCTAAACAAGCAAGTAAATGAAATCACACAACTACAATAGTATATTCTTTTATCTTTTTATTAACTTAAGCAGCTCAACTTCCTTGAACGAACACAACCAGCCACAAAACACTTTAATTTATGAGCTTTTATTAAGATAATAGATGATGAAAAAGAAAACATAAAAAATATATTAAAAAGGATGTGTTAGTGATGAGTTTTGGAGGGTAAATATAGAGGATTATTTTCGCATAATGTTGGTAATTTTTGCGTTAAAAAGAACAAGTTCTTATACATATAAGAAAAAAAGTTCGCACACCCGAAAGGACAAAGGCAATAATAAGGTTTTACTGGCGGTTTTTTTGGAGGGTAAGTTAAGTTTAAAATCCAGAATGTAACAAAATTATTTTAATCTGAAAAGCGAAAATTTCGATTGAATATTTCCTAAATAGTTATTTTACTTGGGCCCTATTACGGCATTCAATATCGATCGAAATTAGAATGCAATTTAAGTGGCATTCCGACCAATGTCGAATGCCGTAATTTGGGCTCCGGTCTTTAGTTTTTTTTAAAAGGGAATGTTAGAATAATGCTCGTTTTTAGTAGTAGGGTTTACCCTTATTTGGAACAAATATCCTTTAATGACGTGTTATGAGATTAGTTGTCTTGCTTAGCAATTAGTTAGCTTGGGTCCCAGGACAGAAAGATATACAGCGGAAAATTAGAGCGTATAAGCTAACTGGACTTTGTACAACCTTACTGTTTCTTCAAGATCTGGAGGACATTGGAATATGCTAGGTAAGGTTATGATTATACGCCCAAGGGTACACATCCACTCGGAGACTAATGCGGTCCATTGTGAATCCCTTAAATATAGAGGAAAAAGAAAAAGAGAAGAAAAAAGATTATAGGTTAAGATAGATAGTAGACAGTTGATAGAACAATACTCTCCCTACAGTCCCCTCATCAGAAACAACCGTCCTATTTCCCTGACAAACCCCAGTATATCGACTGGATTACATCCAGCGATACTTCCCAGTTCGTCGTGAAATCTGTCTCCTAGAAATTTCTGCCTCAGAACCTGCATCATAGGAAAGGGGCATAGTACACGCTCAATCGTCTATAGCACCTCAGTATCCTATCTACTCGTTAAACGCTTACAAAACAATGAAATGTCAATAACCTTATAAGAGTCCTGAGACCACTCATATCCAAGCCTAATAGAACCTTGGCTGCAATCCGATCTATCCATCCAGGATCGGTTAACGGTTTCCCGGAATCAATCCCATATCACCTGATAGTCGTGACATAAGTGGGGTTTTTTTCTTTCATCTTTTCATCACATCCGAGCCTCACCTCCCACACACTCCACCAACGCATCCGGTACCTCAACGTTTCTTCCGATTTTCCATCTTGGGATAACCGACAGATACGACCCTACTCTATGCTAAAAAAGGCTGCTATCACCTTCACAACTCACACGTTCCACCAACGTACTCTCATCCAATACCTCAACCTTTCTTGCACTTTTCGATGTTAAGTCGATACTGTCGTGTGATGTACCGATAGTCTGGACCCTACAGCACAGAACTTATTTATTACATAATTTATCTTAAAGCCAAAGACACCTTATCCCAAGAAAAATACCCCCCTCGTAATCTTATTGTGACAAAAAGCGTTCTTATATAAAAGAGAGTATGCCGTTGTCCTTAACCAATAGTTAGATTGGTTCCGTGTCACCACAACCAGAGAAAAAAAATGTTTAAATATGGTCACCTTCAACAAAACTGTATTTAAATAAAATTGTAAACATATTGTTACGTTTTTACTTTAGAAAACGCTTTAAGGTTTATTCCCTTTATAATAAACCTTTGAGTTCTTTTAACTGCAAATTAAAATAAATACACACACGAATTCAACTTAACAAACTATATTGAAATTAATGTTCACAAAATTTAACCACTATTGTAAAGAGCAATCTGAACCGTTTAATATCTCCAATTAAACTAAACTAAACTTTTATGAGTAAGCCTGTATTTATAGTTTAAAACTATTCCTAGTTGATTCAAGAACCGTCTAGTATTTTCTAGAATGTTGTGTTCGAATTATTTTAAAATAACTAAAGTCTACAATTACAATTGCTAGAAAATTTAGTACAGTGGCGTTCATAAAAATAGTAACTAATATGGCATAAAACTATAATTTACAAGATAACTTATAACTAAAACCATAAATAATTCTTAGACAAATTTTATTTCGTAACAATATTATGATGATTTTAACCATGTTATTGTCATCGACAACCATATTATGGTTAAAGTAGTCCTCTATCAAGAAGGCACAACCATATTATGGTTGTCTCCGAACATGTTTTGGTTAATAATAACTAAAATATGTTTAATACTTACAATAGCATGGCTGGTTTTCAACCATAGCATGTTGCTCTTCGAAAAGAGGAAAATACAATTGTTAATTTAAAAACAAATTATTGACATATTTAACCATAACATGTTTAGAGGCAACCATAATATGGTCGTGGTTTCTTGATGGAGGACTACTTTAACCATAATATGGTTGTCGATGACAATAACAATAATTTGGTTGACGGTGACAATAATATGGTTAAATTAAACATAATATGTTTAAAATTCTTTTTTAAAAATTGTTTTGTTGGAGGTGACCATATTTAAACATGTTTTTTCTCTGTGTGCATCAGCTACTGACTCCTCTGAATCCAGATGAGAAGGAACTCCGGCGAGCCTTCACTTTTAAGAAATCACGAAGACTGCAGGAAGCCTTGAAGATTGAAGTTTTACCGAATTCGAGGCTAACGAGACCTTAACTCGCCATAGATTTTAAATTTCCGACTTAAACCATCGACACAACATAAATGTCATGATCTTTAAGTCTTTTTACCATGTCTCTCTTAAAAATAACTTCTTGGTAGTGCGACTCTACAGTGGAAAATAAAAATTATCCCAATATCTCTAAACAGCCTCTCTATTTACGTTCAACAACATCATAAGTCAAAAATAACAAATTATGACTTAATACCGCTAACGCATATTAAAGCATATTTCATGAAGTGGTTTTTATTTTATATGAAAATATTGTAAACTTAACTCTTGAGAGGTGAATAAAATTTTCTTTTTGCATTTTATTTTGTGTAATTTTAAGACTTTAAAGACACTTTCTGTAGCACTTGTATTTTTGAGTTATGAAGATGTTGCACTAAATTATCGATGTGTAGTAAAATTAATTTGCATTTTAAATTGATCATTTCTAATTCTAATTTAATTAATTATCCTAATTGTCTTTTGAAGAAAACTTAGAAGAGCCCTTAACAAAAGGCCAAATGTGCTCAAAATATTTGTAGTTGCAAAAGTTTTGTTGCAAACAAAAATCCTTTAATATGTTGAACTAAAATTCAAACAAAAGCTTAAAAAACTCTTTTTGAATTTTATTTATAAATACAAATATCAAACTGAAGGAATCTGTTTAAAATTAATAATTTTAATTAGTATTGTGGTTATTTTATTGAACTGTTAATGGTTTTGCCGTCTTACACTCGCAGCCATCGATGACTGCTGACGTCAGTAGTCAAACATCAATCCTTAAACCAAATTGTATTTTTAACCTTTGGTAGATCGAAATTTGCTTTTTGAATGATTATCCATTTTTAATTGATCTCACATGTTTTTCCTTACTTCTGTTTTTTCGTACTTTTGTCAAGAATTCTTCTTGAAGTCCAAAGTACATTTTTTTTGCTGTTTTTGTCTTTCTTTTTTTCTAGTTGACCTTTTTCAGCACAACTTGAAGGACAAATGTAAACATAGCTCGTGCCTTAGCTGTTAACAATAATTAGTATTGTGGTTATTTTATTGAACTGTTAATGGTTTTTAATCCAAATTTAGATATTTTAATAAGGCTTAAGTTCATTGAATTTAATTTGCATTAAATTATTTTTATGAAGAAAGGAATTTTTACAACATGGAAGATTAATTAAAATTGTTATTGATAATTTTCATTCTTGACTGACCTGGGATTCGAAGCCAGGCTGTCTGGCGTGTGATTCGAAGAATTCTTGACAAAAGTACGAAAAAACAGAAGTGAGGAAAAACATGTGAGATCAATTAAAAATGGATAATCATTCAAAAAGCAAATTTCGATCTACCAAAGGTTAAAAATACAATTTGGTTTAAGGATTGATGTTTGACTACTGACGTCAGCAGTCTTCGATGGCTGCGAGTGTAAGACGGCAAATCCCTTTGAGAAGACCTAGTGGTTGAGGTCGAAACATGTCAGGGTAACCAGCCGCCTGGGTTCGAATCACACGCCAGACAGCCTGGCTTCGAATCCCAGGTCAGTCAAGAATGAAAATTATCAATAACAATTTTAATTAATCTTCCATGTTGTAAAAATTCCTTTCTTCATAAAAATAATTTAATGCAAATTAAATTCAATGAACTTAAGCCTAATTAAAATATCTAAATTTGGATTAAAAACCATTAACAGTTCAATAAAATAACCACAATACTAATTATTGTTAACAGCTAAGGCACGAGCTATGTTTACATTTGTCCTTCAAGTTGTGCTGAAAAAGGTCAACTAGAAAAAAAGAAAGACAAAAACAGCAAAAAAATGTACTTTGGACTTCAAGAAGAATTCTTGACAAAAGTACGAAAAAACAGAAGTAAGGAAAAACATGTGAGATCAATTAAAAATGGATAATCATTCAAAAAGCAAATTTCGATCTACCAAAGGTTAAAAATACAATTTGGTTTAAGGATTGATGTTTGACTACTGACGTCAGCAGTCTTCGATGGCTGCGAGTGTAAGACGGCAAATCCCTTTGAGAAGACCTAGTGGTTGAGGTCGAAACATGTCAGGGTAACCAGCCGCCTGGGTTCGAATCACACGCCAGACAGCCTGGCTTCGAACCCCAGGTCAGTCAAGAATGAAAATTATCAATAACAATTTTAATTAATCTTCCATGTTGTAAAAATTCCTTTCTTCATAAAAATAATTTAATGCAAATTAAATTCAATGAACTTAAGCCTAATTAAAATATCTAAATTTGGATTAAAAACCATTAACAGTTCAATAAAATAACCACAATACTAATTATTGTTAACAGCTAAGGCACGAGCTATGTTTACATTTGTCCTTCAAGTTGTGCTGAAAAAGGTCAACTAGAAAAAAAGAAAGACAAAAACAGCAAAAAAATGTACTTTGGACTTCAAGAAGAATTCTTGACAAAAGTACGAAAAAACAGAAGTAAGGAAAAACATGTGAGATCAATTAAAAATGGATAATCATTCAAAAAGCAAATTTCGATCTACCAAAGGTTAAAAATACAATTTGGTTTAAGGATTGATGTTTGACTACTGACGTCAGCAGTCTTCGATGGCTGCGAGTGTAAGACGGCAAATCCCTTTGAGAAGACCTAGTGGTTGAGGTCGAAACATGTCAGGGTAACCAGCCGCCTGGGTTCGAATCACACGCCAGACAGCCTGGCTTCGAACCCCAGGTCAGTCAAGAATGAAAATTATCAATAACAATTTTAATTAATCTTCCATGTTGTAAAAATTCCTTTCTTCATAAAAATAATTTAATGCAAATTAAATTCAATGAACTTAAGCCTAATTAAAATATCTAAATTTGGATTAAAAATTAATAATTTTAATACAAATTTTTTAATATTTTAATCATGCTTCTGTTCATCAAATATAATTTTAATTAAATTATTTTTAATGAAGAACGGAATTAACAACATGAAATGAATTAAATTTTGTTGATAGTTTTTTATTCTTGACTGAAGCTGGGATTAAACCCATGGACATAAATTATTTTATTTAAAACTATAAAAGAAATGTCAAATGCTAAAAAAAACTTCTTTGGTATTACAAAACCATATCCACAGAAAAAAATATTAAATTTCTCCAATCACCAAATTTATACCAAATTCATAATATCAAGCAAACTATTTGTTGATTTTGCACCAATTACCAAAATGATTATATTGTAATATTTTGAATTTTTTGTTTCAATAAATTATATTTTTAATTTTAAATAAAAAAATGATCAAAAAACTTTGCCATTTCAAACAATGTGTTAATTTATTTAAATAAATATCGACAATTTCCAACTACAATTCTACATTTTTAATTTATTTTGTTTTAAATGAAAAAAGTCCATTAATATTTTTTGTTATTTAATTAAAATGTTTATTCAAAATTTATTTCAAAACAAATAAAATGTTAATTAAATCAAAATTAAATTTTTAATTTACTTTCAACTTAAAAATAATTGATTCAATTATCACATTAATTAAATTTAAATACTTTTTAAACCATTTTTTTAATTGATAAAACACTTTGTTCTGTGTCATTGATGAAGTTTCTTCAATATAGCAATTTAATAAAAAAGTAAAGTTTTTTTAAAACAAAAAAAAATAAGCAACCCATTTTGCTTGATTAAATTAAGTGCCGGTTCAACTATTTCGAACACTCAGTTTTCAAAACATTTCCACATGAGGTTTTATATAAATATTTACGTTTGCAATCGTGGAACGGGTAGTTAATAAAATATTTTTTAGTTGACAATAGTTTTTGCGATTTTGAATTTTTACTATTAATAAATGTTTTCGTAGAGTGTCATAAATTTCGTATTGACGAGCATCTTAATTTTTTTGGTTTTCTTCCATGCCAACTATAAATTTCATAAAACAAACTGTGTATCCTTACGAAAACAAGTCAATGTTGAATAAAGGGCAGGGGGGAGGGGGTTTAGTAAACAGGAAAAGAATCAAATAAGTTAAAATGAAAATGTGTTGTTTTACTTTTATTAAGTGATGGAGTCTTGTGGGTGAGAGCGTGATTTAATTGAAATCAATTAACAGTAATGAGTTGGTCATTAAAAGAGGATTATGTTTTTCTTTTTTCATCGAAAATAAATGAGCAAATGTGTTATTTGTGTATTTGTATAAGTAAATTTTTTTTATATTCATAACGACTTAAGCAAAATAAAAAGTTAAAAAGATAAATCACAGCTTATAAATCCCTCTTCTTATATTCCTTATCCATTGTTATCCTTTATATACACGGTAACTCGTTTACGCTATTTAGATATAATATTAATCACTAATAGTAACCTTTTTTGAATTACGCGCTTTTTTTTACGCGAGTTGCAACACTGTGATTCGAGAAATTTCATCAGCTGTGTGCTTGAATAGAACTGCACAAATGCATACGTATTTTATAAAAATTAAAAGATTTTTTGTACAATGTTTGAAACATACTTAGTCGCAAAACTCTACATACGATATCGACTTTTCATGTTATTTCTTAATTTTTGTATACATAATTCCAAGGTGGGTTATCCGAATTATCCAGCAATCCGAATTGAATTTATGACGTATTGCATACTCTATAGTCCGCATTGATTGCAAGCTCGCTAAACCAATTTTTATTTTTCTGCTTTTTGTAAACTTCGCCGAAGGTAAAAGGACATATATAACTTTATAATTTCGTTTGTAATTTCTACAATATTGATCTAAGACCCTATAAAGTATATATATTCTGGCTCCTTATAAAATCCGACTGTCCGTCTCTCCGTCCGCCTGTTAAAATTAACTCAGACTTTCTGAAAGAAAACTTTCATAGTGTGAAGGCAGACTAAAGATAGTGGTTGTAAAATGGGAGTAATAAAACAATACTAACTGATCAAATATAACTCTTAAAAATATTCCTTGTGCTAAAAAAATCGTATTTTATATGATGATCAGTTGAGATACGAAAAGTATTGCCAATCAAGTAAATGAAAGTGTATCTAAGAATCTAAATAAAGCGTGAAATTATATTAAAACGTTTGTAAATTTGTACAAAATTTGTCGTTTGAAAAATCGTAAAATTAACCATTTATGTACCCAACAATCCGTACTCACTGTGCTATTGATACCGCTTCGGATTGATTTGAGTAGGATGGGTTGATTTTTCTTTTGAGTGTATGTTAAAAAATCATAATATTTAAAAAAAGCTTTAATTTTGTCATTCTTGATTAATAAAAATAAAATTAATTTGTTTTGGAACCCTGGCTTGTGTTTTATTTTCGAAGATAATGAATTCCAATACATAATTGCAGCACATCCAGTAATCCGAATATCTCGTTAAGCAGAATCAGGGTCTGCAATCATTAATACGGATTAGCGAGCTGGTACTGAATATGCAAATCCAGGAAGCTTTTCAAAAGTGTACATACGACGTTCAATATTCTGAAGAAGTAAAAAAAAATTTTGATTCTTCTATGCATAAATAGAAGCCTTAAGGAAGCCTTTAAACACCTTTTAAATATGTCGTATGTAGACTTTTGCTGTAATGTAAGGAACTGAATTTTATTATTTAATTTAATTTAAATCATAAAGGGACACATGACACAATATTTTGATTTCCGTTGGAAATCTTCTTCAGGAAATCTTTTTAAATAATATAAAATTACAAAATTGTTTTTGACAATAAATGGGAAAATAAAAATTGGAAAAATAAATTTAAAATTTCAATTAACAAACTTAAAATAAAAAGAGGAACCCAAACAAGTTTTTTAAAAATATTCAAAACCTAAAACCTATTTTAATTTCCCTTTCCGTCAATGTATTTATTTTTATATAATATATATTTTCAGTCTGTGTTATGCCATCTGAACTAAATTTTATTAATAATCAAAAACAAATACCTAGTTATAATTTTCCCTTCCATCAACCTATTTATTTTTATTCAATAAATCTGAGCTTTTCCTTCAGTATCTTTCTTAAAATTAATCCTTTTAAAAATTTAAGGATTCAAAATATCTAAATTTGGATTAAAAACCATTAACAGTTCAATAAAATAACCACAATACTAATTATTAATCCTTTTCTCAAATGGAACATTATTAATCTGTAACATTTCTAACATATTTCTACGTTTCTTAAAATTTTCTATGTTCAAAAAAAGATGTGTTTTCAAAATCAGGATAATGATTAGAAACCTACAATGTGTTGATAATGCCGTTCCGTGGGCTGAATTATAATTTCTAAATTTTTGGTCATGTTTATGTCCTGCTAATCTAGTTTTCAGTTTTGTCCCAGTTTTCCTACATCGTTCATTATCATTGCCACCACAATGAATTTTATAAACTAAATTAGACATGTCCGACTTTTATAATCTATCCTTAGTTTTTGTCAATAATCTCCAAACTTTATTATTCACCTTATGTGCCATTCTGTATTTCCCTTTGTCATATATATTTGAGTTTTCTAATCTTTCCGTTAACCAAGGTACATAATAAATATTTTATAAATTTTTGGTTCCAAAATTTCATCATTATGACGAGATCTTCTTGTATTGTATTGTCTTACTAATTTGCAAATAAGTTTGTTAGGAAAACTATTATTCCTCTAAATATTTCCAATAATTACCTTATTTTTCTTATGGAATCTATTATCACTAATAGTTAATATCCTATCTATTAGATTCCTAGCTGTATTAAAAATAAATCTCTTCGGGTGTTTCGAGTTATAATTTAAAATTCTACCTGATGAGGTTGGTTATTGATACCAATCTATCAATAATCTATTTTCTTTCCTTATCACCAATGTACACAGAAAAAATTATTAAATTTCTCCTAACACCAAATTTGTTCTAAATTCATAATATCAAGCAAATAAGTTGTTGATTTTGCACCTATTACCAAAATGATTATATTGATTACTAAAAATTTTAAAATTTTGAAAAAATATTTTCAATAAATGATATTTTTAATTTTAATTAAAAAAGTGATCAAAAAACTTTGAAATTTCAAACAATGTGTTAATTTATTTAAATAAATATTGACAATTCCCAACAACAATTCTACATCTTTAAATTATTTGATTTTAAACGAAAAAAGTCAATTAAAATTTTTTGTTATTTAATTAAAATTTTAATTGAAAATTTATTTCAAAACAACTAAAATGTTAATTAAATCAAAATTAAATTTTTCATCTAAAAAAATTATTGATTCAATTATCACATTAATTAAATTAAAATACTTTTTAAACCTTTTTTTTAATTGATAAAACACTTTTTTCTGTGTATCTAAATATGGAATAGAATAATTCAATTCTCGTTCAATAGTGAAATTAATATTCTGATCAAATGAATTGAACTATAAGAAATAAGTCATCAACATATTTTGTTATTATTTCCGGTTTAATTATCTATTTTTCTAAACATGAATCTAATAATTTCTCCATCACAATATCAGCAACAATTGGAGATGCTGGGGAACCCATAGGTAGCCCCTTTTTTGTGCATATATTTTCTTATCACATTGAAAATATCTATTATCTACTATACAGAACTTTATAATTCTCAAAAATAAATCTGTATTAATATGTGTTAATCCTGAAGTTTTATCCCAATTTTTTTCTATTATTCTAATTGCCAAATCCACTGGAATACTGGGAAATAATGAAACAACATCTTGAGATATTAGTTTTTCATTATTCTGAATTGTGACATTTTCCAACTTAAGTTGAAATTGTACAGAATTAATAACATTATACTTAGAATTCTCCGTTATCTTCTTAAGTATATTCGTAATCAATTTTAATTGATTTTTATAAAAAAGTGACCTAAAGCTTGATAAAAATATATGAAAATATAATATTTAATTGGAAAAAGGTCGAATTAATAAGAATATAATTGATTTTTTTTTCAGTAATCTTTTAAATTTTACTGATTACAGCAACTTTTTTCAGTAACCAGTTAAATTGCATACTGAAAATTATTCAGTAACCTGTAAAATTATATTAGTTTTTTAGTCAACTCGCCTTGGCTTAGTTTGTTTTCGACTATTTTACAATTGACATAATTTTCTTATATTTCTGATTATAAATATTCGAATATGTTTCAGTTATTATTTTTGCTCTCTTTTAATTCAATTATTTTATAAAAATATAATAACAAAGCTTCATACATATGTATCATTATAAAGAAATATCCTGTTATTTTTAAAAAGCAAAAATAAAATTATTAATAAAGTATTTAATTCAATGTGTTCTTGGCTTAACACGGTTTTAAGGCCCCAAATGAAATTTTGGTTGTATCTCATGTTTTGATTTACGCGATATGCTGAATTTCTGGTCCCATTAATGGAAGTTGTACCATTCCTGAACCTTGTTTTACGCAAAATTGATATAGTTGGGGGGTAGTGCACTAAATATTGATTTAAATCAGCACTGCACTTTTACTAAATAAAACTGCAAAAAAATTAGTTTGAACTCTATTTTTACTGCTGTGGTGATGATTGCCAATATTTTAACTACCACTAAAAAAAATTAGTGAAATTGCCAATTTTTTCACTAAACGAAGATTGAATGCAAAAATCTGCACTTATGTAAAATAGTGCAAAATTTGCACTTGCAACCAAAAAAGCTGTATATAAATATACTCTCACTAAAGTTTGAAAAATTTATTTTTGTATGAGCATAATTTTTGATTCTTTTTATTATATGCATAAGAAAGTAAATTAAACAACATGTCAATAATTTGTCAAAAACGGAATATCTCAGGGCTTTAATTATAAAAAACAGGGTTTTTGTTTGTAAGTTTAGTGCAGAATTTTAAGTAAGAGCAAAAAAAGTGGCAATAAAATGATGATTGCTATTTCTTAAATCAAACTTTTTTTTTGATTGGCAAAATTTTTAAGCATCACTATCACTCTTGTTTAGGGAGGCTGCTAATTTTGAATTCATCACTCAACATCAACAAAATGATTGCAATAATTTTGAACTGTCACTAACTGTGAGTTGAAACTGCAAAATGAGTGCAGTACCCCCATCTATGGGCCCATATCACTTTTACTTCGATTTAGCGCATTTCAAAAATTTCTATTATCACAAAAATAAAAAATAAATATGTTTTTATAAATTGATTGTAGACTAGAATTAGTCAGTTTTTCTCGTATATATTATTTATATATACTAATATAGCAAATGCACCTAGATTATATGGTGTTCCGAAAATTTATAAAATTTATTTTCCATTAAGACCAATATGTTCATGTATAAATTCTCCATCATATGAACTTTGTAAATATGCGTACGTTCGTAAATGCATCACTGCGCTGCATCAGTGATTTCAAATGAGTGAAGTAGATGTGGGCCAACTAATTGTCAAATACTTCACAAAAATAATAGTCACACAATAAAAAAAAAGTAAATACTTTTTTGTCGGCATTATAAAAAGTTTTGCTTTCTGATGCAGTGCAGTGAGGCATTAACGAACGCACCCTATATTACAACGATTCTTAAAAAAATAACGGAAAATTCAAAATATAATGTAAGGGATTCGCATTAATTTAAAGATGATATTAAGAATATTAAATTAAATGATGATGAGAAATTAATTTCTTTAGATATAGTTTCATTATTTCCAAGTATTAGATCTTGCTATAGATATAATAGAGGAACAATGGAATAAGGTAGAAGAACACACTTATATATATAAGGATTTTTTTTTACGTATTCTGAAATTTTGCATAATTGAATAATTAATAATAGGTATTTTCAATTGGATAGTAGTATATATGTTCAATTAAAAGGACTTTCTATGGGTTCACCTGCATCTCCTATTGTAGCAGATATTGTTATGGAAAAATTTATAGATAAATGTACAGTTAACTATTAAACCTAAAATTATGACAAAATATGTGGATGATTTATTTTTTGTTATTAAAGAATCAGAAATAACAATCATTTTAAATACATTTAATTAAAATCATGCAGATATAAAGTTAACAATGGAAAAGGAGTTTGAATCCAGATTGTCTTATTTAGACACTTTAATAATAAGAACAGAAAAAAGTTTATTTATTGATTGGTATCAAAAACCAACATCGGCTGGTAGAAAAATTAACTAATTTTCAAATCATCCAAAAGGACTTATAATTACCACGGCTAAAAATTTTATAGAAATGGTATTGACAATTAGTGATACATGATGCCATAGGAATAATAAGAAACAAATTTTTAAAGCATTAATGGAAAATAGTTTTCCAAAGGAAATTATATCCAATTTATTATTAAAATATAATACCCACGGAATAAACAATTCCAACATTAACGCAAAACCGAAAAATTATAAATCAATAACTTATGTACCAAGATTTTCAGAAATATTATAAAAATCAAATATTTATGATATGAAAATATATCAAATGGCACATAAATCTTATAACACAATAGGTAGATTATTCACTTATATGAAGGATAAAATAAATAAGTTGGAAATCTCAAATGTAGTTTATAAAATACCTTGTAAGGGAAATGTTAATGGACAATGCAGTAAAGTGTATATTGGTACAACAAAAAATAAACTTAAAACTAGGATAGCAGGACATAAGTCAGATCAAAAATATAGGAATATTTCTTCACAAAAAACAGCTTTATCAACCCATTGTGCAAGTTTAAACCATTATCCTGAGTTTGGAAATATATCAGTTTTAAATACGGAAAATAATTATAAGCGTAGATTTATGTTAGAAATATTGCAAATTATAAAGATTCCAACAATATCCAGAATTAATTTTAAGTCAGATACTGAAAATGTAGCCCAAAATTATAGACATTTAATTTATAAAAATAGAAACGGATATTAAAAATGTATTTAAACTGTAATAGATTAGGTGTAAATTGGAAAACCTTTTTGTATTTAATTGAAAATTTGACATTTTGTTAAATTTGTTAATTTTGTTAAACTTATTAAAAATTGTTAATTTTTTGTCAAATATTCAAGAAAAAATTCCCGAAGAAGGCACTCAACGGAGTGCCGAAATATTGTTTCCAATAAATTTAATATTTTTCATAAAAAAAAGAAAAAGACCTAAAGCTTTAATAAGAGGATTAATTAAAATTTTTAAAGATCGAATAAGAGTCAAATTATACAAAAACTAGGAAAAATAAATCGGAAAAAAACTTTAAGTTAATAATAATTTTTTTCGTCTTAAAATCATAACCCTCAATTGAATGGATATGGCTGATTTGCACAACTAACGATTTTGCGAAAAACGTTATAAAATTATTTAATAAGCTTTCATTGCTTAGAATGTAGTCTTACAAATTAAATTCAAGAAGAAAAAAGATAAAGATATCGCTCAATTGCTGCAACATCGTCGTAACTCAAAAATATTAATTCTACAGAAAACGACGTTAAAGTTTTAAATTTACACAGAACATTGTGGAAAAAGATAATGTTTTTCGTCTCTCAATAGTTGAGTTTAAAATATCTGTATATGAAATAACTACCACTACATAAAAAACCAGATTTATTATGTTTAAGTGATATTAGTTCAGAATTTCCGATTTTTGACTAATGACGGAAATGAGTTATAAATAACAAATGAGTTAAATATAGAAAAAACGCTTACACAATGGCATATGTAATGCTACTAAACACAATCATATTTTTCACTTAGGATGTTGTTTTGTTAACAAAAGTTTCTCAAGTTATAATTTTGTATTTAATGGAAAATATGACATTTGTGTTAAATTTATTAAAAATTTTAATTTTTTTTATCGAATATTCAATTAAAAATCCCTGAAGAAGCCACACAACGGGGGGCCGAAATATTGGATTCAATATATTTAATATGTTTTATAAAAAAAAAGAAAAAGACCTCAAGCTTAAATAAGAGGATTAATTAAAATTTTTAAAGGTTGAATATGAGTCAATTTATATTATTTATATATTTTTAATTTTCAATTTGTCTTATATAAATTAGGAAAAACCAGTTCTTATCTTCACGAATATCAAAGACATTAAGCAAATGGTATTTCTTATTAAAAAAGTTGAGCTCAAACTTTTTCAGAATGAACAATAAAATTCCTAATTTTGTTTGGAAAGTTTTGACAATGACGTAAATTTATTGGAAATCTCCAGCTTGGATAATTGTGAGGCAAATATTTGCACCTGTATGTACAGAAGGGCGGGTCATTTTACATGACTTTTTTTTAGAAAAAGCCCTACTTTTACAAAAAATCTGATTTTTCGCTTATTGCTTTTTCAAAAGTTTGATTTCTTAGTTGTACCACATGGCGTATGTATGTTAATAAATTGGAATTAAATAATACTCATACGTAACCAAGTAACTTGGCATATGTTTTCCTTGCGGATTGTTCTTAAAAAAAAAAAAAAAAAAAAAAAAAAAAAAAAAATAGATAACAACTATGTACACCAAGGCAGGTCGATTTAAAAATCGCCCAAGTGACAAGGGTGTATAGGCCCTCCAAACTAAGTGGGGTCGGTCATACATTTAGACTCGATTGGGGCACTTTAAATGGGTCAAAGTGGGATTTTTCAAAATTTGACCTTTGGGTAAAAATAAGGAAGAGATATGGTTCCTTGAGCAAAGTTTTTTATTTTGATCCCTAGAACACGATTTTACTTGTCGCTTGGGCGATTTTGAAATCGACCTGCCCTAATGTACAGGGTGTAAAAACTATATGTGAATCAGCGGTGTTTAAATGAATAGTAAACTGATTTTTAATCATTTGAAGCAAAGCCGCGAATTACGTTTTAAGTATTACTTCTTGCAAAAACTGTTTTTTTGCAGATTACCGTTAACATTACTCTGAAGCACTGTTTAAACTTTAAATCATCCAAAATTATGCACCTTAACGCCGTCAAAATGCGATACAAAGAGTCAGTCAGTGGAAAAACGTTTTAAATTACTAACAAAATGATACAAACGAACTGGTTTTGCAACGTTGAAAAAGCCGCTTGCGTAGTGTACAAACGTTTTAAATGACATAGCGGTTGTGTATATGAAAGATTTTTCCACTAAAAAAAAATTATAAACTGTAAATTTGCATGTAACTTAAAATTAAAATTTCTTGATATTTTGCATAAAAGTTTTTATTATCATTATTTTTGGTAATCTAAAAAAAAAAATTTAAAAATAAATAATCCTGCCTGTTAAAAATGTTTTTGCTCTCCTGGATTATTCGCGGCTGTGCTTCATTTGTAGAGAAAAATGGTTCGAAGAGTTTAAATTATTAAATGCCAGTAGCCCGTTTCTGTATTTCTCATTGCAACAAAAACAGTGGAAAATGAAACAAAAAATTGTTTTTTTTTAAGTTTTTTTGTAAGAATTTTATGTCTTTAAATAATTTCCCTGCAATTATTGGAAGGATGTGAAAAATGTGTTTCTGTTACATAATTTTGCGAAAAGTTTCTCACAAGAACTGTCTAAATAAGTCACATTTTACAGTGGTTGGAGAAAACAAAATTTAAAAAAATATGGATATTTTAAATTTAAAATGCTTCTGTAAATTATTTTTTTTAATTTTAATAAAAATGATTTAAATAATGAAAACAAGAAAGACTCGAATGTTATATCTTGTTATATAAATTTTTTTAGCCTTTTATTGCTTTGGATGTGTAATTTATTTCCTTTGTTGACGTGTCGCTTGCTTGATACGCTATATATTATGTCAATATATAGCGTATCGTTATTTTTTAAGAGTATCGATATTTATTAATTAAAAATATCGATGTATCGAACAAATTAAGCTGAAATTATTACCAAATTTCAATACATATTTACATATGTACAAACATATTACACGTAATTCCATTCTAACTTTTTATTGTTTCTTTTAATTTCAAATTTAACTTTTTTAACTTTTATTTAAAACAAAAACCAATTTTAAAATTTAGTTTTTAAGGTAAGTTATGCGAACGAAGTTTTCGTTTGAAATCGAGGGACCTGTAGTTAATTCTACAATAAAAAAAAGTAAAGAATACAGAAAATATTTATTTATTCGCCATATGAAATCTAAAAGAAAAAATTAATTGGAATTATATAATGCCGGATTATATTCTACCGGTAAACGAAACTTGTGACACATAACATACAAGTAAACTGTGCAATATTTTATTTTTAAAATATATAAGAACATGCTCCAAAAAAAAAAAAAAAAAAAAAAACAAAATATTTTTTTTTTATTATTAACATTACAACTTTCATGAGTCTGTTTCTGCTTATACGCCATAATTAAGGAGATTCTTTGCATAATTCTAGGAACCCTTTCTAGAATATTTTTTTTCGCGCTTATTTTTTTGTTGTCATTTCTTAAAAAGTCGAGACAAAACTGAACAGTGTAATCTGTGAAAATGTACAATGGAAAAGCGCCGTTATTGTCTTAATATTAGTTAAAAACCATATGATGCAATTCTTAAAAAACAACAGTGTAAGCAGTTGAGCAACGGTTAAAATGTAGAATTCTATTTTAAAGAGATCTTAAAAATATCAAATTCGATAGTCTTAGGTAAATATCGATGTATCGATTTACGGGTATTTTTAATATCGGCGATATATATTGATTATAATTTTTTATATATCGATATTTTGATATATCGATATTTATTGCCCATCCCTAGCGAGAAATACAGAAACCATAATATACAACTATTATGCCGACTCGAGAGAGCGTTCTCGATTTTTTAGTTCACCTCTCGCATATACAGGTTCTGTGTGAATTCAACACACATAAATACAACAAAAACAAAACCAAATTTTGAATTATAATATTTAAAATTTCATTAAATATTTTCCGATATTGCAGAATAAAAAATTAACAAACATTGTTTTTAAAAGTTTATAAATGCAGTAGCATTAAATAAATTGAAAATTTTTTAAACTAAGAAAATTTTATTTTAGAAAAAAAAAATGGTTGCAACATTCTATACGATTTTATGCAACTTTGTTTAATGGTGCAAATATTTTAAGCACCAATACATTTGAAGAAAATCTTAGATAAATCTTAGAGTTAGGTACCACTGCCTTTTGAGTGTATCTGTCAAAGAGTCGGTATACTAGTTGTATACTATGACAGAAACGAGCTACAGACTCGTATTTTATTCACTGTGGCCATAAATTTTGGAAAATAAATGTTGTTATATACTTATATATATTTATGATTTTTGTTTTAAATAAAAGAATTAGGTTAAAACAACAATGCTCATTATTCCTTTTATATCCTTTGCATTTAAGTCCTGGATATTTCCGTAGTTCTAAACTATCACACATGTATTGAATATTACCAATAACAAAAACAAAATTATAAAATTTAATGCCTAGGCCTTAAATTCTTTTTTAATCCATTGAAATTTTATCACATTTATTCAAAAGCCCAAAAATATGCAATGTTTTAGGCGTTTATTGCTACACATACTCCTGCAATAACCACACATTTGGCAAAACTGATAAATGACTCTATATAAACAACATTGACTGGCAATTTGAAACAACAAATTAACGAATGTTAACAACATTGAATAAAAATTCTAAAATCCTTTTTAATGCCCCCCCAAACACAAAAAATAAAACTACAATAGCGATAAAGAAAATACAAACTACAAATTGGAGAGCAATATATTTTGATAGGCAACAAAAAGTTATCCCATACATATTTTGGAACTAAATTAACTGCAAAACCACTGTTTGGACTCACACACATACTCTGAAACGTATAAATTTATAATATTCCGTTCAATCGATGCCTTTTTTCGTGCCAAGTTATAGCGTATGATAACGTAAGAGTATGTATTGTACATTAAAAATCATTGTTAATACTAGAATTGACTTTTACATAAAATTGAGAATAAAAAACTAGAAAGAGGAAAAAAGGCAACTTGTATCTAACAAAATATTGCAGCTTGTAATTTAAGTACTTAACATGAGTGTTTGTTGGTGTTTGTTGACTAAAGTTGTGTTAATAAGTTAGAGAAGGGGAAGCATAGCAACATTAAATACTAAACTGTTACCGAACTGAAGCTGCGTTAGAACTGAACTAGAACAATAAACTATCCTTTATAAATGTCATAAGAACATCATCTCTTATCTAGAGCTTGATCTGGAAGCTAATATAGGACCTGGGCCCTGTTTCTCATAACTAAAAATAACAAATCTACAAGTAAAATACATTTGAAACAAAAACTAAAGTTGTAAAATTGTTGCTTTTTTAAAGTATTTGACTTGTAGAATTGTAACTTGTAGTTATGAGAAACAGGGTCTTGGGGCCTATTTCACTAAACTACAAGTTCACAATTACAAGCATTTTTGCCTGTAAAATTGTGAACTTCTGAATAATTGTGTTTCATAAAAATACAATTACAAGTTTGTGGCAACAAGTGAATTTAACAAGTTACAAGTCTACAAGTCATTCTTCTACAAGTGGTTTTGTTTCACAAAACTAAATTTCCATTTGTACACTTGTAGAATTGTAGAAAGAAAGCTTAGGGTCTACGTAGACCCTCAGAATTCTATAAGTTACAAGTGAATGATAAATTTAATTAAAATTTAATTTTAAACTATTTTTTTTTTAAAAAAATTTGTTCAAATAAACACAAAATCCAAAAATTTTAATATTAATTAGCATTTATTATTTATTTTGTTTATTTTTAATTATTTATTTTTTTAAATATGTGATTATATGTAATAAAACAAACTATATCACATTGTTTGCTTATTAAAAATTATCGATAAGCGACAACACCACTAATCATATGTTATAAATAAATCATGTTATCACTTTAAAAAACCAACTTTGATATTTGCCATAAAACATCACGCACATATTTGGCGTCTTTTGCACTTGTTAGCAGTTCAAGTGCAAGACACCTCATTCTCCCACTCCACATTCTCCCACTCCTTCATTTTTATGTCTATGGTAAGTTTAGCGATAAACGTCTTTGGAACCTAAAATCTCCCGCACCACACTAATGGCCAATTTTCAGGATTGACATTAAAACACATTTATGTTTAAAATCGTTTTAAATACAAAATCCTCTTCTTCACTAAACACTTAAATGAAACTTAAGTCACCGATGTGGTACATTTAAATTCAACTTAAGTTTCCACTGGATTAACTTAGCAAGGTGGCATCAATATCACAACAATACAAAAACAACAGACAAAGTAATAACAACCAGCTGTTTTTTGAGACCACCTTGTAAATAACTACACTTGTTTATGATATTTTTTGTTTTTAGTAGTGTTACCATACTTTTATCCTAATTAAATAAGACTTTTCAGATAAAACTCAGCCTGAGCGAGCTATCTTAACTTAAACTAGAACATGAAGAAATCTAGAGATAATGGAATCTTTACTTTTAGTAAATCCTGACTAAAATCTGAAATACAACTCTATTCTATTGCTTGGCATGCTTTCCCTTATAAATCACTTTGTTATCTATACAAATACCTACATATAAGTGTTTATATACAACAACTAGGAGTTCGTATAGGTAATCGTATCCTTTACCTAATTGGATTCTTCTTTGTGTGATACAGTCAACATGTCGACATGTGTGAGCCAGTGTTTTTGATGTTGTATGAAAATCGTATATGTTCAAATTCCTATACGTTAGTCTGTATGTGTAAACAGGAAATAAATTAAACGCCACTATGTTGTTTATTTTTTAGTTTTGCACCGATGATGGAATATTTTGTTGTTCCTGAGCTGTTATCTGATACCTGAGCATCATGTTAACGGTATTGTTGCCAAATAAATGACAATGCAAAGTTTTTGTTGCAAATACTTTTCAACAAACACTTTAAGTGGAAGTTTTAGTGGCTGTTAAATGATTTAGTTAAATGAAGTTTAGTTCAAATAGTTGTTAGTTAGTGACTTAAACTTTAATTTATCTGAAGCGGTTTATTTAAAACTGTTCACTTTTAATGCCAGCAATTTGTTTTTATTAAAACACATTGAAGCTTAAGTTTTTTAATTTAAGAAATTTTTATAACTTTTTTTTTACTTTCTTCTCTCTTTACATTTACTCCAATTCAACTTTATTTTGGTTGTCTAATTAATACAAATGGTCTACATTAAAAACAACAAAGATTATTTTGTATCTGATTGTTATTTTTTCTTTGTGCTAAAAAGAAACTTTTACTGTGTACCAAACAGCAACCCAAGCAACTAAACAACCAGGCAACTTACAAACAATTGTTTGTAATGTTGCAAAAACTTTTCCCATTTAAAAGAAAAATATTCTTCTAGAAAAAAAACTGAAAAATATTTTTGTTTAAAAGAGTATTACTGATATTTTTTCTCTACGAATTTTTTGCCATAAACAGCTAAAAGAGTAAAAAGTACAAACTTTAGTTGTCGTTTTTTTTTTATCTGAAAATACAAATTTTTGTTGTTGGGTATTTTAAAGTTTGGCATAAATACTGCTACAAACAATTAAGTTTTTCCAAGTCTTGCTGTGGGTTTTTTAAATATGTAAATGTTGGATGTTGTTATTGGGAAGTTTTTTTTTATTTTTAGTCTGCTGTATTCAGTTTATTTTGTTATTTAGAGAATGCGGTTAATTTGTTATTGTTAATCAGTTAATTGAAATATATGATAAAAAGTTTCAGAATTTTTTCGATTAAGTTTTCTTTTTGTCTGTTTTAAAATGTTAATTTGCAGTTAAAATTTGTGTAATAAAAGTTTTAAATTACAATTTTCAGAGAAATATTAGTTGGATAGCATTAGGATAATAAGGCGTATGAGTAATATGTAATTGAAAATATACCCTGCAGACAAAGTAACTAGTATTTAGCTAGAAATATAACGATTGTTTTTTACTTTTAAATAGTTACACTTCTGATTTTTTTTATATATCAAACTATCGTTTTTAACGATGTGCTGTCATAGAAGACCAACTAGCTAATTTTATTGCATTTTTATAATAGTTTAAAACTAGTTGCTTTATATGCAGTATAAGTACAAATAAAAGCAAAACTAGATTTGACAAATCCCCTTAGTATTTTTTTCATACTGAATTATTTTTTTTATAGTGTATGTATTTATTTTAGAATAATTCGAAAAACTTACACCTGGAACCAGAGAGAGAGCGAGAGATAATAACAGGGCTGTGCACAGAAAAAATTATTAAATTGCTCCAATCACTAAATTTATTCCAAATTCATAATATCAAGCAAATAAGTTGTTGGTTTTGCACCTATTACCAAAATGATTATATTGATTACTAAAAATTGTAAAATTGTGAATATTTTTTTTTTCAATAAATGATATTTTTAATTTTAATTAAAAAAATGATCAAAATACTTTGCCATTTCAAACAATGTGTTAATTTATTTAATTAAATATTGACAACTTTCGAAACCAATTCTACATGTTTAAATTATTTTATTTTAAACGAAAAAAGTCAATTAAGATTTTTTGTTTTTTATTTATAATTTTAATGGAAAATTTATTTCAAAGCAACTAAAATGTTAATTAAATCAAAATAAAATTTTTAATTTTCTTTCAGCTAAAAAAATAATTGATTCAATTATCACATTTATAAAATTTAAATACTCTTTAAACCATTTTTTGAATTGATAAAACACTTTTTTTCTGTGTGGAGTCGTCAACAAATAGTTCTAACTCCGACTCTGACTCCAACGGCTGACATTTTTGAAGTCAGACTCCAACTCCAACTTCGTTTCCTACTCTTACATTTATGCTAAATGTATATTAGACTTGCCCCTATTTGACTTTTAACTCTTTTTTTCATGCAGCACCTTTGAAATGGTAACGTATAGCAAGAAAATTATGAATCGATATTTTAAATATTTCATCGCAAATTTCAAAGAATTTTTATTTTGGAAAAAGAGGAACATTTTTTAAATTTGTTATGCCGAAAAATTTTTAGTCCGAGTCGCGAGTTTTTGTGGGTACTTTGACTTCCACTCCGGTAGAAAAACCTCAACTCCGACTCTTCAACTCTGACTTCACAGCCCTGGATAATATTATAATTTGCTCTTACACCAATGCTTCACTTTTGTTGAATTTTCCTATGTTTACAGAAAATAAAGAAACTAGAAGAATGTCCTGATGTGGGGTTCGTCATCATTCTACATTGTTTATTTGATATTATTAAATAAATAATTTAAAAAAAGAATATGGGGATTGTCCTTCTTTTTATTTGTTTTTTAAGCATGAAGAAAATTTGTCAACTCTAAAAGCAACCAACAGTTCACGTTTTTCTTCTTGTAGTGTTGTTGTTGTTTCTACAACAAAGATATAAATTGTTTTTTTAAATACTTTTGTAGAGTTGTTGTTGTTGTTGTTCCTACAACGAACAATTAGTAAATAGTTATTTTAACCAAATATTGTAGTGTTTTTGCTTTTTCTACAACAAACGGCATCACAAGTAAAGCCATGCAGTCGGAATTTTATCAAATTTCTAATTTTTCGACCTCTAACAACTAGTAACAAACTAGTCTAAAATCTTGCAAGTAATGATTTTAGCTGCACGTACATACATATCGATGGCTAAATATTAAAAGGTCAAGCACATTGTTTTTTAAAAGCGTATTTTGTTTATTCTGGTAGACAAATGTCGAATACACCTTGTTTTAAAATTTCAGGCATCTTTTTATAAAAATTGCATTAAAAACTTTTTTTTATCAATAATTTTCGAATGTTATTAAGTTTTTTCCTTCCCCTGTAAACTTCCAAGAACTGCAGTTAGGCCTGTTTTATATTAAGCGGTCGATATATACTTTTTTCATTTCATCATAATGGGGGCAATTAATTATATATTAGAAGGCTAGTTAAGTTGTTTGTTACTTCCATATTTATGCCTTTAATTCTGTTTGGGCTTACGAATCGCCTTTAGCATCATCTCTGAATCGGCTTAGGCATCCTCATTAGTTCATCTGATATCTGCAAATCTTGAAAACCTTGTTATCAAACTAGAGACCTCAGTTTTTAAAATAATTAAATTAAATTCGTCCTTCAAAATTTGTAACGCAAAAATTAAGTGAGTTTTTCTAAACCAAGTTTCACGGTGCATAATACCCTCTCCACTATTGTGGTGTATGTATAATAAAATCAAAAGTTCAACTCAAATTACAACTGATAAGCGGATTTTAATGGAATCATACCTGAAGAAAAACTCAAGAAATCATCTCTCCATAAAAAAAATATCTAAAATATCTCTATCTGTTCAAAAGTTACACCCCTTTGGCCAATGAAAAACGATTCTAAGCCACTGTGTGACAGATCATTGATGTGATCATTTGTAATCTGCCATGCGTCTTATTGAGTATTTTTTAATTTTATTATCTTAAAAGCAACCATTCATCGGTTTTTTTAATGGCCTACCCCTTATAAGCCCGAGACAAAAGAGCTGTGCCCTTGTCTATGTCCAACATAAACCATTTTTACAGCGCAAACTCGCATTAAGTTGAGCTCTCACTTTGACATCTTTTGAGCATATACACAGTAAACATAGTTAGTGGTTTCTAGCACCATGTAGTGCCATCTTAAATTGTAGCCTCTAGTGGCCACTCTGACACAAGCCTTAATATGTATTTCTGACTCTGAATCATAAGATCACAGCAGCTTTAGTGATCCCAACACCTGTGGCCTTTGTTTGAACAATGACGCTACTCTTTAAGTTTTAAGAACCTCTTAACATGGCAATAGATCAACTTTTGGAAGTTATTAAGGGGTAGAAAAAGTTATAGCCTCTTTGCTTGATACTGGTGCCGTCAAATCCGGACAGAAGTTTTCTGTTTGTGGCATAGCCCCCTTGAAATAGAGAACATATGTTTTTGGATGACCGTTTAGGCTAAGCTGCTCTTAACATTGAGGACCGATCATATTCCAAGACTAATTAAATAATGTTTGTTATTTAAATATAAATATTTTTGTAAATATTTAATACTTTTTATTTAAAAAATTTATTAAGAAGTTGAAGATGCATGTTTTTATTCTGTTAAAAACAAGAATTGGCTGCAAAAGAAAAAAAAGAAACAAAAGTTGCAAAAAAAAAAAACATCAATCGATAAATGATTTAATTAAAAACGTTGCTGAAGTCAAGTATAAAAATGTAATTGGCAAGTAAATAAAAATGCAAATAATTTGAATCACAAAAACATCGCAATTAATTAAATTTTCTAAATGCCAGCATTCGGCTTTAATAGCCAACTAAATCATTTTTTCTATATATTTTTAACAGAAGCAACAAAAAAAATATACAGTCAAGCCGCGATAATTGGTACCACGTTAATCTTAAAACCCTAAAAATTAAAAAAAAAAACGGCTGGTCTCCCATACATTTTGGCCCCTTCCTTAATTCGTATTTTTTTTTTTTAATAAAAGTCTGAGGAGATCCCTCCGAATCGTACTTACTCGTAAGCAACCCCTTATTATTTGTAATAAAAACCAATATGTTTCGAAAAATGTACAAAGACCAATTCACAAGCACCGTCGTAGGTCTTATCGTTCAAAAAAAATACTCGACCAATTCACAAGCTCTGTGTTATGGCTTATCCTTTACACAGGGTCCCTATCTGAGATAATATCTGATATAATATCTGAGAGAATGTCGACAGAATGAGAGAACACATTTCTTTATGTTAATCTTAATATTAAACAATGGGAACACGTATCTTATAAGATTTCATAATCGACTGATTCTCGCTCGTACAGTAAACTTTTATCGTTTTTATTCTTTCCTATTCTTTTATTATATTTTTTTGATTTTTTAATTTAAAATATTGTTTTTTAAAACACTTTTCACAAGATTGGCACTATTTGCATTAATAAATTACACATTTTTATAATGTTGGCTTATTATTGTTTTAAATGTGTCTATGTATGTGTATTTTTGACAGCTCATCTTATAAGATAGTTGTTATAAGATTTTTTATTTCGTTTCTAAAATTTTTTGGGAAAAATGTTTACTGATGATCTGGCCTAATCAACCAGTGAAATACGCTGTAACTATGCTTATCCTCCAACAATAAATTTTCATTTGTTTTATCAAGAATAAAAATAGAGAATTAAGCACAACAAATAAAATCTTTTAATGGAAAAGGAATTTAATTCAAGATTGTCATATTTTGATACCTTGATAATTAGAAGAGGAAATGGGGTTTTAATAGATTGGTATCAAAAACCAACATCTTCCGGCATAATTATTAATTATTTCTCGAAACATCCGAGGAGAATAATAATTAATACAAATTTTATAAGATGAGTTCTAAAAATTAGTGATTCAGAATTTCATAGAGATAATAAAATGAAAATTTCAAATATTTTAACGGATAATAGCTTTCCTAAACAATTAATAACAGATGTAATTAATACAATATAATAACCAAAGAAATATTACGGAACAGAAATTTATAGTTCTGTAACATATATACCAAAATTTTCGGAAAGATATAATAACAAAATATACACAATAGCTCTTAAACCTTATAACACAGTAGGAAAACTATTTACTAAAATGAAGGACAAAGTAAAGAAGATGGAAATGTCAAATGTTGTTCATAAAACACTTTGCAAGGGTAGTGATAGTGAGCAGTGTAATAAAGTATATATGGGTACAACTAGGATAGCAGGACATAAGTTAGATCAAAAATATAGAAATATTTCTTCACAAAAAACAGCTTTATGAACCCGTTGTGCTTACCTAAACCATTATTTAGATTTTAAATATACAACTATTTTAAACACAGAAAACCAATTATAAACGTAGATTTATGTTAGAAATGTTGCAATTTATAAAAGAACCAACAATATCGAGAATTCATTTTAAATTAGATACTGAAAATGCAGCACAATATAATATGCATTTAATTTATAAAATTAGAAACGGAAGTAAACAATTTATTTTTATTGTATAGATCAAGTTTGAATTGAAAAATATTTTTGTATTTAATTATGTAAAAATTTTTTATTTGCCATTTTAATATCTTATAAGAAGAACCCTGAAGAAGGCACACAAAGGAGTGCCGATATATCGGTTACAATAAATTAAAAATTGTGTACAAATATAAGACCTCAAGCTTGAAAATTTAATTATACATCAATAAAAAAAAAAAATTTGGAAACTAATAAATTTTAGTAAAAATTTTGTACTTTACTCTTAATCTTTACTTTTAATTTTTATTTATATCTTCTTCTTTTATATATGCCATTCACATTATTCGATACCTTAAAATTAAAGCAGGTATGTGTGTTTTAAATTTGAAATGATAATAGATATTAATTGATGAGAAATTTTAATTAAAATAGCTTAAAACATTTAAATGAATTAAAAAAAATAAAAATAATTAAGAAGAATAAAGTATGTGGTGTTTGTTATTTCATTTTAAAATTTTTTTTTTACAAATTCACCAAACAAGTCGAACATTCCCAGGCCAAGTATAAATACAACTTTTATACTTTTATATAAATAAAAAGTAATCGTATAAGTATACCACACTTTTGTACGGAAATTACAACAACAAAAATATAACATTGTATAATTATACGATAATATAACAAATAAGACGATAATGCGAGATTGTGAATTGGAAAATTGTGTTTTTGCAAGATTTTTTTCGATTGTCGTTAGTTTTTTTATAGAATTTTTTGTGTTTTTGTGCACAGAAAAAATTATCAGTAATTTTTTTTATCAATTAACAAAATTGTTTAAAAAGTATTTCAATTAAATTAATGGTATAACTTAATCAATTATTTGTTTTAGTTGTAAGAAACTTTAAAATATAATATTGATTTAATAAACATTTTATTTGTTTTGAAATTAATTTTTAATTAAAATATTAATTGAATTTTTCGTTTAAAATAGAAAAATTTAAACTTGTATAATTGTTGTTGGGAATTGTCAAAATTTAATTAAATCAATTAACACATTGCTTGAAACGGCAAAGCTTCAAATATTTTTTTAATTCAAATTAAAAATATCATTGAAAAAAAAACATATTCACAAATTTAAACTTTTACAATTCTTAGCAATCTATATAATCATTTTGACAATAGGTGCAAAATCAACAAATGGTTTGCTTGAGTCTATGAATTTGGTGATGAGAATGGTATTTCAAATGATAATAAACATTCCCCATTAAATTTTAATTTTCTGTGTTTTTTTCTTCAAAAAAGTAGGGAACCTCGAAATGGATCACGCTTTACATTATAAAATTATCTTCTTACAAATAAAGTTAAGTAAATCAATAGAAATGGTTAAAAATAAAGCTAAAGTTCGATCAACTTACTGGTCTCGCTTTTTTTCTTGGATTATTTTCGTTAAATATTTGATAGGTCTGAACATACTTTAAGCAAATATTCAGTAGTGAAATAATAGAAGTAAAAAGTAGTTACTGAAGTCATTACTAGTAAGTACTTATTGAGGTTTTCAGAATAACGACAATTGTAATGACACCTACTTACCGGGTAACGGGTGAAATAACTACTACCTATTACCAAAATTTAAAAAGTTTTTCCTGGGTTGTTTCTAGTTTTTGTAAAGAGTGTGACGTAAGACTTTCAGAAAAAAAAATAAAAATACTTTTTAATCATTTTACTTTTAATTGAATTCTCATTAAATTCAAACCCCTATAAATTGTTTTTTTTTAATTTAAGCCACGTTAAAACGAAATTTCTTTATATGAAAATGCCTCTTAGTTAGTCCATTTGATTACGAATTATCGGAATGCTACTGTACTTAAATTTTAAATATTTCATGTGCTAAAAAACAGGGAAAACTTTTTACTTAAGCTACTAAAGGTATTTGAAAATATTTTTTTTAGATACAACTTTGTTTTCCTTTTCAATAGCCACAAATCAAAAAAATCGAAAAAGTTTCCTTTCTTTTATTTTCCTTAAAAAAAAATATATGTATATATGTAAAAGCAAATATACGGAAACATTCCTTTAAAAACAAATTAATACAAATAGTCTGCTGGCTGGTTGTTTTGCTGTGGTCTTTTGAGGGAATTCCAAGAACTGAAAGAAGAACAAAATAAAAGAATCTTAAGTCTTCTTTTTTTCTCTCTTCATTTTTAAGAGTTAAATCTTTTGTAAATTTTTCCTACAAACATCACTGATGATTTCTTTTAGTTTTTTTTTTCTTTTTTGGAAAATTGTTATTGAGATTGGAGATTTACTTGCCTTATGGTCGTAATACTGTTTAAGTCGTTGCTGAAGTGTTATAAATTATTTATTGAAACATTTTTTTTTGTTTGGTAAACTTTTTAGCACTTTGTGTGAGAAACATCTAAAAGAATTTAGTTTTCTTTTATTTCCTTAAAAGAAAATAGAAAAAATGTGTGTTATGAAATAGAAAAAGTTTTTAATAGCTTATGGTTTTTTTTCGGGAAGTAGTTTTGGGATAAGTATTAATGTACAGTTTTTTTTTTGGATTTTTTGCAATAAATGACTTTTTTGTGACTTGTATGAATATTATATGTTTGATTTAATATTCTGTCGAATATTCGATGTCGATAGCAGTTTTTTTTTTGGTTAAAACGTTTTTTTTTTTTTATTAAAATTAAGCAGTTCGAAGATAAAAATTAATTTATATTCATCCTTATCGTGGTTGGCATAGCCGTATTTAGACAAAAATTTGCACATAAACGCTGTCGTGATTAAATAGTTTAACGCCAGTTTTTGCAACAAATACGCTTAATCTTAAACAGTGATGTATTTGTTGTCGTTTTTGCTAACCACGATACCATTTTTTTTAAATGACTAACTTTTGCATAAAAACGCCAACCACGATGGGCGCTATTTCCTTTATATAAAATATATATTTAAGAAAGGGTATTTTTAATAGTGATGTTACGAATATTCGTATTCGAAATGCCGAATATACGCCTATTTTACGACATTCGTATTCGTATTCGCCAAATTCAAGCGAATACTTCACGAATATTTTGTTGATACATTCCAAAAGAAAAAAATACATAAAATGAAACCAAAAATATTAATTTTTAATCATTTTTATGAAAAAAAAAACCTTTTGTCTTTAACGCAAAATAAACTCTTCCTTTTGTAAAGTTAAAAACAAACAAACATTGTGCTGCCATAAAAAGAATTTATGAAATTTACTCAAGTTGATCTCAATGATTCCTACACGCAGAGAAAAAATATGGCTGGGCATGGTTACGGCAACGGAACTATGTTTATTGTAACAATATATTGTTGGAGTACACAAAATATTGACAATATTATAGTTATTGTAAACATGTAAATGTTTATCGCAAATATAATTTTAAGTTTGGTTCACTGAAAAATAATCATTTTTATAACAACTAGGGAGAATGGACGGTTTTTATTCGACCGGTTTTAACCGGTTATTTTAGTTTTGCCCAAGTCGGTTATTTAAAAATGTTAATTTCTCGAATATCGAATAAACCGGTTATTTTGGTATAATTAACCGGTTATTTTAATAATGTGTAATTTATATTCGTTTTCCATACTCATGTTGTTAATGTACCCGTAATTTAAGTATTTTTCTAACTGAATATTAGGAAAACTTGAACTTTTTATGCAGAATGCCAAAACAAAATGTAGCAAGAGTCAAAAACATAATGAACAATGTTAATAAAAATCGCTTATAAAAGCGTGTGTTCTTGTAAAAAAAAACCAAACACAATTCAAAATACTACAAAAAAATGTTCAGTTAAAAAGTAAATATTAATTTGTGCGAGAGTATTCTAAATATTAACGGCATACAAAATCCGTTTCATAAACCCTTTATTGACATGCTTTATTTTTTATAACTTAGGCCGTAAAATATTTTAATTTAGATGTTATCTCTGGAGATATTTCGAACGGGATTAAAATGGCAAAGTTGGGTGCCTGAAGTGCCCTAAAATTATAAGACACAAAGGTTCTTAAACGTCACGATTTATTAAGCACCTTAAATAAGTCCAGATGCTTGACAGTTATGTGTTCCAAATAAAACTTAACTCCGTTCGAAGTAGTTCTAAAGAGACGACAAATAACACAGTACAACACATGGTTTCGGGACTCAATTCTGATAATTGTTTATGAAAGTAGACCCAAAAAGAAGAACTTCTGCATCATTAGTTTGGTCAAGGTACATCAAATAATAATTTAAAAATTAATTTGAAGTTAAATTTTGTTTCCATGCATAGATAACATATAAAAATTGCATATTTTTTGTGTAAGAATAGCTGTAATATAAATCGGAATGTTTATTTTCATGCAAAATAAAGAATCAATAAAAAAGGCATCACTGTTTTTTTCCAAAGGATATTTTATGAATTAAAAATAAAAAATTTAAATTTTTTGGGCAAAAAATATTTTTTTTCTTCATACATTTATTATAACTGCGAAACTCTTGCTTATGTAGCGAAACGTTGTATGAACAGATTCAAGGAATTGTAATTCTTAATTTTTTTAAATTTGTTTCAGCTTATTCGGACTAGTGGTTCTCGAGTTATGACAAAGAAAAGAGCCTAAAACGTGACAAATTCCCCTATACGATACTTACTAACTTCAAATTAATTTTTAAATTATTATTTGATGTACCTTGACCAAACTAATGATGCAGAAGTTCTTCTTTTTGGGTCTACTTTCATAGACAATTATCAGAATTGAGTCCCGAATCAATCACCTGAAAAATGTTGTACTGTGTAATACTTTACTGAAATAGCTGCCAAAGATGAGTCATTGGGTAAATATTAGCCCATTGTGTTGACGAGGACGGAATGCATGTTAAGGCACTAACAACTCTTAAGTAGTTCTAGCATATCTTCATGCTTAACACTACATTCCGGCGGAATCAACGATATGGAAAAATTCATGAGTTTTATTTATTAAAACACCAATAACTACAAAACTAATTTGAAGAAATCAAACAAAGTCATGGAAGGTTTAAATTGTGTGTATTTCATACTAGAATCATGTTCATATTACAATTCGTTTCTATAATGCTGAAACAAAATAATTTGAAATATATAATCCTGGCTAAGAGGTTTTGCTTGCAACTTTTCTAAAATATGGTTGAAGTCTACAGATTCCTATAGACATGCTTAACCACCAACAGATTTAAACACATTTAAAATTAATTTTGGGAGTATATCTCAAATAATAAATTTATTAAATTCCTATAATTTTTTATTTGCTTTTGCAAAACGCTTGGCTAGATCAAACATCATTTAGCAAATTTTAAATTACATTATACAATTATCTTCTTACAAATAACGTTTTGTAAATAAATATAAATTGAATCTGAGAATTATTTCTTTTTCATAAGTTACTTTATTGCATTCAACATTTTTTAATATAAAATAAAAAATGTTAAATAGAAATTGTTAAAAATAAAGCTTAAGTTTGATCAATTAACTGGTAACGCTATTTTTGGATTTTATCGTCAAATATTTTTTAGGTCTGAACATACCTTAAATCATAACTCTGTATTTTGTTGGTTCCTCACCTTTGTGAATTGTTTTGTTTTTATTCAAATTAACGTTTTATTACAAAAACTTATTTGATTTTTGTATTTTTATGTATTCGAATTTAAACCGGTTAACCGGTTATTTTAAAAATGCTTAACCGAAAACCGGGTTTTTTAAAATAGCAACTATTCGTAATATTCGAAAACCGGTTTTTGAAAAAAGTCGAATAATCGATCTCCCTAATAACAACAAAATAATGATAACTTTGAATAATGATATTTTTGAAAACATTCCTCACAAACATTTAATGATATTTAGGAGCCATAACATGATAACTTTCTATACGTCTACTCACAATATGTTTAAGATGCAAAAAAAATACTTTTACTGTAATAATTTTTTGTTATCGCCATTTGTAAAATAATTTTGCATCAGTTGTGTCGTTTATTTTACATTTGCCTATCGAATTATTTGTTATTCATAAGAAAACCAAGTTTAAAGAAATTAAAAAATAAAGAAATTGTAGGTACATTAAAAAAATAATTTTAAAGTGTCACAAAATAAAATATCAATGGTAAAAAATTTTAATATTGTTTGAAAATGGTGCAAAAATATTGACCATTATTTTGTGTTATTTTAAAGAAAAAGAATGAAAATTCTAAAAAATAATATATAAATAATTGCGACCTACGACAAAAATAGATTAAAAGCATTGTATTTAAAGTTGCATCATATTATGATATGAAATATCTCTAACAGTTTTAGTAAGTAAATAAGCATAAATATATGTATATTAAAAACATTTTTCGGTTTTAGATTTTATCTATATAATATTATGATTAACATGATAGTAATATGAAACTTTTTAACTTATTATGATTAACATAATAATAATATGATTTAATTAAATTATAATATGATGTAATAAAAACAAATAAGGATTAAGGGTCATAATATTATTCAATAATAATGTTATTAAGTCTTATTGGACCTTTATTTTTTTATAATTATTTTTAATTATTTAAGCTTGAGGTCTTTTTATTTATAAAATATATTATATTTATTTATTTTCTCAATTTTTCGCTAACCTTTGGAAATTAACAAAATTTTATATAACGAAAAAACAAACAATTACAAAATTATGAAAAAATTATTTGTCATAAATTAAATTCAAATTAAATTCATAAAAAATTTTAAAAATATAATAACAAAAAAATAAAATATAACTAAAGTATAACAATTCATATAAACTGAAAAAATGTCTTATCTATAAACCTAATTCAAAAACTATATTTACAATAATAAAAAAATAGTTTCACTTAAGAAAAATTCCGATAACATATAATAATTTTTTTAACTACACTTATTTTTATCTTACATACTTATTAAAACATATTTAATTAAACTTACTTTTAATCTAACATGTCTATATGTATACTGTGACCTAAGGTCAAAAAGGTCCTAATAGTTTTATATAATTTAGGTGCAAAAATTGAACCCTCTTCCAAGGCTGCGATTGGTATATTTATATTATATCTTATCTTTTATCTCTTAATAACTAAATTCCTATAATTATTCGCTATATGTTCTGTGCCTGCTTTAAAATTTATTCTTTGTGTAATTGGTGTATTAATTATGTGTAACATTTCTAAAATATATCTTCGCTTGTAGTTAGTTTCAGTGTTTAAAACCGATGCTTCTTCAAAATTTGGATAGTGATTAGGCAAAACTGGTTGGCTACCACTAAAAGGTCGTTGCACGTTTGCCTGGCTATTGATTCAGACCACGCAAAATAAGTGGTGGCTGCAAACGGCTAATGTGCAAAATAATTGCTCCAGGCTGTACAAAATATTAATTTCCTAAGAGTTATTATATGCAATGATATCAATACAAAATTAGATTTACAAAATTATTGATTCTTAATAATATAAGAAACAAAAACTTCTCTTATCTTTACATTTTCTGTACAGAATTTCTTAACTTATGTATGCGTACCCAGGTACCCTTATCAGCAGGGTAAGGACTATTTGATTTTCGGTAGCTCCACAGCCAACCCAAGCAAATCAGGAAAGCTCAAAATAATAAAAATCTTTAGAACATGATTTACTGAAGGAACTTGCGGAACCTCAACTTTGTATCTTTTATTGTTTAACGTTACTTGGCAAAATTCTGCGATAATTATGGATTGTTTTAATACTAACTGCAACATTACCAGTAATGAAAGAATGATATCATGTTGGATATGCTCAGGTAATTACCATTTGAAATGTACATCACTCAAAGCACGTGACGCTGATGCCCTTGCTGATCCTGTTAAATCACTACAATGGACTTGTATAAGTTGCAAGCAAATTAACATTGAGTTTTACAAATTTTTTAAAAGTTATAAGGATGATTTTTATAAACTTAACAAGAACTTTCAAGCTGTTCACACTGGACTTTCGAAATTTGGTGAATTGTTTTCAAAATTTTCGAACCTTGATAAATTTGTTAACTCACCAAAAGTATCATCCCCGAAACGAAAGAAAACATCTACCAGATCTCCTGCTGTACCATTAGTAACTTACTCCTCAGGTCCAGCATTAAACACTGTTAATGACAGTAATGCAACATCTGTACCAAATTTGGCTGTAAATGTTATCCCTCCACTGGGCAACATTCCTATAGGCGATACTGATACTGGATTTTCTAGCTCAATTTCATCACTACGTAGATTTCAAAATGCTGCTGATCTCAGTCCGTGTCCATCGGGTTCTGGTGTCGCAACTAAAGTTGCTAACGTTACCGGCCCTAAGCCATTAATTGTAGTGCCTCCAAAACGTACAGTATTTATTTCCCGTTTGGCATCCGATACAACCGTAGATGACATTAATTATTACATTAAATCGAAAATCGGTACTAATGTTGATATTGTTATAAACAAATTTTCGTATTCTCAACCCAGAAGTATAACATCGTTTAAAATTGCTGTTACTGCTTGTGTCTATGATCAGATTATTGATACAAGTTTTTGGCCTGCTAATATCATTGTTCGTGAATATATCTTTAAGGAAAATCCAAGATCTAAAAATATTGCTCGTTTGCCACCTAGAAATTCATTAGTTTCAAAAAACTAATGAACTCTAAGTATTGTATGAATATTATGTATCAAAACGTTCGTGGATTGAATACCAAATTGTCTACTCTTCTGGTTAACAGTTATGACTTTACCTATGATGTTATTATCTTTACTGAAACTTGGCTAAATGATGATATTTATAATGCTGAAATTCTTTCTAATAAATACCAAATATTTAGATATAATCGAAATGCACGTAGAGGTGGTGGAGTTCTGATTGCGGTCTCTTGTTTATATCCATCTGAAGTTGTAGTTACTGATACCCTTGGTATTGAATTTATTGCTGTTGTGGTTAAATTGAAAAATAAAAAAATTTACTTCACCTGTTCATACATTCCTCCGGATTCTGAAAGTTCTATTTATTTAAAACATGTTCAAGCCATTAATTCTGTTATGCTAAATGTTTATAATGATGACTCTTTTTTTGCTGTTGGTGATTTCAACTTGCCCTCAATATCATGGATGCATACGTCTGATACGCCTTATTTAATCCCTTTCAAAAATAAATATTGTCATGAAGACTTCTTAAATGAAATTCTTGGCTTATCTCTTTATCAAATGAATGATGTATACAATTACTTTGGTAAACTGCTTGACTTGGTGTTTGTGAATAATGTTGATGATTGCATTATTACCCGTTCTGATCCTATAACGTTGCCTGAAGATCGATATCATCCTACTATTGAAGTCAGTTTTTCGATTCCTTCTGAAGTGAAATTAAAGCCCTTAAATGTTGATAAAGTTTTTATTTTCAAACGGACTAATTATGTCTTATTAAACCAATTAATAAGAAATACTTGCTGGAGAAGCGTCTTACCTGTTCCTTTAAACAGCTTGGATATTGATGTAATGATTTCTACATTTTATAATAAAATTTACTCATTTTTTGATATTTGTGTACCTAAAAAAACTGTTTATACTCCAGTTGGTCCACCATGGAACTCTAAACAGCTGACTAGGCTAAAAAATCTAAAGAATAAAAATTATAAGAAATTCAAAAAGTCTGGATCATTTATTGATTATGGAAAATATTCCGTCAGTCGTTCTGAATATAATCTGCTGAATCATGCTTTATATAATCAATACATAAATAAGGTGAAAAACAATTTCGTTCGTGATCCAAAATCGTTTTTTGCATTTGTAAATTCTAAAAGAAAATCTAATGGATACCCATCCGTTATGAAATTTCGTTGCCAAGAATCTGGAGATGCTGATGTCATTTGTGATATGTTTGCCGATTTTTTTGCAACAACTTATTCTGATGCTGTATACGATGATAGTAATGGTTATCCATATCTGCTCTCATCAAACCAGGCAATATCTTTCCCTTCATTTAATAGCAATGATATTTTGGTTAGCTTAAAAAGGTTAAAGATGTCTTTTAATCATGGTCCTGATCTTGTTCCAACATGTATTTTAAATCAATGTGCTGAATCATTAGTTACGCCATTAACTTTAATGTTTAATGCTTCGATTATATGTGGTTATTTTCCTGTATTATGGAAAGACTCTTATATAAAACCCTTATTTAAATCTGGTAATAGATCGGATATAACAAACTATAGAGGGATTGCCAAATTAAGTGCTATTCCAAAACTATTTGAAAAACTTGTTGCTGATTTCCTATGCCATCACACATCGTCATTGCTGGCAGCATGCCAGCATGGTTTTCGGAAAGGCTGTTCAACTACAACCAATATACTTTATTTAACAACTTTGATCAACTCTGCATTTACACAAAGGAAACAAACTGATGCTGTTTATACTGACTTCAGTAAAGCATTTGATAAAGTTAACCATCAACTTCTTCTTACTAAGTTGGATTTGTTAGGTTTATCCCGTAGAAGTTTAAGCTGGTTAAGTTCTTATTTAATTGGCAGAAAGCAAAAAGTACAATTCAATAATTGTATATCCAAGTACATATATGTTTCGTCCGGTGTTCCTCAGGGCAGTCATCTTGGCCCACTTTTATTTACGCTGTTTATTAATGATCTGCCCAATGTTATCAACTTCGCCAATATATTGATGTATGCTGATGATGTAAAAATTTTCCATTCTTTTAATTGCTTTGTTGATCATTTTTATCTTCAATCGGATCTTAATAACTTTTTGTTATGGTGTAATCATAATATGTTGGAGTTGAATCTATTGAAATGCAAATGCACGCGTTTTTATAGAAATAACTGTATTGCTGTTAACTATGCTTTGGGTGGTCATCAATTGGAGTTGGTTGATTCATTTCTTGATCTCGGAGTCCTACTGGATCATAAATTAAACTTTGTTTCACATATAAAGTTAACTGTAAATAAAGCTAGAGGTATTCTTGGCTTTATAAAACGCTGGGCTAAAGAGTTCACCGATCCATACATAACGAAGCAACTTTATGTGTCACTCGTTAGACCTATCTTAGAATACGGGTCAATCATTTGGGATCCATATTACAACATTCATAATTCTCATATTGAATCTGTCCAAAAACAATTTTTGTTGTTCTGTTTACGTGGTCTTCAATGGAGTCACTCGACAAGATTTCCTTCCTATTCTAGCAGACTGGCTTTAATAAAACTACCATCGCTCAAAAGTCGTCGTACAATGTTAAATGTATCTTTTATGGTTAATCTTATTAATGGTAATATTTGTTGTGAATTTATGTTAAATTCTGTTAAATTTAATATACCTTGTCGCAATACTCGTCATTATAATCTGCTTTTTGTAAAGTTTTGTAGAGTAAATTACGCTATTGCTGATCCTTTTTCAAGGTTATGTCGACAATTTAATTCTTTGTCTCAATTTGTTGATTTTTCTTTAAATTTAAATGTTATAAAGCATAAAATAATTGTTTATCTTAACTAATAATTTTTTATGTACATTTTTAAATCCCTCATGCAATTCTTTAATTTTAAGTCAATCTTGTTATTAGTCAGTAAGGATAATGTCCATTGATTAAATATATTTAAATAAATAAATAAATAAAATATAATTGACTTTATAATTCATTCGGGTACCGGGCTATCCGTGCCATTAGAGTTAGGGTTCAATAAATTAAGAAAAATGCTTTATTAGTTCAAAAAGCAATAAAAAGATTTGGGAAACTTCATATAATATCCGTCTAGAAGTAGGTCCATCGCAAATACTTGGAACTCCATTTAACAAAATTATATGCGGATTATAATTGACAGTTCCTAAAACTTTTAGGACACTTTTATTGCAATTTACAAACCAAATTTGTAATAAGCTCTCCTTAATTCAAATGCTACCTAGATGGAAAAATTTTTAATTAAATTCTTATCAAATGAACTTTTCTGTAACATTTATTGGTATTTTACTCCCGCAGGATATTTGTACTTTATAGATTTTAAATAAATGGAAGGCAATGTTAACATTTCATTAAAAATGTGTACAAATTCCAAAATCCTCCAAAATAAATAAATAATTTTTAGCAATTAAATCATTTCTGGCTTTTGTACGATAACAACAATATTTAAACACATGAACTCAGGCAATCACACCCACACAAGCAAAAAAAAAAAAAAGCGAAATCTATTTCTAAGAATAACCGTACAAAGTATTTAAAATACTCGTATATAGAAATTATATGTTAGTCAATAGAAAATGCATGTATGATTTATGTATGTATTAATTTGCATTTAAAAATAATGAATATTTAAGCTAATAAATATCTATCCATAGTTAAAATTATACATTGGAATCACATATGAATGTAAATGAATCTCTGTGTGTGTTTGTGGTAGATAAATTTTGTACTCTTTAAACGCAATAAATGTGGAAAGTAAATGTTAAATTAAAATCATTTGCTAAAAATAAATTCACTTTCCTATACAAACTCATAAACACATACAAAAATATGTATATATTAGTAAACACTAAGTTTCGATTTAGTAACAAATCGCAGAAATACATTTCTGAAATGAAAAGAGTGGCAATATTGACAGACACACATACACACACACAGCAACATAGATACCAAAAACTAAATGAAAAAACCACTAAAATCAAATAAACGCCTTTCAGATACGATATAGAACAAAAATTGATACAATAAAAACAACAATAAGGAATACATTAACAAAAATATTGAAAACAAGAAAATACTCTATAATATTAAATCATGTATCTAAAAAAAATCAATATACAAACGCATACATCCATACACATACACACTTTTTTTTAAATTTATACATACGCAAATAAACTAACTAATCACACCAATCGCAGCTATTACAATAATAACAACAACAACAATACCTTATAAAACAATAATAAACAATGATTTTTAATTGATGCGATTTCATGTGTGTTAGTATTTGGATATGCGAGTAATTTAGAGTGCTTGTGTGTGTGTTTGTAAATTAGAACGATTTGAATGTTTGGTGTTAGATAGCATTAGATATGTAGCTTATATGGTACTACAGTTTAATGTAAACAGTATAACTGTTAATACAACCCTTTAAATTTTACTTAGACACTACTTGAGTTGAACTCGATTTATACTCTACTCTATTCAAGCGCGGATCCAGACTTACCGTTTTGTTGGGAACTTTTTAGATTTTTTTTTTAACAAGAAAACCTAATTAGCTGCTTATTAAAATATAAATGGAGTGAATATTAAATATAAGACGACAATATACCTACTTCATATTTTTAAGAAACATGTATTTTTAAATAAACATAAGTCTATTGAGACGAGTTCCTATTTACCTAAGAAGCAGTAAAAATTTCAAAAAAATTATTTCTCCAAATTATAAAAGACCTATCAATCCTAGTCACAAAGCTATTCATACTTTTTTTTCAGGAGCCGTAAATAATTTTTATTTTTGAATTTTTAAGGAGAAAAGATAACACAAGAAAATATCGGAGAGCCAAGTGATTAACAGTATTTTAATCGTTTTCATAAATGTATTTGAATATGTGATGCAAATCGATCGATTTCGATATGAGAGTTTTTTAAAGTCCGTTTTTATGGTTTAAATTTTTTGTTCAAAATACGGTACAATAAAAAAAGGACCATAATAAAAAGCATCAGTTCACTTCTAAAGTTTTTTTTTATTAATAATTAGTATTGTGGTTATTTTATTGAACTGTCAATGGTTTTTAATCCAAATTTCGATATTATAATTAGGCTTAAGTTCATTGAATTTAATTTTCATTAAATTATTTTTATAAAGAAAGGAATTTTGCAACATTAATTAAGATTTATTGATAATTTTTCATTCTTGACTGAGCTGAGAAATCTTTGGTTCTTTGTTCTGTGCTGAGTTTTGCCATCATAAATTTTCCAAATTTTTCAAACTAAATGCTAAATTATTGACCTTTTAAATCAAAACGTTATTTTATGCGCAACCTTGTGCTCTGCCTATGGTAATTATAAACTGATATTTTACTGTACTCTACGCAGACAAAAATAAACATTGATTTCAATTAAAAAATGTTTAATTTCAATTAAAAAACTTATTAAATTTATAACCAGTAAACAAATTAAATGTATCAATTAAATGTTTTTATGAGCAAAATTTTCTGCAGGAATGTTGTTGATAAAAGTAAACGTTTAATTCACTTGATTAAATTTTTAAGTGAATTGATTTTTTTTTTTTTGATTAATCGTTTAATTGAAAAACAACTCGAGAATTGTTTCTGCGAATGTTGATATTCTATTAAAAGTAAATTTAGAAATTTAATATTTTTCACACTGTTAAATAATATTTTTTCTAACTTTATTGCACTTCTATAATATATTAATTTTTGGCACCTCTATAAATAATAAACACTAAACAATATTCCCAAAACACAAAAACTAATGAAAAAAAGCTTAAACAATTTACGGTAACAAATTGTGGTTAGACAACAGTAGAATTTGTTGTTATTTGAAGTAAAATCAATTAAAGAATTCACGGTTTTTGTGTATGTCCTCAATGTCTTGGTAACAAAATTCTAAATCAGTCATTGTCATTGTTTTTGGTTTTTTTTTGTCAGAGCCAGCATTATTGTTGTTGGTAGTGTTTGCTAAAAAGCTTGATGGTAAAATCTATTATTAGTTAATTTTGTTGTATCGTTTGCATACATAATTAATTGGCAGCAGCAAAAAACGTCGAAATTTTCAAAAATTATGTAAAAAATTCTCAACATCAAAAAACAATAACAAAGATATGGTAAACAACAAAAAGCAGCTTTTGCTGTTGCTGTTGCCGTTGCTAATACAATGATTGTTGGTTGTTGTTGTGTTTTTGTAATGAAAACATTTTTGTGTATCGAAAGTAAAAGACCAATTTTGTGTTAAATATTTACTTTACGTGACAAATTTGCATGCAAATCACTTTTACTAACAGTAGAAAAGGAAATAGATTAAAAAAAAAAATTCGAAAGGATATAAAGCTATTGTTAGTTTGAAAGAGAGAGAGAGAGAGAGAGGGAGAGAGAGAGATAGGGTCTTTGGTAGATAGAGAGATTGATACCTTTTATAGCTTTAATTTAGAGGATTGTTTTGTTTTCATTTATGCTTCCTTTTTCCCCCATCTCTTTGAAATAGTGTAAAATTGATTTTTCCCTTTTGAAACTTAATTAAAGAGTTTTAGGATTTTGTTGATATTAATAATTAAATGGAGATGGAGCATTAATAAACGGCTGTAAAATTAGGTTTATTGTTATTTCTTCTGTTTTAAATAGAAATGGATACTTTTTTATTAGTTTATTATTTGCTATTGCGATAGTGATTTACAAAAGAATCCAAATATGTAAAATATATATTTGATGATAAAAATAAGAAGTAAAGTTTTTAGAATGTACAGATATAAGTCTACTAGAACTCAATAATTTTTCATTAACAATTTCTAATTTAGCTCTAAACGGTGCTATTTGATGATGCTGAATAGTACTCAATTCTATTTAATGTAACCTAACTCTATCTAAAACCTATTACAATTTTATCCGGATTTTAGTTATCATCTTAAACTTAAATTTTTTTTTATAAGTTTTTTAAGCTTCATTTTAAAATTTATTTTTTATTTTTATTAAATTTGAGGTCATAAGCGGCTTACAAATAACAATTTAGCTGAACTTTAGTGGCAATTTTCACAAATATAACTCCTTTTTAGCTCATTCAGTTTTTTTTGGAAATATTTGAATATTTCCTCTGTTTCTACTTCAGCTCTACTCTATCTTAAGCCTAGTACTCTGTTCAACATTTCACGTGAAATGCTGTCAAAACTCATATGAAAAAAACTTGTGCAGAATTTCTATGAAAAAATGTTGATAGAGTTGTACTCTGTTTAATTTGTGAAAAAGTTGCGAAATGTTTCTAGCAACATTTTTTTTACAACTGCGAAATAATATAAGCTGCACTTATTTCACGTGGAATCTTAAGCAAATGAAAAAAGTTTAAACTTAATATTAAAATGAGAACTGCAAAACATAAATAACACAACCGGTAACAGGTTTTCATCAATATTTAATTTTATTTTTACTTAATTTTTTATTTAAACAATACTTTTTAGTAAAATACATGTGGATTTTGTTTACATATGCAAAACAATGTCGCATACTTTGAAAGATTAAAAACGTCAAATTGTACAAACTCTCGAGATAGGTAACATTGGTACATGTCAAATTTTTCGCATGAAATAATAGATGTTGCTGAACATTTTTCACAAATTGGAACAGAGTACTAGGCTTTAGGTCGAATTCCCATGACAATTATGCTTTGAGATTACTCCGATCTTATGCAAAAAAATAAGTTAAAGTTCTCATTAGTTAACCACACACATGAAGCCTTTGCATACTGCTCGGCTTAACTATCAAATCTTACTGATTTATAATTGAACGTAGCCTTTAAAATCTTCTTAAACTGTTATGTTATCGCAATTTTTTTAGAATAGTTGCGCACTCAACTCGATCTTCGTTCAAAATTCACACGAATTGTATACTCCTTTAGTTCAATTTTATTCGTATTCTATGTTTTATACCTTATTTTTCTACTTATGGCTTAATAAATTATTCTTTATTAGTTGGGAAATTAGTAGTAAAGTCCAACTCTGCACCGTATTTCATTGAGCTATGCTTCTCACTCTAATATACCCGAATTTTATTTGAAATTTTTATGTGCTCCACTTAAAATCTACCCCAATCTTCCATTATGCCATTTGAGTCCTGTTTACATTTTTTAAAAGTCTTAACACTTCTAATTGTTTCGGTTAATTCTGTTAAAAGATTGGTATGAGAAGAAACAACTAACTTAACACATACGTACAAAAAGTACGTGAAACAAAAAACTGTTGTTTAATTTTGAATGAAGATTGAATGAAAAAATATTTTCCTGATGCTAGGACGAACGACGAATTTCGCCCAACACGACGAATTTTTCAGTAAAAATTCGCTAAGTAATTTCGTCGTTTAAAGCACAATAATGGCGAGTAGCTAGCAGCATTTATAATTGAGAGAGTTGATTACTGGTTGTGCAAAGAGAGAGAAATATTAAAAAAAAAATAATGCTTAAAAATTAAAACATAATCAAAAACACAACTAAAATCTTTTTTCATAGCAAAACACTTTGTGCATATTTTTTTTTATGTGTTATACAATAAAAATAAAAATCAATTATTACAGCAAAAAGTAACTTTATTTACTAAGCTACTTCTAAACTAAAACCAAACAACGTCACCTTGTACTGATTTGTTCGTCGTTGAAATAGAAATAAATCTATTGCAAAGTCCCGCGTATGACGAATTTCGCCGGGCGCTATTTTTGTGTGTATTTTCATATACACCAATATGTTTTATTTTTGGCGACGAATATTCTTGGCCCGAAATTCTTCGTTCGTCCCAGTTGTGTTCCAGAGAACCAAGCCGAGAGCGTTTGCTCGGCGGCGGCGGCTTAAATGTCGGATTGAAATGTTTAAAATTGTTATTTAAGGAAAACTATTAATCATTTCTATATCTATTTATTTGAAGGTTTAAGTACAAAACATTAAATAATTACAAAGGGATAATGCAATTTCGTTTTTGCCTCACTACTGTTTTAAACTGATGTTATCTGTAGGACCCCACATACCCATATTCATTTTCAAAAAGTAAAGCTTTCTGCAATAAATTATTAATAAAAATGTATGCTTTAAGGTGAAAAAAAATTAGAATATAAAATTAACCTGAATTTATCAGTAAAACTAATTTTTTAATTAAATTATTGCGGTCAGAATTATACCACTAATTAGTTAAAAGTAAGAAAAAAGTTGTTCACATATTTTTTTTTTTAATAAATTTAACAAGTTTTCAAATAGATTACTTCAATAAAGCATTCACTGATATTTTGCTATTACCAAGTTTTTTGTCTGAACTTCTTAATCGATATGTTTGGAAATACATAAGTATGTATATATATATGCATATTTCAACCAAAAAAATTCACTTAAATATACAAAAATATTTGAGATAAAGAAAATTCTGTATGTTGGAACGGTGTTGTGTCCTAAATAAAAGTCCATCAAAATATTAATATGAACATGAAAAGTTTATTTGAAAATATTGCAAATTAAAATTTGTTATTAACATGGAAATATTTATGTAAAAATTATTTTTAATAAAGATACATTTATTCACAATTTATAAAGACACAATTATAAAGACAAACGAAAAAATTTCTCATCAAACTTGTAATCAGCTGTTTTCTTGAACGTAAATTTATACACTCACTTGAAAGAAACTTTTAAAAGTATAAGTGTATTGGTAAAAAAGTGTAAGTGTATTAAAACTTGATAGACAAAACTTGATCGTGTAACCCTCAAGTAAAATAAACTTAGTCACACAAATTAAGAAATTTCACGGCGCAGCTGCTATCATCGGCGGCTTTAATTGAGCCGTCTAAGCCGTGTAAGTCGGCGGCGTCGCGGCTTGGAGATATCAAGCGGCGGCTTGGTTCTCTGTTGTGTTCCTAGCATAACATATTCCTTTTGAATATGAGACAAAGCAAATAATTAAAAACACAAAAAAATGTGTTATAATACTACAAAAAATAAAAATTTTGTTACATCTGTTAATCGACTAAAATTAACCGGTTTAATCATTAATTGAAAAACACCAATTTTAAATTAACCGATCAGTTAATCGGCTAGTAATTAATAGGTTAACCGATTGACGGTTAACCGAAGGAATACCGTACTAGCTACTGAAAAATTTTTTACAGCATTTCTCTACGCGCATTCACCGAAAAATTACATTTGAAGAGTTTAAATTAAAAAAAAAAATTTTTTTCGCTTTACTGAAAATTTATAAATTTAAAATATTCTTTGCGATATGTACGTACTCAACATTCGGTAGTTCCAACGGATTACTTTTTTCGCTCAATTGCTTTCTTTTAACGCAAAGAGTCTTCGTTATTAAAACAAATCCATTAAAAGAAAACGTTTTCAATACTTTTATATTCAAATGGACAACAAAATTGTTATTGTTTGTTTTGACATTTAAAAACTTCCACTATAATTTTACAGAATCAAAATTTAACGTTTTTTAGTGCCATAATCATAAACAAGAACCATTTATATGCCTGTATTCATTAAAATATTTTAAACTTAACAAACGTTTACAAAATAAATTTTATATGAGCATTTTCCTTAATAAACGTTTGTAAATTTTTTAATCGTTAATGAATACGGGGGATAGAATTTAAAAATAATAGGAAAAATGTCTGAGAAAAAAATTCGTCCTATATCGTCTAACAGAATTGGGGCAGTAACTGCTACTTTAACCCCAATCGAATTCTATTTAAAAAACTATTTTATTTGACTCGAATTCCTTAGTACTATTTGTTCATATAGTTGAAATTTTTCAAACTTTATTCAAACTCGACCTGATAAATTCCTAAACCTTTGCTGAACTCCAATCGATTCGAGTTTAAATTTGACAAAATTACTCTAAATCTAAAAGTTATATGGAACTTAAATATCCCCTTAATAATTAATTTTCCCTTTATATTTAATAATAATTTCGTCCTACAATTTAGACGTTAAGCATAACATATTAAACTTTAAAATAAATTTGTTTTAAGTTTAAACTTAAGACTAACAACAAGTCCTACACTATTTAATACATTCCAAATACAAGTATTTCTTTTGGTTATGTTCAATTTTGCATATTTAACCAGTCATATGAAAGGTAAAATTAGAGGGGATTTTCTTTAGTTTCATTGTTCTTTTGCTAACATTTATTGTAGTTACAAGACTTTGGCAAAAAGCCAAAAAGTCAAAGCCGACAAAATGCAAAAAAAAAAAAAAAAAAAAAAAAAAAAAAATTAAGAAAAGAAAAGATTGCACCTTTTTGAAAAGATATATGCATTTACAATAGAGTACGAGTATAAAAGAAAAAAGCACCTAGAGTATTTGTAGTTTTGCGTATCGTCTCAAGGGAGCCAGATAAACAAACGGAATAGTCTAATGGCGGTTATATGGTTGGCGCAACGGACGGAAGGATAGCCAGCTATTAAAGTGAAGTGCAGAAGAGTTTTATTGTCTTTTTCTTTGTGTATCTTTGGCTAAATTTACTTTATAATCTATTGTTGTTTTTTGGCCATAACCTTAAGAATTTTTTGTTTTTGTCTACCATAGTCATCGCCATCAGGAGCAACATCTTTGAATGTGTTTTTTTTTCTGAGATAGTTATTCAAAGACGAAAAATATTCATTGCATTTAACCAAGTGCAGTGTTTAGTGCTTAGTCTGTACTTTTTAAGTTTCTAAGTATTTGTGGATTAAAAAATGTACGAATAGAAATGCTTTAATTTTATGCTGCCAGGTAAAATATGGTCTTGTAGTTAGTGGTAGCTTAAGAAAATTATAGACTACAACTTCCACTTTCTCTGGTGTTGTAACTAGAACAGTTCAGGAATTTGTTGTTTATGGTAAAGGGTATTCGAATATTGAGGGTTTAAAGATCAAAATAATAGTTTAAGATTCCTTTCTTTACAAAAGAATATATAGTTTGGATTTATTAAAACCAAAATATACTTTGCAGGCATTTGCAGTGCAACTGCTATCAAACTTATCTTTTAAATTGCTTAAATTTTCTTTAGTTAAGATGTACTAACGTATTACGGAGAATTTGGTTAAATTTTTTTGTAGGATAACAGAATTTTTTTTTATCAGAAGCTATGATTTTTTTTCTTTACAGCAGAGCACTCAAACAGTAAATGATAAATATGTGTTTTTAACTCTTCAAAACTTCGTTGTTAATCTAATTCAATTTTTCTTCAAATCTTATCGAGCCCTATAGTTTTTTATAATTCAGTATTATAGAAACCCATGAACCTCTTTATACCCTTCACTACAGGTGGAATGTTTGTCTTTCCGTTTATTATTTCTACAATATTAATATGAGACCATAATATATATATGGAGGATTTGATGTAAAGTGACCCAACTTTTGAAATCGATGTCTTCCTATTTGGATGAAATATGCACGAAGTCCTTGTGGATAGTAGTTTAGACACAAATTTTCAACAAGATCGGTCAAAAAGTTTTTGGCCAAACAGTTGTTCATTCTCATTCATGTAACTTATTATCTATTAGTGTTAGCAAAATTTGTCCCAAAGAAATTAGACAGCCCAAGTGACAATGAAAATTGCATTCAAGGGATCAAAATAAGACACTTTGCCCAAGGAACAATACCTCTAAAATGAATTCTGATGTTCCTTATTTTGACCCTTGTCACTTGGGAGATATTTATATCGAACCGCCCTAGTGTACATATTTGTTATCTATATTTTTTAAGAAAAATCTGCAAGGAAAACATATGCCAAGTTACTTGGTTACGTATGAGTATTATTTAATTCAAATTTATTAACATGTGTACGCCATGTGGTACAACTATAAGCGAAAAAATAAGACTTTTTGTAAAGTAGAGTTTTTTCTGAAGAAAGTCATGTAAAATTAGGATTTTTTCTAAAATTCTTGACTTGAGAGTGACTTTTTATAAAAAAAAAAAATTGATTTTTATAATAACTCTAACTTTCTTGAAAAAATGTGGTGAAAGTTTACGGAGTTTTGAAGAAAGTTACTTTTAGTGAAAAAAATTTAACTTTTTGTGAAAAAGACATTTTTAGTGAACAATGTGATGGCGGTACGTATGTTGAATCATCGGGATGCATTGTTGGCATTTATGACATAAGCGTTGCTCCTTGCTCTTCATTTTCCATCACAAATGCATCGACTGTTAGTCTTCTCTGATTGTGTTGATCGTGCATAAACTCTTTTTCATAATAAGTCACTTTTTTTCACTAAAAGTGACAAGGGTGGGTCGCCCCTCCAAAATTAGTGGGGGTCGGTCATACATTAAGACTCGATAGGGGCACTTTAAATGGGTCAAAGTGGGATTTTTCATTATTTGACCTTTGGGTCAAAATAAGGAACATCAGAATTCATTTTAGAGGTATGGCTCCTTGGGCAAAGTTTCTTATTTTGATCTCTAGAATTCCTTGTCACTTTTTTTTAAGACCCCGCAAAATATAGGAACTAGGTTGCTAGGTATTTCTATCACATATACTCCGCTTAATTTTGATATTGATATTCAGCCGGATTGATTTATAAATGACAGAGATATGAGCAAATAGCCACGATTACCTCTAATTTCTTTCATAAAACAAAACAGATGCGTACAGGATTTTCCGTTTAAAAAGAGAAATGTTAAACGAACAAATTGTACTCCACATATTTTTGCTTTTTTATTCTGTTTTATCTTGTATAAGATTCTGCACTACGTTAGGTAAAGGGTATTAAAAATAGGGCACAGACGAATAAAGTACTCTTACTTGTTTTATTTGTAGTAGAGCTCTTAAATTGTACTCGAATTTCATTCGACTGCTCGAATCCTAAGCGAACTAAAATCGAATTTTACTAAGAAGCTAGTAAATTTCTACTGAAAAGCTCATTGCAATTAAAAGTTAATATTAGTAAAATCTAAAGAACTTTTTTTTAATTAATCGCTGAGTATTTGAGTTGTACTCCTGTTCAAATACTTCATAAGCTCAGCTTAATACATTTTCAAAATCGAATCCTACTAATTTTAATTTTAAATATTGCAAATCCCATTAAACACGACTGTAAAAATGGTGCAGGTAATGTGGTACGCCATATACTGGTAATGTGGTATAGCGAACTACTTAACCAACTCATAGTATTTATTTTAAAAGAATTTTTATTTTATAAAAAATTTGACTCTATTGAAATTAAAAAAATACCAGTGCCCATGTTCTGTAACTCCCGCGGCGAGAAACTTTTCGATTGAAATGTGCGAAATGCATCAAAAATGCCATAAATTGTAACAAACAGCTGTTTTTCTCACTTAACTGCTTCTGTAACATTTTTGGCGATATACTGAATAAGTGTGTCCATAAAATGTTTGTGAGGAAGTTCCCGCTTTGAACTGTCAAATAAACTCACTCGTAAAAACGGGGTGAGAAAAATTTTTACACACTAAAAAATAAATTAAAAATGCAAAATGCAATGAATATTAACACGGAAGAGATAAGTATTACGTTCTTGGCAGATTTTTTCATTGTTTAACTATTTTGCTTTTAACATTTTTTAAAAATATACGAATGGTTTCAAAGCAATTTGTTCATCAATAAACATTTAAGTCGCACTTTACATTTTTTGGTATAGACGACGGTTGTTTTTTTGCCGCCGTCGTTGAAAATTTTTTAATTTTTGGCAAATTTGGTCGCCGTCAACAATATGTTTGACTGAATATTATGACATATATAACGTAACGACGTAACCTCTTTTGATAGTTTTCGACATGAGTTACAGACACACTTTTTTCTCACTTTTCGAGAAATGATGGAATATTTTGTCTCACATGTTTTCGATGCGAAAAGTTCTCACCAAAGTTCCAGAACATGGGTACATATAAAAAAACAATTCATGTAAAAAACCACAATTTAATTAATGTTTTATTTGAAAGGTAATATTGTCCACTATAGCAAATAGGATGACTTAAGGTAAACCAAAAATACGGCATACCATTAAGATTGCTTATTCTTGACTTTTCAGTTTAAAGACAGACACTGTACCCATCAAGGCGAATTTATGTATAATATAATATATTAAACACCAGCTTTTACATGAATTCGATACTACAACAAGTACAACACCAAAAACAAAACATTGTATTTTATTTGTTGCTTTCGTCGGTCGATATGTCAAAAATACAAGCAACTATTGACATTCCTGTCTCTAATTAAGAAAAAATAGTATCACAGCTGTGCTTGCAACGCCACCTGAAAAATTAATTCGCCTTGGTACTCATGAATTAAAAAACAAGAAGGCGCAATCAGCCGTACAAAAATTTATCTACGGCGCATCTACGTCATCATAGAATACAAATAAGTGCTTGTTGCCATTCCTTTGAACTTTCCATACACAAATGTACTTTGATTACAACACAAATTTCATATCTTCGTCATACAACAAAATAACGGTCATGCGTTATCTTGTTTTTTGTTTCATGCACTGTACCACATTACACGCACTTACTCAATTATATTCAAATTCTAACCGATGAATACTTTAACTGTACTCAGTTCGTCCTTTAATTCTAAGCAAATTCTACTTAAAATCTTATGAAATTCTATTCTCAATCTACTAACATACATTCCACTGGATTTCCCCAAAGCTCTTATCTAAATTTATTTCAATCAACTTTTTGAAACACCTTTTTGGTTACACTATTAATTCTTGGCTCTAAACATATTTGGGGTAAATATTTTGGCTACTAAAAGCACAACAATTGTAAATCTCAAATAAAATCTATTGCTTTCGCAACTAAACTAAAAGGAAGGAAGAAAAATAAAACAAAATTTCAAGCAATAAGATTTAAAATTAAATTTTTCCTTTCATTTTTGATAAAGTTTTCAGTTTCTTTAAAAAAAAAATACAAATAAAAAATTAAAAATTAAAATAAAAAGGCTTTATACGTAATATATACATTCATTTATGCAACCATGATGATGCAAGTGATTTTCACTCCATCTTACAATAATAAAACAAAACCAAATATGAATATGATATCAACCGGCAGTATCTACAATAACAGCGCAAAACAACTATAATAAAAATAGTCGTCATGTGAACATGAAGCAAGACATTTCTAATGGGAAAATGGAACGTAGTGAAGGACCCAAAAGGAAAAATTATCTATAATGAAAGTGTTGTAGTTGGCAAAAAAATTTATGTCATAAAAACAACATATACAATAATTGAGATATACTCGATTATAATTTGATTTTTGTCAGAAATCAACTGGAGCACTACTCAGACTTTAAGCCGGCCCTACTCTTAGTCTTCTCGTTCTATTTTCTAACCCTTTTTAGAATTCTTAATTTATATTACGTTATTCTGGTACTTTTCTTAGAGTTTAACCCTCATATTCATAAAAAATATTTTTGATTAATAAATAAGTTGTTTTAAAACTATTTTTAAAATCTACTAAAACTTTAATCTAATACCTCGAGCACTTTATTTTAATTGGACTTATAGACAAGCATTACTCGAAAGCGATTCAAATAGTTGTCTAAAATTATACAAAATTTTCTTAAGACCAATTTAATTTCTAAGTGACCTAGTTTTTCTTTGGTTAGGCCAATATATGCGATGTTTGTGTGTTAACTCATGCAAATCATGTGCCGAGCTGTAGGCAACCGGACGGGTCACAGGTTGCGGATAGTGAACGGCCTTTAGATATAAAGGTTAGCTGCGAATAAGTGTTTTTTTTCACAAATAAGCAGTGCCGGACAGCCAGCAGATGTATTCCATGTTGGCAGCATCGACATGGTGAGTGAGTACCACCTTAAAATGTGTACTCCCCGAACATCGCAGCGTCTGTTCACCTAATTGATGCGGCTACAAGCGGACGTCTGTAATTATACTAAGCGGTTCGCTATACAAACGTGAGAAAGGATTCAGTAGACTAATCATTTGCTCATCCGAGATATCACGATTAACGAAACCTCAAATAACATAGAGGCCCTATGCTTCTTATAGGATCGATGGGAACATATTTGCAGTATATGCTTTAGGCACCGATTTAAGAACGCTTGTAGCCTTTTTATATTGCCCTGTGTAATGCCCCATGTTGTGAAGCCATACAATAATACTGATTTTATGCTAATGTCAAAAAGAAGGAATTTGGTTTTGCGACTGATGTTGTTTGACCGCCATATTTTGAATGTTGCCAGGAGAGGTACTCTTTATATGCTTATGCGGGTTAGTATATTATCTTCTGTAAGACCACAGGTTGTTGTTATTAAGCTTTCAAGAAAGCAAAAATATACGACGTTGTCAGTGTTACTACCTTTGATTATCAGAGGTGTTGTGATGTTTGTTCCAGTTCTCATAAGTTTTGTCTTTTTGATGTTTATTTTAAGAATAGAAAAATGCCTGCCGCGTGATTTGATAGTCTGGTCAGTTTCTCGAAAGGGCAAGGTTCCACTGTATACAGCGTGGGGCTTCACTTTTTTCTGCATTACAAAATCTAGCATAAGAAGGAATAAAGATGGGGAAATAATGCAGTCTTGATTTGCTTCGCAGATTGTTGAGAAGGACAAACATTAAAGTGGAAATGGCGTGTCGACTCCATGTAGAGTCACGAATAAGGAGCTCGATCTTTCCAGGAATACATTTTTCTGATATAATAAAATACAATGCGTGTCGTGGCCTTCGGGCGATGTGCTGCACCTTTTAGGGGGCGTAGTTTAAGCACATTGAGGAGTTAGACCTCTTGGTATTACATCTACATGTGGCTTGATTTTATATTAATCAAGCACGAATGTACTGGCATTCTTCCGAATCTCATACATCTTAAAGCCGATGAATGCAACCTGAAATGCACCAAGAATGCAATTTTTTCCCTATGACAATCACACGAAGTTCTACTCTTGTCTACAGGAGGCCAGGGTCTCTGGCACGAATCGAACTCGCAACCCCAGCGCTGATAGACTAACTCACTACCCACTAGACCGGGGCACTCGGTTGGGGTCCAATGGACTTTAGTGGGTTCGAAGTTGTACCTCAGTGCTTTACTGAGGCGCTACGGATGTCAGTTGCCCCCGGTGAGAGCAATAACCGGTCTGACTATTGGTAAGATCTCCGTTATTATGCTTCTTGCAAGAAATGCTTCATGTCCTTCAGAATGATTGTGTTTACGGAAATCTTGCTTTTCTTTAAAATTATACAATCGGGTATCACGTAGTGCTTGTTGTTTAAACCCAAAATAGCAGGTGACATCCAGTTGGAGGACTGATATTTGCCCTGCGGTAAAGTTCGTTTTATGGATGGAGCCTTAGGTGCTGTTGCTGTTCGGGGATGATGAATAAAGCAGTGGAGGTAAGACAGTTCGTGCTTCCAAACAAGGAGTTGGTGTTTAAAGCTTAATCGATTATACTCTCAAATTGATAGTTGTATGTGCAAATGCTTCTCACTCACACAGGGGCTGTGCTTAATATTAACACACCAAGTGGTTGAGATACACCATGAAGTTTAGCCGCAACACAGGTATTCACGTGAATCGATATCATGCGTCTCGTGATGCGGTGTCTTACTTTTCCTATGACTATTCTTAATATACAAAAACTTTACGATAACTCTCTTTACTAGTTCTCTTCTAATTCTAATCTAAATATACTCGAATATTTTTTAGATTTTAAGCCAGGAGGACCATATCTTAACTGTACTTAAACTTATTTAAATTGTTTTTGAACAACTCTTCAATCATAATCATCTTGCTATTTATTTAAATCAAGACTTTAGTGTCCAATAGCCAATATTACCAATTTATTTAAATATCTTTTTATGTTTAAAGTTAGGTTTTTATGTCAAATAAAAATAAAATTATATGAAAAACTATATTTAAATATGAATTAATATTATCAAAGAACTGGTGACATTGGCCATAAGTCTCCTTAAAATCTGTTTTATGATTTTAAAATTCTAGTCGGTCTTTAATTTCATTGATACTTAAATCTTTAAGCCTACATAAAGCCATATTCGGGGTTTTTTTAATCCCTAATCGAGGTTTTCTTGAACTGTACTCCTATTTTATTTATTAAGCATATGGATCTCGTTGCATAAGAAGGAATAAATATATATGTATGTACATAAGTGTTATAATTTTTACTGATTTAATAAGCCTTACCAAGAAACTGGGTCTTGCGTCAACGTGCTGATGTTACTCAATGGGCCCTTGCAGGATAATAATGAGCAATCTCGAAGAATGTGGTTGGTTGTTTGAACTGAAGCTCCACATGGACATTTAGCATCGTCCACATGACCCCATTTGCAGACTTTTTCTCGGGTTCTGCCAGTACCAATTCGCAATCTGTTATGATCACAGTATGTTTTCTTTGGTAGTCGAATGCCGGTGTCACTGCTTCGTTTATCGAATACACAACTTAAGCAGTCTGAATTTGACCAGATATTAGCCCAAGTTGTGTTAGATTCAACATTTTCATTAAAAAGAATTTTGACTTGAATCACTTGTCATTATTCAAGTCTTTTCTAGATGAGTTGGAGCTAGGTGCAGTGTTTCTGGGATCAGTATCATCGTGGTGTTGTTAAGGGTGTCTATTTTGTGTGTGTGTCGGCAAGTAAGCCATACAAGGCTGTATTTAGCAGTTGAGTTAATCAAGAAAAGTGCGGATATGCGCAAACGTATTTAGCTTTCCCCCCCCCCCCCCCCCCCCATGAAGTGCCAGCCATTTGATGTATAATATTGCTTCTTGTTAAGAGTTTCTGTGAATATTTAGAAGGATGATTATTAAATGATAGGGTTCTGCCCAGGGCAATTACAGAGGAGTATAAATATAAACTCTAGGCGAACATTATACTATTCTTAAGCTGGTTTTTTGAAATCTCAGTTAAACTAAGTTTAGTTATTCTGAAAATTGATTTGTGCCGTCATTACCGAGTTTGTATACAAAATTTTGACGGAACAGCTTAGCTTTACTTAAAATGTTTGTCTTTACTGAAATAATAAAGAAATCACATTTTGCCGGAAAAATGCGAGACTAAGAACACGTGAAACTAAGTTTAAATTTAATCCACATCTCAAAAACCCAGATTTAATAGCTTAACTTAAACTTTATTCAAATTTAAATTTCACAAGAGCTTACACAGAAAATATTAAAAATTGTCTCTAATCACCAAATTTATACCAATTTCATAATATCAGGCAAACAAGTTGTTGATTTTGCAACTATTACCAAAATGATTATATTGATAACTAAAAATTGGTAAATTGTAAATATTTTTTTTCAATAAATAATATTTTTAATTTTATTATTATTATTATTTAATTAAATATTGAGAATTCCCAACAACAATTCTACAAATTTAAATTATTTTATTTTAAACGAAAAAATCAATTAATATTTTTTGATATTTAATTAATATTTTAATAAAAAATTTATTGCAAAACAACTTGAATATTAATTAAATCAAAATTATATTTTTATTTTCTTTCAACTAAAAAATAATTAATTCAATTATCACATTTATTATTGATAAAAATATTTTTTCTGTGTAGCCAGATCTACACGAACTTTATTTGAGCTGTTTTCAAACTTGAGTCAAATTTCACGTTGGCTATAAAAAATTATTTTTCAACTCTATTCCAACACTAACGAGAATCTACTTGAACTCGATTGCATTAGAATCCAATTCTAGTTCTCTTTTATTTTACTCGATTTATACCAAAACTCCTTTTCCACTCCATTCCAATAATAATCAGAATCTATTTAAATTCAAATGCATTCTAACTTGATTACTTTTTTCTTATATTCAACTCAGACTTAATTTAAACTTAAAGCCTACTCGAGTTTAGTAGAACTTTCTCGAAGTCAGCACGAACTCTATTTGAACGGAACAACAGCTGTAGTTGAAGGCTACTCGGAATCAACACCAACTTCACTCGAATTATAATGCAGCCCTTTACAAATGCGATTAAAATTCCCTAAATCCACTTGAGTCCACCAGAATTTTCTTAATAACCTTAACAATTTCAAATCAAACGTTAACTTAACTTTAGTCGAATCTATCTTGAAATTAACATGGACATTACTTGAACTCTTCTTAATCACAAATCGACCTCTACTGAAAATTTAGTCGATTTTTAATTAAACCCCTAACACCCTCTTACAATTCTCTATAAACTGTACTTTAACTTTATTCCTAAACTATTATAATATTTTGTGATTCTATTCGCAGTCTACCCCGAGTATAAATTTCAAAATATTTAAATTTCAATCGAACATTATTAACAAATAATTTTACATCAGCAATACCCATATTCTAGACGAACAAAAAAGTACTTCTCGAACCCGATACCTGATATATTCAATATCTCGTTTTTATAAACTTTCAAAGCACTTCCTTTTCTCAGAAAGAATTATTTTCCTATCGCCTTCTTTTTCCATGCCTCATCGTCTATATCAACTTCTGTTTATCTGTTTATTTACTTCGCTAAGTAGCTTAAGACTTTATGTCAGTGTCTCTGTATATGTTTATTTTTATAACTCATATACAAAATCTTCCTTTTTATGTTTATATTATCCTGCTTAAGAAAACGACAAGAAAAAAAAATAGCAAAAATGCATAAAACGGCAACACAACAAACGACAAGAAAAACTATTTCATGTTTGTTTGTTTTCTCACTGAATAATATTGTTTATGAATGCACGATTACATGTAAAGCAGTTGTGTAGTGCTTGTAATGTCTCAAACGATTTTGTGTGTTATTTTGTATGTAGATGCAAGCGAGTAGCTGTTGATATCTTTAAGAATATATCTCATAAAATATGGGTAATAAATATATTTATTACTCTTATAACATTGAATTCAATAAACAATTTTGATGCTGTTTTCAGTTTTTTCCTTTATTTTTTTTTTGGGTAAATTCATATTTCCGGCTTGATATCCTGCGAGTGAATGTATGTGTGTGTTTATTTATCCTTATTTTGGGTTATATTAGGAATTATGCGAATAAATAGGATTTTATTTTTGTTTAAGTGAATTTAAAATTTTTGTTGAAAAAAACAAGTATTATAAAAAATTGAAAAATAAAATAAGATTGTGATTGTTGGTAATGGTGTCAGTTTTTCCTTCAGTTAATATTTTTATCCTTTGAAGTCTTATTAATGATCAAGTGATGTAAAAGGAAACTACTATTTTTGAGAATATCTGAAATATAAATTCAATATTGCTTAGATAGATATGAAGAAGGCCCACAGTGTCCAGGTTAGGGGTTTCCCCCCAGATTTAGGGGGTTTTATTAGGGGCAAATTTGGGGGGGGGGAAGTTGGGGAATATAAATTTATATTTAGGGGGTATTAAGGGGGCTTCACTATTCGGTTTTTTATGCATAACAATAACTAAGTAATACTAGATTTATTTTACAGCTTGTTTTTGGTGGAGCAAAAATCGTTTTGAAACGGTTTTAAGGGTGAAGTATTCATGGAAATTAGCATGCCACAACTTTAATCACATGCCCGTAATTTCTACAAAAAGATAGCTGGTCGTGTTCGTAACTAACAGGTATCTTTACCTATTTAAACATTTATTTGCCTTCGTGTTTTTACCTTAAGTTTTCTGTTAAAATATGGCAGCACTGACACCATAGATTTCTATACACAACTAGATTTCTTTTTGTAGAAATTACGGGCATAACATATGAAATGCTCAAACTTTTTAATTCCGATAATATGCACAAAGTGAACGACAATAATTTGGCAACACTCGCTATTTTTGAAAACTTTATTCCAATATTTGAAAAAGCTGCTTTCTACTAATTCTATTTTGATTTATATATGTGTTTCTTTAAACTGTTTATACATTCTTTTTTAAGATATTTTATTAAATAAAAATATTCAAGAAACATTAAAAAAATATTTTTGTGGAAATTTCAGCAAAATGTTAAATATTTTGCGATTTTGGCTTTATTTTGGTATTTTTATTGGAACGTGAATTAAAATAAACTAATTAATATGAAATTATTTTTACATTTAGAGGGATTTTTCAAAATATGTTAAATTTGGGGGGTTTTTAAATTTTTTTGGGGGGAAGAAAAATAATTACCTGGCAACACTGAGAAGGCCATATGTACCGCGACTCAGAGGATCTTTTGTCAGGTTTAGGCTGTGTATAAATCCTATCACCCTACACGGTGAAAGATTGTAGATTTCAGTTGGGCCCATAATTTGCCCCCCGAAAAATTTCAGCCTGAAAGTCCCCAAAGCGGGATAGAAGTAGAGGAGATGTTCCGGCTTTTTGTCATCAGCCTTACAAAATCTGCATATCTTGGTACCAACATTACCCACTATATGTTGGTTGTATCTGAGACCGCAGTACCCGGTAAATATGCCCACAAATAGCATAAGTTCCCGCTTCTCAAGAGGAAGTAATATACTTGCCCAGCTACGGGACAGAGTTCCAAATCTCTTGCATTATATTAATCGAGGAATGGACGTCCATGTTTCAATATTGCTAAATACGTCTAATGTCCAATTTTCAGGATTGTACGAGGGCAGATCAATAAGTTGCTGACTTTTTGAATGAAACACAGTTTTTTTTTTAAAAAAAAATTTATTTTTCAACATAATCTCCTTTTAGCTCAATACACTTAGTCCAACGTTTCTCCAATTTGTGTATCCCTTCCATAAAATAGGATTTTTCGAGGTCAATAAAATAGGCATTTGTTTGACCAATAATTTTATCGTTGGAGCTAAATCTCGTTCCGCCGAGCCATTTCTTTAGGTTCGGAAATAGGAAATAGCCACGGGGGGCTAAATCCGGAGAATATAGCGGATGAGGTACCAATTCGTAGCCCAACTCATGTAATTTTGCCATTGAGACTGCACACGTGTGCACCCGTGCATTAAATTGATAAAAAAGAAGGTCGTTTTTTTTAAATCCTCGTTAAAGCGGTCCAATAAGTTGGCATAATATTCGCCGTTTATTGTTTTTCCCTTTTGAAGGTAATCGATGTGTATTATCCGGCGTGCATCCCAAAAAAACTGTTGCCATCATCTTATTGGCCGACAAACTTTCTACATTTTGGAGTGCATTGACTTCAATTGGCCGTCCAGAACGTTCAGCGTCATTTGTACCGGTGCGACCACAACGAAAGTCAGTAAACCACTTTTTTGCCATTGAAATCGATGGTGCAGAGTTCCCATAGTATTTCTCAACCTTTTCCTTGGTTTGATTGACGGTTTTTTTTTCGCAAAAAATAATGTTTAATGAGCACTCGAAATTCAATTTTTTTCTATTTTTAAAAAAATCCACGAGGTTGTATGTTTTGAACAGCTGTTAAACGCAAAGTAACATTTCATATAACTACGAGGGAAGTTCGAAAAGTCACGGCATTTAAATCTATATTATGTTAATTTTCACATAAACTTAAATCGTATTTAAATCCAGATTGATTTATTGAGTTTTATTTGAAAAGTCTTATTTCATTAGGATAAAAGTATGGTAGCACTACTAAAAACAAAAAATATTACAAAAAATTGTAGTTATTTACAAGGTGGTCTCAAAAACAGCTGGTTGTTATTGCTTTGTCTGTTGTTTTTGTATGGTTGTGATATTGAGGCCACATTGCTAAGTTAATCCAATGGAAACTTAAGTTGAATTTACATATATCACATCAGTGAATTAGGTTTCATTTTAGTGCTTAGTAGGGTATTAATTAATCGGGATTTTGCTTTTATTGGTTAATCGCTCAATGAATTAACCGAGGTTTTGGTTTAATCGGTTAATAATCGGTTAATTTTGTTATTGATCGGTTAACCCATTAATAATTTTTTTTTATAAATTAAGTTATTTCAATGTATAATACTGCATAAATTATTTATTATTCGGAGGTAATTAGAATAAAAATTCAATAACAAAAAACATAATAATTCTTGAAGTAAAACGAGCAAACCAAAGAATAATTCATAAATATGAAATATATACATATTTTTTAATTAATAAATATTATGTATTAATTAAAAAATAAACTCTGATAAGCTATTTTAATAGTTTAAGAAGATAATAATCTTTTATACAAATAAATTGGTTTAAATGTTTAAGGTTGACCATGAAAAAATTCTTTCATTTATCGTAGATGTTGAAGAAATCAAAAGCAACCCATAATAGAGAATATCTCATTTCTCAGTCCTCTTCCTGGATTTTTCTTAACATATAAAATCTTCCATTACGCCATTAGAGTCCTGTTTAAATTTTTTTTTATTGTTTAACACTTCTAATTGTTTCGGTTAATGCTGTTAAAAGATTGAGTTGAGAAGATAAACAAAAAGTTTTAAAACACAAAAAATCATGTTATAATACTAAAAAAAGTTAAAAATATTGTTACATCGGTTAATCGACTGAAATTAACCGGTTTAATCATTAATCGAAAATAGGTGATTTTCAACTAACCGATCAGTTAATTGGGTAGTAATAAACCAAATGAATACCTTAGTGTTTAGTGAAGAATAGAATTTTGTATTTAAAACGATTTTCACCCTCTGCGACTGATGTGGTTGTCTAACAGACGCCAATGAAAGAAAAAAGGGATTTTCTCCGTTCCTATTCAAACATCGAATCGCACACATTCTGTACCTTCTTTATACGTTTTCATGAGTACGTTGGAGTGACGAACGCAATCAAATAGAGCGTACGCGCTGAGAAACAACCACATCATTATTTTTGTTATATTTTTTTAGTGTCTCCAAAACAACACGTCAAAAAAAATTGTTTTCAATATGTTATATCTCTTATTATTTTTATTTTGATGGGTCGCTCTAATACAAAGCAATTATTTTATTCAACATCATCTGAAACTTTTAAAAGCCGTGAAGAGTTGATTCTGAGCTTTGGATCAAACAATTTGACAGATCCATGTCAGAATGTCTGGTTCAATGCACTAGATAAAATCAGTTGAATCTTTTTATTTAACGATTAAAATATTCTCATTTTTTCTATATAACTTGTAAAACACATATACGAAATTTTTAATTTTTTTTTGTTTTTATACAGATGTATGTTCTTAAGGGCCATTTTGTGCATTGCCATTAAATATGGTTTAAAATTAGTTCTCGGCTTGTTCTCAAAAATAAATTACAGCAAATGCCAAGCAATAACATTAATCTAAAATAAAAAATTATTTCAGAATGCTTACAAAACAGAACTTGGAAAATATAGCGTCTAGCGTACTACCACGTCATTGGAATTGTTATTACAAATTCACGTGAGTCGCAGAGGGTTATACATAAATGTGTTTTAATGTCAATCCTGAAAATTGGCCATACATCTGAGAATGAAAAACTACCCGAATATCCAAAGAGCCAAACCAGGGTTTGAGTGAGACTTTTTTTAAATTTTAACTGTGTTTTTAAAGTATTTAGATTTCAAGTGCAATCCATCTCCTTCCCCCGAGAAGCAACTTTTAGAATTTTCTAAAAATTCATTGTTAGGGGCTTTTTTTAATTGTATCCTACTTTTTGAAATAACGAGTCTTTTTTTATTTTATTGCTTCAGTTCTTTAAATTTAAACAGGTTGTTCTTCTTGAAATTTTACAAGTGTTAGCAAAAAAATAAGAATAAGAATTAATTAGAACTATTTGGGTAAAATGTAGACTTTTTTTGTTTAGAATTATTTTTTCTAATGTAATATTCTCTGCTTCTTAAGCTTTCGCGATTTTTCAGGTAAAAAAAGTGTTTTATCATTTGTCCCAACTCAACTTTTCTGCTCCAGCGGATTTTACTATTTTTCTACCTTTAATACTTTTTTTCAACTCATTTTATTGAAAAGTTTTCCAAATTCTTTAACAAATTGACATAATATTAAATTTATTTAATTATTTTCGGCTAAATTTTATATTTTAAATAAATTATAATTTAATTGCTTTTCTCTAAATTTAAAGAAAGACTTAATTCCCCTAAATCATTTACAAATTAGTAACCAAACATCAACTATTTAATTGCTGATATTGTAATTATAAATTTATAACAATCAAAAATTAATTTATTGTATAATTGTATTGTTGTTTTTCCTAAATCACACGCTCAGGTGGCTAACAAATTTTACAAGCGGATAATTAGGTTAATTATACAACAACAACAAAAGATTCAATTTAAATACATTAAAATCGAAAAAAACCAATAAGGAAGTTGAAAAAACTCATCAATTAGACAAGAAAATTGGCTTGGACCCAAATATTTCCTAAAACACAAACATTTAAACAACCAAACAATCAAACACACACAACTTAATGGAGTATTGTACTTGTGTGTGCCTACGCATACAAATAACAAGAAAATTAAGGAGATTCTTGTTAAGGTCCACGTAGTAACTGAAGTGGAAAAATGTTAAAACAACAGACCAACCAAAACCACTCAATGTTTACTTTTGGTTTTTTGTACAACCATACCTGTTTGCTCTTCCCCTTTCCATATATTTTCTCCAGGTAAAATGTGACGTTTGCTGTACAGTTTATTGTATAAAGTATGTACAGGATAATACAACAAAAGGATAGAAAAAAAAACAAAACCTCACTGCTTTGTTTTTAGGAGAAGGCAAAAGCAAACATTGCTTAGTGGTGTTAGAAGAACTAGCCATACAAAAACACACATACATAAATATATAAACAAACATTTACACGCACACTGCTATACACATACATTTGAACATTTCGGTTTCCTGTGTCACCTTAACTTGTGTTTGCCGTTTAATTAGCAAACAACAGACAAACCCATAAATGCAAGATGATGACGATGATGATAGTGATGATCGGGGGAATGATGGCGATGGCGGTGATGATGTTGATGATGACAACAAACAAAATTGGTAGCAACAATAAAAAATATAACAACAATGAACAGTGGCAAACAATTTAATGCAACATGGACATTTTATAATTGGACATCAAATTCTTTAAAGAATTGTTCATTTGAAATAATTTTGTCAGAAATCGCTGCAAACAAATTTTTGGTTAAAAATAACAATAATTTGCTTGCTTGCCACTATTGACAGTATGGTTTTAAATAAGCAGTAACAAGATCAACATTTTGGTTAAAGCAGTTTTTCTATTATAATTGGTAACCATATTACTAACCATAACATGTTCGGGGACAACCGTTATATGGTTGTGACTTCTTGATGTAGGTCTAATTTAACACTAACATTGTTGCGGTTGACAATATTAATTTCACCATAATATGGTTGCCGGTAACAATAATGGGTAACGTAACCATAATTTTGTCAAAATTATTTTCGGAAATACATAATTTTTCATTAATAAGATTTTGTTTGTTGTGCTAAATTCCCAATTTTCATTCTTGATAAATGCACCGATATTTATTGTTGGAGCATAAGCTACTTCCTACGCTAATTTCATTGGTTGCTTAGGCTAGAACATTAGGTTACTTTTTCCCAAAGACTTTAGAAAATCTATATTTATTATGCACATAAAACAGCGGAGTGAATGAGAATTACAAACACTCCAGTCTCATATGTAACGAAATCAAAGCTTAAGCGAAATACCAACATTCTGCACTACAATTGTTTGGATATTCCCAAAATTAGTTGTATGTGGGTTAAGAAAGAACAAAATTAAAAACAAATTGCTTTGTTGTTTTTGCAAATAATATGTTTATGCTCTTTACAAGCGCAGTCGACTGGTATTCCAAAATAAGCAATAACGATTTTTATACAAAATTCTGTAAGGTGAGGTTCAATGGACGAGGACGGCTTACCTGGGTCCTTAAAACGGTCCTTTTGTAATAACCTGAGCTACCCACCAGAATCAAGCCAGTGTAGAAAGAAGAGATCGACCTTTGTTCTGCATTAGATAGAGTCTCCCAAAATGGCTCATCATTATAACGAGACTAAGGTATTGGCAGTAGAACACCATTTCATCCTCCTCATTAACATGACAACTTCTACAGTAGTCTTTATGACCTAGGCCCCTCCCCATCGCATGGGTCCCTATCAACCAGAGAGCCGCACAGACCGATATCACCATTCTTATCTGAAGCTAACAAACCAAGTAGCAAGCGGGGTTTTCCGGGTTATAACCAGGCCATAGAGTCCTGACCATCGAGCAGGATACCCTGCCATCTTTCTTGAGTCTTCCTGTACGACTCACGTTTGAGGAGAATTTTAGAGCAAGCCATCAAAAGACGTTTGACCAAGCCTCTGACGCGTTTTAATTAAAAACGTCAAAGTATGAAATGAGGGTAAGAAATGAAGTCTAAGAAGCATTTTGGATCTTTTTAATCCAATTAATAAATTTTACGAATTCGTCACATAGCACAGTGGTTTCCCTTACATGGACAAGCGGTCAAAAATCTTTATCTCCAAAAGTAAAAAGCTTGGGTCTTCAAAATTTGTCTGCTCATAGCATGCCCGAAGAACTTAAAGTTTGCAAATTTTTGGGAAAAAATATTAACAAATGTAGCCACAGTAGCCATTTGATCTTTGTAGGGTTAATTGGCTTATAGATTTGTTATAAGAATTTTTGAAATAAATTATTTCAATATGAAAATTCGTTTGTTTTTAACAATTTTTGTAAATTTTTATATACACTGAAAAAAAACTTAATATTGTTAAGAAATATAGGGTAATAAGACAAAATAAGATATTAATATAAATCAAATATTAAGCCAAATTAAAACTCCTTGACTAAAACTACTTGTTTTCTTTGTTGGTTAGTTTCGCACATTAGAAATAAATGGATCGGAACTTTAAAAGGGCCCATTTAAAAGGTCTGTATTTGTAGCAATGCACGATATTTTTCGTATGTAACAATCTAAACTGTTTTATACCCTTATATTTCGCTTCAGCTGCTTCCTGCGATAATTTACCTTTTGACACTAATGCATGCTCGATCACTTCGGCTCCATGGATCAGCATTTTGTGTACCGACGGATGAAGGTAGTACCAGGGATTTTCCTCAACAAGCTTTCTTGCTGTCTCTACAGCATATTCCTTAAACTTTTCGACATCAATTTTAAATAAACATGCAGTGACACTCGGGTGGGTATCGGTAAACGATGTACATCAAAATCTTTGGTAAGGCGATGGTTAAAAATCTTTACTTTATAAAATTAAATGGAGGGTTCAGAGCTGAACCGATTCAAGTCATTAATTATTAAACATATATTTATTTACTCCATCCAGTTCTGTAACCGACTAAATCAAAAAGGGTTTCGCTCCTAAGGTTTTATTAATAAGACCAAGTCAATGGCTCCGGAAATAAATGGCAGTTCACTTATTCAAAGTCAAAATATTTTCCAATTATCTTTTTTGTCTTAGTTCGCTTCAGCTCTGAGCCCCTCAAATGTGAATATAATAAATATCCCGAACTTTTAAATATTTATTTTAGGCATTAACACCTTAAGAAACATTGTTGTTCTTATTTTCTTATCCACTGTAAAACCAAATATCGCCAACAGCAAGTATGGCCAATGGGCTAACATAAGTTGGGTAGTTGTTATTGTTAATTCTGTACGACTGTTTATTTGTATGTTTATTGGCGATAATAACGGCTGCAAATGGTGGTGATGCTTCCGACGTTGGGTGTGATGATGATTCTTTACCCTCTCATAGACCCAACATGGCCATGGAACATTGGTAATCAGAAACTGTTTTAATTATTCAAGGTTTCAGGTTGATGAATGGCAATAAACACAGTAGCTACAATTAACACAACAACAACAGCAGGAAAAAATAAAACAAAACAAAAACATCTCATGCTGCATGGTCACTATAAAGTGTCTATCTGTGTGTGTGTGTGTGTATGTGTAATAGTGCCGTCAGTATATTTCAGTTTACAATGAGTCTGTTAATGCAAAATATTTAAAGGAAAAGTTCGAAAAAAACAGAAAAAGGATTAAAATTTACCAGTAAACAAATATTATGATGGGGACAGTTGCAACATTTGTTACTTCTTTTGAGAATATTTTTTAAGGGTGCTTCAATGGGGTAGAGTTGTTAAAGCTAAAAGTAGATGACATAAAAAGAATAATATGAAAAACTTAAAACAATCACAATTTGCTTGTTATTATTAAAACTTTAAAATAACTGGTATATAAGCTACAGTGGGGAAAGTGATTATTTTCAAGGCTAAGGTAATATAAAATAATAAAAAAGGTCCTTGAATTTTGAACTAACAGTCAGTTAAACTATTTGCTACCTTTAAGCGGGGTAAAGACTACCAAAAATGCATTTTTTGTGGTTGAATGTTGACTGATGAGCTTTTTGACTGTCATTCAAGTTCGAGATTGTGTATCCGCCTGAACGTTCGCATAGAATTTTATAAAGAAAAGATTTTAAGAACTGAATGCTTTTCAAAGAAATGTTTATGCAAACGTTTAAGTTCGAAATCGTTAAACAGGCCTTAAGTCTATTTTTTGAGAAAACAGTTAATTCCATTAGTGCAAATTATAATTAATGATTGTTTGTGCAATTAAGTCGCTAACATTTAAAACACGTTTCAATTAAATACTAAAGCGTACTTAAGACTTTCACTTAACTCTTACGTATTTTGAGGAAAATACACTCCTATCATAAGAAAAAGTAAATGCTCTTTTAAAATTTTCAAGCAATAATTAGATTAAGAAAGCGTTTTGTTGAAACTAGTTAAGACTTGTGTTAAAGTGCGGCCTTAAATATTGCTCCAAAATTTATCACCAAGAAATTTTAGATCGACCATTCCAACCCACTGTGTGGGCGTCTTCTTCGGATTCTGCTACCACCAGATGAACACCTCCTTGAATTGTCATTAACATGTGGATAGAAGCACTTTCAAGGAAAGTGAAAATAAACTAACGTCGACTACTGCAGCAGAACAAATTTGATCACACTATAAATTAAAATTCCGTAAAATTGTTCAACATTTTGAACTTTTTATCTGTTTCGAATAATGGAAAATATTAATGTGAAATAATATTTTGACACGTTTAATTAAAAAAAAGTGAAAGTTCATATTTAATGCAAAATATTTTAATAATGTTGATGAAAGTGCATCAAACGAGGGTTACGAATAAAATTTAAGATTAGGTTTTCACATTTTTAAACCACTTTTCAGTGCGCTTTTCTCAATCCAGTGCGCTTCACTGCCCTCATTGAAATAAAATAAGTAAAATAGTTGTTTAAAACTGATCAACTCGGTAACTTGCACCAAACTTAGATACTCTTAATGTTATTCTTCTCCAGATTTATAGATATTTATACTGTCCTTATATATGAGGTGACACGCCCACCTTTCTAGTTCAGCTTGGATAATTTGCTTGCGTTGTTCTAGCATAAATCTGTTCATGATAATGGTCCAGAGCATAAAGTGAGAGCAGTATGACAGCTCATTTGACAGATAACCTTTCGTAAGCTCTAGCGGGCTTAAAAACGGCCATTATAAAGAAATGGTAATGAGTTTTTTTTAACTTCCCTAGATATATGCAACCAAATGTGGAAGTTAAGGCTATTATTTGAAGAATTTTATTTAATGTTTTATTAATTGTTAACAGTATGTATTGTGGATCTTTTTTGTTGTTGTAGTTTATATTTGGTTAGGCTTGAGGTCATTTATTATAGATTAAAAAACAATTTTGAATTTAATTTTTAATATTTTTATATTTGTACCCAATATTTCGAGGCAACTCCGTTGCTCATCTTCAGGGGATTTATTTAAATAAGAAACAAATTAAAAAATTATTGTTGTCACTGTGCGCTGTAAGCTTTGGATTGCTTGTGTCTTATTAATTTTTAATTTTTTTAATGTTATTTTTCTAATTTATTTCTAGTCTTATAGTATGAATAATATTGATATCCATTAAATAATTTTTTTGTGCTTTTTCTTTTTTGTAAATGTCCCAATAAGCAATTTTGCTAGAAATTTAGTGCAAAACAAATGGTATTCAAGTTTCAAGGGTTGATATATATTTTTGTTACACTCTATTTCAATAGCATTCTCCAGTAAAATGGGAACTTGAGTTCAAGTGGATTTTTAGAGTTGTAATTCAGTCAAACCTTGAAATACAGTTCAAATCAATCCATGAATTATAACTCAAGTCAAGCATTGACTTGAAGCTAAATTAAAGTCTTCAGTTACAATTGAACTAATTAAATTATAGTTGAATTTATTTTGAATTCAAGCTTAAACATACAATGTTTTTCAAGTAGAAATTCAAGTTATTCTAGTAAATTTATGTTATTTTCCAAAAATAATTACTGCCCGTTCGCCGATATCGAACGATAACGTTCGCATAGTAAATAACATTTAAAACAAAAACAAAATTTCAAAAATTGTTTTTGTTTTAAATGTAATTTTCTATGCGAACGTTAACGTTCGATATCGGCGAACGGGCAGTTAATATCTAACAAATTTTTTAAGAATAATAAAATAAAAGTTGTGAAAATAACAAACTACGGTCAATAATTAATGTTACAAATAAAAAATTACAGAAACGAGTTTTTGCCTAAAAGTTAATATATTGGTTTTTCATGTTGGTTTCACTATAATCAGCAAACTTTTGTATATATGCATCGAAACATTTTAAAAAATATACAGGGCCAGGTCGCTAATCCGAAGATAGGTAATCCGAATTATCCAGCAATCCGAATTGAATTTATGACATATTACATACTCTATAGTCCGCATTGATTGCTTTTTATACACTTCGCCGAAGGTCAAAGGGCATATAAAACTCTATAATTTCGTTTGTAATTTCTACAATATTGATCTAAGACCCTATAAAGTATATATATTCTGGCTCCTTATGAGAAGGGAAGCTCAAATCCGGCTGTCCGTCTCTCCGTTCGCCTGTTGAAATTAACTCAGTCTTTCTGAAAGAAAACTTTCATAGTGTGAAGGCAGACTAAATATAGTGGTTGTAAAATGGAAGTAATAAAACAATACTAACTGCTCAAATATACCTCTTAAAAATATTCCTTGTGCTAAAAAAATCGCATTTTATATGATGATCAGCTGAGATACGAAAAGTATTGCCAATCAAATAAATGAAAGTGTATCTAAGAATCTAAATAAAGTGTGAAATTATATTAAAACGTTTGTAATTTTGTACAAAATTTGTCGTTTTAAAAATCGTCAAATTTACCATTTATGTACCCAAAAATCCGTACTCACTGTGCTATTGACACCGCTTTGGATTGATTTGAGTACGGATGGGTTGATTTTTCTTTTGAGTGTATGTTAAAAAAAAAACATTAACTGCCAGGCCCACAACGTCGACAAGAACATTTTTAATTTCATTTTGGAACTCTGGATTGTGTTTTATTTTCAATGATAGTGAATTACATAAATACAGCACATTAAGTAATCCGAATATCTCGTTAATCAGAATCGGGGTCTGCAATCATTAATTTGGATTAGCGAGCTGGCACTGTACATACATAAGTAAGTGAATTTGTAATTAAAAATAAAGTAAAAATATTTTACATCTTACATTTACATTATTAAAAAAAAAAAATTTTTTCAGTTTTTCCTTAGAGCCTTGCCAGCAAAATTCCTTAGCGACTTCACCTTTATAAGCAAGCCCCAATAATTTGTAATTAGATTCGCGAAGTGTCCGCTTACTCTTTAAGTTCTTTAAGCTAAAAAATAAAAGTAAATAAAAAGAAAAATTTTCAATACCAAGCCTATACAAGTATCGTCAGACTCTTGGATTTTGTTTTCAAATTTTAAAATAGAATCACTTGTTTGAAAAGTGGTTTTGGGTAGAATTCTTGTTTGATTTGATGAAATTTGTAGTTGAATTGTTTGTACCAACTTAATTTCCTCCTATATTCTCTGCATAAGTATTTTGTTTCTCTGAGCTTCATAATTTCTGAAATAAGGTATTTATGTGAAATGAAATAATAAATTTTATCTGTAATAACTTTAACAGTTCTGTACGCTTAAAAGTTCCAATTAACCTTTAATAGTACATTGTAAAAAATGCCGTAATACTAATTGTTATGTACGATACTTACCTTTCTTTGTTGCAAGCTCTACAATATTTATATCATCAGGGCGTGTAAATTGAATATAAAAATCTATCTTTGGAGTTTGCTTTAAGGATTCTTCAAAATTTTAAAAGGATTATTGGTAGCATCACTGGCTATGTTAAACGAAACTGTCCAACTAGCTTAATAATCTTTTAATTCAAAATGTTACTAGAAATTCTTATTTTCCAAATTTTTGTCATGATTAAATTGGGTTTCAGGTCTGCAAACGTACATTCGCAATTGCTGATTCTTGCTTGGGGGGCTTCGTTCACATTAATAGAGTAAACAATGCGACAGTTTTCTGCGAATATGACTTCTCTTTTGTTTTCACCATTCTACTCACGTTTTTTATTTTTTTACTTACTTTTTTAAATATGTATATGTTAAATATGTATATATTCGAACAAAAGGAATTAATTTTTAGTTTTCTCCAAGATTTTATTTATTTCGAATAAAAAAAAATTTTTAAATAATCCCAATTTAGATATTTCTTTTTTCTTTTTTTTTTCAATAAAATAACCACAATACTAATGATTAATTTAAAATAATTATTTGACAACACAAATCAATTTTGAAAATATTTTGGATGTGCTTTCTTCTATAATTCTTAAATATTTTCAAACTTGAAAAGCACTTAAAAACATGTTTGAACTCAAGTTAATTTCCAGTTAAATTTTAAGCACTTGAGATTTAATTTTTGAGTGCTTATTGGGATAAAACGTTAATTTTATATCAGGTGTAATGTCATTTAAATCTGGTAATTTTGGTTTATCTCAAGTGTAATTTTGAATTTTGCTTGTGATAACACTCGTTTTAGCATTCTTAGTCGTGTGTGACGTATGACTAATATTAGGATATTTATTAAATATTAATCATACGTGATTAATTAACATTTTAGTTGTTTTGAAATAAAATTTTTAATTAAAAAATAAGTTACATAACAAGAAATCTTAATTGATTATTTTTATTAAAAATAAAATAACTTAAACTTGTAGAATTGTTGTTGGGAATTGTCAAGGCCTGCGCTATATTTAATAAATTCAGTTAACACATGTTTGAAATGGCAAAGTTTTTTGATTATTTTTTAATTAAAATAAAAAATATCATTTATTGAAAAAAAAAATATTTACCCCCATTTTCATAAAAAATATTTTAGGTTTCTTGCAGGTTAATGAAGCGAATTTTCTATGAAAATTTGTTTACTAAACCTTATATTAATCAAAAATATTTTTTTATGAATATGAGGGTTAAGATTTAAAATTTTTTACAATTTTTAGTAATCAATATAATCACTTTGGTAATAGGTGCAAAATCAACAAATTGTTTGCTTGATTCTATGAATTTGGTATAAATTTGGTGATTAGAGAACATTTTTATTATTTCTGTGTAAACTTTCCTTAAAGGATTTTACTAATAACAGTCTTTGCTGGCTTGAGTAATATTTTTAGAAAATAAAGTGTTCGTTTTAATAATGATATATCAAAGAGTATCATCGTTAGTTCTGGAGTACTGCACGGAAGCCAAGCCACCTTGGTCCAATCTCATTCTCACTTTTTATAAATGATCTGTCGAGTGCGATAATGAAAATATCTAATTAAGTTACAAAAAATCTTCTAAAATTATGAGTCCTCAATATGATTTGGATAATTGTTATAAATGGTGTAATATCTACCTCAAGAATCTTTATTTCAGAAAATGTAAGCATATGGAAAAAGGGTCTCATCTTTAAACTCACCAGAGTTATACCATGTAGTAGAATTTGTAACATCAGCGATCGGCTTTTAAACGTATTCCTAAACGACAGCCACGATGTGGTTTTTTTTTATTAAGACGGCAGCTTTGAACAGCTAGAAATAGCACTAGAAACTGACCAACTCAAAATAACATCATACTGCAGAAAATGGAGACTTAAGCCAAGCCCTACGAAGACCGAAGTATGCTGCTTTCACCTTACCCATAGAGAAGCTGATAGGAAGCTGTCAATACGTTTTAATGGTACCACCCTCACACACAATTTCCACCCGAAATATCTTGGTATAACCCTAGACAGAACACTATCGTATAGAAGTAACTTAGACAAAACCGCTCAGAAAATAAAGTCGAGATATAATATCATACAAAAACTCGCAGGAACAAGATGGGGTGCTTCCGCAAACTGCCAACGAACTTCTGCAATAGCATTAGTTAACTCAACTGCCGAATACGGTGCCCCAATATGGTTGAACAGCTACCACGTGAAAAGAATCGACTCTCAGTTAAACACCACGATGCGAATAATAACTGGTACATTAAAAGCTACACCTGTCGAAAGGCTGCCAATGCTAGCAAACCTTTATCCCCCTGACCTAAGACGAAACCAAGCAATCCTTCGAGAGTACATTAAGATCAGCACAAACCCGCTCATCCCACTCAACGCTGACATTTCCATCCAATACGACGCAAGGCTAATATCTAGAAGTCCTCCCCTGCTCTTGGCTAAAACACTACGAGATGATAATTTTGATTTGAACTCTGCTTGGACATTGCAGTGGAATGACTCGGGACGAAGCAGTCCCTTATTCAACCCAGACGATAGGACCACGGATTTTGATCTCCCTCGCAAAGCCTGGTGTAATTTAAACCGCTTACGCACATCTACAGCCAGAACTATGGACTCCTTAACCAAGTGGGGTATTGCTAATGACGCCAGCTGTCCTTCTGACCATCCTTTAAAGACTGTGGACCACATAATACATAACTGCCCAGTTTTGTCTTTCCCAGGAAACACTGAAGAAATTAAGAACCTAACACCCGACGTCATATGCTGGCTAAATTAATTTAACTTGTAGAACATATTTATTTTCGATGAAAAAAATTATATATATATACACTAATACATATAGTTACCTAAAACGCAAAAGGCCCTATCTATTTTTGAAAATATAGCAGGAGAAGCAAAAAACTATTTAAAATTGTTAATTGGTAAATTGCCTTAAGCTGTTTAAAATTAGTTTTCCTTTAATTTTTTTTGCAAAACCTTCCAGTGATTTTGACAAATAACAATGTTGCATATAATGAAAACTGTTAGTTATCTCTATTAGAGTTTATTGTATACTATTTTGTAGATAGGGCTTTTTGTTTTTTGTTAATAAAATCTCTAATTTTGGTCGAAAGATTCCAAAATTTGTTGTGGACATGTGTCTTGATGCAATACATCAGAATCAATGAAAAAAATCGATTTTTAATTTTTGGTTAGTTCAGGCCTTTTGCGTTTTAGGTAACGATATTCTCTCTGTATTTTAAATCCATACGCTAAATTAATAAGTTAAAGAGATTTTTGATCTTGGTGTTTTACTAGATTCAAAATTAGATTTTTTAAAACACATTACGACATTGATAAACAAAGCTCGTGGAGTACTTCCTTTTATAAAGCGTTGGGCTAAGGAGTTCACTGATCCTAAAATTACAAGGCAGTTATACATATCATTGGTAAGACCAATCATCGAATATGGTTCTCTTATCTGGGATCCTAATCATTTTCACATAAATTGAATAGAATCTGTCCAAAAATAATTTGTATTGTTCTACTAAGGAAACTCAACCTTCAACCCTTCTGAAGCTCTTCCATCCTATTCTGTTAGACTTGAATCGTCTGTTAAATTGTCTTCACTGGAAAGCCGAAGAAAAATGCTTCACATTACGTTTAAGTTAATTTGCTAATTTAGTTAATTTGCTCTGAATGCCTGCTTACTATTATTCAAGTCAATGTGCCTCAACGATCAACTCGCAATTTCTTACGATTATATCTTCAGGGCTTTCATGCAAAGTTCGCAAACTCGGATCCTTTTCGGAGAATATGCAAATGAAATGTTTAATTTTATTGACTTTTCTTTGAACGTAAATGTCATTAAACGTAGTAACGGGTGGTTAAATTTAAAGGGCCGATGTTGAATGTAAACCACACCTAAACGTCAAGTTTTTTTCTGCATTCCATTTGACATTTCTTAATTTCGGACTTATTCAATTTTAACTAAGGAAAGATACATAATCGAGCAACGCGTTAAAGTTATTCAGGCTTATTGTGAAAAGGGGCGTTCAAATCAAAATGCAAATCTTGAAAATCATCTTCAGTGATGAGGCACATTTTCACCTCAGTGGATTCGTTAATAAGCAGAATTGCCGCATTTGGGCGAATGATAATCCAAGAGTGATTGTCGAAAAACCAATGCACGCACAAAGAGTGACTGTTTGGTGCGGTTTATGGGCTGGAGGCATCATCGGACTTTATGTTTCCAAAATGAGGCCGGTCAGGCAGTTACTGTGAATGGTGTTCGTTATCGTGAGATGATAACGAACTTTTTATGGCCCAAATTGGAAGATATGGATGTGGACGATTTGTGGTTTCAAGAGGACGGTGTCACTTGCCACACAGATAAGGAAACAATGGCCGTGTTATCTCACGTGGTGGCGATGTCAATTGGCCGCCAAGATCATGTGATTTGGACTTCTTTCTTTGGGGCTTTTTAAAAGAAAAAGTGTACGTCGATAAGCCAGCAACAATTCAAGAGCTAAATGATGAGATAGTGCGGCCCATTACCGGCATAGAACCTCAATTATGCCTCAGCGTCATCGAAAATTTGGATCATCGGATGGAGATGTGCCGCCGAGGTTGCGGCGGCCTTTTGACCGATATTTTGTTCTATACATAATTGAACTATACCAATATTATCAAAACAAATAGAAATGACAATAATTGCCTTAATAGTTTGTATTTTATTCAAAATCAACATCGGCCCTTAAAATTTAACCACCCTTTATTATCTTGTTTTTAAATACAGAGTCTATTTATTTAATTTTAGTCAGTAAGGATTTTAAATCCATAGACTTAAAAAATAAATAAATAAATAAAATTTATAACTTCTTATATAATTTACTAAATAACAAAAATCTTATATATAAATACGGGAACAATTTTTTTGTAGTTGATTTTTAATTACCTTATCCTCTACCGATTTTAATAACATATATATTAATTTAAGTGCATTTTTGTGTAGATATGCACAGTTTACATTTTTATTAGGATTAAAGTGCTTAGAAAGTGTTTGAAACTAAAATAAATTTTTTTATTGTTGTTTTAATATATATATTGTTCTTTTATTTGATTTTTAAGAACAGCCAATTTTCACTTTTTTTAACTCTTTATACTCGAAACTTTATCACATACACATTGTAAAAATAAAAAGAAATATTAAGTAATATAGTAAAAAAATTCTTTAATAATAACGAATAAAAGCAAATATGAAAAGGCATTTGTTATTTTCTTAAATTTAGGAAGCCCTTTTAAATAAGAATTACATATTCCATACGTGCATAAAATAATTTATTTAAAATGTAATGTCAAGTGGTCGAATTTCGGCCACCTGGCGGTCCTCTAATAAATAAATCTCTAACTAAATAGATTTTGAATTTGGTTTAAAGAATGTCATTTAAAACCTGTCCGCATTGTTTTTGCAACCCTCGTTGGTATTAATAAATTTAAATATATTTTTTTAATATATATATTTTTTTGAACAGCAACAACAGTTACAAAAATATTCGTCCTTGTCTACATATATATGCACATTCAACGCATATTTGCCTGCCTTAAATATCCTGTAAATATTTGGTAAAATTTCTGAATTTCACACTGAAGTTATTAAATATAATACGCATCCTTTTCTGTCGGCAGCTGTAGAATGCACATGGTCTACAAGTAAAAGTTCTCTCATTTTTATTAAAGCATGTTTGTGTGTGTGAACGTGTTTGCTTTAATGGCAAGTACTATTTGGAATTGTTTTACATCTACAGATCTGTACAACATTCAAGGTGAAAATATCTTCTGGCATCAGAATGCCACGCCAACTCTGGCAGCAGGCAAATACTTTACGTATGTGTTTGTGTGTGTGTGTATTCTTTTTTTCATCAGCACAGTCATTTGCATTGTTTTTATTGTAATATTTTTTTTTTAACGATTTCCGCTTAAAGCTGCCTTATAATTGTCCTGAATGACTGGTTGACTGTCGAGTTGAAATGCCAGAGAATTTTTATTTCATAATTTCATGTGGCGCGATTTCCAAAGAATATCGAGTAATTGCCATTATCAAAAAAAATCAATAAACATTTACCATTTATATTATAATTTAACGGTTAACTTAAATTAATAAATAGTTTACATTTTATTATTTTTGTGTAAAAATATAAAAAATATAAATGAAAATTTAGAGATCTTGTTTTATGAAATTAGTACTTCAATTTAGTTCTAATGTAGTTCTTCTTTAATTCCAGTTCAGATCAACTCTACTCTAATTCTAGTTTAGTTTTGTTTGAATTCTAGTTTAGTTTTATTTCAGTTCGATTTCTGTTCAAGTTCATTTGTTATTTTAGTTCACTTTGTTTATAAACGTAATAATAGTATAATAGTTAATTGTACATAAGAGTGCTCCAAGATTGTATAGACGAAAAAATGTCAAGGCGCAGGATTTCCCCCAACCTAGAATTTTTCTATGTATTGTACATATACGGTGTGTTAAATATTAGGATAACATTAACTGAAGTTTGATGAAGCACTTACAAGGGAAAAATAATTATTTTAAATTTTTGTAAAAATTTTGCCATTAAATAATATATTTTTGAACTAAATTTAACAGAATCGAAATGTGTCTGTAATATTTATTTTAATGAGATATAAAAGATAAAAGTTGGTTAAAGAATTTTCCCAGGCCGTTAACATGTCTCAGGCCACTTGAACAGGAAATGTAGGAACAAAATTAACATATTTTGAGAAATATTTGAATAAGAGCTAATTTTTACTTAAAATATACTCGTTTTGAGTTGTATATGACTTGTATTTGCAGTTATGACCAAAAAAATTTATTAACGGCATTTTTAAGTCCCAATTTTAAAATTTTTCACCATTTTTTGAATTTATGAAAAAGAAATAATTCCCAGATTCTATTTTTTAAAATTTTTGTCTAACAAATTTCAGAATTTTTTGATCATCACTTTGGTATTTACTGAGGATATAATAGGAAACAAAAATATGAAAAAATTGTTAATACCTCGCAGCTTTCCGTACCTGCGATTTAAAATGGCGATTTTCGGGAAAAACTAATTTTTTGCCCATATTTTGGCATATGAGCCCAATTTCCTTAGTGTTATGAACTATAAGCAAAACTTATTCAAAATATTATAGTCGAGATAATTTTAATATACTCTGAATGCTAAAATCGGAAAACACCAACCGTAAATCATGCAGGTCAAAGGTCAAATTTTTACACATTTGCAATTTCTAAAGAAAAGATGACAAAAAATTGTGTATTTTTGCTCCAATTTTTATAACCAGGCGAACAATATACGCAAAAGTCAAACGAAGATAAAAAAGTGTAAGAAAAGAGATCAGCCCTTAAATGCACTTGGGGTCAAAATTACCCCAAACTTTTTAAACTTTTAAAATACTGTCAATATGATTGGTGCTACAACTCATGCCATGATAACAGCATTAAAGTATCCAATTATGTATTTGACTTTGGTTTTGTTCGAGTAAGGAATGACTTGATTCTTAAATTTTAATTTTACTCGATTAATCGAATAAGAGTTTTAATATATTCGAATAACTCGAATAATTCAAATAATTATATCCAATGCAAAAAACATACAAGACTTTTTGATTTGATACTTTTATTATATTAATAAAAAGAAAATAACCATGAAATAAAAATGTAGTTACACAATAAACAAACAAATAACAATTCATTTATACCACGTATACAGTTTAAAAACTTAAATAAAATAAATAATTCAAAAATCAAAAACCCTCCTACAAAACACACAGTTTTTAAGGCGCTAAAGAGGCCGAAACAAGTTCAAGGAAATAAAATAAAAATAAACTACAAACAAATTAAATACAACTTCGGTTGAACAGACTATTAAATGATCTGAAAGCCAAAGTTTGACGCATGCACTACGCCCAGAAGAAATCGGGGTCCATTAATTTTATTTCAGCGTATAATTTGCAATTATGTCCCGCCTGCTAAACTTAATACGGGAATTCAATAAAGGCTTTCATCTCATATTTTTATAATTTATTTTTTAATTGTTAATTTTATTTAAGACGTTTTTGTCGCGTTATTTTTATGAGTGGTTCAGCCTATTTAAAGAAATTTGTTAATTGTAAATTAATATATTATTCCTGAAAATCAAGTAAAATTGAAATCAATTGAGATTCTCAGTTAATTTTTTTAAATCTCCGTATTTTCCTGATTTTAAGAGAATCTTTGGTTAAGATAAGAACTCAAAGTATGAAGAAACTTTTTTAACTGGATCGCGTTTGCTCGATTTCAATTTCACTCATATGTATTCGATTTACCGAACATGGCTGATAACTTTATTTTTCTTCATTTAAAAGTTCTACTCTAAGGATTTGGGTAATTTGTTACTTTAACGTATTACTATTTTGCGCCAACAATCCGTGATTTAGTTTTAAACTATCTATCTAATGACACTTCGGTTTTTAAAACGAATCTTACAATACCTAAAATTTCAAAATTCTTGCAGCCGTTTGAATGGTAAGAGGTAATAAAGAAATTGAAGGTCGGGAAAAAACAGGTAACCCATAATATGACAGTGCATGGTTTATATATTTGTAAATGCTGATGATTTTTTTTACAATGAACGTCAAACTCAATATGAAAAAGTGCTATTTTTGTACGAAAATTCATACGTATGGAACAAGTAATTAGTTTATTACATGATTTGTCTCACACACACCCACTTCTAAAAAGGGACTAAAATATGTTCAGAATATATACAGAATAAAACAACATGGTATTTAGTTGTTAAGTATTTTATTAGTTAGAAATCGAAAAACAAAATATTTTTATAATAAAAAAATAGAATTTTCTAAGAAATTAATTTTTATCGATTAATTGACATACATTGTTCGAGTTATTCGTTATTTGAAATTGGCTATTTTAATTATTTGATCAAATAATGGCGAAAAATTTTTTCGATTAATCGAACAACTATTAGTTGAGTGGATACTCTAGTCAGCATACATCAAATAAGTTGCACCATTCAAATTTTTAAAAGTCTGGGGTCGTAAATAATGCTGTGCATCATAGAAGTGGACATTGATTTACACTGCCAATGCAAGTTTGCTCTTCTATAGCATGAGCCTTTTTCTACTCCGTATTTGACAATTGGTTATGGGTTAACTTCTTAAGCAAAGTATTTTTGGACTTTCAAATTTTTATTTGCAGTGAAGTGTTTTACAAACATTTACGAACAGGTTTTTATTTTCAAAAATTTTCCTTTAAAAGACAGAAAAATTTTAAAAATAAACTTTACAATCTTTAAAACACTTCGTGTACAATATGTATAATTTTAAATATGTATAATTTTATTGGAATATATATGTAAATATAAATAAATATTGTAAATATAAATTAAGATATTTAATATAATGATATAGCCTCTACGAAGCCTATATGGCGCTGAGGCTTTAAATATGAAACGGATATAATCTTAAATTGTAAATAAAAAAAAAAAAAAAAAAAAAAAATCACAGGTTTACTAAGCCTTCATCCTCAAAATAAAGAACAGGTCATACCGCAAACCATCCCAATCAGTCTCACGGACCGTATGTTATTAATAACACCAACACGTCCGCCTCGTACAAACACGAGGCTTGCACTAAAACAAAGCTTGTAATAAATTTAACTACTATGAGAAAACTTAACTTTCTAGAAAAATCAATATGTATTAATAAGGGTGCCCTGGTAGGCTATATGGTAGTGAGCTAGTCTATCAGTACCGGGGTTGCAGGTTCGATTCCCGCCAGAGACTCTGGTCTCCTGCAGACAAGCGAAAAGCTTCGCGGGATTTAGTGTAGGAATAAAAAAAAAAAAAAAAAAAAAAAAAAAACTATAAATATTTTATATTCAATATGCCTTTTTTACATTAAGTACTACTTAATTCATCAGCTGAAAAAGTGGGCACAATATCTTAAAAAAAAAATCCTTACACTCATACGTATAAATACAAAGCTTTTCTCATATAACAAATATGTTTGAAATGTGTGTGCATGGGTGAAGCACAATAATATCAATATAAAATAATATCATTAGAATTGTAGTTATTGTCACTGTCACATTGTCTACAACTACTGTCAAATGGAGCAGGGCAGTGCTGGTGATATGAAGTTTGTGTTGTTAAGTTGTTAAAGAGGCTTAAGTTAAATGGGAAAACTTCCAAATCAATGAACTGTGTATTAACTTGCATTCGAAATCGAAACTAAAATCAATTTTGTATAAAAAAGGTAGAAAAGGTATTTTAAAACTTCGAACATATTTGTATATACCATCAAACATATATAAACATACATTGAGCTATTCAAACATGTGTTAGTGTCAAGCAATAAGTTTGCAAACATTTAAACTTTTTCCTTTGCCACACATACAAACACTACCTAGCAAACAAATAAGTGTTCACTGAATATTGTGATTAAAAAATTTTTATATGTTAGAATAACATTTTTAAAAATTATTAGATGATGATATTACAATTTTAGTTTTCTTGCAAATAACAAATAGAAAATACAATTATTTTCAATAGTGCTTGTTTGCTGGGTAATTTTTATGAATGGTTGGCGTACGATAATAATCATGTTGGGTTTGAAAAAATAAGCAGCAATAAATGAAAGGTGAAATTATTTTGGCGAGTATTGTCATTACACATCGCACGACAGTATTTGGGAAAATGGTCAGACGTTTGTTCAACCATCGATAAGCAAATAAACATTTGAACAAATATTTACAATTATAACAACTTTTAATAGACAATTTGGAAAGATTTTATGTTTTTTTATTTATAGTTTTCATTTTAAGTATTACATGGAAGAAGTATAAGAGTAGTAAATGTGAAAAATAATTTCTGAAAGGAAAAATATATAATAATTTGTTGCAATCCCTCTTTTTATTTGCTTGAAATTTAAAGACGAGGGGGGATTTTTCAAAAAATTCGAAAATTATTTTAGAGTTACAACATTTACATTAGCTCTTGTTTTTCAAAAGACTGTATAAACCTGATTCCAGTAAAATGCTGTAACACTATAATTTTGTCCAAGCAAACGATTTTAAAAACTACGTCAGAGAGTATTTCTAGGCCATAAAATACTGTTGGATCCAGAAGACAAATATGTCATGTGAAAGACAACCACAAGACTCTTAGGGGTCCATGTTTCAAGATAAAATTTAATGGTATATAAAGGCCCTCAAATTAAAAATTAATTTCGACTATAGAAAACCTTAAGTTTATAGCTATGAAGGGGCTTTCAATTGTGACTAAAATAATGAAGCATAATTTAATTTAAATAAAACTGTAGAACATTTTAACATTAAAAGTGACACTCCATAAAGACCCCAAATTAAAGGTTAAAACAAACTTTGAAAATACCTATAAAAGTATTCAAAATTAAACCTATTTTTTGCTCCACTATCACCTCGACCAGTTAATAAGAGTATATAAAGTTTGTCAATCCGTACGTTACACCAAGATACATTTAACTAAGACTTCATTAATTATATAAATATTCTAGGGAGTTAAGGACTTTAGTGACCCATAGTTGATCTTGCCATATCCAACTGTTGGTCTGTTCGTCAGTTAAAAACGTGCTTTAATGACGCAACAGAAGTGAAAGATTTAAGTGTCAAACTATTTTTACTTTTCCTAAGCAAATTGGAATTGAGGCACGCCACAATCTTTACGAACTTTATGTTAAAAAATTTCTATTGACAAAATTATAACAATTATTATTTTCGCCAACACACACATATATATCAACTTTGAGCACTCGATACACTTGAGAAACGGACATTCACCTTTCCATATGAAAAGCAAGGGGTGTCTAATGGGTCGATTACGGATGGCAACACAACTGAAGTTGGCTTGCCAGCAGCGAAATAAGGCAACGCCGCTTATGTTAAAAGATACACAATTTTTTTTTTTTATTTTATATTTAAAAATTAGCGGCGTTGCCTGATTTCGCTGCGGGCAACCGTAATTGACCCATAAAATTTTGTCTTCTGGCCACGGAGCCATATGCCATCTGTGTACCAAATTTATCAAAGAAAAAATCTGAACACAATTTGCCACCATCTGCCATTCATGAAAAAGTTTTTGCATTTAAACAAACAAACTACCGTGCACTAAAAGAATTATTCGTAAATGTAAACTGGAATAGTATTTTATCATATCCCTCTGAAACAAATACAGATATTGATCACATATTTGCTGTTCTATACAATAAACTTTATGCTTTTATGGATTTATGTAATTTTCCGAAAATTGGAAGGAATCGTTTATTGTTCCATTGTTTAAGTCTGGCACTAGATCTGATATTGAAAATTATCGTGGTATTGCAAAACTCAGTACTATACCTAAACTTTTTGAAAAATTAATAACATCAAATTTATTTTATCAAGTCTCAAACATTATATCTCCATATCAACACGGATTTAAAAAAGGCTTCTCTACCACAACAAACCTTCTACAACTAACAATTGCAATCAATCGTGGATTTTTCATAAGGAATCAAACATATATTATCGATACTGAATTTAGCAAAGCTTTTGATAAAGTCAATCATTTTCTTCTTGGTAAAGAAACTTCAATTAATAGGATTTACAGATCTGACCTTAAAGTGGATTTACTCTTATTTATCGAATAGGGTCCAAACCGTTCTTTTCAATAAAACGTTTTCTAGAAAAATAAATGTGCCATCAGGAGTACCCCAAGGCAGCCACCTTGGACCTCTATTGTTCCTGCTTTTTATAAATGATTTACCAGGAGTAATAAAATTTTCAAATGTTCTTATGTATGCTGATGATGTTAAAGTCTTTTTTGTGTTAGATCATCAACGTCTTCAAAATGATCTAGATTGTATTTATCGATGGTGTGAAGCAGACCTTATGGAGGTAAATTTAAAGAAGTGTAAACTAATGCGTTTTTCAAGAAATAATCCAGCTACAGTAAATTACTTCCTAGGAAGTATTCAAATTGATACAATGGATAACTTTCTTGATCTTGGAATACTACTTGACCCTAAACTGAGCTTTAATTCGCATATAATATTTATGATAAATAAAGCTAGAAGCACAGTTGCCTATATAAAATGCTGGACAAAAGAGTTCGATGACCCGTATGCTACAAAAACCTTATATATGTTACTTGTAAGGCCGATTCTTGAGTGTGGATCAATTATATGGAACCCCATTTACCAAACGTATTCTAATTCAATCGAATCGGTACAGAAACAATTCCTGCTCTTTTGTCTTCGTGGACTACATTTTAACCCACTAACCATTCCTTCATACTTAGCTCGATTGGCTCTGATAAAACTCGCCACTTTAACAAGTCGTAGAACAATGCTGAATGTCACGTTTATTTTAAACATTATTAATGGTGATATCGGCGCTGGTTTTTTAATTAATGAGATTTCATTTAATATTCCTCAACGTTCATCTCGAAAAGATGCTGACCCTCTTAGAAGAATGTGTAACACCTTCAATCAATTTTATAGATTTATTGATTTTTCATTGGAACCCAAGTCAAATAATATCTGAGTGGGTACAATTTTACATAGCTGCCCTTGAAAAGTAAATATTGTCTAAGCTAGATCTTGAAGCGTTTTTTGTCCAAAATTTATGTTGTTTTTATGTTATTCTTCTGGTTTTCTAATGTTATTTTGTGTTATTTTAAATGAACCTCAATTTATGTACCTAAAATCAAAATGTTCAAATTCAAAATAAAACTTTGTTTTTTGAAACATTTAAAAAAGTAGTGTAGGGAAAAATTTAGGTGGAAGAAGTGCTTGTAGGAAAAATAGGGATTTTGTTTTCATAAGCGTAGGGATTTTTATAACACTGGTGTAGATAATCTGAACCAAAATTTGTGTTAGGTCTGATCAAATACTTCTTTACGAAGGTCACTTTAATAAAAATAACGATATAATAAAAATGGTTGGAATTTTGTTTTAGGACGACCCTCGATTTGATATACAGATTGACTAAAAAAAAATGTTAGAACTAACGATTGAGACTTAAACTTTGCCATGCAAAGACCCATAGCATCACCTAAAACTCGATTAAAGAAGGGCTATCCATTAGAGATAAATGTTGTTTGTAAAATGACAGAGCTTAAATGTAACTATCGGATTATCCACAAAAAGAGCCAGATACCTACTTGCTAAGATCCACGAATTAAGCTCAATTTTGTCATTAGATGGAACTAAGTTTGGCCCTTGCGCTTGTCAATAAAAATATATTGTTATCATACTTGAAGACGGCTGCAGCAAAATGTAAAATTATCTAAGAAAAAATATACGATTCGATCTAGATAAAGGGTAAAATATGGCAATGGAAAGCTATTATGAAACCTATTTGCATGACCTTTAATTTTACATAAAGTTTTATTTCAGTATATTCCTTAAATTCTTTTAACTTAAGCTTTTGATTTTTACTATAGATATATCAACAATAGATTTTAAATTTTGAATGTGTATTGAGTTTATTGGGTTCCTCACGGAAGGCGGATTTTAAGGTTATATAGTTATGAAGTTATATTAACAGCAACAAAATACATTTGAAAAAATATTAATTAAATGTATTTCTGTTGTTGTTAATATTAATAAAAAACCATATAACCTGATAACCAGCATTCACTAAACAAACCATTTGCTTTAATATTTGCGATTGATGCAAAAAATTAATTGGCAAACAGTCGTTAACCCCAAAAAACCAACAAGGAAATCTGCGTATACTTCTTACTACCGGCCCTCGTATACCTTTTATTTAAAAAGGATTTCGTTGCTGCCATAAAATATTTAAGAGTGTCCAAATACATCCATTACATATGTTCTGTATATTTATGTTTTTATTATTATTTTGCTTTCTTTTATTTCTGTTTCTCGTATTCTTTATTATTTTGTGATATTTATCATTATGATTATTTACTTACTTCAATACTTGGGAGTTATTTGGTTGAAAATTCAATTTATATTTGCACTTACGTACGAACATCAATTCATCGTTAATATTTCTATAAGAAAAAGTGAAGTTTCTAAAGTAAATCGTTAGATTGGTAACTCCTAGAAAAAAATGTGGGCTCAAGGCGAATCAATAAAAGAAATTTTTTTTAAGCTTTGATATCATTGCAAATAAGTTTTTTTGAATGTTCGTAATTCTCATTTCCTCTGTAGTTGCATTTACTGATATATTTAACTTTTCTAAATTTTTTTTGGAAAATGTTGCCTGATTATCTGGCCTACGCAACCTATGAAATGCGAATAGAAACTAGCTTCAACAATTTATTTTAGTATATTTATTAAATAGCGAATTAAGAACACCAAACAAAATCTTATTGAATATTATATGTTCCCAAAAATAACTTTGATAATTTTCGATTGGCTTTATAATACATTTTTATTAAAAATGAAAACATTTTGGTAAACAAAGTTTTATTTTTTTTTTTTTTTTTATTTATATATAGACCAGGGATTTCCAAAAATTTTTTGGTTGTGTAGTAGTGAGTACCAGAGAGTAAACAAATTGAGAGAATGCATTCATTTACAGCCGAAATAAAATGTTAGTAATATATTTTATAAGTTGTATAACACAAAGGTACAAAACTAAAAATGTTTTGTGTTGATAAAAAATGTGTAGCAATTCTTTACCAATTCAATGTCGCTGATTTTAAACTTGCACTTTTTTTTATTCGGAGGCTTTTTGACTCTAAATCAGTTTCAAATATCTTATCAAACAATTGTAAAAAAATTAAAGATTTTTTATATGTTTTAAAAATTCAAAAAAATAAATATTGCACGCAAATCACAGCTGATAGAAAAAAAGTGCAGTTTTAAAATCAGCGACATTGAATTGGTAAAGAACTGCAACAAATTTTCTATCAACACAAAAAATGTTTAATTTTTTCCCCTTGTGTTATACAACTTATAAATAAAATCTTTATTTATTTATTCTTTTATGGCAGTTTCGTATGGGATGAACTTAATTTATTACGTTTCTTGGAACCAATAAATTTTAAATCCGAAAAAATTTGTTCGCATAGGTAAGTAGTGCCGAATAAAGAGAGGCACTTAAATGAAAAAAAGTAAGCAATAAAAATAGTGCCAAACTATAAAGTTTCATTAATACATCAATAAAACACATCTTCTTACCCAAAAATTTTACCTGCAGTCACATTTGCTTTTATGTGTATAGGTTTACACATAAATTGTAGGAAAACAAGATTTTTTTAACTTGTTTTTTAAATATTTTTACTTACTTAAGAAAAGAAAAGAAAAAAAAAACCTGCCGACGCGATTGGTACAGAAACAAAAATATTTTTACAAGCACAAAATACCAACAAATTCTTGTGGCTATTTTTTTTCTTAATAATTTCTGCATTTAGGTACGTCTTTTTAACGAAAGAAAAAGGGACCCTTTTACAGGCATCAAAGAATTTTTTTCACAAACGAAACACATATCGTTAGCTTAAATGCAAAACAATGTAGATATTATTTGAAAATTTGAAATTTGTGTTGATTAGGATTCACGTTACATATGTATTTTTATATAATTTTAAGTTATTTACAGAATTAAAAATGACGTATCATCAAATAAATATATAATTATTTTTAACAGCGTAATGTATAATCACACTCAATAAAAAAATTAGCAGAGTTTTTAATTCTTTTTATAAGAACACATTAATATTTTTAAACAAAAAAACTGAGTAATCTGATTTATAACTATTACCACGGTGTTAGTGGAATTAGTGATCAGATAATAATTTATAATAATAATTTTTAGTATTGCATAAGAAAAAATAAAAAAGTGCTGTAAAATTATAAGAACCGAATCCATATACGAATGTAAAATAAAACCTATAATAAATGTGACTATCAGCTCTTCCACATAGTACTGTTAGACATTTTGAAATTTTTTATCTGAAATATTAAAAATTGCTTTTAAATCTAAAATAATTACCATTTTACAAAGTTCTTTGCTTTGCATGTAAACTTATGAAATGTTACATTATTCTACATTTAAGTCTTAAAATTTAAACTCTAAATAAACATTGCACGCAAGGCATTGGATGTTACCAAAAGCATTTTTGACCGCACAGTATTTTTTGAGTGTAAGCTGAAACAAAATAATATAGCATCCGCTAGACATGCACACTTGTCGAAGTCACATCGACGACTGAATTGAAGAGTATAAAAATATGTGTTAGTAGTAGTGTGCACAATTGTGCAAAGAAATGGAAACCCCTGATATAGACTCTAAAGACGTGCACAGATATATCTGTTTGTATAAGTTTCTGTGTGTTTACTAAAGTGAGTGTGTATGGATGAGTGGTCTAGTGTTTCTGATATAAGCTGATATTGATATTTTTTGTAACATAGTGGATATGAGTTGATAAGAAGAGAATGAGAGTAACATATCTGTTTATATCTGTTTCACAAAAGCAGATACTAGTTGATACTGATGGAATACAATAAGTTACTTATTGTATGATGCCGTTTTTTTAATTGTCTTTCAACGAAAAAGAGCCGACCGTTTTGGCTGGTAAAATAATAATTTTTTACAAGAACAAAATACATACATATGTATATATGTTCAGTTATTTTTTTTTCAGTAATTTTGCGTGACTGCGTCCGAGCCAAACATAAAAAATTTACAAAAACAAAACTGGTACACAAAACACACAGGCTGCCGTACAATGCACTATAGGAAATTTTCCCTTTTATTTGGCCAAAACTAATTTTTAGCCAAACGAGTGGGCCAAACTGAATGATTTTTTAGATTCGCTTTTTGGAAGTGTTCCTCCTAAATGATTTTTTAGATTTGCTTTTTGGAAGTGTTCCTCCTTAAGCTAATCAATTTTTAGTCACGCACCGTCACGGAGAAAAAAGTTTGTCACGCGCAAGTCTGCATTTGGTACGCTGAAGTTACCTCGAAAAATACGCTTTTTTTAAGACATATGCAAGTATATGCAGCTGAAATAAATTGCGAATGGATGACAACTTATGGCTCTATCGAAATGCGTAAGTGTTATATCTATCACTTTTAATCATTTTTTTTCGGAGCTTAGTAAAGTTGCAATTTATTATTACAGTATACCTATAACATCAAGGGGTTTTTCTTTCCTTCGATTTAACCATATTAAAAAAAAAGTTGAATATCTTTTTAACTACTATAAAAGTACTCACTTTTAGCATTATTGTTCATTTTTCACTTTTTTTAAATGCATTTTTTGAATAAAAACTTTAAACTTAAATACACGTCTAATTTAATATAGTAACTTCCTCGTTTTGCTTAATAAACAAACCTCATGTTTTTGTATTTATAAAATAACGGTAAAGCATCATTGATTCTTTATTCTTCGGGGATGCTTTTTTTAGTAGGTTTTTTAATTCATAGTGAAAAAAAAAATCAAAAACTCCAAGAAAAAAATTAAGTACTTTTGGCCAAAAAAAAGGGGAAATTTCCTATAGTGCAATGGTCGTAAAAATGTAATTTTTGAAAATTTCGGTAACGATATGTATTTTGTTATTGCAAAAAATTCTTTTATGCCTTTATAAGGATGGGTTGTTTTTCGTTCCAAAGACATGTAGACAAAAATGTTTAAAAAAAATCAGTAAAAAACTGAGCACATGTATTTTGTTTTTGTAAATAATTTTTGGTTCCTATACTATAAAAAAAAAAACATGTCATACACACACACACACACTGTTCATGATGCGGTAGTGCAAATTGCCGAGCAACAACAACAAAACTGTCGAGACGCGCTGCGATCAGGCCTGCCATATTTACCGATTTATCGACATTTTGCCGATTTTTTGCCTCTGAATTATCAAAGTGCCGATTTGCCGATTATTTGATTTGCACTTAAAACACGAAAGCTTTTGGTTTGTTTTATATAAATTATTAATTTTGGATAACTTGTTACATAACAAAGAGACAACTAACTGTAAAAGAAGAAATTATTTTTATATCTAAAACAATTCAGTTAAAATTTATTTTCCGATAAGAAAAACGGATTGTTACTTACAAAAGAATAAAGTTAAGCTTAATTAATATTCACTGTCCATGCAAATAATTTAAATCAAATAATTAATTTTGTAGGATTATACGCTATTGAGGATAATACTTGTACATCTTAATGAAAGAAAGTGACGGAAATTAGCAAGCTTTTTTGCAAAAAAAAAAATACAGACTTAAAACGCTCGAATTATTTAGCCTAAAAAACAAAATTTCGATAACCACTGGAAAATAAATCTTTGCAATGAATTTTTTTTTCTTATTTTTATGCCGATATTTAAAGTTATTTAATAAAAACGTCAAATAAAATATGTACATATAATAATAAAAATGAAAAACATGTTTTTATCTTTAAAAACAAAAAGGAATAGTTATATCACTTTTGGAATCGATCTAACGATATCCATCCATTCGGCTGGCTGTCTATGTACCCTTGTATGCAAAGTTCAGGTCGCAATCTTGAAGATTAATTGCTGAACTTTGGTACATAGGTTCTTATTGTCCTAAGGATCCAGTATTGTAAATAATGAGAACTTTAACTTGAATCAGAACTTCATAATATAATTTATTGCCCATGAGTTCCATATAAGGTACACTTTTGAAAAGTTGTCTCTAAATGTTGTGGTGTGGAGTATTAAAGGGTCGGGATTGTCGGACTATACTTTCTTATTTTCTTATAATAGATATTTGTAACCACAAAAAAAATCATTATTTGTTTATAATAGATATTTGTAACCAGTAAAACAAATAATATTTTACAATAGATAGTTAACAAAAATAATTTTTACTTTAATTGGTTACGATAACCAAAATAAAATAAATGTAGCGATAATGGCTTAAAATTCCCACCTGAAAATAAAGAAGTTTTTATCGTCACCTTTTAAAAAAATAATAATAATTATTATTATTATTTTCAGTCCCTTAATTATTTTGTGAATTAAAAAGTGCATTTAAACCAGTTATTTTTCAACGTAAAAATAAAAGGTCAATTTAAACTCTTAAAAAGAGTTTTATTAAGCCGTCACAAGTTAAAACTTTGTTGAGGAACAAAATATCGAATAAAACTCTTAAAACGAGAGTTTTAAAACTTATTTAATTCTTATTAATAAACTTATTTTAAACTTATTAATAAAACTTATTTTATGTAAATTGACACCCAGAGCTTGTCGCTGGTCAGATCACTACAATTTGTAAAACTGTGTTATCTTCAGCCTGCAATTAAATTAATCGCCATTAAAGAAAGAAGAAAAAAAAGTGAGTGAGTGAAGTGTAAAAATAAAAATTAAAAGAGTATTATTATTTGACGGAAAAGTGAATTTTATTATAGACGGAAAAAATAAACTCCTTATAAGAGTTTTATATTACGACAGCGAAATAAAACTCACTCTATAAGGTTTTTTTTTTCTTTTTTTTTCGTTAAAATATGAGTCTTACTGCCTGTTTTTTAAAAATGAAAACTGGCAGTTGGCTATGGAGGTGTCATCGTTTTTTTTAGGTCACCATAGATTCTGAAAGCACTTTATTACGAATCATCAAATTAAATTAAATTAAATTGCAGATTTATTTTTGATGATATGCAGATTTCTTACCAAAACCATCTGGCACCCCTGGTTGAGATCGTATATAAATTTTTATAAGCTCTGTTATTTGCATCAACTCTCCAACAATATTTGAAAATACAACAGATATTGTTAAAATACGATGGTGACAACAGATATTTGTGAGCAAAAAAAAAGGTTATGATATACTCAATCCAACACCATAACCAACTGTTTTTGTTTTTAAGATATGGTGAGTGGACAAAAGCAAAACCATACAATATCAGTTACACTCATTCTCTCATTTATATCAATAATAACAGATACATATCTGGTGTATCTGTTTTGACAATACTTTATGATACACTCGTGCAGGTCTTTAATATAGACTTAAAATATGCAATAAAATATTCAAAATATGCAAAAAAATAAAAATAAAATGGACTAAAAACATAAAAATATCCATATAAAATAGTTTCTCTAATTTAATTAAAAACAAATAAGTCTTTTGTTGCACAAAAAAAAAAAACTAAAAATTGTTTCTAATCACCAAATTCATATAATCAAGAAAACAATTTGTTGATTTTATACATATTCCCAAAATTATAATACTGATTACTAAAAAATTTAAGAATTGAAAATTCTGATTTTTTTTCAATATAAATAATACTTGAAATTTTAATTAAAAATATGATCAAAACACTTCGCCATTTCAAAGAATGTGTTAATTGATTTAATTGAATATAGCGCATTCCTTGTTCTTGGGAGTTGAACAATTCTACAAGTTTAAATTATTTTATGTTAAGCGAAAAATCATTTAAGATTCTGTGTTATTTAATTAATGGTGGCTATTCTTGAAAAGGCGTCGAAGGAGTGAAAACTTAAAACTCTTACGTTAATTTAATTTTAGAAGTGTACAAAAAAAAAAAAAATTTCGTTTTCACGTAAATGTTCACCCTTCAATGCGTTTTCAAGAAATGCTACCAATGTGTTATTTCTCTTAGTTGTTATGAAAAAAGATTATTAAAAAATAAATTACTTGTTCATAAAAACTCTAAAAAAATATCGTCCTATCGACAGTAAAATATAGCCGATGTATCGCTACTGGTGACTTCCCTAATAAATATGATTACTGGAAAAAAAATTTACCTTTGAAGTGGTATAAAAGCTTTTAAAAATAAGATCTTATAAATTAAGAGCCTGGCCCACGATGTCGATGGAATACTTAAGCGAGCGACAGCACGCGCAAATAAGCTGTCGTTGGAAATGCAAGCGAACGATAGTGGTCAACATCGTGGGCTAGGCTGTTAATATTGACAATCTATACCAAAAAAGTTTTTTTGAGGATGACAGGTCAGCCCAACTAAATGTGGTGCCACTCTCAACCATAACTCAGGGATGGACAATAACCATTGTCCGGGAAATATAAATTGTAACAGATTGATATGATTAATTTTTAAGCAATACAATGTTAAAAGTAACAAATTTTTATTAAAATACAACTAGGAACTTTTTGTTTTTTGAGAATATAAATATTTGCTAGTAGTGTTCAACAAATTCGTGGAATCCTGATTTTCTTTGGTTCATTTTTTTTTAAACGTATTTGGGAAATCTTTCTTACTTTGTGGCAAATATTTCAGTTTTTCATATGTTTTGGGGTACTTAAATTAAATCCTTTTTTGTACAATGGAAAAAGTTGGGGGAAATTGAAACAAAAGCTTATTTCTTGTCTCTTTTAAGATGTACTTATTTATAAGATGATAGGAAAAAAGTCCTGTTGTCTATAATTCGTTAATATGATTGCACAAATATGTTAAAGAATTTAAATATTATAAATACTGGGGATCTTAATTTTTAATTTTGTTTTTTGGAAATAACCAAAATGAAATGTTTTGTTTAGTATTCTAAATGTTCTTTGTGATTGCTATTTCAACTGTTCTATGTAGAGAAAAATGTTCAATATAACAAAAAATTTAATAAACAAAATAGGTATAGATTGAGCTATAGCCGGACTTTACAAAGGCCTAGTTTAGCTTTGTCAGGTTCACAAAAAATGGCCAATTATGTTAAGTACAAATATAATATATAAGTACTAGGGTATTCATGATTAATTACTACCTAATTAGCTGATCGGTTAATTTAAAATTCGCTTTTTTCGATTAACGATTAAACCGGTTAATTTCAGTCGATTAAACGATGTAACAAAATTTTTAACTTTTTGTAGTTTTATAACATATTTTGTTATGTTTTTAATTATTTGTTTCGTCTCATAAACAAAAGGTATTTGTTTAGAAAATATTTTTTTATACAAACAAAGAAGATGTGCAGTGATCTTCATTTTAAATAGGTTATTGCTGTCAACAGCTTTTTGTTTCATGTACTTTTTATATGTAAGTGTTTAGCAGTTTGTTTCTTTATCTTCTCATATCAATCTTTTAGCAGAATAAACCGAAACAATTAGAAGATTTAAACATTTTTTTAAAATTAAAACAGTTCTCTAATGGCATAATGGAAGATTTAATACGTTCAGAGAAATCCAGGGAAAGGACTGAGAAATCCAGGAAAAGGACTGAGAAATCCAGGAAAAGGACTGAGATATTCTGTTTTATGGGTTGCTCTCGATTTTTTCCACATTAACGATAAGTGAAAGAATGTTTTCCAAGACAAGTCAAGTTTTTTGCTAAAGAAAAGAATCGGCTAAATCGTTAACATTTAAGCCAAATTATTTTTCTAAAAAATTATTTTTTAAGGTCTCCTTAAACTATTGAAATAGAGTTGAACCTTTTTTTTTTTTTTTTTTTTTTTTTTTTTCGTTATTTATTTATTGAATCTTCATATATTTAATATGAACTAACAATAATTTATCAAATCTTAACCTAATACTTTATTTATGTCCTGCCAGTGCCAGACAAAAATTTTCTTCATCACGGGTTCACTTATATAGGTGTTTATCTCTCATCTAGTTGGGTAAGTGCTGCAGTGTCTCTTCTCCTTAAGCGAGTGTGGCCGCCATGATTTAAAATATTTCGAGCTAAAGGATTTGGGTGTTGTTCAAGTCTTTTTAAATATTTTACTGCATATTTTGTAATCATAGTTTTTACTAATGGCACGTTGAGATCCTTATGAATGTTTGAGTTTTTAACATACCAGGGGGCGGCTGTGATTATACGAAGAAGTTTATTTTGGCGCCTTTGAATTTTTTCGATATTAGAGGCCGAGGCAGTGCCCCATAGTTGAATACCGTAGCACCAGATAGGCTTTAAGATAGAGTTGTAAAGTAGAAGCTTGCAATCGAGTCTAAGAACAGAATTTCTTCCAATAAGCCAATGAATTTGGATGGCTTTTAGTTTCATTTGAGTTAATTTTGCCTCTATATGGCATTTCCACGTTAATCGCCGATCCAGATGTATACCGAGATATTTTACATGCGAATGTTGAGGAATAATTTGATTATTGATTGTAATAGGGGGGCAAGATTCCCGGCGCAGGGTGAATGTTATATGTACGCATTTTTGCTCATTGACCATTATCCTCCATTGTCTTAGCCATATTTCTAGTTGAAATATATGATGCTGTAGGTAACGAGATGCTTCATAACGGTTTTCGTGGACGCTTAGAAAAGCTGTGTCGTCTGCAAATGTTGAAGTTTGGGTGTAGTTGTTTGTTGGCATGTCCGAAGTATAAATTAAGTATAATAGAGGGCCCAGGATGCTGCCCTGTGGGACTCCAGCGCCAATCGGCTGAGGTGAACTTAAGGAATTTCCTTCTTTAATAATAAATTGACGACCGACTAAGTAGCTTTCTAACAGTTTGTGTGTGTTTGCTGGTAAATTTTGCTTCAATTTGTGTAATAAGCCTTCATGCCAGACTTTGTCAAAAGCTTGCGAAACATCGATGAAGAGTGCTGAGCAATATTTTTTTTCTTCAAATGTTTTTCTTATGACATTTACTATTCGATGAGCTTGTTCAATTGTGCTGTGTTTTCTTCTAAATCCGAATTGATGGTTTGGAATACATCTATTTTCACTTAAAATCGGTGTTAATTTTGAAACTAATAATTTCTCAAATAGCTTTGACATATTTGATAATAAGCTAATAGGCCTATAACACTCAACTTTCGTATGATCTTTACCTGGCTTTGGTATCATGGTAACTAAGGAAACCTTCCATTTTTGAGGAAAGTATTCAAGGCGTAAAATAGCATTAAAAATAAAAAGAATAATTTTCTTTGCTACGCGAGGTAGCTCTAATAGCATTTTATTGCTGATCTTATCAATGCCAGGTGCCTTCTTAGTGTTTAAGTCACATATAACCTTTTCGATTTCTCTCATCTCAAATCTTAGGGGAATAGCTGCTCTAGCAGCAACAGGTGGTAAATCGACCGCAATATTGTGAGATATATTGGGTGTAAATACGTTTTTCAAGTGACTTACAAACAGATTTCTTTTTTCAACATCATTTCTTGCCCAACTTCCATTCAAGTTTCTTAATGGTGGTTTAGAGACAACTGGCCTTTTGAGGTTTCTAGCTGCACGCCATAATGAGTAGTCCGATTGTGGAGTTGCATCAAGTTCCTTAAGATATTTTTCCAGAGAAGCCGTTTTCTGAGTCTGCAATAACTTTCTTAATCTTTTTGTACACTCTTTTAGCAAGTTCTTAAGTTGAGGAGATCTGAGCAATTGCCCCTCTCTTCGTGCCCTCCTTTTTTCAGACAAGAGACGCTCGACATCTGTGGAATATATTTTAATAGTTTTTGTTTTTTTGGGGGCAATATTGGAATGTTGAACAGCTAGTTTCAGAAAACTGTCAAAATTATCAATAGAGCGATCTACATACTCCGGTGTACTGAGCGGAATATTTTCTGTGCAATGGGCACTGAGATATTTTTTATATTTTAACCAATTTATTTGTGTGGCTGACGTCGCTAGGTAACCAGTCGGAGATACAATTCTATTGGGGTTCATTATAGTAACAATTGTAGGTGTGTGGTCGGAAGATAATTCTAGGGAAGCTTCAACGTGAATCGTTTCTGTGGGGATGTTTTTAACCACGCCAAAATCGATGACATCTGGAATTTTTTGCGGGTCAGCAGGCCAATATGTTGGTTGGCCGCTCGCGACAACATTTAAATTCATTTTAGAGATTGTATTAAACAAAACACGACCCTTTGGTGTTATTAGTCGTGACCCCCAGAAGGTATGTTTAGCGTTATAATCGCCAGCGGCCAGGAAACAGGGTCCTAGTGATTTATAATATTCACAATATTGGCTTTCTGATATTGAAAATCTAGGTGGAGAGTATAAAGATGAGATTACAATGCTACGATTCAGCTCTTCAACACAAATGTTCGTTGCTTGGAGATAATCCTCACGATGATCACACATTAGGTAGTGTTTGACTCGATTTTTTATCAAAATGGCAGAACCACCACAAGCTCTATCTCGAGGGTCCTTTGTATCATATAGTATATAACCATTGATGTTAAACGTATTTCTTGAGGTCAAATGAGTTTCAGAAACCATCATGACATCAATTTGTTTATTTTGAACCTGGAAAAAAAGAAAATTTTTTGCATCGATTAAAATTATTGTGCATTGATTAACATTGATGTACTCTATTATCCGGGATTATTTTTTAGCAATCAAACACAGTGGGCATAAAACAAAAAAGGGCAATTCCCTTGTTTGCATACCATGATTCGAAAGAATTTGTGCAAATACATATTAAGATTAGAAATTTGAGAAGTGTGGATTGTTGTGTTTATTTTTAAATTGGTATCCGTATCAGCGGTAAAAAGACAAAGAAAAGTAATAGCAATTAAAATCAAAGTTGGTACTCAATAAACCGGCAAAATTAGTTATCCATAATGCTCCCGGTCCCGAATTATCCTACAGTTTATTTTTTAATTAAAACATAATATTTTTGTATTAATTAAAAAATTTGTTTTACATATTTATGAATTGTTTCATTTGTTTGCTCGTTTTAGTACAAGACCTGTTATGTTTGTTATGTTATTGTTTTTTTACTAATAATTTATTAGTATAATATAATATTTATATTTATTGAAATTACTTAATTTATGAAAAAAACTTTGTTAACCGGTTAACCGATCAATTACAAAATTAACCGATTATTAACCAATTAAGCCAAAATCTCGGTTAATTAATCGGGCGATTAAGCGATTAAAGCGAAAGCCCGATTAAATGAATACCCTAATAAGAACTTTCATTTTGAATTAAATATTTACGACCTTATTTATAAAAAATAAATAAGGCTTATGAAACGGATTTTGTTTTATAAACCTTTTATAAACCTGTTTTATTTTTTATAACTAAGGGCGTTAGTATATACCGGCCTACGAATTAGAACTATGACTTGTCTTCAAAGTGAATCATATTTGGGACTTATCTCTATTAAAAAATGATCGCCGACTGAAACCCTTACTGCCTGGCCCACATTTTTGACAAGAACATTTCTTTGGTATATTTATATAACAAAAAATTATAAAAAACTAAAATTTGTTTTTTTGTCAATGTAAATGGGCGAAAGAAATGTTCTTGTATACATTGTGTACCAGGCAATAAATTGATTTAAAAATTATAATTGGTGCTTTAATTTAACTATATAAAGGCACGAGAATGGGATATAAGAGATACAATTTGATTAAAGAAAAGCTCCTGGGTGAAGTATATTAAAGGACATGCCATTGAAGCTCTAACTCATCTATTTAAAGCCCCACTATTGAAGCGTTTATTTGACTGCAGAAAGGCATGAGAATGGAACTGTATCCTTGTCTAAGATTAGAGATATAACCTAATTGAGGAAGAGCTCCTGATTGATTTTAATGTACTAAACATTGAAGCTATATCCATACATTAAAATAATCACCATTTGAGCTTTCACTTGACTTTTAAAAGGTACAAGAATGGAACTGAATGCTGATTATAGTTAGACCTACGATTAGAGATGTAACCCGATTAGAGAAGAGCTCCTGATTAAAATATATTAAAGGACCTAAGATTAAAGATATAACCAATCTATTAAAAAAAGCCACCGTTTCAGCTAAAACTTATATTTAGAGAGAACTACGATTGGAGTTGTAGTTAAGCTGGAAAAAAGAATAAGTAAGAAACTGTTTAAAAACTCACAATTATAAATAACATGTGACTACACAGAAAAAATAAAAAGTTGTCTCTTATCAAGAAATTTCATAGAATCAAGCAAACACTTTGTTGATTTTGCTTCCATTAAGAAAATGATTATATTGATTGCTTAAAATTTAAAAAATTGAATATTGTGAATATTTTTTTTTTAATAAACGATTTCTAATTTTAATTGAAAACAACTATCAAAAAACTTTGCAATTTCCTACAAAGTGTTAATTGATTTATAATTAAATATAGCTCAGGTTTTGACAATTCCCAACTACAATTCTTTAAACTTTAAATTAATTTATTATAACCGAAAAAATTAAGTAAGATTTTTTGTTATTTAATTAATAGTTTTATTAAAATTTTATTTTTAAACAACTACATATAATGTTAAATAAATCAAAATTATATTTAAAATTTTTTTTTAACTAAAAAAAATAATTTATTCAATTATCACAATAACTAAATTGAAATACTTTTCAAACAATTTTTTTAATTGATAAAAAACTACCAAAAAAAATTTTCTGTGTATAGAAACCCCTTAGAAAAGAAAAAAACCAAATAGTTTTCCTCAAATTTTTCAAAATATTCTCTGTATAAATCTTTTGGTTCTATTTGAAAAGAAATCGTTTAAACGTATAAGTAAAATTCATTAAGAAATATTCATTATACGCCACATATGTGCAAAAATATTTTGCATATTAAAATAATTTTACTCTGAAACAAACATGTTAATTTTTTCCTTCTTGCTACATTAAAGCCCTTGTCATTTAATTTTTTTTTCTCTTTTAAAGTGAAATATGTTAAAAAAAAACCATCGTGTTTACACTATCAAAGGTCAAATCTTCATACACATAAAAAACAAGCTGACAAATGTAACCGAAGAACAGAAAAAAATAAAAAAAAAAATTACTATAAAAGGCAGATTTCTTTTAAGCCCTAAAATTGTTAAACTTAACAAAAAATTTAACAAAACAAACCGCAGGTGTCAAATGACAGCTAATCCTGTACATATTTTAGCCATTTTGTAATTTCAAGTATTTCACCAAAAGCTTATCACAAAAAGGACATCAGGTGTTTGGTCCCTTTTTGTTGCTGCCTTGGGTTTCTTGATGGAAGGATAACAAAAAAAAAAAAAAAAAAAAAAATACAAGAAACGGTTTAAACATTTTAATGAAAATGTTATAAAACACTTTACAGTTAATTGGATTTTCGTAAGCATTTAAATAAGAGGATGAAGGATATAAATGAATAAACTAAATGATGATTATCTTTGGCATATGATATGTTAAGAGAATTTTACAATTTATGGTGGAAATTTTCGTTGAGTTGCAGCGAATTAATAGCTCGCTAAATTTGATATAGTCAAAATCATACGTTACTTTTGAAATAAATCTCTCCTTTCTTCAAACGGGATTTAAGTATAATATTGTGTACCAAAATGTACATCTAGAGCCTTGAATAAGTCCCTTAGGAATCTTACGCGATAGCATCAAATCAAATATTATTTGGTCGGGAGTCATGTCCCCCAATTAAAATCAATAATCAATAATCGATTTAAAAAGTGATTTTGAGTCGATCGGTATAGTTGATATAGAACCAATATTTTAAGTGTTACATACATCAGCACAAACCCATAATACCATCTCCACTATAGTTTCGCGAGTGTAAATATTAAATTACAAAACAAACGTAGAAAAACAGAACAAAAACAAAATTTTAACAATTTGCGGTAAAAGTTTTGTGTTTATTTTAATGCAGCCTCAATAAAAGAATAGAAAAATTAACCAAACTACAACCAGCAGAAGAGTTCTACCAGGCCACTTATGAAAATTATTTTCCCTCCAATTTAGGCAAATACCGGGGACTTAAATAAATGTTTAAAATATGTTAATTTTTCATTACATTCAAAAGCCCACAGGCACCGAGTTGGGGGTACAAATGCCAAGGAAGATTTCATTATGCCAAATTAAGTGAAAATTTAAATTTTTATCTTCCAAAGCGTTAATGGTCAAATATGCATGAATTGTAAGAGCTACTCAGTGGCTTTGATTAAGAGGCTGCATGTTTAAAAATTTAAATCCATTCGCTGTCGCTTCTAGTGGAAGACAAAAAAAAAAACACAATTGAGTTTTGAGAGCTTATTTTAATTTAAAATTTGCATAATTTGTTTTTTATGAAAATACCAGCCCAAGTAGAGATGTGGTAATAAAAAAGAGGTTATATATTATTTTAATGCTGATCCAAGAGGAATTATGTTTAAGTGATTTCTTTTTTATTTTGATACCATTTTTATTACTGCCTTTTTGAGATTTCGTATTTTATTAGTAACTAAATTGAACTTAATTAAATTAATTTATTTAAGTTTTTTAAAATAATAATCATGTTGTAAAAAAGTTTAAGTGGATAGTGCCAAAAACGGGAAATAATACGAGTGTTAAATATTAAAGTTTCACTGCATTTTATCAGTTTAAAGTTGTTAATTGGGAATATACATGTATTATAAGGGAGGGGTATTTATTTTTACCTTGGATTATCCTAAATAAATTATCGCGGCAGAGTGCAAAAATCAAAATGATTGAATAATTATTGTTGTAACGATTCAAACATTTAAGTGGGAGTTGATTTAGTGAGTTCTAAGCATTTCATAACTTAAAAGTGTAGTTGCTTATTCCTAGAAAAATCGTTTCCTTATTGATTTATTTTGTATTGGCCAGTAAAATGAACTGGAAGATGAACACCAGGACTACTAAGTCGGCAACTGTTTTATACTGTTGCAAAAGAGCCATTGACCTAAACTGGGGAATCAAGCCGGAGAATGTATACTGGCTATACGAATGTGTCATTAAACCCATTCTTTTCTACGGGGCAGCTGTTTGGTGGCCGGCCCTCAAGGTGAAAAGTCATCAAGCCAGGTTTGAACGTACAATGAGAATGGTGGCGATAGCGGTAAAAGGTGCCTTAGAAACACCCCCTCTAAGGCATTGTTAACGATCTTGAACTGGTTACCACCAGACATTTTGGCGAAAAAGACTAGAGCATGGCATTACAATATCAGACATGCTAAAATTGTGTTTGAGATAAAAAAAACACATGGACGTTGGTTATGTAACACCTGAGCCAATCTTTGATCGTGGCTTCACCATAAGCATTTTGGATAACGTGGTTCACTATGATGATCTACAAATTCCCGCGAATGCGATTCAGATGTTTACTGACGGATCTAAGACGCTGTATGGTGTCGGTTCTGGCATATACTCCGAGCAGCTAAACTAGAATATTCCTATAATGCTGCCGGATCACTGCAGTGTCATTCAGGCCGACACAATGGCCATCTAGACAGCCGCGAGACACATTCTGTACGGTGAAATATCTGACAGGAATATTCACATTATTACCGATAGAAAGGTGGCCATAAGATCACTGGGGATTGTGGTCATCACATTAAGAATTGCCCAATGCCGGATGTCTCTGGAGGAGATAGCGAGACATTTAGTGTTACCCTTAAGTGGGTCCCCGGACACAGGGACATACATGGAAACTGTATGGCGGACTCTTTGACACATACAGACACCAATTTGAATCAAAACGGTTCAACATATGATATAGGTGTTTCGCTCCCATGGAGTAAGCAACTTATTGCACAAAAGTTGCATCTTATTGCCGGTCAGAGATGGCTTGATGAAACCCTCTGTGGGGAAACCAGAAAAAATTTGACCATCATAGATGAAAAAAAGACTAGGTGGGCATTACAGCTGTTCAGACGTCACTTTAGAAACACTATTGCGGTTATAACTGGCCACTGGCCCATTGGAACAAAGGCTAGTGCTCCCTTACAATGACCTATGTAGAAGGTGCGGTGGTGACGAGGACAAGGGAGAGTCAACGGAACATCTTTTGTGCCAATATCCGGCTTTCGGAGATCTAAACTATTTGGTCGAAGTATCCTTGGAGACAAAACGTGTCGCTCTAATATTGATCTAAACAGGATCCACTCCTTTATTGAGTCGCCTGTATGAAAGAGTGAGAATATTAGCAGCCAGATAATGTAGCACCCTGGATGCAGATGGTGTGACATGATAACACAACGGGAGCTAATTAACGGACCCACTTGAGCTGTGCTCGCTTTCGGCTGTCAATGGAACCTAACCTAACCTTAATTCTTTTAATTAAAATATCACACTGTACGATTCTAGGTAATATAAAAGAAAACAACATTTTAGCCCTTTCAAAAAATAGGTTAAGTTTTTAAGAATTTCTAATTATAGTACTAGTTCGATATGCAAAGGTCGTCGCACAGTGGCGCCATTTGAGTTTTTTCGTTGCAAAAATCATATCTTTTGAACCGAATAAGATAATTGAACAGTTTAAACAGCATATGATAGATAACTGTTCAGCCTATGAAATGAAAGGGTGCTACGCTTTGTAGGGGCCTACTTATGGGTTATCAAAGTTAAAATTAGTAGAAAAATCAATTTTATTTTATTAAATTATTTTTACATTTTTAGATTGTTTTTATTTTTTTTTCTTTATGGTTTTATGTTTTAAATTATTACCCAACAAATTAAAAAAAAAATAATTTTTTTTTTAAATTTATTTTTTCAATTTTCTGTAAAATATTCATCACAATTCGTAAGAGAAGGTATATCTAAAAGATATACCTAAAAGATATACCTAAAAGATATACCTTCTCTTACACTATAATTATTTTGTAACTCTATTCGTGACTTCACATGCCGCAGGGAAGAAATAAGTGGATCGGAAGATGCTGCCAACATGTTGAAGAGGTCCTCATTTTGCCTTACCCTTGATGCTTTGAATGTGTTCTGAAATCTATACTTTTTATAAAATTTTTTAAGAGACTCCTGTGCTTCTTCAGAAAGCTCTCCAATTGGCAAAGACTGGTACTCAATTATAGCTTTGCCATGCGCCAATATTTTATGGACGGTCGGGCTCAACTTCTTCTGTGGATACATTTCTGCTAAAAGAGATGCAGTTTTCGACGCATATTTTCCATATTTTGTAGAATTGACATTTTCTTTGCAGTTTAAAACATCCAAGATCGTTCCCAATCTTTTCACTATTTGATTGTCAATTCCAGTGATTCTAGTTACTGCCTCATCATTTTAAAAAAATCTCCTAGAAGTGTTTCCATCGTTTGAGTTACCGTATCCGTGCTTGGGACAGTCTACTTTTAGTCCAACTTGTTTAAAAAAAGCATCCTGTATTTGCTTCTTTCTGATCTTTTCCTTATCCTTTATTGATGTATTTTCATCGAAGTTTTCCTCCTCTTGTGGTAGGGTATACGCCAGTTTTAGCAAGAATTCCATACACCTTATCCTTGCGTGCAATGGTGACATTCCATATTCGTAATTCTCATCATTTGTAGAATCGTTTAAATTACCAAAGTTCTTCTGACTCTATTTGCAAATCGGGCATGACATTGTTGAGGTTGTTCCTGTCAGTTCGTTTACGACTTTTCCGTCAACCATGGTCAGGTGGAACTCGTAATTGCATTCAATATATTTTCCTTCTCCAATTTGCAGCTTTGTAGGCTTAATCTTGCTTATTTGTTCTTCAATGTCCTTTACCGTGGTCCTTATGAGTTCTGCCGATTCCTATGCAAACTGAAACATTATTGGTCGGCAATAATGCACTGATGACGGACGTGGATTTTTCCAGTGTAGGGAAACATCAGATTTTAGCCGCGAAGGTAGGCTAGCTGGTAGTGAGCTAGTCTATCAGTACCGGGGTTGCGGGTTCGATTCCCGCCAGAGACTCTGGTCTCCTGCAGACAAGCAAAAAAAAAAGCTTCGCGGGATTTAGTGTAGGAATAATTAAAAAAAAAAAAAAAAAAATAAACATATTTCCGTCCGATATTGTAGCGTCATCGGAAGATATCCTTTGCTTATAAACGCTTTGTACGGCTGATCCATCGCAGCCCCATTTGCTGATCAATGTCAACTTCTCAGGAAGAATTTTCACCTCATTTTCAGGAAGACTCTCCACAACCGTTTTGCTGTATGGCCCATGAGATCCTGCAGATTGGCTTTCGCAGGGACTTCCGTAAACTCCGTATGCAGTGGTCGTGAATTTATTTTGGCTTGCGTAATATGCTTGTATCCGGGTAAAACGTCAGCGCCGTGTCGCGTTAAAGATGCCCGCAGTTTCTCATATTTCTCTTTGGAAAGTTATAAGTCCATAAACAAGGCCAAGGCTTCTTCGGAACCATACTTTTTAATGTGTGCGTTTGTGGTCGTGGGAATGCTTTCCTTAATCCTTTTTAGTCGCAGTGGGCTTGCATCAGCAACAGATTCCTTTTGCTTCTCTTGTTGATGTGGTGGGTTTATCTACTGCCAATACATCCAGGATGGTGTCTTCATTAAGCCAGTCCTCGTATTTGGAGTTGAAGTTCTGAATGGTGTGATTAGATTTCACCCATTTCGCCTTAATATTTGCATATATCAGATAAAAATTATTTTTTATAATTTCGCTTCTCTCAATATTTCCGTATAAGCTATCAAGTTCTTCTAAAGCAGCTTCAGTGAAAAACTTTGGTGTGGTTGACTTTCTAAACAGTTCAAATAATTTTAAATTGTTCAACGCCATGTTTTCAGTACTTAAATTGTTTAATGGTTTCAGTAATTGTTGCGCCAACCTTAAGTCGTAGACTAATACAGGCATTATTTTGCAATATATAGGCTTATGCTACCATGCCTAAAAATTTACCTGTTCCCTGCATACATATGGATTTAGGCTGAATATTGCAATTCTGATATTATGCACGTGTCCAAATAAGATTTGTGCCTACCTGTAGGGACCATAAGTCAATATTGTTCTTGACCATTTGTACGAAAAAGTATTGTTTAAGTGAGGTACGTACCTGTTAATTTCAATGAGTAGTTTTTTTCAAACTATTAGATCAAACTACTGTTTGATCTAATGTTGGATGGACGCCATACAATTTCTGCAACCATGTCTTTTTAACCTTTTTTACCTCTAGAAGCCAAACGGGCATGTACGGGCAGATAAAACCTTTTGAATTATGTAAAGAAATAATCAAAGAACAGGTTTTGCAAATATGGCAAATATAGAAAAATATAGATTTTTTTTATTTTCCGTCAAAGTTGAAAAATAGTGAAAAAGACGGATAGTTTTTATATAGTGATTTACCAGGAGAAACACAAAGCAAACAGTTAATTTTTTTTTTATCATTATACATTTAATAAATACATCAATCAATACAAACAAAAAATAAGGCGATTCGTTACCTATTTTTCGTGATATTACACCTGAAATCGCGACAAATTGACTAAAAATTGTGTGTTTTTTTGAAAACCGAAAGTCGGTCAACTTTGAACGGTTATATCTTCTAAACTAAAATGTGATATTATTAAGAAAGGCATATTTGAAATCGTTGAAAAGTTTCCTATAACATGAGTTTATTCAAAACTTCGTCGGCGCTCATGAAAATTTTGATTTTTGCAACCTCGTTTGCTCTACGGGCGCCACTGTGCGTCGTCGAGGTTTTTGGTTTTCTTTTTAGAGGCTGTGCAATTAGCGATTCGGTAGCAATTTGAGTTTCAAGTGATTGGTGATAAAACTGCTATCTGCGCGTCCAATCCCACGGTGCAGCCATGATTAAGCGTCCAAAAACCATTCAGGATACATGACAGAGGCGCCTTCTTACTCTAGCTAGCTTGAAGCGGATGCAACAAAGTCATTGGCCCGGAGAGTACTTCGCAATAGACTGGAAGTAGTAAGATGCTTGGACTTTTCACAAAGAAATCGTCCTTACCACTTCCAAGTAAGTAAAAATCAGAAACTTTCAACCTTTGTAAAGAGCCTCATTCAACATGCTCTATGCTCCACCGGAGAGAACATTATATTTATATATTAAGAATTTGTATAGAAAATGCAGCGGTAAAACAAGGTTTGGTTCAGAAAATCTTCATGGTAACAATTAGGTGTACCACCTTGTTAAAAGGTACATGTATAAAATGTCTTGTCGACCCTGTAATAATGCAATTTTTTATTTGACGATAACAAAACACAAAATTGGACCGCCGTTTTTGACAGCTGACAAAAAGTTTGTTCTCCTAAATATAAAAAAAATATGTACAAAAAATAAAAAGTTTGTTCTTCAAAATATAAAAAAAATATACATACATAAACCAAAATTTGTTAATAGATTGACATAAAATAAATGAACAAAATGAATGACGAAATTCCAATTTATTAAATTTATTTTTTATAAAATATGTAAACAAGAAAATACCTTTGCCAGATTGCAGATTTATTAACATCAAGTTTTTAATACTTCTTGATTTGACGTTTTTTTTTCAAAAACAATTTTATAACAGCGAATCCACTTAAATTTTATATCAATGACAACCTTTCAATAACAATGTAATGCTTTCTTATGTTTTTACTATTAATAGAAAAAATAACTATTAAAATTTTAAATTTTAATGTCCTGATTTAAGGCGATTTATTCCCAACTTCGTCTGGTAAACCTATATATAAACAGAAGCCATCTTTTTACAGGACATTATCAACACTGTCGATTTATACGGGGCGTAAAGTGCAATGCCTTATGCCATTAGTGTTTTTTTAGAATAAAACATGCTACCTTTTAAGAGAGCAAAACATTTTTAAGAAACGAACACTAAATTGCATTTTTTTAAATAAAATGTGACATTTTTTGTAGAAAAGAAAACACCATTACACTCTCAGACCGTGAATATCCATTGCTTAGAGGGAAAAGAAACAAAGGGATGATCGGAGACCCTGGGTACACATATGTGTTCCTTAACTTTTTACAAGTTTAAAGATTAGCGACATCGTGTGATCATTACTAATAGTTTTATTACTTGCTTTAAGCTACTGGGCTTCACAAAAATATCAATAGATGGTGGTGCTTAGAGATTTTAGCCACTATTTTTGCATTTAAATTTTACAGTTTGAAAAAACTATACTACTATGGATATTGTTCCTCACTAACTAATCATGAAGACTTGAAGTACACATATGGGCACCTCCTTTTCTACCACTTTAAATAAAAAAATTTAAAAAAATAATAAAAACCTAAATTTACACCTCATAAGAAAAGAAAAAATAGCGAAAAAACCTTTTACTCAATCGTTTCACGTTCGGATATTAAGAGGTTAAAGGATGTAGAATATGAAAAGTTTTAACTTTCCCTCTTCCAAACTGCCCATCGTGTAGGCATCTTATACCTATGATGAAACCTTTGATGCACGGAAGTTTGCACACTGCAATATCTCTTATATAATCGTTGAAATAGCTGCCTAAACATTAAGTCTTGAGTGCTTAACCGAGGAGAATAGCCGAAAATATAGTCAAAAGTCTCAAGTTTCCATGCACAATCTGGTAAACTCTGAGATGCAACTACCAATTTGATACTACATATACATAATGAACCAATCTTGTGTAATTGCACTGATTGTGATTCTCAGAATACGCCTGCTCAGCCGAAGCAGTGTCAATTGTAAGGTAAATACAGATTTCTATAAATCAAGTACATAATGCCTAATTCAAGTACGGATTATTAAGTGCACCGTACTAAAAATGATCCGATAACGGTGTTACCTTAAGTAAAAGTGAGATACAAGTTCGGAAATTTCTAAGTTGGTTTAATCCCGAATTCGTACTGGAAATACCCCATTTTTAGACAGAAGAGCTCTCAATTTTAAAACACCAGCAGCATAATCGATATGGGTTTCGTAATCATTCTTCTTCGAAAATTTTATATATTTTTGCCTTCTATTTTACTTTTAAAACATCAAATGTACGTTTTCCTTCCTGAAGTGTTGTTGTTGTTTCTACACAAAACAATGCAAATCGTTTTTTATCTAATTTTGTAGGATTGTTATTGCAACAACAAACTTTTACCAACACACGCATACATATTGCCATCATCTTCGAAAGTAGTCCCATTTTGGATTGTTTCAAGTACTTTTTGGTATTATTTGTGCTTAAATGTTTAAGTAAGACTCGACCATAAAGAAAGTGGAAAAAACTAAAATTTAGTACGAATTTCTTTCTTTCTGTTAGACTGCGTTAACTTCAAACCATTGTGCCTAGGCGACTGACATTTGTTCCCACTACCATTGTTCTTTCCTTATATAAACTCCCTTACGACACTATAATATTGGCTCAAAGTTGAATAAGACTTACCAGACTGCTTAATTTAACCCTTTCAGACCGTGATGCATCGATTGTGCGGGTGCTTTTCCGTCTTAATATTTTCGCTTCTATTTGAACAATGTCAAACAGACCAGCATTCATCGATTGCGTTCGAAATGAGCCACAGAAGTGAGTTGTGTTTTGAATTGCAATAGTACTTATCGTTAACAAATAGTAAAGTGTGCATATTTTAACCAAAAAAAATGATAAATTTTAATGTTTCAAACCAATTGAAGTCATTTGATCCAACAAAAATGCTTTCTAGGTAAAAATTTTAACGAGATGCTTTAATTGTGTGTGTCCTGAAAAACCTTGAAGGATATAAAAACGGTAAAAACTAAACATTGATTATATTTTCATACGATATAGAGACCATATATTCCAAAAATGATGAAAAAATTCCCAGTAGTTTAGCGTCAGGTCTGAAAGGGATAATACTGTGCCTTGACGTGTATCTTCATCAGTAATTTCATTTTCCTTGACGTTGCAATGTCCATAAACTCAAAATAGCTTGATAAATTACTTTTTCACTGACATCTTAGAATTGACAGTAAAGAATACATACCCCTTCTTCAGTTTAAAAGTAGGGATGTAATGATACGCCTTTTTGCCGATACGATACCGATACTGAAAAACAAATTCCAAATTTAAATTTAGGGTAAAATAAATAAAACTCAAGAAGAGAAATTTTTTAATAATACAAAATTACAGTGTAAGAGATTATTATTATTTAAAATTGATTTTAATACGGTTTTAAAAACAACGAAATGAATTAAAAGTCCGGGTAAAGTTAATTTATTTTTTAAACAAAAAGACCGTGTAAGAGATTATTAATATTTAAAATTAATGTAAATAAGATTTTTGTTTTAAAAACAAAGTATTCTCAACTTTTGCGGAGATAATTTCGCAATTCCGTTTGAAGCAGACCAGCAGTAAAAAACGTCTCTCAGATGTGACTGAACTTATTTGACAACTTTAGTATTAGTAGTCTTAAATTTACAGTATAATATTTAATAGCGCCAGTAAACAATCGGATCTGCGTCTCTTATTAATTAAATTTCTAGACTTCTAATTTAGCTGAACCACAGCTTAGGATTGGCAGAGGATCATTTTTCTCCGAATTTTATTTAAGATTTTCACAAGCGCTTGAAAAGTCAGTTCATGTCGACTTATCAGAACTTTTTCTAGGTGTAGGTGTGGCCGTGTTTTCAACACCATCAGAATGAAGAGTCATGTTGAGAAGCTCAATAAGACGTTTTTCGATCTATTGTCTTTGAAATTTTCTATTTTTGTATCGAAGGTAGAGAACTGTAGATAAACAATAGATTTCATTATTCTCTACACCTTAAAATCTTTCATTCAGAGCTAATGATACGTAAATCGCCAATTTTTGACAATCTGAACTATTCTGCATCTCAGTTGTGTTTTCTAATAGTGTTCAAAGACTGTTAACTATCGAAATAGCTTCAGAAAATGTAGCAGTGGATTTGCTTATGGATTTTGTGGTCTCTTTGAAGTTACCCAAAATTTGTAGCGAAATTATTTTTATTTTCACAAAAATCATTAAAAATTAGCAGAAAATTATTAAAACGTACAATTACATACAAGATTTATAAATGGGAAAACGGTTTACCATTATGGTGCAAAGCGAACGGCTAAGCGTTCATTGCGTTTATGCAGGTGACGTGAAGTATCGCCGGTATATCGATATCGGTATTCGTTACATCTCTATTTTAGAGATCCTGTCCAAGAATCTATATCTGGGATAACTAAAGCAGCTGTCATTGCTCTAATTTGCCAACAGGTTTTCAAACAGTTTTTATTGCTCAAACATAAACCAAACTTTTTAACTCTTTCAGGTTTGCTGGTTGTCTATCTAAGCACATATTCTAGATGTTTTAAACATACACCAAAAAATTTAACTTTTTAAACAAAATTAAAATCAGTAATTTGTACTGTAATTATTGAGTTATTTTTCAACATTTAAAATTCAAGCAAACAAAAATACTACCAAAATGATTATTTTGATTACTAAAAATTGTAAAAAATTTTAAATTGTGAATATTTTTTTCAATAAATGATATTTGTAATTTTAATTAAAAAATGCTCAAAAATCTTTGCCGTTTGAAACAATGTGTTAATTGATTTAATTAAATATTGCTCAGGTTTTGACAATTCCCAACAACAATTCTTTAAGTTTAAATTATTTTATTTTAAACGAAAAAATCAATTAGAATTTTTTGTTATTTAATTAATATTTTAATTAAAAATTTATTTCAAAACAACTAAAATATAATCAAAATGTTAATTTAATCAAAATTATATTTTTAATTTTCTTTCAACAAAAAAACAAAAAAAAATTGATTCAGTTATCACATTAATTAAATTGATATGCCTTTTCAAACAATTATTAATTGATAAAAAGCTACCGATAATTTTTTCTGTAAGCAGAAATGAATTTGAAACTTCTAAAAATAATAACAAATTTATAACTTTTTTTAACTTGTTACTTTATTATTACCGTTATTTAGCTTTAGAAAAAGTCTAACCCTGCCAGAAATTTGTGTCAATTGCTCTTAAAGCACTTATCCTGTGACCAGTGAACACAATTTTATAATTAAAAGGAACGAATTGTGATAGGTGAAAACAAGACCTATCACTTAACTGGTGATAATGTGTTAAGAGTGTAGTTGGTCCAGAGGAAATGTAATTGGCACAAAACTTTTCATGTGACTGGATTTTGTGCGGGTAGTGGCTGATTCTCTCTAGTTCTATTACTTTATATGAAGGGGAACTACGATATTGACATGGTTCATTTGTGACAATATCTGCGTTAGGCATTATTTTAACCGAAACTGGAGGTTTCCATTTAGGTTATTTGAGTGATCTGTTACAAAGTGTCAAAAAGATGCCAATTAACCCCTCGTAGGACATCACCATGTTAAAGTGACTTGTCACGTGACAAGTTTAGTGTTAGTTCCCTTTCTCCTAGGGAAGTGATGTGCTAAAAAAAATTATTAGTATTATTGTAATATACGGATTCTTACAAAACAGAGTTGTTGTTTGAGAACCCCTGTATATTTCTTATGAACCACAATGTAATTGATTCCGAGTATATATTTTTTATATGTTGGATTGGCGGAGCTTTTACCGAGTTGAGATTTGTAAAATTTGTTATTGTCGATTCGTACAAGAGAAACTGGGGCTTAGATTAGGATCTGAAGCTTTTCTTTGGCAAAAAGTTATTGTTATTTTACGGGTTCTTCTTAAACTTCAAGAGAGCTCCTGATAACACGAAATTACATATTTGTATCTAAATTATTATGTTTGAAAGAAAACTATAAATATTTTTAAGAAGAAAAAAAAAAATAATTAAAAGAGGATTATTTAATAGGATTATAAAAAAAAAAACAAATATATATTCCCAGAAAATAATTTACTTAAGACTAATTTAAACAAACTGAAGTCTAAAGAAATAATTTAAAACACTTTAAATTCCACATAAATAAAATAAATCTTAAAACAAAATCAACCATAATCTTCTTTTCTTTAAATACATTTCAAAAGCAATTTGCAAAACTCTCATTATAACACACAATGCGACAAAAAGCACAAAATTTAATTCCTTTTAATTTGTTTCCATAGACAAACCAAATCAAATCTAAACTGTCTATTGAAGAAAAAACCAAATACAGCAATTCACATTGCTACATCCAAAGGACTCTATACAAAATAAACAATAATAAAGTCCTTAAGGATGGGTGGTTGGTTGGCAGGTTGGTTTGCTGGAGCTGAATGTATGAAATCAAAATATACAGACAGTAATAATAATAATAATCCATAAAGTAATACCACTTGTTGGGTCAAAACAGAACTAGTATGTTCTCCCTTTTTATAATTATTACATTCCTTTAAATATCTTGTTGCCCTTGAGACTATTGTTTTTTTTATTCACGCAAAACAATATGTATGTACATATGTATATATATTTACATTTTAATATTTGTCGTATTCCACATAAAAAACATTGTACATATGTACCTATTTAAATAAACATCACAACAAATATAACGGGATTGCATTCTTGCATTCCAGTAAATTTCGTAGCCTAAGCATTATCAATTTTGTATTTTAGTTTTAGTCGTAAAACCTCTACAGAAAAATAAAGATCAAAAAAAACCAACAAAAAAAATCTTTTCGTTATTTTATGGTTCAACATAAAAATTGGCGACCGTGACAGGACTTTTATAAAATAATAAATTTTATTTGAAAAAACAATTAAAACTAAAAGTTAATTTTGTTAAATAAAATTAAAAAAGAAAAATAATAAATTTTATTTGAAACTTTAACTAAAATTACAAAAAAAATACTTCATCGTCATCGCAATCATCGTGGCCATCATCATCTTCATAGTCAGCACAAACAAGCATCATCGTCATCGTCGCTGTACTATAAGCAGCCAGCGCAGTCTCGTATACAAAAAACATCATCATTATCGTCATCGTTACATTTGCTAGCCACCGTCTTTCAGTTTGCAGCAACAAGCAGAACTTCTTTCAAGTAAGTGAAACAAATTAAGTTTTCTTTTCTGCCTTTGCTAATATTTTTCGTTACTCCGCACGCATACACATACGCACAATTCATTTATTTTGGAGTTAAGTAGTGTTGACACTTACTATTAGTGTTGGCCCTTCATACAACTTTTGGTACTTTTTTATAACTTGTGGTACGCATACATTTTATCGTTTTTCGAGCAAAAAAGTAAATCATATCAATTTGGAGAAACTTTAATACAATTTTAATAGTAGTTATTCAAAATGAGCACTGAGAAAACCGATATGGGAGAAAATACACTCGTTTCATTAAAGAGTCAACGCACAACAATGAAAAGGAACATATCACAGCTCAAGAGTAAAACAGACAAAGATGGTGCCTCAGCCGATTTTACAATTTTGGAATGTCGACTACAGATTTTAGAATCATACTTTAAGCAAGTAGCTTACATTCAAACACAAATAGAAAAGTTAGATGATTCTGATATGGCACGACCAGATTTAGAAGAGCTGTTTATCTCTGCCAAGGCACCATTGGTGCGTTTTATGAATCAAAAACGGAGTTCTAGTGATATCGAACAAAGCTTTTTAAATTCCTCCCAATCCTTTGTATCTCATCAAAATCGTTTGCCTCAATTGAAATTACCTAAATTTGACGGGAAATATTCGGAGTTTTCAAGATTTATAAGCACATTCAAGACGTTAGTGCACAATGAATCCCATATTCCGGTTATTGATAAATTTAATTATTTGCTAAATTGTTTATCGGGTCAAGCTTTAGCGGTAATAGAACCCTTTCAAGTTGTGGAGTCGAACTATCAAAAAGCTTTTGATCATTTGATTGAACGATATGACAACAAATCGTTAATGTTTATCGACAACATCAATTCGTTATTTTCGATTACACCTATTTCCAAACCAAATGCTTTAATGTTGCGTTCAATTCTTGATAACGTTTCGGCCCTTCGTAGCTCATTGCTCTCACTTGGTTCAGAAGTCGATGTAATGAACGCTATAATTATTCATATTGTTTTGTCAAAAATCGATGGAGAGTCAAAAAAGTTTTATGATGAAAAACAAGACTTTACTTCTTTGCCATCCTGGAATCAGTGTTATTCAATTTTAAGTCGTCGTTGCCAGTTTCTGGAAAGCCGTAGTGCAGAAATGGAATCTTTTCAGCCATGTGATAGCAAACCTAAGCCAACTTCTAAGCGACCTGGGTTATCGTTAATGGTCTCAACCATTTTTTGCGAATATTGCAAGAGCAAAGAACACTTAACTGGAAGTTGTTCTACTTACTTGGCGCTACCCGTACATCGTCGTTTTGACTTTGTCAAAGGTTCTAAATTATGTATTAATTGCCTCAGAAAAGGCCATATAGTTTCTCAGTGTCAATCGAAATCTCGCTGTCGTACTTGCCAGATATCACACCACACCACGTTACACAATCCAAATACCCAGTCAAAAGGTAGTTCAAACAATTCTTCTAGTTCATCGAGCTCAAACATTTTACCTTCGCCTCATACTAATGTCTCTTCGAATTCTTCTCTTCAGGCGCATTCCTTGCCTTTTCAACCATCGTCGTCGTCGCACCAATCGATCTTACCATCATCCTCAACACATTTAACAAAATCAACCTTAGTCACACGTAGTCGTCGTATACATCTGCTTCCAACAGCAATCGTTTTAGTCGAAGATGCGTTCGGTTGTCTACAACCTTTTCGGGCCTTATTGGATTCCTGTTCGGAAGTAAACTTAATTACACAAGAAGCTGTACACTGTCTTCGTCTTAAACAAAATAAATCGACTCAGGAAATTTCCGGTGTTTCTGATATACGAACTCAATTAAAATACATGGCAACAGCTACAATTAGATCTCGTGTTTCTGATTTTAAATGGACAGCGTGTTTCTTGGTTGCAAAATCTATTTCATCACAACACCCATCTGAACCCATGGAAGCAGAAAACTGGAACATTCCTAATAACCTTGAGTTAGCAGATCCGCAATTCTATATTCCACAACGAATTGATATTTTAATTAGTTCTGAAATTTTCTTTGAATTGCTTAAGGACGGTAAAATTTCTCTTGGAAATGGACTCCCATCCCTCATTAATACTTCCTTAGGGTGGGTCATTGGTGGCGGCGTGAATACTCAATGTTTACATCGCGCCTTATCGTGCAATGTTATAACCAAAACCGATGATCTTAGTTCTCAATTAAAGGCCTTTTGGGAAATTGAGGAAATTCATTCCAATACGCCCAATTATACAGAAGAAGAACAACATTGTGAAGACCATTTTGTAAAAAACACTATTTTCGATTCTAAGGGAAGAGTACAGGTACGTTTACCATTTAAAACTTCTATCAATCAACTTGGTGATTCAATTGATATAGCTCGCAGGCGTTTTCTATATTTGGAAAAACGCCTTTCCAAGGACGATAATTTGCGACAAATGTATTTCGACTTTATGGAAGAATACATTAAACTTGGTCATATGTCGCCCGTGAAATTCAATTGTTTAGATTTCTCGCATTATGTAATCCCGCATCATCCTGTTTTGCGTCCTCAAAGTACTACAACAAAACTTAGAGTGGTCTTTGACGCATCTTGTCGCACATCATCTAACATTTCATTGAATGAGACTCTAATGGTAGGTCCGACAATTCAACAGGAGCTTATAATAACAATTCTTTCATTCCGTTTAAATAAACTAGCCCTATCAGCTGACATCTGTAAAATGTACAGACAGTTTTTGGTGGACAACAGAGACCGCAATTACCAATTAATTTTATGGAGGAAAAACACAACTGAGACAATCAAATTATATCAATTAAACACTATAACTTATGGCACTTCAGCTGCTCCTTTTCTCGCGGTAAGAAGTTTGTTTTTTATCGCTGATTTTTACAAAGACGAATTTCCGATTGGCTCTAAAACTCTAAAGCAAGATCTTTATGTGGATGATTTGCTCACAGGGGCAGATAGCTTTCCTGAACTTTTAGCAAAAAAATGTGAAGTTGTCGAAGTCCTACAAAAGGCCGGGCTACAATTGTCAAAATGGAATTCAAACTGCCCAAATATCGCTTCATGCGACGGTGAACTACCGTTACAAACAAAGGACGAACACATCACTAAGGCCCTTGGAATGTCATGGAAACCCAAAGAAGATGTCTTTTGCTTTCGTTTTGAGTTAGCAGTTATCGAAGTTCCGACAAAAAGGTCGGTTTTGTCAGCTGTTGCAAAAATCTTTGATATTCTAGGTCTACTTAGCCCTATTATAATTTCTTGCAAGATTTTCATCCAAGAAATGTGGAAACAAAAATTAGAGTGGGATGAACCACTTAACGAACGGTTGTCAAATCGTTGGCGGCTCATTGAGAACGATTTCGCACATATTAACAATTTTGAACTCCCTCGATTCGCAGGTACATCACCAAACACAGAATTTGATATCCACGGTTTTTCGGATGCCTCTCAATTGGCATATGGATGTTGCATCTATGTGACTCATCGAAGTGAATTCAAATCAACGTTGCTAATAGCCAAATCAAGGGTAGCTCCAGTGGTCCATCAATCGTTGCCGCGCTTAGAACTTTGCGCAGCCTTATTACTCAGTCGCACTTGGGACAAAATAAAACATAAATTTGATTCGTTTACTTATCGCATTTTCTTTTGGTCCGATTCACAAATAGTTTTAAACTGGCTTGCCAATCATTCGTCGTCTTATGTTTGCTTTGTCGCTAACAGAGTATCAGAAATACAAAATTTGACTAACAACATCTCATGGAGGTATGTGCCATCGAAACAAAATCCTGCAGATGTGGTGTCACGAGGTTGTCCTGCCTCTGAACTAAATCATACAATATGGTTTACAGGCCCTCAATTTATTTTGAAAGCAGATAAATATTGGCCAAAATGTTCTAGTGACGTTATAGAACTTCCCCAGCAAGAAATGAGAAAAATCTTATTCAAAACTACCATAGCAGCCGACTCACTCATCGATCAACTAATATCTCGTCACTCTTCGTATCTCCGCATTCTTCGTATCGTCGCCTTAACTCATCGTACCTTTGACAAAACTCATCGAGGTTTCTTTATTCATGCTGAAGAACTACAATCGTCCTTTTGGAGAATCGTGTATCTTATACAACAGTCAACATTTAAGGAACAGATAGAACTACTCAACAAAGGAAAAAACTTACAACCTAGTTTTCAAAGGCTGGCTCCATTTTTAGACAAAGTTAGGTGCTGCAATTCAAATTTAATTATTGTTCGTGTAGGTGGTCGGCTAGCAAATGCACCGTTATCGTACGACACAAGGTTTCCTGCTCTTCTACCTAAGAATCATCGTTTCACTAAAATCTTTATCGAGTATCTTCATCGTAAACATTTACATGCTGGTCCAAAGCCACTTCTTGGAATTCTTCGCCAACAAGTATGGGTGATCAACGCAAGGGAGCTTGTAAGAAAAGTTGTCCGAAATTGTGTCCATTGCTTTAAATATAATCCTCGGTTATTACAACAATTAATGGGTAATCTCCCTGCAGATCGTTTGCAGCTCCATCGTCCCTTTCTTGTCTCAGGCGTCGACTTTTGTGGACCTTTCTACACGTCATTTCGAATAAGAGGAAAACAACCTTATAAAACATATGTTGCTATTTTCGTTTGTTTTACATCTAAAGCTATTCATATTGAATTGGTGTCAGATCTTTCAACTAATACCTTTCTTTTATGTCTCAAAAGATTTATAGGTCGTCGTGGTATTCCTCTTCGCCTTTATTGCGATAATGCAACAAATTTTGTTGGCGCAAACACCAAACTTCAAGAGTTTAAACAACGATTTTTCAGCGAAGGCAATGTAAAGCAGCTAATGAGTTACAGCGCAGAGACTGGCTTCAAATTTTTGTTCATCCCGCCTCGTTCCCCGCACTTTGGAGGCCTGTGGGAATCTGCTGTGAAGTCCACAAAAACACTTCTCGTCAAAAACATGTCCAAAGCAAATTTAACATATGAAGAGTTCCAAACAGTCCTTATAGAAGTCGAAGCCATTTTAAACTCTCGTCCCCTGGCACCGAGATCAGATGATCCGAATGATGGTGAAGCTCTAACTCCTGCTCATATGCTAATTGGTTGCTCCTTGATGGCCCTACCAGATGACAATTTAAGCAACTACAAAAACGTAACCTACCTAAAACGCTATCAACTCGTGACATATCTGAAGCAGCAGTTCTGGCTACAATGGGTTCGAGATTACGTTTTAACGCTACAACAAAGATGCAAATGGTTCAAGGCTTGCGAAAACATCAAGGAAGGCACACTTGTGATCGTTCATGAAGACAACATCCCACCTCAACATTGGCTCCTCGCTCGGGTGACTAAAGCTATTCCTGGTCGAGATGGAAAGGTCAGAGTAGTGGATCTTAAAACAACAAAGGGCACATTCAGACGCCCCATCCACAAAATTGCACCTCTACCAACCGATGATGATTGAAAACACCTTTCAATGGGGGCAGTATGTTGGGTCAAAACAGAACTAGTATGTTCTCCCTTTTTATAATTATTACATTCCTTTAAATATCTTGTTGCCCTTGAGACTATTGTTTTTTTTATTCACGCAAAACAATATGTATGTACATATGTATATATATTTACATTTTAATATTTGTCGTATTCCACATAAAAAACATTGTACATATGTACCTATTTAAATAAACATCACAACAAATATAACGGGATTGCATTCTTGCATTCCAGTAAATTTCGTAGCCTAAGCATTATCAATTTTGTATTTTAGTTTTAGTCGTAAAACCTCTACAGAAAAATAAAGATCAAAAAAAACCAACAAAAAAAATCTTTTCGTTATTTTATGGTTCAACACCACTAATAGGATTCATAATAAAGGATAACATGCCATAAATAATGGGTAACAAATTTTCTTTATTGAAAATCCAGGCACGTACAGATTCAATTACTTGTTGATTTTTTTTCTTTCCTTCATTCTTTCTGTTCCTTATTTTTTATGACTGCTGTTTGCTTTTTGTCGATTTTCACATCTTGAGGTTTGTCATTTTGAGAGGGTTTGTCGTGAGAAAAAGAGAGGAGGAGGAAAATGAAGATAATGTTTTGTTTCAGGGAGAAAAGTAAATATATCTACAATTGAAATGAAAACAAGTGAAATCATAATTTTGTAAGTGTATGTCGGGGAATGTCAATAAATGTGTTACAGAGTATACAGATACGTTTTATTGAATGGGCTTAGGTTATTTGAGTATTTGTTCAATTATATTAAGTTAACAAATTTTGCTTCAAACACATTTTGGATTCATACGAAAACATGTCTCTATTGTAATATCTATTACTGTAAAATATATACTTGTGCTTATTTTCATTTCTGACAGTGAAATAGACAAGCTGTTGGAAATCGTTAAAAATAAAAAAATTAATTTGAGAGACACATTATTTGTGAAAATTGTTGTTGTTGGGTGTTAGAGTTTAAGTCATTTAAATTTTTATTTTATATTTTGAAAATTTTATGTGAAAATTTTAGACACTTGCACGGAAAAAATTAAAAATTGTCTCTAATCAGCAAATTTATACCAAAGTTATAATATCAAGCAAACAAATTGTTAATTTTGCACCTATTACCAAAATGCTTATGTTGATTACTAAAAATTGTAAAATTGTGAATATTTTTTTTCAATAAATGATATGTTTAATTTTAATTAAAAAAATGATTAAAAAAAACTTTGCCATTTCAAAAATTGTGTTAATTTATTTAATTAAATATTGGCAATTCCCAACAACAATTCTACAAGTTTAAATTATTATCAAAAATTATTTTCGGGAATGAAATATTTATTAATTAATTCATTTATTAATGATGTGCTAATAATCCCAATTTATGATAAAAAACACTGAAATTTATTGTTGTGGGAAAGCTAGTTTCTATGCGCATTTCGCTGGTTGCTTAGGCCAGCTCGTCAGGAAACTTTTTCCAAATACTTTAGAAAAGCTAAAAATATTATACAAGTAAGACCATAAAGTGAATAAGAATTTTAAACATTCAGCTCTACTTGTAACAATATCAAAGCTTCAACAAAGACACAACAATAAATAGTGAATTTTTTCTTTCTTACATTCCCCTACAATTGGCTGGGTTTTTTCCAACACAAATTGTAGTTGTAAGAGGATAGAAAAAAACAAAATTAAAAAAAACAAGTTACTAAATAAAGCAGCTTGCCATTTCAGTTTTTTATTTGCCGGGCACATGCAAATTTATTATCAAAAATTATTTTCGGGAATGAAATATTTATTAATTAATTCATTTATTAATGATGTGCTAATAATCCCAATTTATGATAAAAAACACTGAAATTTATTGTTGTGGGAAAGCTAGTTTCTATGCGCATTTCGCTGGTTGCTTAGGCCAGCTCGTCAGGAAACTTTTTCCAAATACTTTAGAAAAGCTAAAAATATTATACAAGTAAGACCATAAAGTGAATAAGAATTTTAAACACTCAGCTCTACTTGTAACAATATCAAAGCTTCAACAAAGACACAACAATAAATAGTGAATTTTTTCTTTCTTACATTCCCCTACAATTGGCTGGGTTTTTTCCAACACAAATTGTAGTTGTAAGAGGATAGAAAAAAACAAAATTAAAAAAAACAAGTTACTAAATAAAGCAGCTTGCCATTTCAGTTTTTTATTTGCCGGGCACATGCAAATTTATTATCAAAAATTATTTTCGGGAATGAAATATTTATTAATTAATTCATTTATTAATGATGTGCTAATAATCCCAATTTATGATAAAAAACACTGAAATTTATTGTTGTGGGAAAGCTAGTTTCTATGCGCATTTCGCTGGTTGCTTAGGCCAGCTCGTCAGGAAACTTTTTCCAAATACTTTAGAAAAGCTAAAAATATTATACAAGTAAGACCATAAAGTGAATAAGAATTTTAAACATTCAGCTCTACTTGTAACAATATCAAAGCTTCAACAAAGACACAACAATAAATAGTGAATTTTTTCTTTCTTACATTCCCCTACAATTGGCTGGGTTTTTTCCAACACAAATTGTAGTTGTAAGAGGATAGAAAAAACAAAATTAAAAAAAACAAGTTACTAAATAAAGCAGCTTGCCATTTCAGTTTTTTATTTGCCGGGCACATGCAAATTTATTATCAAAAATTATTTTCGGGAATGAAATATTTATTAATTAATTCATTTATTAATGATGTGCTAATAATCCCAATTTATGATAAAAAACACTGAAATTTATTGTTGTGGGAAAGCTAGTTTCTATGCGCATTTCGCTGGTTGCTTAGGCCAGCTCGTCAGGAAACTTTTTCCAAATACTTTAGAAAAGCTAAAAATATTATACAAGTAAGACCATAAAGTGAATAAGAATTTTAAACACTCAGCTCTACTTGTAACAATATCAAAGCTTCAACAAAGACACAACAATAAATAGTGAATTTTTTCTTTCTTACATTCCCCTACAATTGGCTGGGTTTTTTCCAACACAAATTGTAGTTGTAAGAGGATAGAAAAAAACAAAATTAAAAAAAACAAGTTACTAAATAAAGCAGCTTGCCATTTCAGTTTTTTATTTGCCGGGCACATGCAAATTTATTATCAAAAATTATTTTCGGGAATGAAATATTTATTAATTAATTCATTTATTAATGATGTGCTAATAATCCCAATTTATGATAAAAAACACTGAAATTTATTGTTGTGGGAAAGCTAGTTTCTATGCGCATTTCGCTGGTTGCTTAGGCCAGCTCGTCAGGAAACTTTTTCCAAATACTTTAGAAAAGCTAAAAATATTATACAAGTAAGACCATAAAGTGAATAAGAATTTTAAACACTCAGCTCTACTTGTAACAATATCAAAGCTTCAACAAAGACACAACAATAAATAGTGAATTTTTTCTTTCTTACATTCCCCTACAATTGGCTGGGTTTTTTCCAACACAAATTGTAGTTGTAAGAGGATAGAAAAAACAAAAAAAGTCAATTAAGATATTTTGATATTTAATTAAAATTTTAATTAAAAATGTATTTCAAAACAACTTAATTATTAATTAAATCAAAATTATATTTTTTAATCCAAATTTTTACTATTTTAATTAGGCTTAAGTTCATTAAATTTAATTTTCATTAAATTATTTTTTTATGAAGAAAGGAATTTTACAACATGGAGAATTAATTAAAATTGTTATTGATAATTTTCATTCTTGACTGACCTGGGATTCGAAGCCAGGCTGGCTGGCGTGTGATTCGAACCCAGGCTGCTGGTTACCCTGACATGTTTCGACCTCAACCACTAGGTCTCCTCAGAGGGATTTGCCGTCTTACACTCGCAGCCATCGATGACTGCTGACGTCAGTAGTCAAACATCAATCCTTAAACCAAATTGTATTTTAACCTTTGGTAGATCGAAATTTGCTTTTTGGAATGATTATCCATTTTTAATTGATCTCACATGTTTTTCCTTACTTCTGTTTTTTCGTACTTTTGTCAAGAATTCTTCTTGAAGTCCAAAGTACATTTTTTTTGTTTATCATGTTTTTGTCTTTCTTTTTTCTTGTTGACATTTTTCAGCACAACTTGAAGGACAAATGAACACATAGAGCTTGTGCCTTAGCTTTAACAATAATTAGTATTGTGGTTATTTTGTTGAACTATTCATGGTTTTTAATCCAAATTTTTACTATTTTAATTAGGCTTAAGTTCATTAAATTTAATTTTCATTAAATTATTTTTTTATGAAGAAAGGAATTTTACAACATGGAGAATTAATTAAAATTGTTATTGATAATTTTCATTCTTGACTGACCTGGGATTCGAAGCCAGGCTGGCTGGCGTGTGATTCGAACCCAGGCGGCTGGTTACCCTGACATGTTTCGACCTCAACCACTAGGTCTCCTCAGAGGGATTTGCCGTCTTACACTCGCAGCCATCGATGACTGCTGACGTCAGTAGTCAAACATCAATCCTTAAACCAAATTGTATTTTAACCTTTGGTAGATCGAAATTTGCTTTTTGGAATGATTATCCATTTTTAATTGATCTCACATGTTTTTCCTTACTTCTGTTTTTTCGTACTTTTGTCAAGAATTCTTCTTGAAGTCCAAAGTACATTTTTTTTGTTTATCATGTTTTTGTCTTTCTTTTTTCTTGTTGACATTTTTCAGCACAACTTGAAGGACAAATGAACACATAGAGCTTGTGCCTTAGCTTTAACAATAATTAGTATTGTGGTTATTTTGTTGAACTATTCATGGTTTTTAATCCAAATTTTTACTATTTTAATTAGGCTTAAGTTCATTAAATTTAATTTTCATTAAATTATTTTTTTATGAAGAAAGGAATTTTACAACATGGAGAATTAATTAAAATTGTTATTGATAATTTTCATTCTTGACTGACCTGGGATTCGAAGCCAGGCTGGCTGGCGTGTGATTCGAACCCAGGCGGCTGGTTACCCTGACATGTTTCGACCTCAACCACTAGGTCTCCTCAGAGGGATTTGCCGTCTTACATTCGCAGCCATCGATGACTGCTGACGTCAGTAGTCAAACATCAATCCTTAAACCAAATTGTATTTTAACCTTTGGTAGATCGAAATTTGCTTTTTGGAATGATTATCCATTTTTAATTGATCTCACATGTTTTTCCTTACTTCTGTTTTTTCGTACTTTTGTCAAGAATTCTTCTTGAAGTCCAAAGTACATTTTTTTTGTTTATCATGTTTTTGTCTTTCTTTTTTCTTGTTGACATTTTTCAGCACAACTTGAAGGACAAATGAACACATAGAGCTTGTGCCTTAGCTTTAACAATAATTAGTATTGTGGTTATTTTGTTGAACTATTCATGGTTTTTAATCCAAATTTTTACTATTTTAATTAGGCTTAAGTTCATTAAATTTAATTTTCATTAAATTATTTTTTTATGAAGAAAGGAATTTTACAACATGGAGAATTAATTAAAATTGTTATTGATAATTTTCATTCTTGACTGACCTGGGATTCGAAGCCAGGCTGGCTGGCGTGTGATTCGAACCCAGGCGGCTGGTTACCCTGACATGTTTCGACCTCAACCACTAGGTCTCCTCAGAGGGATTTGCCGTCTTACACTCGCAGCCATCGATGACTGCTGACGTCAGTAGTCAAACATCAATCCTTAAACCAAATTGTATTTTAACCTTTGGTAGATCGAAATTTGCTTTTTGGAATGATTATCCATTTTTAATTGATCTCACATGTTTTTCCTTACTTCTGTTTTTTCGTACTTTTGTCAAGAATTCTTCTTGAAGTCCAAAGTACATTTTTTTTGTTTATCATGTTTTTGTCTTTCTTTTTTCTTGTTGACATTTTTCAGCACAACTTGAAGGACAAATGAACACATAGAGCTTGTGCCTTAGCTTTAACAATAATTAGTATTGTGGTTATTTTGTTGAACTATTCATGGTTTTTAATCCAAATTTTTACTATTTTAATTAGGCTTAAGTTCATTAAATTTAATTTTCATTAAATTATTTTTTTATGAAGAAAGGAATTTTACAACATGGAGAATTAATTAAAATTGTTATTGATAATTTTCATTCTTGACTGACCTGGGATTCGAAGCCAGGCTGGCTGGCGTGTGATTCGAACCCAGGCGGCTGGTTACCCTGACATGTTTCGACCTCAACCACTAGGTCTCCTCAGAGGGATTTGCCGTCTTACACTCGCAGCCATCGATGACTGCTGACGTCAGTAGTCAAACATCAATCCTTAAACCAAATTGTATTTTAACCTTTGGTAGATCGAAATTTGCTTTTTGGAATGATTATCCATTTTTAATTGATCTCACATGTTTTTCCTTACTTCTGACGTCAGCAGTCATCGATGGCTGCGAGTGTAAGACGGCAAATCCCTCTGAGGAGACCTAGTGGTTGAGGTCGAAACATGTCAGGGTAACCAGCCGCCTGGGTTCGAATCACACGCCAGCCAGCCTGGCTTCGAATCCCAGGTCAGTCAAGAATGAAAATTATCAATAACAATTTTAATTAATTCTCCATGTTGTAAAATTCCTTTCTTCATAAAAAAATAATTTAATGAAAATTAAATTTAATGAACTTAAGCCTAATTAAAATAGTAAAAATTTGGATTAAAAACCATGAATAGTTCAACAAAATAACCACAATACTAATTATTGTTAAAGCTAAGGCACAAGCTCTATGTGTTCATTTGTCCTTCAAGTTGTGCTGAAAAATGTCAACAAGAAAAAAGAAAGACAAAAACATGATAAACAAAAAAAATGTACTTTGGACTTCAAGAAGAATTCTTGACAAAAGTACGAAAAAACAGAAGTAAGGAAAAACATGTGAGATCAATTAAAAATGGATAATCATTCCAAAAAGCAAATTTCGATCTACCAAAGGTTAAAATACAATTTGGTTTAAGGATTGATGTTTGACTACTGACGTCAGCAGTCATCGATGGCTGCGAGTGTAAGACGGCAAATCCCTCTGAGGAGACCTAGTGGTTGAGGTCGAAACATGTCAGGGTAACCAGCCGCCTGGGTTCGAATCACACGCCAGCCAGCCTGGCTTCGAATCCCAGGTCAGTCAAGAATGAAAATTATCAATAACAATTTTAATTAATTCTCCATGTTGTAAAATTCCTTTCTTCATAAAAAAATAATTTAATGAAAATTAAATTTAATGAACTTAAGCCTAATTAAAATAGTAAAAATTTGGATTAAAAACCATGAATAGTTCAACAAAATAACCACAATACTAATTATAATTATATTTTTTAATTTTCTTTCAACTTAAAAAATAATTGATTCAATTATCACATTAATTCAATTTAAATACATTTGAAACCATTTTTTTTTAATTGATAAAAAACTTTTTTCTGTGTGTAGAATTTTCGGAAAGTTTTTGAAATATACGGAAAATTTTTAAAAAATTTGTAAAATATTATCAAAGTTGTTTTTAGGGATACAATTATATATTAAAAGATTTTGTTTGTTGTGCTTAATTCCCTTTTTTTATAATTGATAAAAAATACTGAAATTTATTGTTGGAGAATAAGCTGTTCCTATGCGAATTTCACTGGTTACAACTACAATTAACGATGGGAGAATTCCAACTAATTGCAGTGGGGAATGTAAGAAATGATAAACACCCTGTTTTATTGTTGGAATTTTGTTCAAGCTTTGATATCGTTGCAAATAAAGTTTTTTGAGTGTTTGTAATTCTCATTCCCTCTGTTGTCTTGTTTGCTGATAGCTTTGGCGTTTCTAAAATTATTTAGGAGAACGTTTCCTGATGATCTGGCCTAAGCAACCAGTGAAATACGCATAAGAACAGCTTATCCTCCAACAATAAATTTCAGATTTTTTTTTTTTATCAATTATTAAAAAAAGGGAATTAAGCACAACAAACAAAATCTTTTAATAAATAATTGAATTTCCAAAACAACTTTGAAACTAAATTTTTGCAAGTGCTCGTGCATAAAAAACTGAGGTGGAAAATTTTTTTTATTTTGATTTCTTGCGAAAACAATGAAAGCAATTTGTTTTTCTTTTTGATATTTTTTTTTCTTTACCAACTTAGAACTACAATTAATGTTGGGAGAATGCCAACTAAATGTAGTGGGGAGTGTAAGAAAAGCTAAACTTACTGTTTTATCGTTGCTATTTTGTTTAAACTTTGATATCGTTACAAATAAGACTTTTTGAAAGTAATTCTCATTCCCTCTGTACTCTTATTTGCTGATATTTTTGGCTTTTCTAAAATGTTCTGGGAAAAACGTTTCCTGGTGATCTGGCCTAAGCAACCAGTGAAATGCGCATAGAAACTGCGTATCCCCCAACAATAAATTTTCAGTTATTTTATCAAGAATAAGAATAGGGAATTAAGCACAACAAATAAATTCTTTAAGTTTGTAAAATATTAAATTTTTTTATTAACTGGTTTTTTATTACTGGTCGGCAGAAGAAAGAGTCGGTAGCAAGATTTTTAGTTATAAGATTTTAATCGACTTTAGCGTGCTGAAATCAAACCTTCACAGATAGATTCTATTACGTCTAGTTTTATTTAAATAAGATACTTATAATAAAATATTAAATACGTTTTTATTATGAAAAAAGTAAAAAATCTTGCACATAAATGGCTTCTAGAATAAAAATTTAAATCTTAAATGATTTTAAGTTTTAATATATCATTAGAAATTAACAACAATTTTTTTAGTTTGCTTTCTATTATAATATTTATCTGCAGTTTAACGACTAATTTACCAGCAGAAATCAGCTAATATTGCTTTGTACCACTTGCCATTATATACTTTTTCCGTGTGTTGAATATCTTGGTGGAAGCTCTCACCATGCTCCTCAGAGACGGAAGCAAGATTTTCAACAAAAAAGTCCATATTCAAATGTGAGAATTGTATTTTAAATCACATTTTGCATCCGAATTATTGATATGAAAAAAGTTCTTGTACCAGTTTGTTGTTATTTGCAACCTTTAAAGTTCCAAGAAAACAATGACTTAAGCCTATAGTACACGGCATGTAAAAAGACACATGCGCATGTGGTTCTGACGTAATTTTGACGTCATCACACAACACGCAATGTTTATTGTGGCTTTGCATTGACGTCAAAATTACGTCAGAACCACATGCGCATGTGTATTTTTACATGCCGTGTACTAAAGGCTTTATATATCTTTAAAAGCTAACTAGGCTCATCTTTCTTCTGGGACCAATAAATATGACTTTCTTCAATTTGGCTTCACTTACGCTTCGAAATACATATACCTCTCAGTTGTTAAAATGCCTCTCCATCTCTGTTCATAGCTTTTACGGAATTTTTTTAGTAAGCCTAATTTGATATTTAGTGGTGGCAAAGTATTTTTTTTTGCCTGTCAGCTAAGGGCTCATTGGCGATGATTTTGCTTCCCTCAATTTCCTGTGAACTTAATAAAACGCTTTTACTCTCCACTATCTTTTACTACTATGTCTATCCTACTTAAATACTACTTTTATATATACACCACTTGCTACTTTATTCCTTTACTTTTTGCTATCTATACTGCTATTTATGTTAGTTTTATGCTTTTATTTCTTTTTTATAACTAATAATACCAGTAACAAAAAATATAAAAAAACTCTACAGTTCTTTAATTTTTATTTAAGTGCTTCGACTACAACTTACTCTACGAAACTGTGAAGGTTGCAGAAGTAGAAATAAAGCTCCGTTCCTTACGTTTTTCAACCAGACTTTTTTAGATGTGTTTTGAACAGATCCACTATTTTTCTGAATAGAAAATTATTAGATTAAAATTGGATGTCTTAAAGCCATATTTGTTCATTTAAAATATCTTAGGATTTTTTTTTACTTTTCCGATTTAAGTTTCCAAAAAATGTATTCAAAATTAAAATTGTTATCTCTCTACTTTGTCATTATTTGTTAAAAATAGAGATTAATCACAATATTAAAAAAATAAATAATTAGCAAAATTCCATAGGATTTATTTTTTTTTTTAAATCGTGAACTGATTAATGTATTCCAACTTCATAAAAAACATATTGCTCAATTAACGTAAAAATTTACGGAAAAAATATAAAAAATTCAATATATGCAAATAATTTAAAAGGCTTACGAAAAAAAATATATTTAATTTACAAATACATTCTGTTTTTGTATCACTTTTTTTTTGCTATTGTTATTTAATTAATTGTTTGTTTATTACTTTAGATCAAACACATTTACATTGAACCAAAACACTCGCACACAAAAACAAATTGCTGAGCTTTAATTGCCTGTTAATGTTATTTATTGTTAATAATACGGTGGAAAAAAGTAAATAAATTAAATTAAAATGCAACAGAAACAGCAACAAAAGAATTCACCGTGTTTAATAAACAATTATCATCAATGGATAAATGCAAACTCTGGAAAAAAACACACATATACCTTCACAAACACACACACAAACACATTTAGATACTGGTATGAGTAGGGATCAATGTTTTTTTATTACGTAATAATCAGATAATACGAACACGGGTCATTAGTTTGTAACCAAAAATAATTTATGAAAATTTTATAAATAAATTAATTAATATAATATTCATGTTAATGCAAACATGTGTTTTGGCATTTTATCCACACCGAATTAGGGACAACTTTTACTTTGGCAAATTGAACTTTAACTTAAAAAAAAAAAAAAATTTACAATTTCATCATGAATTTATTGGAGAGCATACACTGTTGGCAATAGTTTCTAGTTTATTGCTAAAGAAGGTCTTTCATTAAACATTAAGCATCGACCGCACGTGAGCTGACTTCTAACGTCTAAAATGTCAAACTTTCCGATGCTCTGGCGCATAAATTAGCCTGAATATGACCCATGACGTAGGGTATTTTAGCTTTAAGGGTCGCTGTGGTTTGTAGCTTATTCGTACAGACCTGTGACTTAAGAAAATCCCACAAAAAACGTATAAATTTTCGCTTGAAATTACCATGCCCTTAAATCACTTATAAATAATGAACAATGGGGTATAAGTTGTTTGGTACGTAGCACCATCCTGTTGATACCACATGTCGTTGTGTCCTTATCATCCAATTCACACTAAAAGATATTGGTAGTTATGAACCTATAGCGCTCACTCTTGCTGTCCTGGATGGCCTGGCCAACGTTATACTCAAAATCCGCACTAAGCAGTGGCTTTTTTGTGATCTATTTGACGCTCTTGGATATCATGCAGATTGGTATCGTCCTTAAATAAGCATCGATACACGTACACTATACAATTATATTTCTGCTCTTTCTACTTTAAAATTAAATAAAAAAAAATGTACACTTACTTTCGCTGTGATGTTAATTTGTGCCTTGCCAATCACTTCTGTAGTTTACTATTTATAGGAAGAGTTAAAATTTAATTAGGATCTTATGTATAATAAGGACGTCAGTACAAAAACTGCCTTCATAAATGCCTGCATAAAATATCAAATCAGTGACTTAAGCTACGGTCACACTTGTCAAATATTTGACGAAAAAACGGGACCAACGGGCAAACTAAAATATTATTTCCCTTTTTTTCGAATATTTATTTGGTTTATAATACCACATCTTACATTAAACAGTTTTTTGCTTTGTCTAGCAGTATAATAAGCTTAAATTTGTTATATTTTGGCTATCTTATATCTCACTAACTATTAACAAAAGCAGTGGTTATGCGGATTTGGTCAAATATTTATTAAGTGTGACCGGAGCTTTAATCAAAAAATTACACTTTTCACATTGATCAAATGAGTTGTCGATTTAAGCTTTGCTAATCGAAATCATGCGCTAGTTGCATTTCAGCTGACATAGGAGAAATACCATACTTTGTCAAACTTTTCAGTGTGGCGTTTGGGGATATTTGCCATTGTTGCACTGCAAAAGCAACTGTTTACTGCTGCTGCAGTGAAAACAGCATTGCTCGTAAAGAAGCATGTTGGTGCAAAAAGCAAATTACGCGGTCATATTATGAACCAAAGCTTTTAATAATTTTTTTTAATATATGGTGTTTTAGCACTTTTTTAGGGCCAATATTTTACAAGGTCCTTATACTTAAACTTTCAAATAAATATGCAGATATTTGTATTAAATGCAATACAAAATGAATAAGCTCCAAACAATTTTTTAATAAATTTTGAAAATAACTTTCACATACAGTTATACAGAGAGCCAGTGCTAACTTTATACTAATATATTGTTCACAAAAGAAGTTGACAGCATAGCCGTTTTTTTTTTAGCTTAAATATGAACTTATACAAAACCATATAGAAAAATATCATGAAAAGCAAAATCACAACGCATAATTAAAAATAATTAAACTTTTATTTTTAAATAGTGAGTGCAATAAGAATCGCCTAGAACAACTATTTTATTATTTTGTATGGGAGTCCTTGTTCTTGGTGATGGCTTCTAGGAATAGAATGCAGAATGTATTAGGTCGGCTGCGGTGGAATTTTATTAAACTCTTCCTGTAAAGCTGTTGTCAGATCAGGGGGCTACTTGTGGTAGTCGTTTTGGATAAATTTATCGATTTGAAAACTTCTATTTCTAATTCTTTCAGTTGATACTGAAATAAATGCTTTAAAACACTGACAAATAATTTCGATTCCTTTTGTATTTGACTGAAATAATTATAAATAAAATTACTTTCGAATCAATGTTCTCCACAAGTTTTCAATAGGAATGTAAGAAAAGATAAACCCACTGTTTATTGTGGTTGTTTTGTTGAAGCTTTGACATTGCTACAAGTAAAACCTGAGTATTTAAAACTCTTATTCGCTTTACAGTTTTACTTGTATAATAAGTTTATCTTTTCTTAAGTCTTTGGAAAAAGTTTCATTACGAGCTGACCTAAGCAACTAGTGAAATACGCATAGAGACCAGCTTTCCCTCAACAATAAATTTCCGTGTTTTATCAGAAATAAAAATTGGGAATTTAGCACGTTATAGAGAAATCTTATTAATAATTAATATCGGGTGATTGGGAGGAGTTTCTATCCATTTCGGAGGGTTTTAGAAAACCCATAACTTATAATTATGAGCCATGTGTTTGGGGGTGGTTGTCTTGTGTAAATATATAGTTCTTGGAAATTTCCATTTGTTGCACGATGGGCTGGCGATGAGTTTTTAAAATGTTAATATATTTCCTATTATTCATTATGACATCGGTTATCCGTAAAATTCAAGCTCCAGCAGAGCTCATAAGACCCCACACTAAAACTGAAGCACCGCCATGTTTAAATATTGGACTCTTATTTTTTTTAAACCCTTTATGGGGCTTTCTCCACACTCTGTTTCTTCTATCATTTCTATTTATACTAAATTTGCTCTAACTCTTGACTACCACTATGTTCCAAAAGTCGTTTGAATTGTTTCGATGCTCTGTGGCGTATTAAAGTCCCCTGATCTTGCTAACTTTGCTGATACAGGGTTTCCTACGAGGAACATGAATGTTGTACCCAGACTCATGAAGCACTTTCCAAGCTCTACTTCGACATACGCTCTTGTTGAAGTTGGTGTGAATAGTTTTTGTTATTTCTGTTGCTGGTATCTAACGATTTTTTCACGCACAATATACCTCTTTTCAACATCAGCAAGAGCCTGAGGACGTCCACATCTTGGCTTATTGGTAAATATTTTTGTTTTGTTACATTTGCCAACAATTTTTTTTAACAGTAGAATAAGGCCTTTTGACTATTTCAACAATTTGGCGTAACGAGTTTTTGGATTTTCGCATTTTTTCTTTTTTATTTTACGTTCCGATCCTGAAGTTTCATTCCCTTTTGGTGGCATATTTAAACTTTTTTAACATATTGACTATTTTGGACAATCGTTAAAATATAACTTGACATCTTTTGCTGTACACAAAAAAAAAAAAAAAAAAAAAATTAAAAAAATTTCTCTAATCACCAAATTCATAATATCAAGCAAACAATTTGTTGATTTTCCACCGATTACCGAATGATTATATTGATTTCTAAAAATTTTAAAATTTTGATATTTTTTATTTTAACTAAAAAAATTATCAAAAAACATTTCAAACAATGTGTTAATTTATATAATTAAATATCGACAATTCCCAACAAAAACTCTAAGTTTTAAAATAATTTTTTTTATGCACGTGCACTTGCAAAAATTTTTTATATCAAAAATATTGTTTTTGGGAATACAAAGATTTTCATTAAAATATTTTATTAATTGTGCTTAATTCCCTTTTTTAATTGATAAAAATACTAAAATTTATTATTGGAGGATCATCATGAAAGTTTTCTCTAATTAATTTTAGAAAAGCCAAAGCTACACGCAGAGAAAAAACATGATTAATGAATGGTCACTACGACCATTTTTGTTTATACTTGCCTTATATGTTTACCCTAATAAATTAATTATAGTCTTAATATAACTTAAAAAATTGTTTTTTGTCCTAAACATTTTTAAATTCACTAAAATAATATTATATGGTGGCTTACACCTAAAAAGGTACTCTGGTCTAGCGAAACATATTATATTATTTGATATGTTAGCTACTATAATATATATTTTCAACTATACAGTTAAAATCATAATATTAGTTGAACACAAAAGGTATGTTTAATACCATCATTTTTGTTTGCTTGAAAACACATTCTCTTGAGATGCAAACATTTAATGTCAAAACAAACAGTGTGTGCTTTAAAATTACATTTTCTCCGTCCGCGAGCGTCAGTTAATCAGGAAACATGAATGATGACAGAATAATTAAAACATTTTTCGGGGAGAAAAATGCCATGCTGCCTTGCAAAACTAACGAAATAAATTATTATACGTTTATTGAAACAGGTAAGTTATTTAAATATAATTATTAAAATATATAAATATGCAATTATTTTGTCTTTCTTGCAGCCAAAAAAACCTATAACAAATTTTGACACATAAGTTTGTCATCAGCCCCGAATTTTTTCAAAAACAGAATTCTTATTTGTTTGGATATATTTGTACCACACAACGTAAATTTATAAATTAAAACACATACACAGGTATATTAATATGTGTATTTAATTTTATTTTTAATATATGTATGCTATATTTTATTTATTATATTTGTAATAAAACATGAATTTTTTAAATTACATTTTTTATTGTTTTTATTGTAAGAACCATATAAAATGTTGAAGTAGACATTTTGCATGGTATTGGGAAATATAGAAAAATGGTTTGAAAGATCGTGCGCATTTTTCTTCTGAACATAATAATATGTTTGAGACAACAATTATCTAAAATCATTATAACTGAACATATATTGTTGCTTAAGACGTGTTTGACACAATCATAACCACAAACATTAATGATAGTTTGCGATTGTGATTGTATCAATCATGTTTTTTCTTTGCGTGTACCAGCAAGCAAGACTACAGAGGGAATGAGAATTACTTGCACTCAAAACGTCTTGTTTGCAACGATATCAAAGCATAAACAAAATTCCAACAACAAATTGTTTTTATTGTTTTCGCAAGAAATCAAAATAAAACCAATTTGCCAGTTCAGTTTTTTGTGCACGTGCAATTGCAAAAATTTATTATCAAAAATTTTAAATTATTTTATTTTAAACGAAAAAAGTCAATTAAGATTTTTTGTTATTTAATTAAAATTAAAAATTTATTTTAAAACAACTAAAATGTTTATTAAATCAAAATAAAATTTTTAATTTTCTTTCAATTAAAAAAATAATTGATTAAATTATCACATTAATTAAATTCAAATACTTTTTAAGCCACTTTTTTACTTGATAAAAAACTTTTTTCTGTGTAGCTTCTATAATATTTTAAATGTATTGTTGCTGCAAAATATTGCTTTATTTGTTGTCAAATCAAAACTTGGTCTCATTTGCTTTTATGTTAAATTTATGCAGCTTAAATGCAAAATAAATTTTAACTTAGTGGTTCTTATACAGAAAATATTAAAAATTGTCTCTAATCAACAAAATCATACCAATTTCATAGAATAAAGCAAACAATTTGTTGATTTTGATCTATTACCAAAATGAGTATATTGATTACTAAAAATTTAAAATTGTGAATATTTTTTTTCAATAATTGATATTTTTAATTTTATTTAAAAAAATGATAAAAAAAACTTTGCCGTTTTAAACAATGTGTTACTTGATTTAATTAAATAAGGCTCAGGTTTAGACAATTCCCAACAACAATTCTAAAAGTTTAGATTATTTTTTTTAAACGATAAAGTCAATTAAGATTTTTTGTTATTTAATAAAAAATTTATTTCAAAACAACTAAAATGTTAATTAAATAAATATTATATTTTTAATTTTCTTTCAACTAAAAAAAATAATTGAAAAAATTAAAAATTGTTTCTAATCACCAAATTTATTTCAAATTTATAATATCAAGCAAACAAGTCGTTGATTTTGCACCTATTACCAAAATGATTATATTGATTACAAAAAATTGCAAAATTATGAATATTTTTTTTTCAAGAAATGATATTTTTAATTTTAATTAAAAAAACTGATAACAAAACTATGCCATTTCAAACAATGTGTTAATTTGTTTAATTAAATATTGACAATTCCTAACACGAATTCTACAAGTTTAAATTATTTTATTTTAAACGAAAAAATCAATAAATGTTTTTTGATAAAAAATTAAAAATTTAATTTTAAGCAACTTAAATATTAATTAAATCAAAATTATATTTTAATTTTCTTTCAACTACAAAATTAATTGATTCAATTATCACATTCATTAAATTGAAATACTTTTTAAACCTGTGTATTCAATCATCACATTAATTAAATTGAAATACTTTTTAAACCATTTTTTAATTGATAAAAAGCTCTTTCCTATGTATTCAATCATCACATTAATTAAATTGCAATACTTTTTAAACCATTTTTTAAAAAATAAAAATATAGGTTCATATTTTGAATTTAAATCACAAATGAATATCTTAAAAAATGTTGTGTTAAGCATTCACTTTCTGGGTCAACTGTAAGTCATACTTTCACACAATAAATTTTAGTACAAATTTGGGAAAGATAGTTCTTCAATAAATAATAGTTGTTTAATATCGACCCCACTCTCAGAAATTTCTGAAAATTCCTGAAATTTCTTAAAAATTTTGATATGAGACTTAACCGACGAAATCTTTGAATGAAGTAAATTTTAATAGTAGGGTGCAAAAAACAAAGAGAATTAAAAAAATGGTAAATGTTTTTTGTACTCATATTGATTGCAAATTTTTTAAATACATAAAATAACAAGAGAGTGGATTTTTAATTGTAGTTAATTTAAACAAAGTGTGATTGATAAATTAAGTCTTTTTGTATACAAATGATGGATGTATGAATGAATGGATGTCAGGGATGTCGGCCATGTTTGATGGGGTTTGATTGAAAATGATCAAAGTTGTAAAAAGAAATAAGTGAAAAGGGCGTAAATTTGGCAGTGTTTAATCTATGATATTCACTTAACACGATTAGTTCGAAAAGAAGAACGTGGAAAATTTTTTAGATAAATATTTAACTGTTAGACCCGTTTTCACAATTTACCGATAGCTAATTGTAGGATTTTCTCGGCCGCATAAAAAGTGTTTTCCATTATTACAACTTTATTTTAACCTAAAGTGGACGATAGGTTCAAGAAAGGTTCATTTTACCTGGTAGGTTAAAGTTATGTTGCAGTGATGTGCAACTTTTTATACGGCCGATAAAATTCTTCATTTTGCTATCGGGCATAAGAAGTATAAGATTTTTGTATTAAGTGTCACTCATTCAGTTTATCAAATCTAACGAACAACATTTGCAAATTGCACATTGAGAAATATGTGAAATAACTTATTGATTTAGTTAAAGGATATTTTACGTTCGCAAGGAATACGAATTAGTTTATTTATTTTTCACAATTTTTATATTCAATAATACTCTTGCCACCTAATAAGGAATCTTAAAAGGAAGTATTTATGTCAAATTATGACCTGTTTTACGCAGAAAAAATTTTCAGTAGTTTTTTATCACTTAAAAAAAATTTTTGAAAAAATATTTCAATTTAATTAATGTGATAATTGAATACACAGAAAAAAGTTTTTTATCAATCATAAAAATGGTTTAAAATGTATTTAAATTTAATTAATGTGATAATTGAATTATTTAATTTTTTAGTTAAAAAAAAATTAAAAATATAATTTTGATTTAATTACTATTTATTTAAGTTGTTTAAAATTAAATTTTTAATTAAAATATTAATTAAATATCAAAAAACACTAATTGATTTTTTCGTTTAAAATAAAATAATTTAATCTAAATTTCGATATTTTTAATTAGGCTTTAGTTCATTGAATTTAATTTTAATTAAATTATTTTTATGAAGACAGGAATTTTACAACATGAAATTAACAGTTCAATAAAATAACCGCAATAATAATTAAAATAATTTCAACTTGTAGAATTATTGTCGAGAATTGTCAATATTTAATGAAATAAATTAACACATTGTTTGAAATGGAAAAGTTTTTTTTTATCATTTTTTTAGTTAAAATTAAAAATATCATTTATTGAAAAAAAAAAAATATTCATAATTTTAAAATTTTTAGTAATCAACATAAGCATTTTGGTAATAGGTGCAAAATCAACAATCTGTTTGCTTGATAGTATTAGTTTGGTATAAATTTGGGGTTAGAGACAATTTTTAATTTTTTCTGTGTATTTTTTAGTTAAAAGAAAATTGAATTTATAATTTTGGTTTAATAAACATTTTAGTTGTTTTGAAATAAATTTTGTACTAAAATATTTATGAAATAAAAAAAAAATCTTAATTGAATTTTTCTCTTAAAATAAAATAATTTAATTTTTTAGAATTGTTGTTGGTTGTTATCAAAACCTGAGCTATATTTTATTAAATCAATTAACACTTTGTTTGAAATGGCAAAGTTTTTTTTAACATTTTTTTAATTAAAGTTAAATATATCATTTGTTAAAAAAAAATTAACAAATTTTAATTTTTACAATTTTTTGTAATTACTATAATCATTTTGGTAATAGAAGCAAAATCAACAATTTGTTTGATGATTCTATGAATCTTGTAATTTTTTTTATTTTATATCTATTGCCAAGACAACTGTCTTATAGGTAGACATTCGAAATGGGCGATCTCGTGATTTTTAAGGAGGATCGTGATTACTGAACGTGATTTAAAATAAGAAAGAAAAAATTGACGGTTTATTGTTGTGACTTTGTTGAAGCTTTGATATTGTTACATTTAAGACCAGAGTGTTTTAAAATTCTTATTCACTTTATGGTCTTACTTGTATAATATTTTTAGCTTTTCTAAAGTATTTGGAAAAAGTTTCCTGACGAGCTGGCCTAAGCAACCAGCGAAATGCGCATAGGAACTAGCTTTCCCACAACAATAAATTTCAGTGTTTTCATTTAAAAAAATTGGGATTATTAGCACATCATTAATAAATGAATTAATTAATAAAATATTTCATTCCCAAAAATAATTTTTGATTAAAATCACTGTTCCTTAAAACTGTGATTGCAATCGCGGTTTGTCAGTTTTCAGTTCTTTTGTAGCATAAGCAACCAAGCCATATGTACCATGTGCGAGCTTTCACAAAGGAGCTTTTGTAAGTACTTTGCTTTCAAAGCTGTTGATCGCAAATGCAAATATCATGGATTTGGATTGGGCTGGTTTATCGTTATCATAAAATAGAACATATAAGTTGTATACAAAATTTTGTTTGAGTTTAACAAAGAGAGAAGCATAAATGGTCCTTTGTTTCCTTGTATATTGTCGCCTAAAATGCAAAAGGGCGTAACAACAAAAAAAATCTTGATTGATTTTTGTTCGTTTTATTGAACTACATGATCAAAAAAAATTGTAGATCCCTACAATTTAAAAGGGCGACTTCATTAACGATATTAAAACGCCCAGTACACCTTGTTGTTATTGATATTTTAAAGTTTCTTGCTTCTCCTGTAAAAAAATAAAAATTGTTGTTACACCCTTTTGCATTTTAGGTGACGATATACGAACTTACATACATGCTTGAACAAATAAACTTTGGCTTTTCAAAAGAAATACTAATAAGGAAGAAGAGAGAACAAAAGGAACAGAAATATTATTTGTTATTGCATGCAAAAAAATGCTATTATCCACGCAAACAGTGAGATATCATAAATTTATGTACTTATGTAACAAAAAAGGAAAAGAACAACTTAGCAAGTAGCTGTTATTTGACAAATTTGGTTACAACTGTGATTCGTTAATTTTCAGTAACAGTTATTAAATCACAGGTACAGAAATATCGCTGATCTTTAGTACCGTCTGGGAGCCAGACAACATAATTAGTGCCGCAGCTGCGATGGCGAAAATGAGGAAGAGGACAACTGGAGGGAATTTTGAACTTGATTCTGCCATGAAAGTTCTGTTTAGAAGAACACCATGGTATCGCAACGGATGATTGGGTCTAACTGTGTCAGCTGAGTACTTACTGCCATTTCTACCAAACCCGAACTAATATGATGAACTGATTTGATTAACGGACGGACATTCCAGGCCGTCTTCGAATTTTACAAGAACACATACATTATATATTATTATTTCAATTTGTTGCTATGGTATTGACAAATCAATATACAATACCGCCAACTTTTTGTTGGTGAGTACCACAAAATATTGAATGCGATAAGGAAAATTTTTAAATAAAAGCAATTGGCAACAAAATATTATTACCAGTCGCTTGAAATTTAAAATAAAATGTAAAATCTTCAATAATAATAAAATGAAATAAAGCACTCCATATATAATAAAAATTACTGGTAAACAGGGGTACTCCCCAAGGAGGAGTATTATCCCCTCTATTGTGGAACCTGACTATGAACACCATGTTGACGAAGATGGACGACATGAGGATTAAAACTGTAGCGTATGCCGACGATGTTGCTTGTAGTGGCCATTACCGGGAAGCATTTGAATATAGTGTCACAGTGCATGGAGGCTGCATAAAAGGTACTAACCACCTGGAGCGTTTCATGAGCATTCTGTGTTAATCCGTCTAAAACGGAACTGGTACTCTTCACGAGGAAGTATAGGACCGAGGTCATGAGACTTCCGAGGCTAAATGGGACTGAACTTAAGTTCTCTCATAGCGCCAAGTATCTGGGCGTAATCTTGGACAGTAAGCTGTCGAGGGGGCTGAATGTCCGGACGAGGATGGAAAAGGCAATTGTTGCTATATATGCGTGCAGTGGTGCAATCGGCAGGAACTGGGGTATGGGCCCGAGGTGTGTCAATTGGATCTTTGAGGCTGTAGTAAAGCCGAGTCTGAACTACGGTGTTGCTGTATGGTGGACTGCGCTGAACAAGGGCAAGTACCGTGCGATGCTTGAGAAGGTACACAGACTGGTCGCATTGATGATCACAGGATCAATGTGCTCCACTCTTACCAGGGCGCTGTTTATAATGCTAAACTGGCTCCCGGTGGACATCACGGCTATACAGATTGCAATCGGCACACGGCTGGTCGACCCGTGATTATGGCCACTCCAGGAAAATTGGATGCTCGATTGTACCTGAGGGGGTGGACTTCTGCACCCCGGAGCCTTTCTTTGGTGCGAGGTACGCGACACATATAGCGCACGGCAATACGCTGCCGGTCAAGGGCACCTTCCATGAACCAGCCCTAAGGGTATGTAGTGTCCTGCAGGTGGAAATTTCGGCTATATGGCGGGCAGCCAACTGGCTTAAGTATTATCGCGTATCGGGAGATATACGTTTATTTACTGATAGCAAGGCTGCCATTGCTTCCCTTGCGGGTGTCTACACGACATCTAGGTTAACTGTGGGATGGCGGATGTCTTTGAATGAGATTGCTGAGCATTCTTGGGAAACGCTTGTATGGATACCAGGGTACTCGGACTGCCCGGGAAACCAGATAGCAAATGAGTTGGCCAAGGAAGATGGTCGCATGGATGACGCATTCATTGATCAATTCATTGGCCTTCCAATGGCTCACTGCAAGTCACTCATTCGGCGCGAGTATTATGGGATTGCGCAAGAGGGATGGACCTGTGAGTACACCTGCTCCATATCCAGAGCACTATGGTCTGGTTATGATGAACGGAGAACCAAATCTATACTTAGGTTCAATAGGGACCTACGCTAGGAGAATGGGTCTGGAATTCAATGACTACTGCAGAAGTTGTCATGATGAGGAGGAAGAGGAGACTATGCTTTACTTTCTCTGTCAATGCCCTGGGTTACGGGGCATTAGGGAAAAATACCTAGGTGGACCGGTTTTTTCCTGCTTGGAGGATCTATCTACAATAGAACTTAGGTGGCTTCTTCTCTTCATTAGGAAGACGAATAAACACTGCAGTGACGCCATCTAAGTAACTGCTCTATGGGATGGGCATTGGCGCTGGGTATCACAAAGGGACCGATGAAGTACCCAAGTGAGCTGTCTCTCGATGGCTGCCCTTGGAACCTAACCTAACCTAACCATATATAAGTACAAATTAAAATAAGTTGAATTTAATTTTAGTATCAGAATTTAAATGTTATTTTAATTACCATTTTGTAATTTTAAGAAACCTTTTTTGTTTGCTTACTTCTGTATCCCATTAATTTTTTCCATTTACTCAATGTATATTTTTAATATCGAACTCAAGAATTTTTAACTTTATTTCGAGGAAAAATATTGCATTCATTTGTTTGTTTCAGAGAGAGAGAGTATTTAAGCCAAATGAATTCTTCTGTCGAAACACTACAACAAGAATAAAACAAAAATGTTGCACAAACAAAAAAATTGCAATAAAAAAATATCATCATCAACAACAATCAATCAAACAGCAGGAGTTAAAAAATACTCCTACATTTAGTTTCGAGGTGTTTTTGTCTGTCCATCCATCCGATTGTCTGCTGGTGTGTTTGTGATGCCAGAATTCGCATTTGAACGCGGCCTTCTTTCATTTATTCATTTATTTGAATGTAAGTGTGCAAATGTTATTCGTATCTTTTTTTTTTTGATGGATTCCACTTTATTTTCGATTTTTAGTTGAATTCTATATAGATGATGTATTTTATCACTAACACTCACTTCTGCATGATACGAAAGTACAGGGTTTTTTAAAGTTTATGATTCTTTTTTTAAATATTTTAAAACCCACTTAATTTGTGAAACGTTTAATTAATCTTTGGAAATAATATACAGTAATTCTATTTTGGGCTCTTGTAAAATTCTAAGACAATCTCGTGCTGCTTGTCAAAAGCACAATTGAGCTTGCAATTTTAGAGTTGGAAAACTGAGCCGTTAGAGTAATACTTTTGTGAAACGAAAGCGGCTAAGTAGGATCAGCTAAGGCAACACAATTTACTAAAATACATTCTTTATATAAGAATTGATTGATGCTCAGACTAGGCGAAACTAAGCCAGCATTTTACCTACGCCCTCTACAAATATATAAATGCAAAAAAAGCTAATACTTTTTATACCCACCACCAAAACTATCGAGGTAAATATATTATTTTGTCATTCCATTTGACACACATTGAAAAGTAAATATATTTTGGATCCTTGAATAATTCTAAGACGATCTTACTATGCCAGCCTGTCCTTCTGCTATAAGCACGTGAGAGATCACAATAGAAAACTTAGGCCCGTTTTCGTAACTTACCGATAGCTAAACTAAGAATTTTATCGACCGTATAAAAAGTGTTCAATTATTACAACTTCACTTTAACCCTGGACGGTTACTGTTCATCGAATCGACGAAGCTGATTTACACTTTATCATATAAATTTTTTATGTGTATTTAAATTACGTTGATGCCGAAAGCTTTAAAAAAATAGTTAATCTGAAAACACAAAAAAGGGTTCAAACTCGTATTTAGTTTTAAGAGAGAAGTAAAACTTTTATTTTTTATAATTTATTTTATTTTTTAATAAAATGCTTAACTAAAAATTTTGTTGATTTTTTACCTTAAAAATCGTTTAACTGAATTTTTTTCAAGGTTCGTCGATCCGACGAAGAGTAACCTTAATGTACTAAAATGAAGAGTAAGATTTAAGGGTTAACCAAACATGTAGAATGAACCCCCGTTTGACTTATCGCACACTTTAGATTAAAGTAAAGTTGTCATAATGGACCACATTTTATAAGGACGACAAAATCCTATCTTGCACTATCGGTAAGTTGTAGAAACGGCCCTTATGAAGACACCATTGATTATTATAAAACATATTCATCTGGTATTGAAAATGAGCAAAACCGGTATATTACACAGTGCAACAATTTTTATGTGATCGAGTGCAAACTTTTTTTTCGTGTAGAATTTTTTGAACTATGCACTTATCGAAACTAACAAGGCCCGTTTGGTTTTTTATGGTCTTATGTTTATTTTCGATAAAACTTGATTCATTGCTTCAAAAAATGTCCATGTTCTTCGGAACAATTAAGTGTAAGCATAAAATATATTTTAGGCCATTAACCCTTTAATGCATTGTGATGTAGATCTACATCACATGTTAAAACTCTTGATGTGGCAACATTTGCAAAGTTTTTTTTAAATTTTTAATTCCCAAGAACTTATTTACCATTATCGTGTGCAACTACGAAGCTCAAAAAGTGTATTTTATTATCTGTAACGATATTAATATGAACAATTTCATTTTGGTGTGCGTTAAAAATGGTTTTTTTTAAATAAAAATCGGTATGCAAAATAACGATCGCGAACACAAGATACGACCTGTCATAGACCATCTAACTGAAGCATTTTAATCTATACCTATTGATCAACGACTTTCTATAAACGAACAGAAGAATTTTACAAAAATAAGTAATTTTTCACCGGATATTCATACCGTTACGAGGTATATTCTGGTCAGGCCAGACTAAGGAGCCACGAATTTCGTTTTACGGTTAGTCAGAGTCAGACTGCGAATAAAAAATAGTATCGTGTTTTTCGATAACTTTTATGGCTCGTTGCCGCTGGCATATTATTTGGCAAAACAAGATATCCGTTGCGTTGGGACCATTAAACAAAACAGATTGCCAAACTTCCGGCTTCTGGATAAGAGGGATCTTATGAAAATTTAGATTCCTAGGGGAACGTTGATTTTACAGCGGCGGTGTGGAAAGACAACAAGGTGGTTTCCATCTACTAATATTAACTCTCAACGTGTAAGCAGTATAAGTCGGTATGATAAACGACTAAAACAAAATGTGAAAATACCGAGTCCAAAAGTTGTGCAAGACTATATCATGCATATATGTGGACTTGACCTGATGGATAGCCACATTATTCAATTAGAGTCAAAAGCCGAAAATGTTAATTTTGCTTATATTACCTTATTTTGGACTTTGCGATAATCTTGGCTAGTCTCGAAATGACTTGCCTGATATCCCTTGCAAAATAGGTTCTGAGTCAAGTGAAAACAAAAGGGGTCGGCCTAGCAATAGCTCCATTGAAATAATCACATCGCTTTTTGCCATCCATAGATGTGTGAAAAGACGGTGTTAACCACTGGCGTATATTTTCAAACAGATTGCGATGCAAAATACGGGAATGCGCAGCCTTAAATGCAAAAAATAACCGTTTTTTTAAATTTCCATACTTTATAATATAATTTATAAATAATTTAAAAAAATTTTTGAAATATGTAAACTTTCTTTGTAGTTCATTGAAGGAATGATTATGCATGATGATGTAGATATCAGTATGTTTTTCTCAAAATAAAAAGAAAATACGCATATGGTGGTTAAAATTTTGTTTTTTCCTTCAACTACATTCATTTTCCAATTGATTAAATTTTTTTTTTACCAAAAATAAAAAATCATGCATTTAAGAGTTAAATTCAAACAGCAGCTGAAACTACTAAAATTTAAACCTATTTTATGGAGGCTGGCCCAAATAAAATCTACCAATGTCATTGGTGGTAGTCTAGCGATATCAGTGCTTGCACAATTTAAATTTTTTATGGATACATCTTCCCAGGTAGAAATTACAACACTTCTACATATTATGTACCCCAATGACCCTGTAAAAACAAAATGTTGACTCTTCCAAAAATATTGTACCATCACAACACTGTAGATACAAAATTACAACCTTAGCTTTTTAATACTGTTTTAAGAAATATTCTACACCAGTAAAACACACTTAATACAAATATACGACTTTAGTTTCCAAATATCGTATTTAAAATAAAACTATATCGCTACAATACTGTAGTTACAAGAACTAAAGCTAAATTTCCTAATATTGAATTTACAATAATTCTATACCGCTACAACGCTGTATAAACAAAAATATACGGCCATGTTCTGGAAATCGAAATCAGGTCAAATTAAATTCGATGAAGATTTTCCATTAAAAATTTGTAAAAATGGATGTAGCGATTCCTTATTTCAAAAGTTATTTGGGTAGAGGAAAGTGGACCTCAAAGTATGAGATATGGAAAAGGAAATATTTTTATGAACCGTCAACACGGGAGTGATTTCAGTTTCACATGATTTCGATTTCCAGAACATGCCCTATAGTCTTAATTTACTTTTTTAGTGCCGTATTAAAATTTAAACAAAAAACTATTTTAGGTAAGAAAAAATATACAAATTTACTGCAAATTTTGTTTGTTGATTTAACGAATTTATGTAGTAACATCCATATGCACATTTCATTTATTTATTTATGTAAAATAGTATAGCTTTTATTTCATCATTAAATTGATATTAATATTTACCTTTTATGGTTATTGATCCAATGTTGTAAATTTAAATTTACGGTTTTGTGACAATATTGAAAACAATAGTCGGAAGACGCTTATTAGGCGTTATCATTTAAATGTTGTGACTACGTTGTAAATTCGTGAAAGCCATATTGTAAATTTAAATTTAGAGTATTGTGGCAACACTAAAAACAAGAGTCGGAAGGCGCACATTTGGCGTTATCATTTGAATATTGTGAGTACATTGTAAATTTGGTAAGCAGAACGTTGTATTGATGTTGATAGTACCCCTATCAACGTCGGCACAGCGTCGTTCTGATTGTCTTTTTCTGCCTGGGTTAAGATGCAACTTTAAAATTCTCTGCAATTTTATTCTGGAAATGCCCGATAGGCCGGAGCGACAACGAGTTAAGACAGGTAAAGCACATCTTTCAGAAAGGTCGATTACTGAGCCCTTTTCCTCAAACCATTCGATTAAATTCCTAATCATGAATGCTGTGGAATATAATTTGAATTAAAATATTGACGATATTTTCGCTGCGTCATAGAAATTTATCCTTGACAAGAAATTTCTTTTCTCATTTTCGATAATTTTTAACGCGTTATTGTGCACTATATTTACTCCTTATAAATTTCAAAGAATATTACAATATTAAAAAGTTATACATGTTTAAGATTGGATTGGTGATTTAAAAATTTCTAAGTTGGTTTATTTCCGTTACACATATTTATTTCATTTGGTTCCGTCTTTTCTTAACAGAAGAACTCTAAATTATAAAACACCATCAACATTGCCGATATGATTTTCCTTATCGCTCTACTTTGGAAATTTGATGAATATAACTAAGGCCCTAATCATGTAAAATGCAGCGCAACGCCAAAGAAGAGCATTGAAAGCACAAACAATGTCATAAATATTTTTTAATTTTGTTGTTGCTTTCTACTGAACTTCATGTGCCGTTTTAAAATTTTCAACGCCACAAACTATGCAGCGTTTGAAATTTTGAAATGCAATGTTAATTTCTGTAGAACGCAACAACAAAATTACAAAATATTTATGACATTGTTTGTGCTTTAAATGTTATACTTTGGCGTTGCGCTGCGTTTTATATGATTAGGGCCTAAATAATTTTAACAAAATGCATTTGGGAATTATTGCTTCTTATTATAATTCTTAAACATGAAAATAATGTATGTGTTTCTTCTTGCAGTGTTCATGTTGTTTCTACACAAAACCAGCAACTCGATTCAAACCTACTTTTGTCGTGTTGTTGTTCTGCAACAAAATTTTACACACACACACACAAGTGTGCAAGCAAAAAGAATGCAATGCTAAATTTTTAAGTACGACTCGTACTTTATAAAGTGAAAATACTTGAATTTAGTACGAGTGTTTTCTTTCTATGTACGACTTTTTGGAAAAGGCAGCCATATGTAATGAGCGTTAGCAAGAAAATTTGCCATGAATAATTTTTATATCCTTAACGGCCTTATGCAAAAAATTAATGTGAACTTGAAGTGTTCGTAAACAAAAGATTTTATGCACAGATAAAATTAAAAATTTTCTCTAATCACCAAATTTATACCAAATTCTTAATATCAAGCAAACAAGTTGTTGATTTTGCACCTATTACCAAAATGATTATATTGATTACTAAAAATTGTAAAATTGTGAGTATTTTTTTTTTAATAAATGATATTTTTAATTTTGATTAAAAAAAAGATAAAAAAAAAAACTTGCGATTTCAAACAATTTGTTAATTTATTTACTTATTTATTGACAATTCCCAACAACAATTCTACAAGCTTAAATTATTTTATTTTACACGAAAAAGTCAATAAATATTTTTTGATATTTAATTAATATTTAAATTAAAAATTTATTTCAAAACAACTAAAATGTTAATCAAATGAAAATTATATTTTTAATTTTCTTTCAACTAAAAAAATAATTGATTCAATTATCACATTATAAAATTTAAAAACATTTTAAACCATTTTTTTAATTGATAAAAAACTTTTTTCTGTGTGGCAAATCTGTTTTAAGGAACACTTGAAGTTCACTTTAATTTTTTTGCAAATGTTTTGCGAAAATGTTTGTTACTGAAAAGGGCCATCATGCAAATGTCGACCCGGTATAATATTATTGGTGTGCGGCTTTTGTTGTAGAAACTACAGTTAACAAGAAAGAAGTCCGGTTTTTGGAAATTTTAAAAACGTTTTTCTGATTTTTTTTAAATATCAGTCTTTGAAAACGTTCAAATATAAGCCTTTGACCAAACCGATAGACAAACATCATTTTTATATCTCTTGTTTAAATATTTAGTGCTGATTTCAGACTTGTGATATAATTGAAGCATTTTTCTTTGATAATGAAACGGTAAATGTGCCCACGAACAGTGTGTAGTCCCATACCCAAAAACCTTCACCGATTTTGAAAAAAACAAATATATATATTTTTTGTGAGCTAATTAACAGCCGAATATAATAGTGAGCCAGTTTTTTCGGTTATAATCTCTATATTGTCACATGAGGGTGCAAAACTCAACTAGTTTATAAAAATAAATACGACGTAAAAAATTGGATTTTAGTTGCTTCAGAAAAATTACTCTATTTGTTCTAGAAATTTTTAGAAGTTTGGCTTTTAAGATACTTTTCAATAAATAGATTAATATTATAAAGCTGAAATTATTGTATCTTTATATGTGTGTAAGAGGTAATCTCCGGAACTGCCGGTCCGATTCCAAAAGTTTTTTTTCAGCAAAATGAAGATTGCAAACTACTAACGGATAAAGGCTTTACAAGGTTCCAATAAAGTACTTGGGATAGGGTCCAGGGGCCCTAAGCCTCCTATGCTCAGAAAATATTAATTATCGCTTAAGAAGATATATATTTAAGCAATAGTGTCTATATTCTAAAGAAAAACAAATCCATTTTTACGTGAGTACACTGTTTTCGCTCCATTCCGCCCTTCAGTCCGCTGACCGAATTCAAAAGTGACTTTTGCGTTTGCAACGCTTTATAACCTAAAAAGCTGAACCCATTTTGATGGAATTGGAAATATAGTATTGTTTTTTTTTTAAATTTAGGACCATAGGGTGGGTAGTGGGGGACATAGGGGGAAACTGAGAGAATTACTGCCTCTCCGAAAATATCTAACCAATTTTGAGGGAATTAGAATCAAAGCTAGATCAGCGTAAATAGCACACTCACAATGATAGAAAAGCCATCATACCGCTAATGTATTTTGGCATCAGTAATATGACAAGTGTCTTCGTTTTTGACCCCATGACATTTTAAATCACTGTGATGCCAGCCTTAACATCACTTGGCCAAATTGTCATCAGGGTCACAAATTTAAATTATGTAATCAATAAAACAACACATTAGGCATCACGGTTTTATAAAGCATGTCATCAGCGCGATGACAAACTTTCATAAAATTTACTTATTGAAATTGATCTTTGTCAAATTGAGAGAATATCATAATTTACTTACCCGTTACACATGTTTGTTTCGCTTTTGTTGTATTCCTCCCTTTGTTAACAACAGAACTCTCAATTATAAGACACCAGCTGCATGTCCGATATAGTTTTCGTAATAATTCTGCTTTAAAAATTTCATGTATTTCAATAAAGAATTTAAAAAATAAAATATGGGAATTTTAGCTTCTAATTTTACTTTTTAAACATGGAAATAATGTAAATAATATATTATGACATGATACATTATGTCATCGCATAGATTCCAGTTTGTCATCGCACTGATGACATGATTTATTACGTCATTGCAATGATGATAGTTTGTCATCGCACTGATGACATGATATACATATTATGTTGTCGCACATCATCGTTATCATGCCTTTTCTATCAGTGTGCACAAAATACGGCATCGAATTGATGTCACTGTAGTCATGGCATAAATGACGCATAAAATATGACAAAATTTTAGAATGACGTTCGTCATTGGATTGATATAAATTTTTGCCGCATTGATGTTATTTGTAATAACATTGATGTCACAATTCTGATGTTAGGGCATCATCAATATGAATATGCATTTTTCTATGAGTGCAGGGCTTAAGTTTTTCAAAGCTAGATATATGAAGGGACTTTTTATTTTTTTTAAACCTTGTGCCAATAGGACACAGAAAAGCAATTTCTGCCTCTCCGACTTTATCCAACCAATTTAAATTTTACATTTATAGTTAGTCAAAAATCAACTCTGGGCGAACAAAGCCGCGAATAGACACAAATTTTTTATTGGTTTTATCCTTTACTGCTTTAAAAATCGAACTTATTTCAATAAAAAGCTTAAATTTACCAAATTTTAACTCCTTTTTTTTTTGTCTTTATATGGGATCGACGCATAGTGCACATTCTCTTTAAATTCCGAGATCATGATATGTTGACTTATTTTTGTAGCCTCTTCTTGATGATATAGAAACTGACGATATGTGATCTCAAAAAGATAATGGCTCACGAATTAAGTACTTTATTTGGAATGAAATTTACTTAACGAGTAATTTAATTGAAATTCTGTAGCAATTTGGCCTCCAGAATCGCATTTAAAGCTGTGGATTGCTTTCAAAGTGACCATTTTAAATTAAAAATATTTCAATAAAAAACTGAAGTTAGGAAGAACATGTAAATCAATTTAATAGATAATCATTCATTTAAGTCAAATTTCGATCTACCAAGGTAAAATACCATTTGGTTTAAAGATTGATGTTTGACGTCAATCGACGGCGAAACCCCACTGAAGAGATTGTGTGGTTACAATCGAAACTAGTCTGGGCAATCTGTCCGTGAACTGGGTTCAAATCTCAGCGCAGTCAAGAATGAAAAATTATCAATAAATTTTAATTAATTTCATGTTGTAAAATTCCTGTCTTCATAAAAATAATTTAATGAAAATTAAATTCAATGAACTTAAGCCTAATTAAAATATCGAAATTTGGATATTTCATTAAATTATTTTAAAGAGAACATGCGGCATAGAATTTGCGGCGAATTATTATCGAAAATTTTACCAAAAGTGTCCAAAGATGTAAGTGTTCATACTAGGGGTCTTTTAAAGATAATAAATTCATATTAAAAATGCCTATTTGATTCGCATTTGCAAAGGAAAATTAAAGTTTGAATGACCCTGTATATTCGAATGTGGGTGGGTATGAGTATGATTTTTGCAACGGCATGAAAATGTGCACTGGAATTTTTCGAATTGATTTTTCCCGTTTGATTTCATTTTATTTTTTTTATACGTTTCACTTAGTATATGAGAGTGAATAAAAAGCTAAAAAAAATCGGATAAAAGTCAAAATTTACCAATTCAATCAAAAATTGACATGAACACACATACACATAAACTAAAAAAAGTGGTCGAAATAAGAAAAAAAAAATTGTTTTCAAATTGAATGAATCACATCAAAGTGTTGTTCAATATATTGAAATCAATTAGAGAGTGTGTGGTATTTTTTAAAATAAGCCGCAGTCTTTTATTAAACCAAAAACAGGGATTCAAATGAATAATGTTTCCTGGTTTTTGTTTTATTTTAGTTTTTTTTTTTTTTCATTAAATTCACAAAGTGTCAATGGTTAAAAAGTGTTTGTCTTTTTTCCCCTGCCCTTCTTCTTTTTGTTGAATCAGAATCATATTTTTTTTTGTTAATTGTAGCCAAAATGCAAAAAGAGTTTTAATTGTATTTCATGTTAAAAATATTTGTAGAAAAGGCTTTTTGCTAAAATATTTGTTTTGTTTGTGTAAGTTGAACTTGTGGTCAAATATTTGATTTAATTTCGTTTTTGTGTTAAAATGCAAATTGATAAAGTATTAATGAATGTCAGTGAATTTTTTTTTGTTTAAAAATATATGTTTTAGATTTTTTTTTATTTTTGATTACATTGTTCTAAATCATTTAATTCGTTCGTTTTATTAATTCAGTATTTTGATTACTAATTTTGTCAACTGTTCTGACTAATAACGGAACGTTTAATAATGTTGTTCCTTTAAATTTTAGTTAACCTTTAGTACGTTTTTAAGGGTTCATTTTACACTCTTTCATTACATTTTTGGAATTTATAGAAATTAAATTGTTTATTAAGCTTATAATCTATTAAACAAAAAGACTTTATAAGAAAATTAGTTAATGCTTATCTACCACTTCTGAAATTTCTAAAGAATTTGGAGTGGTTGATCAACAAAGAGATTTTATTACACTGATTTTAAGAATTTTGTAATATAAACAATTGTCCAATTCACAAGCTCGTAAGGACGTCGTATAATCCTATTATTAAACAATAAACATCTGCATGAAACTTAATAATGATGTTCATAAAACTTTCATTATAATTTTGTATTTGCTTCGTTTGTATTCCATAAAATGAATAAATACGAAATAAAAGCAAGAAACACACGAAATTTAAGAGCCGAGTAAGATGCAGTTTTTTTGTTTACTTAAACAAGAGAATATGAATACTAACAACTCTGAAACAAAACAACCACTGAATGAATGTCGAATAAGTTCATAGAAAAACACATTTATTTTAAAGTCAGTATTGCCAGTTGAAAGAAATGAAAAATATTAGGAATGATAAAAAAAAAAACAAAAATAACCATGAAGAGTAAAATCAACAAGATAAGGAAGTACATTAATATTAAAATAATATAAATAATACAAATTTGACTTTGTTTTCAATGTAAATTAATCCTTTTTAAGGTGAATTTTTAAACTTCAAAAACTTTTTTCAAAATTTTTTAAATTTTCAAAAACATTTTTCAGCAATGTGCTTTGCTTGAAAGCTCGTAAAAAAGTTATTATGAAAAATATTTAAATTTAATTTAAAAAAGCTTTACAAATTACATATATTATTGTAAAGGTAACAAAAAAGAAAAAATAACATAAATTTACTAAATGGCAACATTGCTATTGAGTATTTTTATAAAAAAAAAAAATGAGAAACGAAATGTGTTTGCTAGTAGCATGAATAAAACAACAGTTTATTCAGTGGTCTGAATTCTATTTGAATACGAACTTCATTGAATAAACATTTCAGTATGTTCATGAATGAAGTTATTCATGCGGCCCTTTATTATACAATATAGTTTTTTTGATGTTAGCTGTCGCCCACAGCAGCTGCTGTGGGCGACTGCTTACAATTTAGATTTCTACTGTACAGCTATGACGAATCAATGAACACATCATTAAAACTCTTATTTTGTTTGAAACTCAACAACATTTTTTTTACACAATTGTAAAAGATTATTTAGGACATTATGACGATATGACTTGATAGCACACCTTGTGAATCACCCATATGTGTTTTAAAAAATATTGTATTCATACCAAGCCAGGAAATATTCGATTTGTTTGGTAATTTTGTAAAAATCTTTTTTGAATGCACTAATAATACCACAAATTTAATTCTTCTTAATGATTAATTTATTCTTACTTCATATCAAATTATTTTTTTAACGAATTTATTTCTTAACGTTGTTGGGCAACATAAATTTGATTATAAGATGCCCCAGTAGGCTAGTTGGTAGTGATCTAGAATATGGACATTTTGACCGAAACGTCCACAGAAACAAAAATATTATATCTTCTTGAAAAGACTTTGTTTTAGCATATTTTCACAGAGAAACAATCAAATTTATTTCATGTAAACAATTTTATTTATCAAATTTTTTTTTTAATAGCGAAATGAGAGTAACGAGCAAAAAAAACTACATCTTTAGTCATCCATATCGTGGTTGGCGAATTTTAAACACGCCTGCGACTGATTCGTAATAGATTAAAGAGAACGTGAACTTATTTGCTTTAATATATTACCAAGCAGTCGCAAGCGTATTTTAAACTCGCCAACCACGATAAGGTTGAGTATGTAGGTATAAAGATTTATTTTCGCAGTAACTGTAAGGTGGGCGAAATTCGGCCACCGCTACATTAAATAACTTCTGTTCATTTAAAAATATTTTAACTAAGATCGTTTATATATAAGTTCATCAAAAGAGGAACAGAAACAACATTAATATAATGATAGCAGACAATGTCACGTTCGACAGGTCGTACGCGACAGTAATTAAAACGAACTTAAAAAAAGTAAAAATCATTTATGGGTAAAATCAAAACCATTTTTAAGAGATATTAGTGCATTACACCTTAAAATTAGTCGCATTTAAATATTTCCTCAGGTTTCGCTTAATCGACATTTGTATTGTTTTTCACGAAAACATCATCTGTTTTCATCACGTGGGAATGCCCCAATATTCATAAAAAATATTTTAGGTTTATGGCAGGTATATGAAACGAATTTTCTATGAAAATAGTTAATAATAGTTAATAATAACAGAACTTGGGGAAATTGGCTGTTAGTAAATAAATAATATGGAATTTGTTCCAATTTTTAAAAAAAAAAATATAGTTTTCTGAATTATTTTGCTTTAAGTTTTGCAATTCTAATCACTTTTTTACCATTTTTGTTTTAAAGTAGGTAAATATGACGACACAGATTTATTTTATTTTACTTCAATGTTAACAATATTTTATCCAATCTTTAAGCAAAACTTTATACAAAATTTAATGTAACTCTTACCCCCAGAATCTTTAACCACATATTTTTGTTTACACATCATATATTTGTCAGAATCTTCGACAAACCTTTTACTGTTTTTCCTTTAACAACATTTAACAACCTTTTTGTTTGGCTTATTGACTTGTTAAATCAATTGACAGCTAATAAATGTGTCAAAATGCATGTCATACGCACATAAACAATTTAATCTTCTTCTGGTATCTAGAAAAAAAGAATTCAAGGAGGGGAGAATTTGTAGAAAATAAACAAACGTAGTATAAAAAAATGAAAAAAATCAGACAAACCACAATATTTGAGCTTTGGCCAAAACATAAAAAATTAAAGGGAAACAAACTGACCCAAACATATACAGTCTTATATAAAACACAGTCTAATACAAATATTTGTTTAACAAAATCAATCTGCACTTAAGAATGGATGAAAAAAAATAAGTAAATAAATATAAAGGTCGGGATATGGAGGGTTGTTTAGTTTTAACCAAAATAACATTATCTCCGTTTTATATTTGCCAATAAGTAGAAAAACATTTCTTCTTGTTGATTCCCAATAGATTATGAAAGAAAAACAAGGGATTCCTTGTTATGAATTGGGGGTTTGTTTTGCTTGCCTTGGTGCCCTTTTTTGTGTGGAATTTTTTTTGGGGGCGATTTTATTGAGTGGGGATTATAGCTGACATAACTGCTCTTACCAGCAATTCAATTTCCGTCAAACTGGTAAACAGTTACTTATTGGTTTTAGTCTGCTTTATAGTTGTTTTTTTGAGTTTAGAATATTTGCAGGGACGTGGTAAAGAATGAGCGAATGTTTCCAATAAATGATGGTTTACTTAAGAAATTTGCAATATAGTATAAAAAATAGTCTTTTTTTTATTAATTTAATAAATATCTTTTAATTGCTTTAAATTTACAAATGGCGCACATTGTGTGATATTTGAAAAAGTTAAATAAATCTTCAAGTTCAAAACTTGTCGAATTGAAAGCCAATTACAGCTGTGCCAATATACAAAAGCAGCTTAAGTCGAAAATTGTAGTTCCGAAATATACTCAGTTTCGTTGAAGTTTTATTCGAGGAGTCTGTACATTATTGTACTTCAATAGAGGCTGAAAGTAAATATTTAAAAAAATTATTTGTTAGTATAAAAAATATTAATCCTTTTTTACTTAAACACCTTTGCGATACCGGAAACTATGGGTTGTGGCAACTTAAGCGCTTCTATTAAAATATCTAGCGTTATTTCATTTAAACATAAGAGTTTTTATTCATGCCATTAAAAGACATATATTACCTTTAAATTACCTTTTGCATTAATGGTATTTTATAAAAAAAAAACACTAATTGAGACAGAAGACAATCGAAAAAATTACTTTGTTCTTTCAAGGTGAACTTATATTTCGCTTGTGTCAATCTATGTTATGTTGTTTTGTGGTAGTTTGTCTATTTTTAATCAATTAAAAAAATGTTTTTAAAAGTACTTAAATTTAATTTATGTGATAATTGAATCAACTATTTTTTTAGTTGAAAGAAAATTAAAAATATAATTTTGATTTAATTAATATTTATGTTGTTTTGAAATAAATTAATCAAATATCAAAAAATATTAATTGACTTTTTCGTTTTAAATAAAAAAAAATTAAACTTGTAGAATTGTTGTTGGGAATGGTCAAAATAAATTAATTTACACATTGTTTAAAATGGCAAAGTTTTTTGATCATTTTGGTAATTAAAATTAAAAATACGAGTACATTGAAAAAAAATATTCGAAATTTTACAATTTTTAGTAATCAATATAATCATTTTGGTAATAGGAGCTAAATCAACATTTTGTATTCTTAATATTATGAATTTGGTATAAATTTGGTGATTAGAGAAATTTTTTTATTTTTTCTGTGTAGTTTTATCAAGTAAAAATTGTGTGAAAAGAATTTTAATTTAATTAATAAGATAATTTCAACTCAAGCAAAGACCAAAGGGACTTAGAAGTGAACTTGTATTAATTATAAAAATTGAGTATCAAGCAGCGAAATACCAACGTAATAATAAAATTTAATGTATTTTTATTTAATTATAATTAGTATTGTAGTTATTTTATTGAACTGTTAATGGTTTTTAATCCAAGTTTTAGATATTTTTAATTAGGCTTAAGTTCATTTAATTATTTTTATGAAGACAGGAATTTTATAACATGAAATCAATTAAATTTTTATTGATAATTTTTCATTCTTCACTGCGCTGTGATTTGAACCCATGCTTTCACAGACAGGTTGGCCGGACTAGTTTCGATTGTAACCACACAATCTCTTCAGTGGGGTTTGCCGTTTTACTCACTCGGCTATTGTAGCCGGATGACGTCAATATTTAATGTCTTAAAAAAAATTTGGGATCAATTTCAGTAAAAAATACTAACCAAAAAAAAAAAATTACTTCTTTTACTTGACTAATGTGTTACTGTTGTTTATTTTTGAATTATCTTTTTTCTGGTTCAATGTAAATCAAATAAACAAAACGCTGGCGCCTTAAAATACGCAAAAATGAAATGGTTGATTTTGAATTTACAAGTGATTTTAAAATCGGTCGTAAAATCGCAGCATACGGAGGAATATCTTCGGGGGAGGGGTCATATTTACCTTTTTTTTAGCTTTCATCATGTGTAACTCGAAGTGCAATCGACGTTCGACTGATTTGAAATTAAAAACAATTAGAGGAATTCAATATATCCCGCTATTGAGGACAGCATAGAGAACATAAGTGCGTTTTTAAAACGACAATCAATTAAAAAAAACGGATACTTTCAATTTATCCTCCATCACGTCGGGTTAAGATAACACGCGATTCTGCGACGCGATGACATCGTAAATGAGCCTTAAGTTGACAAGAAAAAAACATTTTTGCTTCCACTACATATCAAATTATGCTTAATAAAATATTTCGCAAAAACTCTAAACGGCTTTACAGAAGCAAAAGTATTAAGTAAAGGGTGGTGCAACCAAAACGCACGGTGTTACTTGAAATAAAACAAAAAGTTTTCAGGGAATTATCTTAAGGATATTGAGAAGGATCTATGACAATTATGCGCGAAACAAAATATCAGGCTCGCCACGGCATCGGCGGCATACCTCTCTCCGATAGTCCTTCAATCCCGAGCACATAAAGGTTAAATTTGCATTGTTATTAATTGTATTTATATAGGGAATACTTCTGCCCACGAAGCAACCCATTCTGCTACGCCCTTTTTATTAAGCTATATTTAATAACACAGTAATGTAACACTGGTTGTTACAGTTGTGTTTTGTTTTCAATACTGATAAAATATTAAATTCACATACAACTACATATACGTAAATGTAGACACTCACACATTCACATTTACAAATATATCCCATTTAATATAACTTACTTATGATTTTCTAAACGTTTTTCCCTTTTCCCTTAAATTTTTCTTGATTTCCAACTCATGTTTCTTAACAAATTTCTTTAATATTTTCGTAAACTGTAACGATAACATATACGCACATACACACACACACACACAAATTCTCTCCTCTAAGACTTGCTGAATTGCTCTTTTTTGGCTGTATTTTCTACACACATGTGTATCAATCTGTCTGTGGTTCAATAAAGAAATTGATGATGTTTCTTCTTAGATGTTTGTGAATGTGTGCAGGAAACCGTTATTGATTATGTCGGTGCGTGTGTGTGTGCGTCTTACTACCAAAATCCTCTTGGGTTTTAATATGTGCAACTTGTTAAACTCATAAATGTCTTTCAAATCATACATAAATGTTTCAATTTCAAGTCAAAAATCGATTATGAACTCATATAAAATTTATTGGTTTTAAGTAAATATGACATTGAATTGTTGTATAAATACAAACAAAAAAATTTACCATTTTGAACAATATCCGCAAAACTGTTCATGGGCAAAAGTGTTGGTTAAAAGGTTGCGGTTTTTTCAATATTTAAGTTTGTGTTTGGGTTAAAAATATCTATATTGAAAATATGGACTATAAAATCGTATTGCAAAAGATCATGTAGAATCGATTTTTCCTTGATGTACAAAATAAACAAATGGTCTTATGTTAGCGTTGTTTCACACATCCATTGTAGAGCGGCAGTCGAATTTAAATATGGCCCCAGAAGGCTCCATGTTAAGTTACCTCGGGTATAAGCAAAATCCAAAACGATTACTATTCTTAAAATCGGATAATATATCAGATTAAGGGCCGATGTTGAATGTGAACCACACCTAAACGTCAAGTTTTTTTCTGCATTTCATTCAAACAAATTCAATGGCAGTGTTGTCTCACGTCGTGGCCATGGTAATTGGCCGCCAAGATCATGTGATTTGACACCGTTGGACTTCTTTCTTTGGGGTTATTTGAAAAAAAAGGTGTACGTCGATAAGCCAGCAACAATTCAAGAGATAAAGGATGAGATTATTCGGCACATGAACGGCATAGAACCTCAATTATGCCTCAGCGTCATCGAAAATTTGGATGGAGGTGCGCCGAGGTAGAGGCGGCTATTTGGCCGACATTTTGCTCCATACATAATTGAACCATACCAATATTATCATAATAAAAAGAAATGACAATAATTTCCTAAATAATTTGTGTTTTATTCAAAATCAACATCGGCCCTTAAAATTTATCCACCTTTTATTATAGTTTAGAAGTTACATTTCTAAATTTTAAAAATTAAAAAAAAAAAATACATTTTTTGGCGAATTTGCCTCAAATTTTTTATTTTCAAAAGGTACGTGTTTACTTTATAAAAAACGTTTCTGGTAATTTTGTTTTCCTGCTAGAAAATTGTATACATTACTAAAAAGTTAACTTAATTTCCAATACAATGATATAGGTATAATATGTCTTTCTTGTTTTTTGCATGTCTTACAATAATTGAAAACAAATTTGTAACCCATGCAACTTAAATCTACAGTATCATGAAGATGAGTCCCATAATGGTAAAAATTTTAGCTTCATGTCTAGTGGCATCGTCTAGTTGTTTGTTGTCGTTTAATCTCTTTCAATATATCAACGTTATTCGCATGGCGGTGCGCAAAATAACCCCACACGCAAAGAAAAAACATGGTTGATACAATCACAATCGCAAACTATCATTAATGTTTGTGGTTATAATTGTGTCAAACACTACTTCAGTAACAATATATGTTCAGATATGTTTATAGCTTATTATTCTATCAAACATATTATTATGTTTAGAAGAAAAACACAAATGATATTCCTAACCATGTTTCTATTTTTCCTAATACCATGCAAAATGTCTATTTGAACAATAAAACCAATAAAAAATTTTATTTAAAAAATTTCATGTTTTATTAAAAATACATACATATACTTTGCAATATACATACATATACAGCTTAGCATATATTAATAAATAAAATTAAATACATACATTTATATAGATATATAGATATCGTAACTTACCTGGTTCATTAAACGTATAATAATTTATTTCCTTAATTTTGCAATCATGCATGGCCTTTTTCTCCCGAATTTGTTTTATTATTTTATAGTCATTCATGTTTCCCGATTAACTTGCTTTATAAACACACACTCTGTTTTGACAGTAAATGTTTGCTCATATAGAGAATATAGTTGAAAATATATACATTATAGTAGCAAATATTTCACATAATTTAATATGTTTAGCTAGATCGGCTGTGGGAAAAATCGCCCAAAGAAAAATGGCCCAAAAAAAGAAATGAAAAATCGCCCAAATGAAGAATCGCCCAACAGAACATGAAAAATGACCCAAAACATTATATATGAAATTTTGCCCAAAAGAAACGAAAAAGGGCCCAAAAAAAAATGAAAAATGACCCAAAAAGCAAAAACGAATTTTTTCCCGGTGGTATGTTATAACGTCCAGTGTCATAGTGTCCATGGACGTTATGACACTCCAAAAAGTGTCATAGTGTCCATGGACACTGCGCTAACTAAAGCTTCTCTGCACAGACGGCCTTCGGCCGGGCGCAAGGATTTTCTCCTCTATGGTATAACAAACACCGGCTTCGCTAACTAAAGCTTCTCTGCATAGTCGGCTTTCGTTTGGAAACAAGGCAGATTTTAGAAGCTTTACTTAGCGAAGCCGGTGTTTGTTATACCATAGAGGAGAAAATCCTTGCGACCGGCCAAAGGCCGGCTGTGCAGAGAAGCTTTAGTTAGCGAAGCCGGTATTTGTTATACCATAGAGGAGAAAATCCTTGCGCCCGGCCGAAGGCCGGCTGTGCAGAGAAGCTTTAGTAAGCGAAGCCGGTGTTTGTTATACCATAGAGGAGAAAATCAAAAAAATGGGCCATTTTTCATACAACATTTTTGGGTGATTTTTCATAATGAAAAATCACCAAATTTAAAAAACGAAAAATCACCCAACAATAACGAAAAATAGCCCAAAAATTTTAGGTCACTTTTCATATGAATTTAGGCCCAATTTTACATGGAATTTTTTTGGGCGATTTTTCATTTCTTTTTTTGGGCCATTTTTCTTTGGGCGATTTTTCCCACAGCCAGCTAGATCATGGCAAAAATTTTATTGTTTAATGGAATTTTTTTTTTGGTTTTTTTCCATATTTTCGTTGGGGTTTTGCATATTAAATTAAATGAAAAATCACCCCAATATCAAGGAATGAAAAATTGCCCAAAATAAAATCAAAATTTTGACTTTGGGGCTATTTTTCATTTACTAATATTAAATGCAAATTTTAAAAAATGAAAAATGACCCCAAAAAATGTTATGTAAAAATTTCTAGGGATAGTATCAAAACCTCGATTTCTTATACCAAATAGGAGAAAATCCTTAACGGCTATGCATAGAGGAGAAAACCATAGAGGAGAAAACCCTTACGGACGGCGGAAGACCGCCTATGCAGTTAAGCTGAAGTTAGCCAAGCCAGTGTTCGTTGTACTAAAGAGGAAAAAATCTTTGCGCCCGGCCAGAGGCCCACCCCTGCTATCTATCCTGCGATTTTTAAAACCAAAACTTTAATTATTCTGAATATTAAGGTTCAGGATTTTTAAACTTGGGATTTTGAAATTCGTCATTTTAAATTTTTAATATTGAGTTTCGGGCATATGAGCTCAACCCAAATTTTCAATATAACTTTCTTTTTGTTTATTTTTAATTGAATTTTTTTGGGGGTAACAATTTTTACTTCAAATTTAGGGTCATATTTTATTTTATTTTAATGCTATTTTTCTATTGTGGTAATTTTTAATTACAAAAATATCAATATGTATTTTTTTTTGGGGGGCCATATTTCGCAGCGCCTTTTCGCATAGCTATTTCTGCCCAGTCTTATAAGATTCTAGCTGCTTTAAATACAAAATACAAAGCATAACCTTAGCGCAATCGATATTTTTCCTAAGCGTTAATTTTGCTAATTAGTAATGCCATTAATACATAAATTTGCAATTGTTGCAAAACTATTGATATTCGCTTAAAATCAGTCGATACTATCGAAATGTTTTTTATGTACCACTTCTATTGATAGGGTAGTAAATGAAGGTGGTAAACAATAAAACATTTTAACACTTTATTTACAGAAAGCGCTTTACAGGTATAAACTACCAGCATATTTACATAAAATTTCAGTGAAATCTTTAGTTTTTTTCAGATAAAGACATTCAGATTCAGATTCGACGGCAAAATATTCACCTAAAATCTAGAAATTTTGAAGGTTATTATGTAAAACCCTTCACCTTGCGTTGAAAATTTTTTCATATAAAATTTTGTGAATTTTCAAAAATTTGTATAAATACATTTTTCAAGGAGACAAAATAACCCCATTAATATTTTTTAAATTTTTTTATTAAGGAAAAAAAAACATTTGCCGAGAAACACCACATATAACAACGCTGGCTGGAAGTCATTGGAAAAAGATACGCCAAGAGGCATTTTGCTATAACTTTCTAAAAAAAATCGTACAAAATAATTGAAACTTTACTCATGTGTTATTTTGATCGTGAAGGTGCCATTAATTAAAATTTTTGGTTAAGTCGACTTAAGTACTTTTTCGTTGTTGGCCACTGAATTAAAAAAAGTTTATGTACTGCACAAAACTTGCGTCGAATGAATTGTTTGAAATGTTTCGTTGACTACATCTTATCAACTAAAATCGTCTCGCTATAACAAATTTACCATTATTTCTTCAAAAAGATTATGGATTTTTCTCTCAACCAATATTAAAAAATGAATATAATTTGTTGCAACCATAACTTTAACCAATATAACCACATGTTTCTACATACAGGGCACCCAAACAAACAAAGCAAATATACAATATATGTATGTATGTATAACTAGTATACACAAACACTTTCGATGTTACTTATACAAAGAACAACCAGTAGCAAACTTAATTTTTTTTTCACCAATATTTATTTGTTCATGGCCTTCCCTATTGCGATAAGTTTGCTTTACACTTAGTGCCAGGGTGGCCAAAATGCACTTTGATCTACAAGATTCCCAAAAACACAGATTATATTGGGTGTGCACATTGCGGATCTTTTACAAATAGTTTCTGCTTTTGATTAATTATATGACATTTGAAAGGTAAACATTTACGAAATTTTCTTTGAAAATTTTTTTTGATAAGCCTTTTTAATTAAATATATAGAAATATTGAATCTGGGAATTATTTCTTTTCATAAGCTACTTTGTTATATTCAACATTTTTTATTTTTCGAATTTATTCTATGGGCTTAATTTCAGTTATATATTTTATAAAGCTTTTTTGTAATAGTTCTATTCCTTTAAATTTTTAGAAATGACTTTATATACTAAAAATTTAAAGGAATAGAATTATTACAAAAAGCTTTAGAAAATGCATAACTGAAATTTATCTCATAGAATATATTCGAAAAATAAAAAATGTTATATAAAAATATATTATGCATTAAAATATATTTTATTACACCCGCTATGGCCGGGTTTTGAGATGTGGATTAAGTTAAAGCTTAGTTTAACGTTCTCTGAAGCTCGGAGTTTTCCGGCGAAATGTGATTTTTTTATTATTACATTTAAGACCAACATTCTTAACAAAACTAAGATGTTCCCTAAAACTTTTGGCGCTGCGATATATGGCCCGAAAACAAAATTGAAAATTGACCCCAAATTTGGGGCTACTTTTCATAATGCAATATGACCCCATTTTTTTTAATGAAAAATTAGCCCCAAAAAAATTAAAAATAGCCATAAAAAGAAAATGAAATATGACACCAAATTTGGGGTAATTCTTCATTATGTAAAATCACTTTTAAATTTTTTATGCACCTTAACCCCCAAAAAGATTAACATTAAAAAAAAACATAAAGAAAGTTATATTAAAAATTTGGGTTAAATTTAAAATTCCGAATTTCAAAATCCCAAGTTGAAAAATCGAGAATTTGAAAATATTGATTTTTAATAACCTGAATAATTATACAGTTTTGGTTTTTAAAATCGTACGATAGATGGCATGGTTGGGCCGAAGGATTTTTTGCTTTGTGTTATAACGAACACAGTCTACGCAAACTAAAGCTTCATTACATTGCAGGTCTTCGGCCGGGCAAAAGGATTTTCTCCTCTATGGTATAAAAACGCCGGCTTCGCTAACTAAAGCATCTCTGTATAGCCGGCATGAATTTTCTCCATTTTGATATAAGAAATCGGGATTTTGATAGTTTTCCTAGGAATATTTACACAAAAGCTTGCAAAATTTATATAAAATTTTTTGGGGTCATTTCTCATTTCTTAAAATTAACAATTTATATTAGTAAATGAAAAATAGCTCCAAAGAAAAAATTTTGATTTTATTTGGGGCCATTTTTCATGCCCTGTCATTGGGGTAATTTTTAATTTCACTATTTAATGCTAAAAATCTTCTTCTGCTTCACAAAATTATTATGAGAAAAATGCCGAAATACCTTATTGACCGCTTACAGTTCACTAGATCATTGAGAGGTAACGGCATCATCCAATTTCGACATACTGATACGGCATCTGAAAAGCAGTTTTTTATATTAACAATCCGTCTCTAACCAACTCCCTGCCAACTTGCAAAATACAAGCAACGCAACTAAATTTAAAAATTCACTCTTGCAGTTGTATGGTAATATACTTTTCAATCTTTTAAACTTTAAACACAACCATTAACAAATATTATTAATGATGTTATATATTTTTTTTGTTTTATTTTTATATAGAGCAATTCCATATGAAAGCGATCACCTTTTGGACGACCCCTCTCCGATTTTAAAATAAATAGTCTCAATCGATTGCCCAGCAAAAAATAATGTACCTACATATTTTTTTTTTTTTGTTATAGTGACTGGTTTAGTGGTGGTGTACACCACTGTCATGTGACAAAATTGAAGAATTCTTCATAAGGGACCTCATTGAAAGTTGTTTTAAAAAAAAGCGATACTAAAGCGATCGCAACGAGTGATAGCTCGTTGGAAAGGTATTGAATCAGGCTTTAATTGAAAAATAAAATTTTTCTAATTTTTCTTAGAAATTTACCTTTAAATTTTCCCAAGAAAATTAAATTTTCCGATTTTCCACAGAAGCTCCTAAATTTTCCGGCTAATTTTTTTTTTTGGATTCCTCATAATTTTTGCTTTAAGAATCAGCAATTAAAAAATGGGCCCCGACTCCTTGTTTGGACAGGAGAAGAGCATTTTAGAGACCACCTTGTTAAAAATACATTTTAAAAATTATTTTACAGTTAAAAATACATTTATGAAGAAAAAATCAATTTTTTTTAAGAGCCCCAAGTTGAGTGTGTAGTGAATATGGTCTGCCTGCCTTCACAAGACGGCCATAAATCCATGGATAATAGCAGCAGTGGCATGTAATGGCACACCAAACCCGACAGAGGCTACAGGTCATAAAATGTTTTGTAAATTTTTTAAATTACCAGGTAATAAATATTTCGCCTAAAATGACACGTGCAGAAACAAGTCATAAAACACGGATTTTCCATAAATATGGCGAAATATTTATTACCTGGTAATTTAAAAAATTTGCAAAACATTTTATGACCTGTGGTCGGCTTATTGGCAGTAACCAATTAAGTCCCTTTTAAAAAACATTTTATGACCAGTAGTTCACGCAAATTTTCCTATTAAAGAAAAGCAAATATCGCTTATTTTTTTTACCTATTTTTTACCAAAAAATAAATATAAATACTTCACACACTCTGAGTCAAAGTTCAGTTGAATACTAAACGTGAAAGTTTTAAAGTGTTTTTTTTTTTGTAAAGTAAAGAGTGAAGCTGTAAAGACAATTTAAAGTAAAATGAATAAATTTTGCTGCAATCCGTTTAACAAGAGTGGACATCGTTCGAAAAAGATAAAAGTATTAAAATTAACTGGTGTTTCGAAGCGATACATGAATGAATTAAATATACAATACGGTGAAGAAGCAGAATTCATTTGCCCCAAGTGTAAAATCGATTTGTCTCAACAAGCAAATGCATTGAAACAAATGCAGCCACAATCCGAGAGTGAAATGACAAGTGAACAAAATGTTTCATCTGATAGTGAGGCAGACATTCCGATGGTCAATATGTCTTTGAGTCCTTTGAATGAGGCAAAGAGATGAGGAAAAGTTGCGAAGTGAAACATACAGGAAAGAGAAAAAAGGCAAGGTTATGAGTGCAATCGCGACAATATTTGATGAAGGCTCTGATAACGAATGCAGTCTAGCAGATTACGTTGATGACGGCAAACAAATGATTGAGCAGTTGAAAAGAAAATTCAATTTAGCGACCACTTTTCCGGAGAAATATCTCATTTTACCTGTGCTGCCTCAATCATGGTCTATACGCAAGATTTCTGAACAGTTTCAAACATCTTTTTACATCGCGAGAAGAAAAAAAGAATTAGTTCGACAGAAGGGCATATTGGCGACTCCCACCAAGAAATTTGGCTCAAGGACCCTCAGCGAAGCAACGGCGAAATTGATTCAAGATTTTTACTGCAATGACACGTGACTATGTTATCACACGTGAAGATGGAGAAAAAGTACACAAGCAGCGCAGATTATTATTATGTAATCTATCCGAAGCATACCATCAGTTCAATGAGAAATACCCAGCAGAAAAAGTGGGATTTTCTAAGTTTGCCATCCTACGACCAAAAGAATTCGTGCTGGCATTAGACAGGCACGAAACGCATTCAGTCTGCGTTTGCATGTTTCATCAAAACATCAAATTAATTTTCTTTCCATGCAAGAAATTGAAAGTATTTCACGGTGAAATTGAAACATATAGGGACCTCCTGTCGAAGTCGTTGTGCGCATACCGCACGGAAAATTGTCATCTGTCCAAATGCGACAATTGTCCGAAGATTGACGAGCTAGAGCAATATTTGGGGAAAAGTTTGAACAGCTGTTAATTCAGGAGGTGCATTTCAAACAGTGGATAATTAGCAGCGGCAGATGTTCCCTTGAGACCGTGGTAAAGCAAATTCCGGAATTCATCGAGGAATTCGGATTCAAGTTGAATGAACTGAAGGCGCACCATTTCATATCCGAGATGCAATCGAAATTTCTAAAGGAAAGTAAGGAGAAATTAGCCCAAAATTAATTCATTGTGATAAGCGACTTTGCCGAGAATTACACTTTTCTCGTTCAGGATGAAATTCAGGCTTATCACTGGGCAAACGACCAGTGCACGGTGCATCCTTTTTGCATTTATTTCAAAAACGAAGATAACGAACTACAGACCGTAAGCCTTGTTGTTGTCGCGGAGAGTTTAGCTCATAATTATGTGTCCGTTTATTTATTTCAAATGAAACTGTTTGAATTCTTAAGATCAAAATTCGATGCAATCGACAAAGTAACGTTTTTCTCAGACGGCGCGGCTTCTCAGTACAAGAATAAAAAGAATTTTTACAATCTTTGCATAATTGAAGAAGAACAAAACTGCAAGGTCGAGTGGCACTTTTTCGCGACGGCCCACAGTAAGGGCCCATGCGATGCGTTAGGGGGAACCCTAAAACGCATGGCGACTAAGGCAAGTTTGCAAAGGCCATATACTGACCAGATCTTAAATGTACAACATTTGTTTTCGTGGATTCAAAGCAAGGAAATTGCCATTAACACAGTTTTATGCACTCAAAAAGAACACGATGCCATGGAGCGACGAATTCAAAACAGATATAATAATGTCAAAACTATAACTGGAACGCAAAAGTTTCATTGCTTCATACCAAATATTTCTGATATGTCAATTAATGTAAAGCGGTACTCTTCGTCTGCCGACGTGCTAAATTTAAAGTTACTTTAATTTTATAATGATGCCAAGACAATTGAAATTTTTAATAAATATTGTAATTGAGTATAAGCAGCAAAATAAGAAAGATTTGTTCTTCATAAATGTATTTTTAACTGTAAAATAATTTTTAAAATGTATTTTTAACAAGGTGGTCTCTTAAATGCTCTTCTCCTGTCCAAACAAGGAGTCGGGGCCCATTTTTTTATTGCTGATTCTTAAAGCAAAAATTATGAGGAATCCAAAAAAAAAAATTAGCCGGAAAATTTAGGAGCTTCTGTGGAAAATCGGAAAATTTAATTTTCTTGGGAAAATTTAAAGGTAAATTTCTAAGAAAAATTAGGAAAATTTTATTTTTCAATTAAAGCCTGATTCAATACCTTTCCAACGAGCTATCACTCGTTGCGATCGATTTAGTTTTAAAACAACTTTCATTGAGGTCCCTTATGAAGAATTCTTCAATTTTGTCACATGACAGTGGTGTACACCACCACTAAACCAGTCAGTATAAAAAAAAAAATATGTAGGTACATTATTTTTTGCTGGGCAATCGATTGAGACTATTTATTTTAAAATCGGAGAGGGGTCGTCCAAAAATTTGCCAATTTTGATCGTTTTCATATGGAATTGCTCTATATATATTTCATATTATTTTCATAAATTTTTTGTTACTATTATATATATAAATTGTTAAATTTTTTTTAATCATTTACTATTTATTCATCATATTATGTAACTTGTCTGATTCTAATACTTTAAATTATAAGATATTATGTCTTGTTGTATTAGAAACTCATATTCTTAATATATACAAATGCAAATAAAAAAAAATGTAAAAACACCTCAACAAAAAAGTGAAAAAGAGCCCAAAAAAAAAAAAAAAAAAATACAAAAAATTGCCCCAAAATTGCGTGGTGTTGTGTCTCATGTAAAATTTTTGGGCCATTCTTGATTTTCTCTGTGGGGTCATATTTCCTGGGGTCATTTTGCGCACCGCCCAAAATCTTGTATACAAACTTGGCGGCACAAATCTGTTTTCAGATTAACTAAACCTTGCTTAACTGAAATCTCAAAAACCCAGACTAAGTCATTAAACGAAGTAGTTTAAGCACAATAGTTTTTTTCCTTCCTTGAAATGTTGAATTTTATGCCAATAAAATATAATTTGCAGGAGGTTTTCCTTAACTTCTTTAATTTAAATAAAAACTGCAGCTGAAGTACAACGACTACTTACCAAAAGATATACATCATACAGAAGTGATTTTGATATAGAAGAAAATACCATCCGGGTCAGCCAAAAAAGTTCTAAGATGCTTAATTACAGGAATTAGTCGCTGAGAATTCCTTTCAGATTTATTAGCAGACATACAAAAAAAAAAAAAAAGATTGATTCAAATGCAAAGAAATTGTGTAGTGCAATACGTAAAGCCAAAAAAAAAAAAAAAAAATTAAATAAAAAATTTAAGGACGATTTGTAATGTCGGAAATCGAATTATTCAGATGTGTCACAGAAACCAAAAATCGTCCAATACTGAAAATTAATACCTTCTCTAGAAAAATAAAAACGCAAAAGCTTTAATATAAAAAAGCAAAGCTAAAACGTTGCAAATTGAAAAATGTGCAAATTTTCACTTTCATACAAATTTTGTTACATACTTGATTACACTGTACAACAATTTCCTGCGGGAAAGTTGTGACAATTGCTCTTAAAGCACTTATTAATTTTATAAGTAAAAGTAACGAATTGTGAGAGGTGAAAACAAGACCTATCACTTAACTGGTGATAATGTGTTTAGAGTGTAGTTGGTCCAGAGGAAAGGTAATTGGCACAAAACTGTTCATGTTACTGGATTTTGTGCGGGTAGTGTCTGATTCTTTCTAGTTCTATTACTTTATATAAAGGGGATTTATCACATTGACATGGTTCATTTGTGACAATGTCTGCGACAGGCATTATTTTAACCGAAGTTGGATGTGTCCATTAAGGTTATTTCAGTGACCTCTTACAAAGTGTCAAAAAGGTACTATTGAATCCCCTCGTAGGACATCGCCATGTTGAAGTGACTTCTCACGTGACAAGTATAGTGTTACTTCCCTTTCCCCTAGGGAAATTACACCACTTTATTATTTTACTGTCTGTATTTCGCAAACAATCCTCTAAACCTTTAAATACTTTCTGGAATTTTTAATCTTCACAAAAATCTCTCTCAGTTGAGTAGAATCTCATTATTTAATATATCAAAATTTTTGGTTTATCTCTTACAACTTTTTTTTATGTAAATTTCTCTGAAACCAAAACAACTGATCCTTAAATATTTTTGTCCGCTGACTCCGAGTAAAATACGAGTTTTTTTCTACCAGATAGATAAATTGTGCATTAATTTAAAAAGTATTTCAAATTTTCCGTTGTTCAAATTTATCATTTATAACATAATGGCTACGTAGAAACGACGATGTACCAATAATCTGGGCAGTTTTTGCGTTGTTTGTGTTGATAATACCCATGAGCATTTTGTATGTATTCATATTGACTCTTTAAAAAAATTTTGTAAAATTATTTTATTTTTATGTGGAGACTCTTCACTGAAGAGAAACATTATTGGTACAATTTAAAACATAAAGAAGACTAAATAAAATATGATGTTGTTTTCGAAATATCTCAGGACCTTTTAAAGGATTTAAAAAACTTAAAACAGTTCGTTGGAAAGTCTAATTGGGCATTCATTGAAAAATGGGGGAAAAATTGGATTTTTCAAAGTTTAAAGGACTCATTTAAAAAAGCATAATGTTGAATATCCTTGCAAAACAATTTACATATTCAGACCTAATCACCAATGTGGCTCTAGTCAAATGAAAGAGATTTTAATATAGAAAATATATTAAGGTTTGGAGGGCCGTTCGTGATATGGTGTAAATTATAAAAAGATATGGTGTAAATTATGAAGATAGTAAATTTCATTTTATCTTTGAAACTAGAGCTTCTAGAAAAAAAACCCGGGACCGAAAATAACAGTTATTTTGAAATTTTAAAACAAAATTTGCATATGGAAGTAAATGCTGGCCAACTGATTGATCCTTATGAACATTTCTATGATAAAATATTATGAATTTTAAAGTTGTGGTTCCTTTTTTTCGATGAAACTTTACAGTTAAAAAGTTTGAAAATTTTAAAGAATAACTTTTATTTTTGCTCAAAAAAATAAAAATCAAAAAATGACTGTTATTATTGTTCAAAAAAATAAATATCATTAAAAATAACTGTTATTTTTGATCGAAAAAAAATAAAATTAAAACAATAACTGTTTTTTTTGATCAAAAAAATAAAAATCACAAAATAACTGTTATTATCTGACTTTTGTGAAAAAAGGAATAACTGTTACGGTCTCTGAAAAAAACTAATGAAATAATCGTAATAAGTACTTTTAATTAAACCAAAAACAATGGACAAAAGTCTGGAAAACTTTGTTATGTTGCCCTGTGTTATCAGTAAATCTGTGGCTATAAGGAGGGCCATTTTAAACTTTAAAGCTTATTTTTGAAAATATATTTTTATTCTAATAAAATCATCACATCTTTTCGGTTATAGTTTTTTTAAGTTTATATTCCTAAATACTTCCAACGTGATCGGTCGGACGAAAACTTAAGCTATTTTTCCAAATGTTCAAAAAAAAAAAAAAAAAAAAAAAAAAATAAGCAAAAAGTAAATTTACTATGACTTCCTTAAAAAATCGTACAAAATAATTGAACTTTGTCCGTGGGTACTTTTAAACATGGAGAATACAAAATTGCCATAAACTCAAAATTTGCTTAAGTCGAATAAAGCACTTTTTCCATTTTCTCACAGAAATATTGCTTACATTTTAAGCCTTAAGATATGTGCACAACTATTAAATATTTGACGTCCTACACGTAACCACTAGTTTTATTAAACATATATTTTCTTTTGCAAAACGTTTGGCTAGATCAAACATCATTTAGCAGTTTCTAAATTTCTTACGTGTTGAGTTTGGTAAATCAAGAGAAATTGTTTAAAATAAAGCTAAAGTTAGATCAATTTACTGGTCACGCTTTTTTTTTAATTTTTCGTCAAATATTTGTTGGGTCTAAACACACCTTTACTGGATTTAGGTTGTTGATATGTCATATTCATATGAAATAAATTTATTCACTTTAAAAATTCTGGTTTCCTTCGAGTGTGTTCAATCCAGTTCCAAATGCCCAAAAATTCCCAAAATTAACATGCAAAATTTAATTTCCCAGGAAGCCACCATAATTTTGGTAAATCAAGAGAAATTGTTTAAAATAAAGCTAAAGTTAGATCAATTTACTGGTCACGCTTTTTTTTTAATTTTTCGTCAAATATTTGTTGGGTCTAAACACACCTTTACTGGATTTAGGTTGTTGATATGTCATATTAATATGAAATAAATTTATTCAATTTAAAAATTCTGGTTTCCTTCGAGTGTGTTCAATCCAGTTCCAAATGCCCAAAAATTCCCAAAATTAACATGCAAATTTCAATTTCCCAGGAAGCCACCATAATTTGGGTATTTGGAAATACTGGTCAGTACTATTTTAATATATATATGTATATGTATATACCAGTGTATGTGCCTATATTTATATTAAATATTGTAAAATATTTACTTTGTTATTATTTTTATTATTAGTCCTGCTTTTATACTGTTGATATTCCTGCTTGAAGTGCTGATTTATTGACCTCCAAATAAAGTATAAAGAGTTAAATGTTTTATTTTTGTTATTCGTTCATATTTTTTCTCATTTACTTAAATATTTATTTTATATCAATATTTATGAGCTCTTAACAGTTTTATAAAACATTTCGTTTTTTGTTAAAAAATTTATAGCAAAATTTAAAAATTTGCCTTTGGTAACAATTAAAGGAAAAAGAAAATTCTTTTTATTTGCATTTAATATTTGTGATTTTCACTGTTTTACATATTTTTATGGAATAAATATGATGACATACATATATATACATACATATTTTTGTGGGTCGCATTTATTTGTATTTGTAGATTTATATAGATCATGTGGCGCTAAAAAAAAAACAATTCATCAACTATTTTAATAAAATCCAAATATATGCATCATATAGCTATATTTGTGTTATAAATATTGCATGCCTCTGTATGTAGCAATGTGTTCATTTTCAATTATATACACAATTACATTTGTGTCTACAAGTATTTTTGTTGTAGCAATTTGAGTTAACACATTTATTCTATTTATTTATTTATTAAGTGCAAATTGTTTATATTTATGACATGTCATGTTAACATGTTTTGTCATCTGTTATTTTTTGTAATTTTAAATAATTTTTGTTGATTTGTTAAATTTACTTCGATTTGATTTATGAAATTTTATTTGTCGTGGAAAAAGTTTAAAATAAAACTTCAAAAATAATTTAAAAACATAATTACAAAATTTAAAAACTTAGCCTCATACTCATAAAAAATATTCTAGGCTTATAGCAGGCTTATGAAACGAATTTTATATGAAAATTTGTTTAATAAGCCAAAATATTTTTTATGAATATGGAGGTTAAGATTTAAAACCCCAGTCACAGAAATAAATTTCGATCAAAAGTGAAAGTAATTCCGTTTTTTTTTCTTCCAAGATACGAAAGTTTAAGAACTAAACTCTATTTTTATGGCAAAATACTTTGTATATGGGCATTTCCTCCGAATGGTCAATCAGGATGGAAAAATAAAATGTTGATAATCATCGTGTTTTATTGTTTATAATTATAAAAAAAGTTAAAGTTTTCATAATGGAATGGTATATATTATATGCTATGATATCGCAGCTGTTTTACTGGACATTTTTATACCCTCCACCACCACTGTGGTGAATGAGGGTATACTAAGTTTGTCATTCCGTGTGAAACTTTTTTATTATACATCTAAGACCCCATAAAGTATATATATTCTGGCTCCTTGAGTACTTCTAAGTCGATTTAGCCATGTCCGTCTGTCTGTCCGTCTGTTGAATACACGCTCGCTTTCGAAAAACGCAAAAGAAAAGAACAAACTTGGTCTCAAATTGCTTGTAGTTATCGTAAGCAGTTTGGGATTGCAATCCAGCAACATCGGTTCAGTAGGATCAGAACAATGAATCAAAATGTGGAACCACCAACCTGAAAATATTGATAAATTTTATACAAAAACTAACATAAATGGTTTATTAATGCACGGAATGACATACAATTTTGCTCGAATTTGGTTTGTACTTCTGCAAATCATACTGGTAAATTTCGTGACGATTGGTCCATAATTTACCATAGGCCCCAAATAAACCCATCTCGAGGAAAACAGTTTAGTACGCCTAAAACCGCAATAAAAAACGCTAGCATACTTAAATTTTGTACGTCACAGTTTTATAGGACCAGAAATCACACTGTAAATTTTTTTGAAGATCGGTCCATAATTTACACTAGGCCCCATATAAACCCTGCTTCCGGAAAAGAGTTTAGTACGCCTTAAACCGCAATAAATAACGCTAGCATACTTAAATTCGGTACGTCACAGTTTTATAGGACGAGAAATCACATTTCCAAATTTCGTGAAGGTTGGTCCATAATAAACCCTACTCTCGAAAAACAGTTTATTGCGCCTAAAACCAAATCAAGCCTACTTTGGGAAAATAATTAAATTCGCCTGAAACCATCACAGATACAGATATTGCGGTTAAATGTCTTACTTAAATTTATATGGCCAGAAAAGATATCATCCAAATTTGTGAAATTTTCTGTTAACGCTTAAACTAATTACATTGCGGTATTGAAATTTATTCTAATTAATTTTTTTGTAATACTAGAAATCAGTCTTCAGAATTTTGGGATGATTGGGCCATAATTTACCATAGGTCCAATACAAATTACCCTCCTAAAAATTATTTTAGTTCGGCTAAAACTTTAACGAATCATGATATTTTACTCAAGCCAGTTCAAAGTCCTAACAAGAAAAGCATAAAATTTTCTTATTGTCGGTCAATAGTTTAATTCATGTCTAAACCGTAACTAATTTTAATGCTGACGCTCGTTTTTGTGAAGAGTAGTTTATAATATATATGTATTTATCATATAGAGCTCACTCCTGTCGGTGGAGGGTATCAAAGATTCGGCACAGCCGAATATAGCACTCTAACTTGTTTTATTTAATTATTTTACATGAAAAAAAATTTGTTATGTTTGCACTCTTTCTTCAAAATCTCTCAAATTACAATTAATTAAGAAGAGAAAAGTGTAAGGAGAACAAAAAAAGTTCGATTAACGTTTAATGAACGGTAGAAACATATGGAAAAATCGTACTTTCGCGACCCGTACGTTCGCGACCGGTGCTTAAGCCAATTAAACAAAACCAATAGAGATATTTTATTGTGTAAATACTGAAAAGAGACCTACGTTAATACACTTTTAAAATAAATTAATCACGTTTGAATATTCCGTTCCAATTCGCAGATTTTTACATTTCACTACTGTCAGCCAAAGTTGACTTCTATTTTGCGTACGTTCGTGATCATACGTTTATAACTATCGTTATAAAAACTTCGTATTTTTCTAAATTACCTTCTAAGTCAAACTTCCAACCCTATCTACTATTTTGATGATGATAGCAACCTTTGCCATTCGTATTCATTTGATTATAGGCTAAGCGTATCCGATGTTGGTGCTATGAGGCAGAACATGAATGATACGCTTGGACGAGACCTACACATAATCTCGGAATGGGGTCGTGCGATTAGGGTCGAGTTTAATGCTCGAAAGACCCAGTGTTCCATGCTAACACATAAACTGGTGACGGATCAGGGTGCCTCATATGTATATTTGGGTGGTATGATTATTAAAGAATCAGAATCTCTTGATGTTCTGGGCGAATCCCGAATCCCGGGATTTGAATTTTTTAATCCCGGTATTTTCGGGATTTAGTCAATCTCGAAATCGTTAACTTGATTTTTTTGTTTTATAAAAATAAATTAATCTTGACATTCTCCCTTGAGAGGATAGGGAACACAATATTGATTTTTCATATTTATTTGATTGCCATTGAAACGAAAGACAAAAGTTAAGCTTTGTTATTCTTTTTCAGCGAGTCCAACAATTATAAAAAATTTTAATGTGAGAAGTGCGGAAAATATTTAAAGAAGAAAATTAATTTAAGAAATAAATGTCTTTTGAAATGCATAAAACCAAAGTAAAAACCAAAAATTTCCGTGAGGTTTTATTATCTAATTGCTTCCACTGGTGCACCAAATGCAAAATTTAAACTTGACTCTTTACAGGTTTAGGCTTATTAAAGTGTTTTCCGAGAGTGGGCATAGGACCTAAGGTAATTTATGGAGCGATTTTACGAAATTAGGTAGTGTAGTTTATTCACTACATAATTCCTACCACCAGTGGTGGTGTTTATAAAAATGTGTTTTTGTTAAAATAAGAAATTAAAAAATTAACTATGTTAATTAATTCCGAATTAAAATTTCAATTATTTATATTATTTCATTTAATAAACATTTTAATAGAACATTACAAATAAATCGATTACTAGTTTGGTCTTCTCAATTATTATATTAATTATTTTCCTATTAAGTTTGAGACAACTGAGGTAATTGAGTAAAATAAAGATTTTATGTTTATTAATTACACATTGTTGGAAATCCTACGTTGTTTTTTTTATCATATTTTTAATTAAATAAATCAATAATTAAGAAGAAATCACACTTCTATATTTTTACAAATTTTAGTAATCAATATGATATGCCACGTTCTGCGACATCACTTACCATGTGCAATTGCTGAACTTTGTTCATTGCTTCATTAAATGATTTGTTTGTATGCCATTTTTCCAATTTGATGAATACAAAAGCTTTAACGAATCAATCGCAAGCGGCACGTTAAAAACTCTTCTGCGGCATCAGTGGTACTTATCCGGTAAGTTGGCTGCCTAAGCATTTTTTGATGAACGTATCGACACCAAAACTTTGCGTTTAATGGTCCAAAATCTACACGCTCCTAGCAACAGTAAAGAACTAGTAAAAGCTGAATTATCCGAAAACATGCTTAATAACAAACAAATTCAAGATTTAATATCCGAAGCCAGCCTAGCCTTTCTTGAAACCAGCAACATTTCAGTTGATTTTTTACAAACAGATCCGGAAAAATGGCATACAAACAAATCATTTAACGAAGCAAAGAACAAAGTTCAGCAATTGCACATGGTAAGTGATGTCGCAGAACGCGGCGTGGCCTTAGCTAATACTTACATTAATCTAACAATCTCTGCAACAGACTTTCAGAATTTATTGCAGGGCATAGAGCTTTATCGTAAAAGCTCTAATAAATAATTGATAGCTAAAACAATTGTTTTTTAATTTTTTATTTTTTTTTGTGTATGAGCTGCCTAGAAATTTTTGGACTCGCATTGCTGAAGTAAGTCAACAGAACACAAAACCACCCATATAAAATATTTTGAAAGAATATCTAATATATAAATATCTAACATTAAAACAAATCCGAAGAATATCTGGCAACACATTACAATATTTTTAATTTCACAAAATGGGTATAAAACTTAAAAAGGGTATAACTTTGGAACAGTAAAGGCCAAATTCAATTATTTTTTTTTGCAATGACTCAGAATTTATCCACCTTTTTAACTGAATCATTAGTTTTTTTATTTTCAGTATAAATTTTAAAAGTTACAAAGCATTATTTTTCAAATTTATGCAAAATTTACAAAAAATGTGATTAAGGGACCGAAATGAGCAAAAAAATAACCGAAACTTTTAATATCTGCACAGAGAAGTAAAGTTTGGGAAGTTTTCTTTAAAAAATTTGACTTAATAACACAGAAAATCATGCTTATGGTACTCGGCCCATCAGCAAAATTTAAAAAAGTCGAGAAAACCTGATTTTCGGGATAAATTGGATTTTGGCGACCTCTAAACCTCTTCCGAAAAATCTGAAAAAAATCACAAATATACTTTACCCTATAAGCTCTCAAAAAATGATGTTGGGTACCTATAAAAATCAAAATAAAATTTTTTTTGGGACACACTAATGATCATTAAACAACTTTGTAATATTACATGAATTATAAAACTTTTGTCTTAAACATGTTATGAGTACACGAATGGAAAGTTATCATGTTATGGCTATTATTTATTATTAAATGGTTGTGAGAAATATTTTCAAAAATATCATTATTCAAAGTTATCATTATTTAGTTGTTATAAAAATTATTGTTTTTCAGGGAACCAAACTTAAAATTATAATTGCGATAAACATTGATATTTTTACAGTAACTATAGTATTGTTGATATTAAACAAAAATAACAATATATTGTGTACGACATCGATATATTGTTACAATAAACTGAGTTTCGTTGCCGTAACCATGCCCAACCATATCTTTTCTCTGCGTGTAGTCAGTAATATACGATGTTGTATGTAAACGTAGTTTTGAACACATAAGACCTTTACTAAGCTGTACATAGAGCCTTATAAAAGTGTTATTCTTAGTTTGACATTTAGACATTTGTATATTTGCTCTTATACTTTGTTTTATATGTTTATAATTTCGTTAAAATAATAATTTTTTGATACCGAAAATATCTTTTAGTTTATTTGCAATTAGCGCACCGAGAAATTTAAGATTAAAGAGCTTTAATTAAATAGTTTTAGACAGACCCCTTTTAAAATCTTTTACAATAACAAAACCTGTCGCGTTACACTACATAAAAAAAAATTTAATTGAATTGCTTTTAACATTTCTAGATACTTAAAAACTCTGATATTAAAAATGTTCAATGTTTTTTCCTCTAAAATTTAACAAAGAAAGAAAAACATTTCTTTCTTCTTAATGATTATGGAAATTTTCTTCTTAGAAGATATTTACTTTTATTCCTCCTTTAATCCCTAAGCAAATCATTGCAATAAATTTCCGGTTTTTAATTAATCGCATCCATGTCACTCATTTAGTATTCCTACGTTTTTCCTTCGCTTAAAATTTGCTTTGCTCTCTTACTCGCGTTTTAATCGACATGTAATTAAAGACTCATTAAGTCAGAACATTGTCATCCTCTGACACATTCGAGTGCAGTGTTTATCTAAAAGAATTTTAAAATTGTAATAAAGAATTTTCTTAAGTATTTTCTTCACTTTTCTTTTACTTCTATTTTATTTAAATTTTAGTTTAATTAAAATACTGAGCGTGTACTAAATGGTGTGATGTATGATTGACGTTGAAGATGTCTAATGAAAATGTTCTTTTGACGTTTTGTTTTGGGATAATTTACAGAAAGCTTTGCAAAATTAATTTTAATAAATAAGAGGAGAGATGATTTTAAAAATATTGTTTTAAGTCTGTTTAGAAGTAATCTTAAAAAAATATTCTTCAAATTTTTTTCAGTTTTATACGTTTTATTATCGTCTTAGACTTTCTTATACTGTGTGTTATAAGTAGTTTTATACAAAGTCTTTTACTTACAAGTTTGTATACCTTTTACTGTCAACTCTATGTAGACTCACTTTAAGACTCGTACGTAGTTTTATACTAAGGATCATAAGCCCATAACATAATTTTGTTTCACCGGTTTCCTGATTGTCCATTGGTTCTAAAGATGGTAAACTCCAGAAAATTTGTCTATATAAACCGTGGTGTAGGGTATTAAATAAATGGTCAGGCTTGAGCGACTATACTTCCTTGATTGTTATTAATAAGTATTATAAATAGCAAGAATCAGTATGTATTAAATAAATTTTTTTTTGAACTTTTCTGATATTTCAGTCATATTAATTAAATTTTTTTGTGGTTTTAATCTCGCAAGGAATAAGCGATAGGACTTTTATTGACAACTGAGTCCCTCCAAGGGGCCAGTAAAGCTTTTATTTAAAACTTTTTATTGAAGTTTTAACGCGTTATTATTCTAGTTTTCAAATTATAGTTGAGGATTGTGTCAAGAATCCGTTTTGTGAACGTGTTAAACCTTCTTCTGCATCCACTTTTAAGTCTATTTATGTTAAAGATATTTGTGATGAGATTTTTATTATATTTAAGTAAAAAATTAATTATTTTAAAATTTTAATGCATTTCTTTCTTTTAAACAGCAACAAAACATTTTGTTAATATGACAAATTTTGTAATAAAAATTTTTATTTGATTGCTAACAAATATTTTATTTAATGTTGCAAACTCATTGTTAAAAATATTTGTTGAATGTGAACAATTTGTATTAGCAAACACATTTTTATATTTACAAATTCGGTTGTTGGTGCTTTTTCAATTAAAAAATTAATTGTATTGACGAATATGGTATTCAATATGATAATTAATTTGTCGTAATTTTTTTCTGTAAAATAATTTTAGATTTAGCGTTGTAGCTGCATTTATAAATAGTCTAGTATAAAGTCTGAAAAAATTATATAAAATTGTTTTATGCTATTATAACTACTTTTCCTAATGGTCGCTTTCTAAATGTACCGACAAACTGCCTGTTACTTAATCTCGGCAAAAACATTATTTCCAGTTGACAGCATCTCTACAGCTACAGGTTTAGCTTTACGATAGAAAAGAAGCAAATTTTTTTTTTTTTTTTTTTTTCAATGTTTTTGGATTTTATTACAACTGAGTACATTTAAGACCCATCTAGTAATTTACATTTCAATAAAAATCACAGGTGCTTAGATTATAACCCATTGGTTATAACTAATTGAACTAATACAAATTAAATTATTTTAGGTCTCCAGACATAGGTCCATTGGTAGAGTTCTTCTTAGTCTTCTGCGGTGCATTGGATTTCTTATCACATCCTGTAGTTCTTCGTTTGCATGTTGTAGTAGCTTTAAAGAGTGCTTTTTCGCATAAAACTTAATTTCATCATTTACAGTTGCTATATGTAGATCTCTATGTATATCAACATTCCTGACATACCACGGACAGTTGGTGATTAGTCTCAGGACCTTGTTTTGAAAGGTCTGAATTAGTTTAAGATTTGATTTCGCTGTACAGCCCCATATTTGAATACCGTACGTCCACTTTGGTTTAAGAATTTGCTGGTAGAGTAGTATTTTATTTTGCATTGACATACTAGAGTATGGGTTAAGTAGCCAATACATTTTCTTAAAGTTAAGGTTTAATTCATTAACTTTTTTCTTCACATGCTCCTTCCACTTTAGCTTTGCATCTAATGTAAACCCTAAATATTTTGCTGTGTTGGCGTATGGTATTGCGTTACCGTTCATATAGACAGGTAGGTTTTGTATTTTTTTATTTGTAAAGTTGACATGCACAGATTTTGTATCATTTAACTTTATCCTCCATTTTTTCGTCCAACTAATAATATCATCTGTTGAGGCTTGTAACTTTTTGGTACTTTCGGTTACCGTCGAACCCGTTGCAAGTATTACCGTATCATCTGCAAAAGTAGCAATTTTTATATCATTTGCAGTTGGGATGTCTCTTGTAAATAGTATATATAGGGTTGGACCTAAAACACTTCCCTGTGGTACTCCCGCAGTTATTTTTCTTATTTTTGAATATTCGTCTTCAAACTTTACACGAAAGAATCTTCCAGCTATGTACGATTTTAGTATTCCACTATATTGATTTGGTTAATCTCTATAGAGTTTAAAGTTCAAACCATCATGCCAAACCTTGTCAAAGGCTTGTGCCACGTCTATGAAAACTCCTGAACATATTTTATTATCATTCAACGATTTTTCTATCTCGTTAGTAACCCTGTGCACTTGTTCCACAGTTGAGTGTTTGGATCTAAAACCAAACTGGTGAGTTGGTATTAGGTTCCTATCTTCAATAATAACATTTAACCTTTTTAAAAGAAGTTTTTCAAATACTTTTGACATTATCGGAAGCAGTGATATTGGCCTGTAAGACTTTTTGTTATTTGGTTGCTTTCCTGGCTTCAGTATCATTATTACCTCAGCAACTTTCCACTGACTTGGAACGTATTGTAATCTTAAAGATGCATTGATGATATACAATAGCTTTCTTATACCATTGTCTGGTAGTGCTTTCAGAACTTTTCCAGTTATAAGGTCATACCCGGGAGCTTTGTTTGGCTTTAAATCAAACTTTATAAGTGCTTTTAACTCTTGAAGAGATACCAGTGTTATACTTTGGTAGTCAACCTTATGAGTATTTACTACATTTTCTTGAGATGAAAGTGAAGGTAGCGGCTTAAAAGTGTCCTCAAGATGATCTGCAAATGTATTTGCCTTTTCTTTGGCACTTTTGGCCCAGGTCCCATCATCTTTCTTTATTGGTGGTATAGTAACTGATGATTTATAGTAGTTTTTTGTGGTTTTCCAAAGAGAATACTCTGTATCTTTCGTTGCTGTTACATGTTTTAGACGATTTGATAATGATTGTTGCTCATTATTATGTAAAATTCGTTTTAACTTGTTACAAAGCTGATTTAATCTGTTTTTATTTTCTGATAATCTACATTGTTGCCACTTTTTGCGGGCTTTTCTTTTTTCTTTTAGAAGTGTTTTAACTTCTTCTGTGCTTGACGTTCTACACGTTTTTACATATTGAGGAGTACAAGTCCACGCTGCTACTTGTATGTTTTCAATAAAACTATCTAACTCTTCTTCTATTTCATAGGGTGTTTTTAACGATACGTTTAAATCAGTAGATTCTGTCACACATCTTTGAAATAAGTACCAATTTGTTTTATTATTTATAAGCGACGGCGGATGAGGTTTTTCCAAGATATTATCATTGATGACCATTACCACAGGTGAATGGTCCGAAGACAAATCATTGCTATTATGCATTAAAACGTGATCTTTATTAATGCCTTTTGATATAAAAAAGTCTATTATATCTGGGAGTTTGTTCGGATCAGTAGGCCAATAAGTTGGTTTGTTGCCAGAATGGAATTCACATTTCATATATCTTCCAGCTATTAGTAATTCTTTACCTTTTTTTTGTTGTAAGTCTTGATCCCCAGTATACATTTTTTGCATTGAAGTCACCTCCAATAATAAAACAAGGACCCAGAGTTTTCAAAAGATCAATAAATTCATTTGCGGTAGGATTATGTCTTGGCGGGCAATATATTGATGAAATATTGCATGGTTTGTTGTTTATTAACACGGATACGGTTAACACCTGCATTTGTTCTGTTTCAATTTTCGAATACTCATGATGTTTTATTTTTTCCTTAACAAAAATTGTTACACCACCTCTTGCTAAATTACGAGGATGATAAGCATTATACGTCGCGTACCCTTTTATGTTTATATACGACTGCTTCGTATTGTGACTTTCCGATACTAGACATATGTCAATATTTTCTTTTTTAGAAACAAGTTTAATTCACTTAAATGGTTATGTAGTCCATTTGCATTCCAAGTTACGATTTTTAGATTTTTTACCATTTTGTTTTCCATTTTAAAGACGAGCCTCAATGGTTCTCAATATATCAAAAATTTTCTCATTGATATATGATTGTTCTTCTAATCTTCTATTTAGTTGTGTAATGGCTTTTAAAATTTCTTGATTTGTATTGTAACTTACATCTTCATTATTTTGTGAGCTCTTTGATTTGCATGCTTGTGCATAGGTACGAGAGCCATTAGATTTATGGCTATGATTTGTCGCTTGTTGGGGATAACTATGCTTTTCAATATTTTCTACTAGATCACCTTGATTGTTATAACGATCATTTTGCTTGCTTCTAATAGTTTTCTTTCTAATTTTCTGCAATTCTTTTGCAACTTCGCAGCCTCTATAATTGGCAGGATGTCTTCCCATACAGTTAACACATGATGGAGCAGTTGTTTTTTCTACTGTGCACTGAGCTGATAGGTGTTTTCCAGAGCAGCTTACACAACTTGGTTCTCTAGAGCAGTACTTTTGGGTATGATTAAAGCCCTGGCAACGTTTGCATTGAGGTATTATGATGTTGTTCTTTTTTAGACTTTCAACTTTAACCTTAGTATTCAACACATATCTCACATTATAAATACTATCGACGGATTCTTTGTTGCTGAAAGATGCCATAAACAGCGGTAAAGGAGTTTTTACTCTATTTCCCTCAGAGTTAGTTTTTTTAATGATGTTAACTACATCTATAACATCGAGATTTTGAAATTTCAGATCATCAATGATGTCTACAGTTTTTGTTGAGCAATGAAGTCCTCTTATCATTACTCTTATTGGTCTCTCATTTTTATTTTCATAGGTGAACCATTGGTAATTACCTACATTAAGTGTATTAACCAAGCAAATGAGACATTGAAAAAAACCAAATTTCTAGTAAGAAAACGGCCATATGCCTGTCTCTGCCTTAAACAAAGCCAACACATAATATTTGAGATTGTATTATACGAAGTCATACTCAGTCCTATACAGAGCACTGCTCACAAGCTAATACATAAAAATACTTATATCTAGTCTAATACTAACTTATTTATTTTATTTTATTATTTATTAAATACGGATTGTAAGCCCTATCGGCCAAATTTATTCAGCTTTAATTAACTTAGTGCAAAGTATTATAGTAAACATATTCTTATAGTATGTCTTATGCGTAGTCCTATTCTTAGTTTTATTTTACGTGAACTTAGAAATTAACTTGATATGTGAAGACCTCAAATTAAATCTAAAATGATATTGCCCTTCTATGATTGAAAAATAAAATGGATTTGAAAACTAATTGCGAACTGATCTGTTCATGCCTTATATATTTGCCCAATAATCTACCAGATGACTTTGGGGCTAATTTTAATTTCCAAAACGGCTATACTAGTTATGGCGCTAGTTATGTCGTAAACACTGACTACCCACCAGTAAGGTGAAAGTCTTTAACAATATGCAGGGGTCAGATCAGAACTTAACCAAGTCATGAAATATACTATGAAATATAATATGAACCTATATTATATTTGTATATTTGTATATATATGTATATATATATATATATATGGGGAATTTCATGTCAAGTGACGCAACTTTTGAAATCAATGTCTTCCGATTTGGATGAAATTTGCACCAAGGTAAGTCTTACTGGATAGTAGTTTAGACACAAATTTTCAACAAATCGGTCAAAAAGTTTCTGAGTGAGAGGGGGTCAAAATATGACATTTTGGCCAAACCGGTGTTCTTTCTCATCCATGTAACTTATTATCTATTGGTGTTAGCAAAATTTGTCCCAAACAAATTAGATAGCCATTTCTTCAAGCTTTCGAAAAATATTTTTTTGTTTTTTTTTTAAATGGCAGTTTACTTATTCAACCTTAAAATATTTTCGAATTGTCTTTTTTGAATTGGCTTGCTTCAGCTCTGAGTACTCCATATAACACTACGGAGGATCACGCAAACGTTACTGGACCAGCTAGGTTTGTGTTTTACCTTGCTTCCGTGCTCACATATCTTGAATGGAACCCACGAATACGATTAGGATTATTTTTTAACAGTGTGTCGAATTGAGCGCTCCTCTCTACATGATATTTTTTGTCTTGAAAAGGCATTCTATGTAGTTAGGTGCAGCTCTATATGTAGAGTTTTATTATCTAGGGGGATCCCCGTTAAAATTGTCGGCATTATGAGTTAATGTTATGATGGTTCCTGTCATCGCATATTGTGTTAAGTGAACTTTTTATTCTATCAGTGGTATTAAGCAACGATGTGGGTCATCACCAGTCTTATTTATGACTTATTAACTGTCTTATTAACTGTTATCGATGTTATATTAAAGGAGACCAACAAACAACATATTGACATTATCTGGAATCTAAACAGTTCCCTTGGTGAACTAGTTCATGCGGACGATACGGTGCTACTATCCAGCCGGCATAGCGATATAAAGAGAAAACTTACCTTTATCGCCGATACAGCGATCAAAGCTGGACTACGTATTAATATCGGCAAGATGAAGACATTGAGACTAAATGCTAGTAACAGCACACCTCTTGCTATATATGATATATATCTTGAAGCAGAGGATAAATTCGAGTACCTTGACAGTTTATTAACAAGGAATGGTGGCGCAAAAAATTATGTACTGAACAGAACTCGCAAAGCCAAGATAAATATGCATATTCGATGCCTGCGTTAAGCCAGAAACGTGGTAAGTCACCGCATCGGTAACGTCTCGCATTCAGATATTCGACAATATCTGTTTGCATCGCATACTAGAAATATGCTGGCTCCGAACCATATCCAACGTACAACTGCTACGCAGGGCAAAGCACAATCTACTCAAATCAAATCAAATCTAAGGAAACCAAAAACGAAAATAATCCACGAAGTACTGCAGTAGAACTCCCAACAAAAATAGTGTACACGGAAACGTACAAATGGCTTATCGAATTGAGAATCATTGAAAGGGACAAAGAAAACTGGAGAAACTTTGTTAAAAATTAATGTTTGTAATTAGACAGTCTGTCCCACGATGTCAACGGCTATAGTTCGTTTGCTGTTTCAATGACAAACAGCTAATTTGAGCTCCACTAACAATTGTCTACCGACAAGGCAAGCGAACGATAATGTAACAGCTTTCATACAAATTTGAGGCCAACTAAACGCCGAGTCACATAGAATACTTTGTACTTTATTTGTCGCTTTTCTCAGTTTATATACAGGTCTTGTTCACAGAAAAAAATAAAAATTTATTTCAATTAAAAAATTTGTGATATTAATTAAAAAATAAATTAAATTCACCCCAGTAAACAAATTAATAGTATCAATTAAGCGTTTAATTCCCTTGATTAAACGTTTAATTTTCTTGATTAAACATTAAATGGCCTTGATTAATTAAAATTAATTTAATTGATTTAATTAAAACTGATTTTATTTTTGATTAGGCTTTAATTGGTGGAAAATTTGCAAGTATTTTTTGTGTGTTATGAGCTTTTTCCCATACCGTAAGTTTCCGTTAACGCAAAGTTCTTAAGTTGGGCCATGGCGCGCTGTAAGTTTGAAAGTGTTAGTTTTGAAACATGGCAATAAATAAATACATCTGCATATCAATTCGCATATTTAGGATATTCCAAATTAAGTTTTCTGCTTTTATTTTAAATAAAAATCATTAAAGCAAATAAAAAACAATGTCTAAATATTGCACTTTAATCATACAATTACATTTGTATATTTGGCAACAGAAGACAATTTTTTTACTCAAGTGTGTTTGTTTAACTAAAAAACTTCTCAGAAAAACACAACACCTGCGTTTAAAATAAACAGATTTTTTTTTATTTTTCTCAAAAACACAAACCAAAAGTTCTTGTGTCATCATAAAAAACCGCAAAATCTAAACAAAAATAACAACAAAATGTTTGTACTTTCTCATCGAGCACATATGTTTTAGACTACATGTAAAAGATAAAGTTTTGCTTGGGCATAATTTCAGCTTTCGGTACAAAAACATTTCTAAAGACAATTTTATTAAGTCTCGTATAAATTTTTATTGAATTGCTTGTACTGTTTTCATACTATACAAAACATTTCGCCTCCTTGGACTCAAAATGTATTTGCATATCTCTTTAGTATAGAAGTAGTTTTTAAATGTGTTGCCTGTAAGTCACTATTTGCAGATATTGTCGGTATTTTCCCTTTACCAACTTTTAGTAGAATCTTGTTTTGGTTTTAGGCTTCTTAAAATTGATTCAGTAATGTTATTTTTTATATCCTGTATGTTTTGTGTCCTTAACATTTTCATCCTGTAAAGTTTGTGCCTGGTCTCATACACAATAGTATTTGTCTTGTGGTTAACCCGAGTAAAGAGAGTAAAATGAAGGTTCTATTGCCACATAAAGTGCATCTGTTGCATGTAGCATGATGACGATGGTCATTGGCAAAAGGTTTATTTATTGATTGCATAAATTGTTTACTTAAATATTTTTTTTTTAGATTAAGTTTGGTTTTAGTCGTACTGTGTTTGAAAAATTTCCATAATGGTTTTTAAATGGAATATTTTAGTTTGTGGAATTTAATTGAATTAACATTTACTTACGGAAATATCAAGGAAATTTGTAAAAAACGCCAGTTGTGATGTTTAATTTATAAAATATTCTAAGAAGTTTTAGAGTAAAAACAAAAATAATAAAAAAATTCAATAAATCATTTAATTTTTTTTTCGTTAAGTGCATGAGTTTATGGGCAGTTCCATTAGCATCTCAACCACGAGTCAAAAAATAAAAGCGCTTGAAACTTTTTTTTAAATATTGTAGAAAGGCAAAAAACACTCAAACTTTACTATGCAGAGGTGCTTATAGCTTAGTACAATTTTGAAAAAGCAAAAACAAAAGTTTTATGCAATCAACAATATTCACTCTTCTGCCGATTAAATTCAGGTATTGGTAACACTGGAATTATACTTTCAAATTAATGTTACAACAACAGTGAACAAGATCCATGAGGAAATACCAAATATATAGTTCGATTAGCAATATATTTTTTTGATTGTTTTGGATGCTATTTTAATGTCACGTACGTGGTGCAAAATATGAGTTTAAGGCAGAATATTTATTGCAAAAAAATATTGATTAATTTTTTTTAATTGGTTAAGTAAAAGTCTTAAAATGTTTTAAAGGTTGTCACGTTCACGCAGAAAAAAACATGGTTGTGGTAAGCATATTTTAAGAGCAATATATTATGATAAGATTCATGATTGGGTCAAAACATATTATGATTATTATTAGAATCATAAAATATCATATTATGACCAAATGTATTCGTAATATTACATCACATTATTTTTCCCTTAATGGTAATTTGTTTTCATTACATCATATTATGTTTATTATTATTATAATATACTTCTTATCATATTAATCTTAATACATTTAGAAGATATCATATTATGATAAAAAGTGATTATTTTATGGTTAAAAGTAATCATGTAAGTATGGTTAAAAGTAATCTTATGCACAGATCATCAGGAAACCGTTTTCCAAAGAATTTTGAAAAGCTAAAAATATTATGCAAATTAAACTTTAAAGAGAATGAGAATTCCAACCTCTCAGGTCGTACCTGCAATGAATCTGAAAGAATCATATTATGATTCAAAATATTATTACAGTAATCACAATTTAATCGTTTGTTATCATAATATGGTGTAATGGTTATTAAATATTATTAAATGGTTGTAATTAATATAATATGTTTTCAAAGTTATCAATATTTAGTTGTTAGAAAAATAATTATTTTTCAGTGAACCATACTCAAATTTATTATTGCGATAAGCTTTGATATGTTTACAGTAACTAAAATATTGCTGATATTCAATAAAAATATCCATGCCGAACCACATTTTTTCTCTGCTTGTACAATATTGTAGGTACTAGAAATACAACTAAATCTATAATCTTAGATATTTTGTTGGTATTAAAATTAATTCTAAATTTTCTTATCAAATTTTGTTGGAATCGGTCCATATTTGACCAAGCACCTATGCAGATACTACTCCAGAAAATAGCTTTTAATGCCATAACTTCCTTATAAATATTGGTATTGACATAAAAATTGGCGACAATAACTTTGACGATAGGTAATATTGTCTTGACAAAATGTTGTGTTGGTAGGCACACAATTTACCATAGGTCCCATATACACATCCTTCTTTATATCTGTGAATATATATTAATAATATTTGGCACAAATAACTTTTATATTATTTTAAATATGACAGCATAGTTCTGTTCTGGCGATCATAATTGGCCATGGGTCGTAAATAGGGTACACTCTCAAAAATGTAGGTAAAATGCGTTATATGGTGTTCAGATATACATATTTTTCGAGCTAATATTCGGTTTATTGTCAATATGATCTTTTTGTTCACACATATGCAATTTAGCTAATACAGAAAAAAGTGTTTTATCAATTAAAAAAATGGTTTAAAAAATATATAATTAATGTGATAATTGAATCAATTATTTTTTTAGTTGAAAGAAAATTAAAAATCTAATTTTGATTTAATTTACATTTTAGTTGTTTTCAAATAAATTTTTAATTAAATAACAAAAAATCTTAATTGACTTTTTTCGTTTAAAATAAAATAATTTAAACATGTAGAATTGTTGTTGGGAATAGTCAATATTTATTTAAATAAATTAACACATTGTTTGAAATGGCAAAGTTTTTGGATCACTTTTTTAATTAAAATTAGAAATATCATTTATTGAAAATATTTTTTTAAAATTTTTAAATTTTTTGTAATCAATATAATCATTTTGGTAATAGGTGCAACATCAACAACTTGTTTGCTTGATATTATGAATTTGGAATAAGTTTGGTGATTGGAGAAATTTAATAATTTTTTCTGTGAAGTCAATTAGCATTAGACAGTGTGAAAAAGGAAAAAGTTTTCTGTATACATGTATGTGTGGCAAAAAACCAAAGACGCAAACAAAAATGTACATATCGTTACCTTAATATAAAAAGGCCCCAACTCATCAAAAACACTTTTTACAGGAGAAGGAAAAAACTTAATAAAAGCTGAAGTAATATAGCTACACAACCATTGTCAAAAAACATCTTTATTAAAATTAAACGAGGAATTCAGATTGAAATACATAATATGTATTTCTTTCGAAAAATTGTGTGTATGAGTTAGGCCTTTTTTTCTTTAGAAAAATTGTGTGTATGAGTTAGGGCTTTTTGTATTCTGCTTATAACTTCTTTATTTTTAATCTAATTTGCTTGAAATTTTAATAGAATGTGTATTAGCAACCATTCTACAATAATCAATAAAAAAACGGATTTCCAAAAATAATGAGTTGGGGCCTTTTTATATTAAGGTAACGATATATAAACAACATACAAACAACTTTTGACATCTTTAGGTGATAAACATCTGGCTTCTTGCGCAGACCTGATGGATGGACCCAAATCTAATGGATGTTTTGTTGGCACATCAGTTGCCAAATGTCAGGACACTTTGTTTAGTGAGTTGTGTTTTGCTCACCAAACACAATTGTTACAGTGCTGCATTTTAATTTTACTCAATATTATAATAATTTCCTATAATTTAAACAATAACTAAATTGAAATTTTATATGGATAATTGAGCTCAATAATGGCATTTATTGCGCAGAACTAAATTAAGGTGCATATCTGAATGCGCTGCGGATACACATGGTTGTGTGATTGTGTTTTTGGCTATTAAATAGTGCGATGTATTTTTTTATACCAAGGCAAGGATAATAAAGGTATTACACATTTAGTTTCTTCAGTACTATTAGCATTGCAAGATTAATGAAGCACTCCAATTACATGTTTAAGGGTTAACAGTGTTAAAATTTAAACTTTTGGGTCTACGGTTAGAGATGCTTGTATGGTTTTTAAATAGGTGGATATCTTATATACAGTAGATACCACGATAATCCGTAGTGCTCAGATCTTCATAAGTTTTAGTGGAAAGAAATGTGGGAATTGTCACCTATCATAAAAATTGTTTTGAGTTACGCAAAATCAATAAAAGTTTGCTTCGTTATATATATATGTATAGGCCAAATATAATTTCTAACAACTCAATTTCTAAATGAAGGGCTTACAGAAGAAGCGAACCAAGTCAGAAGAAGACAATTCCAATACACTTTGAGGTTGAGTAAATAAACTGCCATTTATTTCATTGAAAAAGGGAGCCTTTGACTTTGGTTTTTTTACCGTTATCTTAGGAACGGAACACTGACTTAGTCTGTCGCCAACTGAACATTGCGGAAAATTTCGCACAAGTTTGGAGATTTCTTATATTTCATGACTTAGTTCGGTTCGGTACAAATGGACAACTAGTACCCTCATAAGTAAAATTTTTGAATATGAGTACATAAAAGAAGGGATGAGGTAGTATTTAACCGTAGAATACATAACCAAACAAACCACGCAAACACATAAACAGGGTACATTTGTATCCCTTTATAATTTTATTTCATTTTTAGCTTCAAAGCAAAACTATTTGATTTAAAGCCCGTTTAATTAAAATCTAACAAATTAATTAAATATTTTTTATATTAGATAAAATGTTCAATTGTTTGTTAATTATTATAAGAAAAAAAAGATGCCAAGCTATAAATCAATATCGGCGTTGCCAAAACATAATGAAGGAAAAATACCAGATATTTGCGAAAAACATGCTAAAAATGGCAAAAAATTTTAAAAAAGTGCTAAAAAATATTATATAAAAAATAAAAAGAAAAACGATTTAATTTGAAATTAATTTGAAAATAATTAGCATTCATATAAAATTATATGAATTACGGCAAATATTACCATGTTCGGTTAAAACTCACTTTTACTTAAACTTCCAGTTAACGATATGTTTTTGACAGTTATAACCGATAGTTAATTATAACTGAACTTGGTGAAATTGGACATTATTACTTTATAGTTTTTTACAATTAAACATGAGAAAGAAAATATAAAATAAGTAAGAGTGCTATATTCGGCTATGCCGAATCTTTGATACCCTTCACCGTCACTTCGAATAATTTAGAAGTTGACTTTATATGGGATCTATACAATATAAGCCAATAAGACCTGACCGCACAGTAGTAATTAAATAAAATACTATGATTTTTTTCAGAAATATTATAAAGCGCATTAAAGTGATTTTCAGGAGCAGATTTTATGTTGAACCGATCGTAATTATAGATCGCTCATCAAAAATATTAAATTAAACCGAATCTCAATACCGTAATATAATTTTATTAGAATTTAATTCTTTTTTAAATGCTTTTAGGAAGGACGCTTTACATGGGGCCTATAGTAAATTATGGACCCATCTTCATAATTTTTTTTTTGTGCGATTTCCAGTCATATGAAACGAATTTGACCAAAATTTAATGAGAATCATCACCACTTTTAATTTTTGTTAATTTTTGCAACAAAAATAAATCACATCATTTTTATACCCTCCAACACCACTAGTGGTGAATGAGGGTGTATTAAGTTTGTCATTCCATTTGAAACTTTTTTATTATACATCTAAGACCCCATAAAGTATATATATTCTGGCTCCTTGAGTAATTCTAAGTCGATTTAGCCATGTCCGTATGTCTGTCTGTCTGATTAAAACACGCTCACTTTCGAAAAACTCAAAAGAAAAGAACAAACTTGGTCTCAAATTGCTTGTATTTATCCTAAGCAGTTTCGGATTGAAAGCCAGGAACATCGGTTCAGAAGGATCAGAACTATAAATCAAAATGTGGAACCACCAAATTAAAAAAACATTATAATTTTGATACTAAAATTAACATAAATGGTGGAATAATGCTCGGAATGATATACAATTTTGTACGAATTTTCTGTATACGACTGTAAAACATACTGGTACATTTCGTGAAGATCGGGATCATAGGCTCCATATAAACCCTACTCGCGGAAAACAGTTTAGTACGCCTAAATCCTTAATAAATTATGCTATCATAATTAAGTTCGGTACGGTACAGTTTTGTAGGACTAGAAATTTCACTGCCAAATTTCGCGAAGATCGGTCCATAATTAACCTTAGACCCCATATATATCCTACTCGCGGAAAACATTTTAGTACGCCTAAAACCGTAATAAATAAGGCTATTGTAATGAAATTTAGTGCGTCACAGTTTAATGTGGCTACAAATCACGCTATTAAATTTCAGGAAGATCGGTCCATAACTTACCATAGGTCCCATATCAACCCTACTCCCGAAAAACAGTTTAGTACGCCTAAAACCATAATAAATTGTGCTATCATAATTAAGTTCGGTACGGTACAGTTTTGTATGACTAGAAATCACACTGTACATTTTTTTGAAGATCGGTCCATAATTAACCCAAGACCCCATATAAACCCTTCTCTCGGAAAACAGTTTCTTGCGCCTAAAACCAAATCAAGCCCACTTTGGGAAAATAATTAAATCCGCCTAAAACCATAACAGATATAGATATTGCGGTAAAATTTCTCCCAACTTAGATTCATATGGCCAGAAAAAATATCGTGTAATATCGTGCAATATCGTGAAATTCACTGTTAACGCTAAAACTAATTACATTGCTGTATTGAAATTTATTCTAATTAATTTTTGTAATAGCAGATATCAGTTTACAGAATTTTGGGATGATTGGTCCATAATTTACCATAGGTCCAATACAAATTACGTTCCTAAAAATCATTTCAGTTCGGCTAAAACTGTTACGAATCATGATATTATACTCAAGCCAGTTCAAAGTTCTAGCAAGAAACGCATAAAATTTTCTTTTTGTCGGTCAATAATTTAATATGGGTCTAAGCCGCAACTAATTTTAATGCTGACGTTCGTTTTTGTGAAGCTAAGCTTATAATATATATGTATTTATCATGTAGAGGGCATTCCTGTCGGTGGAGGATATCAAAGATTCGGCATAGCCGAATAAAGCACTCTAACTTAAAATAAAACAAAAACATTAACATTAAAAATAAAACAAAATAGATGGAAAAATTTACCATTAACTAATAAAAAATTTACGTAGCTTTCAGAAATCTATATTGAATCCCATTCAAAAGCTAACTTGGTTAGCACAATCAAATTCCATTTCGGTCACAATTTTTTTTAAAAATATTAAAAATAATAATATCGTTTTATATCAGAAAAAATCTATAAATTAATCGAAAAATAAAAATATATCACTCAAAGTAAAAAATAATAAAAAAGAGCTAAATAATTTTGGAAAAATGCTGAAAAAAGTTTTATCTGCTAGAAGCGTTTTTATCATGCTAAATGAGTTAAAAAAATGCTAGATCTAGCATTAAAAATGCTAAATTGGCAATAGTGATCAATACACATGCAGTAGGCAAACAACAAAACATACCACGCAAACACGTAACCGGGGCACTTTTTACCTCATTGTAATTTTACCTTCACAAAAAAAGTATTTATTTTATAACCCTTTAATTAAGAATTTTGAAAAAGTAAATAGGTAGTTTAATATATTTGATTTAAAAGAACAGCCTCTTTTTTCATTGCCCATTTTTTCATATAAAAACTTTGAAAGCTTATAGTTATGAACTGAATTTCGTAAATGGTCTATAAAACGACTCAAAAAGACTTGAATTTCCTAGATCCGAAAATTCAATACACTAATAGTATTAGTTTTGCAACTAGAAACGTTTAAATGTGCTAGTGGATACACGGGTACCCGGTTATGCGTTCTACGGTTAAAGGTTGATCAAAAATTCTTCTTAACAATATTTCTAGCAACATAAAATAATCTTCTCTTATCTCTTATCTCTTGCCAAACAATTTTTAAATAAGCCACAAAATTTGCCATGGAAAACTCTCACTTCATTAAAATTCACTAAATACTCGCACTAAAATTGCAAACAATTAAACGGACAGATAAAATGTGAAATAATAGCAGCATTGGCTCAAGGATGTAAATAAAAACAATAAACAGGGCCATAAGCTGCCAAGGAAATACTAAAATATTAGATGAGTTAACAAAGCAAAGATAACTGCAAACACAATGACAAACAGTAACAAATGGAACTTAAAACTCAGCAAACGCCAGTGGCAATAAGCTGCTAATAATGTTAATTACAATACAGCGAAAGGATGTCATTATAGTTTATCCTGTGGCCATAAACTATAGTTAGTGGATAAGAGAATAGCATAACCAATGAAGGCATGAGATTAGTAGCAGAAACAAGGGGCTGCGGTAAGAGAAACAAATGTGAGAGAATTGTAGCTTATTTTTTTTTATCCTTGACAAGGTAAGCTCTTTAATGCGTATTAAGTACATATTTTGATGCAATTCAGCAAACGTCACACTTTCGTTAAAGTTAAAAAAACTGAAATGTGAACAAGTATATCTAGAAAATTTGGAACAAACCTAAATTTGAAAGGAAGTAAACTAAAAACAATGGAAAAACTTTAACCTTTGTTAAAAATTCTTAACAGTAAAAAATCCTTTCACTTTTTTTTTATACTCGAAAATCCTTTCGCTACTTATTGCGCTGCTTAAAAGCATAAACAAAAATAAAATCTCTTTTGTCAGATTCATTAGTAGCAACAGCGGGGCTTCTTTTGCTATTTCTTTTCCTATTTTTTATTTTTAGCAGCTGGTGACTTTTGGCTTTAAGCACCTGATATTTTTATTTTAGGCTTTCGTTTACGAGTAATGAGTATAAGATTTAAATAATTACTCTTTTCCTTTCCCTTTAGATTTTCTCACAGTTGTTTTGCTAGTTTTATTTATATTTTTTTTTTTTTTTTATTCATATTAATATTCACTATTTTCATATTTAATATTTTTTTAGTAGTATTTTATGAATAGAATTGCAAAGAAATGAATATGATTGTTCTTTTTATTAAATACTCTACAGAAAGGCGGGTGGTCAATTTATTTTCTTAGAACTATTTGTATAAATTAGTCTTTAATATTTTTGAGAATAGACTTAATTGGTCCATTGTTTTATGTAGTCGTGAAGATGAAGACCTTTAATATGTAACATATGAGAGTTTTCTTGAAAATAAAAATTTACTTTGACATCCATTTTATTATCTAGAACTCCTGCTGGGAACTGGCACTTCTTAAATTGTACGCCCTCAATGGCATATCTGTGCCAAATCGACATATTTTGTACCATTATTTCGCTATAAAATTAAAAAGCAGACATAGTTATTCAAACACTATACAAACGTATAGTCGGTCAAGCCCAACCAATTGATACCCTATAACACAGTATATAAGGAAAAATTGTCAAGAGTGTAGTCTATTTGGGATCCATGGGCAATCATTGAACAGCCAGAACAACACTATGTTAGGAGGTTAAAATTAATGTGAAAGTTCTTTTTGCCGCATATTCCCAGCAAAAACTTTACTTACCTGGTAAGTTAGCAAATAATGTCGGAGAAATATAAGCCCTATTTAGTTTTCGGCTGAATAACAACTTCTATTGGTTCGAGTTGCTCAGAGAATTCAGTACTTACAATACACACAGAAAAAAAGTGTTTCATCAATTAAAAACAAGTTTTAAAAGTATTTAAATTTAATTAATGTGATAATTGAATCAATAATTTTTTTTTTGTTGAAAGAAAATTAAAAATTTGATTTTGATTTAATTAACATTTTAGTTGTTTTGAAATAAATTTTCAATTAAAATTTTAATTATATAACAAAATCTTAATTGACTTTTTTTGTTTAAAGTAAAATAATTTAAACATGTAGAATTGTTGTTGGGAATTGTCAATATTTATTGAAATAAATTAACACATTGTTTGAAATGGCAAAGTTTTTTGATCACTTTTTTAATTAAAATTAAAAATATCATTTATTGAAAATATATTTTCAAAATTTTAAAATTTTTTTAATCCAAATTTTAGATATTTTTAATTAGGCTTAAGTTCATTGAATTTAATTTTCATTAAACTATTTTTATGAAGACAGGAATTTTACAACATGAAATTAATTAAAATTGTTTTATTGATAATTTTTCATTCTTGACTGCGCTGTGATTTGAACCCAGGCGTTCACGGACAGGTTGCCCAGACTAGTTTCGATTGTAACCACACAATCTCTTCAGTGGGGTTTGCCGTCTTACTCACTCGGCTATTGCAGCCGGATGACGTCAATAGTCAAACATCAATCTTTAAACCAAATGGTATTTCACCTTGGTAGATCGAAATTTGCTTTTGAATGAATGATTATCTATTTTTAATTGATTTACATGTTCTTCCTAACTTCTGTTTTTTCGTACTTTTTGTCAAGAATTCTTCTTGAAGTCCAAAGTACATTTTTGTTTTTGATGTTTTTGTCTTTCTTTTTTCTTGTTGACTTTTTTCAGCACAACTTGAATTTTTAGTAATCAATATAATCATTTTGGTAACAGGTGCAAAATCAACAAATAGTTTGCTTGATATTATGAATTTGGAATAAATTTGGTGATTGGAGAAATTTAATAATTTTTTCTGTGCACTTACTAGAAGTCACAAAATATCTAGTTATTATTTAACTATCAGTAAGTCAAATTGTAAGTACTTACAATATACTTACAAGAAGCCAAAAAATATCCAGTTTTTATTTAATTGGCGCTAGTTAATAGACCTAATACCAGTAAGTAAATATTCAGTACTGAAAACAACACAACTAATAAGCAGTTGTTGAGCTGATTATTAGTTAGCAAATATTCAGTAGTGAAAAGTAATATAAGTGAAAAGAACTTACTGAGTAAGTACTTATTGAGGTTTTCAGAATAATGTCAATTGTAATGACAACTACTTACCAGGTAACGCATGAAATAACTACTACCTATTACCAAAATTAAAAAAGTTTTTCCTGGGTTATTTAGATATCTTTATCTAAATGAGATTTGTAATTTTAGCTAATTTTTATGTCAAAACCAATCTTTATAAGAAAGTTATGTTATTAAAAGCTATTTCTGGGAGTATTATTTGTATAGGAGCTATCGTGGAATATGGACCGATTCCAATAAAATTTGGTTAGATGATTTAGATTGCAATAAAATAAGTTCGGCCCGAATTAAATCTAAATACCACAATAATAAAATGGTTCTTAGGCACAAACACTTTTCCGGAAAGAAGTTTGTATGAATGCTACGTGAAATTATGAACCGATTCTTACCACTTTCAGTAGGCTTCGTCCTTAACCCTAATCTTACCAACATGTGTCTGTGAGACACATTTTGATGTTTGATTCAATAAAACAACGAAACTTTGTTACATATTGACACCAAATTTTATGACTTTTATTTTACATCTGTTTAGTATAATTTCACAAAACAAAGTTGATAAATATTAAATTCCTCTATTTTTTATAAGCCAAAATAAAAAAATGTAACATAAACTACCAACATGTGTCTCAGAGACACATACAAAGAATTTAGTAGAATGCGCAAATTAAGAACAAAAGCAACTATCTGTCATATATGTTACAGAATTTATATTTGTTTAGCAGCAACTATCTTTCATATATATTTATACAAATTGCATATTTTCATATCACTATATTAAATTTGGGGAATTCCCTTTTATTGAAATCAATAATCACCTGATACTGAATGTTGAAAAACAACAAATTAGTTGCGGTTAGATTTTGTAGAGTATTGATGTGCAAGTTCATTTTATAAAAAAATATGCCAAAGCGACTTACAGAAGAGGAAATCCGACTAGCCGCGGAAGAAATTGATGAAGATACGGTTGATGATATAGAAGACGAGGATATGTTTTTGCAATCTGATATCGAAGATAGTCAAAATAATGAAAATATTGAAGATGATGCTTCCGAGATGTCTGATACTATTTCGGATATTGAGGAAGATGCAGGTGAGGAATATGGTGAAATATTTGTTGGTAAGGACGGAACTCAGTGGTATTCTATTCCAAAACCTCAAAGGCGTATTCCTGCTCGAAATATAATTCGGTGCCCATTGAACAAAGTTAACTTGCCACCAGGAAAACAAATTGAAGACCCTTTAGAGGCAATCGAGCTATATTTGAATGACGAAATTTTTGATTCAATTGTAAAATTTACCAATTTGTATGCAGTGACTACAAATCAGAATGCCTGGCGTCCAACAAATGTAACAGAAATAAGAGCCTATGTTGGACTTTTGATTACAGCGGGGACAAAAAAAGAAGCAAACACAGAGATTGCTGAGTTTTGGAGTTCGCGATATGGTTGCCCAATTTTTCGGGCTACTATGAGTCGATATCGTTTTATGGAAATTTCCAAAAATTTGCGGTTTGACGACAAAAGCACTAGAAGCATTCGACAGCAAAAGGATAAACTGGCACCTGTAAGGGATTTATTTGAAATTGTCAATAAAAATCTAAAAAAATTTTACACTCCTGGTGACAACCTTACTGTCGATGAGCAGCTTGTTCCGTTTCGTGGAAGGTGTTCTTTCCGCCAATATATGCCTAGTAAGCCAGATAAGTATGGACTAAAAATTTGGTGGGTATGTGACAGCAAAACAGCCTACCCACTCAACGCAATACCTTACTTAGGCAAAATAAACAACCAGAGGGGTTTTGGTTTGGGCCAAAGAGTTGTGGAGGAGTTAGTTCAACCCTATGAAAACACAGGCCGAAATATAACATGTGATAATTATTTTACGAGTTTGGAACTTGCGAATAACTTATTGGCTAAAGGTTTGACAATAACGGGCACTCTAAAGAAAAATAAGCGCTGTGTTCCTTCATCATTTTTGCCAAACAGAAAAAGGCAAGTTGAAACAAATTTGTTTGGTTTTACCAATAATAAAACTTTGGTATCTTATGTCCCTAAACCGAATAGAGCAGTTCTTTTACTCTCTACAATGCACTATGACACCCACTGCGACTCACAAAATAAGAACAAATCGGAGGTAAATTTACATTACAATCGAACTAAAGGAGCAGTTGACACTTTGGACCAACTTGCACATAGTTTTACTTGCCGGAGAAAATCAAACAGGTGGCCATTTACGTTCTTTTCCAATTTAATTGATGTTTGTGCAATTGCAGCATATATTATTTGGAAAAATTTACATCCATCGTGGAAAGCAACACAAGCAAAAAAAGCTCGAAAACTCTTTTTACGAGAAGTTGCCGAAGGACTTATTGCCCCCCAAATACATCAAAGGTCAAGAAATAAATTACAACGTCCTATAGTTCAATGCATGGAAAAAGTTCTTCAAGAAGGAAATACACCAAGTACAACCACTTCTACAACAAATAAACGTAAAAGATGCTATATGTGCGATCCAAAAATAAGTCGTATAATAAAGCAATGCTGCCAAATATGTAAGAATAATGTCTGCAATGAGCATGCTACAAAAGTTATAAATTGTAAAGAATGTATTCAATAAAAAATTACTTAACATAAACTAATTTGTAATTGTCTTATGCTTTTTTCTTTTAATTTGTATGTATGTGTCTTAAAGACACATGTTGGTAGGATTTGTAAGTTTTTAAGTCGGTATGATGAGGGTTAATGAAATTGAAACCAAGATACAGAGTTTCATCAAAACTGCGACCTGTACTTTGCGTAGAACAAGGTAACATAGACAGAAAACCAGCCAATCTGCCAGCCACCCGAACTGAGGGACATCAATAAATCGACTCAGAACGTGATGTTGAGTCGATCCGTATACTAAAAAGTGGATCTATGACCAATATTTCTTAGTGTTACACATTTCAGCACCAACGCATAATATCCTCTTCACTGTTGTGATGTGGGTAAATAAACTAAAGAAGAAGCAAACATTTCTCTATTTCTCTTTTTTTGTTAAAGTCAGATACAAGTGTAGAAAGTGTCACCAAAACAATCGACCAAAGTTGCGGCTTGGAGACACTTGATTCCAGTCTTCCTACAGGGATATACTTATGTATGTATGTAAAGGGTGGTCCAAACAAGACGCACGATGTTAATTGTAAATAAAACAAAAAGTTTTCAGAGAATTATCTAAGTATTTTTTTTTATGATGGAAGGATCTATGACAATTATGTGTGAAACAAGCTATCGCTCAAACGTTTTCCACGGCTTCAATAGCATAAATCTATCCAATGGTCCATATTTTCAATGAATCTGAGACATAATTGAGGTTCAATGTCGTTAATGTGCCGAATTATCTTATCATTTAGCTCTTGAATTGTTTTTGGTTTATTAACGTACACTTTTTCTTTTAAATATCCCCAAACAAAGAAGTCCATCGATGTCAAATCACCTCATCGTGACTGCCCATTTGTATCGCCACAGAGTGAGGCCATTAAATTTCTCGTGCAAAAGAGTCATTGTTTCGTTGGCGGTGTGGCAAAAAGCACTATCCTCTTGGAACAACATATCGCCCAGGTCCATATCCTAAATTAACTGCTTGGCCGACCACATTTACGGCCCGAGGACACCGCCTGTCCATAAACCGCACCAAACAGTCACTCTTTGTGGACGCATCGAATTTTTCAATAATCACTCGTGGATTCTAAATTGCCCAAATGCAGCAATTCTGCTTGTTAACGAATCCACTCAGGTGAAAGTGTGCCTCGTTGCTGAAGATGATTTTCTTTGTAAAGTCATCATTCATTGCTGTCTGTTCAATCAACCATTCGGCGTATTGACGACGCTTGAAAGTGTCCATGGTTGAATTTTTCAAACACTGAAACAGAGAAATTAAACTTGATGTTAAGGTTCGACTCACAAATAACATCGTGCATTATAGTTGGACCACCCTTTACTTAATATGTAAGTAAAACATCATTAACGCATATTAACAAAAATGCAATTTTTGGTAGTCCTGGTCAGGGCTGGAGATATGTTGTCAAATGTGAAAAGAAAAGTTGTTAATCCACCTCGAAGAAATGATAAAACTACGTGGGTATTTTTTTATGTACCGAAAAAGAATGAATTGTACCAGAGTACCAATAAAGTTTTGTTATACCAAATTTGGTACAATTATACCACAAATCCCATCAGTGTCTAGAACCTACACAGATGCTCTTAGGCATTTATAAAATAAAGCGATCTTCGATTAAAAGATTTTGTTTGTTGTGCTTAATTCCCTATTTTTATAATTGATAAAAATACTGAAATTTATTGCTAGAGGATAAGCTGTTCCTGTGCGCATTTCACTGGTTGCTTAGCAATTTGTTTTTGTTTTTAATTTTGTTTTTTCTTAACCGACTTACAACTATAGTTAATGTTACAATTAGGGTTACACTAATCATATTTTGGTTGCCTACCAAAATGTTATGGTTAATTATAACTATAATGTGTGTACTCAGCGTGTGCTCTCGATGTGATCTCTTTTATGAAATTGTTTAAAATGTTCGCTGTTGTAACCAATGGTCCATATTTTCAATGGACATCAGAAAGAAAGCTTTCAATACGTCTGATAGGATTTCAAATAGCAAAATGTACGAGTTCTTAAACTGGTTACCGTAAAAGGAGTTTAGACGAATCGGTGCATCTCTGTCTGGTATTGATGGACTTTTCTATATAGATTTGGATCGTATTTAAGGTTCCGTATTTTATTAATGAAAATTTAAGACCAATTCGAGTAATATAAATAAATAAGAAGACATACCCTTTTTGGTAATAAGTATAAGTATCACAATGGACCATTCCGTTGACTGATGTGAAATGTTTTTCCGTGGTAATAGTGGTATGGCATTTTTTTTAGATGGGCAAAGCAAGCGAAAATTTTATCGTAGGTGCATTTCCTAACACAGGTCCAAACCAGTCTTTGTTAGAAGATTCAAAGTTGGTATGGTCAACACAAACATGCACTTTATTAAAAAAATTTTTTGTTAGTAAAAACTCGAATTATCTAATCGCAGTATTGATTAAGCGTTTGGCAAAAATAAGTTTCAGGGAAAAAAATGTTGTAAGGATCGTTTATCGATCGAACTAGCCGTATGTGGAATATGCTCCCGGAAGAAGTCTTCCCAGTCGGCTACAATTTGGAGAAGTTCAAATTCCATATACAAAGACACTACTTCCTCTTTCCTGCTCCTCATAACCTATTTTCCTAATACCAACACAATATAGTAGAGGAATCCCCTGAGTGTGGGCTCGAAGTAAAATAAAGTAGCCATTGTGCGTATTAGGAATTTGTGTTACTTTTATATAGAATATATGAGTTAATATCCTAAGCTTAAGCTGAAAATTGAATAATTAGGCAACGTCTTTGACATCTTAAATACCCTCAGCTTATGTTAATATCTAACGTCTGCATGCATAATTTAGAGTTTGTAAAATTCTACTCTGTCTACTCAAATATCTTTTATGTTGTTTTTCTATTTCTATTGTACTTTTATCAACATATGAAAAACGGAAAACGCGTTCAAATATGTGTGTGTGTGTGGATAAAAGGTTCTATTTGTTATGTGAGTGTGTGTGTGTTTATGAAAAAAAACAATAAATAATGCAGCTTAAAGAAAATAAATGAAAATTTCCTGCCGTGCTTTTTTTTTTGTTGTTAAAATGAGTTTTCAGTGCGTATGATTTTGATTAAGTTGAACTTTTTTGTTTTATTTTTATTTTTATTTAGTAATATTACTTTATATACGGTACAATAAAATGAAGGTTTTCAGCAATGAATAATAAAATGGGAAATAATACTGCGAAATGAATTAACTGTAGATTTAAATAATAAACGAAAAGAATTTTGTGAAATTCCAAGTTTTTCAATTTTTATAGGAAGTTTTGCGAAAATTTAATATTTATAAGAACATTTTTGAAAATTTGTCTATTTAAGGGATATTTTGCAAAAATTTTCTAATTATAGGAAGTTTTGCAGAAATTTGATATCTAAAGGTTCTTTCATTAAAAGCATCCTATATTTTAATTAAAACAAAGCAAAGTGTGTGAGATATCATCGAATGTCTTTATTTGTTTTAAAGGCCTATTGATGCCATTAAATGTGGAATATAACATCATTCAAATGTCGGCCACAGCTTCTCTGGGTAAAGCGCATTCGAAATAAAATCCAATTTCCATGACTCTGGCGCATTAATCATGTTGAATTTGAACGATGGCATGGGTTATGTTGGCTTTGGGGGCCGCTGTGGCTTATGGCTTTTAAATCCACAAGAAAAAGTCTAAAGGGATTAGAACGCACGATCGAGGTGGCCAGTTGACATCACAATCGTTCGTGCAGAATATCCAATGTGAAAGGAACTGTGTGGCACGTAGTCCGTTCCTGTTGAAACCACATGTCGTTGGTGTCCAGATCATCCAATTCAGCGAACACCACCGTGGCGGACATTTAAACGATGTTATATTCTACACATATTAACATCAATAGGTCTGTCAAACGAATAAAACATTTCGATGATATCTCACACAACTTTGTTTAATTGAAATTTAAAGATAGGAAGCGCTTAATTAAATACCCTTTGTAAGAAAATTTAAAAATAAAAATACTATTTATACGAAATTTAGCAAAAATTTTACTTTTATAGGAAATTCTGCAAAAACTTTCTATATATAGGAAATATAGGTTATTTTTTTATACATTCAAAATGTTGCTAATATTTGCTAATTATTGAAAAATGGTTGCCAAATTTCGTATATATAGAAATAAAAAGAAGTGGTAGCATTTCCTTTGCTATAAAATGACACTTAAATTGATTGCTAATTTTTTTCTCTTTTCCAAAATTTTTTTATTGATAACTAAAACTTTTATATCAATTCCTTAAGTAAATAAATTATTCTATTATCACTTTATTGCAGGTTCATTGAGCAGTTAAAAAGCTGCACCCCTTTTTTTTATTAAAAATAAAAAGGTGGCAATTAAAAACCAATAGATAAATTCGTATAAAAACATTAAGCAGTAACTACCACAAACTTTGCGTTTGTTCTCTTATCAACTTGGCTAAAATCTTTAGAAACGTAAAATTTTTTTTTCTGTTTTTTGTTAAGCAATAAATCGACATTTGACAGCAATTAAAAAATTATCACTAATTACCACGTGCGCATTCACATTCACTTAACAAAACTCGAAATTGTACAAGTTGGTTTTGCTTAACAAAGTTTGGGGGCAACAAATACATTTTTAAGCGCACAAAAAGACATTCAGAGTTAAATACTGAAATAATGGCATTTCTTAGGAGGAGGAAGGGTGGAAAGTTGTATAGAAGAAGATAAAAGAAAAAGTACATTTAGCACGCCAACACTTTTGAAACGTGTGAGAAATAAAAAAGAAAAAAGGGGTGAAGCAACTGTTAAAAGAAATAGTAGACATTTAAGACGAACTAACAAATTGGTACAACGGGATGAAGTTTTTATGAAATTTTATGAAAATTTACTATTTATAGGAAATGTTGTGAAAATTTACTATTTGTGACCTTCTCCGAGAAAACGGACCTAGTGTGTCAAAAAAGGGTTTGGACTTAAGAGTGGATTCTGACCTAAAAGGGTGTAGAATAAGATGAAATGAGTTAGATTTCTGTTAAAAAATTATTTACCCCATAAAAACGTACAAAACGAACTTGGAAAAATCGATAAAAATGAGAAAAACATTAAAATTTGAAACTTTAAATGCGTTTTTCTCAAAACTTCATTTTCACACACTAGGTCCCTTTTCTCGGAGAAGGTCACATATATAGCACATTTTGTGAAAATGTACTATATATAGGAAATTTTGGGGAAATTTAGTGGAAATATTGTATTTAAACGAAATTTTGTGAAAATTTACTGTTTATAGGAAATTTTGTGAAAATTTATTATTTATAGGAAATTTTGTGAAAATTTATTATTTATAGGAAATTTTGTGAAAATTTTCTATTTAAAGGAAATTTTGTGAAAATTTTGTATATAAAGGAAATTTTGTGACGATTTACAATACTATTAATTGGAAATTTGTGAAAATTTACTATTAATTGGAAATGTTGTGTAAATTTATTATTTATAGGAAATTTTGTGAAAATTTACTATTTATAGGAAAGCTTGTGAAAATTTAGTATTTAAAGGAAATTTTGTAAAAATTTACTATTTATAGGAAAGCTTGTGAAAAGTTAGTATTTAAAGGAAATTTTGTGAAAATTTACTATTTATAGGAAATTTTGTGAAAATTTATTATTTATAGGAAATTTTGTGAAAATTTACTGTTTATAGGAATTTTTGTGAAAATTTATTATTTATAGGAAATTTTGTGAAAATTTATTATTTATAGGAAATTTTGTGAAAATTGACTATTTATGGGAAATTTTGTGAAAATTTATTATTTATAGGAAATTTTGTGAAAATTTTCTATTTAAAGGAAATTTGGTATTTAAAGGAAATTTTGTGACCATTTACAATACTATTAATTGGAAATTTGTGAGAATTTACTATTAATTGGAAATGTTGTGAAAATTTATTATTTATAGGAAATTTTGTGAAAATTTTCTATTTAAAGGAAATTTGGTATTTAAAGGAAATTTTGTGACCATTTACAATACTATTAATTGGAAATTTGTGAGAATTTACTATTAATTGGAAATGTTGTGAAAATTTATTATTTATAGGAAATTTTGTGAAAATTTAGTATTTAAAGGAAATTTTGTGAAAATTTTGTATATAAAGGAAATTTTGTGACCATTTACAATACTATTAATTGGAAATTTGTGAGAATTAACTATTAATTGGAAATGTTGTGAAAATTTATTATTTATAGGAAATTTTGTGAAAATTTTCTATTTAAAGGAAATTTGGTATTTAAAGGAAATTTTGTGACCATTTACAATACTATTAATTGGAAATTTGTGAGAATTTACTATTAATTGGAAATGTTGTGAAAATTTATTATTTATAGGAAATTTTGTGAAAATTTTCTATTTAAAGGAAATTTGGTATTTAAAGGAAATTTTGTGACCATTTACAATACTATTAATTGGAAATTTGTGAGAATTTACTATTAATTGGAAATGTTGTGAAAATTTATTATTTATAGGAAATTTTGTGAAAATTTAGTATTTAGAGGAAATTTTGTGAAAATTTTGTATATAAAGGAAATTTTGTGACCATTTACAATACTATTAATTGGAAATTTGTGAGAATTTACTATTAATTGGAAATGTTGTGAAAATTTTCTATTTAAAGGAAATTTGGTATTTAAAGGAAATTTTGTGACCATTTACAATACTATTAATTGGAAATTTGTGAGAATTTACTATTAATTGGAAATGTTGTGAAAATTTATTATTTATAGGAAATTTTGTGAAAATTTAGTATTTAAAGGAAATTTTGTGAAAATTTACTATTTATAGGAAAGCTTGTGAAAATTTAGTACTTAAAGGAAATTTTGTGAAAATTTACTATTTATAGGAAATTTTGTGAAAATTTATTATTTATAGGAAATTTTGTGAAAATTTACTGTTTATAGGAAATTTTGTGAAAATTTATTATTTATAGGAAAGTTTGTGAAAATTTTGTATTTAAGGGAAATTGTGTGAAAATTTTGTATATAAAGGAAATTTTGTGACCATTTACAATACTATTAATTGGAAATTTGTGAAAATTTACTACTAATTGGAAATGTTGTGAAAATTTACTATTTATAGGAAATTTTGTGAAAATTTAATATTAAGAGGCAATTTATGAAAATTTCAATTTAAAAGAAAATTTTGAGGAAAGTTCCTATTAAGATGCAATTTTGTGAATATTTATATTTATTTTTTAAGACTATTTTAAAGTAGATGGTTTTCAATAAAAAAGATCTTTCTATGATGAAGTATCTAGAAAATCTTTTTCGTTGAGAAAATTTTCTAAAAGAAGTCCCTAAAAGGAAATGTTTTGTTCTTATATAATTTGCCAAATCTATTTAATTCCTTTACATTTTATTCAGTGTTACTAATTGCTTCTAAAACAAATTATACTTCTCTGTTTCTACTCAAATTTTAGAAAAATACCGAAGCATTTGACTTCTTAGTTTTTAAACAAGTTAAGACAAGCACACCTGCAGTTTAAGCAATGAGCAAAAGAAGTGCTTCTGCAAAAGCTGGCAACAAAACAAGCATTATGCTCCTTTTTGTAATAAGTATTTAATTGCTTGTTAACACGCACATAAGTTATACAACGGTCACAAACACTCTTACATACTTTTAAATATAAAAAGTAATTAAAAAAAACACATAGAAAACAGGCTACAAGGCAGCATAAAAAAGGATAACAACAACAATATGGGAAACATAGTCACAGGAAGTAAAAATAGAAACCAAACCAACGCTTTTCTCTCACATTCAGTCACATATTCAAACATTTGTAATGGGAACCATTAAGTAACTTATACACAATTGTTTCTAGTTGTTGTAATTTTATTCATACTAGTTATTGTTGCTACTGTTGTTGTTGTTTTTGTAAGCATAAAAAACCCTTAAACCTTTTTTTAAAGGATTTACTTTAATAATGTTTATGGCATTTTAACAAACAATAAACAACAAAATAGCAACAATAACAACAACTATAACAAGTTTAGTGTGAAAATTGCATAACTTTACGTTTTTTTCTCAATATTTCCATTTTATTCTATAGAAGGAATGATAAGATTACGTTTTTAGTTATTTACAATTTTCAGGGAATTTTAAACTATTGGGTGTATATCTTAGAAATGTGGGATTTAAAACAGATTGCTTACTGGATATAGATGGTTTGTGTATTAAATAGCTTATATGGCATTTTTGAGATTTTCAGCTAGATTTTTTTAAAACATAAGCAATATAAAATAATAAGTACCATGTTATAAACAGTTATTTGTATAACTACCTGTTGTCCCAACTATAATCTAAAAGATTTTGCATATCTTGTCGAAACAATTATAAATATAAAATATCAAATATAAACATCTTCTTACGTTTTACCCTTGAAAAATACGCATTCTTCTTCGTCTGTCATCCTTCTCTTCCACTGGAGCATTGGACGTGTAATTGTTATAAAGGTTTCATTCATCGAAATGTTTGGGCATAAGTTTGCCACCTCGCAATTTGGCGTGCCGGCTCACGAAGCCAGGGGATTTCTCGGAAGCTCCCGAATACCCTGAGCCTGTATTTCATATACTTGTGTTGAACTCATGTCTGTTAAAAATAATTTTATCTTGGTCAATGAGAGAGGAGCCCAAAATCCTGCTTTTTACTGAACTCATGCTGTTACCGTGGCTACCGCTCCGCCGTGTGCTATTCATAAGCAACCATGTCAGCTGACTCAACCTTTGACTTCTCATGATATCAGCTGCCATTATCTTGACCAGATTTTGGTCACCCCTGGGTATTTTATTCCCCAGTGCCCTCCAAACTGTAACGCACCAATTCGCCAATGGGGGGACCCTGATGCAGGATCTAGCAAACCCGACACGGGAAAAATACCCGTTAGTTTATACCCTTGAGTTCTTTTGTTGTAAATAAATAAAAACAAACACACGTTTATTCACTTCCACAACCATTATTGTAAAACTAGATACCCAGATCTGTCTGGTGACGAACTTAACTACAGGAAGACTGAAATAAAACTTAAACCACACCATTCTGTTTAGCTTATATTAACGTGTAGTTGTGATTCCTAATTTCAAATCAAACTTAAACTGTTATACTCGCACGTTTAAATTTAAAGACCTCTTTTAGGCAAAACGAATATTTGGTCATATTATACTTACTGGAACAATCGGTACAGTGGTGTTTACTCTACGTTTATGCAAAATAACCTTATGTTTAAACAATTTATTTCAAATTATAAGATAAATTATTGCTAAGTAGGGCTGCCAATCGGTAAGTCCCGATCCCGGTTATCCCGGGATTAGGCGAATCCCGATTTGTGGGATTGCTGATTTTTAATCCCGTGATTTTCGGGATCCCGACTGATTTTTATATTTTTAATTTTTTTTAATAATTTGTGTAAATATTTTCTTGTAGGTGTATTTTAATTTTAATTGAAAAACAAACAAATAATACCATCAACGAGTGTTGAGTGCTTAAGATGTTTTTCAACTGCATAACAAGATTTCAAGTTTAGCAGATACAATATTGGATGCTTTAATATTCTTTATAAGCTACTTGAAATCATGATATATATTACAGTGGTTCGGTCCCCATACAAAATAAAAATTGAACCAGTCACCCATTTGGATTAAATATGAGTTGATAAGGATTCGAGAATTTTTTTTTAATTTGTTGCCACGCCTCTGGACACCACCCTTTTAGTTTTTTGTGTACTGCGCCGATCATAGCATATTGCATATCGCCGATGGCTGAAAATCGTTAATGACCTAAAAAACCTCATAAATTTTAATGTTGTGATAATGGAATAAACTTTAATGATATAGGTTACATTTCAAAATAAACTTTTTTTTACAATTCTAGATATTTCTTTGATATAAAATTTCATTCTGAATGATGCAATTTTCATTGTTTTGTATGTTGATCTACCTGATTTAATGTAATATGTATGTGTAAAAGAAAAATGGGGCGTACTTTTGAGGTATGGCATAAAAGTGAACATATTAAAACCTAGACAAATTGGTCATTAGGGGAATGGATCCGAGATGGCATAAGTGGCGCCCAGAAGTCAATGTCGGATTAAAAGTCACCGACGAGAAAAATGAAGTCACAGTGATGCTATTAATAATAATATCCGAAACGGTGAAATCTGGCATGAAACGGCTGCACTATATATAAAAAACAAAAAGTAAAATGTAATATATATATAGAAAAAATGTGCCTAATTGCGGGGCGTGGCATAAAAGTGAGTACCATAAAATATTGAAGTACACAATTTTAGAAGGCCTTTTTTTACCACGAGCAAAAAATTGAAAATTAGGGGTGTACGATCCGAGATGGCATCAGTGGCGCCCAGAATTTGATGTCGGATTAAAATTTCCTCAAGGCAAAAATGAAGACTGGGTCACCTTTTTTTTCGACTTACCTTAATAGGTATTCTTCACAACTTAATATTAAATACGCGCCTTTAAAATAATAAAACAACATCATTTCAAATTGTGTTTTAAAACTTTATAAATGTATTTTAAAATTATCCACGTGTATTTTAAATTTGCCCAATTGTATTTTAAAATTTTCCAATTGTTTTGTTAAAATTGTGTAATTTTTTTTTTAAATTTTCCAAATGTTTTCCATACAGAATTTTTTTAAATTTATATATTCCAAATACACTTGGAATATTTTAAAATACAATTGGACAGTTTTATAATACATTTTGGCAATTTTAAAACACATTTGGAAATTAAGAATACCGGGATTCAAAGTATCCCGAAAATTCCGGGATCCCGAAATATTTTCTTCAATGCCGAATCCCGGTATTCAGAAAAAAACAATCCCGCTTGGAAGCCGTACAAACTACAAATAATTCTTAATGTAAGCAAATATAAAATCACTGTTTGTTGATGCTTTTTAAGCTTTGATATTGGTACAAGTAAAAATTTTGTGTTTATAATTCTAATTCGCTTTACAGTTTTATTTGTATAGTATCTTTAGCTTTTCTTTAGTCTTTGGAAAAAGGTTTCCTGACGATCTGGCCTAAGCAACCAGTGAAATGCGTTTAAAAACAAGCTTTACCTTAACAATAAATTTCAGTGTATTTATCAAAAATTAAAAATTGGGAATTAAGCATGTCATAGAGAAATCTTATGTATTCTTGATTACATTTATTAAAAAAAATTCCGCCATATTCATATAAAATATTTTTGAATAATAAAAAGTTTATTAAGCAAATTTTCATAGAAAATTCGTTTCATAAACCTGCTATAAACAAAAAATATTTTTTATGAATACGGGGGTTAAACTGTTGCCGACTTATTAATTGACAAAAATTATACAATTAAAATAAGAATTAAATTCATAGGGAGATTTATTTTATTTATTTCATTCTTTCAATACAAAGAAAGCCTATAAGGCCAATTGTATATATATATATATATATTGCTGATTACCGTATATCCATGTTTTACAAAAATAAATTTTATACATATTTATTAATATTTAACTGTGTAATTTCTAATTTAGTGGCCCCCCAACCACATAAATATTACAAAATAATACATTTTTTATTTTCCTTTTTTTTTACTTTTTTTTATTCCTAATACCAGAGATTTATCATTAACAGGTATTTCCATTATAATACCTTAAAAGCTGCTTTTTAAAAGTATCATATGAGTAAGTAAACAGTCTCAAAGTTAAAGGTAAATTATTCCAGATTCGGCATATTCTAATTCGAAAGGAACGTTCGAAAATAGAAAGATGTATTTGTGGTATTTCTAATTGCACATTACGAGTTAAGTGTATAAAAGTGAATTCATCCACTACCTGCATAGGCAGTCCGAATTTCATAATCTTGTAGAACTGGAGTAAGAGGCGTAAATGTAAAAAGTTATGAAAAGAACAACCTAATAATTGTGAGACTAGTACAGTAGTTCTATTGTGATCTCTTACAGAAATATTATATACATATCGCACAATTCGCCTAATAATTTGTACAGATTTACATATCTATACAAATTATTTAATAGAAAGTGGAAGGAAGATGCATTCATAATACAGTCTTTCAATTGAAAATCATGATTTAAACTTATCCACAGAAGTTATCAGAAAAGTCGTCTCAACTTCATGACTTATTTTCCCTTTTCATTATTTAAAAAAAATTGTATACACATCATATTTTCTTGTCCGAATACTTGTAATTAAAATTTTCCACCACCCAGACTTCATTTGTTTTCCGACAAAAACACAAATCAAGTGCTAAACACCAACAACTTCCGTTTAAATAATACTTAACATTTCCGGTGCCACTACAAGATTTATTAACTTAATAAAATGAAAATTTTTTTAACCCACTGCGGATAAATACAAGTATAATTGACAAAAAAAAATTTATTTTATTAAAAAAGTGGTTTGAAGTTAATGTGCAGAGTATTAAAAAAAAAAAAAAAAATAAAAAAAAACAAGACTTAAGGTATGTATATTCAGACCTAGCAAATATTTGACGCACAAATCCAAAACAAGCGTGCCCATTGAATTGATCAAACTGTAGCTTAATTTTTAACAATTTCTTTTGATTTACTAAGCTTTATTTGTACGAAGATAATTGTGTAATGTTATTTAAAAACTGTTAAATGATGTATGATCTAGCCAAACGTTTTGCAAAAGCAAATATTTTTTTAATAAAACTAGTGGTTACGTGTAAGACGTCAAATATTTGTAAGGTGTGAACAAAGATTTACTGTTGGATTCAAATACTTAAAACCACAACTTTGACATTGTTGTTGTTGATCCCTTACCACGACGAAATTTGTCTGCATAATTTGACCACACGCTGTTATAATAAACAATAATCTGGTAACAGAAATAACAGCGGGGTATTAAAGGCAGGTTGAAAATAAAAAATAAAATAATAATTTTTAAAGCAAAGGTTTTGTCTTGAAGAGCTTTTTATAGAAAGCTTATAATTTGTAGAGTTTTGTAAAGTAAGTTTCCGCCTTAAGAATTTTCACTAGAAAAAATTCGATCTAAAGTATTTTCTATTAAAAGTTTTTGTCTTAACCGTATTTCCTAAAAAAAAGAGGTTTGGTTAGAAAACATGTTAGTTTCAAAAGTGTCCTTTAAAAATTTTGTCGATCAAGGAGTTTTCTTTACCAAAATTTTTGCCTTCGATAATTCTATCGTTTGAACCATTTTTGTTAAAAAACTTTTCTTTTAAAACAAATTTAATTCTAAAAGTTTTCGTTCGAAGAATTTTCACTAAATCTTCGCCTTACTCATGAGTCTAGCCAGAACATTTTCAATGCAATTTGTATGGAAATTCAAATCATGTGTAACACGGAGGGTTAAGAATCGTTTTAAATCGAAGATTTTTCTATTGGAAAGATAATTCTTTGATCGAAGAACTGTTTTTTAAAAATCTTTTGTATTCAAGAATTGTTGAATAATGTTTCAGTAAACTTTTCGTTGAAAGAGTTATCTATTAGAAAACTTTTCGTTCGAAGAGTTTTTTATAAAAAAACTTTCCGATGAATGAGTTTTCTATTAGAAACTATTTTGTTCAAGGGTTAAAACAAAAATCTTTTTTCGTTCAAAAAATTTTCTATCAGAAAACTTTTTGTACAAGAAGTTCTTAATAAGAAGATTTTCCGTTCAAAGAATTTTCTATTAGAAAACTTTTCGTTCAACGATTTTTCAAACGTTCAAGGAGTTTTCTATTGGAAAACTTTTCGTTCAAGAATTTTTCTACCAGTAAACTTTTCGTTCAAAGAGTTTTCTATTAGAAAACTTTTCGTTCAAAGAGTTTTCTATTGGAAAGCGTTCCGTTCAACGAGTTTTCTATTAGAAAACTTTTCTTTCAAAGAGTTTAAAAGTAGAAAACTTTCCGTACAAAGAGTTCTCTATAAGAAAAATTTTTGTTCAAAGAGTTTTTAATTAGAAAACTTTCCGTACAAAGGATTTTTTTATAGAAAACTTTCCATTCAAAGAGTTTTTAAATATAAAACTTTCCGTACAAAGAGTTTTCTATTAGAAAACTTTCCATTCAAAGAGTTTTTAAATCTAAAACTTTCCGTACAAAGAGTTTTCTATTAGAAAACTACTACTCCAAGAATTTTCTATAAGTAAACGTTTCGTTCAAAAAGTTTTTTACTAGAAAACTTATCGTTCGAAGAGTTTTCTATTATAAAACTATTCGGTCAATGACTTTTCTATTAAAAACTTTTTTGTACAAAGAATTTTTTATTAAAAAATTTTTAGTTCAAGAAGTTTTTAATTAGAAAACTTTTCGTTAATATAGTTTTCTATAAGAAAACTTTAAGTTTAACGAGTTTTTAAACGTTTAAAGAGGTTTCTATTCAAAAACTTTTTGTTCAAGAAGTTTTTTATTAGAACGCTTCAAAGGGTTCTTTTATTAGGAAACTTGCTTTGGAAGGGTTTATCGTTTGAAAACATTTCGCTTAAAGATACTGTCGTTAGAAGACACTCCGTTTGAACCAATTCTCTTTATTCTATAAAGAGAATTATCTTTGTATAAAGGAGCGCAATATTTTTCGCTCGAACTTTCGGTGGAAGAACAAATTTTTATTCCGAAAGTAAATTTATCAAAAGTTTTGGTCTAAAAAATGTTCGCTTGAAAAGTCGCATAATCTTTACTTATAGTTAAATTTTTAGCTAACGCGTTTTATAGTCGATTAAACGGAGGCTTTTTATTAAAGATCTTTGTTGAAAGTATTTTTTGGCAAAATTTTTCGCTCAAAGGTGTTTTTGAAGGAAAATTTCTGTCGTAAGGTTTTCTTTAGAAACGAACTTTGTAAAACAATTGCTATGAAAAATAGTTTTTGTCCATATTTTATATGCGTTTTCCTTTAAAAAACATTTCTTACAACGAGTTTTCTTTGACAGAACTTTCGCTTGTTTTTGCTTTCTCTACACCATTTTTCATTGAAAATGAGAAAATTCCAGGTGAAATTGAGAAAATTCCAAATGAAAATGAGAATTTCAATTTGAAAAAGAGAAAATTCCAATTGAAATTGACAATATCAATTTGAAATTGAGAAAATTTCAATTGAAATTGAGAATTTCAATTTAAAATTGACCAAATTCCAAATGAAATTGAGAATTTTAATTTACAATTGCGAAAATCCCAAATGAAATTGGGATTTTAATTTGAAATTGAGAAAATTCCAAATGAAATTGAGAAATTTTAATTTACAAAATTTAAATATTTAATTTTTTTATTATTCATACAACGAACGTACATAAAAAACATAATGATGGAAAAAATGAAAATAAATACAAGTCGCAGTATTATTGCCAAACAGGCATATCTTCCAGATCCGGAGTAGATTGGTAAAACGTTGTAGTATGTTGTATGGCGTAGTATGTACTGTAATCTCCAGTACATAGTTATACATTTCTTAGAAGCATTATTTACCTCTTCTTAAAAGTCAAGGCTCTGCTCTTCTACTAAATTGGGGGAATAACGTTTGATATATTCATTTTTGTTTTCAACATACTCTCCAGCAACACTCCTGCGATTGAGCCCCTATTCAAAGATGCTTAACCCCATTGAAATTGTATAAGAGCAGAGGCCTGCCTTTTCAGAAGAGGTGATTAAGGCTTCTAAGACATGTATAACTACTGGAGATTGCAGTAGAGCCATACAACATACTACAACGTTTTATCAATCTGCTCTGGTTCTGGAAGATATGCCTGTTGGTCAATAATACTGCGATTTGTATTTATTTTCATTTCTTCATCCTTATGTTTGTTGTATGAATATAATAAAAAAATCACATAGTTCAGTTTTATCAATTTAAACTTAAAATTTCCCAATTTCATTTGGAATTTGGTCAATTTTAAATTGAAATTCTCAATTTCAATTGAAATTTTCTCAATTTCAAATTGATATTGTCAATTTCAATTGGAATTTTCTCTATTTCAAATTGAAATTCTCATTTTCATTTGGAATTTTCTCATTTTCATTTGGAATTTTCTCAATTTCACCTGGAATTTTCTCAATTTCAATGAAAAATTATGAAGTAGGGCTTTCACTCGGGTTCCCATCCCAGGATTTTCGGGATTAGGCAAATCCCGATTCCCGGGATTTGTGATTTTTAATTCCGTGATTTTGGGATCCTGATTTTTTTTATATTTTTTATTATTTTACATTTTTTCAATAATTTGTATAAATATGTACGCGTATTTAAATTAAAATATTTACAAACAATTCTATTACCGAGTGTTGAGTGGGAAAGATGTTTTTTAACTGCATCATATCTTAACAACAAAATTCGTTCGTGTTTAGCAGATACTACATTGAATGCTTTAATATTCTTAAGAAGCTACTTGAACTTATTATTAAGTACGCGCCCTTTAAAAGTTTGAAATCCATCATATCCCATTGTGTTTTAAAAGTTTCCAAATGTTTTTAAAAATTTATTATCAAAAAAGTTGTTTTTGGGAATACATAATTTTTTTTTTTTCATTAAAAGATTTTATTTATTGTGCTTAATTCCCTTTTTTATAATTGATAACAAATACTGAACAATAGCGGTATTCACACCGAGCTTGTTAGTTTGTTAGTCGTTAATAGTTACTTTTTTACACGCATTTTGTTTTTGTATATTTAACGCGCTACCGGATTAACATTTAACAAATTAACGACACGGCACCCCTGATAAAATAGTTGTTAGTTGGTAACTTTTTTTTACACTTTCTCGTGGCATGTTTTATTTTTTCCAGAATAATAAATTGTGTCAGAACATTAAATCAGTTGTTTTACTATGAAAGTTACCAGACTAACAAAGTTTTAAAAAGGGGTCGTTCACAGTTGGTAACTTTAACAAATTAACAAACTACCGAGTAACATATTAACAAGTTCGGTGTGAATACCGCTAATATATTTCAGTATTTTTATCAATTATAAAAAAGGAAATTACACAGAAAAAATTATTAAATTTCTCCAATCACCAAATTCATTCCAAATTCATAATATCAAGCAAACAAGTTGTTGATTTTGCACCTATTACCAAAATGATTATATTGATTACTAAAAGTTTTTAAAATTTGAAAAAACTTTGCCATTTCAAACAATGTGTTAATTTATTTAATAAATATTAGCAATTCCCAACAACAATTCTACATGCTTAAATTATTTTATTTTAATCGAAAAAAGTCAATTAATATTTTTTGATATTTCATTAAAATTTCAATTGAAAATTTATTTCCAAACAACTAAAATGTTAATTAAATCAAAAATAAATTTTTAATTTTCTTTTAACTAAAAAATAATTGATTCAATTAACACATTAATTAAATTTAAATAATTTTAAAACCATTTTTTTAATTGATAAAACACTTTTTTCTGTGTAAGCACAATAAATAAAATCTTTTATTGTTTTTAAAAATTTTTCAGATGTATTTTAAAAATTTTCAAATGTATTTTAAAAATTTTTCAAATGTATTTTAAAATTATCCAAATGTACTCGTATGTTAAAATTTGCCCATTGAATTTTAATATTTTTAAATTTTTTTTGTTGAAATTGCACACTTGTATTTTTAAAGTACATTTGGATAATTTTAAAAAACTTTTTGAAAATTTTGAGCTGCATTTGTCAAATTTTGAATCTAATTTATATAATTTTGAAATATATATGGACAATTTTAAAATACATATGGAAAATTTTATATTTGATTCGAAAATTTTAAATATTATTTGGATAATTTTAAAATACATATACAAAACTTAAAAATATATTTGGACAATTTTTAAATTCATTTTGAAAATACATTTAAAAATTTTAAAATACAATTTGAAATGGTGTAATATTTTATATCAATAATCAAATGTAGATAAAAATAAGATTTTTATGTTTTTTGTTACGTTTTTTAAAACATCTTTATGAATTCTGATCAAATAATAATTTAAGTTTGTTTTTATTATATTTTATTTTTGGAAATAAGAATTTTTACTGGACAATTAAGTTGTTTTTCAAATAGTTTTGTACATTGGGTTTAAATAAAAAAAAAAATAATTTAAGAAAATCCCGAAAAAATGTTGAAAATCTCGTGAAAATCCCGGAACCCCGAAAAAGGGATCCCGAAATATTTTCTTCAATCCCGATTCCCGGGATTTAGAAAAACCTGTCCCGATTAGAAGGCCTATTCTCTAGCAAAACTTGTCACTAAAGAAATTTTTTATGGACATATTATCTTCAAAATGGAAAGTTTTTATCTGATTAAATTTTCTATGCATTTATTTTAATAATTTATTTTTTTCCCTGGGATGCAAGACTTTAACAAGACCTCAATTCATAAATATATCGGAAATTAAAACAACCCACATGAGCATAATAAACTTATATTATTCTACTAACAATAGCAAAGCTCAGAACTTTTTCTTCCCTATTTAAATATATATTACAAATATTCCAACTTAAGTGTATACAAAAATCGCATAAAAGTTATTTTCCATTGTGTGTGTTTGTGCGTATTAAACACTGAACAGGACGTTTGTTTAAGCTCCAACCCCTTTTAAATAAATTTTGGACCTTTTGTTATTATTTAGTTTTTATTATGACTACTACTTTTGGTAAAAAAAGTTTGCTTTTTGAGTTACCAATTGTTGCCGGCATAATGATGTTATTTTGGTAAAATGTTTTTCTAGTTTTTGGTTTCTGTTATTGTGGATTTTTTTTTAGTATTCAGAGCTTTAACTAACTGCTGTTGCTGAAGTTAAAAAGACTGATGCTGTTGCAAACAGCATAAATAAAAAATAAATATAAAAACCAGCAACAACAACAGCAATATCACCAACAGCAGCAGAAACAAAACCACAATAGACGGTAAAGTTTAAACAATGGCAAAAAGGCTCAACGTAAAAACAAAACACTGCCAAAAGGGTGCATATGGCAGCAACACAAAATGTTGAGTACAATTGTTTGGGGGGGAAAAATGGCAACTTAAAGTGGCAAGAGAAACACCAGTTAAAAACCCCAGTATACAAACAATAGTGTCACCAAAAGGCAAACTACTTGCGCTATTGTTCCAAATGTTACATGAATTTAGGCACATACTGTGAGCGTCAAAATGAAGTGTACAACTGGTTTTCCAATATAAAAAGTGTTATTTTAGTAAAAGAAAACTTAAATTTTTAGAAGTTTATTTTCATTTACTAAACTTTGGACATTGTTATTATAATATTAAAAGTAAGCATTTCAAATACTTAAAAAACAACAAAAACAGTACAATAAAAAGTCAATTTACTTTGTTATTAACGCGTCAAAAAAAGTGTACAGTTTAGTGGCGAATACTTTGCTTGATTTCTTTTTGCTTTTCAGACGGCTTCTAGTCTCATGGCCATCGGTTTTACCCATTTAAAAGATAGCTGAGTACTCTTTTGGCCACTCTTCCTGTAGAATTTTCTTTAAAAAGTGCTTGCTGCTTATGTTTTTTTTCCCCAGATGTTTAGTTGGATTGACATCGAGCGACATCTATCACGCTTCACTATAGAGACTAGAGATGAGCGATCCCGGCTTGTTAGTTTTCATTTATTTGATAGTTATCATAAAATAAAACAAGTATACTATATTTTCTATAGTACGAATAAAGTGAATAGATTCAGGACCTAAAAAAAACAACAAGATATGCAATTACACATGTATTTTTTTACAAATAAAGTTCTTTCAACAAGGTATTTTTATCATATACAAAAACATTGTGGTTTTCTTACTGTCAATAAAAACAAATAGCAACATTATTCGTTATTGCATTCAAACAACGCTATAACCCATATAAACAGTGAATTATCATGAATTTGAGTGTGTAACAAAATGAGAAAATAACGACTTAGGAAGTACCTGTTACTTAACAAATTTGGGCACAACTGTGATTCGTGATTTTTCAGTATCAGTGATTAAATCACAGGTACAGAAATATCGATCATCTTTCATAGACACTATATTATTTCCGTGGAATTTATTATTTCTACCTTTATCACGTTTTTGTTTTTTTTTTTTGTCAAACATGCATATTCATCAAGTTTTGGAGCAACGTATTTTTTACATATGACAGCTTGAAATCGGTTCAAATTTGGCAAAGTATAAATTTAAATTTTTTTGGTACTGACTTTTTGTATAGGGAAACAACTGTACACTTTATTTTGGCGCTGACAGTATACTTACTCACACATACACACATTTGCACAAAACTGTATGTAAATTGTCCTTTAGTTTAGAAATTCTTTTTTGAACGCGTGTGTTTGTGTAAATTTCCATTCATTGAAAACTAAACGACTTAAGTAGGCAACGATACAATCTCATATACATACATGTAAATTTATTAAAATCGGAATACAAAAGAATCTAAAAAAGTATTAGTCTCCACGAAATAATGATGCTGAAAGACAGTGTAACAAAACCGTTCAAAATGGTATGAGGAATATTAGAAAAGTTTACGTTTTATGTTAATTTCTTACAGAATTTAAGAAGCAACAATTTTCGAAAATTTTTTTTTTTAACAAAAAAAAATTCATCAAATTTAATTTTCATTAAATTATTTTTATTTTCCATATTTACAAAACCCTTTTTATCATTGTATCGATTGTATTTTTGTATTAAAATGCAAAAGTGTAAAAGTATTGTTTGTAATTTTCATATAAAACTGATATACACTTTTACACTTTTATTTCATACTAGCATTTAACCCGCTACTTCGTTAGCGTCTCACTTTCTTTCGTGGACATAATTATATGCCAAAGTTTATGTTTCTAGGTTTAAACTTTCCCCATTGATGTATTAAAAACTTCAATATTGTAGTTGGAGCCCATAATTTAGTACGTATATGTCAATGAATGGAGAAAAATATTTTGTAAAAAAAGTACCAAAAATAGTTACGATTTTCACCCCTTAAACGTTCAAATTTCGAAAAAGTACCAAATTCGTATTTGTATTTTTAAGATAAGTTTCGAATGTGATATAACCTTTATTTCTATGTTTATTGGTTTAAAAGATAGATGGGGTGACAAAAAAGTACTAAAATACATGTTTTCCCGTTTTCTCCCTAAAAGGGCCGAATTTCAAAAAAGTACCAAACACCTGTCCGCTTATTTTTCTTAAGAACAACCATAAGTATTAAATTTTTGTTGTATCTCTTTTAGTTTTGGAGATATAAGGTTACCGAATTTACCCTTTTTTACCCCCTGAACATTCGAATTTCCAAAAATCCCGTCTTAGTGGATCGATTTGGGGAGAGACCAACCTCCGCTCCAAATTTCAAGTTTTTAGCTTTAGGCGTTTAGGCTGTGCGATGATGAATCAGTCAGTAACGTTACAATTTTATATATATAGATGTTTTTGAAAATTTGTATTGCTTTTGTGATGTCAATATAATGTGAATGCCAGTTATTGAAAAGAACAAATGCATATTTAATTAAAAACGTTTTGTGAACAATTGTGGAAAAAAGTAATTTAATAATGGAAATTAGCGCAACTAATGAGGTAAGATCATAAATAAAAATGCTTTATACGAGTATTTGTATAAATATTATTCTTTGATAACCAAAAACAAAACAAGTTCGAGTTAATCCGACGAGAAAGTGGTCACTTGCAGAAGAGAAGCTTGTTGTAGAGTTTTTAATGGAAAATCGGGAGATTGAGATTTGTTTAAAATTAATTTGTTTTTAATTTGTTTATATATGTATGTAAATATATGAACATATGTATGCATTTCAAAAACCAACAGCTCAATTTGTGTCGACAAAAATGTGATTATCGAATGGCCACAAGTACGATCTAAATTTAGGAATCTTCGGGTTGGCTACAATAAAGCAAAAGCGTGGGAGGGACTAACAGGTATGGGCACTATGGATGGAAGTTTTATAAAACGAAAGTTTTTAAATTCACCCTTAAATTTTCATGAATTTCATCCTCGTCTTCATCGTCACCTGCAAATTATCTTATATTGAAACCAATAAAAAATAATATAGTGCATACTCACTTGAGACAACCATTAACAATTTAAATTTATAGTTTTCGCAAAAAAGCTAATTAATTTACTTTTTTTAGTTCTATTTTTCATTTTGCTTTTAGAGAATTTACTTTTGAATTTCACATCTTCTTCTTATTTGGTTTTTGACAGTTGAAATACAATGATACCTTATACACAAGGTGTTCACAAGCAAATGAAGAAAAAATTCTTGACTGAACACGGGATTGAACTCGGGTCATTAATTCATTTCATGTTGTAAATTCTAGAGATGTAATGAATACCGATACCGATATATCGGCGATACTTCACGTTTGCCGATATATAGGTATGGACGATATTTCACTGTCGATAATCCGATACTTTTTTATAGTTTTTTTTTAACAAACAAATTAATTTGCATAACAACTAATAACAAAAAATCAAACAGAATAATAAACGGTTTCTTTTAATTCTTAAGCTGGAGGGGCTCCACGAAAAGCCCCCCAATGAAATAACGCCCAAACGAGAAATGAAATATTCCCCAAAATTTTTTCATACATTTTTGGGTGTTTTTTCATATGAAATAACACCGAATTTTTTGGGCCGTTTTTCATTTTTTTTGGGAATTATTTCATTCCTCATTTGGGGTTTTCAAATTATGAAATAATCTCCAATGAAATAACACCCAACAAATTTTTAAAATTCGGGGCTTGTTTCATAGCGTGTATAATTTGGGTGTTATTTCATTTTTTATTCGGGGGTTATTTCATTTTTAAAGCTGTTGGTTTTTGGGGGTTATTTCATATTATTTGGGGTTTATTTCATTTGCTTAGTTTGATCTTTTTCCTTTTTTTTTTTGAGAATTCAAGTTACTGTTTTTTGGAATAACAGTGTCAACATATGAGTACAATCTGCCTTGCCTGTTGAGTTCAGTTGTTGTAAAACATAAAATATTTATTTCAGTTGTGCATCGAAGTTGGAACGCCTTACATCATCATGTATTAATATCAAAAAAAAACTGGAATTCGAAATTGCTGTGGAAAACAAAGAAATAGCAATTTGCTATATTCTTTAAGTGAAAAATTGATTTTCTTGTGAACAGTGGAGGTAGTTGTGTAAAGGCCAAACATAAAAGGCAAGTTGTCTTTCGAACTGCAAAAATAGAGCAGGGCTACAACGATCTACGGGTGGTAAAATAACTGCAGCAATATTTTTGAATCGAATGGCATTTCCCAAGAATGATATATGTACTGGCATGGAAGCGGACGAAGATTTTTTCGAAGCCATAGAGTATATTGAGGTTAAAGATGATGATATAAATATTTCTGAACCGCCGCAGGAACCTACTCAAAGAAAGTTGAAAATATGTAACGAGTGCGTACTAAAGCTTCAAGCGGAAGCTATCGGTAGTGAACTCCAAACATATAATTGCCCAATTTGTTGTGCTGCAGTAGACGACGTTATCCAAGTTTTTATGTAAGAAGTAAAAACTAATCCATGTAATATTACATACAGCGTATATTTTCTCCCTCTTGAATTCATGAGCTACCATTTTGTTTTTTTACCATTCCTTACGTATAATGTATTAAGTTTATTTTTTATGTATGTACATGAAAATAATTTTTTGGTAGTTGGGTTTCAAAAATAAATATATTGGAAATATTAAACAATTCTTTGTCCATACTTCCTCGCATCTCCATTACAGAAAATTATTGCATTCTTTACAACATTGTAACTATAAGAACGTCTCCCATGAGTTGGATTTTCAAAGCTCGTTGGTGGCTGATCTGAAATAGCCTCCATCGTATAAGGGAAAATAACTTAGTACATTCACAAAACCAAAAGTAGTAACAATTAAACGAGCTTTGTATGTTCCTTCCCCAAAAAAAAATTGATTATGAATGCTGGCACACTTTCGAAGTTGCATATATCCTTATTATGAAGAAAACGCCTGCGGGTCTCCACACGATTCATTTCAATAATTTTGCGACTTTCCTGTTGGTCCATATTGACTTCATGAAATCCTTGGTAAAACTTACTCTTTTATGAATTTTAGGCATAATTTCATGTTTGTTGCTGATGGGGTTTATTTCATTGGGGTTTATTTCATTTTCATCATTGGTTGTTATTTCATATGAAATAACTCCCAAATATTGGTGGTTGTTTCGTTTTCGCTTTGGGGTTTATTTCATTTATTTTTCGATGTTATTTCATTCACTGTTTTTGGGTGTTATTTCCTATTTTTTGGGGTTTATTTCATTGGGGGTTATTTCCTGGGCGTTATTTCATTGGGGGCTTTTCGTGGAGCCGCTGGAGGTCGGTCCGCACTTGTAATTTGTCAATACAATTTTACACTACGACTTTTTGGACTAATGCATAGATGCAGTTTTAACGATTTTTGAGAAAATAAAAATAGTTTCGCTACAAATTTTTGGTTACTTCAAAGAGACCACAAAGTCCATAAGCAAAGCCACTGCTACATTTTTTGACGCTCTTTCGATAGTTAACAGTCTTTGGACACTATTAGAAAACACAACTGAGATGCAGAATAGTTCAGATTGTCAAAAATTGGTGATTTACGTAGCATAAGCGCTGAATGAAATATTTGAATATTTAGAGAATAGCGAAATCTATTGTTTATCTACAAGTCTCTACCTTCGGTACAAAAATAGAAAATTTCAAAGACAATAAATTGAAAAAACGTCTTATTGAGCTTCTCAACATGACTCTGCATTCCAAAAGTGTTGAAGACACAGTAAAAGTTCTCATAAGTCTAGAAAAACTGACCTTTGGAGCGTTTGTGAAAATCTTAAAACAAAATTTGGAGAAGATTGATCCTCTGTCCATTCTACGCTTTGGTTCAGCTAAATAAGAAGTCTAGATATACCTTAGCTCTTCTAATTTTTCTAGAATCGCAGATCCGTTTGTTTACTGGCGCTATTAAATATTATACTTAACATGTAAGACCATGGCGCAGAAATACTTAAGTTGTCAAATGAGTTCAGTCACATCTGAGAGACGATTTTTTACTGCAGGTCTGCTTCAAACGGAGTTGCAAAATGATCTCCGCAAAAGTTGAGAATAATTTGTGTTTTAAACAAAAATCTAATTAATATTAATTTTGAATATTAATAATCTCTTACACTCTTTTGTTGTTTAAAAAATAATTTAATTTTACCAATTTAAATTCATTTCGTTTTTTTTATATTTTATTAAAATCAATTGTTAATATTATTAATCTCTTACACTGAAATTTTCTATAAAAAAGAAATTACTCTTCTTGAGTTTTGTCAATTTTACCTCAAATTTTAATTTAATGTTCGTATCGGTATCGGTATCGGCGATATTCCTCTTTGAGTATCGGTATCGATATCGTATCGGCAAAAAGGCGTATCGTTACATCCCTAGTAAATTCCTTCCCTCAAAAAAAATAATGTAATGAAAATTAAGTTTGATGAACTTAAGCTTTATTAAAATTTCAAAAACTTTAATTAAAAACTAACACTTCAATTAAAAATCACAATTGTTAAAAAAAATCTGTAATTAAATTTAAATTTAAAAAATTTTAATACACAGAAAAAATTATCAGTAGTTTTTTACAAATTAAAAATATCATTTTGATTTAATAAACATTTCAGTTGTTTAAAAAAAAATTTTTTAATTTAAATATTAATTAAATAACAAAAAATCTTAATTGATTTTTTCGCTTAAAATAATATAATTTAAATATGTAGACTTGTTATTGTGAATTGTCAAACATGAGCTTTATTTAATTAAATCAACTAACACATTGTTTGATATGGCAAAGTTTTTGATTATTTTTTTAATTAGAATTAAAAATATCATTTATTGAAAAAAAATCACAATTTTAAATTTATACAAGTTTTAGAAATAAATATAATCATTTTGGTAAAAGGAGCAAAATCAACGAATGGTTTGTTTAATTCTATGATTTTGGTGATAATGGACCATTTTTAATCTTTTAACATTAATGTTTAATAAATCCCACATACAGAAACAAAAAATGGAAATGAAAGCGAAATGAACCAACAAATAGCAAAATTTTCATTTTTTATTAACGCGACTAATTGCACTTTTAAACAAATCGGATTTTACAATTGCAAAGCGTTGAGGGATGCTTCATACAAATTGTATGGGCATGACAATTTTTGACAACTAAAAAACGCTAGGAACTATTATTTTGGAAGGGGCGTTCACAAGATATTTATTTCGAACTTGGCTGTTTTTTTTTATCTTATTCTAAGTTGCTTGATATCTCGTTTCATAATCGAAGCACTGTTCATTTAAAACTACTTCTTGCCTTTTCTTCTTTTAGCTGCACAATTGAGTTTTCAAAAGGTTTTACGTACTTTAATTCCACCATTACTGAAACAAAACTATTTTAAATGTTTTTTTAAGTAAACAAAAATTTTTCCATTAAATCTCTTTGTGTTTTATTGACCACAAAACCTTCAACTAAAAGCAAACAAACATTTTAGCGAACTGTCATTATCAGTATAGTGCCTTGATAGTTTTTGTTTTTCCGCTTTTACATTTTCAGTTAATTAACATGGTTTTTTTTTTCTTCAGAATTTTGCTTATTTTCTTATTTTTTTTCTGGTCATGTTAAAATGAACTGGAAATGGCAGCATGAAATAAATACTGTTTATTGTTTTAATAAATTTTTATCTATTTTAGTTTCTTGGTATTTTTCCGGTTAATTGCATGAGAATTTGATTACACAGTATTTAACTTAATTAACAGATATTCATATTTTCTAATTAAATAAAAAGGAATTTTGAATTTCATTGTGGGGCCAAGTTCGAGTCAGTGAAGTAACCGCACATATTTTTATGTCTGCATTTATACACTTATTAACTGACCAACTTAATATTTAGTTTGTATGACTGTGTGACCAGTAAGTGTATTTTTAATGCCTTAATAAGCTTAAATGCAAAATCAGCATTTTTCTTTAGTATATACAGCTACTCACATTATAAGTGGGACACCTCATAAAAAAATATGTCTTCATACATTGTGGTAACTATTTTATGTAGGTCTGAATTTTATAAGTATAATTTAATTTATATAACCCATACAAAATTAAATATTTAATATGTAAATTCATAAATTGAACTTAACTAGAGAGCAATTATGCTGGAATAAAAGTATAAATCAAGTGTAATTGCAGTCCTCTGGGGCTCATTCTGACAGTCGTTATCGAATACTTTTTCAATTCGCAAGGTATTTTATTTCAAATTTTTTCAGTCGATATTGAACGAGTCGAAATAATTTTTTCAGTATTCTAAAAACTAAAATAAAGGCTTTCACTGCCTGTTTTAAGAAAAAAAAACAAAATTTCGTGTTAGAAATTATATTGAAAACAACAATAAAATACGATAATTGGTTTTTGATTTCAATATAATTTCTTACACGAATTATCGTTTTCATTTTCTAAAAACAGGCAGTAAAACAATATCGACTGAAAGAATAAGAAATAAGATTTATTTCAAATTGAAAAAGTATTCGATACCGACTGACAGAATTAGTCCCCTGTTTACCATTTTCAAACCTTGAATTTGAGTGGAGTTCAACAGTATAATCCAGCCAAATGGATACTAGAATTCCAGTCGAAAATAACAATGTAAATAAAGTGAAGTTTAAGCGTTAAATTACAGTGAAATCAAGTATTGAAGGGAAGAATAAAACTAACTAATAATAATATAAATAAATTTTAAAGTAAATCAAATTTTAAAAAATGTTTGAATATGGTATAAATAAAAACAATTGTATCTGAACTGATTGATCATCTTTGGGATTTTGGTGGTTTATTCACATTTTAATATAAAGCATCTACAAAAAAATGTGATATCATTGGAAAAGAATTTCAAAGGACAATATGATAAGATGGTTTTTTGGTGCTGGAGTAATATTTTACGGTTTCGAAAACAATACCGCATATGGTACCAATAAATAAATTAATATTGTTAATAAATTATGAATTAATGATACTGTGCTTAAAAAACTATTTTTGTTATCACAAGAGTTTGGTAAAACTGATGATACGTCCATTACAGACAGACATATCGTCATATAAAATGCAAAATTATATGACGATGTGTATGTATATTAGATCAATTTTTTTGGGAAAAAATTTCAAATTTTCCTCATCCCTTTCAGCACACAGAAATATTCACAAATATTTTTTTGATATCTTAAGCAATTCAAAAGTTTAAAAAATCGAAAATAATTTCAACTTAAAAATAACTTAAAAATAACTTAAAAATAAGGCATTAATTAAAGCTGAATTCAAGCAATATTTAAAGCACTTTAATTTTTAAAATTTGAGTGCTCGTTAGGTGAGGCTTTGATTTTGAGTTCCAAATATAGCAACGTTAGACTTTATCTGTCTATGTGTCCCACCTTGAGTGTGAGTAGCTGTACATACTTATTCCCCACTATTTTTGAAACTAAAACATTTCATAGACTTTAATAAAGTTATATTTATATACATATGCACATACAATCTACAGGCTTTTGCACGCTACAATTAGTATTATATAGTTGACTAAGACTTTTTTCACACTTTCTATAAATAATTTTGTAACCGATCATACGATTATAATTATGGCGTGCCATTAAAACTCCTATGGGGTAAAACAGGCAGCAAGTATTACCCCATAGTAGTTTTAAGGGCACGCAGAGAAAATAATGTACTGGATCTCCAAACTACGAGGGCGACTGCACACGTGTGCATCCGTGCATTATCTTGATGAAAAAGAACTTTGTCCTTGGGCATATGGGGTCGTTTTTTTAATCCTCTTTAAATCGGTCCAATATTCGCCAATAATAATATTCGCCGTTTATTGTTTTTCCCTTTTGAAGGTTATCGATGTGGATAGTCCCGCGTGCATCCCAAATACTGTTGCCATTAACTTATTGGCCGACAAACTTACCTTGGTCTTCTTCGGAGTCGGTTCACCCAGATAAACCCATTGTTTACACTGCTGCTTGGTCTCCGGAGTGTTGGAATGGCTCCCTGTTTCCAGAAAACGTAGACGCTGTTATGGCGACGACATCAGAGAGCCGTGAGAAATTATCCAGACTTGAGAGCAAAAATGATTTCAAACAATATTTTTATTAGTTTATTTTCTATTATTAAGCTGTACTTAAAATAAATACACTCTAAAACAAAACAAACGTAGACATTTCACTGATTGTTTCATGTAAAGTGCCAAAAATTGTGATTTTTTTATATTTTTGTATGGGAACCTCCCAGGGGAGTTCCACCGGATGTACCACTAGCATGGATGGGTCGGCACTCCAAAGCTAGTGGGTGTCAGTCATACAGATAGACTCGATTGTGGCACTTCAAATAGGTCGAAGTGGGATTTTTCAAAATTTGACCTTTGGGTCAAAATAAGGAACATCAGAATTCATTTTAGGGGAATGGTTCCTTGGGCAAAATTTCTTATTTTGATCCGTAGTATACGGCTTTCCTTGTCGCTTGTGCGATTTTAAAATCGACCCGCCCTTATATATATATAATTATTGGCTAATACCAAAACGTGTAAAACATATAAATATTTCGGTAACCATTTTTTACAACAAAACAGAAGAAGTTCTAACCAGCTTGATAATGTTTGGAGATTAGCAAAGCAGAACTGTTTGCTTAACCCCATCATATATAATTTTTACTATTGTATCGCCATGTTATTCTGAAGTTGAGCGATCATATTGTCTTACTTTTTCGAATAAGCTTATATAACTCCTAGGGCCAACTTAACAACTTGTCGATAGTTACACGTTACAACTTTGCTTTAAACTAAAGTGAGGAAAATGTTTAAAGCAAGTTCATCCTACTGGGTGAGTTAAAGTTAAGTTGAAATAATAAAAAACTTGTTATAAGTACGACGAAATAATTCATTAAACTAACGGCAAAATGTAATAATGGCGAGTAATGCCTGCTATAGGGTACTACTTATACTGTTTAACCATTTTGTTCTTATTATATTGTTAGATGACTTACAGTATTCACTAAGAGTGTATCATTTACTTGTTATTTTCTAGATTATATTTGCTTCACTAAACAATTTTGTAATTTTCTTGTGATACTTTTTCTGAGCTGGTCATTTTATGAGTGTATATGTGAATTATAATGTTTATTTGTAGTTGTAATCGGGTTCATTTTCATTTATTTTTATGACATGTGTGTAACACAAAATATAATCATTCAATTCCACAACTTATTAGTCTTATCAGAAATGATAACAGTTTTGTCATTTTAGTCTTTTACTTTTATGTATGTAGCTATAATTTTTTTGTGTCTTCCTGATTCATGTTTTAATAGAGAAATATGATGAAATATTAAAGAAAGATAAGAGAACTATTTTTAATTAAATATAAGTTAATTATAGCGAAAATCACTCTTTGTTGCACGCTACCCTTGCATATGTTGCAAATCAACAACACTTATGCTAGATGTGCAACATAACCAAGGCTTGCAAGGCTATTTACAACGAAAAGTGATTTTCGCTAATGTTATATTTTGCACTGGACTTGTAATTTAATAAGGGGAAAAATCCTTATTACACAGAAAAACTAATCACCAAATTTATACCAAATTCATAATATTTATCAAGCAAACAATTTGTTGATTTTGCTCCTATTACCAAAATTATTATATTGATTACCAAAAATTGTAAAATTGTAAATATTTTTTTCAATAAATGATATTTTTATTTTAATTAAAAAAATGATAAAAAAAACTTTCCCATTTCAAACAATGTGTTAATTTATTTAATTTAATATTGAAAATTCTGAACAACAATTCTAAAAGTTTAAATTATTTTATTTTAAACGAAAAAGTCAATTAGTATTTTTTTGATATTTAATTAATATTTTAATTAAAAATTTCTTTCAAAACAGCTTAAATATTAATTAAATCAAAATTATATTTTTAATTTTCTTTCAACTAAAAAAATAATTGATTGAATTATCACATTTAATAAATTTTAATACTTTTTTTTAACCATTTTTTTTAATTAATAAAAAACTTTTTTCTTTGTACGCAGGGAATTCTTACGCTTCCAAAATTTTTGGTTTTCTGTAAAAGTTGTTTAAAAAACTTATTATCAAAAGATATTTAAGGTTCTATTTTTTGTATTTGATTTTTTTTTAGGATTAATTGAATGAAACAACTAATGCGTGAAAGAGCTAGAAATACAATATGTAAACAACTCAAACAATATAAACAAAACAAATAATATTGGCCACGTTTTATTCCACCAAAAAACCCGTCAAAAAAGCTAAAAATCGCAACAACAAAAAAGTAAAAACGTCTAGATTCGGGCAAAAACTTTTAAAATTGGTAACAGTGCTCACTTTTTTTCTGGAAATGTCGATTTAAAGTTAATAATTTTTAACATTTTTTTACAGTCATAGCAAATTTATCGATAACATATATTTGTTTGACATATCAAGTTTTTTTTTACAATATAGTCATATTCTTTACACTTGGTCAGTTTTCCTATGCAAAAATATTTTCACTGTTCTCCAAAATAGAAAAAATACAAAAGAAGCAAGTAACATAGCACCTTTCAATAAAATAGAGCTTGGAAATTGGACTCACGTAGAGCAAAAATATATTTTAATATGGACGCTATCAACTCTTTCAATGTGGCTAGAGAATATTCAAAACTTTAGTCGTATCTACTATTATTGCTCAGAGCCAAGTACATTTTGCTGTTTGTATTATATTTTAAAGCGACATACAATTAGTTATAGTAAACATTTAAATTAGTATGATAACTATAACATAAGGGTGTACGGTAATAGTATGATTGTAATTATCATATGGACCATGTCTTTTATTATGCGAAAACAATACTTTTGTGGTATAGGTTTTAAGTATCTTCCACATCGTCCAGACCATAAGTCACTGAACATTGCCTTTTTGATGCAATTTTCTTTTTTTTTTATTGATAATGAAACCTTTTGATTAAAAAATATAGTTTTAAAAGTTTAGAGTTTAAAAAAATTATGAACTGTTCGGGACGGCAATAACCACCTGCCCAATAAAAAATTAAGCTTCCAACGAAGCAGGCTTATAAGGGAGAAACGTAAAAGTTTCGCTTACCATATCGCTTACGAAAGACATGAATTTTATATGGCGCGTTCCCACTTTGAAGCAATACGTTTTTGGCACAGAAAGCGCTTTATTCAGCTCATATAAATATGGATGAATGTAACGATCTGCTTTGCACATTGTATTTTTTGTTACCGTTACTATTTTATATGCTCCCTTACAAACCTGCTTCGTAGTAAGAGAATGTCGTGGCTCTTCAAATAGTTTTTTAATTTGTTAAGAATTCGTTCACTTACCTTACTGCATCTGTGTATGTCTTATTGCGTAGCGCATAAATGTGTGATTATTTTTTTAAATGTACCATTAGTGCTTTGCAAAATAGGAACGTTTTTTATTGTGTGGTTACTGTTTTACCACAGCAACCAGCGTGTATAGTGTGGTCAGACTATCGGCGTCGCTGGTATTCAGGCTGTTTGCGCGGCTTATGCTCGCCGGATGGGGGTGGTTCTTGCCGACCAGCTGACACGAAACCCGTGTACAAAAAAATATTTCATACCAGCTACGATATTGAAATATAAATTGTTACGGGGCTCGAAGTAGTTATAAACAATAAAAGAAATCAAGAAGACGTTTTTCAAAACACCTTTTGCTACACCTCTGGCAGATATTGTACCATGATTGGCCCTCCTTTTAGAGACTTAATCTCTGCGTGACATCGTAAGGACGTTTGGATGTCCTGATATCGAACCTGCAAAACGTTACTCTCCTCTACTTACCCGCTTAGAAAACATTTATCAACTCATAATGATTCAAACAAAACAACAAGGTAATTTCGTTTCAAAACGTTATAAAAATTCATTTATTGGGAAAAAATGTAGACTAAAATCTATCAAAATTAAAATTGGAAAAAATATGTAAAGCATGGTAGAATAATACAAGGTATAGTCATTAGAAAGTTTGTTCTTAATGTTAAAACCCATGTAATGTCAAAAAAATGAACATAATAAAAAAAATTAAAGCAAGCGTCAACAATCAAATAAATGCATTTAATTTTTTTAATAATTTCTTAATATAACAATTTTTTAATACCAAATTTTAATTTAAATCAATTGCAAATAGACAATATATTGAATAAAATATAGGTTACATTCGTAAATGCAGATGTTGCGCATCACTGGCGCATCAGTATAGTTTAGTGTTTGTAAAAGCATTACTTGTAAGAAACTTGGCATCACTCTTATAGGTTAAAAGTTTTTTATGCAGTGATGCCGCAGCTCTGTAGCAAATTTTTGATATAAAAGAACTCGTCTTATTTTTCTTTATTGATGCTTTTTCTTGTTATTTATAAGAAAACTGTCCCATTTTTTTTTCAATATTACTTTGTTGATAACATTTTTATTATTATTTTATGTTCGTTTATGAAACTTTTGAAATTTAGCTCGTGCACAAAAATTCAAACTTTGCACAGCTGTTGTGCAGTAAAAAAGCAACAGCATCACAACTGCAACTGGTGACCACGCATCAGCAACAAAATTTTGCATCACTGCAGCAGTGATGCACAGTTTTTATGCATTTTTTTTATTAAATATAATATATAATTTTATATAAAAAATTCAGTTGCAATATCTAAAAAGTACCAAATATGTTAAAATTTGTATATTTGCAATTGAGTAATGTTTCGCTGTTTGACATTACATGGGAGAATAATGACCACTCTCCGTAATGAGCCTATCTGTTACATATTATTCTATGATATAAAGCATTTATGCAGGTATGAAAAAATAAAATGTTGAGATTTAAGAACATTAAGTTTAACAATAGGAAAATTTATTACTTTTAAAGAAAAGCTTTAATTTTTAAAAAAATCAAGTCCAAAAAAATTGTACTTTCTTCCTTATTTTCTTCTTAAGATATCTAAAAATGTTCTTCCTTTCTTTCAGCAAAAAAAAAGTATATAATATTTTTTGCTCCGGCCAAAAGGAGGACGCCCTCAAGAACTCCGATCAGTCTGTTATCGGTCTCAACTTATGGTAAGTCTTAAATAATCTGTACAAATAGACGTATAAATTTCACCTTACCTAAAGTGTTCACTGTATTTTTAACTAGGGAAATTAAGACTCACTGAGCAAATTAACCCTGTTGCGAACGACTACATAGGGTTGAGCTAAACCCTACCAACTCGCACTTTAAGCGTGTTATGGCCGAAACGACTGGAATATACCTCGGTAAAATTTACTTTTCCAAAAAAAAGCTTAAGCTTTAAAGTTCAAGTTCAATATATATATATATCGAGCCCTATTTGCGATTATATCGTAAGCGACTAAAAGCAAATTTTACAGGTTAGAGCTTTTATTATTTTTTTTCTGAAATAGTGCAGCACTTTATTTGGTGTCATGTTATGCATTTATTTGTTTTCAAAATTATAATCATCCATTCAATAGTTTTCAAGAGCATGCTGAGTTTCACCTGATCATAGTACCTGTCGTTTACGATACTTTTAATGATGTCGCTTACGATATAATTGCAAATAGGGCTCGATATATATTAGACCGACTCACCTGGTATGGAGCTAAAAAAAGTGTTTTTGTTACCCCTCTGAAAATAAAGCTTTATATGTTTTATGATGATTCCCAAAATATTTTGGTTCTAGCGTTGGCCATCCGGGAGCTGGACCATTTTTAAAAAAAAGTCTCTTTTTCAGTTTTTCGAATTTTTTTGTACTTTGCTCCAAGACGAATAAATAAAATTTGGTATCATCGAAAAGGGTTTTGGAAGCAAGTATATAAAACTTGACCACGTGTGACCTACTAATTGAGATATTTGACAAATACATATTTTCGTTTCGGGTTTTCATACAAATTCTAAGTATGTGGAAATAATGGGTGAGGTGCTTTAAAACCATGTGAGATAAGGCCATTATGACTTTATTGCTCAATTGAATGGGAGATAAAGCCATAATGGCCTTATTGCCCAATCATTGAGAGGTAAGGTCATATTTAAAATTTTGCGAAATGAGAGATATAGCCATACTTTTTTTTCGCAAATGAGAGATAAAGCCATATTTGAAACTTTAGTATGCGAAGCCAAATTCCAATACTTTACTTTAGTGTTTCCGGGAAAAGAAACACTAAAGTTGTGACGCACGCAGGAAAACTTTATTCAGCGAAGCCACCTGCCGCGTCCTACTGGAAGAGAAAACCCTTAAGCGCGGCCGCAGGCCGCCACGCAGAAAAACTTTAGTATGCGAAGCCAGATTTCGTAAAAGGGAAATCTATTATTAATCAATGTAAAATGCAAAAGTTCTTCAAAACTGAAATGAGAGATAAAGCCTTTTTCTAATATTGCTAATGTGAGCTAAGGCCATGATGGCTTTATCTCCCATTCAAATGAAAAAAGGCCTTATCTCCCTATTGAATGAGAGATAAGGCATCATGGCCTTATCTCACATGGTTTTAAAGCACCCCCCGAAATAAAATAATGTTAATTTATTTTTTTTGTAATTATTCACATAAAACGCGAAAATCGCGATATATTTTATCTTTTTTCATATATAGGCAATATGGGTATACATTTTTTTCATTTTTTAATTATAATAACCTGGTGATAAGTAAAAGATCAGTTTTCAAACCCTGGATGCTGTGAGATAAATTTAAGATTTTAAATATTAATTTTTTAATTAAAAACATATTATTCTATTAATGACAAGAGCACCATAAATTTATAAAATTAGACTTAAAATAAATTTAAGAAAACACTAAAAATGGATATTTTTCCTGTTCAGCTGAACAAAACTAAGCTTCCGACAAACTGTGCCATAATCCAGCATTTGTTATTTTTGCGACAGCAGTGCAATAACCAGTAATATGGACTCAATATTTTATAAATAATTGTAATTGTAATTGTATTTTTCACATTTTGATAAATTGAAAAATGAAATAATTTGATACCCAAATGCTTGCCTTTATATGAAACTCTTTTCGATGATACCAAATATTATTTATGTCGTCTTGGAGGAAAGTAAAAAAAAAAATCAAAAACTGAAAAAATACCTTTTTTAAAAATGGTCCAGCTCACGGATGGTCAACGCTAGAACCAAAATATTTTGGGAATCATCATAAAATATATCAAGCTTTATTTTCTGGGGAGTAACAAAATCACTTTTTTTTGAGTCGCTCTAATATATACATATATATTTATTTGGTCCGCAGGTCGTCTGTCTCTTATTTTCGTCCGGTGCCACGGTAAAATTTTTAGAAATATTAGGGTCGTTACAAATTCTTGAAACTTTATTTCATATTCCATTGGTATCTTGTACGAAAATCGAAATCATTTTTTTTTTATATTTCTCCACCGTGAAGTTCTGAATATGTGAAGCTGAGTGGCGCACGTTTACGACTCGATGTTTTAAGGTTCTCATTTACGTTCGATATTATCTTGGCTTCGTCCTTCAAGCCGCCACTGCAAGATCAGTCACTTGCAAATATCGTTGACCGCAAGCTACTAGATTGCGTTTTTGATTTCATAATGGTGCATTTATGGTGTGAAAAAAATTTTGAAATTTCTTTGGGCTTGAATTATTGAAATTGTGGCCTGATTTTGTTAACAAAAAACAATTTGCGTTCACATTTCTGTTTGGAGCATAAACGAAATTTCATATTTTATATTTTTTAATAACTAAAAGCCATTTGACTAGCAAAATAAAATTTAAGCTCATTTTTCAATCGTATACATGACTACTGAGTCCGCAAACGTTGTTTCTAATACTGAAAAATAAAAAAAAAAGAAAACAAACAAATCAAAAATACTGTTCATTGACTTGTGTTTCACCCTGTATGAACATTTAAGGGTCGCTGTAAAATTTTTCTTAAGTGGACAACGGAATAGTCGCTGTACTACGACGTTACAAATAGCGCTGGAAACTGTGGAAAGTTCAAAAAGGTAGTTTTAAAGCTGTGTCAACAGAATACGTAGTTCTAGTATTCGTTGCAGTTGAAGTTGAAGCTCAAAGTTTGTAATTTTGAACTTTGTTGCGCTACAGAGCATTCGTCAGCTTCAGCTTCTACTAAAACTTCTTCATTCTGTTCCAGGCCTTATTTTCTAGAAGAAAGAGAATAAGTTCTTTTCGTTGTTCTCTTAAAATGTGCTTGAAAATAAAATTTAATTTATGTGACTATATAATTTTTATTTGAACCTAATAATAACATTTTCAATAATACTAAATGCAAAAGATACATATATTGCGAAAAACTCTGTGTTTTAGAGACTGCAGTTATAGGAAATTCAAAAATTTTCAGAATAACTCTACAAATACGGCATTAACCCATGGGGTAACAAACATACCCCTGTGCGTCAACACCAAAACTAAAGAAGTAAATATTGCCCCTTAATGCCTGGAGTATGTACACACTCTTTAGCTAGTAGACGGGGTAATTTAACCTCCACTGCAAGAGCAGTTTCCGTTGGATGTGAATTGTTCATAAAGAAGCGCATCAGTAGGCCAATATTTTGACTCGAATTTTAAAGAATCTCTGTATTCACAATTTGCGTATAAACTACATCCATCCACTTAGTGAAAGGACCTCAGTAGAATTTTTCGATTTGTGTTACTGATTATGCGATACGACAGATACGACTTTAGAAAACCGTCATCGATTGAATGTCTGCATAAAAAAAAATGCAAATATTAAATTAACATGGCGCAATGTTGATTCAAATATCATAGTAAATTTCAGCAAAAGTATGGGGAATAGAACAAAAGTTAGATAAGTGAAACTAGAAAAAAAAATAATAATACTCTCTCTCATTAAAATCAGCCTTGTTTTCGGCGATTTTACATTGATTTTTTTCTGTGTGTGTTAAAATTTTAAACAAATATTTGTTTAATAAAAAAATGTATAAAGGACAAATTTTGTATTTAAGCTAATATCCTTGTGTTTTTTATATTGGTGGTACATTAGCAAGGAGGAGTGAATTTGGTTTAATTCCAGGTGTAGGAATGAAAAATGTCTAATCGCTGTCATACACAAACCTTTCAGTGGGAAAATTATGTGAGACAGATAAGGCTCATTTTTATTATTAACCTTCTTCGTCTTCTTGTCATCAAACTCTTTAAGTGCGTTAAAACGAACTTTGTTGTACTGAAGACATACAGGTTGTACTTAAATCTACATGGTTCTAAAAATTTCTCAATAAGATAAACCAATTCCGTTTTTAACGTAATAACAAACTTCAAAAGGTGCAATACATAGCCCAACGTTTGATCTGGAATGGGTTTTCGTCTCTTCTGAAAAATTTGATCTTAAGGCAGAGTAGTATTTAAATGTTATGCAACTTTTGAAAAAAAAAAAACCAAACTAAGTTTTTAGAAATACTTCAAATATAAATTTATAAACAAAAGTGTGATAGCGTATAGTTATTTTGAATTTAAATTAAAACGTATACGCTGCGTATCCCCAAGACTTATTTGTAGGGTAGAGAAAAACTAAATTTGTTTAAAATCTTTTGTTACTTAACTAAATTCAACAAAGTTTGGTACAATCTATAACAATTTTTTTTAAATGTGTAACAATTACGTAAAATAAATTTGGATATTTTTTAAACACTGTATGGCAGTTGTTTAGCAAAGTCTTAGCATTTATAGAATTTTTTTACATTTTTGGCCAAGAGCTTTTGAATCTAAATAAAAAAGTAATAAATAAATAAAATATTTATATTTGTCCTTTAAAATTCAAAAAATATAATGTAACAAAAAACTAAATCTTTTGGTGATATTTTTTTGAAAAAAACTTCGAGAATATTTCAACAATATTAAACGAAGGTAAGATTACTAATGACTGCACAGAAAATTGTGTATAATCAACAAATTCATACCAAATTCATAGAACCAAGTAAAAAATTTGTTGATTTTGCACCTATTACCAAAATGATTATATTGATTACTAGAAATTGTAAACATTTAAAATTGCGTATATTTTTTCAATAAATGATATTTTTAATTTTATTAATAAATGTGATCAAAAACTTTGCTGTTTCAAACAATGTGTTAATTGATTTAATAAGCTAAACCTAAGGTTTTGACAGTTCCCAACAACAATTCTACAAGTTAAGTAATATTATTATAAACAAAAAAAATAAATTAAGATTTTTTGCTATCCCAGTTAGTGTTTTTGGTAAAAATTTATTTAAAAACAACTTAAATTATAATTAAATCAAAATTATATTTTTAATATTTTTTCAACTAAAAAAAAATAATAAATTAAATGATCACATTAATTAAATTGAAATACCTTTTAAACTATTTTTTTAATTGATAAAAAATTACTGATAACTTTTTCTGTGTAATAGAGAACTCCTAGATTAATTTTATGCATCACGCTACTAAACAATAAAAAATTTTATGTATATATGATTTTTTGCAAATTTAAAGCAAAACATATTAATAAAAATTGCCTCTTTAAATCCCGTTTAAGATTGCTACGGACACCCGTTTAAAAATATAAAATTTTAAAAAATTTACAATAAAGTACGCTTACTTTCTCTTTTTTAAATCAACTCATATAAAATAATTTATTGTTAGCAAATACCACAGTTGCCATAAACTATGTCTTTTTAATGTCACACTCTTTCAGTTAAGTTGAAAAAAAATCGTAAAATAAACTTTCAATTTTCATATTGCATACTAAAAACATTTTTTAAATTTCCTGTTAACATAAATTTTGCAACATTCTTACACGTAACCGGCAGACAGACAGACATGCAATCAAATACAAAAATTCTCAAGTACACGAGAGACATGTTAAACATGACCGTTAACAAACTAAATAACAAAGTGTTGCATTGTTTATTAACAATTATATGTGTAACAAGTTATAAATATTTGCATGTATGAGAGTAAAATGTAACTGCAAAGGATGTGTACACATAAACACACACATACACACATATATAAAGAGACGAATATGTTTGTTTGCATTTGTATTGAAGTTAATTGCCCACTTAAAAGACATACTTAGAAACGTACTCAGTCGTATTGAATAAGTAGCACTCGTTGTACTTGTAGTTGTCGCACTTGTTTTAAGTAAGACTCTTAAATAACTCAACTCACTCGCTTTAAGGAGTTCAAATGCAGGGATCTTGTTATGTTAGGATTTTGAAGTGGGAACATGTGGAGTGGTGGGGTGTCTTTAAGCAAATGGTTTTTGTTGGCTTCAACTTTTAAGGAATTTTATTTAAATTATTGTGTTAGAATGTCGGCAACATAAGTAAAACTTGCATAAATATCCCAGTTAGTATTTTTGGTGTAATTTTAAAGTATTTCTAAGATAAAATTTCTCGGATTTTTTTTTATATATTTAAAACTAGAAAAGTATATGTTTCACATTTTAAGTATGAATATTCACTTTTAAAAATGAACTGATTTAGGTCGAAGACCTTCCTAAGTAGATTATTTTTTTTTTTTTAGCATTTTGATTACCCCCTAATGCCTCTATTCCAAAAAATATTTTCAACTTAAAAAAGGCTTACAAAAAAAATTTTCTATAAAAATTGTCTTAAATAAACATTTGTTAAATTCAATAATCGTTTATGAATACAGGAGATAGTGCTTAACATGATCGATAAAAACGATTTTTAAAAATTTATTTAATATACAAAAGCAACTACCACCTGGATAACTATCTTGCCGCGATGTGGTGGCTTAAATGCCGGCGGTAGTGTATGTCTTGGAACTTGTTTCGGTACAGTCTAACCGGAACAAGTTCGAAGGCATAAGCTTTAAAGCCAGCATGACCAAGGGTTATCCATCCCATATCCCATCCTCTTTACCTATAATCCTACCTACTTCTCCCTTTGATTCCCTACATCCCCCACTTTTAAGGTCAAGGTGGTTGATAGCAGTGCCGAGGACCTGAATGGCTAGTTAGTGGTAAAAGAAACTGGTCGTGAACAGCTTCCCTCTGACGCCGATGGCAAGGGTCAGTTGTAATTCTAGCCTAGTCCGCGTACGCCGTCACTGCGCGCGATGGTCGCTTTGTTTACGTGCTTACTCGTGGGACCAAAAACTGGATAATTTAAATTTTAAAGAAATAATTGAAGAAGTTGGCGCAGGGAATGTCTCTGTCAGCTCAGCAGGTTCGGGGTCAGATTTGGACTCCGACTTGCTGGGTATTCACAGAGATATTCTGCTGCAGGAGAGTCAGTTAATGACAGAACTGACAGTCATGACGGACAGGATAGACTCGCCAATCGGATCTCCGTCTCGTACAGGGGCATCGGAAAGACTCGGTGACCTAACTCTGGGCTCTGATGATGAGCACGAAATAACTCTGATTTCGGCTCATGATGAGGGCCATAGGGCTGGGCCATCGACTTCCGGAGTCACACTCGGGTTGGAGAGTGGATTGGCGAGTGTATCAAAACTCGTTCTTCGGCAAGATGCGACAGAACAGGTCACGTCAGATAGCCGAACGAGCTACGATAAAGCCAAGAGTGGTGTGAGAGCCTCCTTAGCCTTTCTGGAAAAGATAGCTAAGAAAGACTCCTCACTGCACGATGGGCGGGATAGGCATCTGCTGAGGAAGCACCGAAAGAACGTTGCTAGATTCGAACGAATCCACGGCTCTGTCGGTGCCATCCTAGGGCTTCCCTATCCTGCGGGATACACAACAAGGGCTGCTGTGGATACAAATGTTGTCAGTAAAGACAGCAAATCCCCAGCACCCCCTGTTGTTGAATCCTCGGATAAAGCAGAAGATAAGGAAAAGGAGGGTAAAGGTTCAACGACTGGCCCTCTTAATCGTGACAGTTTGGTCGCAGTTAAGGGAGCTAGGCCTGAGAACGTTTTACCCACTACTAGTCGCGCGATGAGGGCTGGAAATGTCTTGGTAATTTCCGATAGTCACTCCCAAAAAGGAGTCACTAAAGGAAGGGTTGCTGGGACAGACCAGTCAACATCTGCAGGGAAATCGGGTGATCACCGACTGAGCTCTGCTAAGGGCCCCAAAAAGGGGGTAGTTAAGCGAGTGAGGTCTGGTGATGACCAGAAATCCCCTGCGGCTAAGAGGACTGGTCAGACTGTGGTCAGTTCTCTTAAAGATCCCCATAAGGAGATCAATAAGAGGACTGACTCCAGAAAGGACCAACCATCCACTTCAAAGAAACTAAAGGAGTCGTCGAGTAAGGACGGTATTCTAGCGGCTGTCATTGATCGTAAGGATCCCGATGGAAGGATCAGTCTCGAGAGATGGCAGGTGCTAGAGAACAAACTACTCGACGAAATCTTTAGTGCCAAAGGAAGGCCGGACGAAGTATCGTTCAAAGGGGCTGACTGGACAAGAGGTGTCAAAACTGTCAGTTGCGGCAATCAGAAAACCTTTGAGTTTTTAAAGGCTGCAATTGGTAAGTGTGGCAGCTCCTGTCCTGAAGCTAGTCTGGACGTTATACTAGCGTCTGAGTTGCCATTAAGGCCGGTAGTCACGGTATGGATACCTCCACCTATAAAACCGGTGGAGGTCATACTGGGGGTACTGGCCAACCAGAACAAGGGGCTCAATACAAGCCAGTGGAAGTTGGTAGCTTCACTGGGTTGTAAAGAGAACCAGGGAAGAGACTTCAGGTTCGCAGTGGACCGGGAGTCTCTTAAAAAGCTTGATTCGATAGGAGGGGTTGCAATATTCGGGTTGGGGTCTATCAAATTTAGGTTTCCTAAAAATGATAGACCCTAAGAGGTTGAAAGTGGTGCAGATAAACCTGCACCACTGTGAAGCAGCCTCAACCGAATTAGTAACCCACCTCATCGACAACAACGTGGACGTGGCCTTAATCCAAGAGCCCTGGATTAATAAAAACCGGGTAGTTGGATTAAGGGTCACGGGGTATACATTGTTCGTACCCCACACAGATGAGAAGGTACGAACTTGTATCTTGGCGAGAACTGAGTTTAAATTTATGTTTTCTCATTCTTATAGTAATGGAGACCTCCCGGTTGTGACAGGAGAAGCCAAGGACAGAAGGGTCCTGGCATTAGCATCGGTATACTTGCCGTACGAGGCTACCGATCCACCTGGTGAAAAAGTGCGAGAGTTGGTGGAGTACTCAGGCAGAACTGGCTCGAGACTGGTACTAGGGTGTGACGCCAATGCACACCATACCCAATGGGGAAGTGCCGACATCAACAAAAGAGGTGAGTCTATGTTTGATTTTATTATTGCCTGCAATCTTTATATCTGTAACAGAGGGAATACACCTACGTTCAGAACTAGGGATAGAGAGGCAGTGATAGACATGACATTGACGAACTGTAGGGAATTAGTGGAGGATTGGAGGGTGGACCTGGGGTTTTCCTTCTCTGACCATAGTCGCCTGTCCTTTAATCTAATGTTTGAGAGGTCGAAAAGGTGTCCGTATAGGAATCCGAGAAGGACGGATTGGGATTACTTTTCGAGATTGGTGCAAAGTAACCTTAGAGTTACACGCGACTGGGGGTCGACTTCGACCGGTGTAGAGCAACTGGTGGGCACCTTTACGGGGGTACTGACTAGTAGTTATGAGCGTTCCTGTCCTTTGAACTTTCCGGGCAAGCGCACACAACCAAGATGGTGGACAGACGAGTTGAGGACTCAAAGGTCCACTGTCAGAAGGTTGTTTAATAGAGCGAAGTATACGCGTAGGGAAGAAGATTGGAGTAACTTCAGATTGAGTTACAATAGATATAAAGGAGACATTAGGAGGGCGAAAAGGGACTCGTGGGTCAAGTTTAGCGAGTCAGTGGAATCTGTAAATGAGATGTCCAGGTTCAGGAGAATTTTATCCAAGGACCCTGTAGTCCCTGGATTTATTCAGAGACCGGACAACTCATGGACGGAATCTAGCTCTGAATCTCTTTGTCTGCTAATGGAAACTCACTTTCCGGGATGTGTGGATCCTGGGACGGGGGAACAGATTGAATGTGGTAACCCCTTCTCTGGGTCAGGATCGGGCGGTGAGGAGAGGGAGACGGTGGGGGACATGATCACCTTGGAAAAAGTAACATGGGCGGTTAATACCTTTGGGTCTTACAAATCGGCAGGACCAGACGGTATCTTTCCGGCGATGTTACAGAATATCGGGAGATCATCACTCCTGCTGTTGGTGGAACTGTTTAGGGTCTGTGTGCTGAACGGGTACATTCCTAAAGGGTGGAGGGAGGTCAGGGTGGTTTTCATACCCAAGGCGGGAAGAACCGGTCACTCTAAACCCAAGGATTTTAGACCAATCAGCTTATCGTCTTTTCTTTTGAAGACGTTGGAAAGACTGATTGATCTACATCTGAGGACGAAGATTGACGCCGGCATCATCAGCGGCGCTCAACACGCCTATCTTAAGGGTAGATCTGTTGAGAGTGCGCTTCATGATGTGGTGGGTTATGTAGAGCGGGGATTGCGAAACAAGGAATACACCTTGGCGGCATTCCTGGATATAGAGGGCGCTTTTAATAATTTGAAGATAGAGGCTATCAGGCAGGCATTGGTGGATCTAGGCGTTCCTCTGTTCCTGGTCGAATGGATAACTCTGATGCTCAGCAGCAGAGTTATTCACTCGGACTGGGGAAACGAGCGCTTAAAGAAACTGGTGACTAGGGGAACCCCACAGGGGGGAGTTCTCTCTCCCTTATTATGGCTCTTAGCTGTCAACGTCGTTCTGGGACTTTTTGACAGATTGGGTCGGAAAGTTGTGGCCTACGCGGATGATGTAGTGATATTGGTATCGGGCAAGTTTCTGCCGACAATAAGCGAAGTCATGCAAGGGGCGCTGGGCGAACTGTCAGCATGGGCGAGTGATAAGGGTTTGGGAGTCAATCCGGAGAAGACCGAGTTGGTTCTTTTTACTAGGAGGTACAGGGTAGAGAATTTTAGGCTGCCGGTACTAGGAGGAGTAGAGCTTAGACTATCTGATAGCGCTAAGTATCTAGGAGTTTTTCTGGACAGCAAGCTGTCGTGGGGAAGGAATACTCAGGAGAGACTTAAGAGAGGCCTCAATGCCTACTATGCTTGCAGATCATCGATAGGTAAGAGTTGGGGACTCCGGCCGTCAGTGGTGGGATGGCTGTACACTTCGGTGGTTAGACCCATTCTTACATATGGATGCTGTGTTTGGTGGGAGTCATTGAGAGTGGCTTGTCGAAGGAACCTTCTGTCTAAGGCTCAGAGGTGTGCTTCAATCGGCATGACAGGTGCCATGAGAAGTACACCTCAAGCGGCACTGGATGTCATTCTACATCTTCTGCCCATTGAGCAGTATGTTATGGGAATGGCAGCCAGAAGCATTCTTAGACTGAGGGAACTAGGATTGATTAGGGATTTCACGCAGGGTCACTCACGGATCTTGAGTGAGATCGAAGCTGGAGGTTACTGCCTGGGATCACCCGGCTCCACGGATTTCGTGGGCACCAGGGTGGATTTCGGACGGTTGCCGGAGGTGGTAACGCCTTCTAGGGAGAGATGGTCAGGTAGGAGCAGATTATTTAATGGATTTGCTATTTTGACTGACGGCTCGAAGATGAGAGGCACGGGTGCGGGGGTCTACATTGAGGATCTGGATATCAGAATGTCATATAGGCTTCCGGACGACTGCAGTGTTTTTCAGGCGGAAGTTCTGGGGGTCTTGAGGGCCGTGGAACTGATGAGGGACAACATTGATAGGGGCTCGGAGGTCACTATATATGTCGACAGCCAGGCGGCCCTTATGGCCGTAAGGGGCTGTTACGTGAAATCCAAGCTAGTTGACGGTTGCAGGAGGGCTCTGGAGGGAGCCTTAGGAGAGTATATGTTGAGATTGTGCTGGGTGCCTGGTCACTGCAACATAAGCGGCAACGAGATTGCTGATGAGTTGGCGAGACAGGGCTCAGAGATGGAGGATCCTAATCACATGGAGGCAATTAGGCCTCCAATAGGATTCTACTTTGGGAAGATTAGGGAATGGATTCTGGGCGCGACCAATAGGGCCTGGGGGAACCGAACGGACTGCCGGGTATCACGGACGATGTGGCCGGTGCTCAGGAAGTCCGACTCGGAGTTGTTGCTGGGCAGAAGCAGGGTCTGCGTGAGGACCATAATAGGAATCATCACGGGTCATTGCATGATAGGCAGGATGGCGATGAGGTTAGGATCCGACGTGTCGGATATGTGCGGGTTGTGTGAGGACCCGGAGGAGCTGGAGACGGTTGAGCACATTTTGTGCCGCTGTCCCAGGCTACAGGGCAGCAGGCTGAGGTGGCTGGGCAGCAGATTCCTAGGCGAATTAGGGGACGTCCCGGGCTGTGGGCTCGAGAGTCTGATAGGATTCGTAATGGGGATGGCCTGGCTGCGCAGCAGGAGACTGGGAGCTAGCCGCACATAGGGCGGATTGGTGTTGTGTTGAGTGAGGCTTTTCTCTCGGGTTTGGTCGGAACTTCCTTTTCTCATCTATTCTTATCTGTTCTTATCTTTTCTGATTCTTTTGCTGTTTCTCTTCACCTTCTTTTTTTTTTTCAGCTTCTTAACTATAAACAAGGCATCACAATGGACCGTATTGGTCTCTGGGTGAGGGTGTGAAGGAGACTTCACACCAGCCTTTCTACCTACCTACCTACCTACCTACAAAAGCAACTAAGTCACTTTAACTTCTTTAATTATGCCCGCACCACAATGCGTGTGGGTAGCATGCATTTGTGCTGATGTGTGTAAAAACTTAAAATATTGATCCTAGACCTAGAATTCTAGAATCACGTTCTTAGGCGATCTAACGATGTCCTGGCAGGCTGGCTGGCTGGCTGTCTATGTTACCTTGTGCGCAAAATACATTTGGACAATTTTAGAATACATAGGGAAAACTTTAAATTGTATTTGAAAATTTTAAACTATATTAGGACAATTTAAAAATATATTTAGAAAACTTAAAAATATATTTGGGCAAACTTAAAAATATGTTAATTTGGAAAATTTTAAAATACAATTGGAAATGGTCTAATTTTTAATATCAATAATCAAATATGTACAAAAAGAGGATTTTTATGTTTTTGTTACGTTTTTTTGTTGCGTTACTACAACGGGATGTGTTCTGATGAAATTAGGGATTTGGTTCCCGAGACCCATAGCTTTGTTCGTAATACACGTTTTTCCTTAAGAGCACATCCTTTTGTGGTCGATTGGCCGGTGAATCGTACAACGCATTACAGGGAAAATTCGTTTTTTGGCCGGACAGTTCGTATGTGGAATAACCTTCCTGCTGAAGTCTTCCCTCTCACTTTCAACATGAATAAGTTCAAGTCGAATGTTCACAAACACTACTCCCTCTTTCATCCTTCCCATAACCTTTTTTCCTAGTTCCAACACAATGCATTGCATTAGTAGGGGTCATCCCCTGAGTGCTGGTCCCAACAAAAAAAAAAAAAAAATTTAAGTTTGTTTTTATTAGATATATTTTTTTCAAATAAATAATATATATACCCAGTAAAACGTTCGTTTACTTTTTCAAAATGAATAGCTTCTTTCACTCATTATTTAGTAGATTTCTTCTAAACCTACAGCTTTAACTACTTATTTAACTACTTCTAATACCCACCACAATATGTGTGGGTATTATGCATTTGTGCTGATGTGTGTAACACCTTAAAATATTGACCCTAAACCCACTTAAGGTATACTGATCGACTCAGAATCGCGTTCTGAGCCGATCTAGCGATGTCAGTCCGGCAGGCTGTCTGGCTGGCTGTCCATGTTACCTTGTGTTTGATGAAATTGGGTACATTTGCTCTAATTGGCACAGGGACTAAACCTATTAAAAATAGTTCGAATCGGTCCTTAATTTCATATAGCCCCATACAAACTGCTTTCCGGAATAGGATATTTGTGCCCACTGTCAAACCAATTTTAATGAAATTTAAAATATAGATAGCTCCATATTTATATGGATACATAAGATATGCACTTTTTTAAAAAATAGGACCACCAGGGGAGTTAGGGGGCAATTTCTGCCTCTCAGAAACTATCAAACCGGTTAGGAAAATTGAAAACACTGATAAATCCCTATTCATATAGGCACATTATCTATGCATTTTTCAATACTAGGTCCTAAATAAGTAGAATTGCAAATATTTACTGTATACTGTGGTGTAGGGTATCATATGGTCGGACTTGACCGTCCATACCCTCTTTCTGTTTAATTTTTTGTTTTACAAGTAATAAATCCAAGCTCTTTAAATCTTCATAAACTTTCTTGCTTTAAAAATCTCTATTACACAGAAAAAAGTGTTTTATCAATTAAAAAAATTGTTAAAAAAGTATTTCAATTTAATTAATGTGATAATTGAATCAATTATTTTTTTAGTTGAAAGAAAATTAAAAATTAAATTTTGATTTAATTAACATCTTAGTTGTTTTGAAATAAATTAAAATTTTAATTAAATAACAAAAAATCTTAATTGACTTTTTTCGTTTAAAACAAAATAATTTAAACATATAGAATTGTTGTTGGGAATTGTCAATATTAATTTAAATAAATTAACACATTGTTTGAAATGGCAAAGTTTTTTGATAAATTTTTTATTGAAAATATTTTTTCAAAATTTTAAAATTCTTAGTAATCAATAGAATCGTTTTGGTAATAGGTGCAAAGCCAACAACTTGTTTGCTTGATATTATGAATTTGGAATAAATTTGGTGATTGGAGAAATCTAATAATTTCTTCTGTGTACTTTTATATTTTTAAAAAGTTTTAATTTAAGCTAAAATTTTTTGTTGTTGTAAAACTTTATATAAAATCTTGTAAGTTATTTACTACATTTCCAGCCATAAATTAAGATGGCTACACGAATGTGGATATACAAGATAAACTCAACAGATGATTTTTTCGGTAATTTATTAATTATTAAACACCGTCATTTATATTATTTTTGCTGCCATTCGGGCCTGTTCTGAAAATCACGTGATTTCAAATCACGTGGTTTTAAAATCACACGTCTTATTTTGTGTTGCTCTGGAAAGCAGTTCGGTTTTGTGTTTCATGGTGTGCTTTCAGTAATGGAAAATAACACCGAAACATACAAAAACGGAACACAAATATATCACACATGTGATTTTAAATCATGTGATTTGGATAAAAGTGATTTTCAGAACAGGGCTAATAGCCGTGGTTATATAAGTTGGTCTAAGCCCAAAGTTTTTAATATTTCCAGTTCTCAAAGAAATTGTTTATAAAAAAATTAATCTTGGGTACAGATGTGTTCTAAAAAATAGTGACTATCTGCCACTACTTCCTTATCCCTTGTCATCTTAACACCAGGAGAAAAATCTAAATGATAGTGGCATGAGTTCCATGGTTCCTTATTAAACTCTGGTTATTCAATACCTGCTAGTTTTTAATCCCAACTTTACCTATATTCCTTGAGAATGCAACGATAAGAAATAGTGGTTAGACCCTGCCGCTGGGGAAATATAAACTACAAAATCATGCCAAAAACTACAAGAAAAATTTGGAGTAATTATTTGACTATTTGCAATTAATTGATTATACATATTCTAATAAAAATTTTTTTATACGAAGTTAACCCCTAAAGCCCGAATTAAAAAGAACTAGGTTGGAAAATCTTATTCGACAGATCGCTTGGTCGGCTTGTTTTACTGCAAATGTATTGGCAATATAATTTTCGGGTAAAAAAAATCTTGAGGCTCTTATTTAAGTAGCTCGGTAAAAGATGCAGTGCCTTAAATGTTAAATGTTTAAACAATTCAACAATTAAATTTTATTCATCATGGTAATAATCATGCTGAAAACAAGTCAGAAAGATTAACTAGTCAGTCGAGCCGGACCATGCGAGGCTCTTCATAATAATATTTACTGACAATTTTTTGAAAGGGGATCCTATTTTTGACCCATGGGCAATCAATGATCTGCCAAAGTAAAATTATTTTATTAAGTTAAGAGTTCTTTGTGCCGAATATGTTTTAATATGTATATCTATATACAGCCATATTCAAATGTTATTGCACACGTGGAAAAATTAAAAAAAGGTATTTGGAACCCCAATATTTTTGCTGTGGAAAAAAGTGGGGAAAATTGTTACCGGTGTGTTGCCCGATAGAGAATAGAAAATACATAAAAAGACTGGTTGGATGTAAGATTTCAAAAATCAGCGGTAAAGGTTATGAAAAAAGGACGACAGTTCAATAATGCAAAATTATTTGCACATCCTATTTGAATTTCAAAAGTATTTACACAAGTTTGTAAGTCTAGGAATTTTTGAAACAATTTTGGTGAGTTTTTGTTTAACAACTCAGTTATACGCTAAACTAAGACCTTGTTTTGTGATTTCCAGTCAAAAAAAAAAAAAAAAACGGAAAAACCTAGAAATTACCTGAAATACACGATAAAAAATTTTAATCAAAATTGTATATGGTAACCGTTCTATTAGATTTAATTTAAGTTAATTTAATATTTTTATAGAACTATAAAATTTATTTCAAAATAATTTACATTATTAAGCGTTGTAAGGAAAAATCAGATAAAATTTTGTTACAAAAATCTTAACTACAAGGACAATATGTTGACAGTTATAATCAGCTATGGGCAAATGCAAAATGAAAATGCAAAAAGAGCGAACGTTGTGTACATACACAAAATTGATGAGCGAAGCAGAGAAAAGAAATTGTGCTTAGTCTAGCAGAACATTTCGAACCAAGCAGACGTGCGTCGCATGTCATGAAATGAGAAAAAAACAAAGCGTACACATGTACATTAAACCAACAAATGCAAACATAAACAAACCAATACAATGCCACACATGCAAAGCTTTCAATGTAGTGGTGCCCATAGCTGGTTATAATAGATCGGCTTAAGCCAAAGTTTGGCTTGAGCAAAAAGTATGTGAACTAGTGAGGGAATAGGACTATTGCAAGAAAGCTTTATAAATTTGAATTTGATTCATTGAGCACATTGGAAAATAATGGTTAGAAAGGTAGAAAAATGGTTAAGTCATAAAACATATTTTTCTGCATTGTTAATACATATAAAAATTTAGTGAATTATTCTGTGCTCGTACACGCAGAGAAAAAGCGTGTTTTAATATGGTCACCTCAAACAAAACAATTCTTTAAAAAAATGTTAAGCATGTTAAATTTCATTTAAACATATTATTGTCACCGACAACAATATTATGGTTAAATTAGTCTTTAATCAAGAAGGCACAAAGAATTTTTGGTTAAATATGACAATAAGTTGTTTTTAAATTAACAATAGTATTTTCCTTTTTTCCAAGAGCAACATGCTATGGTTGAAAATCAACCATGCTATTATAATGTTAAACATATTTTAGTTATTATTAACCATAACATGTTCAGATGCTGTAGCTTCTTGATGGAGGTCTAATGAAACCATATTATGGTTGTCGCTGACAATAATATGGTTAAGTTAAACATAATATGTTTAAAACTTTCTTTAAAAAAAGGTTTATTGGAGGTGACCATATTTAAACATGTTTTTTTCTCTGAGTGTACCAATATGTCTTTTGTTTGAGTAATGGGTAAATTACAACCCGCTCAAAGATAAAAAATTATTTTTATAAGTGTAATAAACAATATGTTCTTTATTCGGCCATTATTATTTTCAAGTATTAATAAATTGTCGAGCTTGAAGAAGGCACTCAATGAAGTGCCAAAATATTGCATTGAATAAAATTTTAAAGTTGTTTTAAAAAAGAGCTCAAGCTCGACAATTTATTAGTTCTTGTAAAAAACAATATAGTCAAAATTTGTAGTCGATATCACTCCAGGTAATGAAACTACGTATCGATAATATAAACCCCATTATATATGTACACCCCAAATTATGAACACTTATTTTTCTCCATTAACTACTCTAAAGTATGAAGTTGTTTTTGTATTTTTAACGGATTTGTTTACCTACACCTTTACACCTTTATGTAGGTAATCTGATTCAGCTGAAATTTAATATTCACCTTTGAATATAATCAAAAGTTTTTAACTTTAAAAGAAAAATCAAACGTTTTAGAACATTAAAATTTAGCGAATAAATTTAGGGTGGAAAAAAATTTACAGTATGGGGAGAAAAATAAAAAAAGCTAAAATTAAATACGTTTATTTGACTTGGAAAAAGAAAAACGTGCTGCTTTCTGAGTACCCAAAAATGGAATCGGTATATTACATATACCGATGCTTTTTGAATATGATAGATTAACGAATCACTTTTAGCGGACATTTCGCATAATAACTTCAAGATGTTTGTTCTTTTTCAAAAATAAATTGTTTTTTAAATACAGAGCAATTCCATATGAAAACGATCAAAATTGGCAAATTTTTGGACGACCCCTCTCCGATTTTAAAATAAATAGTCTCAATCGATTGCCCAGCAAAAAATAATGTACCTGCATATTTTTTTTTTTTTATAGTGACTGGTTTAGTGGTGGTGTACACCACTGTCATGTGACAAAATTGAAGAATTCTTCATAAGGGACCTCATTGAAAGTTGTTTTTGTTTGGAAATGTATTGAATCAGGCTTTAATTAAAAAATAAAATTTTCCTAATTTTTCTTAGAAATTTACCTTTAAATTTTCCCAAGAAAATTAAATTTTCCGATTTTCCACAGAAGCTCCTAAATTTTCCGGCTAATTTTTTTTTTTAATTCCTCATAATTTTTGCTTTAAGAATCAGCAATAAAAAAATGGGCCCCGACTCCTTGTTTGGACAGGAGAAGAGCATTTAAGAGACCACCTTGTTAAAAATACATTTTAAAAATTATTTTACAGTTAAAAATACATTTATGAAGAAAAAATCTTTCTTATTTTGCTGCTTATACTTAATTACAATATTTATTAAAAATTTCAATTGTCTTGGCATCATTATAAAATTAAAGTAACTTTAAATTTAGCACGTCGGCAGACGAAGAGTACCGCTTTACATTAATTGACATATCAGAAATATTTGGTATGAAGCAATGAAACTTTTGCGTTCCAGTTATAGTTTTGACATTATTATATCTGTTTTGAATTCGTCGCTCCATGGCATCGTCTTCTTTTTGAGTGCATAAAGCTGTGTTAATGGCAATTTCCTTGCTTTGAATCCACGAAAACAAATGTTGTACATTTAAGATCTGGTCACTATATGGCCTTTGCAAACTTGCCTTAGTCGCCATGCGTTTTAGGGTTCCCCCTAACGCATCGCATGGGCCCTTACCGTGGGACGTCGCGAAAAAGTGCCACTCGACCTTGCAGTTTTGTTCTTCTTCAATTATGCAAAGATTGTAAAAATTTTTTTTATTCTTGTACTGAGAAGCTGCGCCGTCTGAGAAAAACGTTACTTTGTCGATTGCATCGAATTTTGATCTTAAGAATTCAATTTCACCGTTGCTTCTCTGAGGGTCCTTGAGCCAAATTTCTTGGTGGGAGTCGCCAATATGCCCTTCTGTCGAACTAATTCTTTGCTTCTTCTCGCGATGTAAAAAGATGTTTGAAACTGTTCAGAAATCTTGCGTATAGACCATGATTGAGGCAGCACAGATAAAATGAGATATTTCTCCGGAAAAGTGGTCGCTAAATTGAATTTTCTTTTCAACTGCTCAATCATTTGTTTGCCGTCATCAACGTAATCTGCTTGACTGCATTCGTTATCAGAGCCTTCATCAAATATTGTCGCGATTGCACTCATAACCTTGCCTTTTTTCTCTTTCCTGTATGTTTCACTTCGCAACTTTCTTTTTCTAATAGGCGTTTCACCTAAAGTGGTAATAGCCTCATTCAAAGGACTCAAAGACATATTGACCATCGGAATGTCTGCCTCACTATCAGATGAAACATTTTGTTCACTTGTCATTTCACTCTCGGATTGTGGCTGCATTTGTTTCAATGCATTTGCTTGTTGAGACAAATCGATTTTACACTTGGGGCAAATGAATTCTGCTTCTTCACCGTATTGTATATTTAATTCATTCATGTATCGCTTCGAAACACCAGTTAATTTTAATACTTTTATCTTTTTCGAACGATGTCCACTCTTGTTAAACGGATTGCAGCAAAATTTATTCATTTTACTTTAAATTGTCTTTACAGCTTCACTCTTTACTTTACAAAAAAAAAACTTTTTAACACTTTCACGTTTAGTATTCAACTGAAATTTGACTCAGAGTGTGTGAAGTATTTATATTTATTTTTTGGTAAAAAATAGGTAAAAAAAAATAAGCGATATTTGCTTTTCTTTAATAGGAAAATTTGCGTGAACTACTGGTCATAAAATGTTTTTTAAAAGGGACTTAATTTTTTACTGCCAATAAGCCGACCACAGGTCATAAAATGTTTTGCAAATTTTTTAAATTACCAGGTAATAAATATTTCGGCATATTTATGACTTGTTTCTGCACGTGTCATTTTAGGCGAAATATTTATTACCTGGTAATTTAAAAAATTTACAAAACATTTTATGACCTGTAGCCTCAGTCGGGTTTGGTGTGCCATTACATGCCACTGCTGCTATTATCCATGGATTTATGGCCGATCTTGTGAAGGCAGGCAGACCATATTCACTACACACTCAACTTGGGGCTCTTAAAAAAAAAATTGATTTTTTCTTCATAAATGTATTTTTAACTGTAAAATAATTTTTAAAATGTATTTTTAACAAGGTGGTCTCTTAAATGCTCTTCTCCTGTCCAAACAAGGAGTCGGGGCCCATTTTTTTTATTGCTGATTCTTAAAGCAAAAATTATGAGGAATTAAAAAAAAAAAATTAGCCGGAAAATTTAGGAGCTTCTGTGGAAAATCGGAAAATTTAATTTTCTTGGGAAAATTTAAAGGTAAATTTCTAAGAAAAATTAGGAAAATTTTATTTTTTAATTAAAGCCTGATTCAATACCTTTCCAAACAAAAACAACTTTCAATGAGGTCCCTTATGAAGAATTCTTCAATTTTGTCACATGACAGTGGTGTACACCAACACTAAACCAGTCACTCTAAAAAAAAAAAAATATGTAGGTACATTATTTTTTGCTGGGCAATCGATTGAGACTATTTATTTTAAAATCGGAGAGAGGTCGTCCAAAAGGTGATCGCTTTCATATGGAATTGCTCTACAATAAAAAATAAATAAAACAAAATAATCATAAGAAACTTTTATCTCTATGGTAAAAACATTTTTAAAGGGAAATTAGAAGCCATTCGCAAATATGAACAATCCTGCAAAAGTGAAGTGGCTTGGTTTTTATTAGTTCATATTATCGCGAGTGAACAGTACAGGTATCCCTTGATTTACACGGTACTTCATTTACGTGATTAGGATATTACATGGATCAATAAAAGTAGGCATTTTTGAATTACGCGCTTTTAATAAAACACGCTCAAAAAATTATGGCAATTCAGTAACAAGTGAAAGTTTACTGTTTACTGAAAAAATTTCAGTATTCAGTAAATTGTTACAGGTTGCAGATCAATGCTGTAATCAGTAAGTTTTTAGCTTTTACTGAAACTACTGCAAGAAAATATATTTTACCGGAAAACTACCGAATAATATTTACAATATAACTTTTTCTTTATTAAAATTGTCTTAAAAGTGAATACATACTGATCTTTTTTTTTTTTGGTAGTCTGATAAAATTTACTGGATGCTGTAATTTTTCAGTAACAGTGGTTTCTAAGTCAATTCGCCTCGGTCTAGTTGTTTTTTGCATATTTTACAATTTACATAATTTGCTTATATTTTTGATTTAAAATATTCGAATATGTTTCAATATTTTTTTTTTTGTTCTTTTATAATTTAATTATTTTATAAAAATATAATAAAGCTTTATACATATCATTATAACAAAATATCCTTTAATTTTATAAAGCAAAAAATATATAATTCTATTAGTTCTTGATTAAACTCGGGTTTTAGGCCCCAAAATGACATTTTGTGTTTATCTCATGCTTTGATTTACGTGATATGTTAAATTTTCGATCACAAAAACGGAATTTGTACCAGTCCTGAAACTTGTTTTACGCGAATTTGATCTACACGTGCTTTTTTCGGTCCAAACAGACCGAGTAAATCGAGAGTTACCTTATTATCGATTGAAAAACTTACCCCGGCAGGTGGTTCTACACATAAAGATTAAAAAAAATTTATCAGTTTTTTTAATTTCACAATCCACTATGCATGCGACAAGGGATGAACTAGGGTTAATATAATTATTCCTCAAATTCCCAATGTACAATGGCTGAGAGTGTCAGTCTCTAATTAAACTAAAACGTATATAAATTTCAACTTTAATAAAGTTTTTCGATCCAAAAATTTATTTGAATATTGTTCATGTACAAAATTATGTTAATTATAAAAGATTCGACAAAGTCGTATAAAACTCTCTAAATTATTGTATTTGACAAAGATTTCCATTGAATATTGCCTTTAAATCTTTATGTTCCCTTCTGCACAGTTTCAATGTCTTCAATATCAAACGTAAATTAATTAACATTTTTAATAATAATCTACGTTGACGATCTTATTAGTTCTTAAATTAACAAATTTTGTATTTTATTATTTCGTAGCAAAAAGGGTTCATGCTTAACACTAAAAAACCGGAAACTCATTAACAACTAAATGTCGGTATTTCATTTTCCTTTTATCAAATGAACCCAAAAAACAAAGCATATGTTTAAGGGCTTTTTAACAAAAATTGTGTTCAGTGAAATATTAATTATTCTATTAATATTCAAAAAGGTCCTTTTTATGACTTTTTGTTTTTTTTTTATCTGAAGGGAATAATTTTTTTCAACTCATGTCATTGACATCACATACGATATACACATAATGTAGAGATGCTAAAGATTTTTTTGTAGAAACTTTTAAACTAAAAACCGTACAAAAGAGTAGACTTTGTAAACTTTAGGCTGTAATGACAGAAGACTGTAGCATGGGATGTTAAAGGATGTAAATGTCGATATTATACTTGTCTCTTTAGTTTTGTTTGAAAAGAAGTAGTTTCCCTATTAGACGGTACTCGTCTTTTAAAAAGAAGAAATACGTGGGCAACTGCTCCACAAAACAAAAGCCAAAAAGAAGCTGAGCAAAGAAAAGGCAACCGTCATAAAATTTTCTAATTACAGGAAAACTACTTGTAAGTACATGAAACACGATTATGAGCATGTGTGTGTTTACATGTTTATTTCCATAAATAAATAGAAGTACAATAACGTGTGTGTGTGTGTGTGTTTGTTAAGTTTATGTTTTAAGGATATTCATGTGAATGAAAATGAGTTTGTAAAAGATTTTATAATACAGGCTCATCATATGTTCTTCTAACCGTAAAATAGTTCCTTTCTTTAAAATGCACCAACCTCTCATATACACACGTACACATGTAAATGCAGGCATAATGTTTGTCTATTAAATGCCACTGTCTGTGTTTAAACATGAGCATATGGAAACATAATTTTCCATATTTCTTTTTTTTTCTGTGTGGCAACCAAAAGGCAGCATTCACAATAACGAAAACAACAAACAGCAACAACAATTTAAACAAAATGTAAAGGCATAAGAAGCAGCATTGGTTATTTAAAGAGCACTTTGTATGCAAGTAATTAATTAAAGTATTAATAACACTTAATGAAACTTGTTAACTTTTACCCAACAGATGTTGTCAGAGATATTTTAAATTCGAAAGACACACATTTTTTTGGCTGAGAAAAAGTCATTGTAGCATACTTTTTATTTTAGACATTTTAATATATAAAAAGACCGGTGAGTCAAGTGGTGCATATAAAAATGTTTGAAGAAATCAAATCACTTTAATTATAAGTATCATGTTTTAGTGGCCTGATCTTTTTGGATGTGTTTCAGAATGGTATCATTAATTAGCAGTCGCCAGGATGTTAAAAAGTTGACATATATTTGTTGTTCGTATAATGAATAGGGGCTTGATATTCAACTTAATTATTTTGAGCAGCAAGCCGACAACTACAACTTGATTCTAGTATGCCGCTAGCAGTGTCTTCCACATTTAGTTTTAGTGCAAATTCGCATTGAGCACCGAACAGGTCGTCTGATAAAAATTACAAAAAATGCGGTAATATGATTTTCTCAAAGGGTTCACATCATTTTGCAAAATTTACACGCAATGATAAAACAATAGACCTACGTTGACATTCTTTCAAAGAAATATTGTCACTTTTAGTTCCGGGTGGTTCAAATGACCCCAGTCTATCTTTTTAGATAGACTTGCTTTTTATTTGAGTTTAAAACACTTCAGGCTTTTAATTAAATTCGTGAAATACCAATTCAGAAATATAACTAATAAAATAAATATTAGCAGTATGGTATGCGAATGGGTCAAATGATCTCAACCCTTCTTTTCGACTGATCGAAAGCTTCTAAATTTTCGGATTTAAAAAACGTCCCAAAAAAAGTGCATATTATTTTCAAATAAGAAATAAACAAATCTTATATATTACTTGTTAGAATTTGTGAAGTACATTGAAAGGTACTAAATTATTGAATTAACCCCTTCTTCCTATAAAGATGAACAAATTTATTTAAAGTAAAAACTAACAGCCTGTCCTACGATGTCGTGTGCTATTACTCGCTTGTATTTCCTATAACAAGAAATTAAAATTTTCAGCACGACAAGTCGATCGACTATGCAAGCGAGCGATAACGTAATTGTTTTCATACAAATTTGCGCTCCGCTATGAAATATTATGCGACCCGAAATGTCAGTATCAGTCATTTGTGTTGGGGTTGTTGACAGAGGCGTTTTGTTAAATTATTAAATTATTTCTTCAGTATTACTTTAGAAAGCAACACTAAATTTTTTTTTATAATTTTTGAATTTTTATCAGGCTAAAGTTCATTAAATTTAATTTTCATTAAATTAAACGGCAAAGATTTTCTGAAGAGATAGTGTGGCTTGTATCATGACGTTTCAAACCCAGCCTGCATATATATATACGTATTATCAAAATAGTACTAAGTTTTTTCATAATGAACTTAACACCGTGAATCCCCTACTGTTTTCTTATCTCCTAGCTAGTAATTCTAATAAAGTTTTTAGCTTTAGTCGCTTTTCAAATTTTGTGCAGAGCAGACAGAGCAAATATTGCCCGTAAAAAGGCCTCCCATATTTGCCGAATTACCGGTATTTTACCGATTATTTGTCTTTAAATTATCAAAGTGCCGATTTGCTAATTTTTGCTCTAAAAATGCCGATTGGTTGATAAGCTCTCAAACCGTTACTTTTTGTTTGCTTTAGTATAATTTATTAGCTTTGGGTGACACTAAAATACTTATTACAATGAAAAGGGACAACTGTTATTAAGTCAGCGCTTCTTCTAAAGAAAAAAAGAGTAATGTTTATTTAATATTATATGCAGTGTTTATGTGTGTTTTGGTTCAATACATTTTTCTTTGAAAAATTTTCCACTATGAAGAATTAACGACCAAAGCTGAAAGAATGAATAATTTTTAAACCTAAAACAATTCAATTAAAATGTCCTTAACTATAAGGAAAATATAAAATACTTTTTAATTGTGTTTGAAAATGGATAGGAACTTACAAAAGAGTAAAGGTAAGCTAAATTTATATTCCGTATCAATAAAAATAATAAAAAAAAATTGTGAAAGATATAAGTACTACAGATAGCAATCTTATGTCAAGAAGTTAGACTTTTTGGCAAAAAATTTCGGATTTAGAAAGTGGCGATTTTATGGCTGCATTTCCCACAATTTTTTGTCTCTTCACATTCTTCTGCCAAAGGGAGAAGAATTTTTGTATACAACAAAATTTCGATGTTCGCTGTAAAATTAATCTTTGCAATTCTTTTTTTTAAATTTTAAAATTTAAAATTTAAAAATTTTAAATGGTTTGGTGCTGATATTAAAGTATTTAACGAAAATTTTAAACCCAAATATGTATATATAGAATATGCTTTAACATAAACAAGTTAGAAAACTCTTTTTAATTAACTACAATTTTTTTGTAAATCTTTTATTTTGATTGCTTTTAATGTTATTTTAAAGGTTATAAATATTATTTACTGCTGAAGTGTTCTGTGTTGTTATTTTTTGTTAATAGGAATAGATTTTATTGTATTTAAATAAGGTATTTTTAATTTGTCTATGTTTTTAAATTGAAGTGCCGCTGGTAATGCCAATTTTTTTTTTTGAAAATATTCAGATACTTTCAAAATCATTTGGCACCCCTGCCCTTAACCCCAGTATTTACTCTTGGTGGTTACCATTAGTTTGCCGTATCTAGCCGAACCTAGAGCTCCCGAATTCTTCTAGTGTCTGAATCATTTAACTAAAAACCGGAGCAAGCCGAACGCCACAGCCTCCGAACTCTCGGGTTGTCCGAAGTAGTTAGAAGAACGCCAAGGCTTCCGAATTCTCTTGGTGTTCGAAGTGTTTACGAACCGTTGTTAACCGAACGCCAAGGCTCCCGAAATCTCTTCGTGTCCGAAGTATTTAAAAACGTAGTTAGCCGAACACACGAGCACCCCAAGTCCCCTTGTGCTCAAAACACTTACCTCAACTGTACGAAGTAGTTAGTCTTGTGTACAGCGAGTTAAGAAGACAACCGTTTGTCCCATACTCGGCGTAGTTTCGATCGTATGAGTAGAAACTAATAAACTATAAACGTAACCGCTTACTATTTTTTTTCTGCCAGATCGAATCAACAGTACCTCAACGCTGCCCTGTGAATCCTTACCGTACACGCCTCATACCAGCAACATCCAGCCGTTTCATCGCTGCATGTCTTACCAACTGCACCCTCATATAGTTACACTACATCAGCCGAACCACGTCGTAGATTTAAGCATTTTAAGAAGATTAAGGTTTCGTAAATTAGAACTTTGTTTAATTGTTGTAAGACAACATAAACGAAAACACCTCTAGTTTCATTTCAAAGGAAGCAGACCTTCGAATTGACCCTGGACAGAGTGAGTCATATCCCAGCTGGTAAATTAAACTGCATTTCAGGTTACTATCGAAACATGTCAAAATTAACTTGTCTGTGATCGTGGGTTCAATCCCAGCTGCAGTCAAGAATTTAAAATTATTAATAAATTTTTATTCATTTCATGTTGCAAAAATCTTTTATTCATTAAAATAATTTAATGAAAATTCAATTTGATGAGTTTTACCCTGATTAAAATGTACAAATTTGTATTAAAACCCACAAACAGTTCAATAAAATAACAATACTAATAATTTTCATAATATTATTTCTTTGAAATAATTTGAAAAAATTTCTTTGCTTAAAACTGCTTTGTTGTTATTTGTAGAAAATCAAATAGCACATAGCTGTGCCATATAAATGGCTTAATTTAAACTTGTTATAGCTGTCTACCGACAACTCAATTTTTAGTATGGCGCTTGTGAGAGCTATATTGAGTAAATTGTTGCCTCTCAAATCAGTTTTGGCTTGCAACAGAAAATACTTGAAAATTTGGTTGTACATTTTTTAGATTAAAGGATATGAAGGTGCCACTTAAGACATTTTTCCGTCTTTTAGCAGTAAGCCCTTGATATTTCTTGTATGCTAATATAATTCTTTTCCCACATCGCTCATTTGCTGCATCATAGTCATAACTCCAAAAAATTAGTTTTACATAAAACGACTTTAATGGTTTAAGTTAACACACAACATAATGGAAAATTTAATTCTGCTCTCAAGAGTTGAGTTAACAAGAGCTTCATAAGAAAACAAATAATGATTTAAATACTATGCATTAGTGACACTTAGTCAAACATTTTTACTTATTTATTTGTTGCATCCAGTGAGCGATATGTGGTTATATTTTTTTCGATGTTACGTTCTTTTTAATTTGTCAAGTTTGGTATGGCCAAGCGTTTCATAAATATCCACCAGTGCTTATGTTCTTTAACTCTCGCTTCGAGAATCTTTTCGATTGAAATGCGAGAAATGAAACAAAAATGCCATAAATTTAAATAAAAAACTGTTTTTGTTTCTTAACTGCGTCTGTAACATTTTTGGCAACTAGCAGCTGTCACGTAAGGAAATTACTCGCCAATTAACATAAAAGTATGTCTGTACAATTTTTGTGAGAAAGTTCCCGCTTCGAACTGTCAAATTAATTCACGCATAAAAACGAGGTGAGAAAAAATATTACCACTAAAAAAAAAATATATTAAATATGAAAAATGCAATGAGTAATAACATGGGAAGATATAAGTATTTTGTGTTTGACTGATTTTTTCATTGTTTAATTTTTTTTGCTTTTAACATTTTTAAAAAACTACGAATATTTTCAAAGCTATTTTTTAAACAACAAAACTTTTTAAAGTCGCACTTTACATTATTTGCTATAGCCGACGCACACTGGTTCATATTTTGAGAAGGCGGCCAAAACTATTTTTTTTTATGTTCTCCGATTTTGAAATTTTTTTATTCATGTGAAAGTAAATACTAGTGAACCTCGGGAACCAAAAAATTTCAACCCTATTTCAACTATTTCATTGGGAACAGGGTGGTCCAAAATGGACTTTCTCAGTATTTGGTTATAGTTTTGAATTTCTGAGTAAACTTTTGAAGTTGAAATGCTCATAACTTTTTTGTTTTTCAAGATTTTTTGACAGAATAAGTTTTGTGTATTAGTTTATCTTATTAGCTATACGTGGTTTAAAGCATTAAACTCTGCGACCTGTAGAACTATTTAATTTTTTTTTTTTTTTATGTCAAAATTTCCCGGAAATTTCCTATTTTATAGAACATAAGTCCTGCCCGTCAAAACGCGTCAAAAAAATCTATACTCTATTGTAGTCCAGAATCTAACCTACATTTCTATACCCCATTGTACACACATCTGGATACGATCTTGCGAACTACAGTAATTTCTGTGACCCAAGGTAAGATATTCGGTTCAAAAAATAAGTCCTGCAAGGAAACATTACTGAAATTAAAGAAGGTGAATCTTAAACAATTTTCGACAAATAAAGCAGTTCAGGCCACATAAATTATCTAGCACGTCAGGTTATCAATTAATTTGGAGAAGGTAAAGGTATTGCCATTGTTATAAACTTATTGTGGGTCAACGGATGCTGTAAAACGAATAGGCGACATAAATAGACTAACACGTTAGATTTTTGAGTAAGTTAAAAGGTAAAACATTAGTAAATAGCCGCAACATAAACTACATAGTTTAATTACCTGAAAATTGCAACTTAATTTAAAAAAATGGAAGAGCAGTTATATTTTACGTGAAAATTACCTACATGTTACCTGATAATTTATTGCCGGTCTGTTATCCTTTTAAAAAGTGTGAAAACAGGGGTTTTTTTTATGTTTCAAAGAAATGGTAATAAAAGATTAAATTTGTATTTAAAAAAGGGTTTTTATGTTTCCAAGAAGTGGTAACAAAAGATCATTTAAAAAAAACTTCTATCAAGAGTATAAAAATGCATGCATTCATAATTTTACCTTCATTATTGTTTAAACAATGGCTAAGTTCAGTTATAAAGTTCTCGCAGATATATATTTTCAACAGAAAGATGAAAAAGATTTTGTGTTACACATAATGAATAATCCATTCTTTAAATTATGCAACGAAGAAGAAATCAAAATTCATAAGATAAAAATTAAACATTTTTCATTTAAATTAAGAAAACGATACCTTAAATGTTCTAGAAACAAGAAAACGTTTTACTTACGCAACGAAAAATGGCTAACAAATGATCTGATTTTTAAGAAGCTGTCAATAACCGCTAAGGAAACTGGAAAAGTGGGTCGGCCCGCAAAACAAATTGACAATTGCAGTGAAAGATCACGAAGACGCAAGCTTGCAAATATCAATGAAGAAATTTCTCATAGTATGATAAAGGATTCATTTCTGCATCAAATTCAACCACCGCAAAATAAGAAAACAAAAATTGCAATAATTGAAAAAATTGTGGAAGCGAGCCCTAAACGCCCTAAAAAGTATGCCTACACCAACTGAAGAAATGAAATTTACTCCAGAAGAAGCATTTGCACTATTTTTGGATTTAAAACTGACAAAAAATCAGTATACAGAACTGCGAAAGCGAACCAATGAAAAAAATTGTGAAATCTTTCCAGCATATCGAGATTTAGTTTCTGTCAAAAAAGAGTGCTTACCTTCACAAACGGCTATTAGTGTAACTTCAAGTTCAGCAGAAGTAAAATTGCAGGCTCTTCTCGAACACACTGCAGAACGATTATTAAATACACTTGATGCTAACTGTTTAAAAAAACTTAAAAATTGCAGCATCACTTTATTTTCTAAATGGGGATGTGATGGAAGCTCTGGTCAGAAACAATACAGGCAATGTAATTCAGAATACTCATCTGATGCTAACTTATTCATGGTATCTTTCGTACCATTACGTTTAAAAAAAACTTATATTGGCTTAGAGCCGTCAACCAGTAGAGTTACAGCAATGGATGTATGGAAAAATGAAATTCCCTCTTCAACAAAGTATTGCAGACCAATAAAGTTTGTTTACAAAAAGGAAACTAAAGATGTAATAACTGAAGAAGTTCGAAAAATAAAAGATCAAATTAAAGAACTTCAACCGGCAATATTTAAATTTGATGAGCAATGCATTGAAATTAATTTTCAAATGTTCCTTACAATGATCGATGGAAAAGTTGCACAAGCATTAACCGAAACAAAGTCTTCGTCAAGCTGTACCATATGCCAAAAGACATCAATTCAATTAAGCCAACCCCCATCACAGGACAATAGTTTCAATGAAGCATACGAATTTGGAATGTCCCCTCTTCATACCAGAATTCGTTTCATGGAGCATATTCTTAAATTGGGTTATGATTTGGAATTTGGCCCGTTAGGTGAAACAGTGAGAAAAAACAAAGAAAATGTGGAAAAAAGGAAGCAAAGAAAAAAACAAATTCAAGAAAAATACCTTTACCTAGGCCTTATAATTGATCAGCCAAAACAAGGAGAAGGAAATTCAAATGATGGAAACACTGCAAGGAGATTCTTTTCCGATCCAGAAACTGCAGCATCTATCACAAGAGTACATTTTGAATTAATAAAACGATTCCAGATCATTTTACAAGTTATATCATGTAACAAAAAATATTCTTGGAGACATATGCCAACCACAGTTCATAAAATGTTATACCATGGGGAACAAATAGTTCAACACAATATCCTACCAATTGGAGATCTATCTGAAGAAGCGCAAGAAAATAGGAACAAAGACTACAGATTCTTCCGCGAGCATAATACAAGAAAAATGTCCAGATGTTGTACTATAAAGATCTTATTACTATTTTTACTATATTGTTTAATTTAAAATTGTTTATAGATTATAATTTGTTTTTTATTTAAGTATGTATATATTTGTATTAATATATAAAAATAAAATACACATACATCTCAAACCAAAAACAAAAGTTGAATTACCTAAAATGTTATCGATAGCCAAGAATGCTATTTGGGCATTTTTTAAAATATTCCTTTTCAGTTTTATCCTTATAACAACTCGTCTCGTCCCAAAAAAGCCAACCTGTGACAGGGGCCAAATATTGGCATTTTCTGACAGGATCTAAGTTCGACAATAAAAAATAAGTATCAGTTGTAAAATACAAGAGAAATAATGATAAATTATAAAAAAATTCATATATGAAATATTCAACTTTTATACCGAAACTCAACAAAAAAATGAAAATGCATTTTGAACTCCCCATAACTTTTGCTCCTATCAGTCGAATTATACGTTTTATAGCGCAAATAAAAGCCTAATATCGCACCTATCGAGCAAAAAAAATCGCATAAAAAAATACCGATCCAGTCAAAAGTTATGGAATTTTGGCCGCCTTCTCATAAAATTTCCCACTGTGCGACGGTTGTATTTTCGCCGCCGTCATTGAAAATTTTTCAACTTTAGTAACGATATGTGTGACTGGCTTTCTCAACGTCTGCACGATGTAACGGAAAGGGCGATTAGAATTGTGACTTAATTTATATAGGAACAACAAAACGCTCACTTTAAAAGAGAATGGGAGAACATCAAAATGACATATTGAAGAGGATAGAAGCAAGTGCATTATCACAACACATGATTTCAAAATCTCACTCCTTTGAAACAGAACAAGTGATAGTGTTGGATTTTGAACGACGCACAGTGGCGCCATTTGAGTTTTTTCGTTGCAAAAATCATATCTTTTGAACTGAATAAGATAATTGAACAGTTTAAACAGCATATGATAGATAACTGTTCAGCCTATGAAATGAGCGTTTGGAAAGGGTGCTACGCTTTGTAGGGGCCTACTTATGGGTTATCAAAGTTAAAATTAGTAGAAAAATCAATTTTATGGTAACTAAAAAAAATTATTTTTACATTTTTAGATTGTTTTTATTTTTTTTCTTAAGGGTTTTATGTTTTAAATTATTACCCAACAAATTAAAAAAAAAATTATTTTTTTTTTTAATTTATTTTTTCAATTTTCTGTAAAATATTCATCACAATTCGTAAGAGAAGGTATATCTAAAAGACTAACCATTTCTAAACTATAATTATTTTGTAACTCTATTCGTGACTTCACATGCCGCAGGGAAGAAATAAGTGGATCGGAAGATGCTGCCAACATGTTGAAGAGGTCCTTATTTTGCCTTACCCTTGATGCTTTGAATGTGTTCTGCAATCTATATTTTTTATAAAATTTGTTAAGAGACTCCTGTGCTTCTTCAGAAAGCTCTCCAATTGGCAAAGACTGGTACTCAATTTTCACGATTTGATTGTCAATTCCAATGATTCTAGTTACTGCCTCATCATTTTCAAAAAATCTCCTAGAAGTGTTTCCATCGTTTGCGTTACCGTATCCGTGCTTGGGACAGTCTACTTTTAGTCCAACGTGTTTAAAAAAAGCATCCTGTATTTGCTTCTTTCTGATCTTTTCCTTATCCTTTATTGATGTATTTTCATCGAAGTTTTCCTCCTCTTGTGGTAGGGTATATGCCAGTTTTAGCAAGAATTCCATACACCTTATCCTTGCGTGCCATGGTGACATTCCATATTCGTAATTCTCCTCATTTGTAGAATCGTTTAAATTACAAAAGTTCTTCTGACAAATAATAATATAAAATCGATAAAAAAAATATAAAAATAAAACGAAAAAAGGGGTTTAAATAGGTTTTTGCTAAATTTTTACCTCCAATATAATTCTGTCTATATATATGTATATGATAACTAATTGAAATATATTATAATTAAGCAGAAAAAGATACTAATCTTAAACTCTTTACAACTAATTATATAAAATTGAGATGTAACATATTATATATGAAATAAATTGAATTGAATTGAAAAAAGTTCTTCTGACTCTTTTTGCAAATCGGGCATGACATTGTTGAGGTTGTTCCTGTCAGTTCGTAATTGCATTCAATATATTTTCCTTCTCCAATTTGCAGCTTTGTAGGCTTAATCTTGCTTATTTGTTCTTCAATGTCCTTCACCGTAGTCCTTATGAGTTCTGCCGATTCCCTTGCAAACTGAAACATTATTGGTCGGCAATAATGCACTGATGACGGACGTGGATTTTTCCAGTGTAGGGAATCATCCGATTTTAGCCGCAAAGGAACAACAGATGCCATAAACATATTTCCGTCCGATATTGTAGCGTCATCGGAAGATATCCTTTGCTTATAAACGCTTTGTCCGGATGATCCATCGCAGCCCCATTTGCTGATCACTGTCAACTTCTCAGGAAGAATTTTCACTTCCGTGAAAAACTTTGGTGTGGTTGACTTTCTAAACAGTTCAAATAATTTTAAATTGTTCAACGCCATGTTTTCAGTACTTAAATTGTTTAATGGTTTCAGTAATTGTTGCGCCAACTTTCAGGCGTAGACTAATCCAGGCATTATGCTTATTTTGCAATATATAGGCTTATGCTACCATGCCTAAAAATTTACCTGTTCCCTGCATACATATGGATTTAGGCTAAATAATGCAATTTTGATATTATGCATGTGTCCAAATAAGATTTGTGCCTACCTGTAGGGACCATAAGTCAATATTGTTCCTGACCATTTGTACGCCAAAGTATTGTTTATGTGAGGTACGTACCTGCTAATTTCAATGAGTAGTTTTTTTCAAACTATTAGATCAAACTACTGTCAGTCAAAACATATAAGGGATGGACGCCATACAATTTCTGCAACCATGTCTTTTTAAACTTTTTTACCTCTAGAAGCCAAACGGGCACGTACGGGCAGATAAAACTTTTTGAATTATGTAAAGAAATAATCAAAGAACAGGTTTTGCAAATATGGCAAATATAGAAAAATATAGTTTTTTTTTATTTTCCGTCAAAGTTGAAAAATAGTGAAAAAACGGATAGTTTTTAAATAGTGATTTACCAGGAGAAACACAAAGCAAACAGTTAATTTTTTTTTTATCATTATACATTTAATAAATACATCAATCAATACAAACAAAAAATAAGGCGATTCGTTACCTATTTTTCGTGATATTACACCTGAAATCGCAACAAATTGACTAAAAATTGTGTGTTTTTTTGAAAACCGAAAGTCGGTCAACTTTGAACGGTTATATCTTCTAAACTAAAAATGTGATATTATTAAGAGTGGCATATTTGAAATCGTTGAAAAGTTTCCTATAGCATGGGTTTATTCAAAACTTCGTCGGCGCTCATGAAAATTTTGATTTTTGCAACCTCGCTTGCTCTACGGGCGCCACTGTGCGACGGGAGAGGAAGAGATATACGATAGAAAGCTTGAGAATACAACAAAACATAATAAAAACAATGAACCACAATGAATATATTGACATCATTAGCGCTAGTTATAGAACCGCAATATAATTAATTCTGTGATAATAATTTTAAGTTGTGCTTTAGTCTTTTTTGTAAAATATTTTTGTGCAATTTAATTTTATTAAAAATCTGCTGTTTTTAATATAAAATACAAGATACCAGATAATAAGATAATAGTCTGGTAGTGTATAAAGTCATTCCTAAAAATTTAAGAAATAGAACTATTACAAAAAAGCTTTATAAAATACATAAGTGAAATTTAACTCATAGAATAAATTCGAAGAATAAAAAATGTTGAATATAATATAAAAAATTTGTAAGTTGTATTTGCTTGTTGTGAAAAATATTTTGGAATAATGTTGTCCTTTTATTATTTTTTGTTTAAATAGACGACCCTTGAAAAAGTCACCAAAAAAGTAACGAAAAGTCGGGTGAAATGTAATAAATTTGTTTTATTTATATCAATATCTTTAGGTCTTATATGCTTAAAAAGAAAAATAAACTGAAAATTTATAATTAATTGGCCAAAGAAATAAATATGAATAGATGGACTATTTCGTTTCACATCTTTTCGATGCGAGAAGTTCTCACCAAAGTTACACAACATGGGTACAGATATTCTCAATTGGAAATTAAAATTATATATTCACTGCAACAAGGATATCTTGGTTGATTACACAAGGGTAAACAATTTTATGTGTTGATTAAAAGTTGGATGCAATTTTTTTTTACTAATTTGGGATTGCTGATTTCAAATGTTTCTCCATCCGCTCGCATTTTTAAGTTACAGGTATTAATCGACTTTTTGACTTTTGACAAAAATTAAAAGTTCAAAAAGTCGTAACTATATTCTTCATTAAACAATAAACAAAAAAAAAGCTGAGTAAAATTTTTTTTTACAAATTTAATATGTTTAAACATCATGAAAAATCCAAAACGGGAAAAATTAAAGTCTGTCACATAGCCTACGAGCAAAATAAGACATAGATGATAAAAACCGATTAACGTGTTTCGCTCTTATTCACAATTAAGTAACGGTTCCTCTTAAGTGAAGGTACCTAATTTTTAAGTGAAGGAAAAAACGTCCATAAATAGAAGAGCAACAAACACACACACATTAATAATTTTATTTTTGTATGGAAATCGTGATTTTTATCCATTCAGTTTTCTCAGTAAATTGTGAATAAAATCAAAAGTTCTGCACCGATTACAATGAATTAAATCTCATATCATTCGAAATATATTTAACTAAATGTTTTAGAACAAGACTGTGATTCTTGTTACATTTACATTTTTTTTACGAATTTTTTTATAACAATAATTTTATTTTTTTTTTCACAACTTCTACGATATATCAGAAACTACTAGACAAACTTAAAACCAATTTTTTTAACTGACTATGGTGAACGGTTTAAAGTTATTCCGATATATATATAGCGGAAGTGCCTTTATTTTAGACATAACGGTATTTATCCAAAATTCCAGCTGATAGAAAAAACCACAAGATATGCAGCGTTTGAAATTTAAAAATTTAATATGAATTTTTGTAGAAAGTAACAAAAAAATTATAAAATATTTTTGACTTTGTTTTTGCTTTACATATTATCTTTGGCGTTGCGTTGCGTTGCGTTTTACACAATAAGGGCCTAATCCAATTAAAACAATTCTATAATAGTACATCCATGACATTAGCAGACAATTTTTTTAACCCTATCAAAAATAATTTGTGGCTAGATAAGAATCTAAAAATTTGTATTTAAGGTAATAAGACATAGATGATAAAAACCGATTAACGTGTTTCGCTCTTATTCACAATTAAGTAACGGTTCCTCTTAAGTGAAGGTACCTAATTTTTAAGTGAAGGAAAAAACGTCCATAAATAGAAGAGCAACAAACACACACACATTAATAATTTTATTTTTGTATGGAAATCGTGATTTTTATCCATTCAGTTTTCTCAGTAAATTGTGAATAAAATCAAAAGTTCTGCACCGATTACAATGAATTAAATCTCATATCATTCGAAATATATTTAACTAAATGTTTTAGAACAAGACTGTGATTCTTGTTACATTTACATTTTTTTTACGAATTTTTTTATAACAATAATTTTATTTTTTTTTTCACAACTTCTACGATATATCAGAAACTACTAGACAAACTTAAAACCAATTTTTTTAACTGACTATGGTGAACGGTTTAAAGTTATTCCGATATATATATAGCGGAAGTGCCTTTATTTTAGACATAACGGTATTTATCCAAAATTCCAGCTGATAGAAAAAACCACAAGATATGCAGCGTTTGAAATTTAAAAATTTAATATGAATTTTTGTAGAAAGTAACAAAAAAATTATAAAATATTTTTGACTTTGTTTTTGCTTTACATATTATCTTTGGCGTTGCGTTGCGTTGCGTTTTACACAATAAGGGCCTAATCCAATTAAAACAATTCTATAATAGTACATCCATGACATTAGCAGACAATTTTTTTAACCCTATCAAAAATAATTTGTGGCTAGATAAGAATCTAAAAATTTGTATTTAAGGTAATGAGATGGCGCTGAAGCCAGGAAAAATAATAGTTTTCGCCTCATGCAGCTCCCCTGGTTTTTAGGGAATGCCGAATATATTGAAAATTTACCCTCAAAGGTGCACAAAAGAACCTACAATTTATTTTTTAAATATTTTTTCTCAGAAGATACTTATTTACGCATGTACCAATACTTAAGTTTTTTTTTAATATTGCCTGTTCCCCGAAATTATTATTTTTTTTTCTTCCTAAATATAACCTTTTACAAATTTTCTGACTTGGGTACGATAATGCACTCAATAATAAGAAAAGAAAGTCAATGTCTACTATAATAACAATTTAAAATATCAAAAGTGTCCCTCTTTCAGATAAAACAATAAAAATATAACTAACTGTACATACAGTAAAAGTGCGTAGAAAGAGAGTACAATGCAATGTCGAATATATTCGACAAAAATACTGAAAGGGTTAATGACTTGTGTATGGGAGTTTCAACCTTATAAGTAATACTTTTGAAACTTGGTGGTCAAAGTCTTTTAAACTTTTTTGAATATTAATCTAAGACTTGAAGTAAAACAATAGCAAAAATCTATCTTACTTGAGAAGGTTCTAAAAAGTAAAGTTAAATAACATATGAGTATACTGCCGTGCCTGGGGACAAGGCAGTCGAATTCACTTACCGAATTTTTTAAATTTTGATGGCAATAAATGGCTTTATTTAATTAAGTGTTACCAATACTTATGGTGTTTTCTATTCTACTATCAAAAAATAATATAGTACCTTGCATGTATAAAATATCTTGCCAACAATGTAATAATATGCTATTTCTTATGTGACAAGAACTAAACAAAAAATATTAAAAAGTGAAATGCCCTGTGCTTAACAGCTGACAAAAAGTTTGTTCTTGAAAATTAAAAAAAAAAATTTTTAAATTTGTTAACCAAAATGAATAAAGAAATTCCAGTTTGCTCGAAAACAGTTCAATGTAAGTAAAATTTAGATTTAAAATAACAATGGCAAAACTAGTGGACGCTTAGGTGAACATTTAAATATAATTAACATTTCATCCTCATCAGATGACGGGGATGAATCCATAAAGGATGCGGTAATATCCATATTTTTACTTTTTCCTTTAAAAATGTTAAAAAATACTCAAACATTTTCTTTATTTTTTTTTTAATAAAATCTGTAAAAACGAAAATATCGTTTACAAATTGCCGATTTATCGACACCAAGTTTTAAAGATTTTTTGATTTGAAGACTTTTTATGAGAAAAATTTTATAACACCGAATCCACTTATATTTTATTTAACTGACAACCAACCATTAACGATGTAATGCTTTCTTGCGCCTTTCTATAAAATAATAGAAAAATAACTTGACTCGCAGCGGTTTTTCCCCAACTTCGTCTGGTAGCAATGCCTTATGACATTATTAAGGGTTATGTCTTTTAGAATAAAACATGCCACCCTTTAAGAGAGCAAAGCATTTTTAATAAACAAACACAACATTGAATTTTTTTAATAAAATGTCACCTTTTTTGTAGATCAATTTCACATCAAAAATACGTATGAGTTATATTAAATGAATTAGATAGTAATCATACGTACATATTTTTTATTTATTAAATTTAATACACAGAAAAAATTTTCAGGAGTTTATTTTTTAACTATTAAAAATTTTTTTTGAAAATTATTTCAATTTAATTAATGTTATAGTTGAATCAATAATTTTTTTTGTTAAAAAAAAAATTTTTTTAAATATAATTTTGATTTAATTAACATTTTAGTTGTTTTGAAATAAATTTTTAATTAAAATAATAATTAGATAACATTAGAATAGAATAAAATAAGTTAAACTTGTAGAATTGTTGTTGCGAATTGTCAAAACCTGATCTAATTTAATTAAATCAAATAACACATTGTTTGAAATGGCAAAGTATTTTGAATTTTTTTTTTAATATAAAATAAAAATATCAATTATTGGCAAAAAAAATTCACAATTTTTAAATTTTTACAATTTTTAGTAATCAATATAATTATTTTGGTAATAGGTCCAAAATCGAAAAACTATTTGCTTGATTCTATGAATTTGGTGATTAAAATCAATTTTTTATTTTTTCTGTGTGCAAAATACAATACATGCCTTAAATAATAAATCTGTAGACGAAACAAATCATTTATAGTAATAAAAATAAAATAGCAAAATACGCTTTAATATTAAATAAATTAATTAAAAAATTCAAAATAAATTATATAAAATTCATAATAATTTTTTTTAACAATTTATGTAAAGCATTTTTTGCACTGCAGACAATATCCATTTAATAATATATTCATGCTATTTGTTAAAGCTTTAACTCAACGATGAATTCAGACCAAACTTTCAAATCAAAAATAACTCAATTTGTGGATTATAATTGAATAAAATAACAAACGACCAACCAAAAAAACAAGAAACAACTAAAACTTTGCAGACATTGTTCAGTCATGCTCATCACTAACAAATAAAAAATATTTTTCACTCCAGCTGTAAAAAAAATGAAGAGTGTTTAGACACGAGTAACACCCAAATACTTCAAAAATGCTTTAGACGCACCCACCACTTATAATAAAAAAATTCTTCCATAATAGCAATGATAAGTTTGTTATATACTTACTAGTGTTGCCAGTGCAGATACATTTTTTTTTAAACAAAAATAAATATTTCTTGGTATTTTGCCTTATTAATCTTTTGCATACTGTTTCCATATCAAAAAGACAACTACATGTTATAAAAAGCTGAAAAGAATGAAGAGTAGGGTGGCAGCTAAAATTTCAACTTTGGATTTTCAACATCTCCCGGGCGGAATATTGTGCCACATGGTCTAGAACTGATGTGGAAAAAATTTCAGCCAAATCGGATAACTTTAACCCGTGCCCCTTTGAGGTCAAAGTTCAAATGATAAAAAAAAATTTTCCATACAAGCAAAAAATTTTTTTTTCGATTTTTTTTTTTTATTTTTTAATATTAGTTTGCTTTATTAGCTTATTAACGACAAAAAATCTCATTTCGATCGGACAAGATTTTCAGTTTCAAAAGTGACTCTGAAAAAAAAATTTTCAGGCTTGTTAGGGGCTTACTCTAAAAATATTTTAAAATTTTTTTTTTTTTAGTTTTGACAAGCATACATTAAAGATATTTTGTCGCTCTTAATAATAGGTTTTTTTAAACATTTTTTGTGACGTCGTAATTTTGTTTTTTAATAGGGCCAAAAACTAAATTTTTGCAGCTTTTGGCCCCAATTTAGAACAAAACTTCGATGTCACCAAAAAAAAAAAAAGAAAAAGAAAAACTGTTATCAAGAGCGACGTAAAATCTTTAATGTTTGCTTGTCAGAGCTAAAAAAAAAAAATTTTAAGTGTTTTGGAGTAAACCCCTAACCATCCTCAATTTTATATTTTTTTTTTGAGTCTTTTTTGGAACTGAAAGCCTTGTCTGATCGAAATGAAATTTTTTGTCGTTAATAAGCTAATACAAATTTAGCTAATAAGCCAAATCAAAATTTCTTAAATACTTACCCTACAACATGCAAATTTTTAGACTTTGTTTTTGTTTTCAATGTAGTTATGCGAACGAAAGAATTCTTTCGCACATTGGAAATAGGCTATAATAAAATTTTCAATATTCGTCAACTAGTGAATTTTATTAGAAATGTATCAAAGAAAACAGGTCATATAGACTTTAAGTTAACAGAAGGGTTAATGTTTTCACTGTTTTTTTAAGTTTTAGTTTTACAATTTTTTTTTTACCAATTTAGAGTTTAAGAAAATGGGTAATTTTAACCCCCTAGAGCACACATGGGTTAATTTATCTAAAATATTTTCAGATTATAATTTAGCTTACTTGGAACACTAAGCACGTCAGCGAGAAAAAAAAAATTATTTCGATCGGACAAGATTTTCTGTTACAAAAGTGGTCTTGAAAAAATAGAATTGAGACTCTCTTGAGACAGACATACTCTTAAAAAAATATTTTTTTTTTTAGTTTTTAAAAGTTTACAAAATAGCTTTTGTTTGTTTCTCTTGATAATACATATTCCAAATCTATCATTTTTTTTTTTTCTGGGACATTGACTGCATTTTTCCAGTTTTATACCCCAATTTAGAACAAACATGCGATGTCGAAAAAAAATTTTTAAAAAAAATTTAAAAAACCTGGTATTAAGAGCAACAAAAAATCTTTAATGTGTGCTTATCAAAACTCAAAAAAATTTTTTTTTTTTAATTTTTTAGAGTAAGCCCCTAACATGCCTCAAATTTTTTTTTCGGAGTCACTTTAGAAACTGAAAATCTTGTCCGATCGAAATGAGATTTTTTGTCGTTAATAAGCTAATAAAGCAAACTAATATTAAAAAATAAAAAAAAAAAAAATCGAAAAAAAATTTTTTTGCTTGTATGGAAATTTTTTTTTTATCATTTGAACTTTGACCTCAAAGGGGCACGGGTTAAAGTTATCCGATTTGGCTGAAATTTTTTCCACATCAGTTCTAGACCATGTGGCACAATATTCCGCCCGGGAGATGTTGAAAATCCAAAGTTGAAATTTTAGCTGCCACCCTAATGAAGAGATACCCCAAAAAATCAAGATTTGATATCAGTGATGAAGGAATTTTAGAAATTGTTTATCCAAAAAGTGCTAAGTCTTTTCAACCAAAATCACAGTTTATTTTTAAGAAAATTTGCAAAAGCTTAATAAATGATCTTTATAGTAATTTAGAGCCCGACGTTTATAAGAGTCTTCTTCATCGCACAGCGTTATAGTCTGGAATGAGCTTAATCTTATCCCACTAGTCTCCTCCATTATTTTTTATTCGTAAAGCGAGCACTTTGAAGATTGCGATGCTTTCAAATAATTTTGTATTCGATTTTTATGGGGGTAAAGATATAGGGGACTTCGGAAACCTTGCTCTTGGGCAATTGTTAGCTGAAACTGAAGTGCAATGCCATCAACTGAAGGAGTTTTAGAGACAATTAAAGGGATTTTGTTCATAATGGAAAAATATGAAAAATAATGCCAAAAATAATGTAAAACATCCTGTTTTACGGATGAACTACCTGTTAAGAAATCTAAAATTATTGTCAATGGGAAGTAGATACAAAATATCTTCAGAGCCTAACTCAGGGTCAAATGTTGCAAATTTTGTGTAAGATAAAGATAGTATGTTGGATAAAGATAATTTTTCGACAATGAAGTTTATAAATTGTTAATTTTTTTTTGTCACTTTTCAATATCATCATTTTTTTAAATAATATCTTTGAGGATAGGCAAAAAGGTCTACATTTTAACCCCCATATTCATAAAAAATATTTTTGTGAAAATATTTTGTATGAATATGGGGGTAAAACAATAGTTTTTCGTTATATTAAATGACTTATTTCCTAAAGAGCAAATAATTATGATTATAAGCAGTTGTGCTAGACTTAAGTTATTGATACCCAACGGAAGATAAAATAATTGAGTTAAACCCAATCTACTGCTCAAAAAGAGGTTTTTTTTGACTTAATACCTTTTTGCCTAACGCCAAAGAAATAAACTACAAACAAAATAAAGTTTTATTATTTCTCCATAAAAAACCAGTAGTCATATTGGCCGACCGCCCCATTAAAGGCACGGTTCTAAAACATAAAGAAAAATAGAAAAAATATTTTTGCTTGTTTTGACACATAATTATCGCAAATTGTTACAAAAATAAATGGATGTTTGCGATTTCTATACCTTGGGATAATTTGGGCTAAAATGAGTGAAGCCAATAAAAATTTCAAAGAAATCCCTACGTGTCTAAAACAAATTCCCTTTTTTCCCAAAACCAAAAAAATATCTCAACACTATTCCCTACGTTAAAAATGTACTGTTTTTAGCTTCAGGCATACAAATACATTTGTACTCTATTTACATTTTGTAAATATTATAATTAAAGCATTTATTATAAAAGTATTTATTAACAACACGAAAAAAACCAAAACAAATATGTTTAATTCTACTATACTCACACATATAAAAAATAAATTAAAAAAAAAAAAACACTGTGTGACAAATTAAATTTTTTCTTTTTGGCAGAATATTCACTATAAATTCCTCAATCTAGAGTCAAAGCTAAGTCAAACTGCGTGTTTGATTTTCATTTCCTTATCTTTTGTCCCTTTTAAAGGACTTAACCTTTTTCAAGAATACTTATTTTAAAATTTTTTTTAATATAACTATTAGGAAGATCGAACAGTTGTTATTCGACCGGTTTTAACCGGTTATTTTAGCTTTGCCCAAGTCGGTTATTTTATAATGCCCATTTTTAGAATATCGAATAAACCGGTTAATTTGGTATAATAGACCGGTTATATTAGTAATGTGTAATTTATATACATTTTCCTTACTCTTGTTGTAGATGTACCCGTAATTTAAGTATTTTCTAATTGAATATTGGCCAAACTTAAACTTTTTATGAAAAATGTCAAAACAACATTATGAGTACTGTAAATACAAATCGCTTATAAAAGCGTATGTTCTTTTAAAAAAAAACAAAAAGTATTCAAAATACTACAAAAACGTGTGCAGTTAAAAAGTAAATAGTAATTTGTGCAAGAGTATTCTAAATATTAAATATATTTTTATATAAAGGTTATCTCTAGATATTTTTCGAACGCGATTAAAAAGACAAGGTTAGGTGCTTTAAGTGCCCTTAAATGATAAGTTAAAAAGGTTCTTCCATGTCACGACTTATTAATCACCTTTAATTAGTATACATGCTTGACATTTATGTGATCCAAATGAAACTTAACTCGAAGTAGTTCTAAGGAGACGACAAATAATACTTTACTAAAATACGCTTCAAAAAATGAATCATTGGGTTAAATATTAGCCCGTTGTGTTGCCGAGGACGAAATGCCCGCTAAGGCACTTAAAGCTCTTAAGTGGTTCTAGCATCTCTTGATGCTGAAAACTACATTACGGTGGAATCAACGATATGGGAAAATTTTTAAAAAACAAAATTGAAGAAATCCAACAATGTCATGGAATGTTTTAAATTGAAGTAGACGAATTGAGAAATATTTTACACAAAAAGAATGTTCATTTCACTATTCGTTTCTATAATGCTGAAACAAAATAATTTGAAATAGGTAATCCTGGCTAAGAGGTTTTGTTTGCAACTTTTGAAATATATGGTTGATTTATATAGACATGCTTAACCACCAACAAATAAAAATTCATTCAAAATAAATTTGAGAGAATATTTCAAATAATAACTTTATAAAATTCCTATAATTTATTTGCTTTGAAAAACGTTTTTCTAGATCTAATATCATTCAACAGTTTCTAAGTTACATTATACAACTATCTTCTTAAAAATAAAGTTTAGTAAATCAATAAAAAATGGTTGAAAATTTACCTAAAGTTTGATCAATTTACTGGTTCTACTTTTCTTGGATTTTATCGTAAAATATTTGTTCGTTCTGATTTAAGTCATATCCATGTATTTTGTTGGTTCCTTACCTTTGCCAATTGTTTTGTTTTTATTCAAATTAACGTTTTATTTTAAAAACATATTTGATTTCTGTGTTTTTAAGTATTCGAATTTAAACCGGTTAACCGGTTATTTAAAAATTGTTTAACTGAAAACCGGGTTTTTTAAAATAGCAACTATTCGTAATATTCGAAAACCGGTTATTGAAAAAAGTCGAATAATCGATCTCCCTAATAACTATCTAATATTTTTTTTAGCAAAGTCGGTAGCAAATGTAGAATTTAAAAAAATATTTATTTCAGTTCCCCTAAACAAAAATCTAAAAAAAAAATTCCTTTTAAAAATATATCCTTCCGCATTCTTAAAAGTTTTCATTAAATTTTTTAAAAATTTCAAATTGTATGATTTTATTTCTCTTAGTTTAGAAGGTGTGATTGTTTTTTCTCGGCTATGTAGAAATTTCATTTATTAAATATTCTCTTCAGATACATTTTAGCGAATATGGGTGCGAATGCGAGTACTTTACAAATGGGAACCAGAATATTCGGCATCCCCTAATGAATACGTACATGGCTTTGGCACTTGTTAAAGGTTGCCAGGCTGTTAGGGCTCTTTGTACTTATATGCTACTGATATGAAAAATTAAAATTTTTAAATGAAAATAATACGAATATTTTCGTATTTTTAATACAATATATTGAAAATAATATAATTTATATTCGTATTGTGGTTAATTTTATTGAACTGTTTATGGTTTTTAATCCAAATTTAGATATTTTTAATTAGTCTTAAGTTCATTGAATTTAATTTTCATTAAATTATTTTTATGAAGACAGGAATAAACATAAAATCAATTAATTGATAATTTTTCATTCTTGACTGCGCTGAGATTTGAACCCAGGCTTTCACGGACAGCTTGGCCAGACTAGTTTCGATTGTAACCTCACAATCTCGTCAGTGGGGTTTTCCGTTTTACTGTCTTCATAAAAATAATTTAATGAAAATTAAATTCAATGAACTTAAGCCTAATTAAAAGTATATAAATAATATAATATATTTTAAAAATTTCCTACATTTGCCTTAAAATAAAAAAAATATATCTTTTTTCTACCTACGCATTAAATTTTCCGAAAAAATCCCTACTCAACGGGAAAATTCCCTACTATTGGCATCACTGCTTAAAATAAATAAATAAAACTAAAATTCAAAATGTAAAAAAATTGCTTACAACTAAAATTCTAGCTCATTTTTATGGTGTGTGTTTGACGCATTTTTTCGCATTACATATTTAAGTAATGTATTTTATAACACATTTTTAGTGTAGCAAACTAATATTTTACCGGAAATGTATGTATTACTGCATTTCCAAACAGGCCCCATCTACTATCGGATTTAAGCCGCGCCTTCTACGGTTAATACCACTTATTTATGCAAAAAACTCAGCCCAACTTAAGAGTTGAGCCTTTATGTGTTTGACAATATCTTCTCCATTTCGTACAGTTTTTACTCTGGAAAGGAGAAATTGGCTTTAAAAGCTCTTGATTATACATGAAAGGTTAATTTAATATTCAGGAGTAATTTCCTTTACATCCTGCAACTTTGATTCATCTTAAGTGTAAGTTTGAATTTTGCCAGTGGTAACACTGATACGCACGCATACACTTCTATGGTATGAGCATTTAATACCCCAGCGGGAAAAAGAAGAAGTACGTATGCCTTCTAGAAGGGGTCTGTACTCGTTATTTTGGATGTACAAACCCTTCGCGCTCCATTCCATACTCATATCTATTTTGTTGTCATTGCGGAGTAGGCCTTCCGCTCTCGCTTCTTTGGCAGGTACATAAGAATGGCGAATGAATAAAAAAAATTTCTTTTATAAATTATTATTATTAAAATACTACTCCTTCTCTTCTCCTTTCTCTTTGAAGCGAGTGTGGAAGGTGAATCTTATCTTTTTTCAAAAAAGCCAAGGCCTTCTTTATCAGTAAGATCAAAATGGTAATTGAATCAAAAAAATTTCTAAGGAGGCCTTCAATAAGGCCTGAAGTAAGAAGGTCTTCTGAATTCTTCCGCTGGGACTGTCTTCATTCAATAGGTGCATAAGTTTGTTTGTTTGTTTGTTGCTTTTGCAAAGCATAATTTTAGGAACTTACATTAAGATTGCTAAATGTAAAAGTATGAATGAATGCGCAAAATCATATTAGTATTCTTCTTTGTTTTTGTTGTTATATTTTTTGGTCCTGTCAAATAATATGAAAGCATTAAAAGACTTTTTTGTTGTATTTTTTCATTTTTTGTTTGGTTGTTTCTAGTATATAATATATTTTTTTTTATATTTTATTTATGTGATATTTTTTCATACGTTATGTATCTAAATCATATACATTTTATATATTTTTTTGCCTCTGTTTATATTCTATATAATAAATAATATTACATTTATTTTTTTGTTGTTTAAGGTTTTTATTGTTTTTTTACTTTTTATTTGTGTGGTTTTATTTGTGTATCAAAAATTCTTTATTTTTTTTACTTTGTTTTCTTTCATTATTTTTAAATTTATTAAATAAATGTTTATGATTTAACTAACTAAAATTATTAATAACCCAAAATTGTTTGTTTTTTAATTAGATTATCAAATAGTATTTACTAAATTAATAATATTAGTATTTAGAGTAGCGGAATAAATTAATAATATAATTTATTTACATTTTGGTTTAAGTTTGCTAACCGTTTAAATATAATTAGCATTTTAATAAACAGAAATTAATTTTAAAATAAATGAATTAGAAATTTATTTGACATTAACTTTAAGGCGGGGTTTTTGAGATCTCAGTTAAACTAGGTTTAGTTAATCCGAAAATATATTTGTGCCGCCAGTACCAGGCTTGAGTACAAAATTTTGATGGAACAGCTTTTAGTTTTTCTTAAAATGTATTATTATGGTGAAATAACATTTCGCACGAAAAGTTGAAGAAAAATATCGTTTATAATAAAGAATTTTAAAAACGTAACCCAAAACTGTTTTTTGAATGAAAATTCGTATGATTTACTAAATTTTTTTCAACTTTTTAAATGTTACTTGAGATGTTTTGTCAAAGTGCCACAGATATATATACATACATTTAGCATCAGGGTTAGTGTAGGATACGGAGTTGAAGTAAGAGTCGGACTCCGACTCGGACTTAAAATTTTCAGCAGTTGAATTAGCTTATACGCTTCAACTATTACCCAACAACTTAATTTTAATTCCGTTTTTAAGTAGCCAATGTGATCACAAGCAGCAATCGGTTTCAACTTTTTTCGGTTCAAAACAACAAGAATTTTATTCACAGCGAATCAAAGAGGAAGAGAAAAGAAAAAGCGTACTAAAGGATAAAATGTCGGTTAAACTGAAAATTAGACGAAAAAAAGCAAATCTATTTAACAAGTTATATACATTTTTATAATACAAGTCATTATTATGCAATTAAACTTTACCTGTACGTATGAGTAATATTCTTATTTTAAAATATTACTAAAGGATAGATTACACTATTCTACTTTGTATTAATACATGTCAAAAACTCAAGAAATATGTAAAAGTGTGATAGTGTGAAGACAATTTGTTATGAAAATTACAACTATAAAGAAACAAAATTTAACATCCCATACGAATTCATCGTTTTTTGAAATTATTCTAAACAATTATATTCAACATTTTTTATTTTTCGAATTTATTCTATGAGTTAAATTTCAGTTATGTATTTTATAAAGCTTTTTGTAATAGTTCTATTCCTTAAATTTTTAGGAATGACTTTATACACTACCAGACTATTATCTTGGTAATAGTTATCAAAAAATTTCTACCGCACCCACCGAAAACGATAGTTTTAAGGCGTAAACTTAATATCTTCTTTAAAAACAAAGAGGGCGTGGCGGTAGGCGGAAAAAGATTTTGCATTTTGAAGACAAATTATCAAACTGTCAAGCGTATCAAATTTCATCTCAAAATCTCAAGTAGTTTTCGAGTTATAGGCTGCTAAAGAAAACAGTTTGCAAAAATCCACCTACTTCAAGATTCTGTTGACCTGGTAGTTCACAAAAAAAAAAAATAAACAACTTTTTAGACACAATTTGTCAGCAGAGGTGGTCTTAAAAGGTTTTGCTTTCGATTGGAATTTCTTAGCTTGGCCTTATCCGAAAGAAATGAAATTTGGCATACAACAAGCTCAGGAGATGAGCTCTCTGATAGTTATCAAAAAAGTTCTACCGCACCCACCGAAAACGAAAGATTTAAGGCGTAAACCTCATTTTCCTTTAAAAACAAAGAGGGCGTGGCGGTAGGCGGAAAAAGATTTTGCATTTTGAAGACAAATTATCAAACTGTCAAGCGTATCAAATTTCATCTCAAAATCTCAAGTAGTTTTCGAGTTATAGGCTGCTAAAGAAAACAGTTTGCAAAAATCCACCTACTTCAAGATTCTGTTGACCTGGTAGTTCACAAAAAAAATAAAGAACTTTTTAGACACAATTTGTCAGCAGAGGTGGTCTTAAAAGGTTTTGCTTTCGATTGGAATTTCTTAGCTTGGCCTTATCCGAAAGAAATGAAATTTGGCATACAACAAGCTTAGGAGATGAGCTCTCTGATAGTTATCAAAAAATTTCTACCGCACCCACCGAAAACGAAAGTTTTAAGGCGTAAGCCTCATTTCCTCTTTAAAAACAAAGAGGGCGTGGCGGTAGGCGGAAAAAGATTTTGCATTTTGAAGACAAATTATCAAACTGTCAAGCGTATCAAATTTCATCTTAAAATCTCAAGTAGTTTTCGAGTTATAGGCTGCTAAAGAAAACAGTTTGCAAAAATCCACCTACTACAAGATTCTGTTGACCTGGTAGTTCACAAAAAAAAAATAAAGAACTTTTTAGACACAATTTGTCAGCAGAGGTGGTCTTAAAAGGTTTTGCTTTCGATTGGAATTTCTTAGCTTGGCCTTATCCGAAAGAAATGAAATTTGGCATACAACAAGCTCAGGAGATGAGCTCTCTGATAGTTATCAAAAAAGTTCTACCGCACCCACCGAAAACGAAAGTTTTAAGGCGTAAACCTCATTTCCTCTTTAAAAACAAAGAGGGCGTGGCGGTAGGCGGAAAAAGATTTTGCATTTTGAAGACAAATTATCAAACTGTCAAGCGTATCAAATTTCATCTCAAAATCTCAAGTAGTTTTCGAGTTATAGGCTGCTAAAGAAAACAGTTTGCAAAAATCCACCTACTACAAGATTCTGTTGACCTGGTAGTTCACAAAAAAAATAAAGAACTTTTTAGACACAATTTGTCAGCAGAGGTGGTCTTAAAAGGTTTTGCTTTCGATTGGAATTTCTTAGCTTGGCCTTATCCGAAAGAAATGAAATTTGGCATACAACAAGCTCAGGAGATGAGCTCTCTGATAGTTATCAAAAAAGTTCTACCGCACCCACCGAAAACGAAAGTTTTAAGGCGTAAACATTATTCCTCTTTAAAAACAAAGAGGGCGTGGCGGTAGGCGGAAAAAGATTTTGCATTTTGAAGACAAATTATCAAACTGTCAAGCGTATCAAATTTCATCTCAAAATCTCAAGTAGTTTTCGAGTTATAGGCTGCTAAAGAAAACAGTTTGCAAAAATCCACCTACTACAAGATTCTGTTGACCTGGTAGTTCACAAAAAAAATAAAGAACTTTTTAGACACAATTTGTCAGCAGAGGTGGTCTTAAAAGGTTTTGCTTTCGATTGGAATTTCTTAGCTTGGCCTTATCCGAAAGAAATGAAATTTGGCATACAACAAGCTCAGGAGATGAGCTCTCTGATAGTTATCAAAAGAGTTCTACCGCACCCACCGAAAACGAAAGTTTTAAGGCGTAAACATTATTCCTCTTTAAAAACAAAGAGGGCGTGGCGGTAGGCGGAAAAAGATTTTGCATTTTGAAGACAAATTATCAAACTGTCAAGCGTATCAAATTTCATCTCAAAATCTCAAGTAGTTTTCGAGTTATAGGCTGCTAAAGAAAACAGTTTGCAAAAATCCACCTACTACAAGATTCTGTTGACCTGGTAGTTCACAAAAAAAATAAAGAACTTTTTAGACACAATTTGTCAGCAGAGGTGGTCTTAAAAGGTTTTGCTTTCGATTGGAATTTCTTAGCTTGGCCTTATCCGAAAGAAATGAAATTTGGCATACAACAAGCTCAGGAGATGAGCTCTCTGATAGTTATCAAAAAAGTTCTACCGCACCCACCGAAAACGAAAGTTTTAAGGCGTAAACACCACGTAAACGCCACGCCCTCTTTAAAAACAAAGAGGGCGTGGCGGTAGGCGGAAAAAGATTTTGCATTTTGAAGACAAATTATCAAACTGTCAAGCGTATCAAATTTCATCTCAAAATCTCAAGTAGTTTTCGAGTTATAGGCTGCTAAAGAAAACAGTTTGCAAAAATCCACCTACTACAAGATTCTGTTGACCTGGTAGTTCACAAAAAAAATAAAGAACTTTTTAGACACAATTTGTCAGCAGAGGTGGTCTTAAAAGGTTTTGCTTTCGATTGGAATTTCTTAGCTTGGCCTTATCCGAAAGAAATGAAATTTGGATTACAACAAGCTCAGGAGATGAGCTCTCTGATAGTTATCAAAAAAGTTCTACCGCACCCACCGAAAACGAAAGTTTTAAGGCGTAAACATTATTCCTCTTTAAAAACAAAGAGGGCGTGGCGGTAGGCGGAAAAAGATTTTGCATTTTGAAGACAAATTATCAAACTGTCAAGCGTATCAAATTTTATCTCAAAATCTCAAGTAGTTTTCGAGTTATAGGCTGCTAAAGAAAACAGTTTGCAAAAATCCACCTACTACAAGATTCTGTTGACCTGTAGCTCGTTTCTGTATTTCTCGCATCGCAAATTTTCTCATATTAAGTGTGAAACAAAAAATTTATCTGGCAGCCCTGCATAAAACAAACACAATGAAAGGCTAAAAAAATTTTAATAACAAAATATAACAATTGTGTTTTATATACTTATTTTCATCATTTAAATTCTTTCTTTTAAAATAAAATAAAATAATACACATTCTTGTGTACAAACATACATAATTTGGGCTCCATTTTTTTAAATTTTTTTTTCTCGCATCAATTTCAAATATGACTTATTTTGACAGTTCTTGTGAGAAACTTTTTGCAAAATATTGTTACAGAAACACTTGTTCTCACATCCTTCCAATAATTGCTGGAAAATTATTTAAATGACAGATAATACTCTCAAAGTAAAAGTACAGAAACACTTATGTGAGAAAAAGCTTTTTTTGTTTCATATTGCACTGTTTTTGTCGTAATTCACTTGTTTCATGCGGGAAATTTTACGATGCGAGAAATACAGAAACGGGCTACTGGTAGTTCACAAAAAAAATAAAGAACTTTTTAGACACAATTTGTCAGCAGAGGTGGTCTTAAAAGGTTTTGCTTTCGATTGGAATTTCTTAGCTTGGCCTTATCCGAAAGAAATGAAATTTGGCATACAACAAGCTCAGGAGATGAGCTCTCTGATAGTTATCAAAAAAGTTCTACCGCACCCACCGAAAACGAAAGTTTTAAGGCGTAAACATTATTCCTCTTTAAAAACAAAGAGGGCGTGGCGGTAGGCGGAAAAAGATTTTGCATTTTGAAGACAAATTATCAAACTGTCAAGCGTATCAAATTTCATCTCAAAATCTCAAGTAGTTTTCGAGTTATAGGCTGCTAAAGAAAACAGTTTGCAAAAATCCACCTACTACAAGATTCTGTTGACCTGGTAGTTCACAAAAAAAATAAAGAACTTTTTAGACACAATTTGTCAGCAGAGTTGGTCTTAAAAGGTTTTGCTTTCGATTGGAATTTCTTAGCTTGGCCTTATCCGAAAGAAATGAAATTTGGCATACAACAAGCTCAGGAGATGAGCTCTCTGATAGTTATCAAAAAAGTTCTACCGCACCCACCGAAAACGAAAGTTTTAAGGCGTAAACACCACGTAAACGCCACGCCCTCTTTAAAAACAAAGAGGGCGTGGCGGTAGGCGGAAAAAGATTTTGCATTTTGAAGACAAATTATCAAACTGTCAAGCGTATCAAATTTCATCTCAAAATCTCAAGTAGTTTTCGAGTTATAGGCTGCTAAAGAAAACAGTTTGCAAAAATCCACCTACTACAAGATTCTGTTGACCTGGTAGTTCACAAAAAAAATAAAGAACTTTTTAGACACAATTTGTCAGCAGAGGTGGTCTTAAAAGGTTTTGCTTTCGATTGGAATTTCTTAGCTTGGCCTTATCCGAAAGAAATGAAATTTGGATTACAACAAGCTCAGGAGATGAGCTCTCTGATAGTTATCAAAAAAGTTCTACCGCACCCACCGAAAACGAAAGTTTTAAGGCGTAAACATTATTCCTCTTTAAAAACAAAGAGGGCGTGGCGGTAGGCGGAAAAAGATTTTGCATTTTGAAGACAAATTATCAAACTGTCAAGCGTATCAAATTTTATCTCAAAATCTCAAGTAGTTTTCGAGTTATAGGCTGCTAAAGAAAACAGTTTGCAAAAATCCACCTACTACAAGATTCTGTTGACCTGTAGCTCGTTTCTGTATTTCTCGCATCGCAAATTTTCTCATATTAAGTGTGAAACAAAAAATTTATCTGGCAGCCCTGCATAAAACAAACACAATGAAAGGCTAAAAAAATTTTAATAACAAAATATAACAATTGTGTTTTATATACTTATTTTCATCATTTAAATTCTTTCTTTTAAAATAAAATAAAATAATACACATTCTTGTGTACAAACATACATAATTTGGGCTCCATTTTTTTAAATTTTTTTTTCTCGCATCAATTTCAAATATGACTTATTTTGACAGTTCTTGTGAGAAACTTTTTGCAAAATATTGTTACAGAAACACTTGTTCTCACATCCTTCCAATAATTGCTGGAAAATTATTTAAATGACAGATAATACTCTCAAAGTAAAAGTACAGAAACACTTATGTGAGAAAAAGCTTTTTTTGTTTCATATTGCACTGTTTTTGTCGTAATTCACTTGTTTCATGCGGGAAATTTTACGATGCGAGAAATACAGAAACGGGCTACTGGTAGTTCACAAAAAAAATAAAGAACTTTTTAGACACAATTTGTCAGCAGAGGTGGTCTTAAAAGGTTTTGCTTTCGATTGGAATTTCTTAGCTTGGCCTTATCCGAAAGAAATGAAATTTGGCATACAACAAGCTCAGGAGATGAGCTCTCTGATAGTTATCAAAAAAGTTCTACCGCACCCACCGAAAACGAAAGTTTTAAGGCGTAAACATTATTCCTCTTTAAAAACAAAGAGGGCGTGGCGGTAGGCGGAAAAAGATTTTGCATTTTGAAGACAAATTATCAAACTGTCAAGCGTATCAAATTTCATCTCAAAATCTCAAGTAGTTTTCGAGTTATAGGCTGCTAAAGAAAACAGTTTGCAAAAATCCACCTACTACAAGATTCTGTTGACCTGGTAGTTCACAAAAAAAATAAAGAACTTTTTAGACACAATTTGTCAGCAGAGGTGGTCTTAAAAGGTTTTGCTTTCGATTGGAATTTCTTAGCTTGGCCTTATCCGAAAGAAATGAAATTTGGCATACAACAAGCTCAGGAGATGAGCTCTCTGATAGTTATCAAAAAAGTTCTACCGCACCCACCGAAAACGAAAGTTTTAAGGCGTAAACATTATTCCTCTTTAAAAACAAAGAGGGCGTGGCGGTAGGCGGAAAAAGATTTTGCATTTTGAAGACAAATTATCAAACTGTCAAGCGTATCAAATTTCATCTCAAAATCTCAAGTAGTTTTCGAGTTATAGGCTGCTAAAGAAAACAGTTTGCAAAAATCCACCTACTACAAGATTCTGTTGACCTGGTAGTTTACAAAAAAAATAAAGAACTTTTTAGACACAATTTGTCAGCAGAGGTGGTCTTAAAAGGTTTTGCTTTCGATTGGAATTTCTTAGCTTGGCCTTATCCGAAAGAAATGAAATTTGGATTACAATAAGCTCAGGAGATGAGCTCTCTGATAGTTATCAAAAAAGTTCTACCGCACCCACCGAAAACGAAAGTTTTAAGGCGTAAACATTATTCCTCTTTAAAAACAAAGAGGGCGTGGCGGTAGGCGGAAAAAGATTTTGCATTTTGAAGACAAATTATCAAACTGTCAAGCGTATCAAATTTCATCTCAAAATCTCAAGTAGTTTTCGAGTTATAGGCTGCTAAAGAAAACAGTTTGCAAAAATCCACCTACTACAAGATTCTGTTGACCTGGTAGTTCACAAAAAAAATAAAGAACTTTTTAGACACAATTTGTCAGCAGAGGTGGTCTTAAAAGGTTTTGCTTTCGATTGGAATTTCTTAGCTTGGCCTTATCCGAAAGAAATGAAATTTGGCATACAACAAGCTCAGGAGATGAGCTCTCTGATAGTTATCAAAAAAGTTCTACCGCACCCACCGAAAACGAAAGTTTTAAGGCGTAAACATTATTCCTCTTTAAAAACAAAGAGGGCGTGGCGGTAGGCGGAAAAAGATTTTGCATTTTGAAGACAAATTATCAAACTGTCAAGCGTATCAAATTTCATCTCAAAATCTCAAGTAGTTTTCGAGTTATAGGCTGCTAAAGAAAACAGTTTGCAAAAATCCACCTACTACAAGATTCTGTTGACCTGGTAGTTTACAAAAAAAATAAAGAACTTTTTAGACACAATTTGTCAGCAGAGGTGGTCTTAAAAGGTTTTGCTTTCGATTGGAATTTCTTAGCTTGGCCTTATCCGAAAGAAATGAAATTTGGATTACAACAAGCTCAGGAGATGAGCTCTCTGATAGTTATCAAAAAAGTTCTACCGCACCCACCGAAAACGAAAGTTTTAAGGCGTAAACATTATTCCTCTTTAAAAACAAAGAGGGCGTGGCGGTAGGCGGAAAAAGATTTTGCATTTTGAAGACAAATTATCAAACTGTCAAGCGTATCAAATTTTATCTCAAAATCTCAAGTAGTTTTCGAGTTATAGGCTGCTAAAGAAAACAGTTTGCAAAAATCCACCTACTACAAGATTCTGTTGACCTGTAGCTCGTTTCTGTATTTCTCGCATCGCAAATTTTCTCATATTAAGTGTGAAACAAAAAATTTATCTGGCAGCCCTGCATAAAACAAACACAATGAAAGGCTAAAAAAATTTTAATAACAAAATATAACAATTGTGTTTTATATACTTATTTTCATCATTTAAATTCTTTCTTTTAAAATAAAATAAAATAATACACATTCTTGTGTACAAACATACATAATTTGGGCTCCATTTTTTTAAATTTTTTTTTCTCGCATCAATTTCAAATATGACTTATTTTGACAGTTCTTGTGAGAAACTTTTTGCAAAATATTGTTACAGAAACACTTGTTCTCACATCCTTCCAATAATTGCTGGAAAATTATTTAAATGACAGATAATACTCTCAAAGTAAAAGTACAGAAACACTTATGTGAGAAAAAGCTTTTTTTGTTTCATATTGCACTGTTTTTGTCGTAATTCACTTGTTTCATGCGGGAAATTTTACGATGCGAGAAATACAGAAACGGGCTACTGGTAGTTCACAAAAAAAATAAAGAACTTTTTAGACACAATTTGTCAGCAGAGGTGGTCTTAAAAGGTTTTGCTTTCGATTGGAATTTCTTAGCTTGGCCTTATCCGAAAGAAATGAAATTTGGCATACAACAAGCTCAGGAGATGAGCTCTCTGATAGTTATCAAAAAAGTTCTACCGCACCCACCGAAAACGAAAGTTTTAAGGCGTAAACATTATTCCTCTTTAAAAACAAAGAGGGCGTGGCGGTAGGCGGAAAAAGATTTTGCATTTTGAAGACAAATTATCAAACTGTCAAGCGTATCAAATTTCATCTCAAAATCTCAAGTAGTTTTCGAGTTATAGGCTGCTAAAGAAAACAGTTTGCAAAAATCCACCTACTACAAGATTCTGTTGACCTGGTAGTTCACAAAAAAAATAAAGAACTTTTTAGACACAATTTGTCAGCAGAGGTGGTCTTAAAAGGTTTTGCTTTCGATTGGAATTTCTTAGCTTGGCCTTATCCAAAAGAAATGAAATTTGGCATACAACAAGCTCAGGAGATGAGCTCTCTGATAGTTATCAAAAAAGTTCTACCGCACCCACCGAAAACGAAAGTTTTAAGGCGTAAACATTATTCCTCTTTAAAAACAAAGAGGGCGTGGCGGTAGGCGGAAAAAGATTTTGCATTTTGAAGACAAATTATCAAACTGTCAAGCGTATCAAATTTCATCTCAAAATCTCAAGTAGTTTTCGAGTTATAGACTGCTAAAGAAAACAGTTTGCAAAAATCCACCTACTACAAGATTCTGTTGACCTGGTAGTTCACAAAAAAAATAAAGAACTTTTTAGACACAATTTTTCAGCAGAGGTGGTCTTAAAAGCTTTTGCTTTCGATTGGAATTTCTTAGCTTGGCCTTATCCGAAAGAAATGAAATTTGGCATACAACAAGCTCAGGAGATGAGCTCTCTGATAGTTATCAAAAAATTTCTACCACACCCACCGAAAACGAAAGTTTTAAGGCGTAAACCTCATTTCCTCTTTAAAAACAAAGAGGGCGTGGCGGTAGGCGGAAAAAGATTTTGCATTTTGAAGACAAATTATCAAACTGTCAAGCGTATCAAATTTCATCTCAAAATCTCAAGTAGTTTTCGAGTTATAGGCTGCTAAAGAAAACAGTTTGCAAAAATCCACCTACTACAAGATTCTGTTGACCTGGTAGTTCACAAAAAAATAAAGAACTTTTTAGACACAATTTGTCAGCAGAGGTGGTCTTAAAAGGTTTTGCTTTCGATTGGAATTTCTTAGCTTGGCCTTATCCGAAAGAAATGAAATTTGGCATACAACAAGCTCAGGAGATGAGCTCTCTGATAGTTATCAAAAAAGTTCTACCGCACCCACCGAAAACGAAAGTTTTAAGGCGTAAACATTATTCCTCTTTAAAAACAAAGAGGGCGTGGCGGTAGGCGGTAAAAGATTTTGCATTTTGAAGACAAATTATCAAACTGTCAAGCGTATCAAATTTCATCTCAAAATCTCAAGTAGTTTTCGAGTTATAGACTGCTAAAGAAAACAGTTTGCAAAAATCCACCTACTACAAGATTCTGTTGACCTGGTAGTTCACAAAAAAAATAAAGAACTTTTTAGACACAATTTTTCAGCAGAGGTGGTCTTAAAAGGTTTTGCTTTCGATTGGAATTTCTTAGCTTGGCCTTATCCGAAAGAAATGAAATTTGGCATACAACAAGCTCAGGAGATGAGCTCTCTGATAGTTATCAAAAAATTTCTACCACACCCACCGAAAACGAAAGTTTTAAGGCGTAAGCCTCATTTCCTCTTTAAAAACAAAGAGGGCGTGGCGGTAGGCGGAAAAAGATTTTGCATTTTGAAGACAAATTATCAAACTGTCAAGCGTATCAAATTTCATCTCAAAATCTCAAGTAGTTTTCGAGTTATAGGCTGCTAAAGAAAACAGTTTGCAAAAATCCACCTACTACAAGATTCTGTTGACCTGGTAGTTCACAAAAAAAATAAAGAACTTTTTAGACACAATTTATCAGCAGAGGTGGTCTTAAAAGGTTTTGCTTTCGATTGGAATTTCTTAGCTTGGCCTTATCCGAAAGAAATGAAATTTGGCATACAACAAGCTCAGGAGATGAGCTCTCTGATAGTTATCAAAAAATTTCTACCGCACCCACCGAAAACGAAAGTTTTAAGGCGTAAACCTCATTTCCTCTTTAAAAACAAAGAGGGCGTGGCGGTAGGCGGAAAAAGATTTTGCATTTTGAAAACAAATTATCAAACTGTCAAGCGTATCAAATTTCATCTCAAAATCTCAAGTAGTTTTCGAGATAAAGGCTGCTAAAGAAAACAGTTTGCAAAAATCCACCTACTACAAGATTCTGTTGACCTGGTAGTTCACAAAAAAAATAAAGAACATTTTAGACACAATTTGTCAGCAGAGGTGGTCTTAAAAGGTTTTGCTTTCGATTGGAATTTCTTAGCTTGGCCTTATCCGAAAGAAATGAAATTTGGCATACAACAAGCTCAGGAGATGAGCTCTCTGATAGTTATCAAAAAATTTCTACCACACCCACCGAAAACGAAAGTTTTAAGGCGTAAACCTCATTTCCTCTTTAAAAACAAAGAGGGCGTGGCGGTAGGCGGTAAAAGATTTTGCATTTTGAAGACAAATTATCAAACTGTCAAGCGTATCAAATTTCATCTCAAAATCTCAAGTAGTTTTCGAGTTATAGGCTGCTAAAGAAAACAGTTTGCAAAAATCCACCTACTACAAGATTCTGTTGACCTGGTAGTTCACAAAAAAAATAAAGAACTTTTTAGACACAATTTATCAGCAGAGGTGGTCTTAAAAGGTTTTGCTTTCGATTGGAATTTCTTAGCTTGGCCTTATCCGAAAGAAATGAAATTTGGCATACAACAAGCTCAGGAGATGAGCTCTCTGATAGTTATCAAAAAAGTTCTACCGCACCCACCGAAAACGAAAGTTTTAAGGCGTAAACATTATTCCTCTTTAAAAACAAACAGGGCGTTGCGGTAGGCGGAAAAAGATTTTGCATTTTGAAGACAAATTATCAAACTGTCAAGCGTATCAAATTTCATCTCAAAATCTCAAGTAGTTTTCGAGTTATAGGCTGCTAAAGAAAACAGTTTGCAAAAATCCACCTACTACAAGATTCTGTTGACCTGGTAGTTCACAAAAAAAATAAAGAACTTTTTAGACACAATTTGTCAGCAGAGGTGGTCTTAAAAGGTTTTGCTTTCGATTGGAATTTCTTAGCTTGGCCTTATCCGAAAGAAATGAAATTTGGCATACAACAAGCTCAGGAGATGAGCTCTCTGATAGTTATCAAAAAAGTTCTACCGCACCCACCGAAAACGAAAGTTTTAAGGCGTAAACATTATTCCTCTTTAAAAACAAAGAGGGCGTGGCGGTAGGCGGAAAAAGATTTTGCATTTTGAAGACAAATTATCAAACTGTCAAGCGTATCAAATTTCATCTCAAAATCTCAAGTAGTTTTCGAGTTATAGGCTGCTAAAGAAAACAGTTTGCAAAAATCCACCTACTACAAGATTCTGTTGACCTGGTAGTTCACAAAAAAAATAAAGAACTTTTTAGACACAATTTATCAGCAGAGGTGGTCTTAAAAGGTTTTGCTTTCGATTGGAATTTCTTAGCTTGGCCTTATCCGAAAGAAATGAAATTTGGCATACAACAAGCTCAGGAGATGAGCTCTCTGATAGTTATCAAAAAATTTCTACCGCACCCACCGAAAACGAAAGTTTTAAGGCGTAAACCTCATTTCCTCTTTAAAAACAAAGAGGGCGTGGCGGTAGGCGGAAAAGGATTTTGCATTTTGAAAACAAATTATCAAACTGTCAAGCGTATCAAATTTCATCTCAAAATCTCAAGTAGTTTTCGAGATAAAGGCTGCTAAAGAAAACAGTTTGCAAAAATCCACCTACTACAAGATTCTGTTGACCTGGTAGTTCACAAAAAAAATAAAGAACTTTTTAGACACAATTTGTCAGCAGAGGTGGTCTTAAAAGGTTTTGCTTTCGATTGGAATTTCTTAGCTTGGCCTTATCCGAAAGAAATGAAATTTGGCATACAACAAGCTCAGGAGATGAGCTCTCTGATAGTTATCAAAAAAGTTCTACCGCACCTACCGAAAACGAAAGTTTTAAGGCGTAAACCTCATTTCCTCTTTAAAAACAAAGAGGGCGTGGCGGTAGGCGGAAAAGGATTTTGCATTTTGAAAACAAATTATCAAACTGTCAAGCGTATCAAATTTCATCTCAAAATCTCAAGTAGTTTTCGAGATAAAGGCTGCTAAAGAAAACAGTTTGCAAAAATCCACCTACTACAAGATTCTGTTGACCTGGTAGTTCACAAAAAAAATAAAGAACTTTTTAGACACAATTTGTCAGCAGAGGTGGTCTTAAAAGGTTTTGCTTTCGATTGGAATTTCTTAGCTTGGCCTTATCCGAAAGAAATGAAATTTGGCATACAACAAGCTCAGGAGATGAGCTCTCTGATAGTTATCAAAAAAGTTCTACCGCACCCACCGAAAACGAAAGTTTTAAGGCGTAAACATTATTCCTCTTTAAAAACAAAGAGGGCGTGGCGGTAGGCGGAAAAAGATTTTGCATTTTGAAGACAAATTATCAAACTGTCAAGCGTATCAAATTTCATCTCAAAATCTCAAGTAGTTTTCGAGATAAAGGATGCTAAAGAAAACAGTTTGCAAAAATCCACCTACTACAAGATTCTGTTGACCTGGTAGTTCACAAAAAAAATAAAGAACTTTTTAGACACAATTTGTCAGCAGAGGTGGTCTTAAAAGGTTTTGCTTTCGATTGGAATTTCTTAGCTTGGCCTTATCCGAAAGAAATGAAATTTGGCATACAACAAGCTCAGGAGATGAGCTCTCTGATAGTTATCAAAAAAGTTCTACCGCACCCACCGAAAACGAAAGTTTTAAGGCGTAAACATTATTCCTCTTTAAAAACAAACAGGGCGTGGCGGTAGGCGGAAAAAGATTTTGCATTTTGAAGACAAATTATCAAACTGTCAAGCGTATCAAATTTCATCTCAAAATCTCAAGTAGTTTTCGAGATAAAGGCTGCTAAAGAAAACAGTTTGCAAAAATCCACCTACTACAAGATTCTGTTGACCTGGTAGTTCACAAAAAAAATAAAGAACTTTTTAGACACAATTTGTCAGCAGAGGTGGTCTTAAAAGGTTTTGCTTTCGATTGGAATTTCTTAGCTTGGCCTTATCCGAAAGAAATGAAATTTGGCATACAACAAGCTCAGGAGATGAGCTCTCTGATAGTTATCAAAAAATTTCTACCACACCCACCGAAAACGAAAGTTTTAAGGCGTAAACCTCATTTCCTCTTTAAAAACAAAGAGGGCGTGGCGGTAGGCGGAAAAAGATTTTGCATTTTGAAGACAAATTATCAAACTGTCAAGCGTATCAAATTTCATCTCAAAATCTCAAGTAGTTTTCGAGTTATAGGCTGCTAAAGAAAACAGTTTGCAAAAATCCACCTACTACAAGATTCTGTTGACCTGGTAGTTCACAAAAAAAATAAAGAACTTTTTAGACACAATTTATCAGCAGAGGTGGTCTTAAAAGGTTTTGCTTTCGATTGGAATTTCTTAGCTTGGCCTTAGCCGAAAGAAATGAAATTTGGCATACAACAAGCTCAGGAGATGAGCTCTCTGATAGTTATCAAAAAAGTTCTACCGCACCCACCGAAAACGAAAGTTTTAAGGCGTAAACATTATTCCTCTTTAAAAACAAAGAGGGCGTGGCGGTAGGCGGAAAAAGATTTTGCATTTTGAAGACAAATTATCAAACTGTCAAGCGTATCAAATTTCATCTCAAAATCTCAAGTAGTTTTCGAGTTATTGGCTGCTAAAGAAAACAGTTTGCAAAAATCCACCTACTACAAGATTCTGTTGACCTGGTAGTTCACAAAAAAAATAAAGAACTTTTTAGACACAATTTATCAGCAGAGGTGGTCTTAAAAGGTTTTGCTTTCGATTGGAATTTCTTAGCTTGGCCTTATCCGAAAGAAATGAAATTTGGCATACAACAAGCTCAGGAGATGAGCTCTCTGATAGTTATCAAAAAATTTCTACCACACCCACCGAAAACGAAAGTTTTAAGGCGTAAACCTCATTTCCTCTTTAAAAACAAAGAGGGCGTGGCGGTAGGCGGAAAAAGATTTTGCATTTTGAAGACAAATTATCAAACTGTCAAGCGTATCAAATTTCATCTCAAAATCTCAAGTAGTTTTCGAGTTATAGGCTGCTAAAGAAAACAGTTTGCAAAAATCCACCTACTACAAGATTCTGTTGACCTGGTAGTTCACAAAAAAAATAAAGAACTTTTTAGACACAATTTATCAGCAGAGGTGGTCTTAAAAGGTTTTGCTTTCGATTGGAATTTCTTAGCTTGGCCTTAGCCGAAAGAAATGAAATTTGGCATACAACAAGCTCAGGAGATGAGCTCTCTGATAGTTATCAAAAAAGTTCTACCGCACCCACCGAAAACGAAAGTTTTAAGGCGTAAACATTATTCCTCTTTAAAAACAAAGAGGGCGTGGCGGTAGGCGGAAAAAGATTTTGCATTTTGAAGACAAATTATCAAACTGTCAAGCGTATCAAATTTCATCTCAAAATCTCAAGTAGTTTTCGAGTTATTGGCTGCTAAAGAAAACAGTTTGCAAAAATCCACCTACTAAAGGGTGTTTTTTTAAGCTAGATAGAACTTTAAATTGTAAAAAGTAACACAAAAAATTAAATTTTGATGAAATATTTTTTTTTATCGTTTCAGTATACTCTGACAAATCATCATGAATAGACTCACGCTTGAACAACGCTACGAAATTATCCAAATTTACTTTGAAAATCAGTCGTCGATTCGCGCAACTTATAGACGACTTCGTCATTTTTATGATGAGGCGCATTTTTGGCTTAACGGGTTTGTTAATAAGCAAAATTGCCGCATATGGAGCGAGACCAATCCACACCATTACATCCAGAAAAATGCACCGTTTGGTGCGGTTTTCACGCTGGTGGCATCATCGGACCTTATTTCTTCAAAAATGAGGCCGGAGCTCGCGTTACGGTCAATGGAGATCGTTACCGCACCATGATCAATGATTTTTTGTTTGAAAATATGGATGACATTGATCCGGAGGAGATGTGGTTTCAACAGGATGGCGCTACGTGCCATACGGCGAACGCAACCATCGACTTATTGAAATCAAAATTTGGCGATAAGTTGATTTCGAGAAATGGACCTGTCAATTGGCCTCCAAGGTCGTGCGATTTGACACCTCTCGATTATTTCCTGTGGGGCTACGTGAAGTCACTGGTTTATGCTGATAAACCAGCAACAATTGACGCCTTGGAGGCCAGCATTGTTCGTGTTATTCGTGACATACGGCCAGCAGTGCTCGAAAAAGTGGCCCAAAATTGGACGTCCAGAATGCGCTTCGTCAAGAACAGCCGCGGTACCCATATGCCCGAAATCATTTTCAAATGTTAATGTCACGTATTGATCTTTCGAATGAATAAAAAAAAATTTTTGATTACAATTTAATTTTTTGTGTTATTTTTTACAATTTCAAGTTCTATCGGGCTTAAAAAAACACCCTTTACAAGATTCTGTTGACCTGGTAGTTCACAAAAAAAATAAAGAACTTTTTAGACACAATTTGTCAGCAGAGGTGGTCTTAAAAGGTTTTGCTTTTGATTGGAATTTCTTAGCTTGGCCTTATCCGAAAGAAATGAAATTTGGCATACAACAAGCTCAGGAGATGAGCTCTCTGATAGTTATCAAAAAATTTCTACCGCACCCACCGAAAACGAAAGTTTTAAGGCGTAAACCTCATTTCCTCTTTAAAAACAAAAAGGGCGTGGCGGTAGGCGGAAAAAGATTTTGCATTTTGAAGACAAATTATCAAACTGTCAAGCGTATCAAATTTCATCTCAAAATCTCAAGTAGTTTTCGAGTTATAGGCTGCTAAAGAAAACAGTTTGCAAAAATCCACCTACTACAAGATTCTGTTGACCTGGTAGTTCACAAAAAAAATAAAGAACTTTTTAGACACAATTTGTCAGCAGAGGTGGTCTTAAAAGGTTTTGCTTTCGATTGGAATTTCTTAGCTTGGCCTTATCCGAAAGAAATGAAATTTGGCATACAACAAGCTCAGGAGATGAGCTCTCTGATAGTTATCAAAAAAGTTCTACCGCACCCACCGAAAACGAAAGTTTTAAGGCGTAAACATTATTCCTCTTTAAAAACAAAGAGGGCGTGGCGGTAGGCGGAAAAAGATTTTGCATTTTGAAGACAAATTATCAAACTGTCAAGCGTATCAAATTTCATCTCAAAATCTCAAGTAGTTTTCGAGTTATAGGCTGCTAAAGAAAACAGTTTGCAAAAATCCACCTACTACAAGATTCTGTTGACCTGGTAGTTCACAAAAAAAATAAAGAACTTTTTAGACACAATTTGTCAGCAGAGGTGGTCTTAAAAGGTTTTGCTTTCGATTGGAATTTCTTAGCTTGGCCTTATCCGAAAGAAATGAAATTTGGCATACAACAAGCTCAGGAGATGAGCTCTCTGATAGTAATCAAAAAAGTTCTACCGCACCCACCGAAAACGAAAGTTTTAAGGCGTAAACATTATTCCTCTTTAAAAACAAAGAGGGCGTGGTGGTAGGCGGAAAAAGATTTTGCATTTTGAAGACAAATTATCAAACTGTCAAGCGTATCAAATTTCATCTCAAAATCTGAAGTAGTTTTCGAGTTATAGGCTGCTAAAGAAAACAGTTTGCAAAAATCCACCTACTACAAGATTCTGTTGACCTGGTAGTTCACAAAAAAAATAAAGAACTTTTTAGATACAATTTGTCAGCAGAGGTGGTCTTAAAAGGTTTTGCTTTCGATTGTAATTTCTTAGCTTGGCCTTATCCGAAAGAAATGAAATTTGGCATACAACAAGCTCAGGAGATGAGCTCTCTGATAGTTATCAAAAAAGTTCTACCGCACCCACCGAAAACGAAAGTTTTAAGGCGTAAACATTATTCCTCTTTAAAAACAAGGAGGGCGTGGTGGTAGGCGGAAAAAGATTTTGCATTTTGAAGACAAATTATCAAACTGTCAAGCGTATCAAATTTCATCTCAAAATCTCAAGTAGTTTTCGAGTTATAGGCTGCTAAAGAAAACAGTTTGCAAAAATCCACCTACTACAAGATTCTGTTGACCTGGTAGTTCACAAAAAAAATAAAGAACTTTTTAGATACAATTTGTCAGCAGAGGTGGTCTTAAAAGGTTTTGCTTTCGATTGGAATTTCTTAGCTTGGCCTTATCCGAAAGAAATGAAATTTGGCATACAACAAGCTCAGGAGATGAGCTCTCTGATAGTTATCAAAAAAGTTCTACCGCACCCACCGAAAACGAAAGTTTTAAGGCGTAAACATTATTCCTCTTTAAAAACAAAGAGGGCGTGGTGGTAGGCGGAAAAAGATTTTGCATTTTCAAGACAAATTATCAAACTGTCAAGCGTATCAAATTTCATCTCAAAACCTGAAGTAGTTTTCGAGTTATAGGCTGCTAAAGAAAACAGTTTGCAAAAATCCACCTACTACAAGATTCTGTTGACCTGGTAGTTCACAAAAAAAATAAAGAACTTTTTAGATACAATTTGTCAGCAGAGGTGGTCTTAAAAGGTTTTGCTTTCGATTGGAATTTCTTAGCTTGGCCTTATCCGAAAGAAATGAAATTTGGCATACAACAAGCTCAGGAGATGAGCTCTCTGATAGTTATCAAAAAAGTTCTACCGCACCCACCGAAAACGAAAGTTTTAAGGCGTAAACATTATTCCTCTTTAAAAACAAAGAGGGCGTGGTGGTAGGCGGAAAAAGATTTTGCATTTTGAAGACAAATTATCAAACTGTCAAGCGTATCAAATTTCATCTCAAAATCTCAAGTAGTTTTCGAGTTATAGGCTGCTAAAGAAAACAGTTTGCAAAAATCCACCTACTACAAGATTCTGTTGACCTGGTAGTTCACAAAAAAATAAAGAACTTTTTAGATACAATTTGTCAGCAGAGGTGGTCTTAAAAGGTTTTGCTTTCGATTGGAATTTCTTAGCTTGGCCTTATCCGAAAGAAATGAAATTTGGCATACAACAAGCTCAGGAGATGAGCTCTCTGATAGTTATCAAAAAAGTTCTACCGCACCCACCGAAAACGAAAGTTTTAAGGCGTAAACATTATTCCTCTTTAAAAACAAAGAGGGCGTGGTGGTAGGCGGAAAAAGATTTTGCATTTTCAAGACAAATTATCAAACTGTCAAGCGTATCAAATTTCATCTCAAAACCTGAAGTAGTTTTCGAGTTATAGGCTGCTAAAGAAAACAGTTTGCAAAAATCCACCTACTACAAGATTCTGTTGACCTGGTAGTTCACAAAAAAAATAAAGAACTTTTTAGATACAATTTGTCAGCAGAGGTGGTCTTAAAAGGTTTTGCTTTCGATTGGAATTTCTTAGCTTGGCCTTTTCCGAAAGAAATGAAATTTGGCATACAACAAGCTCAGGAGATGAGCTCTCTGATAGTTATCAAAAAAGTTCTACCGCACCCACCGAAAACGAAAGTTTTAAGGCGTAAACGTTATTCCTCTTTAAAAACAAAGAGGGCGTGGTGGTAGGCGGGAAAAGATTTTGCATTTTGAAGACAAATTATCAAACTGTCAAGCGTATCAAATTTCATCTCAAAATCTGAAGTAGTTTTCGAGTTATAGGCTGCTAAAGAAAACAGTTTGCAAAAATCCACCTACTACAAGATTCTGTTGACCTGGTAGTTCACAAAAAAAATAAAGAACTTTTTAATACAATTTGTCAGCAGAGGTGGTCTTAAAAGGTTTTGCTTTCGATTGGAATTTCTTAGCTTGGCCTTATCCGAAAGAAATGAAATTTGGCATACAACAAGCTCAGGAGATGAGCTCTCTGATAGTTATCAAAAAAGTTCTACCGCACCCACCGAAAACGAAAGTTTTAAGGCGTAAACATTATTCCTCTTTAAAAACAAAGAGGGCGTGGTGGTAGGCGGAAAAAGATTTTGCATTTTGAAGACAAATTATCAAACTGTCAAGCGTATCAAACTTCATCTCAAAATCTGAAGTAGTTTTCGAGTTATAGGCTGCTAAAGAAAACAGTTTGCAAAAATCCACCTACTACAAGATTCTGTTGACCTGGTAGTTCACAAAAAAAATAAAGAACTTTTTAGATACAATTTGTCAGCAGAGGTGGTCTTAAAAGGTTTTGCTTTCGATTGGAATTTCTTAGCTTGGCCTTATCCGAAAGAAATGAAATTTGGCATACAACAAGCTCAGGAGATGAGCTCTCTGATAGTTATCAAAAAAGTTCTACCGCACCCACCGAAAACGAAAGTTTTAAGGCGTAAACATTATTCCTCTTTAAAAACAAAGAGGGCGTGGTGGTAGGCGGAAAAAGATTTTGCATTTTGAAGACAAATTATCAAACTGTCAAGCGTATCAAATTTCATCTCAAAATCTGAAGTAGTTTTCGAGTTATAGGCTGCTAAAGAAAACAGTTTGCAAAAATCCACCTACTACAAGATTCTGTTGACCTGGTAGTTCACAAAAAAAATAAAGAACTTTTTAGATACAATTTGTCAGCAGAGGTGGTCTTAAAAGGTTTTGCTTTCGATTGGAATTTCTTAGCTTGGCCTTATCCGAAAGAAATGAAATTTGGCATACAACAAGCTCAGGAGATGAGCTCTCTGATAGTTATCAAAAAAGTTCTACCGCACCCACCGAAAACGAAAGTTTTAAGGCGTAAACATTATTCCTCTTTAAAAACAAAGAGGGCGTGGTGGTAGGCGGAAAAAGATTTTGCATTTTGAAGACAAATTATCAAACTGTCAAGCGTATCAAATTTCATCTCAAAATCTCAAGTAGTTTTCGAGTTATAGGCTGCTAAAGAAAACAGTTTGCAAAAATCCACCTACTACAAGATTCTGTTGACCTGGTAGTTCACAAAAAAAATAAAGAACTTTTTAGATACAATTTGTCAGCAGAGGTGGTCTTAAAAGGTTTTGCTTTCGATTGGAATTTCTTAGCTTGGCCTTATCCGAAAGAAATGAAATTTGGCATACAACAAGCTCAGGAGATGAGCTCTCTGATAGTTATCAAAAAAGTTCTACCGCACCCACCGAAAACGAAAGTTTTAAGGCGTAAACATTATTCCTCTTTAAAAACAAAGAGGGCGTGGTGGTAGGCGGAAAAAGATTTTGCATTTTGAAGACAAATTATCAAACTGTCAAGCGTATCAAATTTCATCTCAAAATCTCAAGTAGTTTTCGAGTTATAGGCTGCTAAAGAAAACAGTTTGCAAAAATCCACCTACTACAAGATTCTGTTGACCTGGTAGTTCACAAAAAAAATAAAGAACTTTTTAGATACAATTTGTCAGCAGAGGTGGTCTTAAAAGGTTTTGCTTTCGATTGGAATTTCTTAGCTTGGCCTTATCCGAAAGAAATGAAATTTGGCATACAACAAGCTCAGGAGATGAGCTCTCTGATAGTTATCAAAAAAGTTCTACCGCACCCACCGAAAACGAAAGTTTTAAGGCGTAAACATTATTCCTCTTTAAAAACAAAGAGGGCGTGGTGGTAGGCGGAAAAAGATTTTGCATTTTGAAGACAAATTATCAAACTGTCAAGCGTATCAAATTTCATCTCAAAATCTCAAGTAGTTTTCGAGTTATAGGCTGCTAAAGAAAACAGTTTGCAAAAATCCACCTACTACAAGATTCTGTTGACCTGGTAGTTCACAAAAAAAATAAAGAACTTTTTAGATACAATTTGTCAGCAGAGGTGGTCTTAAAAGGTTTTGCTTTCGATTGGAATTTCTTAGCTTGGCCTTATCCGAAAGAAATGAAATTTGGCATACAACAAGCTCAGGAGATGAGCTCTCTGATAGTTATCAAAAAAGTTCTACCGCACCCACCGAAAACGAAAGTTTTAAGGCGTAAACATTATTCCTCTTTAAAAACAAAGAGGGCGTGGTGGTAGGCGGAAAAAGATTTTGCATTTTGAAGACAAATTATCAAACTGTCAAGCGTATCAAATTTCATCTCAAAATCTCAAGTAGTTTTCGAGTTATAGGCTGCTAAAGAAAACAGTTTGCAAAAATCCACCTACTACAAGATTCTGTTGACCTGGTAGTTCACAAAAAAAATAAAGAACTTTTTAGATACAATTTGTCAGCAGAGGTGGTCTTAAAAGGTTTTGCTTTCGATTGGAATTTCTTAGCTTGGCCTTATCCGAAAGAAATGAAATTTGGCATACAACAAGCTCAGGAGATGAGCTCTCTGATAGTTATCAAAAAAGTTCTACCGCACCCACCGAAAACGAAAGTTTTAAGGCGTAAACATTATTCCTCTTTAAAAACAAAGAGGGCGTGGTGGTAGGCGGAAAAAGATTTTGCATTTTGAAGACAAATTATCAAACTGTCAAGCGTATCAAATTTCATCTCAAAATCTCAAGTAGTTTTCGAGTTATAGGCTTCTAAAGAAAACAGTTTGCAAAAATCCACCTACTACAAGATTCTGTTGACCTGGTAGTTCACAAAAAAAATAAAGAACTTTTTAGATACAATTTGTCAGCAGAGGTGGTCTTAAAAGGTTTTGCTTTCGATTGGAATTTCTTAGCTTGGCCTTATCCGAAAGAAATGAAATTTGGCATACAACAAGCTCAGGAGATGAGCTCTCTGATAGTTATCAAAAAAGTTCTACCGCACCCACCGAAAACGAAAGTTTTAAGGCGTAAACACTATTCCTCTTTAAAAACAAAGAGGGCGTGGTGGTAGGCGGAAAAAGATTTTGCATTTTGAAGACAAATTATCAAACTGTCAAGCGTATCAAATTTCATCTCAAAATCTCAAGTAGTTTTCGAGTTATAGGCTGCTAAAGAAAACAGTTTGCAAAAATCCACCTACTACAAGATTCTGTTGACCTGGTAGTTCACAAAAAAAATAAAGAACTTTTTAGATACAATTTGTCAGCAGAGGTGGTCTTAAAAGGTTTTGCTTTCGATTGGAATTTCTTAGCTTGGCCTTATCCGAAAGAAATGAAATTTGGCATACACCAAGCTCAGGAGATGAGCTCTCTGATAGTTATCAAAAAATTTCTACCGCACCCACCGAAAACGAAAGTTTTAAGGCGTAAACCTCATTTCCTCTTTAAAAACAAAGAGGGCGTGGCGGTAGGCGGAAAAAGATTTTGCATTTTGAAGACAAATTATCAAACTGTCAAGCGTATCAAATTTCATCTCAAAATCTCAAGTAGTTTTCGAGTTATAGGCTGCTAAAAAAAACAGTTTGCAAAAATCCACCTACTACAAGATTCTGTTGACCTGGTAGTTCACAAAAAAAAATAAAGAACTTTTTAGACACAATTTGTCAGCAGAGGTGGTCTTAAAAGGTTTTGCTTTCGATTGGAATTTCTTAGCTTGGCCTTATCCGAAAGAAATGAAATTTGGCATACAACAAGCTCAGGAGATGAGCTCTCTGATAGTTATCAAAAAAGTTCTACCGCACCCACCGAAAACGAAAGTTTTAAGGCGTAAACCTCATTTCCTCTTTAAAAACAAAGAGGGCGTGGCGGTAGGCGGAAAAAGATTTTGCATTTTGAAGACAAATTATCAAACTGTCAAGCGTATCAAATTTCATCTCAAAATCTCAAGTAGTTTTCGAGTTATAGGCTGCTAAAAAAAACAGTTTGCAAAAATCCACCTACTACAAGATTCTGTTGACCTGGTAGTTCACAAAAAAAAATAAAGAACTTTTTAGACACAATTTGTCAGCAGAGGTGGTCTTAAAAGGTTTTGCTTTCGATTGGAATTTCTTAGCTTGGCCTTATCCGAAAGAAATGAAATTTGGCATACAACAAGCTCAGGAGATGAGCTCTCTGATAGTTATCAAAAAAGTTCTACCGCACCCACCGAAAACGAAAGTTTTAAGGCGTAAACCTCATTTCCTCTTTAAAAACAAAGAGGGCGTGGCGGTAGGCGGAAAAAGATTTTGCATTTTGAAGACAAATTATCAAACTGTCAAGCGTATCAAATTTCATCTCAAAATCTCAAGTAGTTTTCGAGTTATAGGCTGCTAAAAAAAACAGTTTGCAAAAATCCACCTACTACAAGATTCTGTTGACCTGGTAGTTCACAAAAAAAAATAAAGAACTTTTTAGACACAATTTGTCAGCAGAGGTGGTCTTAAAAGGTTTTGCTTTCGATTGGAATTTCTTAGCTTGGCCTTATCCGAAAGAAATGAAATTTGGCATACAACAAGCTCAGGAGATGAGCTCTCTGATAGTTATCAAAAAAGTTCTACCGCACCCACCGAAAACGAAAGTTTTAAGGCGTAAACCTCATTTCCTCTTTAAAAACAAAGAGGGCGTGGCGGTAGGCGGAAAAAGATTTTGCATTTTGAAGACAAATTATCAAACTGTCAAGCGTATCAAATTTCATCTCAAAATCTCAAGTAGTTTTCGAGTTATAGGCTGCTAAAAAAAACAGTTTGCAAAAATCCACCTACTACAAGATTCTGTTGACCTGGTAGTTCACAAAAAAAAATAAAGAACTTTTTAGACACAATTTGTCAGCAGAGGTGGTCTTAAAAGGTTTTGCTTTCGATTGGAATTTCTTAGCTTGGCCTTATCCGAAAGAAATGAAATTTGGCATACAACAAGCTCAGGAGATGAGCTCTCTGATAGTTATCAAAAAAGTTCTACCGCACCCACCGAAAACGAAAGTTTTAAGGCGTAAACATTATTCCTCTTTAAAAACAAAGAGGGCGTGGTGGTAGGCGGAAAAAGATTTTGCATTTTGAAGACAAATTATCAAACTGTCAAGCGTATCAAATTTCATCTCAAAATCTCAAGTAGTTTTCGAGTTATAGGCTGCTAAAGAAAACAGTTTGCAAAAATCCACCTACTACAAGATTCTGTTGACCTGGTAGTTCACAAAAAAAAATAAAGAACTTTTTAGATACAATTTGTCAGCAGAGGTGGTCTTAAAAGGTTTTGCTTTCGATTGGAATTTCTTAGCTTGGCCTTATCCGAAAGAAATGAAATTTGGCATACAACAAGCTCAGGAGATGAGCTCTCTGATAGTTATCAAAAAAGTTCTACCGCACCCACCGAAAACGAAAGTTTTAAGGCGTAAACATTATTCCTCTTTAAAAACAAAGAGGGCGTGGTGGTAGGCGGAAAAAGATTTTGCATTTTGAAGACAAATTATCAAACTGTCAAGCGTATCAAATTTCATCTCAAAATCTGAAGTAGTTTTCGAGTTATAGGCTGCTAAAGAAAACAGTTTGCAAAAATCCACCTACTACAAGATTCTGTTGACCTGGTAGTTCACAAAAAAAATAAAGAACTTTTTAGACACAATTTGTCAGCAGAGGTGGTCTTAAAAGGTTTTGCTTTCGATTGTAATTTCTTAGCTTGGCCTTATCCGAAAGAAATGAAATTTGGCATACAACAAGCTCAGGAGATGAGCTCTCTGATAGTTATCAAAAAATTTCTACCGCACCCACCGAAAACGAAAGTTTTAAGGCGTAAACCTCATTTCCTCTTTAAAAACAAAGAGGGCGTGGCGGTAGGCGGAAAAAGATTTTGCATTTTGAAGACAAATTATCAAACTGTCAAGCGTATCAAATTTCATCTCAAAATCTCAAGTAGTTTTCGAGTTATAGGCTGCTAAAGAAAACAGTTTGCAAAAATCCACCTACTACAAGATTCTGTTGACCTGGTAGTTCACAAAAAAAATAAAGAACTTTTTAGACACAATTTGTCAGTAGAGGTGGTCTTAAAAGGTTTTGCTTTCGATTGGAATTTCTTAGCTTGGCCTTATCCGAAAGAAATGAAATTTGGCATACAACAAGCTCAGGAGATGAGCTCTCTGATAGTTATCAAAAAATTTCTACCGCACCCACCGAAAACGAAAGTTTTAAGGCGTAAACATCATTTCCTCTTTAAAAACAAAGAGGGCGTGGCGGTAGGCGGAAAAAGATTTTGCATTTTGAAGACAAATTATCAAACTGTCAAGCGTATCAAATTTCATCTCAAAATCTCAAGTAGTTTTCGAGTTATAGGCTGCTAAAGAAAACAGTTTGCAAAAATCCACCTACTACAAGATTCTGTTGACCTGGTAGTTCACAAAAAAAATAAAGAACTTTTTAGACACAATTTGTCAGCAGAGGTGGTCTTAAAAGGTTTTGCTTTCGATTGGAATTTCTTAGCTTGGCCTTATCCGAAAGAAATGAAATTTGGCATACAACAAGCTCAGGAGATGAGCTCTCTGATAGTTATCAAAAAAGTTCTACCGCACCCACCGAAAACGAAAGTTTTAAGGCGTAAACATTATTCCTCTTTAAAAACAAAGAGGGCGTGGTGGTAGGCGGAAAAAGATTTTGCATTTTGAAGACAAATTATCAAACTGTCAAGCGTATCAAATTTCATCTCAAAATCTCAAGTAGTTTTCGAGTTATAGGCTGCTAAAGAAAACAGTTTGCAAAAATCCACCTACTACAAGATTCTGTTGACCTGGTAGTTCACAAAAAAAAATAAAGAACTTTTTAGATACAATTTGTCAGCAGAGGTGGTCTTAAAAGGTTTTGCTTTCGATTGGAATTTCTTAGCTTGGCCTTATCCGAAAGAAATGAAATTTGGCATACAACAAGCTCAGGAGATGAGCTCTCTGATAGTTATCAAAAAAGTTCTACCGCACCCACCGAAAACGAAAGTTTTAAGGCGTAAACATTATTCCTCTTTAAAAACAAAGAGGGCGTGGTGGTAGGCGGAAAAAGATTTTGCATTTTGAAGACAAATTATCAAACTGTCAAGCGTATCAAATTTCATCTCAAAATCTCAAGTAGTTTTCGAGTTATAGGCTGCTAAAGAAAACAGTTTGCAAAAATCCACCTACTACAAGATTCTGTTGACCTGGTAGTTCACAAAAAAAAATAAAGAACTTTTTAGATACAATTTGTCAGCAGAGGTGGTCTTAAAAGGTTTTGCTTTCGATTGGAATTTCTTAGCTTGGCCTTATCCGAAAGAAATGAAATTTGGCATACAACAAGCTCAGGAGATGAGCTCTCTGATAGTTATCAAAAAAGTTCTACCGCACCCACCGAAAACGAAAGTTTTAAGGCGTAAACATTATTCCTCTTTAAAAACAAAGAGGGCGTGGTGGTAGGCGGAAAAAGATTTTGCATTTTGAAGACAAATTATCAAACTGTCAAGCGTATCAAATTTCATCTCAAAATCTCAAGTAGTTTTCGAGTTATAGGCTGCTAAAGAAAACAGTTTGCAAAAATCCACCTACTACAAGATTCTGTTGACCTGGTAGTTCACAAAAAAAAATAAAGAACTTTTTAGATACAATTTGTCAGCAGAGGTGGTCTTAAAAGGTTTTGCTTTCGATTGGAATTTCTTAGCTTGGCCTTATCCGAAAGAAATGAAATTTGGCATACAACAAGCTCAGGAGATGAGCTCTCTGATAGTTATCAAAAAAGTTCTACCGCACCCACCGAAAACGAAAGTTTTAAGGCGTAAACATTATTCCTCTTTAAAAACAAAGAGGGCGTGGTGGTAGGCGGAAAAAGATTTTGCATTTTGAAGACAAATTATCAAACTGTCAAGCGTATCAAATTTCATCTCAAAATCTGAAGTAGTTTTCGAGTTATAGGCTGCTAAAGAAAACAGTTTGCAAAAATCCACCTACTACAAGATTCTGTTGACCTGGTAGTTCACAAAAAAAATAAAGAACTTTTTAGACACAATTTGTCAGCAGAGGTGGTCTTAAAAGGTTTTGCTTTCGATTGTAATTTCTTAGCTTGGCCTTATCCGAAAGAAATGAAATTTGGCATACAACAAGCTCAGGAGATGAGCTCTCTGATAGTTATCAAAAAATTTCTACCGCACCCACCGAAAACGAAAGTTTTAAGGCGTAAACCTCATTTCCTCTTTAAAAACAAAGAGGGCGTGGCGGTAGGCGGAAAAAGATTTTGCATTTTGAAGACAAATTATCAAACTGTCAAGCGTATCAAATTTCATCTCAAAATCTCAAGTAGTTTTCGAGTTATAGGCTGCTAAAGAAAACAGTTTGCAAAAATCCACCTACTACAAGATTCTGTTGACCTGGTAGTTCACAAAAAAAAATAAAGAACTTTTTAGATACAATTTGTCAGTAGAGGTGGTCTTAAAAGGTTTTGCTTTCGATTGGAATTTCTTAGCTTGGCCTTATCCGAAAGAAATGAAATTTGGCATACAACAAGCTCAGGAGATGAGCTCTCTGATAGTTATCAAAAAATTTCTACCGCACCCACCGAAAACGAAAGTTTTAAGGCGTAAACCTCATTTCCTCTTTAAAAACAAAGAGGGCGTGGCGGTAGGCGGAAAAAGATTTTGCATTTTGAAGACAAATTATCAAACTGTCAAGCGTATCAAATTTCATCTCAAAATCTCAAGTAGTTTTCGAGTTATAGGCTGCTAAAGAAAACAGTTTGCAAAAATCCACCTACTACAAGATTCTGTTGAGCTGGTAGTTCACAAAAAAAAATAAAGAACTTTTTAGATACAATTTGTCAGTAGAGGTGGTCTTAAAAGGTTTTGCTTTCGATTGGAATTTCTTAGCTTGGCCTTATCCGAAAGAAATGAAATTTGGCATACAACAAGCTCAGGAGATGAGCTCTCTGATAGTTATCAAAAAATTTCTACCGCACCCACCGAAAACGAAAGTTTTAAGGCGTAAACCTCATTTCCTCTTTAAAAACAAAGAGGGCGTGGCGGTAGGCGGAAAAAGATTTTGCATTTTGAAGACAAATTATCAAACTGTCAAGCGTATCAAATTTCATCTCAAAATCTCAAGTAGTTTTCGAGTTATAGGCTGCTAAAGAAAACAGTTTGCAAAAATCCACCTACTACAAGATTCTGTTGACCTGGTAGTTCACAAAAAAAAATAAAGAACTTTTTAGATACAATTTGTCAGTAGAGGTGGTCTTAAAAGGTTTTGCTTTCGATTGGAATTTCTTAGCTTGGCCTTATCCGAAAGAAATGAAATTTGGCATACAACAAGCTCAGGAGATGAGCTCTCTGATAGTTATCAAAAAATTTCTTCCGCACCCACCGAAAACGAAAGTTTTAAGGCGTAAACATCATTTCCTCTTTAAAAACAAAGAGGGCGTGGCGGTAGGCGGAAAAAGATTTTGCATTTTGAAGACAAATTATCAAACTGTCAAGCGTATCAAATTTCATCTCAAAATCTCAAGTAGTTTTCGAGTTATAGGCTGCTAAAGAAAACAGTTTGCAAAAATCCACCTACTACAAGATTCTGTTGACCTGGTAGTTCACAAAAAAAATAAAGAACTTTTTAGACACAATTTGTCAGCAGAGGTGGTCTTAAAAGGTTTTGCTTTCGATTGGAATTTCTTAGCTTGGCCTTATCCGAAAGAAATGAAATTTGGCATACAACAAGCTCAGGAGATAAGCTCTCTGATAGTTATCAAAAAATTTCTACCGCACCCACCGAAAACGAAAGTTTTAAGCCGTAAACCTTATTTCCTCTTTAAAAACAAAGAGGGCGTGGCGGTAGGCGGAAAAAGATTTTGCATTTTGAAGACAAATTATCAAACTGTCAAGCGTATCAAATTTCATCTCAAAATCTCAAGTAGTTTTCGAGTTATAGGCTGCTAAAGAAAACAGTTTGCAAAAATCCACCTACTACAAGATTCTGTTGACCTGGTAGTTCACAAAAAAAATAAAGAACTTTTTAGACACAATTTGTCAGCAGAGGTGGTCTTAAAAGGTTTTGCTTTCGATTGGAATTTCTTAGCTTGGCCTTATCCGAAAGAAATGAAATTTGGCATACAACAAGCTCAGGAGATGAGCTCTCTGATAGTTATCAAAAAATTTCTACCGCACCCACCGAAAACGAAAGTTTTAAGGCGTAAACCTTATTTCCTCTTTAAAAACAAAGAGGGCGCGGCGGTAGGCGGAAAAAGATTTTGCATTTTGAAGACAAATTATCAAACTGTCAAGCGTATCAAATTTCATCTCAAAATCTCAAGTAGTTTTCGAGTTATAGGCTGCTAAAGAAAACAGTTTGCAAAAATCCACCTACTACAAGATTCTGTTGACCTGGTAGTTCACAAAAAAAATAAAGAACTTTTTAGACACAATTTATCAGCAGAGGTGGTCTTAAAAGGTTTTGCTTTCGATTGTAATTTCTTAGCTTGGCCTTATCCGAAAGAAATGAAATTTGGCATACAACAAGCTCAGGAGATAAGCTCTCTGATAGTTATCAAAAAATTTCTACCGCACCCACCGAAAACGATAGTTTTAAGGCGTAAACTTAATATCCTCTACTAATATCCAAGATAATAGTCTGGTAGTGTATAAAGTCATTCCTAAAAGTTTAAGGAATAGAACTATTACAAAAAGCTTTATAAAATACATAACTGAAATTTAACTCATAGAATAAATTCGAAAAATAAAAAATGTTGAATAATACTTTTAATTTGATCAGGATTGCATTTTAACAAAAGCATATTCATGTGTGATAGTGTGAACACAAACTGTAATGCTGAATTAGATTTTTTGATGGTCGCAACAAAACTCATTAGATTTCTGTCTCTCAATGTATTATAAAATACGTAAAACTTGTGTGATGGTGCAAGCTTGTCTTAACCGAGTAAAACCATTTTCATTTCCTTTCTACTTTTTGGAAATATGGTACAAAAAGCATGTATGTTTAAAGCGAAACATGGCCGCCACTTAGAGGTTTGTCATTCCGTGTGAAACTTTTTTATTATGCATCTAAGACCCCATAAAGTATATTTATTCTGGTTTGATGAGTAATTCTAAGTCGATTTAGCCATGTCCGTCTGTCAGTCCGTCTGTTGAAAACACGCTCACTTTCGATAAACTCAAAAGATAAGAACAATGTTGGTGTCAAATTGCTTTAAGTTGTCCTAAGCAGTTTGGGATTGAAATCCAGCAAAATCTGATCAGTAGGATCAGAGCTAAGAATCAAAATTGTAGAACCCCCACACTTTAAAATTAACAATTTCGTTTCAAAAACTAACATTAAAGGTGGTATTGTGCACGGCACGATATAAGATTATGCACGAACTCGTTCTATATTAAAATGCGCTACGTCATGGTTTTATAGGACTAGAAATCACACTATCAAATTTCGTAAAGATCTGTCCATAATTTACCATAGACCGCATATAAAACCTACTCTCGGAAAATAGTTTAGTTTGTTAAAAAACGTAATAAATAATGCTATCATGACAAACTTTCGTACGTGAGAGTTTTATAGGACTAAAAATCATACTGTAAAATTTCGTGAATATTGCTTCATAATTTACCATATAATGTAGAATATTATGCTTGCTCTGGGAAATTATTAAAATAAGCATAAAGCCGTAGCAGATGTAGATATTGTGGTAAAATTTGGTTCATATGGCCAGAATAATATCATGCAATTTCCTGATTATCGGTCCATATTTACTTTACATTCCATATTAAGCAGCCTTCTGAAAAGTACTTTAAACGCTAAAACAAATTTCACTACTGTATTTAAATTTTTTCCGTTTAGATTTTAAATAACAGAAATCACTCTACAGGATTTCGTGATGCTAAGTCTATAATTGATTATGGGTATAATATAAATTAACATTTTAGTTCGGCATAAACTGTCATGATATATATATGACAAATCATGATATTTTATTTAAGTTAGTTCAAATTGCTAGAAATAAAAGCCTAACACTGTCTGATTGTCGTCCAATTGGTTTAAACAGGAACCAATTTTTTTACTGACGCCCGTTTTTATAAAGATAAATTAATAATTTATAGCTCTCATATATTCTAACTGTCAGTGGATGGTAAAAAAGATTCGGCACAGCCGAATATAGCACACTAACTTGTTTTTAATGCAGTATCTTTTAAATAGTTTAATATGGCAAGCAAAGGATTCTTTAAACATTTCAAATCGATATTTGAAATATTGTATCGCCAATTCCGAAGAGTTTTTGTTTAGGAAAATATAAAAAAAAAAAATTTGTAAATTTTTTATGCCGAAAATTTTGGAGTCAGAGTCGCGAGTTTTTGTGAGTACTAGGAAATGAAAAATAAATATCGATATATCAAAATATCGATATTTAAAAAAATTAAAATCGATATATATCGCCGATATTAAAAATACCCATATATCGATACATCGATATTTATCGACGGCTATCGAGTTCAATATTTTTAGGATCTCTTTATTATAAAATTCAACATTTTAACCGTTACACAACTGCTCACAATACTGTTGTTTTTTAAGAATTGCTTCATAGGGTTTTAAACTAATATTAAGAAAATAACGGACCTAGAATTATGAAAAGAAACGCCTTAATTATGGCTTATTAATAAACAAAAAATATTTTGTTTCTTTTTTATTTGTGCATGTTCTTATATATTAAAAATAAAATATTGCACAGTTTACTTATATAGTATGTGTCACAAGTTTCGTTTACCGGCAGTATATCCGGCATTATATAATCCCAATTAATTTTTTTAGATTTCATATGGCGAATAAATAACATTTTTTTTTGTATTCTTTACTTTTTTTTTTGAATGTTTTTATTGTAGAATTAACTGCCGGTCTCTCGATTTCAAACGAAAACTTTGTTCGCATAACTTACCTTAAAAAACAAATTTCAAAATTGGTTGTTGTTTAAAAAAAAAGTTATGCGAATGTTGTTCGAAATCGAGGGAAATTAAGTTTTTAAATTTGGTAATAATTTCAGCTTAATACGTTCGACACATCGATATGACGATATTTTTAATTAAATAATATCGATACTCTTAAGAAATATCGATACGATATATATCGATAAATTTTTTCAATTTGCCCATCCCTAGTGGGTACTACGACTCCGACTCCGGTACAAAAACCGCAAGCCCGACTCTTTAACTCCGACTACGACTCCACAGCGTTGCACAAAAACAAAACTGTACTTAAAAAGTAACAGTAATTGCATACACAAATTAAAGAGTTGTAAACAATTAAAGCCATAATTCTTTTTCTACGCCACTTTGTACCATGCAAAAAACTAAAAAACAATTTTTCAAATAAAAAATAAACTTAAAAAAATTAATTTTCCTTTAAAAATTAAATTTTGCTAGAAACTGTTTAACAAGTTTTATTATTTTTCTTTTATTCGTATAAGTAATTAATATATTTCTTTAATATTTTACATTGCATACAATTTTTTATAGTTAAACTAAGTTTTGCTTTATTTTCCTGTTTAGTATATATTTTTAGTATTTAATTAAAAGAAGCTCTTTGATTTTGGTGTATGACTATTTATTTCACTAATTTATTCACGTATTTTTTTGTGTAAACGGGGCAAAATAATAAAAAAATATTTATTTTACTAAAATTATTTACTTTACACATGTTTTTAGTTGTTAATGAAGTAACTTAAATCTAATGAAATAAAAATTAACTTGATCTGAATAAATTATCGCCAAAAAATTTTTGGTATTAATTTACGTATATGTATATAAAATAATTGATTATAATTTTTTTAACTTAAAATTATGTTCAATAAATGTGATATTATGAGTGAATTTTAGACTATTCTCTTAAAGCTTACAACTTTTATAGGCCTCAGTTTATACATATGAACTATTTAATTTGTTTTAATACGAGGGAGTGGATTTGGTAGAAAAATTGATAAAAAAAAAAAATTAAAAATAACTGCCAGGCCCACAATGTCGACAAGAACGTTTCTTTTGCATATTTATATTTGGGTTGTTTACGATATGTGGATTATCAGGTTAAATGTTTATGCAGTTATATTTACAGCAACAAAATATATATTACAAAATTTTAATAAAAGTATTTTGTTGTTGTGAATATAACTTAATAACCATATAACCTGATAACTAGCTTTCCGTGAACAACCAAATTGAAAACAATAATAAATAAATAAAATTAGTTTTTGTTTTCAATATAAAAATACGATAGAAATGTTCTTGTCGACATTGTGGGCCAGGCAGTAAAACTGATTTAACTTGTTAAAATGTATGTTAGTCCATTGCCAGACATGACAAAATGGTAATCGTCTGTACAGAGCTTAAAGCTATTAACCCTTGTCCTTATGTCCATCTGTCTAACTATTGATCACCTGTGGCATATGCTGCATCTCTCAGGGGGAATAGTAAAAACATCTTGAGGACTTCAACCTTTTGAAGTAACATCCACTGAGGTAAATAATAGGCGCTGGCAACCTGTGCTGCGACAAACATAAAAATCTTGAGGTCCTGCGATTTCAAACGAGTTCGAAGTCTTAACACGGTACTTAATTATGATGTCACAGGTCTCAGTAACCCCTTGTCTGAATATTGGCTTAGGCGCCCGTAAGTATGCTTCTTGTCGTAAATACTTCCTGTCTTTCAGTTCAGGATAATGTTCTTTGCGGATCCCTTGTTTTCCTTAGTTTCTTAGGGATACTTTCGAAGATCACGTGGTGGCTGTGTTCTATAGCCAAAACTGCGGTAAAGAACTCTTCCACATAGGGGGCTGATTTTTCACCCATGGGGGACAGTTCGGCCTATAAAGAATCCCTATATGCTATTGCCATTCAACAAAAGCTGCTGGATATTATTATAGGACTGGCGGTTAGATAGTTCAGTCACCCAGGCAAGGGACGAGTGTATACTCTTTGGTGGATTATGTACTCAAATTGCGACCAGTGTGTAAATGTTCTCCTATAACACAGAGGCATTTAATGCTTTAACGAATCACCTGGTGGTCAAGATTCACCATGAGACTAGGCCATATGCCAGGTGCACATGTCCCATCTAGCATTTCGGTGATCATAGTTTGTGAAAATCATCTAAATGAGGCTTTTTAGATCACTTTTGGTGGTCAACAACTGATTTATCACTTGAGCGATTTAAATGGAATTCATATATGATTTATTTGTATGTTTAAATTGTGATTTCTTATGTTTTGATTATAAAACTGATTAATCACTAGAGAGATTGAAAAAGGATTCACATATGTTTCAAAATGAATGTTCAAAAAAGGAATCTTAAAATTGTATTACGAATGATTATTCGAGGTGATTCATGGGTTGGATACCACTTTCTCACAACAAGAGTATCATTTATGATCCGAAAATTAGCGCATATCCGACCATTTTGCTAGTGAAGCTGATTCGTGAAGCTAACTGGGGTAAGTCATAATTACATTTGCCCATATGTTGAAATCACGAATGACAGAAAAAAAGTGTTGGTGTCGGGTTGTTTCTAGTTCTTCTAAGTAGTTTAAGACTGAAACCCAGCACAGACGGTTGATTAGGAAAAGATTTATTGAGCCAAGTTTGCAACAACTAAAAGTCATACTTACCATATGCCCCATATAAAGGCCACTCCTGGAAAATACGTTAATACGCCAAAAACCTTAACAAATAATTATATTGCGGTAAAATTTGGTCTGGTTTGATTTAATGTGGAATTTAAATCGAATAAGCAGCATATAGAATAAGGCTGTTCATCGATTTCAAACGTTAACGTGCGCATAGAAAATTGCATTTAAAAGAAAAACAAATTTTAGAATTTATATCAGTTTCTATACGAACGTTGGCGTTCGGAATCGTTAATCAGGCAGGCAGTTTTAGGATAATCGGTCCATTATTCAACATAGGTCCCATATAAAGCGCTAACATATTATAAAGGGTGGTTAAATTTTAAGGGCTGATGTTGACTTTGAAAAAAAACACAAATTATTAAGGAAATTATTGTCATTTCTTTTTATTATGATAATATTGGTATGGTTGAATTATGTATGGAACAAAATATCGGCCAAATGGCCGCCGCGATCTCGGCGTCATACCTGGTGGTCCAAATTTTCGATGACAATGAGACATAATTGAGGTTCTATGCCGTTAATGTGCCGAATTATCCCATCCTATAGCTCTTGAATTGTTGCTGGATTATCGACGTACACCTTTTCTTTCAAAGAACCCCAAAGAAAGAAGTCCAACGGTGTCAAATCACATGATCTTGGCGGCCAATTGATATCGCCACCACGTGAGATAACACGGCCATTGAATTTGTCGCGCCAAATAGCCATTGTTTCGTTAACTGTGTGGCAAGTGGCACCGTCCTACCGTTATCATCTCACGATAGCGAACACCATTCACAGTAACTGCCTGACCAGCCTCATTTTGGAAAAAATACGGCCCGATGATGCCGCCAGCCCATAACCCGCACCAAACATCACTCTTTGTGGGTACATTGGCCTTTCGACAATCACTCTTGGATTATCATTCGCCCAAAAGCGGCAATTCTGCTTATTGACGAATCTACTGAGGTGAAAATGTGCCTCATCACTGAAGATGATTTTCACGACATGCATTTTGATTTGAATGCCCATTTTCATAATAAGCGTGAATAACTTTAACTCGTTGCTCGATTGTGTATCTTTCCATGGTTCAAATTGAGTAAGTCTGAAATTGAGAAATATCAAATGAAATGCAGAAAAAGCTTAACGTTTAGGTGTGGTTCACATTCAACATTGTCCTTTAAAATTTAGCCACCTGTTATAACTGTACCAAATTTGGGCCAATTAATAAAAATCATAAAACTTCGTATTGAGCGGCCCGTTCATTAAAGTGTGCTGTCGAAACTGCACTTAATACGACTTAAAGCGCAAGGCATTTTTGGTGGAGGGTAGCAAAAAAATGGCCACAGCTGAATAAAGTACTTTTACTTGTGTTCGTATGTTTTTGAGCACGTATCTAAACTTTTAGCCGCATTTTGAGGTTACCGTTTATAATCAGAAGGACCCCGCAATTTTTGCTCATCAAGAATTCCTTAAAATTTTTTTAAAAATCCGACACGGACTTTTTGAAAACTATAGTTAAAAATTATTTCTACCTAAAGTTATGATGCACTTCTAGGCTTAAATACTCCCCCGTATTTTAGTTTTACCTTAATATATTAATGTGTTTGTATGTTAATATGTAATTGTAAATATTTATATTTAAATTAATATATATTTTCTCTATATAAATTTACATATGTAAAGTATACATGTATTATTTTATTTCATATAATAAATTTTAATAGACACATACTCGTACATTCTATTTTGTTTAATTGATTGCAATTTCTTTCTTTTTTTATGGAAATTTATTGATTTTGTTCAAAATTTTCAACTGCCATAATTTTAATTATTTTGTTTTCCATAATTACTAAATATATTAATAGGTTTCCAATTTTTTTTTTTGTTTTTTTTTTTTTTTGGACTAAATCAACAAATAGTTAATATTTAATAATATTTACATACATTTCATGTATTTTCGTTCTTTAGTTATTATTTATGTTTTTTGGTTTTTAATTATTTTTAGTTAATAACAAACAATATTTAAACTTCTTTTAACTTGTTAAAAATTATTTACACACAGAGAAAATAGATTGAGGTCGATGAATTAAAGATTATATTTTAGATAAACTAATTTTTCATTTGAAAAGTCCACAAGGCAGATGTGAAGGCTAAATTTGTTGAATTTTTCGAATAAAATAAATGTTAAAGTAATTTGTTGAAATTTTTTACAATTAAACAACTTTAAGTAAAAGTTGTCGCAGAGCGAAGAAATTTGGTGCATCTGTTTATATCGATAACACAAGGGAACAATAATTTTTTTTGCGTTGATTGAAAGTTAAATCCAAATGTTCTACTTATTTGAGGTGAAATGTGATTTCAAATCTAATCTCCGTTTTTCTCCATCAGCTCGAATTTTTAAGGTACAGGTACTAATCGTATTTTTGACTCTTTTCCAAAAATTTAAAGTTAAAAAATCCTAACTTTACTCTTCATTAAGTGATTTTCCAAAAAATTTTTTAAAGATGTAATAGTTATCTTTGAAAAGCAGTAAAATTTTTGAAAATCACCAAAAAAAGGCTGCGTAATGGTTGTTTACGTAAAAAAAAAATCCAAATTTTGTATTTTAAAAATCATGAAAAATCCAAAACGGGAAAAACTTAAAGTCTTATTACTTTCACGTAAATTCACATAACCTATGAACAAAATGAGACATAGTTCATAATAATCGATTTAGGCATTTTGCTTTTATTCAGTAAATTGTTAATAAAATCGAAAGTTGTGCATCGATTACAATGAAATAAAGCTCATTTTATTCGTAATATATACTAAAACTATGATGTTTGTAGTATTTTTATTTGCTAAGAATATTTAAAGAACAAAAATTTTTTAATTTTTTTTTTAAAAATTTTTCTTTTTTTAAAAAAAACTTCAACGATATCTCTGAAACTACTGGGAAAATTGAAAAGCAATGTAAGCACGGCTTACACATAATATTTTTAATGAAATTGGATTTTTTTTAACTGAATATGGTGAACCGGTTTTGAGATATTCCAATATACGAGTAAAATCGCGAAAAGTCGAGCTGGTAGAAAAAAACTGAGTGCAGATTTGGATTCAGCGTTCCATAAAACCTTAAAAGCAGCATACAGCTCTGAATCAACAAAAACCTTGCTCCCTTGTGTAATAGATAAAACTGTTGTTAATTTGGCATATAACCTCGCAGGGATTCGTGCCACTCCCATATATCCTTAAATAAAAAAATGATGAAAGAACTCTTAGCTTACTGAATTTTTATACATGCACAACTAATAATCTAAAGTAAATTGTAAATTTGCTTAATAACTGTAAAAGGATTCGAGTCCTTCCCATATATCCTTAAATTTAAAATGTGCAAAGAGCGCTTAGCTTAATGAATTTTAATACATGCACCACTGAAAATATACTAAATGAGAAAATGTTTTCCAATTTTGTGCATCTTACTCTGAAATGTCTTTTAAAATAGCGGAAAAAAGGATTAAAACATTAACATTTCTTCAACTTTCGACATCTTTTAGACTCTAAATTTGTTTTCCAAAAATATTTTTCGCAAAACATTTCAAAGTATTAAACACAGTTAGGGAGTCTCTATTTTCCACTTTCGTTAAAAAAATTCACGTACTTTTATTCAATTACCCATTACGAAAAAACAAATTAATTAATAAAAATTCGTGGACAAATTTTCCTTTTTTTTCAATCTATATCGCGACCTTAATACAACAAGGTCCTATCTTACATTGTAGTTTAGGTGCAAATAGAACTTTGTTGTCCTAAGATCGCGATAGCCTCCAGACAATATTTCGTGGAACAAAATTTTGCGAAAAACTGCAGAAATCGGAAGTTGTAGACTGGCACTTATGTTATTCACAAAATAATTTTGTATTTTATTTTAAACTTAATTTATCATTAAGATATAGCAAGTACTTACATGTCAACAAAAATAGCATTTTTATTCAAAAAGTATATGTTGCTTTAAGCTGCATTACCATGAAAGTTGTGCTGCCGTCGCTATTGTGTTGCTTAAGCCTTAAATGTACATGCATATTTTACACTTTTCAAAACAAAAAATTTTAAGTTTTCAAAAAGTTTAACTTTAAAGAGCTTTTACTCAAAAGCGTTTTCCATTTGTCTTTACTTGCGATGTTTTCTAAAAAAATTAGTTGTTTTACTTTAAGACATTTGCTTTGACCATTTTGATCAACGACTGTATGCTGTTCTACCAGCACATCCAAAGCACAAGGTGCCTTTTCTCAGCTCTGAAAAATCTGGAGATTATCTTCTATATCAATTTCTACAAAAATATGGTTATTGAACTCTAACGTTAAATCGGTTCTGTTATACGACTGCATGACCTGGTAAATGACAGAAGACGCTTGTCAACAAGTGTCCTATTTGCAAGATCTGGTGGCAGAACATAATATCAAGAATAAAAGTATAAAAACACGCATATATTACGATATTAAAAGGAAGTGGTAGAAATGGATTGGACATGCAAAAAAAGGTTAGCTAAAATCTGTAGATAAGCCCTCCACAGGAACAAACAAGGCACCAGAGCATAGGAAGGAGCAAGGCACACGTGGAGGCGCATAATGGAAAAAGATATACAACAACTTGGATATTCTTTCAGCGAAGTGATAAATATAGCAAGGGATCGATATAAATTGCATGGTTTTGTTGGAGCTCTGTGCTTCACCAGGAAACAAAGAACTTAAGAAAAAGAAAAATAAGCACATGCCATCGTCAAGACTTGCTAATCTTGTTGCAGCAACATCTGAAAATTCTGCTTTGAAATTGCACTAGTGTGCAGATAATGAAATTCTAGGGTTGCAATCTTTGTATTTTTATTTTCTCCTTTTTATATTTTACATATATATCCAAATACACCTTCAGCCAACTTCAAGTTGAAAAGTGTAAGAATTACTAAACAAAACAGAATTGCAGAGTATATGAAACTGAGTATTCCTCTCCAATCTTTTCACCTCTCACATCAATAAACTCAATGCTGCAAAAAATTGGAAGTCTGAAAGATGACATAGTAGTGTCAATAAGGAAAAAAAATGGCTTTTCTTTGCTTATGTAACATCTATTTATTAACCAATTTTATTAGGGAAGATTACTCAAAATTTTCTCTGTGTATAATTTCTTTTTAAATTTAACACACAGAATTCAACTCATAACATTCGGCGGCTTTTTTAATATTTTCATATATAATTTTATTTCTTGTTGTATCATTTCTTTAATTTCTAAGTTTTTCTTTTTAAATATCTACTTTGTTTTACTATATTAATTTGTTTTTTTTCTCTAGGTGTATTTATCTAAACCCCTGCATCAGGCGCATTGTCAGTTCTTATTTATTTCTTAAAAAGTTGTCATGATTTCCTTTGTTATTCCAGAATTTATTTATTGTCCTGTTTATCTTCGTTTGTTAATCATCTGCAGACAGTTGTATCATCACCGGCACATATTGAATGAGGTTCTGCCAAAAATAGTTTACCATTCGCACAGGCACACAGCTGATATACTCCATGTTGGCGTTCACGTATGTGTGGAGTACCCGGCAAAGGTAATTGGACCGTTCTTAAGTTTGGCATGAAAATTTTGGAGGATTCAAAGCGAAGCTGTTGAATGTAATAAATTATAGAAAAATAACAAAAGACTTTTTATTTTTTTTTTTTTTTAATTTAAAAGGATTTCCTAAGATTGTTGGTGAAAATATATAATAATTAAAATAATTGATATTCTCCCTCCCTCATGATATATTTTTGTTGCCATGAGAATTCTTAAAAAAATTTTTATTCCCTAAAGAAAATGTATTCTTTATTTTTTGATTTAAATAACTATTTAATAATTTTTTCCTTAAATCCTACAAACAAATGCATACTTACACTTCCATCCAGTGCTGTCAATTTAACATCCTTTAGTGCTGAGATTTCAATGCCTCCTGCACGTGATTGAAAATTTATATCCTTTGCAGCTGTCATTTCCAATTGACGTGTGGGTGATTCCAATCTTTATAGACAGACAAAGAAAAAAAAATAATACAAATTAAACAAGTAAATAAATAAATGTCCAATAAATATTTAGCAATTTTCAATTTGCCAGAGAAATAAAATAAAAACAATTAGAAATTTAAATAAAATGCTTAAATAAATTATTAAATTAACACTTGTGCCATAAACACTCTCGGATTTTAAAGGGAAATTATAATACAAGCAATTGGACAAATCTGTTACAAAGGAAAGACAGTATGGCTAACAATAGTGTTTTCATATATCACTAGAACGCCTTAAAAAATTTTGGTATTCCATTCAACAATAACACAAATGAAATTCTATCAATTAGTCCCCAAAAGAAGTCTCCAGCGGGTATAGATGGGGGTAGTGCACTCATTTTGCAGTTTTAACTCACAGTTAGTGATAGTGCAAAATTATTGCAATCATTTTGCTGATGTTGAGTGATTAATTGAAAATAAGTAGCCTCAATAAACATGAGTGATAGTGATGCTAAAAAATTTTGCACTTACTTCATGATTAACACCATAAGATATTCCTTTATTGACAAATTATAGACATGTTGTTTAATTTAATTTCTGATGCATATCATAACAAGAATCAAAAATTATTCTCATACAATATTACATTTTTCAAATTTGCAATATCACTAATTTGTTTAGTGGTTGGTAAAAAATAGCAATCATCACTACAGCTGGTAAAAAAAGAGTGCAAACTAATATTTAGTGCACTACGTTATTTTCTTATCGAAGTAGTGCATTAGTTTTTAAGAACCATTAATTTGTATGCCAATTAAAGAACTAATTTTTCATTATTAGTAAAAGTTATCATGATAAGTGCATTATCAATATAGTAGTGAAAAAAACAAGGCTGCATTAGTAGAAATTCAAAAGATTTTTTATTAAGGAATTCGGATGCTGGTTTTCTAATGGCTTAAAAAATTTGAATTTACACGCGAAGAGATTTCTATCATAGTAAAACATACATAACATTCTGCAACTATATCTCTCATCCGTTTTAAATGTACTGTATCGGTTCTTTAGAATTGTGCGAAATATAATTTATACTATTGTGTTGAGAAAAACTACTTTGTTTGCAGTAAACCTTTCGTTTTAACAAACAATGTTTATTTGTATTATTGGATAAAAAAAATATAAAAATAAGTTCTATTTAAATTTGCTGTTAATAATTTGTTTTAATGATAATGCAAAAATAATGCACTATTGATAATGTGTTCTAATAATACGCCAAAGCAGTGCATTTATTAGCATACAACTTAATAGTATTTAAAATAGAATGCATCTCTTTGATAAGAAAATAATGTAGTGCTAAAAATTGGTCATTTAAATGGTTAAGGTTATTGGTAATGCAATAAAATTGCATTAAAATTGATTTGATTTAACGCAATACAAAAAAAAAAATGATCAATGCATTAGTTATCACGTCTACTTGTGTTTCGTTGCAGGTACTATAAAATTAGAAAAAAGTACTTATGCAAGTATAAAGACTAATGCCCGTATTCATAAAAATATTTAAAATTTAATAAAGGTTTACAAAACAAATTGCGTATGAAAATTTTGCTTAATAAATATTTGTTAAATTTAACAATCGTTTAGGAATACGGGTGTAAAGCTGCGGTCACACTTATTAAATATTTGACCAAAAAGGCATAACCAATACTTTTGTAAATATTTAGTGAGATTTAACATGGTCTTAATATCACAAAATAAAACTAGTTATACTGCTAGACATAGCAAATCACTGTTTTATGTAAGATGTGGTATTATAAACAAAATAAATATTGGAATTTAGGGAAGTTATACTTTAATTTGTCTGTTGGTCCCGATTAGTTCGTCAAATATTTGACAAGTGTGACCGTAGCTTAAGATGACTTATCTCAGTATCTACAGTTCTTCCGAACTTGTGGTTTTTCACGAGAGCGGTAGCATGGTAATAATAAACCTTGAAGATAAAATTTTGCGTATTGGCAGTAATTTCTATAAATAAGGTATATCGTTTCTATACAAATATCTCCTCCGTATTTGATATTTGGCACGATAGTGTTTATTTGGGATCATACTTGTAATTTTGCCAGAACCCGGCTGCATAGATCCACATGAAAGCAAGTATGGAAGCAAATATATGTGTATTACACAAGGGATAAAGGTTTTTGGCGATTTAGAACTGAATGTAGTTTTTAAAGTAATTTGGGATGCCGAATCCAAAACTGCACTCAGATTTTTCTCTCAGCTCGACTTTTCGCGATATTAAATTAAGGCACTTCGGCTATATATATTGGAATAACTAGAAAACGGTTCACCATATTCAGTTAAAAAAATACAAAATTCGTCAACAATATTACATTGGTTTTACATTTGCCCAGTAGTTTCAGAGATATCGTTGAAGTTTAAAAAAACAGAACAATTTAAAAAAAAATAAATTTTTGTTCCTTAAAAATTCATAATAAATAAAAAAGCGACAAAAATTACAGAGGCTAAATTACGGCATTCTATATCGATAGAAACTACAATACAATTTAAATGGAAATTTCGATCGATATCGAATGCCGTAATTTGCCCCCAGTTTTGGTCTAAAAACAATTAGTTAAACATATTTCGAAGCAAATGAGCTTTATTTCATTGTAATCCCGTGAACAGCTTTAGATTATATTCATAATTTACTGAGAAAACTTAATTGATAAAATGGGCGATTTCCATACAAAAATAACATTCTTTTTAATGTGTGAGTGGTTGCTCCTGTTCTATTTATGGACGATTTTTACTTCAATTAAAAATGAGGTACCTTCACTTAATTGTAAATAAAAGCGAAACATGTTCATCGATTTTTATGAACTATGTCTAATTTTGTTAAAAGGTTATCTGACTTTACATGAAAGTAATAAGGCTTTAAGTTTTTCCCATGTTGGATTTTCATGATTTTTAATAATACAAAATTTGGATACGCAGCCTTTTTTTTTTTGGCGATTTTCAAAAATTTTACTGATTTTCAAAAAAAAATAACAAATAGAAAAAATTAAAAATTTTGAAAATCGCTTAATGAAGAGTAACATTCTGATTTTTGAGCTTTTTATGTTTGGAATAAACAGGTAAGTAAGTGTAAATTAAAAATGCGAGCTGATGGAGGGAGAAAAACGGAGTTTAGATTTGAAATCAGCGACCTAAAATTAGTAAAAAAAAGTTGCATCAACTTCGAATCAACACAAAAAAAAGTCCAATTTTGTTCCCTTATGTTATCTATACCCTTCGATCCTATAAGGAGCATTGCTGGAAAATTAGTACCTTAATATTTAATACAGCCAAACCTAAATCAGCGCGTCAAGCGTTTTCTATCAGTCACAAAATGTTCATGCTCATCCAAAATGTATAAAGCAAACTCATATAGCGCGGCGGCAACGCCTTGCAATTGAAAAATAAAATTCCTGCAGCGCGTTTAAAAGTGAGGTTGACTGCTGTTGCTGATAAGTAATGTAAATTTATCGAATTTTAGGTCAATCAAGCGTTATCTTTATTTCAAGGTTCCTTTTTTTGGGCTTAATTAAACAAGATAAGTAAGCATTACTGTTCGTGACACAGCGTTGAAGCTCTTATTTAAGTATGTAATTTCAACGTTAAAGCTACGCGCTAGAAAACGTTACGCTCGACCCGCTAATTGAGGTTGGTCTATCATACATTAAGTTTGCTTGCAAGTATACATCTATCCTTCCAAAAAAGGGATTTGGAAACGACAGCGGTCATACGACATAAAATATAACGAAAATATTTGGATTAAAGGATTACAGGACAAAGGCCTTGTGAAAAATAGAATTTAAGATTACCAGGCACTTGTTGATCTTTGTACCTTAAAATTCTAATTTATATGTCGAAAACATGAATCAAATAATAAAGATTACGCATTGCGCAGGTCCACTATTTTTTACTAAAGCTATATGAGAGTAAAATTGCGAGCAATAGTGACGTCAAAAGTCAAAAATATTTTTATGTTTGCTTTGTTCGTAATAGTAAATAAAATAAATAACTAAAATAATATTATTATGTGTTTAAAATTAATTTTTTTTTCTTGTATGAATAAATACGCAAATGCTTCATTCTAAAAAAGGCAAAAAAAAATTTTTTTTAAAAAAATGCGTTTTATTAAAAATTGTAAACAAAATTTATTTTGTAAAGGGTGTTTTTTTAAGCCCGATAGAACTTGAAATTGTAAAAAGTAACACAAAAAATTAAATTTTGATGAAATATTTTTTTTTTATCGTTTCAGTATACTCTGACAAATCATCATGAATAGACTCACGCTTGAACAACGCTACGAAATTATCCAAATTTACTTTGAAAATCAGTCGTCGATTCGCGCAACTTATATCGCAAAATTGTGTTCAGCGATGAGGCGCATTTTTGGCTTAACGGGTTTGTTAATAAGCAAAATTGCCGCATATGGAGCGAGACCAATCCACAAGAGACCCTACAGACTCCATTACATCCAGAAAAATGCACCGTTTGGTGCGGTTTTCACGCTGGTGGCATCATCGGACCTTATTTCTTCAAAAATGAGGCCGGAGCTCGCGTTACGGTCAATGGAGATCGTTACCGCACCATGATCAATGATTTTTTGTTTGAAAATATGGATGACATTGATCCGGAGGAGATGTGGTTTCAACAGGATGGCGCTACGTGCCATACGGCGAACGCAACCATCGACTTATTGAAATCAAAATTTGGCGATAAGTTGATTTCGAGAAATGGACCTGTCAATTGGCCTCCAAGGTCGTGCGATTTGACACCTCTCGATTATTTCCTGTGGGGCTACGTGAAGTCACTGGTTTATGCTGATAAACCAGCAACAATTGACGCCTTGGAGGCCAGCATTGTTCGTGTTATTCGTGACATTTATTTATTTATTTGTTTATTTATTTGATTAAATCTATGGATATGAATCCTTACAGACTATTATAAGTATATTACAAGATTTTAAATAAAGGCATTATAAACGAATAAAAAACAAAAAATTTTTTAAGACATATTAATTATTTAAAAACACAATAATATTGCGTTTAATTACATTTACATTAATGGAAAAATCAATTAAGCTATACAATTCATTGAAATTTTTGCATATTCTTCTCAAAGGATCAGCATCAGCATAATTTGTTTGAACAACAGGAAGGTGCAGAGATATTAGGTGTCGGGTAAAACGTCGTGGAATATTAAAATTTATGTTTCGAAGAAGGAAGTCGGAGATGACATCGCCATTAATCAAATTAATTAGAAATGCGACATTTAGCATAGTCCTTCGGCTTTTTAAGGTAGGTAGTTTAATAAATGATAACCTCGTAGTATACGAAGGAAGATTCCCAGCATAACGACCAAACGAGCCTCTCAGGCAGAATAAGAGAAACTGCTTTTGAACAGATTCAATTCGGTCTATGTGCATATTAATTTCAGGATCCCAGACAATAGAACCATACTCCAAAATAGGTCTTACTAGGGATGTGTATAGCTGTTTCGTTACATTGGGATCTGTAAACTCTTTAGACCATCGTTTTATATAAGCAAGCACACCTCGAGCTTTATTTATAGTCATTGTAATATGCTTGCAGAAATCTAAACTAGGATCAAGTAGAATACCGAGATCCAGAAATTCTCCAACTAACTCTAGCTGATACCCATCCAGGAAATAGTGTAGCATTGATGTGCTATTTCTAGAAAATCGCATGTGCTTGCATTTTTTTAAGTTTAGCTCCATTTGGTTATATTTACACCATGCGTAAAAACTATTTAAATCCTGCTGCAAATACGCCCCATCTGAAGATAATTTGTAGCTGAGAAACATCTTAACATCATCAGCGTACATTAAAACATTACAATGCTTCATTACAAGTGGCAAATCGTTTATGAAGAGCGAAAATAGCAAAGGGCCTAGGTGACTTCCTTGGGGGACACCGGAGCTAACATAAATTTCTTTGGAGGTGGTGTTATCAAAAAGAACACACTGTGTCCTGCAGGTTAGATACGATCGTAACCAGCACAAAGCGTTGCAAGTAAACCCTAATAAATTAAGCTTAGTGAGAAGTAGGTTATGGTTGATTTTGTCAAAAGCTTTGCTGAAGTCAGTATAAATAACGTCCATAAGTTGGCCATCCTTAAGAGCTCGATTTGTTAGAGTTGTTAGTTGTAAAATATTTGTAACTGCAGAACAACCTTTCCTAAAACCATGCTGGTATGGTGATAACATTGTAGATACACTGTGGCAAAGAGAGTCTGTTAAGCATTTTTCAAAAACTTTAGGAATTGCACTCAATTTTGCAATGCCTCTATAATTCGTTATATCCGATTTGTTGCCTGATTTAAATATTGGTATGATAAAGGATTTCCTCCAAAATTGGGGAAAATATCCGTATTTTAATGACACATTAAACATAATAACCAAAGGAGTAGCCAAAGCATGTGCACAATTTTTTAAAACGCAAGCAGGGATGCCATCAGTTCCACTACGCATTGACGATTTTATTGTTTTCAAAGTTAAAATAACTTGAGAAGTATCAATAGAAGAGAATGATATAGCTTGATGTTCCATCAGAGTAAACGGGTATTCAGTTGATGTATCGTACTGCTGCTTAGAATATGTTGTTGCAAAAAAATCAGCAAACATATTGCTTTTGATCAAATTAATATTAGATTCATAAGTTAAATACTTCATAACTCTTGGATAGCCAGTTGATTTTCTTTTCGAATTTACAAAAGTATAAAACGATTTTGGGTCACGTTTAAAGCTCCTTTTCATTTTCTCGAGGTAATTTACATACAGTCTCCTGTTAAGAAGATTATATTCCGCTCGAGATACACAGTATTCGCTATAATCATAAGCTGTACGATATTGCTTATATTTTTTATAGCGTTTGCTTTTTATATTTTTTAATCTTGATAGATGCGGAGAATTCCACGGTGGACCGGAATGTTTAATTGCGAAATGTTTTGGCACACATTCCTCAAAAAAATTATGCATAGTAGTATAAAATGTGTTAATCATAGAGTCAATTGAAGCTGGGGTACCATTCGGAATGGATAACAGTTCAAACCAATTAGTGTTGGTCAAAAAGTAGTTCAGGTCATCGTAATTTGTTTTCTTAAAACAAAAAAAACATACGGCCAGCAGTGCTCGAAAAAGTGGCCCAAAATTGGACGTCCAGAATGCGCTTCGTCAAGAACAGCCGCGGTGCCCATATGCCCGAAATCATTTTCAAATGTTAATGTCACGTATTGATCTTTCGAATAAAAAAAAAATTTTGATTACAATTTAATTTTTTGTGTTATTTTTTACAATTTCAAGTTCTATCGGGCTTAAAAAAACACCCTTTACATTTATTTTTCCAACAAAAATTAACTTATGGCGGCATGCGCAGAGAGAGAACAAAATTTTGGTTACAGCCTTTGCGTTATCTTTGTTATCTGACTCATGGGCCGTAAAGATAAAGCATCGATTCCCGCTGGCATAGTTGGGGGTAGTGCACTAAATATTGATTTAAATCAACAGTGCACTATCACTAAATAAAACTGCAAAAAATTAGTTTGCACCCTTTTCTTACCAGCTTTAGGGATGATTGTTATGTTTTTAACTACCACTAAAAATTTAGTGATATTGCAAATTTTTTCACTATCATTAAACGAAGATTGAATGCAAAAATCTGCACTTAATTCAAATAGTGCAAAATGTGAACTTGCAATCAAAAAAGCTGCATATGAACAGTCTCTCACCAAAAGTTGAAAAATATTATTTTGTATGAGCATAACTTTAGACTCTTATTATGATATGCATAAGAAAGGAAATTAAACAACATGTCAATAATTTGTGAATAACGGAATATCTCATGGCTTTAATCATGAAAAAACAAGTTTTTGTTTGTAAATTTAGTGCAAAATTTTAAGTTGCACACAAATGAGTGTAGAGCAAAAAATTGGCAATAAACTGATGATTGCTTTTTCTTAAATCAAACTATTTTTTTTTTTTTTTTTTTTTTGAGAACAACATTTTTTAGCATTTTTATCGCTCATGTTTATTGAGGCTACTCATTTTCAATTCATTACTCAACATCAACAAAATGATTGAAATAATTTTGCACTATCACCAACTGTGAGTTGAAACTGCAAAATGAGTGCACTACCCCCATCTATGAAATAGTGCATTAAAATGGTTAAAGTAAATGGTAATGCAATAATTTTACACTAAGATATTTAAGATGAATTTAATGGTAATGCAAAAGTAGTGCAAATCGCCAAGGTCTCTTATACTTTAACTACGACAACAGGAGGTTGTGTGGATTTCGCAGCAGCTACCTGTTTACTTTGTTCTCTTAGAGGGTACCTGTCATCATATGAAGGAGAAGCTTAGAGAAGCTATCAGAAAGTGGATTGGCTTATTTTAAATTTTTCGCCAAAAACAAATGTAAAGCATTATCGGCTAAATAACGTTAACGTGTAAACCAGGAAAGAGTTTGGTTTGCTGGCAGATGGCCCTGCAAGCTTTCGCCAGTAATCCGAAGCTATTTTTGCAAAAACAGTTAAAGAGTTCCGTCTCTTATCGCGTCACATTTGTCAAGTATGTCTTTTGATCATAACAAGTTAAATATATGACCTTTTTATATATTTCCTGTTTTTTGCGTGATTGAATACGTTTTGCTATCTCGGCTGTATTGTATGCATTTAAATGTAATCTATGCCAGAAAAACCATCTCAGAAATGGGTTCCGTCAAATCTGTCTTTGTTGTTTTTACTCAGCCATTGTCTAAGTCATGTTTCGTAACACTTGAACATTTTTGTTGGGGAGCACCATATAAACTCCACGAGTGAGTGGCAATTAGAAGTCCACCTTTAGTTCGCGTTTAAGACGTAATTATTAAGGCTCCATGGTGTTGCAATCGATTACCCTGAAATGCGAAGCGGATTTGAAGGCCATAGGCTGGATTTATTTATTAGAATTTATTTATTTTAAGTTCGATGTCTGTCAGATAAGAGCCGTAGTTATCCTATTGTTGTTTAAAACCATGATATTTACCACATTCTAATAATCGATAAACAAGGACTTTGTATTAATATATTATTAATCTCTTAGATATTATGCAAACTACAATATATTTACATCTAACATCTAATATATATTTTTTGGAAACTTTTATAGGAAACTTTTGGAAACTTTTATTAATAGCATCTCTTAGGAGGACGGTATTGTAATAAAACCAAACGGATAGAAAGACAGACAGAACTTTTTGTTTCAAATAAATTGACAAACTAAATCTACCTTATATTTTTGGTGCTGCCTATTTTAAATAAAAACAAAATTATATATTGGTTATTGTATGAACAATTTTGTTTTTTACTGTTTGCAGCACAGATGCATTTGCATCCTTAATCCTACTAGTACTTTTAAACATCTGCATACATAAATATAAAATCAACAGAAAAATCATTGAAAGAATGAATAAGTAAATTGCTTGATATGATGATAACATCATGTTGATAGATTTACTATACAAAATACAAACACACTGTTCCATACACAGTAAAACAACATGTATACGCTAGGAAACTCGTACATTTATGCATACACAGATACAGACACACAAACAAACAAACATCTGTTGTTGATCACGACTATGGATGATGCTCTGCCTACAAGTGTTGATGCAAAAATCCAAACATTCATTCAGCCGTTCATTCATTCATACCACATTTTATCAAACTGTTTGTTCATGGCCCATGTTGTAGGGATCAAATTGTGTTTGTATTTGTAGGAAAGTGTATGTATGTACGTATACATGTGTTTCTTTGTATGCATTTTTTTGGTTTTGTATGTGCACTGACATGCATATGTAAACAAATACAATTCATATTTGTCACTTAAAACCCTTTGAGCACTTTTTAATAAACTCTATTTTCTGTCCGTCTGTCTGTTCCAACGAACGTTATATGAACTTCCTGTTTAATGCCATGTGTTTGGCTGAGTGTTAGCGGACAAATGTGTGTGTGAGAGTGAGTTTTTTTTTTGTATTGGGCTTAAATTCATTCATATTTGAACAAAAAAAAATCACTCTCTTATTTTTGCAGTAGTGATAAAAAAATTTTTAAACAATTTTAACGTTGTCTGACTTATGGACTGTCACTACAGGCACTAGTCAACACTATGAAAATGTTTTATTTATTGGAAAAAGAGTCGATTATAAAAGCATCAGACATTAAGCCTGGCGGTGTATTTTTTTTTTTTCTAAGCGGAACTAGAAAACAAGCAAACAAAATAATTTAGTTGGGTTAATAGTAGACTTTATTATTAGAACTTTCAGTAAATAGTTGTTTTGTTTGAAGATTTTTTAAACACCAGGGTATATGTACAGTCGTCGGCACAATTAATTTGATAAGAAAGAAATCACTTATTTATTTCACAAACTGGCGCAGTTCTTGTCTTTGGAATTGTGGAAGTCTTACATAAATCTTCTTTTTTAATGAATTGTATTGGAATGAGCTTTCATCAGTCCAAAGAACTTTTCTCCAAAACTATATTTTCTTTGGACATGGGGATTAGCAAGAGCTAAACGATTGAGTTTTTTGGTTTTTTTTTTTGATAGGTATGGAATATCCCTTGCTATATAAGTCTTAAGACCTGCTTCTCTCAAGCGGCGCCGAATCGTCCGTGCACTAAATAATGTACTGGTTGACTTATTCCATTCATCTGTGGTATCTTTAGGTTTTAACTCGCAAGATGATTCGGTCTTCTATTAGAGTTGTTTTGCACTTCGCGCCGGAACGCGGTAAATTTTGTACATCGTTTTTGTTTTTAAATTTGTTTATTTGACAATAAACAGTTTAACGCGACAAATTGAACTCGTTAGCTATTAGTATTACCTCAAAGTCGGCACTGAAATTTGCTACTATTGAGGCTTAGTTTTTCCCATATTTTCAAATCACTGTTGAATCAAAATTATAAGTAAAGACACAAAAATTAATAAGAACAATTTTAGCTGACCTTCAATTGCAAAGCACACGCAAGAAAACTGATGTGAAGTGCATGCAAAAATACTTTTGCCGAAGCGAAAGTGACTGCCTGCTTTGATTCTTATCAGCAGTTTGAGAATGCACAAAACAATGGACAAAATATTTTACATAACTGTTGTTGTTGATATGCACTTTGTTTTGACCAAAGCTGACGGTATCTTAAGCACTTGAACGAAAAAGACGCTAATAGACAAGAAAACAATTTGTCAAAATAATTGTGCCGACGACTGTATATTCAATTAATCTTTTCTTTTTTAAGTTATTGAAATAAACGGTGTAGATATTTTAAAGTAAAGATGGGTGGACAAAAGTTCATGCTTAAAATATTTTTAAAAGCCAAAATATCTAATTTTAATCAGTATGTATTGTGGTTAATTTATTGAACTGTTTATGGTTTTTAATATCTAATTTTTTGATAAATAATGCCGTATTAAATAATGCCGTAAAGAAAATTTAAGCAACAAATGGATTTCAGGGTTAATATTAAGTTCTCTCCCATGAGCTAATTGCAGATGTCGTGTATTTGGCCTGCTTAACCCTTAAGCGAAAACAAGGATCTAGCCAGAAATTTTTAAAATCTCTCTTAATATTTTTCCACAGAGCATTCACAGACCCTCCTGACCAGGCCCTCCACTATTATATATGGACTGCAGTAAATAAAAGCTCGAAGATTTGACAACAAAATGTTCTTGCTATAGACATAAAACGCCATACAAAAACAAGAAGTCCTAGCCATACCCTGAAGTTCTTTGTGTGAGTTTTCAAGCGGTAGACATAACACTCCATACAAAATACAAGAAGTTCCAGCCAGGCCCTGGAGTGCGTTTGTGTGAGTACACTTTGATGTTAAGATGTCCTTAGCTTGTTAAAAAACTTGGTAAGAAGTAAAATTATTAGGTCAGGCCCATACAACCACTTACATATACTGGATTTACTAAACCGTCATCGCAATAACAGCTATAAAAGCAATAATGTTCAATTGATATATTTTGTGGTTTACAATAGGTAAGCCTTAATAAATTTAAATAAATAACGTAACGCTCTTACTAAAATTACTCTCTCAATGTAGCATGCAATGCTAGAGATAGAAGAAGGATTAAAATTGATCCATAGTTATGCAATTGAAGCCTTAATCGATGCACAGTACCCAGAACTTATACTTTAGCGCGGTGCAAAGTATTTTTCAAGTGTTTATATCAAATACAACACTCGTGGTCCACTATCCAATTGGTAAAAATTCTCTAATATTTCCCTAAACCAAAGATAGACCTTTAATTGCATTTTGTTGTCTTTCTAAAAAAAAAATGTTTTGGCACGATTTTAAGTGCTTTAGCCGACTACGTAGAATCTTATATACCCTTCTCCATTGTGCGATGACTGAAAGTTATATAAATGCCCTTCTTTAGATATAAATAAATCTATTTTTTTAAAAAGGGTTTGAAACTCCTGCGTTTAACTTGCGATCTGGCATAGTTTCTTACAAATATTCTAGTTACCTTGAGCGTTCTTTTGCAATTTGAAGTCGCAAACTTCTTGCTATTGCGATTTGCAGATCAGCTTTTACGCGATTTATAATTAGAATCGCCCACAATAAGCGATTTTTAGAACATGCGCCTTTGTATTGACACGTTAACATTTTCTCAAGCACTAGTCCCGTGGCCAGTGAACAGAATATTATAATCAATTGGACCGAATTGTGATAGGAGAAAAAAAGAAATTTTACTGTACTGGTAATTAAGTGTAGTTAATGCAGAGGAAAGGAAAATACTCCAGAGGTTTACTCGGGACAATATCTGCGATAGGCATTATTTTAACTGAAATTAAGTGTTTCAATTCAGGATATTCCAGTGACCTGTTACAAAGTTTTAAAAAGGTGCCAATGAACTGCCTCATAGGACATCGTCATGTTAAAGTGACAATTCATCTGCATATAAAGTGTGAGACAAGAACCGGTCCCTACCACTTTAGAATTGTAACGTGACAAGTTTGGTGCTATTTCCCTTTCCCCTAGGAAATGAAATCCGCAATCATGTCAATGGTGTAGTTTTTTATTCTGAATTTTGTTAAGCCGTTGCCAGTTTTTGTATGTGTTCCAATTTCGGGAAAAAAATTATATAAATATGTTTTAATATTTTACATAGAACAGAAATATGCTTGATTGTGATGCTGGAAGTGGTTCCACATCGGTATAGTTAAGAATTTCTTTATAATAACAAATTGATTTAATATGGACAATAACTTAGTTTTAAGATTTAAAAAAGACTAACTAGAATCAAGTCAGTTTTGTTTTTAGATATTGAAACAAGTTTTTTGTGATTTTAACCCTTCGATATTCTATACCCTTAGTGCTACTAAGTGTACCACATGGTCTGGCCAATCCACTATTGAAACACAGCAAAAAAAGTAAATTAAGCAAAATTACTTATTTTGTGTTTATTAAAAATAAATCGGTATTGTTATGTAATTATTTTAATATAATTAAAAAATTCTAACATTTTTTTGTTATATTTTACAAATATACTTTTTTGTCTCTCTAAAATGTTGAATTCACATAGATTTGTTGCAGTTACCGCAGCACAATCAAGTTTTCCTCTGAGGTTTGGTTGTGTTTTTACAAATAGCGCACAACGGACGGTAATAAGCTTAACTTGACGGGTACGGTAACGCTGCACTTGCTCGGATTGCGAGTTAGGATATTATATGACCTAAACGTGCAAGCCTGAAATATAAAATGCACAATTTTTGTTTTGTTTTGTAGTTTTATTAAAACCACGTAACAGCATACTGCATAGATACTCCGATGTGATTCTGAAGAGAACCGGTTTTCAGAACGCTTAACAATTCAATATACGATCACAACTATATTAATTATACTAATTTATAAAACAACATAAATCATTATGGTCGGTGACGAAAATGTGGGAGCTGCCGCAGAGGCTACCGCCGACACTAACAGAAAATTTGTTGTCAATAACGAAGTTGCGCAAACCGTAAGAGTGTCAGTATGGACTCCTCCATTCTGGCATGCCAAACCCGCTCTATGGATCGCACAACTAGAATCTCAGTTTGCTGCCACTGGTATAACTACCCTAGAGGGAAGCGAACTGACACCAAATAGTCCCGTGATGGGTCTTTGGTGGTAGAGACCGGTTCTTGTTTAACACTTCATATTAATTGGACCTATCACTTTAACATGGGGTTGTCATTGGAGGGGGTCACTTGACACCTAACAGCCACCATTTGACATGTCACACATCTATTCTCAATGAACGTGTTTAGTGTTAGTTTCTACAATGGAGTATTATTTCAATAAAATGTAGTAGTATTTGAATAAAACAAGTCCCAAAGAAATGTGTCACACCACTGGTGAATACTGTACTGTAATTCATTACTTTTTCTACCTTTTGGTTCTTCATTGTTCATGAGTTAGTTCTTTTCGTACTTGTTCTATTTTCACAAATCCTAGGACTAGACTGTTGGAACAATTGACACAAACTTCCGGCAGGGTAACGACAAAACGAAGTACCATACCATTGTAGCAGCCATAGAAAGCAGCGTCTTGTCACAAATCAGTAATATTGTGCTAAATCTATTTATGGATAGAGTAAGTGCGGGTAATGTGGTATAGGCTGGTAATGTGGTACAGTGCCTTTTTTCTTAAACTTACAAATCAAGCGTAATGAAACCAATCTAAATGGTTTGCGGCTCTCAAAAAATTAAGAAAACTTTGATATGTTTTATTTTTGAAAGTCATTCTTAGTGTAAGTGTCGAAAAATTCGATTGGCTGCGAAGTCGACTTTTTTTTGGGTGCTGTTAACAAGTAAGGTTTTGTTGTAAAGGTGGATTTAAAAGTTTTTAAGTGTATAAATTAAGTAATTGGGAAGTACCAAATTAGTGAACAATATATGCAATTACTCAATAGCTGTAGAAAATAAATTAAAATTAATAAATATCCGCATTAACCTCAAGTGCGCCTAATGTGGTACACCTTAAATCAGCTAATTTGTTATAGTATACCAATTTACCTGTCAAATAAAATATTAATGAAATTGTTGTTTGTTTACATGAATTGTTCTTTTTTTCTTGTTTTTTTTTTTGCAATAAAGTAAAAATGTATATATAACACGCCTAATTTTAAAGAAAATACTTTTTGGTGAAGTAGTTTACTATACCACATTACTAGCACTTGGTGTACCACATTACCCGTACATTTTTTAAAGTCGTATATAATGAGATTTGCAATATTTTCTTATATTCCTCTTAAAGTGTGGGCTTAACATTTTTTGCAAATGGCTTCGTGGGAACCTAACATATGAAGCATGTTAATAGGTTAATCATATTATAATCAGACAAAAAATAAAAATTTGTCAATGTAAAAACAAATAGGTATATCACGTTACCCGCACTTCCTTTAATATGTATGATACTGCAAAGGCACGGGTCTTGGTACAATGAGACAGCAGTCTCGGTGCAGAAATGCATAAAAAAGCTGTTACATATTTTCGAACTTGGTCACATGCGTCTACCACAATTTCTCCGCGAGATGCTCAAATCTGACTGTCTGTCTGTCTGTAGTGATCCGCTTGACAACTTAGTTACAACATATTTGAGGTGATAAAGCGATTGACCACTCGTCAATGCAGTTTATGTGTCACAGGACGTGTTATCAGCACAACCATCAATAGAACAACAGATCAGGTTGCTTGTCAAGGATATGACTGAGTTGAAAACAAAGTTTTCCCAACGTCCATGAAACAGATTCCGCTCCCGTGACTCCGAATCAAATGCTGGTACCACCGCAAATATGGCGGCTAAGCAAAATGTGTTTGAAAACTACAACAACACAACATCAAAAACAGCTCTCTTGAGCAAAAGGCACTTTAATAGCATAAACAAATTAAACTCTATCAGAGCAAAAGCAATGACTCAAAAAAGTTACCTGTGGTCCAGCCAGCGAACTTAGCGAACTTTTTCTTGTGGGAGGATTTTGTGCCCTAATGTGATCCAAATGATTGAAAATTTGTTTAATTAGATTCAGGACAACTTACTTGTAGCCTCCGTTTCTAAAAACTTTTGAACAAAAAATATTGCATATGAAAGTCAAATATGATCTGGTTAGACCATGTAGGACATGTAAGGGTTAAACAACGTTTCCAGGACTTACACTTACAAGATCCTTTCTACAAATTTTCCTGCAGAATAGCGTGTTACATAAAAGAACTTGAGCAACTTTAATTTCTTACTTGTTTTTTCATTAACTAAATTTACTTATTTAACAATCAGCTATAATATTTTACAACATAAATAATAGAAGTTAATCAAAAAAAAAAAAAAAAAAAAAAAAAAAAAAAAAAAAAAAAAAAAAACTCTATAAAACAACATAAAATCATTATTCTGCTCACCTTAATTCACGTGTTGGTTCGGCACGTACATGCGGTGTCTGTATTGATTCCCGAAATATCGCTCCACCTTCACCCTCAATCCTTAAAGCGTGTGCACCGATTGTTACTTCATTACGATTTACAGAAAATAAATTTCTTCCGTTTGTATCATTGATACGAAAGGCTGTCGCCAGGCACTCGAGCTTATCGTGTCCCAGGAATAAATGATTTTCGAGCATACCATTCGTGTCACGTGTATTGATTGAAAAATTACGTGATGATTCTGTTGTAATGACGCCAATACAAATGGCAAAAGCAAAAGACCAGCGAGAGGAAGATATTGGAAAATAAGTAAACAAAGAAAATTGTTAGAATAAATTGTAGCAATTCAAAGTCAAGTTAACACTAAACTATAAGAGGAAATAAAATAAAACACTAATACATTTACAAATAATAAAAAAAATAATGTTTTACTAAGAAAATATAGTATTAGTAATATATAAGTATGCATGTATGTGGCATAGATAATGTATCATGTCACCTTGAGGTTTTGGTAATATTTGTTTTTCGTGACTACTTTTGGTTAACTTAAAAAAAAAGAATTAAATAAAAATTTATATATATTTTGTCCCCTAATTCTTTATTTCAAGAGAGAGTTTTCAGCTAATATTTTATACAGATTAAACATTTTTGATAAAACTATAAATTTGCTGGCACAAACAACGGAAGCAGGATGTCGAATAACATTGCTACTTTATATCTATATCTTCCTTTTAATTTTTATTTTTTTTTTTTTGTTTGTTACTGTAAATGCGTTTTTACAGTTTAAGTGTGTGGTAGAAAAAGTTAACGCATCTATGTATGTGTTAATGTAGTTGTGGTTTTATTTCCTTATCAATTTCTTTCATACTTTTTATTTACATTTTGCCTTCTTCTTGTTCATATGAAGGTGTCATTTACCTTTCCATAATGATTTTTCTCTTCTTTCTTACAAATCTCATCTGTCTTTCTAGTTTATCTGAAATTGTAAATCTTGTGTTCATATTTTTTTCTTTGTGCCAAGAGATCTATAACTGGTATGACTTGATGATTTTAATGGTGATTTATATTTTAGTACATGTGTGGAGTAGATGAGTGATGACCATATTTGTTAAAGGCAGGTGGGCAACTGGAACTGAAGTCATATATTTTTGAAAGAAAAAAGTTAAGAAAGTAAAACTAAAGTCATATCGTCGCCCGGGGGTTTAAGTGCTCTATGTGCCAAAAATGCATTTTGAGAAAATCGATGTTGAATTTTAACATATTTTTTTAAAAAAACTAGTCGATAGAATTTTGTGATTTTCAATCCATACATTTGTTTGAAAAACATTATTCTGAGGAAACACTTTTTATCTCCCGATCGCATCTATATCGGAATATTTTCTAACGGTTATAAAAATCATATTTGCTCTATACGCCACCTTAAGCATATTTCCTTCCAAATACATACACGTAGGGCAAAGTATCATTAAGAAAGCTGTTTTACTACACCAAAAAGTTTTAGTAAAAAATTTATTTATTTATTAACGAAAAACAAAAACTAAAACTATTTACAAAGTTATTATAAATTAACAAACGATAATACAAAATTCAGTATCTTATTTTATTTGGGGTATATAATAATTTTTGTCTGCTTCAGAAATAAAATTGTATAAAAATTTTAAATCAGAAAGTTTATCATTTTGAATTTTTGCATTTTTTTTTAACAATATTTATCTCTGTTTGAAAAATATTTTACGGTGTTGGTAATTTATTCCGGCAACCTTTTCTTTATATTTGCTGTTTGGAAATGAGGCTGCAAAATTTAGTTTTTAAATTTTATTGTGAGTAAGTTATTTTGAATATACTGAAGAACTTTTATTTTAGTAAACGGAAGAATCAATAAATTTAATTGGGTAGATATCTTAGAAAAATTCTTAAAATCTGAGAATTTCATTTCTACAACCTTAAGTTTTATTTGATTTGTTTTGAAATTTTTTAAGTAGTTAACGAGTGACAAAACACTATGAAGCACTGTGAACGCAATCTTTATCTTGGATTTGTGCATGCCCAGGCTCAGAAAACTTTTGAATAATACTTTTGACCTCTAAATGGTCTGATTTTTATTTTGGGCAACACACGAATCGCTCCACATAACTATATTTCGAATAGTTGGATGTTCTGTCATCAGAGTATTGAGTATTTTATATTTAGAACTACTTATTTCGTTACCTCCACGACTGCTAAAAAAGATAATTTTTCGTTAAAAAAGATAATTTTTCTTAAAATTCTGTAAAATTCTTCTGAAGCAGAATTTGTCAGTCGATTTCTGACAAATTGGGAAGGAGTAACAGCTAAGCCTAAATTAGCACGTCAAGCGTTGTATTGACTATAGCGGTCGGTTTCTCACTACCTACAAAAAATACAAACACCTTTACAGTTAGAAATTAGTTACTTTATAGCCTAACTAATAAAATAACGCTTGACGCATTTATTTATTTTTGGTTGTAAGAGCTACTAATAATACTATTTCACTATAGTATACTTTATTAAAGAGAGAACTTTTAAATATATTAAAAATATTTGCATTCAACAATTTCAACTACACGTAGAGCAGAAATCAATTTCAAGATTTTGTACTAAAATTTTGCTCTATACGCCATTAAATGAGGTATAGAGCCAAGCGGCACCAAAATGTTCTGTTTAATAAGATATACAGCAAAATGGACATGATTTATCTAATGAGGCGAGATAGCCGAAAACGGATTGCAGATTTAAAAAATTTGGGGTCGAAAACCAAAGTTGGCGTTCTTAACTCAAAATTGTCAAAATGGCGTATGGAGCACATAAAACCCCGGGCGACGATATAATCTTAAAATGAAAAATAAGCTAAGGAGGAATCTAAGAAGTTAAAAATTAAAACCATAATATGTGTTTTGCTTCCTATAGAGGACAACGATAGCCATAATATGGTTGTAGGAGTATAATATGGCTGGTTGAAGTCATGTGTTTTTAAATTTTGTTTTAAATTTTTTTTTATTGGTTATTTTTTATAATAATTTATTTACTAACCCTCATATTCATAAAAAATATTTTTGATTAATAAAAGGTTTATTAAACAAATTTTCATAGAAAATTCGTTTCATAAACCTGCTAAAAACCTAATATATTTTTTATGAATGTAGAGGTAAATCTTTATTTATTAATATATGAACTAACAATAACTTATCAAATCTGATTCTTATTTTTAAGTTTTCGTCCTGCCAATGCCGGATGAAATTTCTCCTACTCACGGTTCCCAGCCCTGACCATATAAAAAATAATTATTTCTCTGAGTAGAAATATGTATATAGAGAGTGCTTGATAGTAAAAATACGGTAAATATGTCCATTAAGCATCACGGAAACTCTTTTCTAAAACGAGACCTTTTGTACAATATTGGTCAAACGATAACTAAAATGACCTAAAGGTTTAAAACGGGCAACTTTTTCATTCAGTCTCTTTAAATGATTAGGGATTTAGGCACGTTAGCAGTAGAAAGACCGCATTACTTCAACAATATATAAATACTATTTTTTTTGACCTTAACAACGAAGAGACAGAAATAAGTTATCGAAAACGTCTCATGTGTTTTTTAATTGCTCTCTATGATTGTCAATACTATTTTACATGATTAACACTTTTTCTACCCTAAGTGAAATGAGTTCAAACTATGGCAGCTTTTTTAAGCGCAAAAAATGGGGTGCTGTTCAAATGAATAGCTTGTCAGCAGTTTTTGGAGTATCAAAATTGTATAACCTAATCATTTCTTTGCACCAATTTGCAAGAGTATCTTTTTGGGCTGTAGTCAAATTATTCTCGATTCATCGATAACAAATTTATTTACCAAACTAATGCCTTAGACTGTCTTTTATAAGTTGGGCATACTATTAATGTTTTTTTTTATACCACAATAACTGTTTTAAACGACCCCAGGGCTTTTATTCCTGAGCGAAATGCTGCCAGGATTAAATACTAGGGTCATTGATTATTCAACTTTTTTCAAAAACTGGTTTTCGAATATTCCGAATAGTTGCTATATTAAAAACACCGGTTTTCGGTTAAACATTTTAGAACTAAACGGTTAACCGGTTTCAATTCGAATACATAAAACCACAAAAACAAAATTGGTTTTTGTAATAAAAAGTTAATTTGAATAAAAACAAAGCATTTCAAAAGGTAAAAAACCAACAAAATATCTACATAGGTATTCACTATCCTCCATAATCGTACGATTCATTCATACGAAAATCTGACGGAATTCTATTCGACATAAAAAAATGTCTGCAAAATCTGCTGTCAATGCCACACTATCACACAAAAAAGATGCAAACTCAAATGACTCATCTATTTTACAAGTAAATGCAACTCTGATCGCATATAATCTATAATTTTATAAAAATTTTCATAAACATTTGCAAGTCGGACAGAGTTGTCAAAAAATCTGTCACTCAATTAATTTTTAAGCCACACTGTCATACATTATGAGCACACACGATTTTTTTGACATATCGTGCTACTAAATAAGATAGTGAATACCGGCCTTTGACGTATGTTCAGAGCTGACAAATATTTAATGATATACATAATCCAAAAAAAAAAAAAACGTGACCAGTAAATTGATCAACTTTACATCTATTTTTAACAATTTTTATTAACTTCCTTATCTTTATTTGTAAGAAGATAATTGTATAATTGTCATTGAGAAACAAATAGAATCTGGGAATTATTTCTTTTCATAAGCTACTTTATTATATTCAAAATTTATTTATTATTCGAATTTATTCTATGAGCTAAATTTCAGTTATATATTTTATAAAGCTTTTTTGTAATAGTTCCATTCCTTAAATAATATAAATATAAAGTCATTTCTAAAAATTTAACGAATGGAACTATTAAAAAAAAGCTTTACAAAATACATAACTGAAATTTAGCTTTTAGAATTAATTTGAAAAATACAAAAATGTTGAATGTTATTAAGAAATTGTTAAATGATTTTTGATATAGCCGAACGTTTTGCAAATGCAAATAAATTTTTCATAAAACTAGTGGCAAATATTTAATAGGTGTAGATATATCGCTTTAGCATTTTTTAAGAACTTTGGTTTTACAAAATTATAGGAATTCAATAAATTTATTATTTGACATATTCTTCCAAATTTATTTTAAATGAGTTTTAATTTGTTGGTGGTGTCTATATGAATTAGTGGACTTCAAGCATATTTTCGAAAAGTTGCAAACAAAACCTCTTAGCCAGGATTTTATATTTCAAATGATTTTATTTTTGCATTATAGAAACGAATATCAATAACAACATGCTTTTTGTATGAAATATTTGTCCATTTGTCGACCACATTTAAAAACCTTCAATGACGTCGTTTGATTTCTTCAATTTTGTTTTCTCGTTTTTGGTGTTTAAATAAATAAAACTGATATATTTTTTCCATATCGCTGTTTTAGTGTTAAGCATAAATATAAGCTAGAACTTCTTTCTAGACTTTTTAGTGCCTTAACGGGCATTCCGTCCTTGGCAACCTTTGCAACTTATAATTTTAGGGCACTTCAAACACCATTGTCTTTTAAATCACATTCGAAATATCTCCAGAGATGAAGAATATATTTAATATTTAGAATACTCTGACCACAATTGCTAATTACCATTTAAACTGAACATTTTTTTGTGGCATTTTAAATTGTTTTTAGTTATTTTACAAGAACGCACGCTTTGATAAGCGCTTTGTATATACATTGTCCTTAATTAGGTATGTGATAGAATTCAATTTTGAAAGCGAAACGGCTTAAAAACGATAATATCGTTTTCAGTTTCTTTTAAAACTGATTTATAATACATTTTCCTCTTATTATCTCTATAATTTCTTTTTAAAATTTTATATTATATGTTAATTGAACTGTGGTTTGAACAACAAATTAAGTCCTTAGTTCAGAAATGGATTTTAAGATCGCTGGATATTCATCGCTCTTTTCAAAAACAAGGATTTGATATCGACCGATTTTCATTACGCACCTGTATATTTTTTGACTTCTTTTACATTTTGCTTTGAAATTCTTCAAAAAAAAAAAGTTTAAATTTGCCTAATATTCAATTAGAAAAATAGTAAAATTAGTGGTTCATTTACAACGAGTAAGGAAAACGTATATAAATTACACATTACTTAAATAACCGGCTTATTATACCAAAATAACCGCTTTATTTGATATTCGATAAATAAGAATTCTAAATTAACCGGCCTTTAAAAAGTGGTTTAATAATAACCGTTCGATCTCCCTATCAAATACGTTTTACCAATGTTTCACAGTTGTGATTAATGGGTCCTCAACGTCAAAATTTAAAGTAATTAACGCCCTCTTGCCTTGGTAGTCCACATCGAAAGTCGTAAGAGATCACCAGTTAATTTTTGAAAAAAAAACCCAAGTTGTATTTAAATAACTAAAATTCTAAAAGAGTCAGTTTTGCCAAGCTCAATATATAAACAGAAATCCTATTATAAAAACTATGATTGACTTATATTAGTACATATTAATATTTCGTCAAATCCATATCCTTTCGATTTAGTTTGGTTATTTGCGCGCAGTGGAATACCCCAACAACAAACCTTTATTTTTTCACTTTTGACAATATTTTTCTAAATTAAGTCAAGGCTTTTTTATTCAGGTGACCGCCAGAGACAGAGTTATGCTGGCTGTCCCTTTTTTTGTTTGTAATTCTAAGTTTCAAACTCCATAAATACACTTGATTGCAGAGTATTAATTCCAGTGCTGCATAAGTATAAGAAAATTGGATTACGAGCAATCACATTAACTGCCTAGACCACAATATCGGCAAGAACATTTCTTTCGTTAATTTATATTGAAAGCAAAAATAAATTTTAGTTTTTTATTATTGTTTTCAATATAAATATGCGAAAGAAATGTTCTTGTCGACATTGTGGGCCTGGCAGTAAATTTAAAATAGTGTGTGTTTATTATTCTCTGATTATAAAACAAAAACTTCCAAAAATATTTGTTTTAATTTACGATAAAAATGTTAAAGAATGGAACAACACTGGAATTGAGCAATGTTTTTTTTTTGTGTTAGGACCATCACTCAGGGGATGACCCCTACAACTGCAATGCTTTGTGTTGGAACTAGGCAAAAAGGTTATGCGAAGGAGGATAGAGGGAGTATTGTTTGTGAACATTTGACTTGAACTTATTCATGTTGAAAGTGAAAGGGAAGACTTCAGCAGGAAGGTTGTTGAACAGTCCTGCCAAAAAAAGAATTTTCCCTGTAATGCGTTGTAATATTTACCGGCCAATCGACCACAAAAGGATAAGCGCTTTTTGCATTACAAACAAACGTATGGGTTTCAGGAACCAGATCCCTAATTATAGAACACATCCCATTGTAGTATCGCTAAAACAGGCAAATACAACCCACATTGTGACGATGCTCAATAGAGTCAATAGAATTTGATACCCTACCGTTACTAATCAGAGCCTTTAGCCCTCTCCTGCACGCAGTCAAGAAGCTCCAAAATAGACTTTGAATCACCGGCCCAAAAATGAGAGTTGTATTCAAATTGCGGTCGGATATAGGTGGTATAAATAGTAAGGAAATCGTTTCAAAAAACTAAGGTACTTGAACGCTTTTTTCGACACGTTAAATATATGTTCATACATCACATTGTATCCTAGAGATTCTGATTCCTCAATAATTATACTACCCATATATATAGATATGGCACCTTAATCCGTTGCGCGTTTATTGGCCAACACGCAATATTGGATTTTTCGGGCATCAAAATCGACCCTATTCGCGCGACCTATTTGCTAAGGGACGAGAGCATCGAATAACACTGCTTCAAGACCAGTGAAGTATTCCACCCGGCCCAGGAGACTTGTTTTTCGAGTTGTGTTTGATTGATAGCCGGTAAGTAAGAATTATTAGCAAATAATTCGGCCGAACAATTAGCCTTATCAACCGGGTCCGAGAACGTTTGGCCATCCTATAAAAGAGTTCCCCCTTACCCTTTTAAGCAATAACCAGAAGCTTTTACTGCCCCGGGAAGCAGTAAGAACTTTAGTACGAAGATGCTGATCGTAAAGAGTTTTTTTTTCCCGTTTAAGTACTTTTGAACAATGTTGAAGTAAAATAAAAATAGAAGATTCAAAACACGTTTGAATGTTTTTATTGTACACATAGACCAAAAGGAAACTTGCATAGAAAGGAAAATTTGGGGGTTTTTAATCATATAAGTTGATTCTTATTTCCTTAGATTTAAGATAACATATAAGACAGTATATTCTCTTAAAACTGCCCTAAATTACAATTTGCGGCAGTTTATTATAATTATTTAATTATACTGCTGTTAAACATTTTTATTTTTTTTCGCATATCTATTATTGTACTCGGTGCATTTGCTGTATAGAAAAACTTTTCGAATGATGCTTGTTTTATTCAAGTGATAGCCATGTTTTTTTTATTTATGTTAACACTAAATAACAGTGATTGGAAAACGTTTGAAATAGAACACATAATTTTCAAAAAATTTTGCGCTGCTTTCTAGTACCACAATAGTAGAGAGGGTATTATGCGTTTATGCTGATGTGTGTAACACCTTAAAATATAGGTCCTTGACCCTCCTATTAGAACGCCGATTGACTTGGAATTACTTTTTGTATCGATCTAACGATGTACATCCGTCCGGCAGGATGGCTGGCCGTCTAGCTGACTGGCATGTTAACCTTGTGCGCAAACTACAGTTCGCAATATTAGAGATACTTCGATGAAATTTTGGACATTGGTTTTACCTAACACAGTTACCAAGTCTATTGAAGATGTTGTCCATCAGTCGATAATTGCACACACATACAAGTGTCTTTCCGGAATAGAGTCTTTGTGCATGTAAAAAATCTTATTATGCTGGTTTTTAGATTAAAGTTGGCCCAAACTTATTTCATTGCAATCTTAATTATATTACCAAATTTTATTTATTATTATACTCCCATACAAATACTACTCCCAAAAATTCATTTAATTGCAATATTTAACTTTTTGATAATGTTGGTATTTACGTTAAAATTGGGGCTAATATTTTTACAACAGTTACTGTATCATAACAAAATGTTTTGCTGGTAGGTCGAAAATTAGCCATGGGTCCCATATAAACCCCTATCCTAAAATCACATAAAAATAAAAAATTCTCAGTTAGATGTAATCTAAAGAATACTCTGCACAAAGAACTTTTACATGAATCTTAGGCCCTAATTATGTAAAACGCAACGCAATGCCAAAAATCACATTGAAATAAAAAACAAATCAAAAACTATTTTATGATTTTGTTGTTGCTTTCTACAAAAATTAATATTGCGTTTTTAAAGTTTCAACGCCACAAGAAATGCAGCGTTTGAAATTTAAAAATTCAATACGAATGTAAAAAGCAACAACAAAATCATAAAATATTTTTTACTTTGTTTTTGCTTTCAATGTTACTTTTGGCGTTGCGTTTTACACAATTAGAGCCTTAACCACAAAATATAATTTTGTTCTAGCAGGTCCATGATTGCCCATTGGTCTCAAAAAATATATACTTCAGTTTGTCCTATGAACGGGCTTGACCTACTATCCTTTTTTTATTTAAGCAATTACTATTTGACAATTTCCAGGAAATCTTTAATTGTGTTGTTTTTTAATTTTTATAAAATTTTGAAATCGTTTTAGCTTAAAGTGTTTTGTACGAAACTTCTTTAATTATTTTTGTTTTATTAGTGATCGGTTACTACTAGTTCTTTGACTTTAGTTATTTTATTTTGAAAAAGTTACATTTGATTTTTAGCAAACTTAATTTTAGCGATCAGGAGTTTGTTGAACAATGAATTTATAGAAAATGTTTGTGTTAAACTAAGGTCTTTACACAATTGCAGCACATGGTTTAATCGTGGTCGAAATTTGGTGTAAATATTTTTTAGTTAAAAAGTTTGTTTTGCATTAAAACTGTCTCTAATTGTTTTAGCTTTTCAACTAGCCCCATAAAAGTTGACTCTTGGAGTGAATGTTTTGGTGTGGTAGAAGACATATAACAATACCTGATGCATATTTCCTATATGCAAAGTCTTTCATACACAGAAAAAAGTTTTTTATCAATTAAATCAAATTAATGTGACAATTTAAACAATTACTTTTTTAGTTGAAAGAAAATTAAAAATATAATTTTGATTTAATTAAAATTTAAGTTGTTTTCAAATAAATTTTTAATTAAAATATTAATTAAATAAACATCAAAAAGTATGAATTGATTTTTTGCGTTTAAAATAAAATAATTTAAACTTGTAGAATTGTTGTTGAGAATTTTCAATATTTAATTAAATAAATTAACATATTGTTTGAAATGCCAAAGTTTTTTGACCATTTTCTTAATTAAAATTAAAAATATCATTTATTGAAAAAAAATATTCAAAATTTTAAAATTTTTAGGTAATCAATATAATCATTTTAGTTATAGGTGCAAAATCAACAAATTGTTTGCTTGATACTATGAATTTGGTATAAATTTGGTGATTAAAGACAATTTTTAATTTTTTCTGTGTATTTCCTATACGAAGTTAGTATAGTAATTAAAATAGGACGAAGCATGCAAATGTTTCTACGAATAAGGATTTTGACAGAATTGTTATATATAAAATTGTATTGTTAAATCATGTCTCTTACAGCATCCATACAACTGTATTCTGGAAAAATGGTAACTACACGCAGAGAAAAAGCTTCCAACCTCCAACAAAAATATTTTTAAGGAACATTTTTAAACTTTTTATGAAAATCTTCATTACACAACTTGGGAGTCGTATTTCTTTAAAAAAATTTCACTAATCATATATCATTTTGACACATAGAGTCATTGTGTGCATAGGCTTGCCAGGCGGTCTGAATTTTTCTTGTTTTACAAGAATTTTCAGTGAGCGTCAAGAGTCAAGAAAAAAAATGTTTTGTCAAGATTTTTTTAAGCCCAACCAAAAACACGTTGTTGTTTTTTTAATTTGCTTATAGTTTTCTTTAAAAAAAAGTTGTGTAAAAAGCAAATAAATATTTCATCATTTGTTTTAGAGTATTTGGTTAACCCTTCGCCTTACTCATGAGTCTGTCCAGACCTTTTTCAATGCGTTTTGAATAACAAATCAAACCATGTGTAAGACGGAAGGTTAATCTATAAAAATTACGATTCCTTTATTCAACTCTCAATAATGCCGATTTGAAACAGAAACCCGTATCAACACTTGTATGTATTTCCCGCTTTATTCTATATTAATAATTGTGGAGCTGAGGGGTACAAGTGCTAAAATGAAATTTCTGAGCAAATAAGCTTTGAAGTTTTTTTTTGTTTTATTTAAATGCGTGCTTAAAGAGTTTATATAGATAAAGCGCAATTTTGGGTCAAAATACAGTTCTGAATTTTGGTATAATAAAGGAAATTTTTATTTTTTCACTTTTTGGAAAAAATCGACATGTATTATTCTGTAAAAAATAGAGCTCTTTTGTCTACTTTCTGTTAATGGAACGGTTAGTTTTACCAAACTTTTTCATATGCCTTCCATGTAAAATAAAAAATTTTTTTTCTTCTATTGAAAATTTTGAAATATTGAGTTAATACAGTACTGTTGAACGAGTGCAATATGTAAATAGTCAGCGTTTATTACTGCAGCTAACTCATTTTTATTAGTTTTGGCACTTGTACCCCTTTGCCTTTCAAGCCGCTCAATTAAAAATGTTAAACAGCTGACACAAAACAAAAGCGTTTCTTTTAACTTGTTTTAGCTATTGTGTTACTTTAACCCCAGGATTACCGTCTTGGTCTGGCCAGACCAAATTTGTGTTTTGCTTGTAATATTTTTCGCATATGACAAAAAATCAAAAAAAAAAAAACAGGGACGTGAATTCTATAAATGATATGTTCTGAATCGAATGAAACTAATTTGGATTCGATTGGAGGTTAGATTCCATTTTTATGTAAAACATATCAAATCAGAAAACTACGGCCCATTATGCGCTTAGTTCAATCTAACTACAAAACCCAAACACAAAACTCGTTTCAGCTGTGGTAGATGCGAAATAGCAATGTGCGACATTAAAAAAGACATTTCCGATGACTTACATATGGAATAAAATAATAAAATAATAAAATTATATAATAAATTTGTATAATCTAAAGTAATTAGAATACGTTCAATAAAAAATATATTTATTTACTTTTATTTATTTGGGTTTTTAGCTGTACAAATTGTGGTCTGGCCAGACCAAGAGAAGAACTTAGTGGTAAAAAGTTACCGAGAATCCTAGGGTTAAAACAGATATTTTTAGGAAGTTTTTAATTCAAGAATTTAAGTCAAGAATTCTTTTCAAAATAAGTTTTGTCAAGAATTTTGATAATTTTTATCTGTCAAGTCTGTATGTACTTATTCGAAAGAAATAGTATTTTTCGAAAGTGCATGCATAAATTTTACGCAGATTATCTTTCTAGGGTTAATGAACACCTAATTGTGCTTCTGTAACATTTTATTGTATCTTTAAGTACTATTAAGATTCATAACATATGATTGAAAGAACTACATTTATATTTACACATATAATATAAAATATCTCATACTAAATAATTAACTAACAAAAATCAATTGCCCAATCATCATGTATATCGTTTTATCTCTATTATATTAGAAACTATAAAATTTTTGGTATAATCATTCCATGAGCAAATCCATATTTCCATCTCATTAAATTCATAAACAAATATAAAGAAAAGTCATGATTTTTATAAATTATAACCTCAAGGTAAATAATTTTGTATGCAAAAGCATATATCATTTGAACAACTAAATATTAGACAAATAAACAATAAAGTGAAATGACTAGTTACAATTTCCGTTAACCACACTCTCACATACGTACACACATACATATTTAACACATATTATTTGTAATCCAAACTAGAGAATAATAAAAAGGAACACATACAGATTAACTAAAAACAAAACATATAAAAATAAATGTGTGTGTGAGTATTTTGCAGGAAATTAAGAAGATGTTAGACAAGAACACACAAAAGCAAATACGTATGCATGTAAATAACAATGTGCAAAAACAAATGTAAAACTTATGTAAATTACTAATTCAAGTAATAAGTAAATGAATTCACATATAATATTGTGTGTACCAATAAAATATGAATAAATAAAGGGAAACATAAAATTTCTGTTGTTCATGAGGAAAATATAAGGCACTTATCGTTACCTCTACTCGTAAAGGAGCTAAGTCCAATTTAATAAATTTTACAAGAGAGGGAAAAACTTGCTAAAATCTTTAGTTTTCAATATTATTTTTTAAATTTGTAAATGCAGGTTAGATCTATTTTCGACATTTTTTTTGTCACGCAAGACATGGACAACTAACAATTAATGATCTTTGTTTTTCTGTTAAATATTTTTTACTTTAAAAGTGTACTTAGCAATTTTTTTTGACTTTTATAAGATGTATTTAACGAAAGCTTTCTATGTGCCCCAGTAGGCTAGTTGGTAGTGAGCTAGTCTATTAGCGCCGGGGTAGCGGGTTCGATTCCCGCCAGAGACTCTGGTTTCTTTCAGGCAAGCGTAAAGCTTCGCGGGATTAGTATAAGAACAAGCCAAAAAAAAAAAAAATTATCATCGATTGGTAGGAACTGATGAATCAGGAGAGTGGTACAAAATGAACTTATAAGTCTCCGCATTTGCAGTTTTTCTTCAGAAAAAAAGATGTGAGCTCCGGCTACCTCCGTCTTCTTACTAGAACTGAATGAAGAATAAGGGTGTATTCTTTGAATATGCAAAAAAAAATCCCCCGTCTTTCATCGATCTCAGAACAAAATTATACATTTTCTGGAAAAAGTCACAAATTTTGCAGTGCAGGCTTGAGATATAATCAGTTGCATACAAAAAGGTTTGTTTGCATCATCTGATCCGTTTATAAGAAGTTAAAGGCATCAACCTCATAAGCATATTTTAGTTGATAGTTGATGAATAAAATGTTTGATTATCTTGGACTGATTATGTTTATATATAGACGGTGGACGCGGTTCATTTTGATTAAATCTGAAATGCATATTTTGTTTATTTTATAAAGTGTATGTACAAAGTTTGAAGACATTTATTTAGATTTTTAAGAGGTGGGCGTGGCTGATGTTGATGAAACTGAGCATGTCTCTTGTGTTTTTTTTGAAAAAGAGAAAATTTCTTTATTTTAGTCTAATTTGCCGTAACTTCAGAAGTTATGCATTTTTTGTGTATGTTTTAATGGACCTGCTATGTGGCGCTATGGTGATGCTAGTTAGATATTCATATTTGCGGAGGCATTCTGCTTAAAATCGAAATGTATTTATTATTCAAATGATAAATTGTCAAAATATTAAAATTTTTCTTACAACTTATTGTAAAAGAATTTTAGTTTCCATGAAAGTGGTATGGCTATACAGTGGTTTTTTGTCGGCGGTTTGGCAGTATCAAGGTCATCAATCATTTTGCCCACACACCACACATTCCTTGTATTCGACAAAGGCATATCTATTTTAAAAAAATATTAGCCAATATTTCTTGGACTACTTTATGATAATTTCAACTTACCGGAGCAATAAAACTTCAGATTAACAAAATATTTTAATTAAAAAGACGGGACTTCTTGTAATAATTACATATGTTATTGTTATGTATGACTGGTAAGTAACTATTAGTTTATTTGTAAAACATTTTCTAAATCCAATTATTTAAAGTTTAAAGCAATGCAAACCTAGTTCACACCTTATAGTATTATACATTTCATACAATGTGTACAAAGCTTTAAAAGGGTATAACTCGAGAACGGTGAGAGAAAATTCATTTTTTTTTTGCTAATTTATTTAAAACTTCATAATCTTTTAAACTGCATCATTAGTTTTTTTTAGTCTTAATACCAATTTTAAAAGTTATAAAGCATTTTTTTTCACATTTGCTGAAAATTTACGAAAAACTGATATATAATGTATCAAAATGTGGAAATTCCCTGACGAAAATTATTATTTATGCACATAAAATTAAAGATCGGAAAATTTTCTTTAAGAATATTTACTCAGAAGCCGAAAAAATACCGATTTTTTACCAATTTTCAATAATAATTCAATAAAAGTCAAAAACGCTAGATTTTTGGTACAAAATCAGTTTGCGCGACCTCTAAAGCACTTCCGAAAAATCTGATAAAATTCTCAAAAATACTTTACCTTATGAGTATCCAAATTAGGAAAGATCTTCCGAGAAAATCCAAATTTTTATTTTTTTTGGGACAACCTACTATACACGTCGGTTGTGAGACCCATTCTTTCGAATGTTTGCTCTGTTTGGTGAGAGGCAATTAGGCTGGCAAGTCGAAGGAACCTTCTGTCTAGAACTCAGAGGTGTGCTTCGATCGGCATAACATGGGCCATGATAAGTACTTCACGAGCATCTTTGGAGGTTATTCTTAATATTCTGCTTATTGAGCAGTATGCGATGGGAATAGGAGCTAGAAGTCTTCTGTGACTGAGGGAAGCGGGACTATGGGAAAATATAGCGAAATATTGCCTACGGATCCTGGATGAGATTGAAATGGGTGGTTATTGCCTGTGCCCGCCCAGGTCCACGGCTTACGTGGAAAATAGGGTTGACTTTGGGCATTTACCGCTTGCGGCATTACTGTCTAGGAGGAGCTTGTCAGGTCATATATACCTCCTGATGACTGCGGTGTATTTTTGACGGAGGTTCTAGGGATTTTGAAAAATTTAATTCTTCTTTCTAGAGCTGAGTATATTAGATATATGTTTGAAATTTTTACACAATATGAAGAACTGATATGGGGATTAACTACATATTATTAGCAAGGCGGCCATATGTTCCACTGAGAATTTAAGACTTAAATACATTAGCCCAACAATCACGTTTTTTATGTTATGACTGTTTTGCAGCAAATGTGGCTCCGAGGCAATGGTTGATTGTATAAGAGCTCTAAGTGGAATCATTTTTTTTTTTTTTTATTTTATTTTATTTTATTTGGTCTATAGATTATAAATCCTTACAGACTAAAGAATGTAATACAGGTGTGAATACAATTAACTATTTAAATACAAAATTAGTTTCCTTTTTAAAATATCATTGCTTTCAGAAAAATCTATAATATGATACAATTTATTAAAATGTTCACAAATGCGACGAAAGGAGTCATTATTAGCATAAACGGATCTGTAGTAGTTAAGACTGATGAGCTGAAAGTTACGAGTTGGCCTATTTGGAACCCTAAAGTTAATTTTACTAAGCAGGAACGTAGAATCAATTTCACCATGAATTAATCCAAGTAGAAAAGTTATACTCAGCATAACACGGCGGCTTTTTAAAGTTGGCAGCTTAATAAGAGCAAGTCTATTTACATACGATGGCAGAACATGCGAATTCCAACCAAGGCCACGTAAACAAAAAATCAAAAATTGCTTTTGTACCGATTCAATACTATTTATATGGATGGAATAGTAAGGATCCCATACAATGGATCCATATTCAAGAATTGGCCGAACCAAAGATGTATAAAGTTGTTTCGTGACATAGGGGTCAGAAAATTCTCTAGACCACCGTTTCATAAAACCAAGAACACCGTTAGCTTTGTTAACAGTTAACGCAATATGATTACGGAAATTTAGCCTATGATCCAACAAAAAGCCCAGATCAGTTATGCTGTCCATTTTTTCAAGTATTATTCCATTAACATAGTATCGAGAATCTAATATGTTAGTTCTGTAGAATGTCATATGTTTACATTTTTTAATATTAAGGTCCATTAAATTAATTGTACACCATTGGGAAAATTTATCAATATCAGACTGTAGTAAAAATTGTTGATTTGAGTCGTTAAAGCTCTTGCATATTTTGACATCATCTGCATACATAAGTACATTTGAATACAAGATAACAGATGGGAGGTCATTTATAAATAACGTGAACAGTGTAGGACCAAGATGACTTCCCTGGGGAACACCAGAAGTGACGTATATGTCTGTTGAGGTAACATTTCCAAACTTTACTTGTTGAGTTCTATCAAATAAATAGGAACGCAGCCACTTTATGGCTGAACAACTAAATCCCATTAATGATAATTTGCATAGTAACATTTCATGGTTCACTTTGTCAAAGGCTTTACTGAAATCCGTGTAAATTACATCCGTTATCATGTTTTTTAAAAATCCATCATTTACCATAGTAGTAAGTTCCAGAATATTAGTTGTCGGGGAACGCGACTTGCAAAATCCATGTTGACAAGGAGATAACAGCGAAGAAATTTGGTGTGATAAGCTGTCGGTTAACATTTTTTCTAAGAGTTTAGGAATGGCATTCAGCTTAGCAATTCCTCTATAGTTTGTAACATCGAATTTATTGCCACTTTTAACACGTTGAGTGCCATATGCACCGCCGGCGGTGCACACTTTTCTTTTACTAGAGGGCCATGTATACCGCCGGCGGTGCACAGCTACATCAGTATTCAATACAATATATTTTCTGTGGTATTATAGTAAAGCGAATAAATATTATGTGATGGCACCTAGAGAAATGCATTTTTTTTTTTAACTTCAAGAATTTTTTGTATTACATGAGTTTTACAGGATCAAAAATTTATAATTTTGTTTAACCTAACCCACTTCAATAAATAAAAATTCAATGAATAAAATAAGAAAATAATATTTAATTTACTTTTAGCTTACATATAATAAAAAAGGCACTTCATATTCAATAAAAAATAGGAACTAGTGTGTTTGGTGGAAAATATATAGGATCAAAAAAATTAGAATAAGAAAATAACATATTATTTCACTTTTAGTTTATAATAAAAAAAGGAACTTAGTATTCAATAAATATAAAAGGAACTAATGAGTTTGGTTAAAACAGTCCAGACAAAGAGGTGCATTATCCACACAGCCATTGCAAAATGTTGTAACTTTTTTGGTTTTTTTATTGCTTCTTTTCGGCCGGCAGTATTTTTTATTTTTCTATCTGAAAATTCGATTTCTGTTATCTCTGACATCATAAATTTGTAAAGCATGCGTTTTGGGGATGGATGATCCTGATGCTTTATCAGCTATTTTTGTGTTGGGCTTGTGTTGTTTATGTAATACCAAACTGTTTACTATGGCAGTACTCAAAAGAAACTCGAAAGCTATCTTGTGATACCATCGAATAGTTTTACGTAACGGAGACAAATAACTAGCCATTTGATCTGATAAATCGATGCCTTGTTTTGCTGAATTATAATCAATAACCATTTGAAGCTTCTTGATGTCCTCATTATTCATATTTTTCTTTCCAGCGAAAACTTCATTCAAATCATGTCTGGTACTTAGCATAATTACTTCTCTCTTATCTTTCCATTTCATTACTGCAATCCCTGAACACTCACGGCCGATAATATCACTTTTCTTTAGTCTTGCTCCAGTAACATATTTAGGGTTTCCAAGTCTATTCTTTCTTAGGGCTCCAAATAAATGCGTTGTGCGACCCAAAAGCGCATTTGCTAACGCAATAGAGGTATAAAAGTTATCCGTGACCATTGATCTTCCCTTATCAAGATAAGGTTCAGCAAGATCCAAAACGTTTGCGATTTGAATATATGTTGTGACTACCGACGGTACACACGGCACTTGAATAAAATTATATTATCTGTGTGCCACGTGTACCGCCGGCTGTCACATGTATAACGGTACAAATAACACACATATACAAAAAAAGATTTTCACAAATTCATTTGTTATCACAAAAATATTAATTTACACTTGTTTTTATATATTGGCACTTTAGTAATATATTTTTTTTTTGTATGATGGCACTCAACGTGTTAAACAAAGCGATAATAAACGATTTTTTCCATTCGACTGGTAAATAGCACAATTCAATAGATTTGTTGAAGATTGTAGTAAGTGGGCCGTACAAAGTTTCGGCACAATTTTTAAGAATACAGCTAGGTATTCCATCAGGGCCAGAATTATTGGTTGGTTTTAATGATTTTAAGTTTAATAGAACTGTTTCATTACTCAAAAATGAAAAATGTATACCAGCTGAATGCGATATATTAAATGGATAGGGAGAATTACGATCGTACGTTTTTTTAGAATATGTAGTAGCAAAGAAATTCGCGAACATGTTGCTAATCAGTGTGTCGTCATCAGTTATACAGGAACCATATTTAAAAAATTTAGGATAGTCAGAAGCTCGACGTTTCGAATTAATAAACTTATAAAATTCTTTAGGGTTAGTTTTCAACTTTAATCTCATACGGGCTAGGTAGTAATCATATGCCAATTTGTTTGTAGTATTATATTCGGAGCGCGCAATGCAGTAATTTCTAAAATCAACTAAGGTTCCAGAGCTCTTATATTTCTTGTAACATTTATTTTTTTTATTTTTGGCATTATTTAAGAATTTATTATTCCAAGGTGGGCCTTTTTTATCACCAATTTTTACTTTTGGGACAGTTTCAGAGATGAATTCATATAGTGTTGAGTAAAATTTAGAAACAATATGGTTGAGATTTTTTCCAGAAAGTATATTGTTCCAGTTGACATTAGATAATAAATAATTAAGTTTTGTATAATTAGTACGTGGAAAGCAAAACACTTTGTTAAGACTATGGTTGCATCTCTTTGAAATAGGTGCTAACTTTTTTGCTTGAAAATATATTTCAACATCTATCGCAGGATGGTAGAGATCTTCAGGATATGTGAGAGGAGGTATATTTCGTACATGTTTATCCATCGGCTGATTAACAAAAGCAAGCTCCAGAAGTCTACCACATGTATTATGAATATGATTAACTTGAAAGAGCCCAAAGTCGAGTAGTGATTTAATAAATTCATTTGATACAGTGGGAATTAAGTAATTTAGTTCATAAGTTGAATTCCATGAAATATTGGGAAGGTTAAAGTCACCAAGAACGACAAATATATCATATGGCTTTGATTGCAGCCAAACTGTATTAATTGCCGAAATATGTGCATCATAAATATCGGAAGAAGAATTAGGAGGAATGTAAGAACAAGTAATAAACAAAACACCATTTGAAAGATTAATTTTGACGGCAACAAATTCAATATTGTATCAATATCATAGGGGAGTATAGATTAATCTTATCTGACTTATTTAAAAGTTTACAACCAACAAGTGTTAATATTTTGTGATAACTCTAGGGAAAAGGGAACTAACACTAAACTTGTCAAGTGACAAGTCACTTTAACATGGCGATGTCCTACGAGGGGTTAATTGGCACCTTTTTGACACTTTGTAACAGGTCACTGAAATAACCTTCCAATTTCGGTTAAAATAATGCCTGTCGCAGATATTGTCACAAAAGAACAATGGCAATATGATAGATCCCCTTCATATCAAGTAATATAACTAGAGAGAATCGCCACTACCCGCACAAAATCCAGTCACATGAATAGTTTTGTGCCAATTACCTTTCCTCTGGACCAACTACACTCTAAACACATTATCACCAGTTAAGTGATAGGTCTTGTTTTCACCTATCACAATTCGTTCCTGTTAATTATAAAATTTTGTTTACTGGTCACGGGATAAGTGCTTTAAGAGCAATTGACACAAATTTAATACTAAAAGGTCGCTTAGCACTTTTTCTTTAACATTATTAGACTTAGCACTTTTACGTATCATTGCAACAAATAAATTTTATAATACAGTATTTTTTCCTGCAACCCATTTATTTTTGTGTACTCTGTTAAACTGCATCAAAAAAATAATTTTAAAAATTGTGGATTTGGCTACTTTATGAGTGAAAGTAACGATATACATAATTAATAGTTGTAGATTTGGAAAATTGTTGTTAATAAAGTAAGATTATAATATTTAAATAGGGTTTATTGTAACTTTACTATGAAGGTATTATTCATAATGTTGTGTTGTATGGCATATGTTCATACATACCTATTGCTATTGGTTGGCCATGCCTCGAGCGTATTGTAGATGCTCTTAACATATCCATAATTAAAGCTTGTCCAGTTAGTTGAATGCCACCAGGAACAATTTTCAATTGTCCCATACCGTCCTGATGTTGTAAATGGGAGAAATTAAACAATAAAAATATAAATTATTAAAAATATTTTTTAAATGTAAGAATTAAATTGCTGTAAGAAGTAAAACGGAAAATAGCAAAAGGCTTTGGAATACCGAGTCGGTATTGAGAAAGAGAAATAGGTACATACATACTGTCAATCAATAAAGTTAAGGCACAACATGAATTTCCAAAGAGATCGGTCCATAACCTTTACATCTGCTTAGATATTTTACAATGTTTCTGACACTAGAATATTGCCTTTGCACAATGACACCAATTTCGCGATATCCTTCTTTTTCTGACCGATTGCTCATTTTGCTGTTTTCGCCAAAAATACAATATCGAGAATAATTTTTTGTCGAATTGAAACATAATGTACTAAAAAATTACCGTTGTAAAACGATCAATGTATAAAAAGATATAAAAAAATTTTTGGAGTTTAACGGATGTATAGTTATTGACAGATATCTTTTGAAGCATGTTGTGCCTAAACTTTATTAAATGACTGCATATTTTGAATATATTTTAAATTTGAAAACTTTAATAAAATACATGTTCATAGTTTTTAATAAAAAAAAAAATTTTTTAAAAGATTTAAAGAACAGTTTGAGGAATTACATAAAAAACAAAATCAGCAAAAAAAAATTAGGTTTTTGACTTAGCCCATTTTTAAAATTTAATATTTGGTAGATATTACATTTAAAAAAAAAAACAAAAATTGTTTTTAATATATTGTTTGTAGCCCCAAGTGTTCTCTTTTAAATGACATAAAAATCATTTTCGTATGTGCAGTAGTTTTTGAGATGTTGAAAAAATAAACTCAACACAATCGGCTAATTCGGCGAAATTAAGACATTTTGAAAATGACGTAACTTTTGAAAAAATTTTTTTATTTTTATTCGTTAATATATGTTCTTTATAGGATGAAGGGAACCTTCACATCAATTTTCATTCAAATCGAAATGGGTCGGGTCCCACTCTTGGTCGATTTGACATGGAACTACCCAAATGTCATATGCATTTTTTAAAATTATTGCTGAAGTAGACTTAACTTTTTAAAAACGAAGTTATTGATCCTATTGGGAAAAAGGAGCAAGGCCCTAATCATGTAAAACCGCAACGCCAAAGAATGACATTGAAAGCACAAACAATGCCATACAATTTTTTTTATTTTGTTGTTGCTTTCTACAGAAATTCATTTACCGTTTTAAAAATTCTGTAGAAAGCAACAAAAATATTACAAAATATTTATGACACTGTTTGTGCTTTCACTGTTATTCTTTGGCGTTGCGCTGTGTTTTGCATGATTAGGGCCTAAGTGTATGATATAATATCGAAATTGTGATACATTTTGTATTTCCAATTTTAAAAATGGCTCGACACTGAATAGTGTAGCTTTAATTTATAATGGAGTTGCTTCTTTGGTAGTTGATGAGGTTTAAAATTTTCCTAGCAGTTTTTTATAAGCTTTTGCTTTTTATGCTTATAATAATATTAACTGCCGGATACTGCACAAGGGCTACGTTAGTGAAAGATTCACTGTGAAAACAGAGTTTAGACATGGTTGCGTACTGTGACCTTTACTATTTAATGTAGTCTGAGATGGTGTTATGATAAGAGTAATTTGAGTGAAAGAGGAATAATAGAAGATTGGATGAACCCGATTACGCTTATGACATCTGCTTGCTATCCCACAACCACACAGTGACATGGCGACTAAGATTAAGTCCGTTCAAAACGACGCAGCAAAATCCGGCATGAAGATAAATTTAGCCAAAACTAATGCGAAGGGAAAAAATTCGTCAACCAACAAACCATTCTCAATGAACGGCGTTGAAATATGCGATGCTACCAAATCATTCTGCTTGGACAGTCTACTAACACCGACTAGAGGCTCCAGCGACGATGTTAAAAATCACATCAATTCTGGTAAATATTCCTTTGGTCCTCTAAATCCCATCTGGCGATCTCCACATATATCCAGAAGATCAAAAATCTAAATATTTAACTCCTGCAATACGTCTGCAAAGCATTATGGATTCGAATCTCGGAATACAGCCTCACATGACATGTGAATCTTAAGAACTTTATGGCTGCAAGCTATATCAAATGAGAGACTATGGAGCGAAACGCAATAAACCCCAATAGATATTGAAATCGTAAGAACAAAATGGCCCTGGATTGGACATGCCTAACGAAGATAATAAGAGGATATCATAAGAAGCTCAATTGAATGGAAGCGATGAGGTAGTACAAGAGCTGTAGGCCCCAATTAACCAATCAAATCATTCGTGATGTTAACAAAAAGATGAGTGGCCATTACAACTCAGATACATTTACTAGGCAGAAGACTACGTCACAAGAAATCTGTGAACCAATTTTTCTAAGCTCATCAAATTTTTTCGAGGACATCCTTGCTGGCTACATTCGTTCTTAAGTAAATTAAATCTAATGCCAATAAATTTATTTTAGGCTCCCGTGTCAGGCTCAGAAATTACAGATCCAAATCGATAAAGCATGAGAGAATTGGGCGCATAGGTATTTTATCCATATTAAAGGGCTGCATGAACAACTTCACTCATAAATATATTGAAATGTTTATTCACTGAAGTTCATGTTCGAATAAAATTAAGATAACTGAACACCCTGTTGTTTATTCATGATACCAGTCAACACATTTCTTTTCATACGGCAAACACAGAGATTTTGTTCAATGAAACGGCTTTTTTTACAGTTCTACTCAATAGCAATGTTGCCATTGTAGTTAATTCATGTAATTTTTTTTTGTTACCTTTACTATAATAAATCGTCACTTAAAATGCAAAAGGGCGTAAAATCACTTTCTATTTTTTTACAGGAGAAGAAAAAAACTTAAAAAACTCAATAACAACAAGGTGTACTTGACGTTCGCTTTTCTTGAATAAAGTCGCCATTTTTGATAGAAAGAACAAAAATCAACCAAAAACTATATTCCGAATTTTTTTTGTTGTTACGCTCTTTTACATTTTAGATGACATTATGTAATTTGTAAAGCATTTTGAATTGCGGAAAAATGTTTTTGGAGTTAGTGAATATTTTTGAAAATAAAATTAAATTTTTTTTACATTGAAAACAATTAATTTTCATTGAAATTCAAATTTGTTTTTTTTTTTTGTGTTATTTTAGTATTAATGTACTTCCTTATCTTGTTGCATTTACTCTTCATGGTTATTTTTGTTTTTTTTTTGTATCTTTCCTAAATGTTTTTCTTTTCCTTCAACTCGCACCACTGACTTCTAAATTAGTCACAATAAAAAAATTAAAAATTGTCTCTAATCACGAAATTCATACCAAATTCATAGAATCAAGCAAACAATTTGTTGATTTTGCACCTATTGTTAAAATGATTATATTAATTACTAAAAATGGTAGAAATTTAAAATTTCATTTAAAACAGAGATCGGCAGCAAATAAATACATTGTAGTTTTAGTAGATGAAGTGAGAATAGAGATCAATGTTAGCAGTGTTGCCAAAAGTATTTTATTGTATGACTAAATTGGTGAACAATTTTTCAAAAACCTTTAAGATAGAAAATAAAATGGCTTAAATCAACGGTTCCCAAATTAGGGTCTGCAGACCTCTTAGGTTTCGCAACAGATTTCGTCTTAAAAAAATACAAGAACATTAAAAAAATGGCAACATTCAATGCAACAAACAAGCAATAATCACACCTTTCGGTGTTAAAGCTAAAGCGAGGTTGACTGTTTTTTTTTTAATATTTGAGCACACGTTGGTTTTTGATAAAAAGAGATAAAATGCACAGTGTAGTAGTCTTGCAGATCTCTGATTGAAAAACATAAGAAATAGTATAGGGGAAATAAAACAAAGCCTTGCGATAACCCAGAAATAATATTGTTACTTTTTGATGCGGTTCCATACAACCAGAATTACACTGTAATTCGGTGTGTGACTCGGAATAGCTACATATAACTTATTATGGACTTAAAAAGCCATACGTTTAGATCAGAGTGCACCATATGGGAATAATCAAAATAATTACAAATATCTTTGAGCCACTTTCTACAAATTAGTATATCGTTACATAAAACGTAAAAGGCAATACCTACCATTTTGAAACTTTTACAGGAGAAGCAAAAAACTATTTAAAATGATAATTATATAAAGATGATGTACAATTATACCTTAGTAGTCCAGGACCATAAATTAAGGAAAACATTGACAAACTGAGTTGCGACCTAAACAACATATATCTTTGAGCATCTCAAAATGGTCTGTGCTTTAATTTACGCAAATCCAAATGTCTGGTTATCCACAAAAAAACTGTCTCACCTTTAATTGAAAATAATAAACATTGAAAAAATTGAGAAAAGAACGGCAAAAAATCTGGGATTAGTGTTCAACAGCAACTTAACTTGTTTTAGCCATATAAATACAGGGTAGGACAAATTTATGTTAAACTAAGAGCCCGTACAATACTTTACACCGCTGAATGTCATAAGCCTACTTGCTAAAGCTTATTTGGTTCCAAGCCTCACATACGGATGCGAGCTGTTTTATTATTGCGATGCCACTAGTACAAAGGAAGTTGACTTTTAAATATAACAACATCATAAGATATATTCACGGACTAAAAAAGCTTGACCAAGTTTCAGCATACTCGAAAACGCTCTATGGAGTTCCTTTTGAAAGCCTTCTTAAGTTGAAGGTTCTTTTTGTTGCATAATATTATGTACACGGAAAAGCAGAAATCCTTTTTTGAAAAAATAAGATTTGCTAGTTCACCAAGGGGTAAAAGTCTCATATTTCTGAAATTTCGATACTAGTTTCTGAATGGCAGTTTTTCATTAATGCTATTCGTCTTTGGAATGCTCTTCCTTATGACCAACAAATAAACAAAAAAGCCTAATTTGCCTAATTTATTTTGTTAAAATTTTTAATGTCAAAATTTGTTCATGTTTTTTATGTTAAAATTTATTTATGCTTTTTTAAATTAACTTTTTTTAAACATTTTTTATATATAACTTTCATTATAAAATTTTTATAAGCATACATATATATTTTTTTTTTAATCTTAAGTTAAGATTAACTTTATAAAATTTGGAAACTGATTTTTACACATACAAAATCCTGCTCTGTAATTATAAGACTGAACCCCCAACCATAATTTGCATTAGGCCGCTTAAGTCAACTTAAGCAACTGTGCGAATTCATATACAACATATGTGGCCAACTATAATGTACTTAATGAAACTTTTCGTTAAGTTTCGTCCAATGTCATTTGCTTAAGCAAAGTGCCAAACTGAACGCACATTCCGACGGAATCAGCTGTTTATGCGTTGGTACAAAAAATAAAATAAATTGAGATGGATAAAGAAAAACAAGAATATAGAAAAAGAGGAATTTTACATATTTTAATTTTGTATCCATTTTTTATTAATAATTATGTACAACAATTTCTGATTTGTTCTTTTTGTAACGTTGCTGGCAATTTAAATAAAACATAACAAAAACAAATACAGGGCTGTAATTTTTGGTACTTATTTATTTGAAGTACTCGCAAGAAAGCAAAATATTGCACAAATATGCAACATGGATCTTAAGTTTATGTAAGTACATTATGGCCACCTTTAAGTCTCTTTTAATTTTCTTATGCAATTGACAGACTTTTCGTTAATTTTTGACAGTACTTTAAGCTAACTTATGCATATTATGGTGGGGCCTTTAGTTCTGTTTGGCAGGAAATCATCATCCATAAATAAATAAATTGATAAATCGCCTTAAACTGTTTTATATTTATTTTACTTTTATTTTTCTTGTAAAACCTGTCAGTTGTTTTGATAATTGATAATGTTGCATATTATGCAAACTGCAAGTTTACGCCTTATAGCGTTAATCATATATACTTTTGTAAATAGGGCCGTTTGCTTCTTGTAAATAAAATCGCTAATTTTGGTCGACTAATTCCATTTTGTGGACATATGTGTTGATGCAATATATTCAAAATCAATTAAAATGTCGATTTGTTCTAACTTCACGAATGGAAAAAGTTGTTCTACCGAAAAGCGTTCTCTATAGAAATAAAACTCTTAAAAATGTGGTAGTAGGTTATTATTACTTTGAAAAACACGGAATAATTTGCAATTGGACGATACCTTTTTGGCTACCAAACAATTTTCCTTTAGGAATTGGCATGAAAGTTTTTTTACAGTGTAACTTAAGCATCAATTTGGGTATGTTTTTTCACGTCAAAGTTTATATTCTTGCTCTAATCCTCCCTAGTAAATAACAGGTACATTCAACCTGGGGTGCGCCAAACATCCAAATGCAGGTTTCCTTGGGATCCTAGGATTTTAAAGAGTTTGAGGTAATACCAGGGGGGCTAATCTCTATTGCGATGAAGAAAATTGCAGCAAATTCAGTTATTGGTACTCCTAAATGCGTTTGCGCATTTGTCTTTCGCATCTTTTAATTCTTTTCTCAAATCATCACTATTTCTTTTGACTTTCTAATTTCAAATTTTTTTTACATATTTTGCCATTTCATTACTTGAAGTCTGCTCTATATTTTATTTTTATTGCCAGTATTGCTTAATTTTCAAAAAATTTTGCGAAAGTGTTAAAGAGAACCAAGTTGGCATTAAGCTTTCGCATCGAAATTGTATTTGCATCGCAATAGAGAGTAGCCCCCCAGAGTACTTTCTCCTTCTGCTACCACGGGAGTCAGTAGCCCCTGGAGAGAGCAACCTCTCATCTGACTATTGATTAAGACCTTCCTTAGTTTAATTCTTGCGGGAAATACGTCCTGTCCGTCAGGATGATTGTGTTATCGGAAACGTTATTTTCCTGACGAAAGTGTTTTTCACATGGCTTTTGACCAGTCCTTCGGGTGAGTAATGTCTTCAAATGAGGGGTGTTTTTTGACAAAGGGATTCTTTCGGCGATGACGTGGTGGCTGTGGTTTATATATAAAATCGCAGGAATGGGTATCAATTGTGTTGAATGGTGGTAAGATCATCCCTTAGTGCAGTTGCATTCGACAGAACCAGAATATAGCAGTTGAGGTTAGATAGCTCCAGCTACTAAGCTAGGGGCGACCGTATATTTATTTTTTTGTTTATTATAATCTCAAATTGCGAACTGTGTATGACTGTTATCCTAACAAACAGGGGCACTTGGGTAATGCTTTAAATGAATCACTTGGTGGTTATGATCCACCATACGATTAGGCCATATGGCAGGGGTGCACCGGTAGGCTAGCTTGAAGTGTGCTAGTCTATAAGTACCAGAGTTGCGGGTTCGCTTCCCGCCAGAGACTCTGGTCACCTGCAGGCAAGCATAGAGCTTCGCGGGGTTAGCATATTGAAAAAACAATTTAAATCATAATCATAATTGCACTAATAACGATTTGTATAGAATAAAGCTAACAAATGTAGGCGTAATAAGTGAAAATTGGATCAAATATTTTGTAAACAAGGGTTATTTTTGGTATCGAAAATCGCCTCATTACTTTACATATCACTAATATACCTGATTTCTTTCAATAAACATATTTTTATTATCAATTATTTCAAGACAAATTTATAAAATTCAAGATATTTAAATTTCCAATACAAAATTCTAAAACAGAAAAAATTAAAACAAAGAATGTAAATTTAGACCTTTACCTACCGTTGAGAATTCCATGACCTTCAATATCCATAGCGTTAGACCCAGATTAATGATTATCAGTAGCATAAGTAGCACCAACAGAGTATATAGACACTTTTTACGCCATCCAATTAAACCCAAATGCATTTCAATGTCATCCATTAGACTAGAAGTGCTGTTGCCTTTTGCTGTTGTTGTGTCACCACTCCCTCCACTACTGCTGGCTTGCATTTTATGTCGACGTTTACACGACGAGACCACTTTGTGCTTGTCTTTACAGTTTTCCTTTGACTTTTCTGTTGCACTTGTTGTTTTCGGGTTTCTAGCCACCAAGTCCACCACACCATCCGTAAAAAATGTTGAGTGGGTCGATGTTTTTGTTATGGCTGGCAATGTGTGAGTTTTGTTAGTTAAACGCGTAGATCCGTTACCCTGTGAGTTTCTGTTTAAAGTTCCGTTTCCGCTGATGTTAGAAAATGTTGCTGAGGAGGAGGAGGGTGCATATGTCACGGTGTCTGTTAGTGTAACACCTAAACTGTTGTTTATCACCGTCTTTGTATCATTTGCTGTTGAATTGTTGCTATTGTTTTGTTGTTGTTGTTGTTGAGGCTGTACCAGTTGAGACTGTCGTTTGGGAGTTAAATTACTTCCTTTATTGTTGTTTGTGTTGACTATAGAGTTCCTGCTATGATAATCTTCATTAAAGGTTGTTGCACTTTCAGTGGTGCCTATTGGCCTTTCTTGGCTATTGCCAATTTTATTCAAGATATTGTTATAATGTTTTTGTTCCTGTTGTTGTTGTAGGTTTTGTTGTACTACTTCCTGTTTTTCTCTTAGTAATTGTTGTTGCTTCTTACGTTTAAATGTTGAAGTAGGTGAAGTGAATACAAAGGTAGACGTCTGGTGTTGGTCTTGTTGTGTGTTTGGTGTTGTCAGCCTTAGTTGTGGCAGAATATTAAAATCTGTAGTTGTTGCCGTTGTGTCTGATGTTGTTGCTGTTTTAGTTGGCGCATTAGTCTGTGAAAGAATTTCGGTAGTTTGTAAAGTGCCATTGATCGCATAACCATTTCTTTTACTACAGGTTAGTTTTTGTTTGGTTTATTTTAATATTTTTTATTATTAAGATGAGGTTGGTTTGATAGTGGTTGGTTGGTTTAATGATGGAATTTAGTTAGTCGATTTAGGTTTTTTTTTATTTCATGAAGTTCAAATGGTGTTGGGGTTTTTTTTTATTTGGTTAGATGCAAGGAAAGTTTAGCAATAAATAGAATAGGTAATATGCAAAAAATGGAAACAAATAATGGGATTAAATTTAGAATTTCATACTAGAAAATACAAACAGTAACATTTATAATATTAAGGTCTACTTAAGTAAAAGAGAAAACAGAACATGCAAAACAAGAGTGAATTAAGAGTAAAAAAGGTTATTTATCAATGAAAGATTCAATAATTTTTGTAAATTCTAAATGAACAGCAAACAAATACAGGGCTCGGAAAAAATTCGTTGAAATTCAGAGACTAGAGTTTACTTTTTAAGGGTTTTGAGATGTGTTGATTCCGAATCTGTACTCAGAATTTCGGCATCACATCTTAGCTTAAAGCTAAAAAAACCTGTCATTCGCCATTTTCAAGACGTTATAAGTACGAAAATTCATCGTTGTTTATAAAGCCTGACATGTCGTTTAAAAGTTCTGCCAGTTTCCTTAAAAATGTTTGTTTAATTTTTATAATATCTTGCTCATTCCCTGAAATATCTTAACCTGAAATTTGAAAAATATCTACGGCTTCGCTATATTCATGGCATATTAACTATTTTTCTTAGTTTAAAAAAAAAATTTTAAAAAAATACAAAAATCAATTCAAAATTATAAAAACATAAATAGCAAAAATACCATAAATGGTGGATATTGAGGACTTACGCTGCTCAATAGCAACACTATATCTTTTAATCTTAAAGTTAAGCTTAGAGTTAAATAAGCTTTTAATCAAATTGTAGTCTTATATCAGCTGTTCTCAATAAGATTTCTGGGTTTTTTCTGGTTGTTATTCACCCCTATTATAAAAGTCGACGTCGAAATCGGAAACAAACTCTAAAATTAACTTGATATCGCTTACTCGGTTAAAAAACCAAAATGTCGGAGAATAGCATAAATAGCGTTAAAAAATTAACTTTAATGATGAAGAACAAAAATAATAAAAAAAACAAAAATTGGAGATGGGATTTTTTTTTGTCAGATTTTCGATAACTTGTCGATGTCGACACAACTTTCTTATAAAATACCAAATAAACGTCGAAGTGATGTAGTCTTCGATTTGATGTGAAAACAAATAAAAATTCATGTCGACGTCGACAACGACTTACATAATAGGGGTGATTGTTCAACCTTCTGACATAACAATGAATATAGCGAAAACCTAAATTTTTGAGCGCAACTTAAACACAAAGAAAATTATACTCTGGTCTATGGGTTAAACATTTGTTGGCTTGTGTCAATTTTAAACAATTTTTAAAATATGAAAACCTCAAATTAAATATTTGGTCCAGTTCCCTCTTAGGAATTAAGCAAAAATCAACATTTAACTATGGACGACGAAGGATTAAGGTCGATTACCTAAAGAATTGGTGCAAAATCTTTACTAGCCAAAAAATTAAATAGGAAAGCGAAAATAAAAAATTGCATTTACCGGGAAATCCAGAGACGGGAGTTTCTATGTAATAAATTTACCAAATATACTAATACGAACGTTATAAAAATAAAAGGCATATTTTGAAAAAAAAAACATTTAAATGTGGTTTAACATGGCATTGATATGATGATGTTTTAGACGTTTTTTTTATAAAATAAAAAAATAAGCAGCAGAATAGATTCCGGATATCTCTGAAAACGTTTTTGTTATCACAAACACAATCACTCAAAATCTAACGAGAAGCCTCTCAAATGCATTTAAAAAAAGTAGGAGTTCTATATTCGGCTGTGCCGATTATCACCTCCACCTATAACCAAATATATATTTCTGAAGTGGACTTTGTATGGGATCGGTGGGAAATTATCTGTCTACCTTCACAAAAGTTGGCAGTGTGATTTCTAGTCTAATAAATCTATAACTGACCAAATTTCATTATAATAGCACTATTCGGTACGGTTTTACGAGCACTAAAGTGTGGAGAGTGAGCTTTATATGGGTGCTATGGTATATTATGGACGGATATTCTCCAAAGCTGACACTGTGGATTGTCATATTATGTTGCTGTAACAGGCCGAATTTGAATATTACTTTATTATTCGTTACGATTTTTGGCGTACTTAGCGGTGTTTTCGAGCTTTATATTACTTTATATTATTATAGTTTATATGACGGCTTAAATTTTGTTATAATAGCATAATTCGCTACGGTTTTACACGTACCAAAGTGTTTTTCGAGAGTGGGCTTTTTATGGGTCATATGGTATAATATCGACTAATCGTCATGAAAGTTGACACTGGGAATTCTAGTCTTATGAAACTGTAGCAAACCGAATTAAAATATTATATAATTATTGGTTACGGTTTTACGCGGCCTAAGCGGTTTTTTGAGCGTGGGATTTATATGGGGCCTATGGTAAAGTATGGACAGATATTTATTTAAGAAGCTGTAACAGACCGAATTTGAAAATAACATCATTATTGGTTATGGCTTCACGCGGTCTAAGCAGTTTTCCAAAAGTAGGCTTTATATGATACCTAAAAACCTTTCTTCATAAAATCTGAAGAAAATTTATTACAAAAGCATTAATTTAATCGTTACGGTTTCAGGCGTATCAAAGCGTTTTCCGACAGTGGACTTTGTATGAATTCTGAAGGGAATATATAAATTCTGGAAGGCCGAATGAAAACTAAATTTTACGAAGATGTAGTTCTGAAGCAATTTCACCGCTTCAAAAAATTAGAACGAAGGAGATGTTCATATATATCCTCCGATTTTCTAGGGTTTGAAGATTAAAAAGTTTTAAACAATCCACATACGGATGAAAGTTGATATTCTGATTTCCATGTTGTATTCGGAGACAGAATAAAAGGAACTGCTTCTGTACGAATTTTAATATTTTAGAACGTAACTCATAGTGGGGATACCAGACGACCGAGGCGTATTCCAAAATATGTTTTAACAATGAACTATGTATAGAATTGTCTTATGACGTAGGGATAATAAAACTGCTTTCCCCAACATTTGATAAGCCCTAAGCCACTGTTCGCCTTGCTAAGAGTTTGCGATATAAGTGCATGAAGATTTTTTTTGATACTTAAGAAGGAGCGTAGGGAAAATAGGACGTATTTGTTATACTCGCCAAAATGTAGGTCTTTTGTTCTTAAATGGCATTATATATGAAATAAATGCTTAAAGATTTTATTTTGCTATCAAAAGTTATTTTCGGGAATGAAAAATTTATTATAACTTAATTCATTTATTAAGGACGTGATTAACTCCCAATCTTTATTTATGATTAAAACACAGAAATTTGTTGTTGTGAGAAAGCCGGTTTCTATGCGCATTTCGCTGGTTGCTTAGGCCAGTGCGTCAGGAAACTTTTTCCAAAGACTTTAGAAAAGCTAAAAATATTATACAAGTAAGACCATAAAGCGAATAAGGATTTCAATTTTGCCTTAGGCACAAAAAATTAAAGTTCACATCAGGGTGCCCCGGTAGGCTAGCTGGTAGTGAGCTAGTCTATCATTGCCAGGGTTTCGGGTTCGATTCCTGCCAGAGACTCTGTTCTCCTGCAGACAAGCGAAGAGCTTCGTGGGATAAGCATAGGAATATTAAAAAAAGGAGATTAGCGTAGGATTAAAAAAAAAATTAAGCCCATAAATTTTTTCCGGGGTTATTGTATTGGCTAACTAAAATGTAAGCTTTAAATTTTTTGCATAAGGGGGCTAATATTTAAAGAAATGAAATTCTTAAGCCCAGAACATGTTTTTTGAAAAAAAGATGTCAATAAATTTGAAGTATTATCTTAACAATTTAATTTAAGTCTCAATCATCTCATGTATGAGTGTGAAACAATCGCATATATTTAATTTTTCTGAAATTGTAAAATTGATATGTGAAATTAATATGTTTTGAAATGGATTAAGAACAGTTTTGGATAAAAACAGTAAAAATAAAAAACTATAATTACGAGATTGAATATACAAATTTATCGAAACTAGTACGGTTTCTGTTTGCTTTACCCAATGCAAATGCCGATGCAGAGAGAATTTTTCTATAAAAACAGATGTTTGCACCCAATAGCGAAACAAATTGAGCCACATAATTTTAAGTTAAATTTATATTATAAGATCATTTCGGAAAACACTGGAAAAGGTTGCATTTATTTCGAATTCACTAATAACTTTAGAAAATTCAGTTCAAAAAAACTACATATATTTATTTTAAATTCCTGCTTTTTTACCTGAACTAAATTGAAATTATTATTTAAGGACTAAGTTCAAAAGAACTACATGTATGTATATATATTTAAAAATTTTTTGTTTGTATCATTGAATTCAAGCAAAATTACGTAATTTTTTTTTTTATTACATATGCGAATAAAATAAGTTTTTTATAACATTTTTTTTCCTTAGATTTTAATAACTAAAACGCGTAGAGCTTTTTATAGAGAAATTTTTTCAACGTGTACACAAAAAATCGGGGGGTTTTTTAGTATGCGTAGGTATATTTAAAAAAATCTTAAGGCAGCACTGATGAAGACACAGTTTATGCTCAAGAAATGCCATTAGATGGAGGAAAGTCGCTAATTTTCAAGTCGATGCTTTTTGAGTATATAGCTACAGAGTACTGCACTCTTTCTATAGAATAACAAATGTTTACATTTCGTTAAGTTCAGATCCATCAAATTTATATCACACCACAAAACTGCCAAGATCATCTTAGAGTTAGGAAACCATAGTTAAGTTTTTGTAGCTCAAGATGATGATATGAATATTTTAAAGCTACCTGATGCTCTTGCTTAAAAAAAAAATCCCTTATAGTTCAGTTTGATAATTCTATACAAGGCAAACATTTTTATAAAGCAAAATTCTTCTTTTAATTTTATTTTTTACTACAAATTTCATGAAATGTACATTAAATATAATTTATGAACTACGTAACATTAATTATGACATTTAAGTCATAAATGTAAAATGAAATAAACTGCAAGCCAAATGTAGCCGTTAATGTTTAAGTAGTTGCGTCTAATGAATAATGACAAGTCGTAAAATGAAAGAAAATAAAAACGGAATCATAAAAGCAAATAGAATTGCGAAAAAAGAACATAATTAAAAAAGCAAAAATAACTACATACATACGTAAAAATAAAAAAAAAATTTCTTAGCCATAAACTTACCGATTACAGCCTTGAGATACGGTCTGTATTTTTGTTTGTGTTTGCTCAGGATGATGATGCGAATGCATTCCTAATGCATTCAGACTATTTGCCACAATGAAATTGACGTCATTAGTGGTGGAGGCAGAGGAGGAAATGTTGTTCGGTAAAGGGGATGCCAAGAAAAGACCACCGCCATTCAAAAGAGCCGACGGAGGAGAAGACTAAAGGAGAAGAAAATTGAAAAATGCAAAATTACAAAATAAAATTCTTAAGCTTATAATTCGTAAAGATATATAACATAGATTTTTTTAATTTAATATAGTTTTATTTTTTTAATTTTACAAATTAAATATGCTGGACCACTTCCAACAGCCCGTCCATAAAAACAGATAATAAAAATGCAAATTAATAGCAGTGCGAAATAATTCCAATAAATTTAATTGACATCGTTGCATAAACGGACAACTGATTGAGTTTATATGTCCGTCTAGCTGTCTGCCTGGCTCTGAGTGTCTATTTGAATGTGTTTGCATTATGTGGTTGTGTTTGTTTATTTATTTTTATTAAATGTTTTGGTTATATGTTGTAAGTAGTTTTTCGGTTTTTGGTAGCCTTTGTTGCTGCTTGTATGCGTTTGTTTAATAAAATAAAGTCAATGGGCGATAATGTTGCCAATGTTTATGTGCGGCTGGTTGTTGCCGCACATAAACAAATCATTAAATCTCAATAAAAATCATAATTATTGGAAAAAACAAGAATTAAAGTAGTCATTTTATAATTTTAATGTTTTTTTTTTAACGGAAAAAATACATTTATTTAATAGTGGAAAAAATAATAAAGTTGCATAATGTTTTATTTATGAGGGATGTTGATATAAAAAAAGTAATTATGAAGTTTATACTAATATTGAAAAGAAGATTTTTTGTTTTAGTCTATCAGAGTCCTCTTGTGATCAAGCAGTTGAAAATTCGAGATTTTCTTGTAGTTGGGCCATAATTTTAGGAATATGTAATGAGTTCTTCTTTATTTTAAGATATCTCTTCTGTATAAATAATTGAATCTTATTTTACAAAATAGCGCTGCTGATATAAATACGTATGATTAATATATATATTAAACAAATGTTACATATTCGTATAGATGGTTTTTATTTTATGTAAGTTCATCCTGTTTCGGTGAATATAATATATTTAAAGGGTGTCCGAAATTGAGGTATGAATGGTCAATGAAAATCGTTACAGGGATATGATCCGGAGCTTTTTGTGGCGGAAATTGATGATTAAGACATAGAGAATATGTGGTTAATAGAATTGCAACATTGCAAGATAAACAATGGATCTTTTGAAGGAAAAGTTCGAAAATTGCACTATTTCACGTAGAGAAGGAGTGAATTGGCCACTAATATCGTGCGATTTGACACCTTTTGAGTATTTGTTGTGGGATTTTTTTGAAATCGAAAGTGTTCAGCAATCCCACTGCAGTTCAAGAGCTTAAAAACAACATTATTGAGCGGATATCAACCATTGTCAATAGTTTATTAAAAAACGTTAAAAGATTGGGAGCCTGCCGACATAATTTTTTATTTTTAACCGGAACCTATTTAAAATAAACTGAAATAAAAATGTTTTTAACATCGCAAAAACAAAATTTATGTTTTATTTTATTTACTAAAATGACACATAAATTTGTGGACACACTTTACTAACGTATTCTCGTATCAACACCTACACACCGCTGGTAATTTAAGTACATGCCTTTCTGGCCTGAGTACCTACTTTCTTTTCAAATATTAGAGATATCTAACGTCAAGCAAATTGTCGTTTTGCTATTTCTTTGCTGGAGGTCTTCGTATATTTTGCAGAAAACGGCTATAATTACTTTGAGTGACCGAAGTGCACAACTGAAAGTATTCCAAGAATTACACCCATAAAGTTACGTTAACTTGATATTTGATTATCTGTTGATTAGCAGCAGGATATTGGGACAAGTGCCAGAAGGCCGCAATTCATACTTAATTACCGATACAAATTAGCTCATAAGTCCGTACTATTAGCCATCGGGTTTTTTATTCGAACTAAAACTCTCCATAATATGCTAAATATTCTTGCTAGCGACCCTTACCGCCTGCCGCCTCAAGTCAATCGCTAAGCCCTAAAATAATTAATTTGGCCACAATCATAAAGGATATTCAAAGGCATTCAAACTATGCCAAAGTATCTTCTAAATGCAAATTATATACTTCATTAAAAAACGGGTTAATCAGTCTATTACTTTACTTATTCCCCTTTCACTGAATTTTATATGCGATTGCTGACGTAAATGGTCACACAATTTGTCCATATCATATAATTTTCAACCAAGTTCCCAAGCCAATGTCCTCCTTTTTACAACAACGAAATTTCATCTAAATATTTTCTATATAAGAAGCTTGTTTTTCTATGCCATTACTTAATCTATGAAATTAAGATAAAACGATCTACAATTTTATTTAGTGCTTTGACAAATATTTTCTATTTTTTTTTTGGATTTCCCTTAAGGCTTAAAATGGCTAACAATGTTTAGTAATAATGCCAGGCTTATAAACTAAATGTTTAAAGCCTCCCCTAAAATTCCTTGGTTAACGTAGACCTTCGTACAGAATGGCGAAGATCTTCCAGAATCCGCTTCAGAGTATACATGTCTCTACTAGTAAAAAGCCTTGTGTTTTTTTATGGTGCCCCACACGTCACGCTTGAGTTTTTTCCTCGGATCTCTACCATATAAATCAAGTTAAAATTTATTGGTTTTAAACGATTGCGTATAGTGAATGCTGGGGCCGGAATATATATAACTCGGTACGGTTATGTGGCGCCACGTCACTTGCCAATGCGGGATGAAATGTTAAACGTATAAGAAGCAAACAAACAAACACGGCCTGTTTGTCTTGTCAGAGCAGTGTAGCACATGAACTATGGAATTTGTTTCGTATTAGAAATTTGAGATATTAAATGATTCCTGTGTGAGTATTAGTCTTCTTCTTTATAAAGCATAACATCCTGTTCATAATACAACACATAATAATATTAATAAATATATGATATTAATAAAAACATGAAATATATATAGTGGACCCAAGGGTGTATTCTGACGAGAACAACGGGTTTAACGAGTGATAGTGAACTCTGACTGGCATTGCGCGTTTCATAAATAAGGAGGCTAAAAACGACCAAATACTCTCTGAAACACTGGCCCAAGCTAAAGACTAGAAAAGGTCTATAAAATCCATTCAAATGAGACCAGCGACCTAATTGAACGTATAATATTGCTCAAAGCTCGACTTTAGAATACTCTAATGAGTATTAGTAATACATATTATAAAATAAGAATATTACTCATACGTACAGGTAAAATGTTATTGCACAATAATGACTTGATTTATTAAAAAGGTTTTATTTGTAAATGTTTTGATTTTTTTTTTTTTTGTTAAAGTTTGAGTTTATCCGACATTTTATCTCAGGTACTTAAAAAATTTTCTAACAACTTCGATTTTTATAATATTTCCCGCCTAATTTTTAAGACTTGCTTCCCTCCACTCTATACACGCAAAGAAAAAACATGGTTATGGTAAACATATTCAAAGAGCAACATATTATGATAAGATTCATGATTATAATCAATATATTACGATTATTATTGAATCATATTATGACCAAATATATTCGTAATATTTTATCATAATATTTTTCCCTTAATCCCAATTTATTTTTATTACATGCTACTATAATGTAATGTTATCATATTATTATCATTAACATTAGATTGAATCTTAACCCGAAAAATATTTTTAATATATATATATTAGAGCGACTCAAAAAAAAAAAAGATTTTGTTACCCCTCTGAAAATAAAGGTTGATATGTTTTATGATGATTCCCAAAATATTTTGATTCTAACGTTGACCATCCGTGAGCTGGACCATTTTTAAAAAAGGTGTTTTTTTCAGTTTTTCGAATTTGTTTGTACTTTGCTCCAAGACGACATAAATAAAATTTGTTATCATCGAAAAAGGTTTTTGAAGCAGCATCCAATGGTATATAAAACTTTACCAATTGCGACCTACTTATTGAGATATTTAACTAAATACATATTTTCGTTTCGGATTTTCATACAAATTCTACGTATTTTTTTTTTTATTAATTTTATATTTTTTTAATGTATTTTTCACATTTTGATAAATTAAAAAATGAAAAAGTTGTATACCCATATTGCCTATATATATGAAAAAAACATAAAATATATCGCGATTTTCGCGGTTTAAGTGAATAATTACAAAAATATATAATTTAACATTATTTTAAAACAGATTCAATTTGAAAAGCAGAGCATTACTTCCACATATGTAGAATTTGTATGAAAATCCGAAACGAAAATATGTATTTAGTTAAATATCTCAATTAGTAGGCCGCAAGCGGTCAAGTTTTATATACCATCGGATGCTGCTTCAAAAACTCTTTTTGATGATAAGAAATTTTATTTATGTCGTCTTGGAGCAAAGTACAAAAAAATTCGAAAAACTGAAAAAAGACCTTTTTTAAAAATGGTCCAGCTCACGGATGGTCAACGCTAGAACCAAAATATTTTGGGAATCATCATAAAACATATCAACTTTTATTTTCAGAGGGGTAACTAAAACACTTTTTTCGGCTCCATACAACTTGAGTCGGTCTAATATATATGCTTATTTACTTACTGGAAACCTTAACGTAAAACTGTCACAGATATTTCACATCATAATATGATGGAACTTTAAACATAATATTTGTAACCTATTTTTGTGGTAATTATTGCTACAATTTATAAATTTTTTTATAGAATTTTCATTCTTTTTCGCTTAAATAACACAAAATAATGGCCAATATTTTTGCACCATTTTCAAACAATATTAAATTTTTTATTTGCATTAATATTTTATTTTGTGACATTTTACAATTTTTTTTTAATGTAAATACAATTTCTTTAAACTTGGTTTTTTTAATGGGTATTTTTCTTTAAATTGTTTATTTTTCTTTAAATTGTTTAACCACTGAATAACAACAAATTTGATAGGTAAAACAAACGATACAACTGATGCAAAATTTTTTTACTAATGGCGGTGAAAAAATATTATTAGAGTAAAGATATTTTGTTTGCATCTTAAATATATTATAAGTTCACGTATAGAAAGTTATCATGTTATGGTTATTAATTATCATTAAATGGTTGTGAGGAATATATGTTTTTAAATTTATCATTATTAAGTTGTTATAAAAATGATTTTTTTTCCGTGAAGCTTTTATTTATAATTGCGATAAACATTGATATGTTTGCAGTAACTATAAGATTGTTGATATTAAATAAAAATAGCAATAACATGCCCAACCATATTTTTTCTCTGCGTGTACATTTCGGACAACATATCAGAAACACATATTTTGCTTCTGAAATTTTTACCGGCTGTGGCATTTTTAAAATATTTTTTATATTGTTATTATCTATTCGTATACATGTGTATGTTGATAATTATACTCTTGTATTTCTATGACTGTATTGACGAAAATTAATGCGAGCATTTTATTATTAAAAAGACACATTTCCATTTTTTTTTGTTTTGTATAAACATTTACCTTGACAAAAATAAAAGAACACGGAACAAATTTAAAAATATGTTTCCATAGAAAACAACAAAGATTTGTATATTTTTACGGCTGTATGTGAACGAATTCATATTCTATATACATAAAAAAAATAAATTGTATGTAAAAGTTTATAAAAACTTATTATCAAAGTTGTTTGTGGGAATACTATTATTTATTAAAAGATTTTGTTTGTTGTGCTTAATTCCCTTTTTAAATAATTGATAAAAAAAATACTGAAATTTATTGTTGGAGGATAAGCTGTTCCTATGCGTATCTCACTGGTTGCTTAGGCCAGATCATCAGGAAACGTTCTCCTAAGTAATTTTAGAAAAGCCAAAGCTATCAGCAAACAAGAGTACAGAGGGAATGAGAATTACCTACAAACACTCAAAAAGTCTTTTTTGCAACGATATCAAAGCTTAAACAAAATATCAAACAATAAATCGGTGATGAGTTTTATCTTTTCTTACATTTCCCGCTACAATTATTTGGAATTCTCCCAACATTAATTGTAGTTGTAAGGAAAAGCTTTCAGTATTTTTTATCAATTATTTAAAAAGGGAATTAAGCACAACAAACAAAATCTTTTAAATAGTTTATAAAAAAAAAAAAAAAAAACACAAGACTGTGGAAATAATGCGAAATATTATTTAATCTTTCCACCAGCCGTTAATCAAGTGACAAGGGTGTGTTTTTTATCCTTTATTTTTATAGCTGTATTAACATTTTTATACATATTTGTAGTATGTTTGTATGTAGTTAAAAACATGTATGACAATTTGGCTTATTTCCATGCACCATTTCGTTTTGTCTGACTGTCACTTTGTCTGTATTATTGTCTACTAGATTTGTTTTGGTTTCTTTTTAATTTATTGTGCAGATGACCAAACAATATCCATACACTCACTCTGTAGTCGTATAAACTCCAAACGGACAAATGTTTGTATACATTTTTGGTTAAATGGAAAAAAGTTGGATGAGTTTAAAAATGTACTATAAATAATGAAAAACGTACTATAAATAATTGAATTTTCCAAATATTTTATAAAAAATATAATTTTTCCAAATTTTCTATAAATTGGGAATTTTATAAAATTTTCCTAAAGAAATTCCGTAAAATTTTATAAAAAGTTTCGTAAATCCAGAAATTTTGCCACACTTTTTATAATAATAGAAATTTTCTTAAAATTTTCTTAAATTTAAAAAATTTGACAAAATATTGCAAAATCTACAATAAATTAGAATTGCAACAAAATTTTCTTTAAATCCAATAATTTTATAAAATTTTTCTAAAACACTAGAATATTCTCAAGAATTTTCTAAAATTTCAGGAATTAAGAGATTTTGTTTGTTGTGCTTAATTCCCTTTTTTTAATAATTGATAACAAATACTGAAATTTATTGTTGGAGGATAAGCTGTTCCTATGCGCATTTCACTGGTTGCTTAGGTCAGAACATCCGGGAACGTTCTCCTAAATAATTTTAGAAAAGCCAAAGCTATCAGCAAACAAGAGTACAGAGGGAATGACTATTACCTACAAACACTCAAAAAGTCTTTTTTTGCAACGATATCGCAACAATAAAAGCACTTCGTTTTTAATATGTTTTTTCTTTACTCACTTACAACTACAATTAATGTTGGGAGAATTCCAAATAATTGTAGCGGGAAATGTAAGAAAAGTTTAACTCAACACTGATTTATTGTTTGGTATTTTGTTTAAGCTTTGATATCGTTGCAAAAAAGACTTTTTGAGTGTTTGTAGGTAATTCTCATTCCCTCTGTAGTCTTGTTTGCTGTTAGCTTTGGCTTTTCTAAAATTATTTAGAAGAACGTTTCCGGATGTTCTGGCCTAAGCAACCAGTGAAATGCGCATAGGAACAGCTTATCCTCCAACAATAAATTTCAGTATTTTTTAACATTTATGTATATATCGTGATATTTGCAAAGTACTTATAACTCGAGAATATTTTGCATTTTTTCTATTTCATAAATCTGCAATTATAGCAAACTTTTGCAGAATTTCTATAAATTTTGCCAAATATCTTTCAATGAAAAGTTTCACAAAATGTTTCCAATATTTCCCATTTATCGAAAAATTTTACAAAATTTGTTTTTAAAAAATTAAGAAATTTTGAAATATTCTCGGAAATCACGAAATTTCACAGATTTTTCTTTAGCTTGAGACATTTTTGCCAAATGTCCTATACATTTTCAAAGTAATTCATATCAAACGGCAAACTGATGGGTTTTTGTCGATTAAAAAAGTGTAAAATTGCCAACAAAAAGCGAAGTTTTCCAAAATTATCTCCAAATTCACCAAATTTTTGTAAATGTCGGAAAACTATTCTTTTTCACACCTACTAAAAAAATATATAAAAAAAATATATCTCTATAGCATGCGCCTTCAAATGTCTATGTATGAAAGCAAAACATGTCGAAATAATTATTTTTATAATTGAGTGTGAACAAACAATCAAAAGTGGCGGGCAAAAAAGCAAAAAGAAAAAAAAGCACAAGTTTAACAAAAATATTCCACACAAAAACAAATAAACGTGATGCTGAATGTATTTAAAAAAAAGAAAAACAAAAAAAAGACAACAATATCAACGATACGAAAAATCTTTATTATCTACTCTGCTCCATGGGTAAATAAAATTTGTAAGAGAAAAATATCCAAAAAAAAAATAAAACAGCAACAAATTCAAGAGCATCAGTTGCACAGTATGACAGCGACACATTCATTTGCAGCGTTGCATTTACACTTTTGGTCATGGCTGCATACGAATGAATGGGTGGCATGCACGTCTATTTTTTGTAATGCAACAACAAACGAATGTTATATTCACACTAAAAAAATATTTGGCGAAAAAGTATGACCAATTAATTGTACAAAACTATAAACTTTCTTCTTAACAAATTTTGTTGATTTGCTACACTTTGCTTCTGAACCAAATTGGAAAACGCTGGTTGAGTTTGAAGAGCCAGCCAGATATTGGCTAAGTGTGACCAAAGATTAAGTAATGATGGAGATTTGGATGATGGAAAAATTAAGTATATTTTCTTGAATAATTTTATGAGCGGAAAGAGATAGCAAATAAAATGAAATTTCAATTGAATTATTTTTAGAAGGTAAAGCTTCTGAAAATTGTTAAAATTAAATTAAATAAGAGAACATGGGCTTTTAACCTTGGGGACCTTGGGGATATATAACCACTTGGTGTTAGGGTTTTAGGTACCGTACACGGCAGTGTGAAATTTGCAGGTCTTCATTCTTCGGTATGAGTGCGGCTGACATATATGAATAATTATGATGTAATAACATAACATGACCGAAGGCCATAACATTGTTGTGGTTGCCTTATGTAGGACTGAGTTAAACATTTTTGTTTTAAATGTTTCCATTACAAATTGTTAAGGTACCCGTGAAAACCTCTGCGAGTTTGTTTAATATAATTCAATGACAGGCAGACTATGATATCTCAGGACTGCGCCGACCACAATTTTTTACTTATGTATCTATTTTTCTATAGAGATAAAATATTTCACTGATAATTTTCCTAAATGTCAAAAATAAAAATACCTATTTATAGATTAATTAATCTTTTTCCACCAGCGAAGACAAATTGTTAAATTTTTATTTCATTTGTTTTAGTTAGACTAAAAATTACGCACTTTAAACTTTCGTTTGAACTTTGTGAATCACATTCCATTTGTTTTGACTTAATTGTAAATTAATTAAATCACCACAGCTCCTACTATATTTATTAAATAGTTCTTAAGTCCAAATTATTTTTTTTATTATTTGTTGTAAAATTATTCTTAAAATTTATTTCGCACTATAACATTTCGATTTAAAGTTCATTTGTATTTCGTTTTATTTGTTTTTTCCATGAAAAAGTGTTTACATCTTAGATATTAAAAAATTAAAAAACGGAAAAACAAAAATCAAGTAAGAATACTTTACTAGGCATTGCTGAACCTTTTGTACCCTTCACCACGATGCGACAAGAACAAAAAGTTACATAAATACCGTTCTTTAGACATTAATAAATCCATTTTTTGCAAAGCCCCCTTCTCCAATCCCGCCCACATTTGGTCGGATGTTGTACCTTGTTTGGAAACTTTGGATCCTGCCGTTCTCCAGATGTACAGAAAGCTATATGATGTCCATGTATGGGAAGTGATACGCCCACGTCTCCAATCCCACCCATATTTTTAATGAAATTGTGTATTAATAACCCACCTACGTGTAACCACTCTCTTACCGTTCTTTATATATATAAAAATACTTTATGCCACGCCAATTCTCCAATCAGACCACGTTTTGTGGGATGTTTTGCATTGATAACCGAAATGTTTGTACCTAATTTGGATATTTTGGCTCCTTCCGTTTTCCAGATATTCCTTAATGTATAATGTCTTTGTATGGAATGTGCCATGACCATTTCTCCAAACATACCCGTTTGAATTTTTAGATATGTTGTGTATTGATAACAAAGATGCTTGTTCTCCATTTGGAAACTTTGGCTCTTTCCGTTCTCCATATAAATCTATAGAAAAAAGTTTTGAATTTTTTTTTGTTTTTTTTTTTTTTTTTTTGTTTATATATCTTTAATGGACCGATTTGGCTGAAGGTCAATAACCAACAAGTCTGGAGTATATGTAACATTAATTTATAATAACCTAGTCGCCATTGTTTTTGGAGTCTTTGGAAACCGCATTTGAACATACATACGGACAGGCGTACATCGTTAAATAAACTTCGCTACTCATAAGGGCCCAGAAGAGATTTACCTTATAGGCTCCAAGATCAATATTGTAGAATGACAAATTTATACATACGCCTTAACCTTCGGCCTTCCTTACATTGTGGGAAGCAAGGACTTAAAGATGTCTGTCAAGTGGAATGATTTTGGTCCAAGACCTAATAGTTCACACAATGACACAATGACAGGTATCTTTGTGTGCGGTTGGTGGTACTTATTATGTATAAACAGTTAGTTCTTAAAGGCTCCGGTAGAATTATTTCCAATGTATATTAAACTCTTTTTTGTAGTTATTGGTAGAGCCTTTTATAATATGTATTAATACATGTCAAAAACTTAAGTAATATGTAAAAGTGTGTTAGTGTGAATGCAATTTGTTATGAAAATTATTAGTATTTGCAAAAAAAAAAAAAAAAAAAAAAAAAAATTAAAACCCGTACGAATTCATCGTTTTTAAAATTGTTCTTAACAATAATACTTTTCATTGAATTAGTGTTTCATTTTAACAAAAGCATGATCGTGCGTGGATAGTGCAAATATAAACTATAATGGTGAATTAGATTTTTTGACAGTCGAAACAAAACTCATTAGATTTCTATCTAACAAAGTAATATGGAAGACGTAAGACTTCTGTGATAGTAAAAACTAGCCTTTAAGTAAATCCCTTAATTTAATTTTGTCTAAATACATTTTTAAATTATTTTAAAAACTTGAAAATAGCATTTTCTTATCTTAAGTTAAATTATAGTAGCAACATATCTACATTTTATTTATACCAAACCCAAAAATTAAATCGGTAGCTGTAAAACAATTGAAATAATTCGCAATAACTGGATAAAATAGTGTACCGAATTGGCCCATTTTGGTACCGAACATTTATTGCATAAAATACTTGTTTTTGCTTAATATTGTAGCTTTTGTCGGTGTAAAATAAAATATTGAATAGTAACACCATCTAAATCCTCTTTCAAACCACCTTTTTTAACTCTAAACGCGAACAGCGATTCGAAGAGCCAATCTACCACCCCGCTAGCTTAAGACCGTCTTTACATTAATGTTCTCCGGGAGTGGGTAAAGGCCTGCATAAATGTATTAGAAGTCAAGCACACAAAAAAATCAAGTGTGAATACAAAACGTTTGTGAACAACCACGATGGCAAGTGTTATGCAGTACTCCTCCTCGCACCATTTAAATAGTGTTTTTAGGGTACCATAATAAAAAGATATACACAGCGGACAGTACTTGTTTCTTTCAAAAACTTTCAACAGCTGTGTGTCAATGATTTTTTTACGTGGCCTGTAAACTAATTACCTCAGAAGGTATGTAAATAGTTGATAGTCAGACTACTCGGTGTTAACCAAAAGTAGAACGCTGCTTGGGAAGCTTAGAAAAATAAATCACTTCTTATCATGCCAAAGTAGATAACAGACAGAAAGCTTTCTGCAGAAGTGCAGCTCTGTGACAAGCGCCATCAACTTTTTTTTCCTCTTAGAAACCAAAGAACAGTCAATTATTTATTCTTTTCTTCCTAACATCTCCAACATATAGAAGGTACGTTTAATATTTTTTAATGATTACTTAAATTTGAATAGATATTGGGAATTATTTCTTTTCATAAGCAACTTTATTATATTCAACATTTTTTATTTTACGAATTTAATTTCAAAAAGCTTTATAAAATACATACAAAGCTGAAATTTAACTCATAGAATAAATTCGAAAAATAAAAAATGTTAAATTTGAATAAAAAAAAAAAAAAAAAATAAAACCGAAATATAATATAAATATTTAATACTAAACAATTCAAAAGAAAAAACCATAAAATTTTTATACTATTTCCATTAAGAATGCACTCTAATTGAAATAAGTACTAAAAAAAATAAATAATAATCGAAATAAATATTTATTAGCTGAAAGTAATAAACCTAAACGAAACTAAGCTAAAAATAATTAAGTTTTATGACTTATCGTCAGCATAAAGAATTCCAATTTTTATGTTTTTTTAAAAAGAACAATTTGAATGAAAGAATTTAAAAACATTTGATTATTAACTAAAAAAAATCTTAAAACAGTGAAAGAAAAATCAATTTTTTTCTCAAACAAGAAAACATGACCTTCAAATACTTTTTAGTTCATGTTGCCTTTAAAAGAATGGAAAATAAAAAATTGTTTTAGTTGCTTGTTTAATAAACCAAAATCGATCTCCAGTTTTTTAGAGCAAATGTAAACAAAGAGAAAAATGTTTTCTCTAATTTTCTTGTTTGAGTTTTACACCCACATCACTAGAGGTGGACAGGGTATTTTGCGTTTGTGCTGCTGTTTGTAACATATTAAAATATTGCTTAAAGACCCAGCTCTTAGTATACCGATCGAATGAGAAACCCTTTCTAAGTTGATCTAATGATGTCCGGTTGGCTGGCTGGTTGTCTAACCGTGTAAGCCTTCTCCGCAAAGTACTGGTTCAATTTTGCCAAATAGTGTGATGAAATATAGTACACGTGTTTTACTTAGGATGAAACATTTGCAAAATTATAACAATTGGTCCATAATTTTACATAGCCCCAATACAAGCTTCTTTTCGGAATAGAGCCTTTGTGCTCATAAGGGATCTCATTATGTTGCTATGTAAATTAAATATGACACAAAATATTTTATTGCAACCTTATCATCTTACCAAATTTAATTAAAATCAGTCCATATTTGTCTATAGTTCCCATACAAATACCAATCCCAAAAAAAGCTTTTAATTCCATAATTTTCTTCTAAGGATTGGTATTAATATAAACCAATATTTTTGTTCTATATCGTGGCAATATTTTGTACCGGTGGGTCGAGAATTGACCATAGGTCTCATATATACCCCCTCTCTAAAATGGCTCAACAAATCTCATGTTAGCAGATGGTGATGTCTAGATAATATTCATCAGAGAAAACTCTTACGTGAATCTTAACCACATGACACAATTTTGTTTTGGCGGGTCCACAATAAAGCTAAGTCTTTAAAATATGTCTGCAAATAGTTGGCTGTAGTGTATCATTTGGTCGGGCTTGACCGAGTATACATTTTGTTTTTTTTTTTTTTTTTTTTTAAAAACGAGATTTATTATATCATATCTATTTTTCTTCGACTTTAGTCATTGAACGTGTTTTTTGTCTTACATTTTTTTTTTGTTTATTTAAATAATCATGTTTGTCGATTGCGAAAAGGAAATCGTATCATAATAATCTTTATTTTAATATTTTAATCAGGCTAAAGTTCTTTGAAATTTAATTTTCATTAAATTATTTTTATGAAGAAACGAATTTTACAACATGAAATGAAATAAAATTTATTAATAATTTTTCATTCTACAAAAAAGGAGTAATAGCTCTTCCCGTTTCAGCATCAGTGTAGTTTTTGATGCTGATAGCTCTTCTATTACTCCTTTTTTGTAGTTTATGTAAATTTTAATTAAACATTCCCTGATGATGATATTCAAAGAATATCGAAATATTGGAAACAAATAAATAAATATTTTACATACAACAGACCTCGAGCTTGAGTATTTTCTTTTATTTTCCTGTAAATAAAATGTAGAAATTATACCATCTTTGTTTAAATGAATATAAAGGAAAAAGTCCACCTGGGGGTTATTAAACAAAATACCCATTAAATCCCAGTTTTTGAGGACATCGTTAGAAATGTGTTTTGTAATTGATTTAAAATCGAACAATTGAATTTATTTGCGAAGATAAGTAGGAAGTGACTGGGACATTATTAATTGTTGCTGGCATTTTGAGCATGATGGTATATTATCTTTGTTTATTTAATGTTGATGTGTTGGCTTCCTATGTCCTTGCCTTAGCCCGATCATAATTTTCTGTTGGAAGTTTGATATTTTTGATGAATATCGAATAGTAATATTGGTTGAATTTATTGTTTTGTAATATCTTGACAAAAGTAGTATTTTTTTTTCTTTTCTGTGATTTTTTTATGCATATGTCTTTTAATATCTCTCTTGGTGAAATTGTTTATTATTAATGAAGGGGATGTAAATGTTTCTATCACTGAATTGTCAGCAATTTTGTTGCCACGAATGCCTGCGTGTATCGGCGTATATAATAATTTGATTATTTTTAAGCCCTAGTTGTAGTTCTCGAGCATGAAGTATGAGTGATTCCTTTAACTTGATTTTATATTGTTCGTTAAGCCGGGATACCACTGTTTATGTGGAAATTTAACGCACATTTTGTCGCATTTTATTTAGAAAGTAGATGCCCTTAAGGATTAAGTATAAAAAAATATTTTTCTTAATAAAAGCTATTTTATAAAACTTTTAATATAAAAAACTATAATGAAATTTGGCTTAGAATCTGAGAATAAAGAAATTAAACTTATTAAAAAAAAATGTTTTTTTTCAAAAAACTAAATTTGTTGAAAAACTAGTACAAGAAGAACGAAATATAGTGAATATTAAATATTGTATACTAAAAATTTATTTTATTGGTCTTGTATAAAAAACTAAATTTGAAAGTAAAAGGAGTGACAATTTGTTATGACTTTTTATATACTTATATACACAGAAAGAAAAACATTCGGGACAAATTAAGTTTTTTATACACTAAGGCCAAGATTTTGAGATGTGGATTAAGTTTAAACTAAGTTTAACGTACTCTGAAACTCCGCGATGTGTTTTTTTTGTTCTTATTTTGACATTAAAGCTGTTCCGTCAACATTTTGTATACAAGCTTGGTAATGGCGGCATAAATCTGTTATCAGATTAACTAAGCCTAGTTTAACTGAGATCTCAAAAACCAAGCCTTAAACGTACCCAAAACAGTCCTAAATGATATTACTTTCGCAAATCAATCCCGGAATTGCTTAAAATTAAAATTAGTATAACAGTTTTAAACCAAGTATAAAAAAGATTGAAGTTTTCGTTGGTAGTGCCACTCTGAGAGTAAAATTTCAAAGTGAGCGTTTTAATCTCATATAACTTATCAACATTTATTATGGCCACTACAACAACACCACACAAGTTGCTAAAAAACGATTTGCTTGTTGTGTGTAGAAACAACAACAACAACAGAACAAGAAGAAAACACATTATTTTTAGGTTTAAAAAGTAAAATTGAAAGCAAGACTTCTCAGTTAGTTTATATTTTAAGTTTAATATGTTCATTTGGTTTTTAAAGAAAACCATATCGGTCATGATGCTGGTGTTTTATAATTGAAATTCTGTAGGATGTAAAACGGGTAAGTAAATCAATCATAATAATATTCTCCATCTAATTTCACTTTGGTTTATTTCAAGTACGAATTCGGGATTAAATCACCTTTATAATACTCAAATCAAGGGCGTTTTGAGATTTATTAAATCTCAGTTTTACTTAAATCAATCTCATTTTCATATTATTTCAAGTACGAATTCGGGATTGAATATGGATAAGTTACGTATTTCGCGATTGAATAATCCGTTCTTGAATCAATATGTCTGTACTTGAGTCAAGAAAATCCGTACTCACATATTATTGATACCACTTCGGATTGATTTGAGTACGGATGGATTGATTTTTCTTTTGAGTGCATGTTTTATTTCCTACTCAAGATCGATTTGGCGAAAAAGCTTAACTCTCTTACATCGGAATTTGCCATATTCATCTTCATTTTGAAATCCTATTTGATTTAGGAACTAGTCTATATCCAAAAAAAAAAAATCCAAATGTATCATTTCTCATTATATCTACAATTACTTTCATAAAAACAGAAACAACTTTATTTTATTTTGTTTTCATAAATGTTAAGCAATTTTTAAACAAACTTTTCCTCGAAGAATAAAAATCTCACATTTTCGTGTTAGTTTAACCCCCTCAATTCAACTCAGGTTTCCTTTTATTACAAATATGCGACAAGTTCAAATGTCTGCCCTGTCATAGAATATTTAAACATCTTGCATTCTATTGTAGCATGTCTTCCACTTGTGATGTGAAGCATGTTTGCTATTGTGCAACACTCTTGTGTCATACAAACGCAAATCTCTAGCGATTCAAATGAATTTCGAAAAATGTTTACATGTGTTTTTTTCTATTTCTTGCTTTTATTCTAAGAACATTTCTATTATGTGAAAGTTTGTGTGTTTATTTTGTCAGCATGTTTATTTGTTGTTACTTTAAAATAAGATATACAAAAATGTTAAGTTAGACGTCATAAAACGTTGCAGACGTTTGCGTTTATTAATCGTTTCCTTCATTGGTTGCGGAAGTAAACAAGTTGATAAACTTTTTGTTATTTTTGCTTTTAAACACTCAAGAAAAAGTTGAGGGAATATCAGCTTTTGCAAGTGGTTTCGTTTGTATGTGGTATTATTTGAATAAAAGCATATGTGACAAATTGTATTGAAATAAATTGTTGCAGACCATATATGGGCATACTGAATTAAAAAGATAATGCATTACAAATTTGAAATTTACTGCTTACTAAAATTTTACTGGTTACTGAAAAACTTGCAGGATTCGGTTAATTTTTATTGATTACTGAAACAAAGGCAAATAATGATTTCTAATTATTTAAAAAGATTTCCTGAAGAAAATTTCCAACGGAAATCGAAATATTGAAAAATAAATAATATTTTAATTGATTTAAATTTAATTTATAAAAAAGTGACCTAAAGCTTGATAAAAATATAATATTGAATATATTTTACCTAAAAATTATCTAAACATCGACGGACAATGTTTACAATAAAAGTTTTTTTATATTAAAATTATCTTAAAAAGTGAATACTGTTTTTTTTTCAATAATCAGTAAAAATTTTCTGAATACTGCACTATGAAGGAAAACTGAAATTTTTTTCAGTAAGCAGTAAAACTATACTGTGCCCATGTTCTGTAACTCCCGCGTCGAGAAACTTTTCATTTCATTTCAAATTTCATTTAAAATTTTTCAAGTTTAGTCTATTTTGGTCGCCGTCAACGATATATTTGACTGGCGTTCTCAACATCTGCAATTTCATTTCGGCTTCGAGTTGAATATTATGACATTTATAACGTAACGACGTAATTTCTGTTGATAGTTTTCGACATGAGTTACAGACACACTTTATTCTCACTTTTCGAGAAACGATGGAATATTTTGTTTCACATGTTTTCACTGCGAGAAGTTCTCACCAAAGTTACAGAACATGGGTACTGGTTACTGCTATGCATAATACAGTTAAAATATAATGCAATACGCACATGTATGTTGCAGACTTTGTTATGATTTGACTCCTTAAACGATTTTTTTTAGCCTATTTAATACAAATATTTGTGAATATGAGAAAAACTCTCTTATATTAATATTTCATTTTAATGAGGATTTTTATTTTAATCTTATACATACGGTGGGATTACACACATACTCGTTTATTTATTTATAGTTGCTAGTAAAAAAACAATTTGTCACACTAGAAGAAATTTCGCTATTTGTTGTTTTGTGGATCGGCCCATTTTTATATGAAGTTTAATGTCATGTTAACATTTGCAAAGTAAATCACCTCAAAAGTGATTAAGTTCCAACCACATCAAAATCGAGATGAAAATCCATACAATTAAATGATTTGTTTATATTTTTAAATTGACATGATTAAATTTTATGCATTTCATTTATCACATATAATACTCTGAACATGCCTCAAAGTGAGTATGATCTAGAATCGGTCATAATAAACTTCCCTTTCAGCTGTACTACCCGCCATCATTCCTTCTATTCTATTCTTTTTTTATTTGGTCCTTTAATAATCCATGAATTTTCACAATTCAATCATTAATAAGTTTAGAATGAACTGCTGATATCTTTATTAAAGTATTTCTTTTAGTTTTCAATGCTTCGCAGAAATACAAACAAATTTGTTTGTTGTTTTTTATTTATTTTATTAATTTAAAGCGAATGGCTTTGATTAAGTTAATCATTATTTTACCCTTAGGAAGACATTGCAATTTGTTTTTCTTTTATGCCCGCGTATTTTTCTAAAATTTTCACAAAAAAAACTGGATAAAAATAGTTTTGATTATGTTTTACGTATTCTTTATATGCTAGGGTATTCATTCGGTTAAATTCGGATTAATTACTACCCGATTAACTGATCGGTTAATTTAAAATTGGCTATTTTCGATTAACGATTAAATCGGTTAAATTCACCCGATTGACCGATGTATCAAAATTTTTTATTTTTCGTAGTATTATAACATATTTTTTGTGTTTTTAATTACTTGTTTCATCTCATATACAAAAGGTATGTGTTAAGAAAATATTTTTCATAACCTAGAGTGATAATTTTTTGTAAAAATAACCTAAATGAGCCTTTTCAGATTGCTTTTGAAATTAAAAACTGATTAATCACTTGAGCGATTGAAAATGATTCATTCATATGTTCAAATAATGATTTCTAATGTCTTGAATCTAAAACTAATTTATCATTTGAGCGATTGGAAAAGGATTCAAATAGCAAAGCATAACTCTTAATGCAAAACCAAAAATAATCCAACGGCTTTATGGCTCAACAACAAATTTTTTTTTTTTTTTATAAAAATATTGAACTTAAGTTTTTAACTTAGCCTAGCCCATCAGCAGTGTTGCCAATTTGGCCATTAAGGGTCTAGATTTCTCATCACGCTTAGGCATTAAAAATATAAATTTTGCTATTAGCCATTTATACTGGTTAAATCAACGCCTTATTTGCTTCCATTCTGACGTAAAGCTAACCCGCTCTCATCAGTGAACTAATAAATACCAAGGCAGATCGATCACATTATCGAATTTGTTCACATTTGCGATTGTAAAAAATTGTAGCGCCATACTGTGATTTTTTGCTTAAAAAGTCTAGAAAGCAGTGTGACCAGAGCTTACAAATTTTAACAACTAATTCTGGCATTATACATGGCCAAAAAATGATAAAAATGGTTTTTTTAAGTGCTAAAAATAATGCTAACATATTTTAAAGATTTTTGTTAAAAATGTTTTACCTCTATGGAATTTTATTAGGAACTAAATACATTTTAGTGACTTATTTTTCAACGAAATTCAAATAAATGGTTATATTTAAACAAGTGGGTAGATTTTGGTGAAACGACAGACACATATAAATATGTAGGACAGGTAGTTGAGATTAAATTAAGGGGCCAGCGAATCTCTGATACATTCGTAATTGAAACGATTTTATTTCTATGCTATACACAATACTTTAGATCATTTTATTTCTTATAGTTTAAGACATATGTAGTAAAATAAGTACCATTAATGTTCATTAGAGAGAGCTGCCATTATCAAGTCATGTAATATCAAATTAATTTATTTGCTCTTTGCGCTAGTTGTATTTTTTCCCTTATTTTCTTTTGTTTCACGTTATATGTGTTTTAAAATTAAGAACGAAATTAATTACGACTATACCTTGTTTTTATACTTCCATGGTTTAAGAAAAGTTGAAGTTTTAAAATAATGATTTTTTCACCAGTTTAGAGCAAACAATTTTTTCAAACATTTACACTACAGAATTTTTATCTAAATGCAAAGTTAAATTTCTTTCAACTTTTATATCGTAAAATCAAGTGGCAAATAATATTTACAATCAACATAATAATGACATTTCTAATATTCCCAGAATATTCTATTTTAAACCATTTTCATACCAAATTTAATTTTGAGTCCAACTACTTTTAGTCAGTATTATTATAATTTATAAAAAAATTATGTATTGCCAACCGAAAATAATCACCCTTATAAGTGCCATCAATGCGAAACGATGTCGTTTTGTTTCGATTGTTGTAAATCGGTTTGCCAATCGGTTTGTCAATATTAAGTTTTATCGATAAGCGTTGATGTATTTTAAGTATGCAGTCCGAAACGTTAACGTCTGCATCTATATACATTGACTCTGATTTTGTCGTCAGTCTTATTGGTATCGAAACAGTCTTTTTCCTTTTAAATTTTTCAATAATAACATGTTTTGGTTAATAGTTACTAAAATATGCTTAACACTTATAATAGCATGGTTGGTTTTCAATAATAGCATGTTGCTCTTGGAAAAGAGGAAAATACTATTGTTAATTTAAAAACAAATTATTGTCATATTTAACCAAAACATGTTTAAAGACAACCATAATATGGTTGTGGCTTCTTGATGGAGGGCCAATTTAACAATAATATTGTGGTCGGTGACAATAAAATGGTTAAATTAAACATAATATGTTTAAAAATTTTCTTCAAAAATAGTTTTGTTGGAGGTGACCATTTTTAAACATATTTTTTCTATGCGTGTATATTAAACCATTTTCATACGAAATTTAATTTTGAGTCCAACTACTTTTAGTCAGTAGTTGGACCCAAAATTAATAATTACAGAAAATAATTACCCTTATTAGTGTCATCAATGCGAAGCGATGTCGTTTTGTTTCGAATGTTGTAAATCGGTTTGCCTGCCCATTGTCAATATTAAGTTTTATCGATAAGCGTTGATGTATTTTTGGTATGCAGTCCGAAACGTTAACGTCTGCATCGATATACATTGACTCTGATTTTGTCGCCAGTCTTATTGGTATCGAAACAGTCTTTTTCCTTTTTAATTTTTCAATTATAATAATGTTAAATTACAAATAATGGAAAACGAACAACAAAACTACGTGAAAATTTGCAAAAATAGCGAATATTTTTAATATTTCAAGGAATCCATAAAATCGATTAATGTGCTGTTTACAGGTGACAACCAATTGAAGCACAGCCGCGAATAATGTTGTAAGTTACAAAATTATTATTTTTCAGGAGAGCAAAAAAACGTTTTTAACAGGTAGGATTATTTATTTTTTTAACTTTTTTGCTAGATTATCAAAAATTATGATAGAAAAAACTTGTATGCAAAATATCAAGAAATTTTAATTTTATATTACATGCAAATTTACAGTTTATAATTTTATTTTTGGAAAAACGTTTCATATCCACAATCGCGATGTCATTTAAAGCCGTTTTCCACTTCACAAGCGGCTTTTAAAAAGTTATTCCACGTTGCAAAACCAGTTCGTTTGTATCATTTTGTTAGTAACTTACAACGTTCTTCCACTGGCTGACTCTTTGTATCGCAATTTAACGGCGTGCATAATTTTGGGTTATTTGATGTTTAAACAGTGTAAGAGAGTAATGTTAATGGTAATATGCAAAAAAAAAAAACAGTTTTTGCAACAAGAGGCTTTTACAACGTTATTCGCTGCTTTGCTTCAATTGTTGTGCAGTACAATTTATATAAAAATTACTCGGGGGGCTTATTCTGGCAGTCGTGATCTAATACTTTTTTGATTCGAAAGCAATTTTATTTCTAATTCTTTCAGGCGACACTGAACGAACGTATCAAATAAATGCTTAGAATACTGAAAAAAATGTTAAATCGTTCAGTATTTGTTGAAAGAATTGGAAATAAAATTCCTTTCGAATCGAAAAAATATGGGATAACGACTGCCAGAATAAGCCCCCAGTTTCTTTGAGTACTTTTCATATAAATTTTAATACACAATCACTTGCCTGTAACCTGGAAACAGCACATAAAAGTCCACTAGACCTAGGTGCGATGAGCGACGAACAAGAGGAGCGTGCTCACTAAGACTAAATGAAAATTTAAAGAAATTATGAAGGATTTTGGGACAATAGCATGCTGGGAGACTATTGCTGGACTCTAATATGCGAAACTAAATCAATAAAATACAAACGACGTTCAAATAACGCCATTCACTTTTGGAAGTTCATTGATTTTAAAATAAACTAATGATTTTTTATGTAAAAAAACAAATAAAAATATCTTTTTTGTATATCGAAAACCTGACGTGATAAAGAAAATGCCATTTCAGATTCGAATTCAATTCGAATTACCTTAGGAAAGATATTTGGTTGCCCCAGTCCAAAACCTTTTGGGTAGTGTTATTTGTTTAAATATTAATAATTTTAAAAGTTTACAAATGCCATTAAGTGCAAAAAGGGAGCATTTTCAGCTGTATACCCTTCTCTGCCCTAAATCGGTAATTTTTTGGAATTCATATACTATCCACTTTCGTTATATCGATGAACAGATTTTATTTTATTCCTTATCTTATTATTAAAAGTAATATTAATATGCTGTTATGTGAATAACTGGATTTTGCACTTTCGACTCGACAACCATCATCCCGGGTATCCACACGTTTTCGTTATAAGTTAACAAAATTTTTAGTTTATGCACAGAAAGAAAAATACTCGGGATAAATTAAGTTTTTTATACTTACTTCAAGTACGAGGCGTACTCAAAAATTCAAGTACAAATAGTCATAAGACGTACTCAAAAATCCAGTGGGATAACTTTCGAAAATCAATCCCGGAATTTCTTAAAATAAATAAAAAATTCTTAAACCAAGTAAAAAAAGCTTGGACTTTTCGTTTGCATATTTAAATTTATTGCATATGCATAATATATGCCAAAATATGCATAATGTAAGCAAACTATTCGAAAAATATGCAAAACTTTCCTATGTTGAACAAATCAAAAAATAATATAAAAGCGTTTTAGAAGGTGGTCAGATATTAAATACATACGATATTTTAAAGGTTTAAAATGATTAATTTCCGCCATTTCTTATGGTTTTAGGGACTTTCAATCATTTTAATGGCATGTTTGAAAAATTAAAAACTATTTTAGCCGTTATAAAGATACAGGCAGGGCACTATTAACACTGTCGATTTAAAGGGGACGAAAAGCGCAGTGCCTTATGCCATTAGTAAAAGTGAATTTTTCAGAATAAATCAAGCTACCCTTTTTGAGAGCACAACATTTTTAAGAAACGAATATCAAATTGCATTTTTAGTTAAAAATTGAAAACAAAACAAACCAAAAAATAAACGATAAGCAATTGACATCTTTATATTGCAGTTATAGAATACGAGTATTGTATCGAATTGATATCTACGTCGATAAAATTTTATGTGGATATTAAATCGATGACGACGACGCGAAATGGAATAAGGGTGAATATTTTTGTCTGTTTATTAAAAAAAATATAATTTGTTATCAGTCTTATAAATTTTTGTCCCGATTTGGCAACAGTAAGTTTGCCGATACATTGAGAAAACGGCCATAAGTGTTTACTGTCATCTGCTGTAAAATCAAAATCTTTGAACTTTCAAAACCACTTTCTGCAAAAATGAATAATTTATATATATAGCACTAACTTTTACAAGAATATGTTGCCTTACCACAAAGCTTTTTCTAATAAATCTCAGTTCCCCGCAAAGCTTTTTTTAACTACATTGTTTTAATATTATTTAAATAAGAAATCTTTTATTACAAAAGAAACACTTTTAAATTCACAGTTCTGAAAGTTTCGTAGAACTAAGTTGATCTATTTACAGGGTTTTTACGAGCACCCCTTTTGTACATGTGTATTAAAAATTCAAAACTCAAGTTAAATTACATTTATGTTATAAAAGAAGTTTTATAAAAAATTATGAAAATATTACCTTCTATACGTATGAGTAATAAGTTCTTTATTTATAACTCACATAAACCATACGCCTTTTTAAAACCATAATTAATATACTCAATAGTAAGTTGACGCTTTTCTTTATAGGAATATTGAGACATTTTAAATTGTTAATCTTTAAAAATATTTATTCATTTAACTTAATTATATTTTATCCTCTTAATAACATAACAAAACTCAAAATGCCTTTTGCGTAAACAAAAATAATTTAATGAAATTTATTAACAAATTAATATAATTTTATAGCAAGAAATTTAAATATTAATAAATTAAACAGAACTACAAACATCAACAATTTTATAATGTAAACGAAAGACAAATTATTCTAGGTCTACATCTTCGAGCAATTTTGTTCTTTTAACCTTAAAATATCTAAATACTCATAAGTAAAAGCAACAGCAAATGAAAATCAACAAACAAACAATTAATAAATAATGAAGTTCCTACAGCAATAACAACAGCAATGGCAGCAACTACAACAATATTTTCAGTCGGTTGTACAATGTTGAAGAAATTTTGAACCGTCTGTTACATACGCATGATTTGAATAAGAATTTTGAAGTGAAACGACTGCAAAGACAATGTAATGTAGTTGTAGATATAAACATATACGAGGGTAATCTGGAAGGAATTGTAAGATTGAAAAGAAATGGTAAAACTAAATTTCTTAATATACAGACTAATAAGGTAAAGAAATATTCTAAAAATCCTAATTAAAAAAACATTAATTAGATCAAACTTTTATCATAGTCGCCGAAAATTCGTTAAAGAAAAGATTAAAAGCGATCTTACATGAATCGGTCCACAAAGGCCACATATGGCTCATCTCTTTCTTTCTGCAAAGCTTTTTTGGTATGGAAAATGCCCTCTCAGAAAAGGGTTTTAGGTACTGAAAATTTATATATGTTTTTTTTTTTTTGATTTAAGAGCTTGAATCGAAAAATCTATAATTTAAATCAACTTTCATAAAATGAAATGAATCAAAACAGATGCCATCTGAAAGCTGAGGCGATGAATTCGTCAGGTGAGGCTTTAGATGGTACGATAACGTTGCGTAAGTTGCTTTGTGTGGTTAAGTTGTTGTATGGAATTGTTATTTATCCACATTCTTTATGCGGACTAACAGACTTTATGATTCAGTAATTTTACAAAACCGCTAGACTTTGTAACCAGAATTTGCAAAGAACACTTTTGGCCAGGCTCTGTCAAACTAGTTGAGGTGTGTGCATGTTTTAAAGCTCAACCATAATGTGCATTAGCTGGCTTAACTCTTAATAGGATGCCTTTTTGATGTGGAAGAAATTACCACCTGGGTCTGACTTTGACTACTTGTATTTTGCATGGAGTTTTTTTGGATTATCGAAAAAACTCACGCACACAAACTCCAGGGCCTGGCTGAGAACGCGTTTTTGTCAACTGGAATAATTCTTTCGAAATAAAAGTAAAGACAGCATTATTATGTGTAACGTGTGCTTTTTGATACGTTTCGTTTTGATTTTATTTACTATGGTACATATATAACAGTGCATGGCCTGGCTAGGCACTTGCGGTACAAATATGAATACAATTATTTTGACAAAAATTGTCACGCCCACGGATACAAAACCATTTATTTCTGTAAAGTTTTCCACTCAGATTGAGGAATTCATAAAAAATTATTGGGGTCAGTCAATGCTATAAAGATAGTTCATAATGCCTGGCCAATCCCAGCTATCCACTTAAGGGTTAAGCGACTGTAGGAATTCATGTAAATCTTATGTGCCAAACCGTATTGAATTTTAGTAAACTTTTTCCTTAAGTTTTAAGTGCTAAACTTATCGCAAATTTCGTATGGCATTAGCTGCTTTTTGATTTTGTTTTTGTACTTTTTCACAGGCAATCGGTATATTCACAGAGACTGAGGTTAATTAAATATATTCTAATATCCGAATTTTATACATATTTTTAGTCATTATGAAGTAGAGGTCGCTTTGAATGAAAGCAAAAGATATCGTTTCTAGCCTTGACTTTAAATTTTACGTATAGAAAATAACTTTTGCTTAAAGAAATTTTTAAAAATAGTTTTCAAACAGGACAAACTATACAAATCTTAATTCAAGTAAAAATCTTAAGATTTTTTACTTAACTTCTTTTTTTTTGTTTTTTTTTCACAGATAAGATTATTATCAGCATTTAAAATAAAAATTTTGTGCAATTCAATCAATATACTCTGAATCATCGAATTTCCAATACCACTATTGTCAATATCGTCCAGAATTTTTTGTACAGTGAGTGATACACGACTGAACAGACCTCATCTTGGCCATCCTGAGGAGAATTGTGTAGCTGTAGCGGAAAGTGTGGATGAAGACCGTGACAGAACATAGCCGTCAGTGGCAAGCATTATTGTACCGTGACAACGTGTGTTTCGTCGCCATATATTGAAGGCGGTCATGCCAGAAACATATTGTTTCAGCAAGACTGATAGTGTTAGGCCGCGCAGCAATTCTTTTATAATTTTGGTAAGGAGTTACATTTCATCTATTTAGATTGTGTTACTACACCATTTTTTTGGCTTTTGTGAAGTCAAAAGGCTTCGTCCATTCATCACTTAGAAGATAATATTACCCACGTAATACTCGAGCTACCGGTTGCAATGCTGGAAAAAGTAGTGGACAATTTTACTTTTCAAATGAACAACAAACAGCGAGTTCGTGGGCAACATTTGAATGAAGGTATTTTAAAAAAGTAAATGTCCATAATTGTTCTTTTGAGCAATAATAAAAACTCCGACATTCAGTTCCATTTAAAGTGCTATATTTAAAATTTAAACAGGGCCTAAATATATCATCTTTTAAATGCACTTAAAACTCAGTTAAAGTTAAATTGGAAAATAATTTATTTTGCCATTTCTAACCTTTTGTACATACAAATCGTACTATACATTTACTATTATAAAATTTAAATTTTAAACACTTAAAAATATTCTTTTAAATACATTAAATTTATAAAGTATCACTATCCGGTATCACATAAAGAATGCTGACGAAGGCCGAAGCGGGCCAGAAAATGCATTACATTCTGCTGGTGTCTAATAATTGTAAATTTTTCTGTACATAAATATACTTCATTGCTATCCAACGGAAAGCTAAGGTAAAATGTAACAAGAAGATACAAGATAATAGTCTTATAGTGTATAAAAGTCATTCCTAAAAATTTAAGAAATAAAACTATTACAAAAAAGCTTTATAAAATACATAACTGAAATTTAACTCATAGAATAAATTCGAAAAATAAAAAATGTTGTTCATAAGAAATATTAAAAATATCTTAATAATAAGAATATTTTGCTATGCATTAGTAATATAAGTCAAAATGTTTGATTTGTGACGTTGTTGCAGAAAATGAGAGATATGTGGTTGGGTTGACAATCTACTACAAGCTTAGTCACAGCTTAAAGTGTGCACTGGCGAATTCTTTTTTGGAATAGAAAATCCTTGGAGGGAAAGTGAGTCAAAAACCTTAAATAGACTGTCAAAAACCCCTACCCTATGATTGTAATGGTAAATAGTGTGGACCTTGTTAATGTAACCCAACACAAACGGAGTTTAGAGATAATTTTTTAGTTTGTTTAAATAGAATTTAAATTTACCTCGCTTCCCTAAACGTTGCAATCCAATTGGCAACAGAGTCGGTTGTTGTCCAAACCAAGGCGTGTAAGACTCTGTCAATTGATTAGTTTGCCAGTCGTCAAGTTGGTTGAAGAAAAATTTAAATATTTTGATTTTTTTCAAGATGGCTAGTAAGTCTTTTAATTCGATTATGCTGTGTGTGTTCGAGTCTCTTGATCAGCTGTCAAAATTAATATTTGTAATTTTCTTTTGCAAAAAAATGTTAAGTATTTCAAAAATTGTCTATAATTTTATTGAATTTTGAAATTAATTTAAACATCAGGAAAATCTTTCAATTCAGTTTATGAAGTATGTGGCATCAATTCAATTGAAAGACTCAATTGACAATTGAATTGAAACGTATATGGGGTGCTTAAAGGGTTGGCTTGAAGAAATATTCCTTAAAAATGTTGTTTCCTATATTTACCACTTCTTCATGATCTTTGGAATCTGATTTTACAGTGAATCCTTATGGCTATTATAACTTCGTTCGTATTCTTTTTCTACCTACATGTCAATATGAAATACCTTTTCCAACCTCTCCTCGCATAAGCTGCAGCCTTGTGTCTCTTATAAATTGATATATATACATAAGTATTTACATACATTTTATGTTCATAATACTATTTTTATGTTGTCATACTTGTACCGTACATGTAGTTAAAATCCATATAAGAGGTATAAAATTACGAGAGAATAGAAACATTAAATTACCATTTAACATTCATTCACATACAACATTCTTTTGCTCATTCCTTCGGTTACTTGTACAAGTGTTGGTTGATATTTATATGATAACACACACACATACACGCACACACACACATACAAACACACTTGTAAACAGTATGCCTTTCAGTGCCATAAACATGTGTTGTTATAACAGTGCTTTTGTATTAAACTACCAAAAACAGAAAAAAAGGAGTCCCAAATTGAGGACATTTATTTAAGACTTTTTGTGTTCCTTTTTGTTTAAATTCTAAAGTACCCCGAGTAGTTGTGTTAGCATTTTTAATAGTTTTTTTAAATGTATTTTTAAAAGTTTGCAGTTGTAAAGGATTTAAATTGAGAATAAGTATTTTTATAAAGATTTTTACTTAGACAAGTTTATAGTAGAATAATGCAATTGATGGGATTTTTTTTATAAATAAATAAATTATATAAATCGAAAAGTAATTATATTTTTAAAAGAGCATTGTAAAACATTTTTGGTTCATCTGTTCTTAAAACATAATATTTCAAAACTTAATAATTCAATAAAAGTTACACAGATAATTAAGCAAAACTAATAAACAACACTTAAAAGTTATAGGAAAATTTTAATTTTTCCTCTGTTAGAACGAAACAATTATCCAGGTTCCCATTACGTATGTATAACATGTTCTTGTGAAATCCCTTTACTTCAAATTTTTTTTTAATATAAAAGTTGGTTAAATAAATTTACTAATTCGGTTCATTATTTTCCTAAGGACCAGCTATATCTACGTTGGCCACCCGTTTAACTTTATAAAGAACAGCACTGCATTTAAGTGCATTGCTCTGGGTGATTTATCTTAAAGTAAAAACCGTAATATTGTTCTATATTGTATTTAATGAATTGTATACATTTATAAATTTTTTGACTTTTCATCCTAATAAGACATTTTCTTATTTTGCGAAGCACTAATGGTATATTTTTCTTATTAACAAACCTGCTTCGTTAGAAGCTCCGTTTTTTTATTGGGTTATTACTGAAAACTTGCAAAATTGTTATTTCTAGTTCCAAAATAAAAACTCTAAAATGTGCCAAAGGTTTTACTTTATGTCAAGTTTATTCTAAAGAACACTCAGTGTGTGAGAATACTTTATTTGACACGAAATAAAAAGAATTATTTGTAACATCTGCGACAAAAGCTATGATGTTCAATTTTCTGCTATAAGCAGAAATATTTGGATTCAGTGTCAAACTTTTCGGTTCTAGAATCTTTTCTACAATAAAAAAAATATTTAACTTTTTATTTAAAACATGCAATTTGGTGTTCGTTTCTAAAAAAAAAAAATTTAAACAAGCCATAAAATTGATTAAAAGTCCCCAAAACAATGAGGAATGCCAAAAATTCAGAGAAAACTGCTAAATTAGCGGAAATTTGCAAAAATTTGCTAACAGCGGCATGAGAGCAGAGTCTTTTTTTAATTATTAGAAAAATTACAAAATTGGAAACAACCCCTAAAATGTATTTGAAATCTCCAAATCGGTTAAAGAAAATAACATAAAAAAAAGTTGTAAAAAATAGGGAAAATTCGCGAAAATTCGTGAAAATTTTTAATATATCAAGAAAACCATAAAATTTACTAAAATTCCCTCCCTAAAACGATAAGGATAAATTGGGTAAAAATTGTTAAATTAGCGGAAATTCGCAAAATTTGCAAACAGCGCACAGTGTAAGATTTTGCTAATCTAGCTGGACAAAAGTCGTTTTTTTTGAGTTTAAATTTGAGTAAATATATTTATCAAATATGACAGAGCACTTGTTATAAAATAAGAAAATGCAAAAACTTTGCCTTATTTGTCAACAATAACAATATAACGTTACTTTAAACTTGAATATTTTTGAGTGAATTAAAAACAACAGAAACACTTTCATGAAAATGTTCATTTTTAAAAGCGTGTAACTTATTGGAATGACATTTTTTAACGATTCTTTTTTATTTGAAGCTCAACTTATTCGCTGTTAATATCATGAGAATTTATTTTTAGAACTGGAAAATTCTTTCAGTGCTATTTCATTTAAACAATTACTCTTTTCGTTAAGTTAAAAAAAAAACTAAATTCTATAATCGATAAATTCTTGTCTTCATAACGCTTCAACACCAAATTAGTTTTAAACGAACGTCCGAAGTACCTACTTTAAGGCACATATAAAATTATCTGCCGAGATTTGCCGATAAACAAAAGAAACAAATAATTAGTGATAATACTCCATACCACGAAATTTTTGATAAATGGCTTAAAACACCCGAAAATGAAAGGCTTGACCGTTCCGTAAACCATATTTGTGGAAGTACTACATTTATTGCAATCTCCAGAAATACCAGAAGAAAACCATTAATTTTAACATTTTATTCTTACTTTAATTTATATGTACATATGAATTATATTCTTATTTTAAAATTAATGAACACAAATTAAACAATTACACAGAAAAAATTATTATAGTTCTCCAATCACCAAATTTATTCCAAATTCATAATATCAAGCAAATAAGTTGTTGATTTTGCACCTATTACCAAATTGATTATATGGATTAATTACAATTTTAAAATTTTGAAAAAATATTTTCAATAAATGATATTTTTAATTTTAATTAAAAAAGTGATCAAAAAACTTTGCCATTTCAAACAATGTGTTAATTTATTTAAATAAATATTGACAATTCCCAACAACAATTCTACATGTTTAAATTATTTTGTTTTAAACGCAAAAAGTCCATTAAGATTTTTTGTTATTTAGTTAAAATTTTAATTGAAAATTTATTTCAAATTTATTTAATTCAACTAAAAAAATAATTGATTCAATTTTCACATTAATTAAATTTAAATACTTTTTAAGCCATTTATTTAATTGATAAAACACTTTTTTCTGTGTATTATTACTTCTACTTATTTATTTTTTATTTTCAACATTCTCATGCATCGCCGGTTTTTTACTTTTTGATTATCCAACGCGAAAAATATCAGATTTTAGTGTTTGCAGTTATATGGGGGGTGGGCGTGGCAGTGATACAATTTCGCCCTTTTGTGGTACATAGTAGCCTAGTAACAGCTTGTTCCAAAATTCATAAGTCTAGCTTAATTTTTTTCCAAGATATTTAATTTTGTCTCCCTAGAATGGCTAAATCTTACACTGTGCAGCGGAATGATAGCACGTCTAATATAAATAACAAATCGTTAGAGCTGCAGAAGGTGATCTTTTTGTGTAGAAGAGAAAACACCTGTTTTATGTTGTTTTTCTAATTTTTATACTCTTTTAACTTCAAATTCATATCATTGTCAAGTCCGAAATTTTTTACAACTAGAAATTGAAGATCAAAATGACGAAAGCTTTAAACAAAAATTTTTGCTATATAACGGGCTTACTTTTGAGCATAAACAGATTGTTGTCTCATCCCGACAAAGTCAATGTACATATCGTTACCAAAAGCGCTAAAGACCCTATCTAACATTTTGAAAAAATTTAAAGTGATATATTGCTAGATTTCTTTCAACTGCTTATAATTTATTATTTTTTTTGTGTTTCTTGTAAAACATATCAGCTATTTTGACAGACAATCCAAAATATGAATTGAGAATAAGCCTTGAAAGTGCCAAAGCGGGCAATTTGTTCTCAAAGTTTCTCAAAGTTGTGTATTTTATGATACTAGCAAAAAATTTTTGGGATAATTATAATTGAAGCAGAGTGTCTCGATTTAAAACTTTTTTTTAAATCAATTCTAACTTAACAATAAATATATATTTTCTTTTTATCATATCGAGCCTTTGCTGCAATAGAGTCATAACTAAAATTTGAATTTCTAGCACCTAAAAATTAACTGCCAATTTTACGATATCGGAAGAACGCTTTCTCTCGCACAAAAACAATTGAAACAAAAACAAATTTCTGGGAATTTTTTGGGAAACAAAAACAAATTTCTTTCGACATCGTGAAATTGGCAGTTAATTATTCTCTCTAGAGTTGAGTATTAAAGATATTTGTATGAAATTTTTACACAATGTGGATAAATGCTATGGCGATTAGCTCCACATTTTTAGCTAGTAGGCAGGCCCATATTCCACTGGGAATTAAAGAGTTAAATACATTAGCTCAAAAATCAGATTTTTTATAGTTTTGACTCTATTTCAGCAAAGGTTCGATATATATTTGTTCATTTAATGTTCATATATTTAATTTAAAACAAACAGCCATAAATCGGATCTTTTTCTAATGTATTTTATAATTTATGTTCTGCCAATGAGGTACTAAAAATTCTCCTAATCACGGTTCAAGTACATAAAAGTGCTTGGAACTATTATAATTGGATTGGTCGTGCGGTGTCTTTTATGGATATGACCGCCATCATTTAACATATTTCGAAATAGATGATTTGTGTGGAATTCGAACCTTTTAGATATTTTGTTAAGTATTTCTTTATGAATATTGGAGAGTTTTACACGGCTGTGATGATTTAAAGAATTTTGTTTTGGCACCTTTTAATATTCAATGAATTGCGGGTTGCGCCAGTGTCCAATACAATAGCTCAAGGTTGGCGTTAAAATAGTTTTGTAGAGTTCTAGTTTCCAGCTCTTTCTAATCGCAAAACAAAAATTAACAATTATAACCGGAATTGCGCGCCTTGTGTGAATTATAACAAAAAACTGTAAAGAATTTTATGAGAATTTTCTAAAACCATGCACGTTTTAAGCGAGCGATAAACATCTGTTAAAAAGCAAGGGCACCTAAGGAGATCCCTTGGCATGCTACAATTCCACACAACTGATGGAAAATAAGCCCTTGAAGCCTAACTTTTAAGATCTCCTTTTCATCGAATAATCCAATTCCCATGGTATCAGAGAGGATATCAGGTCAGACAAATTTCAGATATGGCCTACACCCGATTTCTCCAAAGGATAAGACACCAAAAGGTAAAATATTCTTTACCCTCGTACATCCGGGTTAAGAAATTCGTAGTAGAATATTTTTAAGAAAAGTTTATTTAAAATGTTTAATATTTTTCTATATACAATTTTTTTTAATAAGTATTTGTCTTTCGCCCTTTTTCTGTGGTTTTTATGCACAACCGCGTATGTCCGTTTTATTAAATTTAAAGATGTTTATGCCATATTGCTTAAACTTAAAGGTTCTTTACATGATTCTAAAAATTTCTGAAAAAGATGGACCAGTGCCGATTTGTTAACCTTATAAAGAAGTTCAAAAAATGCAACATTGATTTGACATAAGCGGTTGCCCATGATAAATTTTATATCTCTGGCTCAAATAATATCCTCAATCATAGCTTTGTTTTTTTTTTTTTTTCTTTTGTTAATTGGTATAAAATTTATCTTCAAATCTTGCGAAGATCAATTTAAAATTAAGCGTAGTCCCTTTATTTGGCCCGCACTCTCAGAATAGTTATATGTCGAAAGATTTCCAAATACTACTCTTAACTTATTAATAAAAAATTAAATATATGATTTTTTTTAACTCTAAGTGTGTTTTCATTAAATAAATAAAATCTTTTCTACCACATAATATTTAAAACATTTTCCGATGTTATTCTGAACTGTAAAATTTTAGATTGTTACAGTCTTTGTTAAAAAAAAAGAACTAAAAATAACTTTTTATTTATATCCCTTAACTCAAATTATGTTTGCGACCGAAATATTTGACCCAAAATGTGTAAAACATTTCTCACTGCAACGTGGGGCAAATTAAAGTTGAATGGTATTTAAAAATATGGTGTCTTGTCTAGAGATTGTAGATCAACTAGAACACATTTGCATTCATTATTTTATACTAAAAGAATTATAGAAAAACACCCTCAATTCTCTTGAATACATAATACGCATTATTATAAGTCTATTGCAAACAGGATATAAAATATTCTTTTAAGTTACCATATGGAGGACAACGACTTTATTAAAAACACAGGCAAACACACATACACACACACATGCAATACAACAAACATGTTCTTACAAGGATTATGAAAATACAAGAACATTCATAATACAAATAAAATTTTAACGATAAAGTTGTATACGAATCCAAAATTATTTTGAAACATATTTTGTGTATTTTTTTTTTATTCGAGAGACTTGCAGCATTATGCTGGTATCTACATGGGGATAGGAAACACAAACAATTTTCATTTGTTACCAACAATATGACACTTATTTTTATCTTTAGCATTCCCTTTGAATTCCACCTGCCCCGCACTCTTGTTAAAGCATTGCAATGCAAATATTTCAAAAATATTTTATTTGGCTCTGAACATATTTTTTTGTTGTAACATTTTAACAATTTTTTTTTACATTCATACCTGTATACAAACAACGTTGAGTATGTAAATTTTAAATGAATTTCCAACAGTTACTTACAATTACACTCAAACAAGCACACACACATACACTCTATATAATATCAGCTTTAGTAAAAGCAACTTTTTACAACCATTTCCACTTCAATGAAGGTGAATTGTAAATATTATCCTATTATGCAGTTGTAGTTGTTCTTGTATTTATTCGAGTAAATGAGTGAGAGAAAGTGCTTGTAGTACGTGTTAATATATGTATGTGCGTGAGATTATGAATGTATGTGTGTCTGTTAAAATAACACTTCATAAGGTAGATCTATGTAAATATTATTTTCATTTCATTATTTTCTTTCCCTTCGTATTTGATGGTATTATTTTTCCTTGCAAAATTTGCACATGCATTTCTGTGGTGTGTTGTTGTACTTCAGATTGTGTCAGTGTTTGTTTCTTTCTCTGTTGGATATAATTCCTTTAATCCTTAAATACTGTGTAAAATGTTTGTAGTTGTATTAAGGAATGTTAACTTTTATAACAAGAAAACTTAAGGTGACCAACTATACATGAGTTTTTTTTATTTGTATAAAATATTTTAATTCACATGAATTCTCTTTAATGATAAACTGTACTATAATTACTTTTGTATCGATACTACGATAACCATCTGCTCCCAAATTTATCTAATAAAGTTATGAATCGTTGAACTTTATTAAAAATACTTAATTTAGTTATTCGTTTTGTGATCATAATTCAAATCAAGACAAACTAGCAAAAAGACTGGGGTATTTTTTTTATCTAAATGTATGGACTTAAATCCTTCCAGACTATTTAAATTAAATTACTAACAATACTATAAAGTTAGTTGTTTTTTATTGTGATTTCTATAATTTATAAAGCCTAAACCCAAACCTTAAAAAAGGACTTAAAAATGTTTAAAGGTATGTGTAATGAAAATAAATGCCAAAGGGAACATCATGTAATTATGTTTTAAGGTATTTAATCAGTTAGAAATCTAAATTTAAAAATAGAATTTTCTAAGCAGTTAATTTAAATCGAATGGCGAACAAATTGTTTCATTCCAGTGGATTTTTTACTCCACACTATTTATCATCCGTCTTCTGTTTTATAAAATATTTCTGTGCCGAAAGCTACGGTCACATTTATTAAATATTTGACCAAATAACTAGTAGTTAGTGAAACTTAACATGGTTTTATTATTACAAAATAAAACTAATTATACTGCCAGATACAGCAAAAAAACTTTTTTTATGATGTCTCATTATATTCAAACTAAATATTGCAGTTAAGGGAAATATATTTTAGTTTCCCTGTTGGTTACGTCTATTTCGTTAAATAATTGCTAAGTGTGCCCGTAGCTTAAATCGGGTATAAAATTTTAATTTTTTGGATAAATTTTAAAAATTTCACTCTTAAAACTTTCTGGAATTTCAAAAAATATTTTCCCTTATGCTTTTGGCGTATGAGTAATATTAATAAAAGCAAAAATTTCTCATACGTACTGCTAAATTTAATTGAAGTGTGTTTGTCAGTAATGCCAATTTAGCCATTTAGTGGCCAGATTTAGCCATTTTCAACTAGTTTAGCCATTACAAAATGAGTTTAGCCATAAGTGATATTTTTTTTAGCTGTTTTTCAAGTTGTTTACTATAAATTATTTTTGCCGTTTTCCTTTAAAATAGTTATTTATATTTTCTTATAAAAATTGATAAAGGAAATATAAAATTTTTTAACAATTACAACGCATTAAATTTAAGTCACAACTTTTATAAATGTTGAAAATCGCTATAAATGATGATGATGAAACATCTTTCAAAATTAAGAAACAATATTCATTCCAATATTAAATTTAAAAAAATGGATCAACACAAGCAACACTGTATCTTATGGTCGAAAGTACTTCAATATAAAAATGCAGGCGGCAACAAAAAAACTTTTAGAAACTTGAAGATTTGCCATAAAGTTGCTCTCACTTGCTGAAGAAGAGATTGTATTTAGCCATGTAAACATCGTCAAAAGTAATTTGAGAAATAGTTTACATTTAGCAACCGGTAATTCGATGTTATTAATTAGGGAAATATCTTTACCAAAACAGTAAATTATTTTTTATAATTTTTTATTATAAATTTGGACTCAAAAAGTTGAGTAAATGTGAAATGAATTGATTATGACTTACCTTAGAAATATTTAAAAATAATAGTGATTGCTATGAGATGAACAATAAAGGCATTTATCGATGATTTATTTTTTGAATGCTACAGTATTGAAATTACATTTATTCTTATGTAACAAGTTGATTTCAACTTACAATTTTATTGTAAACAATTTCTAATGAACTTTTATTGGTTATATAAAAAAGTTGTTTGCAATTTTTTCAAGTAAATTTAGCCATTTTGGCAGCACTGGGTTTTGTAAAAATAAAATTTCTAATAACGCTGCGCTAGCCGAAAAAATAAAGAAGACGGCAACCTGGCGTTTTAACCCCGTAGGGGGATACAATGTATGAACGACCTCCGTTAGTTTTTGTTCTTAACACTTCTTTTGTGAATAAAAAAAATTGTAAACAAACGTTGTAAACAGATTTTAATTATTTATGGCTTGTTTTGTTTGCACCTCTTTTTTATATGTGTGCATTTTCCAATTTTTAATGATTTTTTGAAAATCAAATATTTCGAAATTTTGCTAACAAATTATTTATTTCCAAAAAAAAAAAAAAAAAAAAAAAAAAAAAAATTATGTTTCCCAAACGACTGCGCATATTAGAAAATTTATTAATATTTTATTGCGGAGTTTCGGTTTTTTTAGTTTACTCAATAAACTAAAGTGTTTTTAAGCTATGCGAATATATGTTCAATATATGTGCAAATTCATCCATTTTCAAAATAACGATACATTGCAAAAACCAAAGCTAACTCTTTTAAAACCGGTTAGCACCACTGGATTCAGCGTACCCAACAAGAAAATGTGTAAAATTATAGCACAGTGCATTTAACTTATTTCTTTATTTCCTATATGGGCATTTCCGGCGTAAAGTCTACTTTTTGTAAGTAATTAAAATTGTTTCTCAAAAAATTTTATATGTATAATTTACTTTTTTATATTTTAGTATAAAGCGCAACTTAGCTTACATTAAGTAACAAAGGGGATACCATTTGAACAACATGGACCTAAAATACGAGTTTATTTGCTTGCTGGCGTTACGATACAAAAAGTAGACTTATCGCTGTAAATGCTCATATGCAATTAATTAAAATTATTAATGAAAAAAAAAATTATTTTGATTTGTAATTGCTAATTTTTCTCACTTTTTATACCCTCCATCACAACGAGTCTCGCCTAGAAATCTTCTTAAAACATTATATTTCTTTTACATTATTCCTACACACTTAGGTGAGCGATACGCCACAAAAAACTTGACTTCGTGTATTTACGCAAAAAAACGACATTAAATCTAAGAACAACTGTAAGTATTGCCATAAAATTTGGCATCAGTTTTTTCTATATGACTAAAAATAACACAGCCGAAATTAATGCTGATCGATTTATAATTTTAAGGGCTATTATTACAACCTAATGATAAAGAACTTGATAGTTAACTAAAACAATAGCTGTCGTAAACGAAAAAGTGGCCACTTAGTTTTCTCCATTCTTACAACTGTCCGCTAAAATACAAAAATTTATTTGGTAAACTGTGGCAAAATTGCAGTAGATACCGACTACTTTTGTTTGTTTAAAATACGTAGTGGCAAAAACTTACTGTTGTTTATTTCTTTAATTAAAACCAGAAGTAAATTTTTGTGCTTTTTTTGTTTTTTATCGTAAATTGTTTTGTTTTATGTTTAAAATTGTATTTTTTTTTTTAATTTTGCAAAACTCAATTTGACACAAAACAGTCATTGAAGTCACCATATCTTCCGCAGAAAATATGGCAGCTCCTCATTCTTAAAGTTCACTTGTAAAGTTACCCTAAAAATAACTATTTGTAAGTTGTAATATTGGTCCTGAACAGGTCCGTTATAAAGCCTTCCTTTCTTTCTGGTCGAGGGTATAAAAGTTTGGGCATAGTCGAATATATAATTTTACTTGTTCTATTCAAAAATTTTAGGTTAACATTAGGGTATTCATTCGGTTAACCGTTAACCGCTTAATCGATTACTTACAACCAGATTAACTGATCGGTTAATTTAAAATTGCCTATTTTCAATTCACGATTAAACCGGTTAATTTCAGTAGTATTATAACATATTCTTTTGAGTTTTTATTTATTTGTTTCGTCTCATAAACAAAAGGTAGGTGTTTAGAAAATATTTTTTTACACAAACAAAGAAGGTGTTCAGTAATCTTAATTTTAAGTAAGTGTTTGCTATGCGTTTAGTTATTTGTTTCTTCTCATATCTTTTCATATCAGTATTTTAACAGAATTAACCGAAGCAAGTAGAAGTGGTAAAAATTTTAAAAAATTAAAACTAACTCTAACTACATAATGGAAGAGTTTATATGTTTAAAAAAATCCAGGAAGAGGACTGAAAAATTAGATATTCTGCATTATGGGTTGCTTTTGATTTTTCCAACATCAACGATAAATGAAAGAATTTTTTCAAAGACAATATTTATCAAAACTAAAGAAAATAAATGCTTTAATCCTAAATATTTAAACTAAATTACTTTTATAAAAAGACTATTTTATAAGATCTTCTGAAACTATTGAAAAAAACTAATAAAATGATCTTACAGTTACATATTTATGAATTATTCTTTTATTTGCTCGTTTTAGTTGTTATGTTTGTCATGTTATTAGTTTTTTTTTACTAATAATTATATATTGCAATTACTTAGGCCCTAATCATGTAAAACGCAACATATTACATTAATAGCAAAAACAATGTCATTAATATTTTGTAATTTTGTTGTTGCTTTTTACAGAAATTCATGTACAGCTTTACAATTTTCAACGCCACAAGCTATGCAGCGTTTGATATTTTAAAACGCAATGTGAAGCAAGCAACAACAAGATTACAAAATATTTATGACTTTGTTTTTTCTTTTAATATAATTCTTTGGCGTTCCTTTGCGTTTAACATGATTAGGGCCTTAATTTATAAAAAAAACTTTATTAATCGGTTAACGGATCAATAACAAAATTGACCGATTAAACTAAACCACGGTTAATTAATCGAGCTAAGAACTGATTAAAGCACAAGCACGATTAAGTCAATACCCCAGTTAATATGCTCATAATATGATAACCACTTCATTTGTATCAAACATAATTTAAGTTAAGTTTATTGTATTAGCAAAAATTAAAAGAACGTTAAACAAAATATAGTTGCATTATTTGAAACGAAAAATTACCATAAATTTTGGTACATTAAAAAATTAAATTTTAAATGTTTTTTTTTCAAACTTGGTAACAGTCCACATATAGGAAATTTCATAAAAAATCATATGAAAACAAAATCGTGTACCTAAAGCTATTTTCACACCTATTAAATATTGGACGTCCTACACGTAACCACTAGTTTTATTAAAAAAAAATTTTGCTTATGCAAAACGTGAGGCTAGATCAAACATCATATAACAGTTTCTATATTACAATATGCAATTAGCTTGCAACAAATAAAGTTTAGTAAATCAATAGAAATCGTTAAAAATAAAGCTAAAGTTTGATCAATTTACTAGCTAAGCTTTTTTCGTCAAATATTTGTAAGGTCGGAAAAAACCCTAACTTTTGCAAAATATTCTTACCATTTAAATATTTAACTTAACCCTTAAAAGCCTGATTTTCCAAATTTAATTAAAAAAATATCAATATGCTTATTTTATTCACCAGATAATGGGAAAAATAATAAAAACAGGTAAGAAAATATAGACGGTCAAGCCTGACCATATGATACACTACACCACAGTATATAAGAACAAATTTTTGCAAGTGTACCTATTTGGGGCCTTTTTTGGAAAATGAATACCTAAGCACGTTATGAATACACAGAAAAAAGTTGTTTACCAATTAAAAAAATGGTTTAATAAATATTTAAATTTAATTAATGTGAAAATTGGATCAATTATTTTATTAGTTGAAAGAAAATTAAAAATATAATTTTGATTTAATTAATATTTAAGTTGTTTTGAAATAAATTTTTAATTAAAATATTCCGAGTAATTAACTATCAAAAAATGTTAATTGATTTCTTCGTTTAAAATAAAATATTTTAATCTTGTAGAATTGTTGTTGGGAATTGTCAATATTTAATTAAATAAATTAACACATTGTTTGAAATGACAAAGTTTTTTGATCATTTTTTTAATTAATATTAAAAATATAATATATTGAAAAAAATATTCACAATTTTACAATTTTTAGTAATCAATTTCATCATTTCGGTAATATGTGCAAAATCAACAATTTGTTTGATATTATGAATTTTGTATAAATTTGGTGATTAGAGTCAATTTAAAATTTTTTCTGTATCTATGATTTAAATTTCATTAAAATCTATTAAATAGTTTCGGAAAGAGAGAAATTGTTTTTTGATCCTTTTTTTTAATAAAATTAAAAATATCATTTATTGAAAAAAAATATTCACTATTTTACAATTTTTAGTAATCAATTAAATCATTTCGGTAAAAGGTGCAAAATCAACAACTTGTTTGCTTGATATTATAAATTTGGTGATTGAAGAAAATTTCGTATTTTTTTCTGTGTAGGGATCTATCTATGTTTTAAATTTCATTAAAATAGGTTTGATATGGGCACCAAAACCCTATTCCCTATTGATTTCTTTCGATAAAAAAAAAATTTTATAAAGAAATTTAGATATTTTTAATTAGGCTTAAGTTTATTGAATTTAATTTTCATTTAATTATTTTTATAAAGACAAGAATTTTACAACATGAAATTACTTAATTAAAATTTATATTGATAATTTTTCATTCTTGACTGCGCTGAGATTTGAACCCAGGCTTTCACGGACAGTTTGCCCAAAATAGTTTCGATTGTAACCACACAATCTCTTCAGTGGGGTTTGTCGTCTTTACTCACTCGAAAAAGGTCAACAAGAAAAAAGAAAGACAAAAACATGAAAAACAAAAATGTATTTGGATTTCAAGAAGAATTCTTGACAAAAAGTACGAAAAAACAGAAGCTACGAAGAACATGTAAATCAATTAAAATAGATAATCATTCATTCAAAAGCAAATTTCGATCTACCAAGGTGAAATACCATTTGGTTTAAGGATTGATGTTTGACTATTGACGTCATCCGGCTTCAATAGCCGAGTGAGTAAAGACGGCAAACCCCACTCAAAAGATTGTGTTGCTACAATCGAAACTAGTCTGGGCAACCTGTCTGTGAACGCCTGGGTTCAAATCTCAGAGCAGTCAAGAATGAAAAATTATCAATAAAAATTTTATTTAATTTCATGTTGTAAAATTCCTGTCTTCATAAAAATAATTTAATAAAATTAAATTCAATCAACTTAATCCTAATTAAAAATATCCAAGTTTGGCTTAAAAACCATTATAAGTTCAATAAAATAATCACAATACTAATTATTAAAATAAAGAAAAAAATCTCTCCATCATTTTTAAGCTTAAAATTTTACCTTGGAAATTTTTAAAATCGGAGAATTTTTTTAACATACATACTAAAAGAACCTTAAAAATTAACACGTAAAAAAAGTTTTTCGACAACAGCTCGTCCAAAACTCCAAGAAATTTTTTTTTTGGAAAAACGGCTATCGGCATCGTTTTTAGCGTACAACTTCACCTTGAAAGGGTATTATTAAAAAAAAAAAATACTCAAGACCTTAAAAATAAAAGTTGAGAAAAAGTCGAAAAATTTTAATTCAGTGCCTCGAAAATGATTTTTTTGATATGTCGTAGTGGAAGTTTTTTCGTCATGCCAAAAGCTATCGAATAATCGATGGCACAATATCCGCAAATTTTTGTCCTTTCAAATCGGTCCACCCTAACATGTATACTATGTTGCCTTTTAAAAGGTATTTAACACTATCACACAAGTCTAGCGTATTTTGATGAAAATGAGTATCTGATCTAATGATTGTTTGAAATTTTTTCAAAAAACAATAACAATCTATCATGAGAGGGTAGCATTTTCTTCAAAATACGTAAGACTTGTGTGATAGTGTAAATTAGCTATAAATGATTACTTATTTTATCTTACTTTAATGCATTTAAAGTTGTCCTCCTAATATTATAAATGTAAATGCTTGTTATTTGGATGTTAAGAAGTTGGCTAGTTTGTGGCTCAATCACGCGAAAACCGCTGAATGGATTTGGATGATATTTCATATACGGATATCATTTTCAGATTTAAATACGGGGTACTTTTAAAGAGGAAATTCGTGGAAAATTGTCTTACATTTACTTTTTTTTTTTGTTAAATTTGGTCTTCAGTTGAATATGAACAGAATTGAAATATTGGTTATGTTTTAATATATCAATTGGTGTGCATATATTAATTAGTACTTTTGACAAATTTTATATAAATACATATGATAGCTTATGTTAACATACAGTGTATTTTCGGGGGGGCTGGTAGTCTTGGCACTCTTTAACTTTCGGTATATTTTGTCTTTTAATAAAATTTGGTATAGAGATAGCATATGTCCTTTTCATGATGGAAAATAAAAAATATTGGTACTTCGGTACTTATTCTCTTTTTATAAATTTGTTATACAGATTTGATATGGTCCAGTTGCCGGAATATACATATATTTAGAGACTCCTTGATTTTGATTTGGACAGTGAATGTCGATTGCTCAAGACGATCGAGTGTTCAAAACTTTTATGTAAATAAAAATTCCTTTAATGTTGATTATTGCAATATTTTAATATTAAATAAGTATTGATGTAGAAAACTACAATAAATTTCTGTAAATATTTTTAGGATATACTCTTTACTTTAAATCGTGCTTTAATTTTCACCTAAACGAAGTCACGGGTAAAAGCGAGTATGTAATCATTTAATTAAATTTTTTTCTGAATTAAAAATTTTTGAGACTAAGACGAAATTACCCATATACATTTTTACTTTATGCGATAATGAAAATAAAAATTGGAAAGTTGTAAAATGGATTTCTATGTAGATTTTATGCAAACATTAAACAAAGTTGCAACAGTAAAATTTCACAAACAAACACTCACACACAAAAGCACACACACACACACGCATTTTAAAACAATTATTTACATACACTACATTAAGTACAAAATTGTATTTAATTCATTTAGTTGTTGTTTAATTTAATTTATAAAAGCCGGGTAAACTATTGCACTGTGTGTGTGCATGTATGTACGCATGTCAATCGGGAAAAGAAGAAGTACAAAAGCCTGCTAGAAGGCCCCTGTACTCCTGATTTTGAATATACAAGGCCTGCTCGCTCCATTCCATGCTCATATCTTTTTTTACACACGTTGTCATTGTGGGATAGGCCTTCCGCTTTCGCTTCTTTCGCCAGAGATTCTGAAAGGCATTCAAGTTAATGGCTCTTAGAAGGCTTTACACAGAAAAAATTCTCCAAAATTTTTCACCAATTAAAGCCTTAATCAAAAACAAAATTGGTTTTAATAAGAAATTTAATCAAGTGAATTAACCGTTGAATTGATACTATGAATTTGTTGACTGTTGCAAATTTAATTAATTTTTTAATTAAAATCAAAAATTTTTTTTATTGAAATCAATTTTTATTTTTTTTTCTGTGTAAAGAGAGTGGTGATTTTATAACGGGATGTGTATCTTATCTTTTATACGGAAGAGGCGAAGCCTTCTATTAGGCATTCTTTAGCAGTAAGATCAGAATATTAATTGATTAAAAAAAGTCTTTGCAGCCCATTAATAAGGCCTGAAATAAGAAAGTCTTCTCAGTTTTCCCGCTGGGTGAATGCGTTTGAGTAAATTTTATTCCTTAAAGCTAAAAATTAATTGCGACACATGAGTTCGTTTGGATTTAAAAAAAGGATAAAATTCTCTTAAATTACTGTTGTTGACGATATTCTTATATTCATTTTAAAGTTTGTTTGCCTTGTACTTGCTGTTGATTGTTTAATAATTTAAATAAAATTTATTGTTTACTTTAAGCAAACAAACTTTTACACACAATTATTTTGTTAAAGACTTCCTGTTCAAAATCAAACAATTTTAAACAAATGGGCTAGTGAGAGGCTTATTATTTATTTGCTTGTCATTTCTAAAGTTCAATGTGTGTAATTGTTAATAATAAATATTTAGTTTTTTTTATTGAAAAATATTTTACAATTGTTTGCAAAATATTTAAAATTATTTAAAGTTTTCTATTTTATGTGATTTTATTTCTTGTGTTTAAAAGCAGGCCTGGTCGCTCGCAATTACTTTTAAAGTAACAATTGCCTAACATGTAATTGGTAGTTGGGAAATACCAATAACATATAATTGTATTCGACTGTTGTCAATTGCCGATAATATGTAACTTTAATTGCGTGGTTCAAATTAGATTTTATAATTGGCTACTTCCAATTAGCAATAACAACTATATTTAATGATATATGATAATTACTTAACAAATTGCGTGTAATTTGTATTTGGTATATGCCAATAACTAACTGCAGTAATTATTAAAATACCAATTACAAATAATATGTAAATGTAATTGAGTTCTTTCAATTAAATTTTGTAATTGGCATCTTGCAATTGCCAATTAACGTTACATATTATTTGTAATTTTTATTTTAACAATAACTGGTATTTGTAATTTTTTAAGCCAAATACAAATCACACGTAGTTGGTTAAGTAATTACAATTTATTAATAAAATATTACTTCTAAATATAGAAGTTGCTTGCACCCAGAGAAAAAATATGTTTAAGTATGGTCACATCCAACAAAACTATTTTTTAAGAAAATTGTAAACATATTATGGTTAATTTAACCATATTATTATCCCCGACAACCATATTATGGTTAAATGTGCCCCCATCAAGAAGGCACAACCATATTATGGTTGCCTCCGAACATGTTTTGGTCAGTAATAACTAAAATATGTTTAACACTTATAATAGCAAGGTTGGTTTTCAACCATAGCATGCTGTTCTTGGAAATAGAAAAATTCTATTGTTAATTTAAAATCAAATTATTGTCATATTTTACCATAACATGTTTGTGGCTTCTTGGATGGAGGACCAATTAAACAATAATATGGTTGTCGGTGACAATAATATGGGTAAATTTAAATATAATATGTTTAAAATTTTGTCTAAAAATATTTTTGTTGGAGGTGACTATATTTAAAAATGTTTTTTTTTCTGCGTGTGGAGTGGAAAAAAATTTCCCCGCTATCGCTTTGTAGTTTTATGATAAAAAGTGGACTAAAAATTTGTTGTTACATTAGGATAACCATTAAATCATGATCAGTATGAGAATTAACTCGGCTATAGACGAATGTTTCTGGATTTCGACAAGCCAAATAAAGTATTTTCCGCTTTATTGCGTGGTAATTTATTAAGCTACTTCTGTTTTCAAAAGATGTACTAAGAGCACATACTGACGTATTTACTGGGTACTGTGGTCTCAGATAGCATCAGTTCATATCAAGTAATGTCATTATTGCAGATCTTGCGAGATCCAGCCAAAATATATTCCCTCTTATCTAGCAGAATAATTAGCTTTGTACGTGTCCTAGATTTCTCATTTATGACGTGGCTGCACAAAAGGTCGCAGATAACACATTTAATCTGAAAAATAGCTACACGTCTTCGTTGTCCACATTATGGTAGTAATACCTTATGCCAATGCTGTGTGTGCCAGGCGAATTTGCATCCAGGATTACCCAATGGTGTTGGCCAACCTGACTCTAATATAGCAGAAACCTAAATTTTTTTTTAAATTATATTTAAAAAATAATCTGGGAATTTAGTTCTCATGTTGAGTTTAATTTTTATTATAAATTTTCATATTACTTCGAATGAGTACTCTAAGTCAAATTACAATTTATAAAGCTTTCATACTTTAATAGTCTTAGTCCTTTAATATTTTCCAGGAATATTTTCTGTGCGCTACCAGAATTTTTTATATATTGTAATATGACTTAGAATACACAATCAAATTAATATGAAAATTTATAATTAATTTAAAAAATTTAAATTCGCTTTTATTTACGCCAAAATAAATTTTTTGGCTTTTAATCACGCCAAAACAGATATTTAGCAAAATCCATAATCTTTTGGGTATTTAAGTACCCATTTTAATTATACAACATGGACCGACCGAGTATGTTTATACAAATCGATTTTAATATTTTTACATTGCTGAGAGTACAACTTAAACTTTTTACAACGGTTGAACATTTATTTTTTTTCGTATTGTGCCTTATTTGGGAACACTTTTTTGAAGTATTTTCTGACATATAAAAAACTGGTATTTTATGTATTTAATAACTAAATGCAAAAACCAAAAAATATTTTATGTTTTAGTTTCTTCTAGGTTAATCAATATCTTCTTTTAAATGAAAATATAAGTTACAGCAATTATCTCTTAAATAAATACCATTTGTTGTAATTTTTTTCGTGTTTTAATTTGTTTGGATATTTAAATACTCATAAGACAGGGATGGGTTAAAAGCAACTTATACAAAAAATCCCTCTCTGGATAACTTATTTCCTTGAAGCCTTAAAGAAATTTCGGAAGTATATTTATATAGGGTTACCTCATAAAATTAACCATTTCTTGTCCATCGTCAATACTGATCAAACTTTTTATATAAAACAGAAAAATATGCTCAAAGTTATGAAAAGGAATATGAATATGAACATGAGTTCGGCGTTAGAATCGTAAAAAAAAATTATGATAAATCAATTTTCATATTGAATACCATATTTGTCAAAAAAATAATATAAAAAATACTTTATTAATTCAAATTTTTAATATGCAACAAATATATTTAACAATGAGTTTGTAATACTGAATATTTGCTTAGAATCAAAGTTCGTCCTATTTTCAAAATATTTGGGTGAAATTCATTTTATACATGCACCATTTAACAAGATGGAATTTATTTGTAGAAAAGACAACACCATTATTAAAGACTTCGAACTCCATATTCTTGGAGGTTCTATCATCTGTATACATATACCACTATTAACAAAAATTTGAAAACTAGAATCAAGAAAAGCCCCGTTGAAATTTCCTTACGAATCATAAAATGAATTCACTTTTCATTAATCGTTTGTGATTTTATTCAAAGATATTAAATTTTTCATATTTTATTTGGAGTTTTTTGACACAAAAGTTTGCTTCATCTAAACCAAATTGTTGATATGACAATTTACAACCATGTTAATTAAAAAAATTGTTAAAAATATTAGAACCTTTTTTAAATTTTTTAATATTAAAATATATATATAATATATTATTATTAAAAAAATAGGGAATTAAGCACAACAAGCAAAATATTTTAATGAAAAATTATATATTCCCAAAAAAACTTTGATAATTTTTTATTAACTTTAATACTTTTGTTTTTTTTTTTTTGTGATAGGTCTTTTTGTAGTAGAGATGTCGATATTTGGGTTTTGGTCCTTTATTTTGTTTAAAAGTAACCAGTACTTGGTATTAATTTGTACTTGCCAGTCATAAATAACCTGTAAGATGCAATTTCAAATTAGTCCTGTTAATAATTACAAAATGAAGTATTAAAAAAAGCCAATGTCTGGCAAAAATGAAAGGAAAATTTTTATTTATTAACTGCCGTATTCATAAAAAATAAAATAGATTTCAAACGTATTTTAAAACAAAATTTCCATACAAATTTTCCTTAAAATAGATTTCATATCCAATTTTGTTTTTTATGAATACGGCAGTAAATATTGTAGTTTTATATGAATTTTAGTAAAAGACAATAATTACTGTTTGGTATATGGGGGATTTCATGTCAAGTGCCCATTTCTTGATTTCTTGTAAGCAAAAAAAAAAAAAAAAAAAAAAAAAAAAAAAAAAAAAAGTGCTGACTTTAAAAAAAATTTAAAATTTTTTTTTTTAAAAATTAGAAAAAATATTTTTAGAAATACTGAAGAAATAGCTATCTTATTTGTTTGGGGCAAATTTTGCGAACACCAATCGGTAATAAGTTACATCGATGAGAAAGAATACCTGTTTGGCCAAAACGACAAATTTTTACCCCCTCTAACTTTTTGATCGACCTTGCTGAAAATTTGTGTTTAAACTACTATCCAATAGGACTAACCTTGTTGCAAATTTCATGCAAATCGGAAGACATTGATTTAAAAAGTTGGTTCACGACAGCATTAAGATAATAACTTTAAGAGTCTATTTGCCAATGTTCCTTAGCCAGATGTCCATGTTAATGTTGAGCTTAAAGTACTGTACTATTCGCTATATGGGACGACAATTTATTCAAATTTGCAATATAAACTTTTTTTGGGTTAAGGACAAATTCTAGGACCTTGGTGGGAATCCGTTATGTCTATAAGCATTAACCCAAGCACTGTCGGTAAATTTTTATTAATAAGTTATCCTCTACTAAAATGAGTTTTTGTGGTTAAATTTATATTAGCGCATAATGGGCCCGATTTTTTGGATTTGATTCAAACTTTCAATTTAAAATTTTTAACTTTAAAGGTGATTATTGTAAACTCATTCTCTGTGGTTATAGTTTTTTAGTTGTTATTTCTAAATATTCCTAATGTCACAGATCCGAATTAAACATGTCTTTATTCCAAACGTTAGTGCACATTGAAAAAAGATAAGCAAAAAGTCATTTTGCTATAACTGCCTGAAAAATCTTATTAATGCCCGTCATTTCTACAAGGAGATATCTGGTTGTGTTCGTACCTAACAGTTATCTTGACCTACCCGGTGAAACTATTTTGGTAATTTCAACGTTAATTTTGCCTACGTGTTTTTTCCTTTAAGTTTTCTTTTTATTTTTTTTATTTTTCAATTAAGTGTCAAAAATCGATAGTGTAAAATACACTATAGTTTAACCAGTAGACATACATGAAAAATTCGTTATATAATTTCGAATGAAATCTACTAGATTTCATTGTAATGTAAACGCTCTATAAATAGAATTTTTAAAAAATTTTTAGTTTATGTTTTTTCACCTGCATATTTTAATAATTTGTATGCATTTTTTAACTTGGCCTACTCTTAAGCAACGACAACAGTACCACAGAATGTATTCAAGAACGAATTGTATCAGCATACAAATCCTATTATGCATAAATTAAAACTTCTACCAAGGATCTACAAGCTAAGATTTTGCATTACCCTTATAATGATCGTATTTACGGATGGATCAGGTTCGCACGCTAAACCTTATACTTGACTTAACCCCACAAACTTTAACGCATAAAGATCGCCCAAGTCAGCGTCTAGTTGAAAACATTGATATTGATATGCGAGTAATAAAAACAAGAAATTCAAGGTGATCAATTATGATTAATAAAAAAAATATACTTCATATTATTTTGAGATACCACAAAACGTGACTCGCTTTAATATTTTCATATACATGTGTTTTATGATTAATTAATTAACTTTCATTATAATTTTACCGCCAATTTTACCAAGTTCAGTTAGGATTAACTATTACTTTAACTGTCATTTAAGATATTGTTAACTGATAGTTAGAGTAACAATTATTAAAACCAAACTTGGTGAAATTGGCCGTTAAAATATAAATTTATTCAACAAAAAAAAAAAAAAAAAATATTCTTACTTACCACATCAATTCTTAGTTGATTATCAAGTGAATCGACTTGTTCGAAAAATTTCCAACTTAATTTCTCTGCACTATTTGATGAGGGCAATAAATCACTTTTAACTGCATTCGATGCAAATGAATTGAATAAATTTTCTTTTATTTCTAAACACTCTCTATCGGATTTTGTTAAAGATTCATTGGAGGCATTCAAAAGATTCAATTGACTGCTCAATTGAATGTTGTTGGTATTTGGATTTTGTTTAGATCGACAAGCAGATAAATTAAAATTAAATTGTTCATTGCAATCATCAGCTGGATCATGCAACATGGCATGAAGTGTTTTGTTAGAGAATTTTTTTCAATAAGTTTTTATTTTTGGCATTTTAAATAAATTTTATAAAAAAACACCCTGTTGATTAAAAAGCTACTTTAAGTTTTTTGTTTTTAAAGCAATTAATTAAAAAAAAAAACAATCTAAGCAAAAATATTTATTTATATAAAATATTAAGAGGGGGAAAGGTGGAATAAATTTATTATACATTTAACCCTCCGATGACTGACAGGGTCCTTAGGAACCCTATTCGTTTTCAAATTTACACAATTTTAGCACGGCTTGGGGGATTTTTTTTTTTAAGATTCCATGAGTTTTTGAAGTGATATGAAGCATTTAAAAAAGGTTTCACATGATTTTCACACCTTCTCTTAATTTTTTGAAGGATCAAAAATATTTATTACATAGACAACCGAGCCCCTTGAAAAAACAAATGGTATACTCTGTAATAAACATTTGTTTAAATTAATTAAATAAAACTAATTAAAAGTTATTAGTTTGTGTTTTTCGCAGGCATATTTTTGTGCATATTTTAAAGTTTTTTTTCGATATATTTGTATGCCTATTTCAAAATGTTTGTGCATATTTAAACTTGTACACTATTAAACGAGGTAATAGTGTACAAGTCCGCTATATTAATACATGAAGTCCCCAGAGACCTTGTTTGGCATTGAATAGATGGCGGGTTATCGAAGGGTCAAATTTGTTATTCACGTTGTGAAATAAAATTTATTCAGAAGCTGCCCATTTACAAAATTTATATTTCGTATTAAAATGAAATTATTTCGTATTGTATTATCTCAAATGTAAGTTCAATTTTGCTTAAACTATTAAACAATTCTTTGGCTTGAAGTCAAATTAAATGATTTTCCAATCAATTACACTTTGGAATATTAAATGGTCGAAATGATTTATATGTCAAACGACATACAACAGATGTTGTAGCATCCATCGATTTTAGCTACAATAACGGTTATTGTTGCATTGAAATGTGGCAATGAAACTGAATTGCATTCACACATGTGCCAATGTAAAATATTGAAAAAAAAATGTATATATAATTTAAATACAGACAGAATTACAGCACGCACTTGGAATAAATTAAGCGTTAAGCATTAAAAAAAATATTTTTATATCAAAACTCACACTCTTTAGCCTTAAGTTAATGTTAAACTATTGAAAAACTATTGGACACTAATAATAGATTTTAGAAAAAGTCATTTATACGCAAAAATAACACCATAGCACTTTGGAAACACTGGAGATTTCAATAAATTTTTTATAAAAAACACACAAAACGATATTTTTCGAAAATTTTAATTCTGTTTTTTTATTAAGTTTGCTTTTTTTAAATTAGTTTTTTTCGTTAACAAATTTCATTCCAGCATTGCATTTTGATCTATTTTATTAAAAAAAAAATTATAGGGAAAATTTTATTAACACGTTGTAGGGTACCGTCTTTTTTCAAACAACCGTACACGCGCACGTTTTGCCAAAAACTGAAGTCGTATTTCTATTTGCTAAATTTTCATCACTTTCAGCACTCACACACGATGAAAGTATTTTCGGTTTTTCCAATTTTATTCTTCTTGTTTTTGTTGTAGAAAATATTTTACAAAAACAAAAATATTACTCAACAGATTTTCTTTGTGTACTCTCTGCACGAGCAGAACTGGGAGTATGTTGTGCTTTTTATTTCAAGAAATTCAAAAAAAAAAGCTTTACCATCAATTTGTTTTTTTCATACATTTGCAGACTTTTGTGGAGAGTGAATGTAGAAGTAAGAGAGAAACGAACACAAATACATACATTACTCTTTGTTTACATGATTTGTTTACATTTGTTTTTTTTACAGCAACACGTGCTTCCTCTTTAAAATTTAAAGCAACAGTTTGTAATTCGGTGGTGAATATTAAGGGTTGTTGAAGAAAAGCACGTTTTTTTTATTAGGGTATACAGACTTTTATTCTTATCGAGAGAAAGCAAAATATTTATATTATGAATCATGTTTTACATATAGAGTAGAATAAAAATCTAATAAAATTTTCAGTTCAATTGTATTAAAATTACTCTAGCTTTTCTCAGTTTTTAAAGCATCTATTTCTAATAGATCTTCAAAGGGTTAATCTTATCTTAAAATGCAAAATATTTATTTAAACGTTATAGATTACCTGAATATTCGTGTGTTTGCTACTAAAACCACGAAAATTCAAAAAGAATTTTCAAAACGGTATCTTTTCCGGAAACTGTAATGGCAATTTCCTCCTTCAAATATTTCTTAAAATAATTTTTGGGTTTTACAATTACATATAACAAAAATAGATTAATATTTTAGGAAAAAAAAACTCTGCTTCATAAAGTCATATGGCTTAAGAGATATTCAGTTTTTTGTGTCTTCGCAACACTTGTATTTTTCTCCTTTTTGAAATAAATGATTCAAGTTTAATATGTACACATTTGCATAAGAATATATGCCGAATTCACAAAACCCCTTGTATCATTGTATCAATTGTATGTTGTATAAAAAACAATAGTAAACTATGCTTTTTAATACAATATACAATGGATACAACGATACAAGGGGTTTTGTGATTATGATAATAAAGTGTTAAATGGAATTTTTAATAATTCGGATATCACCTGGAGTCCTACTTATACATAAAAAAATAGAATTATATTTCTGTTAACTAAATTTTCGATATTTTTAATTGTGTATACACTTATAGAAAAACATATATCTATATTGATGATGCTCTAACATCAGAATTGTGACATCAATGTGATTACCAGGGAGAGGGGTTTCATGCAAGTGCATGTTTTTCCCCCTTAAGCCTGATAATGGCTAAACCTAAACAACTTTATAAAACTATGATTTTGCTTAAAAATGGCATCGATTTTTTAGTGCATATGCATATTTTGATGACATTTAATTTTTTTGCATATCTTTGTTATAATTTCATATTTTAAAAAACACTTTTTGCGAAATAATGACACATACAAATATGGGATGGTTTTATGAAAATTCATTTCCTTACATTGCAATAGAAAATGTACACGATTATGCAACTATCAGATTAAAGATAAGTTGCTATTTAGAGGATTTGCAAAGATAAATATTTATTATTGACGACTTTTTCCGTAAGAAGTTGTCAGCCAATTTGTTTGAATATAAAAGCAAGTAAGAAGATATAGTCGGTAAGGCCCGAACATTTTATGCCTTAAGCCACAGTGTATAAAGCCAGATTTTCGGGGCCTGACCACATCTTACTTCTAGTCTCTTCAAATTTCTCTATAATCTTGCAAATTCCTTGCACAGAAGTTCGATTCCACCGCGTTACAAAAACGAGCATTTGTTATGTCCTATGAGCCAAATATACTTTTTCGGAAGGGGGAGAAAAAATATTATTACACGTGTATTTTTCCGTCTGTCCGCCTGTGTGAAAGACTTTGGATCGATTTTTAAAACTTTTTTCCGTGATCCAATCGAGCTGAATTTTTGTTTGCAGACTCGTGGAAATGTCTGTATCACGTCAAATTTTTTAAAAAATAGATTTTTATCAATTCTCAGATTTTCCTGAATTTTTTTCTTTTAAAAAAATATTTTTTTTCACTTGTTTCAGCATAACTTGAAGGGACTCCAAATTTTTAAATTACTAAAGCGTTCCGAAAAAAAATTTGTTTTTCGACCCATCCTACTCCATATATTTGAAGTTTATCAATAGTAACTTTCTAACACTAAACTGTTTATGACTTTGACAACACTTACAACTGGTATGACAGATTAAACATTGAATTGCACAATTGTTTTAAGTTCTGTTGTGCGAAAACGTTTTTCTATATATTTCATCTGAAAAAAACAGTGCCCGACTCGAAATAACTTTTGTTACGTTTGTGGCTTATTTGCACCAAGTAAAAATTTTAAAAATATTACGAAAACAGTGGTTAATTCGTTTCAGAAAATATTCAAGACTGCTTATGTTCCTTACTTGTGGTATACTCCGGAAGTCGTGTGCGACTATTGCTATAGAAATTTATGCAAGTTTACTGATGGAAGGTCAACAATAAAGTACGCTGTACCAACAATTTGGCTACCACGTACGGAGCACTGCAATGAATTGTGCTACTTTTGCGTAACTTTTACTCAAACTAAAGGGTACCAATACTTTCGCCGCAACAAACTACGCTACGTTAATGTAGAATCGGTTATTCCAGCGGCTCTGTACGCACCAGAAGAACCTAAAGCGGCTTCAGTGAAGAGGAAGAACTAACAGTAGTACCAACAATGCTATCAATATTTCTTGCATCGAATGCGAGAGTCCAGAAGTATCGGAATTTGTACCAACACCCAGTGATATTGGGACTGCAGTGCCGCATTTAGTAACGCAAGCCGACTTCAATGACCTTGTACGAGACGGAAATGTGTCGATGAGAACAGCGGAACTCTTTGCATCACGCTTTAAGCAGTGGAATATAGTGGCGGCTGATTTTAAAATAACAGCCGCTCGTCGTCGAGGTAGCAATATTCCATATGACGAATTTTTTAAATTGCACGAAGATCGGGAAAAAAAACCTGGCTTATTGTTATGATATTGATTCGATGTTTGCAAAAATTGGTTACCCTCATATTTCAGAGGAGTGGCGACTTTTCATCGATGCATCGGTCAACAGCCATAAAGTCGTGCTGCTACATATCGGTAACAAACAGCCATCTGTCTCGATCGCATATGCCACAAACCTCAAAGAAACATACGAAGGCATGGAATTAATATTACAGCTGATTAAGTACCAAGAGCATAATTGGAAAATATTCTGCGATATAAAAGTGGTCGGATTACTCATGGGTGTTAAGCTTGGATTTCCAACCCACCAGTGCTTTTTGTGTACATGGGAAGGTCGCAAAAGAGATCAGCATTACACTGAATTCAAGTGGAAGCCGCGAACATGCTACAAAGAAGGCGTAGAAAGTATAGAGAATCTACCATTGGTGCAGCCATCTCAAATCATTTTGCCACCACTACACATTAAGCTCGGTCTCGTATCAAATTTTGTTGAAAAAAAACTGGATCGTGAGGGCGAGGCGATTGCAAGTTTGAGCAAAATTTTTCCGAAATTGAGCAGCGCAAAGATTCATGCAGGTATTTTTTTAAGAAGTCATTCAGTAACATTATTTTTTTTAATGATGTGTATGATTTAAGGTGTTTTCAACGATCCGCAGATAAAAAAAATAGTTGCAAGTTATGAATTTTCATCAAAATTGAATGCTATCGAACAACGTGCATAGAAAGGCACAGTTGGCGTTATTGAGCGGGTTCTTGGCAACAAATGAGATGCCAATTTTAAAAATATTATCGCAGAAATGATTTCGGCATATGGCGAAATGGGCATATTAATGTCGCTAAAGATCCATTTTATTCACAATCATTTAGATTTTTTCCCTGATGACTTAGGAGCTTGTAGAGATGAGCATGGCGAAAGGTTACATCAGGACACTGCGGCTATTAAAAAGCACTTTAAAGGACAAGACATTACGCATATGCTTGGCGAATACTGTTGGTCTATTTGTCGCGATACTAACACAAATGCTTACAAACAAAAAAATAAAAGGTCTAAGTTTCTTTAAAAGCATTGAAATTTTTAATGTAACAATTTTTAATTTTAGTATAACAAAATTAATAAAAAAATGAGGTTTTTAATGAACTGAATACGTTACAAAAAAACCAATAACCATTTTTTCAAAAAAAAATTCAGGAAAATCTGAGAATTGATAAAAATCTATTTTTTTAAAAAAATTTTACGTTATACAGACATTTCCACGAGTCTGCCTGCAAAAATTCAGCTCGATTGGATCACGGAAAAAGGGTTAAAAATCGATCCAAAGTCTTTCTCACAGGCGGACAGACGGACGCTTCAAGCTTTATACTTTATACATAAAAAAAATTCTGACGTGTACATGAAAATCGACGATACACGTGTATTTTTATTTTTTCTCCCCTTTCCGAAAAAATATATTTGGTTCATAGGACAGAATGTGTGTAACACGGGGTTATGACGACCATAATCTCCCCGTAATGCACGAAATGTGGCCACGTTAGGACCACCACTTTCTTGTAGTAAAAATTTCATGTCAATTTAAAAAATTCATCTCTTTTTTATTCCGTTGCAAAGTTCTATACCTCTTTAAAAAACACACTTTACATACCTTCGTTGTAACAAGTAGGACATAATTTTTAAATTTTGAATTTAATTTCTTATAAAAAACATATTATTCTTACAGATAATTTATAATCAGTAATACAAAAATCTCTCGCACAACCCCAAAGCCAGCCATGAAATACATTTGCGGCCTAAGTTATAAAAAATAACACAGGTTAATAAAAGGTTTATGAAATGGATTTTGTATGAAAATCCGTTCTATAAACCCTTTATTAACCTGTTTAAATTTTTTTTATCTTAGGACGTTAGCTTTTAATTTTAGAAATATAAACCTAAAATTGTCTTAGTAAGTTTTTTTTTACTATGTTTAATCATTTTATTAAAACACTTACACAATTTTAATATATTACACAAATTTTCATTTTATAATTTTTTTTTTTATATAACATATTCAAAATGCGGCCAAAGAATTCTAATATAAAACTTTTTAAAAATAACACAAACAACAAAAATTTAAAATGAATGCGCGTTATGGCAACAATCGCTTTATGTTTTCTTCCATGAGGTTAAGTTTGAACAAAAATAACTGAATCAAACTCTTTTCAAAAAAAAAAAAAATTATTTCTCGTATGCTTGTATTTAAAAGTGAACAATAATCTTTAGAAAAGTTTAAATGTATAGGTGCTGTAGAAAAATAATGCAGCATGTGTAAGCACTTAAGCGCACAACATATAGACTATAGAACTTGCAACCTGCCATTACCGTGGCAACATCTAGATTTACTACTACTAGTAAACTAAGCATTGCTGTGCTTATGATGTTGCAAGGACAATTAACAACACATATAAAAAATACCAAAAATTTACAACAATATGTATAAATTTATGAAGATGCAAATATACTACAACTTAGCACATGTGTGAATGTGCGTAGGTTTTATTTAGACTTTTGTGGTTTATGGTGGCATGTAAGAAGAAGAAAAAATATTAAACAAAAACTCATTTTTTAAAAAGAAAACCAAAACTTTATAAACTTTTGCTAAAGACATTTAAATGCTTTTAATTTATAATGTCCATACGACAGCAGACTAAAAAGTCTCTAAAAATTAAAATGAGGATTTATTTAGAATATTTAAAGACGATTTTTACTGGGTGTGCTATTAAGCCAAATGATTTCTCTATATATACGAAAAATTATTTGAAAGTACAAATATTTCTTAAAAATTTTGAGATCTAGATTTTCTTAAGGAGGCCTTAATATTGCCAACTCTTAGCATTATAAAATCCAATTTCCTAATAGACAAGTCCAATTTGTATGATGTAAAAAATCAATTGCTATATAGAGTCTAATCTGGGAATAGCTTTTAGAGTTAATGCAGGTATTCGACAAGGCTTTATTTTATCTCCACTATTATTCCATATAGTAACGGACGTTTTAATGCTTAAAGCAACTTCAAGTGGACGACGCATTACTTATGGCCTATCTGGACGCCTCGAAGCTCTCGATGACAAATGACTTTAAGCCCAAATATTTAACGAAAAGGCAGCCAAACTAGAACAAATACAGACCATTGCAAGTAATGCTGTTTTTTTTTTTTTTTTTTTTTTTTTTTTTTTTTTGTTAGGACCAGCACTCAGGAAATGACCCCTTCTTATGCATTGCATTGTGTTGGGACTAGGAAAATGGGTTATGGGAAGGAGGATAGAGGGAGTAGTGTTATTGAACATTCGACCTGAACTTATTCATGTTGAATATGAGAGGAAAGACTTCAGTAGGAAGATTATTCCACATACGAACAGTTCGGTTAAAAATCGAATTTTCTCTGTAATGCGTTGTACTATACACCGGCGAATCGCCCACAAAGAATAGGCTCTTAAGGAAAAACGTTCAAAATGAACAACATACGGGTCTCAGGAACCAGATCCCTAATTTCATCAGAACACATTCCACTGTAGTAACCATACAACAGGCAAATGCAACCATAATTCTGATGTGAGGGCTGGGGCAAAAATTATTTGAAAATCTTAGCAACAAAAAAAGACTATTAGCCTATTTCCAATGTGCGCAAGAATTCTTTCCTTCGTATGACTAAATTGAAAACAAAAACAAAGGCTAATAATTTTTCCCCAGCCCTCCTATTTATATCAGTAAAATTTTTCATCTTAATATTAACTGAGTTATTAAAAATTTTTTCCTATTGTTTTTAATTACATGTTGGTGTTAGTATAGCGCAGAATTTGTTTTATTGTTCCTAACTTACAGCAAAATTCATAATTTATATATTATACTAAAGAAATGTTAAATCAACAATTTTGTTCATTGTTTTACCAAAATTTTGGTAAAATTGGCTAACAAGAAAGAAAAAAAGAAGAATAGAATAAAATTTAATAAACAGCGCTTCATAATAATGAATAAAGTAATATATAGGCCGGGTTTTTTGGATATGGATTAAGTTTAAACATAGTTAAACGTGAAACTCGGATTTTTCAGAGAAATTTAATTTGTTTTATTATGTCATTAAAGACCCAAATTTTAAGCAAAACTATGCTGTTCCGTCAAAATTGTGTATAGAAACTTGTTAACGGTAGCACAAATATGTTTTCAGATTAACTAAATCTAGTTTAACTGAGATATCAAAAGCACAGCCTTGGTAAACTAAAAAAATCGGCAATAGAAAAAGTATTTTCATGTGAAATATATCACCGTCCGACACTCAATATTAGACACGAACCGGATGACATAAATCTGAAACTAGAGATTAAATGGAGCAAAACTGCGTTCACAGTTTTTTATTTCGTGGTCCTGTTTCCTTTTAAAAGGACTTCAAAATTTCAAAGGACTACATTTTTAAAAAAATGTTTTAAAATACTTCTGCTCATCCTACTATGCCAAATTTGGTGTCAAATAATCAAGAAGAGTTGTAATATATTTTGCATTATTTTGTTATTATTCTTTTAGGATTAGAAGATGTCAAAAATGTCCTTTCAAATCTTTATCCTTTAATGTCCTTTTAGATTTCCAATAATTATTTTTAAAACATATAGTGCGTTGAAGGACCAAATATTGAATACCACGTGCCAAAATTTCAACCTTCTAGCTTTACTACTTAAGTGTAAAATAATACTTTAAATTTGCATTATTTTATTTTTTATATTTTTTTTTTAAAATTTCATTCGAAAAAAAATAGCTAGTACTTAGATTACTTGGCGCCTAACATATTTTTTCGTGGGTTCTGAAATAGTTGCCACTTTATAAAAAAAGTCAACTAGAATGGTTTAAATAAATTATAATTTTTCGTCAACGTAATAGTTTTTGCAAACGCGTTTAAATATGAAGTGCCCAAACCGTTATAAGTTTCGTGTTGTGTGTGGATTATTTGTACCATTTAATTAATCGCGAAATATTACAAAAACCTTTGTAAAAAGGACGAAGAATACTTTTTCATAAACTGAGCTCCAAGATTGTGGTATGTGTCTGAAATTGTATGTAATAAATAAATTTTTGGGCAATAATAAATCTGTAGATTATGAAGCTATTGTTAAGAACCTAGTGAATAGTTATGGAATAATGGGAGTCAATATGTCACTTAAAATTCATTTTTTGGATAGCCACCTGGATTTTTTCCCCAGTAATTTAGGAGACTTTAGTGATAACAAGGGGAGAGATTCCATCAAGACCTCGCCGTAATTGAGAATCGGTACCGTGGAAAAAATACCGCCTATATGCTGGCCGAATACTGGTGGTCAATTTGTCGTGATACTACTGGTCTACATAAACGACAAACCAAAAACATGCACTTTTCTAAATAAACCTTTTATGTATATAAATAAACATTTTTTTAATATTTTAATTTGAACTTTATATATATATGAAGCCTAGTACTCTGTTCATATTTGCCAAGTATGTTGAGCTACATTTATTTTTCGTGCGAAAGAAGTGATGATCATATTATTTCGTACGAAAAAGAAATGTTCCAAGAAACTTGTTGCCGTTGAAAAATAATGTTTACATGTTTTTCGGAAAAAGAACAGAGTAAAAATCACCTGCTTAAAATTTTAAAATATTTATTAACACTAAAGTAAAAAAGCTAGAAGGATGAAATTTTGGTATGTAGTATAAAATATTTGGGTCTTTAACGCACTATTTTTTTTAAAAGGAATTTATTGGCAATCTTAAAGGATATTAAAGTATAAATATTTTAAAGGACATTTTTGACATCTTTTGATCTTGACAGGATAAAATAAAAATAATACAAAATATTTTACTATTCTTCTTGTTCTTTTGACATCAAATTTGGCATTGTTGGATCAGCGGAAGTATCTTAAAATATTTTTTGAAAAGTGTACTTCTTTGAAAATTTGAAGTCCTTTAAAAAGGACACAGGATCACGAAATGAAAAACTGAAAACGTTGTTTTTCTCCATTTAATTTATAGTTTCAGAATTTTATCATCCGGTTCGTGTCTAACAATTTTTTCCTTTTTTTGTTGGACGGTGTATTAAGCAAATATTCCAAAAACGAAATAAGGAATATTTTTCTAAGAAGCAAAAAACCCCGATAAACTTATATTGTTGTTGTCATGACGGGAAAAATGTCGCCTTTTAACAAAGGCTTTAACGATACGCCTTTTTGCCGATACGATACCGATACCGGTATTCAAAATAAAATATCGGTGATGCCGATACGAATATTCAATTTGAGTTCAAGTTAAAATTAACCAAACTCAAGTAGAGTTTTTTTACAATTCAAATTAACAGTGTACGATATTAGGTGTGTCCATTTAATTTACTAGCAAAAACTTGTCAACGAGAGAGTAAATATAAAATTTACAAAATTTTTCCCCCAACTAAACAAAAACATGAAACGGGTGGTTGAATAATTCTTGCTAGCAAAATTTTACTATCAGAAATTTTCCAAACAATTTTTGTGTTTCCACTTTGTATGCTTGTTTCTCTCCCTCGTTGCAAGTTTTCGATTACGTTAACACTAACTAGTAACAATTATTGAAAATAAGGATGCATTTTCTGTAAATTATACACCTTTTAATAATTGAAATAAATAAGATATAAATAAGATTTTAAACTAGTAAACGTTCTGTATTCGGATGTGCCGAATCATATATACCATTCACCATAGTATTAAAATCAAAAATACGGGAGCCCCATTCTAATGTAGCCAGGTGATATTGTGGTCCGATTTGGCCCATTTTTAATATTTAGTGCTCCTGAGTATAATAAATATCTGGGCCGAATTTGGTTCTCCTAGTTTATATAAATAGTATGGGCGCTAATGTGCAAAAGCCACTATATAGGGAAAACATTTCAGTTATCTCTTTTTTTGTTTTGTAGTCATGAGCAAAAGCGTATAGTCCAATTTATTACAAGAAAATCTCTTAGTCCAAAAAGGTTTTGTAACGGCAAATACTTATTTTTTTCATTTTGCTTCTACGCACATAAAGGGTGGTTAAATTTTAAGGGCCGATGTTGAGTTTGAATAAAACACAAATTATTTAAGAAATTATTGGCATTTCTTTTTATTATGATAATATTGGTATGGTTGAATTATGTATGGAACAAAAAATCGGCCAAATGGCCGCCACGACTTCGGCGGCACACCTCCATCCGATGGTCCAAATTTTGATGACGCTGAGGTATAATTGAGGTTCTATGCCGTTAATGTGCCTAATTATCTCATCCTTTAGCTCTTGAATTGTTGCTGGCTTATCGACGTACACCTTTTCTTTCAAATAACCCCAAAGAAAGAAGTCCAAAATGGTGTCAAATCGCATGATCTTGGCGGCCAATTGACATCGCCACCACGTGAGATAACACGGTCATTGAATTTGTCGCGCAAAATAGTCATTGTTTCGTTAGCTGTGTGACAAGTGGCACCGTCCTGTAAAACTAAATATCGTCCACAAAAAGTTCGTTATCATCTCACGATAGCGAACACCATTCACAGTAACTGCCTGATCGGCCTCATTTTGGAAAAAATACGGCCCGATGATGCTGCCAGCCCATAAACCGCACCAAACAGTCACTCTTTGTGAGTGCATTGGTTTTTCGACAATCACTCTTGGATTATCATTCGCCCAAATGTGGCAATTCTGCTTATGGACGAATCCACTGAGGTGAAAATGTGCCTCATCGCTGAAGATGATTTTCACGATAAACATTTTGTTTTGAACGAACATTTTCATAATAAGCCTGAATAACTTTAACGCGTTGCTCGATTGTGTATCTTTTCATGTTTCAAATTGAGTTAGTCTGAAATTGAGAATTGTCAAATGAAATGCAGAAAAAAACTTGACATTTAGGTGTGGTTCACATTCAACATGGGCCCTTAAAATTTAACCACCCGTTAGAAAGCAAAGAAAAATAAAAAAATACTACGTTTACCGAATTCAAACTGTTTACGCAAAAAAAGTTCATTTGTTTTTTGTCTCTCCTGTAGAATTTTAAAATATGGACTTAGAGCCTTTGGCATGTTAAGCCAGCGATATATATACTAATTTCCTTATTGTTGAAAATATAATGACAAACTAATGCAAAAGCTTTTGCAGAAATAGTAGATTTAACAAATCCGTTTGAACCAGACCTGCAGTGGGAAATTTTCTCTCAGATGTGACAGATCTCATTTGAAAACTGAAATTGTTTTTCGCCATTTTCTTCAAGTTTGGGTATAACAAGATATTGCTTCCATAAACAAGCAGATTTGCGACTCTAGAAATATTACGAGATTTAAGGTATCTTTCAATTTTTCTTAAGAGAAAATTGATGGGAAAAAGCAGAAAACCTGCAAATAAATACCACATTTAGCAATGAACATTTTCTGACCTTGCACAGTGGGACATTTTGGCAAAAAGCCTATAATTTTGTACTTTCTTTTCGTAAAGCAATAATACTTAGTACTTAGGTGAAGTAGGTGGGGGCCTCTGTATTAACGTTTTAATTTTTATTGGAGATTTGCTCCATGTTTACAATAACAACAGTTACTATGCTATTTAATGATTTTTTATGTGATTTGCACAGTTTTAAATTTTTTTTTTATGAAACATGGCCTAACTTGGCTGTGAAGCTCAAAGTATTTACTTGTGAGGCCTTTTTATACTCTGTGTTGTTAGAGCCCTTCACCATCTTAAAGCTTCTTAAAAAAATCGTCAGCTTGCCAAACTTTTAATTTTTTATTGTTATATGTTTTTTAGAAAAGTTTATTTACCAAAAATTCTAAGTGTTCTATATGAGTGTTTTAGTGTTAGGTCTAATAGTGCATAAATTATTTTAAAAATCCAAAAAAAAAATTTATGGTTTGGCCGCTATGGTGCAAATCAAAACGGCTAAGAATTAAAAAAAAAAAGAATTTCATTGTTCTGTTTTATTATGCTCTGCTTTTAAATGCGTTATTTCTCTTAGTTGTTATAAAAAATCTCTAAAAAAAATGTATAATGTATCGGCGTATCGATAGTCAAATATCGCGGCTACTGATATATCGGAAAATCTGAAGTATCGCCAATATTACGGTATCGGTATTCGTTATATCCCTCCTTTTAACAATAAAGTGCTTTAACTATGAACCTTGTTAACACTAGCACAAAGTTTTTAACTTTCAACATTGGCAAGATTATAAAGAAATTGGAAGAGTCTGGAAGCGTTACATATGTATTTAAGCCAGTGCATCGTCGCAATGTGCGCACTGCCAATATTATCGAAAATACCGAAAGAACAGCTACCGTTAATTCAGAGCGCTATGGCCATATGATAACCAAATTTTTTTGGACTGCAATTGAAGGTAATAAGCTGTACGATATGTGATTTCATCAAGACGAAGCCACGAGCTGAACAACACTACCGGTTTTCGTTTCTTAAACGCGTAATTTCACGTTTTGACGACGTCAATTGGCCACCAAGAACATGTGCTTTAAACCCGTTAGAATTTGATTCTAGGGATACGTCAAGGACCGCGGATGCTCTTTTAACGTTGGGGCATTTGAGAGCCAACATTCGTCAAGCTATACCCGAAATACCACCCGAAATGTACGAAAAAGTGGTACAAAATAACCTCAAAATTATCGACTGCTATAACCAATATAGAGGTGGTCGTTAATATGACCTTGTATTTCGTACACAATGGCAAGGTCGAGGCATTATAATGAAATTAAAGTTCCATCAAAATCATTTTTTATTTAACTCTACTTTTGAAACTGAAAATAGATAACCCATTATGTTCTAAAGGTCAGGAGGACGAATCTTATTGAAAAAGGTGAGAGTAATTTAAAATAGCCCCACCTAAAATTCTTTCCGTTATAGAGACTTTGTACCCAATAACCAACCTATTGTCGTATTAAGATTAAATTTGGGCCAAAAATATGTTATTGCATCCAAAATCATATTACCACATTTTTTTGGAATTGGTCCATACTTGACCATAGCTCCTGTATAAATACTGCACCCGAAAGCAGCGATAATAACGTCCTTATAAATGTTGGTATTGGCATAAGATTAGGCATTTGACCATTATTTGCATATAAACCTCTAAAATCACTATTAGACGGATAAATTTCTTATTGATAATAATATAAAGATAGTATCCGGTAACTCTTGTGTAAATATTTACCTGATAACATATTATTATTATGGTGAGTCTATGATTGCTCATGGGTCCCAAAACTATGTCTATAAATACTGTGGTGTATGGTTATATTTGGTCGGTCTCGATTTTCTAACTTTCTTACTGGTGTGTTCAAGTAGCAGTGATTTGAAAATCAATTCTTAAGAAATTTACTATATGAAAGCAAAAAATTATAAAACACTGTCAATTAAAAAATTTTATATATAAAAAAATTTTGTGCGTACTTGGTTCAACAGTACGTATGAGTAATATTTGCAATTTATATTATACATATGGGGGATTTCATGTCAAGTGACCCAACTTTTGAAATCGATGTCTTCCGATTTGGATGAAATTTGCACCACGGTTAGTCTTATTGGATAGTAGTTTAGACACAAATTTTCAACCAGATCGGTCAAAAAGTTTCTGAGTTAGAAGGGGTCAAAATTTGACATTTTGGCCAAACCGATGTTCTTTCTCATCCATGTAACTTATTATCTATTGGTGTTAGCAAAATGTGTCCCAAACAAATTAGATAGCTATTTCTTCAATCTTTCGAAAAAAATTTTTTTTGTATTTTTTTTAAATTTAAAACTTATTTTTTTATTTTTTTTTTTGAAAACGGTATTTTTTTTTTTTTTTTTTTTTTTTTTTGCTCAAAAGAAAGCTTATGTATTTTCCTTTTAGGCAGGGACATAACCGTTATAACCAATATTTGAAAAAATCCTGAAATAATAATTTATCACAAATTTTTAAAACCTGCTCTCTGCATAATAGTTACAAATAACCAATATTTTTTTGGTCTTTGGTAACCGTTGTAGTTTGTTTCTGTTTTTTTTGGGCTTCCATAACCATTACAAAAGATTTTAATTTTTTTTGGTCTTCCGTAACCATTACAAAAGACTTTTATTTTTTTTGGTCTTCTATAACCATTACAAAAGATTTAAATTTTTTTTGGTCTTCCGTTACCATTACAAAAGATTTTTATTTTTTTCGGTCTTCCATATCCATTCAAAAAAAATTTCTTTCCTTTTTTCGTTTCTGTTATTAGGGAATTATCATCAGTTCATTACTGAATTTCTTCACAAATTTTATGAAAATATTCGTTGGAGTTCGGCCAATGACACTCCTAATAAAATCTATGAAACAGGTTTCGTTACAGTCTATGTTTATGAAAAGCTTCATAGAATTAATGAAACTCTTTACAGAAACAATAAATCGTCAGGTAATAAAGCATTTTATAGAATCTATGAAACAGTTTCGTAAAAGTCATTCCTAAAAAGAGCTTCTATAAAATACCCTTTTTATTACCATTTGTAATACTACCAATATTTGCATTTGTTGCGGTTTTTGTTTAAGATTTCTTAACCCTCACTTTAGAATCGATGAGATTTTCATCAATTTTAAGCGCTTGTTTACACTTGTTTCAAGAATTTAAGGAATTGTGTTTAAAGCATTTCAAAAACACAATTTCGGAGGCCGAATGGCAAAAAAATTGACATTCTTGTTTCAAGCTTTAAACCAAATGGTATTTCACCTTGGTAGATCGAAATTTGCTTTTGAATGAATGATTATCTATTTTAATTGATTTACATGTTCTTCCTAACTTCTGTTTTTTCGTACTTTTTGTCAAGAATTTTTCTTGAAATCCAAAGTACATTTTTGTTTTCAAATATCAAAAAATTTGCGGATCCTTACCAAAATCAATAAAAAAAAGTTCGTCCTTGTGAAAATATAAGTCAGTGTGCAAAATTTTATAAAAATATCTTAAGATTTGCGAACTGTAGCGTGGTTATAGAAGACAGAAAAAATAAAAATCTTTTATAATGGTTATAGAAGACCAATAAGAATAAAAATCTTTCATTACGGTTATCAAAGACCAGCAAAAATAATAATCTTTCATAACGGTTATCAAAGACCAAAAAAATAATAATCTTTCATAATGTTAATGGCAGAACTACAATTTTCTGGGTAATTTATAATTATTATTACAGGACCAATTTTCTTCAGTTATTTTTTCCATAACCTATTGGATATTTAAAAAATAATAAGAGTTATTTCGGGTCCCTGCTTTTAGGTAGTTTTGGTCGCATAGTGGGATGCGGGTGGGATACGTATAAAAAAAAATAATTTGTAACTTAAGACGTCATACGCTAAAAAATTTAAAAATCCTCCTTTAAAAAAAAAAATACAAAAGTAGTTTTAAATTTAAAAAAATCCAAATCGGAAGACATCGACTTCAAAAGTTGGGTCACTTGACATGAAATCCCCCATATACATATGTCATTTATTCATCCAAATTAAACATAAAATACTAAATAAAATATAAAAATATATATAACTAAGATTAAATAATCACGTGGAACATAGGGCGCTAAACAAGATGACAAACGATGACAATTTGTCACTAAAACTCAACTATAAGTCACCCGTAAAACGGTTGACCGGCCTAGAGCTGTGCTGACAGTCCCAATACTAAGATCGTAAGCTTTGGCCTAATCAGTTAATTTTCCCAAATTAATTCATAACAGATACGTATATTGCAATGTAGGAGACATAAAATATTATTTTTACCAAGTTTGACCTTCGAAAAGCTTTTAATGAAACAGACGGAAGGACATTGATAGTATTAAACTTCTACAATGATTTAAGCTTCATATTATTACCTTAAGCATCCAAAAACCCTAACTAACCTAACATTTAAAATCCACTTTTGCATTGATTCTTATGTGTTGCATTAACACCAATGTCCACTGGAATCTTTCGACCAAAGTAAGCGATTCCATAAAGGGTGGTTCAACCAATAATGCATGATATTAATTTAACATTTCTTTGTTTCAGTGTTTGAGAAATTCCACCATGGATAGGTACACAATTCAGCAGCGCGTTAAGATTGGTGAAGCCTTTTTCGAAAACGGGCATTCAAATCAAAATGCATTTCGTGCACTTCGTGATTTTTTGGACGGCATATTCGACCAAATATGTCCACAATCGGGAGAATTGTGCACATATGTCAGCAAACCGGATCTGTAGGAAATCTGAAAACACCTGTACATGGTCACCAGTGATGCCAGGAGAAATTTCAAAAAAATCCCTACTTGTCTAAATAAAATTCCCTCTTTTTCTCCCTACAAACAAAAAAATTATCCCTACACTATTCCCTACGTTAAAAATGTATTGGTTTTTCGTTAATATTATAATTAAGGGATTTATTAACATTTATTAAAAAAAAGCATTTATTAACATCAAGAAAAAACCAAAATAAACATTCTCACACATGTAAAAATTCAATTAAAAAAAAATACTGTGTGACAAATTTAATTTAATTTAATAATTTAATTTGGCAGAAACGCCACTGTATATCCTTCAATCTAGAGTCAAAACTAAGTCAAACTGCGTGTTTGATTTTCATCTCCTCATCTTTTGTCCTTTTTAAAGGACTTAACCTTTTTCAAGAATACTTTTTTTATTAATATAAGTATCTAATATTTTTTACCAAACTCGGTACCAAATAAAAGGGAAGGCTTTGTTGAATATAAAAAAAATCTTTATTTCAAAATTTTAAAAAAAAAGTTTTCATTAAAATTTTTTAAAAATTCCAAATTGTATGACTTTATTTCTCTTTGTTTCATTCATTAAACATTCTCCTTTAATATTTGCATATATTTTTAGCGAATGTGAGAGCAAATGCAAATAACAAAAATAAGCGATTAGTTCGCAAATGTGAACCCAAATATTCGGCTCCCCTAATATATATGTACATGATTGTGGCACTTGTTGAAGATTGCCAGGTTATTAGGGCTCTTAGTAAAATACTACATTTGTACCTCAATGCTATGGTATATGAAAAATTTTAATTTTTAAATGAAAATAATACGAACATTTACGTATTTTAACACAATTAGTCAATTCACAAGGTATCCTAACATGTCATATTGTCAAAATGTCCTAATATTTCACAATGGTTTAAAAATATTGTTGCACGGCTCAGCCGCTCAGCGCTGGACTTTTCTGATTAATTACGACAGCACAATAAACACAGCAAGCAACGTTCTATTTATTTAAGACACTTTTTGTTAACAAACCAACAACAATATTTTTAAACCATTGTGAAATATTAGGACATTTTGACAATATGACATGTTAGGATACCTTGTGAATTGACTAAATATATTGATAATTATACAATATTTTGAAAATTCCCTACATTTGCCTTAAAATAAAATATCTGTCTTTTTTTTCCTACGCCGTAAATTTTCCGAAAAAAATCCCTACAAATAGGGAAAATTCCCTACTATTGGCATCACTTATGGTCACCCAGTTCGTTTTGCGAAAAACATTGTTGATGTTCGCGATAGTGTGGCAGGAGAGCAGTCAAACATGACTTGTCGTCGTTCCTCTCATGAACATTACTGATGCGAATTTTGAGTTTGATTTTACAGGCAATACAATTGATTCAAGAGCTTAATCTTAGTGACCTTTTGAAGCGTCGTCAATACGTCGAATGGTTGGTTGAACAGAAAAAATTGGATGATAATTTTACAAATAAAATAGTCTTCAGCGACAAGGCATACTTTTACCTCAGTGGATTCGTTGACAAGTAGAATTACCGCATTTTGGCAAATGAGACCCCACGAGTGATTATTGAACAGACGATGCATCCCCACAGAAGGTCTAATTGGTACTATTTTGAAAATGAGGTCGGCCAAGCAGTTACCTTGAATGATGTTCGCTGATAAAGTTTTCAGTGTTGGCTGTAACAATTTCAATCGAGCTCCATTTAACTGCGTTTTTTTAATTTTTATTCTTCCACGTACAAGAGCCTAATAGTATTTTCAATAAGATCGTGACATACTCTATGTTTCAGAGAAATGTTTAATTTCTCTTATTTGCCAAATCATAGTGTAGCCAAACTGATCGATCTTGGCTTAGGATTTTAGAGAAGTTTTATTAAGGCACACACAAGAACATGCAAAATCGATTAGGAAAACGACTTTTTTATCTAATATCGATCCCCGTCTGTAATGATAAACGCTGCACTTGTAAAAGGTTTTACTATTGTTGATAGCACTAAGAAAATTTTGATAGAAGGAAGTAGCCCTACGGTCTGTTAAGCTTTACTCAGTGCCATTACAGTCCTATAAGTCACTTAAAGTGCTGGGGTTAGAGAGCCACAAAGTGGCAGCTAAAATTTATAATACTTCTTTAAATTAAGAGTAGCTCCTTATAACTTTTTATGTTCTTTAAATATTTGGGTATATATGGCTTTTATTTTGTTTTGAACTATCTTATTTAAGATTAAAAAAAAAAAATACAAGTTTCAAAGCCTTAAATTAACTGCATTACAGTATAAACAATAACATGGTTATTAGGGTACACATTCGGTTAAACATTCATCGGTTAGCCGATTAATTATTACCCGATTAACTGATCGGTAAATTTAAAATTGGCTTATTTGTTATTTGTTTGTTCTTATATCATTATTTTAACAGAATTAACCGAAACAATTAGAAGAGTTAAAAATTTAAATAAAATAAAACAGGACTCCAATGGCATAATGGAAGATTTTATACGTTTAGAGAAATCCGGGAAAAGGACTGAGAAATTGTATATTCTGAATCATGGGTTGCTTTCGATTTCTCCAACATCTACGATAAGTGAAAGAGTTTTTTTCAAGTCAAGTTTCATCAAAGCCGAAGAAATGAATCGTTAAATCCTAATTATTTAATCCAAATTATTTTTCTAAAAGATTATTTTTAAGGTCTCCTTAAACTATTGAAATAACTAATAAATTTTATTTTTTGAATTACTACATAATATTTATGTATTAATTAAAAAATATGTATAACACACATATTTATGAATTATTTTTTGTTTGCTCGTTTTAGTTCGGATATTTTTATGTTATTGTTTTCTTGTACTAATAAACTCCAAATAATTAATAAATTATGCATTTTTATTTATTGAAATTACTTAATTTATTAAATCTTTGTTAATCGGAAAACCGATTAATTACATAATTACGCGATTATTAAAAGATTAAATCAAAACCTCGGTTAATGATTCGAGCAATTAACCGATTAAATCAAAATCCCGATTAAATGAATACCCTAATGGATATCCAATAAACAATATAAGAGGTCCAACCTTTTTTGTCAAGAGATCCAAGCTTTTTTGTCTAAGATATAATTAACCATCAAAATAATTTAAGTTTTCATAATTTCAAGCAAATATTTAATTCGAAGTGGTTACCTAATAAATACAATAGCGGTATTCACACCGAACTTGTTAATTTGTTACTCGGTAGTTTGTTAATTTGTTAAAGTTACCAACTGTGAACGACCCCTTTTTAAAACTTTGTTAGTCTGGTAACTTTCATAGTAAAACAACTGATTTATTGTTCTGACACAATTTATTATTCTGGAAAAAATAAAACATGCCACGAAAAAGTGTAAAAAAAAGTTACCAACTAACAACTATTTTATCAGGGGTGCCGTGTCGTTAATTTGTTAAATGTTAATCCGGTAGCGCGTTAAATATACAAAAACAAAATGCGTGTAAAAAAGTAACTATTAACGACTAACAAACTAACAAGCTCGGTGTGAATACCGCTAATGAATAAAGAATTATAATGAAAATTACCTGCCTTATCGCCCGTAATGCAAACAATTTATATTCACTCCCTGTTCATCGATTAAAACGTGCTCGGTCATTTTGAAAAGGATAAGTAGTTTTTAGCTTTTTAAGCATAACAATTTATTTGAAATATTGTAACATTTTTTAAAATAATTTTGTTACAAAAATTAGCTTTTTTTTCAATAGTAAACTCCATTTTCAATGGAAAACTATTGACATTAAATTATATTTGCGGATATTTTATTAGGTTTGTTTTATTAAATTTCTGAAAACTTTAGCTAAATTGGAAATTAAATAAAGTGGAACAGCCGTACTTATTAAAAGTTAATTTTGGTTTTAAATACAAATTAGCTAAAAAACAATTCGAGCCTAAACAAATCTTTGTTACAAATTCGTATTCGTAATCAGCACTTTAAATAATTAACGTTTTAACGTTCCTTTAAATTGGATGATGACAAAATTATATCTTTTATTCATCACTTAAATCGTAATAATACAAAACAGCGATTATTTATTCATACATTACAGTCGTATCTTTGTATAATTTCTTCGTTTTTTGAGAAAAATATTGTTTGAAAAATTTAAAATCGCATCAATTTCTCAACAAAAGTATCCAAATAAATATTTGGCAAAAGTGTAATTAAGATGATGATTTTATTGCTGATAAAAAAGTTTTCAAATAACTAGTTTTATTTTGTTTGTTTTAAATCTTTACCTATCACTAATTCATTTTGTACAATTAGAATTACTTTGTGCTTTTATCTGTGAAATTCAATATTACATTTTAGTTGTTCACATAACGCTGGTTATTAGGTTATAGGGTTATTTAATTATATTCATAACCACAAAATATATTTATATAATTTTTTTAAATATATTTTGTTGCTATTAATATAATTATATATCTTCAAATATCATTTCATTATTATTAATATATAAAATAAAATTAAAAGATTTTGTTTGTTGTGCTTAATTCCCTTTTTTAAATAATTGATAAAAAGTACTGAAATTTATTGTTGGAGGATAAGCTGTTCCTATGCGCATTTCACTGGTTGCTTAGGCCAGATCATCAGGAAACGTTCTCCTAAATAATTTTAGAAAAGCCAAAGCTATCAGCAAACAAAACTACAGAGGGAATGAGAATTACCTACAAACACTCAAAAAGTCTTGTTTGCAACGATATCAAAGCTTAAACAAAATACCAAACAATAAATCAGTGTTGAGTTTTTATCTTTTTTACATTTCCCGCTACAATTAGTTAGAATTCTCCCAACATTAATTGTAGTTGTAAATGGGTAAAGAAAAAACATATTAAAAACAAAGTGCTTTTATTGTTTTCGAAAGAAATCAAAATAAAAACAATTTGCCAGTTCAGTTTTTTATGCACGTGCACTTGCTAAAATTTATTATCAAAGTTGTTTGTGGGAATACTATTATTTATTAAAAGATTTTGTTTGTTGTGCTTAATTCCCTTTTTTAAATAATTGATAAAAAGTACTGAAATTTATTGTTGGAGGATAAGCTGTTCCTATGCGCATTTCACTGGTTGCTTAGGCCAGATCATCAGGAAACGTTCTCCTAAATAATTTTAGAAAAGCCAAAGCTATCAGCAAACAAAACTACAGAGGGAATGAGAATTACCTACAAACACTCAAAAAGTCTTGTTTGCAACGATATCAAAGCTTAAACAAAATACCAAACAATAAATCAGTGTTGAGTTTTTATCTTTTTTACATTTCCCGCTACAATTAGTTAGAATTCTCCCAACATTAATTGTAGTTGTAAATGGGTAAAGAAAAAACATATTAAAAACAAAGTGCTTTTATTGTTTTCGAAAGAAATCAAAATAAAAACAATTTGCCAGTTCAGTTTTTTATGCACGTGCACTTGCTAAAATTTATTATCAAAGTTGTTTGTGGGAATACTATTATTTATTAAAAGATTTTGTTTGTTGTGCTTAATTCCCTTTTTTAAATAATTGATAAAAAGTACTGAAATTTATTGTTGGAGGATAAGCTGTTCCTATGCGCATTTCACTGGTTGCTTAGGCCAGATCATCAGGAAACGTTCTCCTAAATAATTTTAGAAAAGCCAAAGCTATCAGCAAACAAAACTACAGAGGGAATGAGAATTACCTACAAACACTCAAAAAGTCTTGTTTGCAACGATATCAAAGCTTAAACAAAATACCAAACAATAAATCAGTGTTGAGTTTTTATCTTTTTTACATTTCCCGCTACAATTAGTTAGAATTCTCCCAACATTAATTGTAGTTGTAAATGGGTAAAGAAAAAACATATTAAAAACAAAGTGCTTTTATTGTTTTCGAAAGAAATCAAAATAAAAACAATTTGCCACTTCAGTTTTTTATGCACGTGCACTTGCTAAAATTTATTATCAAAGTTGTTTGTGGGAATACTATTATTTATTAAAAGATTTTGTTTGTTGTGCTTAATTCCCTTTTTTAAATAATTGATAAAAAGTACTGAAATTTATTGTTGGAGGATAAGCTGTTCCTATGCGCATTTCACTGGTTGCTTAGGCCAGATCATCAGGAAACGTTCTCCTAAATAATTTTAGAAAAGCCAAAGCTATCAGCAAACAAAACTACAGAGGGAATGAGAATTACCTACAAACACTCAAAAAATCTTGTTTGCAACGATATCAAAGCTTAAACAAAATACCAAACAATAAATCAGTGTTGAGTTTTTATCTTTTTTACATTTCCCGCTACAATTAGTTAGAATTCTCCCAACATTAATTGTAGTTGTAAATGGGTAAAGAAAAAACATATTAAAAACAAAGTGCTTTTATTGTTTTCGAAAGAAATCAAAATAAAAACAATTTGCCAGTTCAGTTTTTTATGCACGTGCACTTGCTAAAATTTATTATCAAAGTTGTTTGTGGGAATACTATTATTTATTAAAAGATTTTGTTTGTTGTGCTTAATTCCCTTTTTTAAATAATTGATAAAAAGTACTGAAATTTATTGTAGCGGGAAATGTAAAAAAGATAAAAACTCAACACTGATTTATTGTTTGGTATTTTGTTTAAGCTTTGATATCGTTGCAAACAAGACTTTTTGAGTGTTTGTAGGTAATTCTCATTCCCTCTGTAGTTTTGTTTGCTGATAGCTTTGGCTTTTCTAAAATTATTTAGGAGAACGTTTCCTGATGATCTGGCCTAAGCAACCAGTGAAATGCGCATAGGAACAGCTTATCCTCCAACAATAAATTTCAGTACTTTTTATCAATTATTTAAAAAAGGGAATTAAGCACAACAAACAAAATCTTTTAATAAATAATAGTATTCCCACAAACAACTTTGATAATAAATTTTAGCAAGTGCACGTGCATAAAAAACTGAACTGGCAAATTGTTTTTATTTTGATTTCTTTCGAAAACAATAAAAGCACTTTGTTTTTAATATGTTTTTTCTTTACCCATTTACAACTACAATTAATGTTGGGAGAATTCTAACTAATTGTAGCGGGAAATGTAAAAAAGATAAAAACTCAACACTGATTTATTGTTTGGTATTTTGTTTAAGCTTTGATATCGTTGCAAACAAGACTTTTTGAGTGTTTGTAGGTAATTCTCATTCCCTCTGTAGTTTTGTTTGCTGATAGCTTTGGCTTTTCTAAAATTATTTAGGAGAACGTTTCCTGATGATCTGGCCTAAGCAACCAGTGAAATGCGCATAGGAACAGCTTATCCTCCAACAATAAATTTCAGTACTTTTTATCAATTATTTAAAAAAGGGAATTAAGCACAACAAACAAAATCTTTTAATAAATAATAGTATTCCCACAAACAACTTTGATAATAAATTTTAGCAAGTGCACGTGCATAAAAAACTGAACTGGCAAATTGTTTTTATTTTGATTTCTTTCGAAAACAATAAAAGCACTTTGTTTTTAATATGTTTTTTCTTTACCCATTTACAACTACAATTAATGTTGGGAGAATTCTAACTAATTGTAGCGGGAAATGTAAAAAAGATAAAAACTCAACACTGATTTATTGTTTGGTATTTTGTTTAAGCTTTGATATCGTTGCAAACAAGACTTTTTGAGTGTTTGTAGGTAATTCTCATTCCCTCTGTAGTTTTGTTTGCTGATAGCTTTGGCTTTTCTAAAATTATTTAGGAGAACGTTTCCTGATGATCTGGCCTAAGCAACCAGTGAAATGCGCATAGGAACAGCTTATCCTCCAACAATAAATTTCAGTACTTTTTATCAATTATTTAAAAAAGGGAATTAAGCACAACAAACAAAATCTTTTAATAAATAATAGTATTCCCACAAACAACTTTGATATAAAATAAAATTATATTTTTTTATATTATATTTCTTCTTTAATAATAATTAAATGAAAATAAAATTTGCAGAGCCTAAATAATAAAAATCTGTGGTCACTTCTATTTTTCACTAAATATTGATTTCCTTAGGATTTTTATATGAAAATTTTTAAATGAGTTTTTCTTGGAAACTATAAGAGCTAGAGCCTAAATAATGAAAATCTGTGATCACTTCTATTTTCCACTAAATATTGATTTCCTTAGGACTTTTATATGAAAAACTTTAAATGCGTTTTTCTTGGAAACTATAAGAGCTAGAGCCTAAATAATGAAAATCTGTGATCACTTCTATTTTCTACTAAATATTGATTTCCTTAGGATTATAAGAGCTAGAGCCTAAATAATGAAAATATGTGATCACTTCTATTTTCCACTAAATATTGATTTCCTTAGGATTTTTAAACTTTTAACGCGTTTTTCTTGGAAACTATAAGAGAGCCTAAAAAATTTTTTTTTTCTTTTTTTGGTCTTTAGACGAGTTTTTGTCGAAAAATGGGTTTTTTCGATTTTTTACTCTTTTTTGTTATTTTTAAGGCTCCAAACCAATTTTTATGTATCAAATAGCTCATTTCTAAAGCACGTTAAAGGCGATGTTCAAATCAGTTTTGTTTAACGAGTTTTGGTCGAAAAATTAATAAAAAAATTAAACCGCCATCATTTTGAGCGTACAATTTTTCTTAGATAGGATATATTTAAAAAATTTTAAATAGTAGATTTTTCGAAAAAAAATTGTCCAAAACCTCAAGAAATTTTTTTTAACGTACAATTTCAATTTGGAAAGGTAATATTAAAAAAAATAAAAAAAATTTTATCAGCCGATTTTTTTTATTATGTATTAAAAAAAACCTTAAAAATAAAAGTTGATAAAAAGTCAAAAAATTTTTATTTGGGCGTATCAAAATAGTTTTTTTGATATGTCGTAGTGGAACTTTTTTTCCCTCATGCCAAGATCTGTCAAAAAATCCCACCCACCCCAATGTATAGGGTGTGTCAACTGCCGGATATTCATAAAAATACTTTGAAAATTTCAGGGAAATTAGTTCTGTAGCTTAATAATATATAGGCAGCAAACAAGCATACGCAATTTAATTTTTAAATTTATAGGTACATATCGAGCCATTACCGCAAAAAAAGCTTAAGCGACAACATTTGCAATTTTCGTTTTTATTAGTAAATGAATTTATTGGCAACGCTTGCTTCAAAAAACAATTTTAGTTAAAGCGCCAATTTTCATATAAAATATAATTTAAAAAAACCTTCTCCTGTAAAATTTTGTTTTTGTCGCTTGAGCTTTTTTTGCGGTTATGGCTCGATATTTTGACGTAGAACTTTCCTCTATAAGACAAAGAAAGTTTTTATAAAAAATAAAACTTATTGACATTTCAAGAAGTACCCGAAATAAAAGCCAATTTTTTTAAATAACTACGAAGTCTATACACAATTCGCCTTAAATATATTTATATATTACATTGAAACAGAAAGTCAAACGCACAGGGAAATAACTTACAACTAACTCTTACGAGATTATAGATAAATACATTTCATTTCCGACACTTATATGTGGCATGCATTTCTGTGAAAACTCGCATGTCACATTAATGGAACGCTAAGTGGTCACGTTTTGAACCAGGGTCGAATCAGTTTTAAAATTCCCTAATTAACATAAGGTTTCAAATAGGGGTTTTAAGATAATATTAGCCTGAATACAATTTTAGCGAATTTTGCCTAACACTGGCTTGAAATGCTGGTTTAAATTTGTATAAGTACGGCTGTTACTCTTTGAAAATTAAATAAATACAAAAGTACGGGAGCGACAAAAATTATTTTTTTTTACCACAAGGGAAACATCAATATTTATTTTATATTTTTTTGCCCGAACCAAGGCGAATACATACAGGTGACCGCAGAGAGATCGTTGCAGCAAGAGTTATGCTGGATGCGTTTTTTTTTTTTTTTTTTTTTTTTTTTGTATGGAATTTGACATTTGGAATAAATATACCACAGAGAAAAAGGGACAGTTAGCATAATACTCTTGCCCTCTGATGCAGTCAGCCATATGAATTCGCCTTCGTATGGTCAAATCAAAGTTTTTTTATAATTGCTTATTTTTTGCTAGATCTAATTGTTTGACAATTTATCCAATCTACCCGAAGAAAAGTGTGAGCTATTTTGTGTAGAAGAAAAAGGAGAAGATTGTTATCCTAAAACCACTCTTAATTTCACATTTTTTAAATACGGCAACGTTTTTGGTATCCAGCGGGATCCAAATGTTGACAATGTGAACAGATCTATTATATGACAAAAAGTATTTTCTATTTCCATTTATTAACTGTCTTTTCATTTTCCAACCACAATCATTTAATAACAAACTAAAAGTTAACAAATGTGGGGAAAACAAATGTCAGAGAGAGCAACTAGAAAATCCATAAAAAAAGAAACGTGACATAAACATTTATTTATTCATGGTCCATCAACAGTCAACAAAATACAATTTGCAATCAAAATCAGAATTAGAAAAAATAAAATTATACAAGCAAAAAAAATTAAGTTTCTGATAGAAACACTTTTTATACATATGAGAAGCAATTGTCCTTTTTTTATTTTTAACAAATCACGTAAAGTATGAAAAATAATATTTTGAGATGACAACGAATTTTTAAACATTTATATTGTAATATATTAATTTAATTGCTTGAATAATCAATTTTCTATGGTGAGGCGGCAACTTTCTTTATTTGATATCAATCGAAATTTTCGTTTTATTTGTATTGTAATTTCGGTCGATATCGAAAGCTGTACTTTGTCCCCAGAAGGATGTTACTTGCAAAACTTTTTCCGCTTTAGTGCTCTTTATTTACAGCGAAAATAAAAATCATTTATGCAACAAAGACAACTTTTTCTTTTTTGACAAATATACAATAAATTTTATTTAAATAAGGTTTGTTCATTAAATTTTTTTTACCGAATTTGATTTTGATTGTAGACATAGGCCAATAAATTATTCAATTTTTTATGGATTAACAAGGTAAAAAACTGGCCACTAAATGGATGAATTGGCAACATTTTTTTTTTTAATTTTCGATTTACCAAAAAGGTGGAAATACCATTTGGTCTAAATATCGATGTTTAACTATCGACTGCTAGCCATCGTCAATGGCGGTGAGTGTTAAACGGCGAAGATTTCTGACGAGATAGTGTGGTTACTAGAGAGATCGATTATTCGACTTTTTTCAAAAGCTGGGTTTAATTCGAATACATGAAAACACAAAAATCAAATAAGTTTTTGTAATAAAACCTTAATTTTAATAAAAACAAAACAATTTAAAAAGGTAAAGAACCAACAAAATACATAGGTATGACTCAAGGTATGTTCAGGCCTAACAAGTATTTGGCGATAAAAATCCAAAAAAAAGTGTGCCCAGTTAATTGATTAAACTTTATTTTTTAGAATTTCTAACTATTTGCTAAATTTTAAGTAGATAATTGTATAATGTAATTAAGAAACTGTTAAATTACTGTTAAATGATGTGATCTAGACAAATGTTTTGAAAAAGCAAATAAAAAATGATATGAATTAAATATATTTATTATTTGAGATATTTTTTCAAATTTATTTTAAATGAGTTTTAATTTGTTGGTGGTTAAGCATGTCTATATGAATTAGTAGACTTCAACCAAAAGTTGGAAATAAAACCAATTAGCCAGGATAATATATTTCAAATTATTTTCTCTCAGCATTATAGAAACGAATAGTGATATGAACATGCTTTTTCTATGAAATATTTGTCAATTCGTCGACCACAATTTAAAACCTTCCATGACATTTTTTGATTACTTCAATTTTGTTTTTAAGTTCTTGGTGGTTTAGTAAATAAAACTGATGAATTTTTTCCATATCCTTGATTACGCCGGAATGTTGTAGTTTAAAGCATGAAGATATGTCAGAACTACTTAAGAGTTTTTAGTGCCTTAACGGGCATCCCGTCCTCGGTAACGCAGAGGGCTAATATTTTTTTTTTTTTTGACTATTGTATTTATTAAGAATATGAGTTTCTCATACAACGAGACATAAAATCAGAGTCAGACAGGTTACATAATGTGATTCATAAATAGTAAATGACTAACAAAAATTAAACAATTTATATATATAATAATAAAAATTATATGAAAATAATATGAAAAATATTTATAAAAATAAAACAAAAAATATATATAACATCATTTATAATATTTGTTTATGATTGTGTTAAAAGTTTAAAAGATTAAAAAAGTTAAGAGTACATTTTTAGATTCAGTTGCGTTGTTTGTTTTTTGTAAAATAGCAGGGAGTGGTTTCAGAGATGAATTGTTAATATAAAAAACTGCTTTTCAGCCGAAATTGGATGATGCCGTTACCTCTCGAAGATCTAGTCTACTGTAAGCGGTCAAAAAGATATTTCGGCACTTCATAATAATTGTGATCATAATTTTGTGAAGCAGAACAGGGTTTTTTTTAGCATTAAATAGTTATTAAATGTTTTATTGAAAATACGAGTCGAATACTTTGATATGTGATTAAATTTGTTAAGGTCGTAAATGTAGCGTACAATGTTATTAAAAGTCGTATTGAGTTTCAATGTGTTCTTTGAATTACAACCGTAAAAAAACCTTCGATGAATATAATAGAGTAGGTAATATATACGTTTTTGCAAGAAGTAACCTTATTTTTAAAGGTGTAAAATACTGTGTTGTCCTTAAGGTCCTTAGCATACTATATACTCTACCGCTTTAATATGGTCACCGATTAATATTGTCAGACCAAGATAAGGTACTATTGAAAGTTACACCAAGATTTCTGACGTAGCTAACTAAGTATATCAATTTTTGTACCTCCAAGGAAAATTTCAATTTGAGATTCAATTTTAATTGATTTTTTTTTTTCAGATTATTAGGCATTAATACTTTATTGGGTAAGGACGCAATCCATTTCCTGACGCACAGAGAAAAATACTATTAAGTTTAGTATTAAGATCATGTACGTTAGAGATTATGGAAGCCTTGGTACTACTGAGGTAAATTTGAAAATCATCAGCATACATTTGTATACTGGAATACTTAAGTTATTGTGGTATGTCATATAATGAGAATAATAATGGTCCAAGTATGGAACCCTGTGAAACACTCATTACAACCCGTAAAGGATATGTAATAAGGCCATCATATGAAACGCTTTTCAGTCTATCTTTTAAATGCGATACAATTAACTTAACAGCAGTGGTAGAAAAATTGAACATTTATGATAGTTTCAAGCAAAGTATGGAGTGGTCAACAGTGTCGAGTGGTCAAGTAGTACCAACACTGATATTTTTCCAGTGTCCAAATTACCCCTTATCTTTTCAACAACATCAGTTAGAGCTGTCACACAGCTATGTTGAGGCCTAATGCCTGATTTCACCCAATGAATTGTTTTTGGCTGCGTATGTTAGTTAAGTATTATTTGTCGTCTTTTTAGAACAACTTCGCAGGAAGTTAAGTACATTAATGTTAAGCATGTGGACAAACTAAAGGTGATTAATAAGTCGTGCCGGGGAAGGGCCCTTGGAACTCATAATTTTAGGGCACTGCAGGCACCTAACTTGGTGCTTTTACTCCCTTTCGGAATATCTCCAGAGATAAGATCTATATAAAAATATATTTAACATTGCACAAATTATAATTTATTTTAACTGAACACTTTTGTGTAGTATTTTGAATTGTTTTTTCTTTTTTACAAGAACGTACGCTTTTATAAGACGCTATTTATATTGTTCATAATACTTCATAAAAAGCTTAAGTTTGTCCAATATTCAATTAGAAAAATACTTAAATAAGGGGCACATTTACAAGAAGATTAAGGAAATGGTATATGAATTACACATTATTGAAATAACCAGTTTATTATACCAAAATAAACGGTTTATTCGATATTCGAAAAAGGGACATTTTAAAATTACCGGCTTAGGCAGAACTATAATAACCGGTTAAAACCAGTCGAATAATAACCGTTCGATCTCCCTAGTGGTTACTATCGAAACATGTCAAATCGAACTGTCCGCGAACATGGGTTCGATCTGCCTTTCAGTCAAAAATGACCAATTAGCAACAAATTTTTATCCATTTCATGTTGTAAAATTCATTTCTTTATGTAAATAATTTTATGAAAATTAAATGTACACAGAAAAAAGTGTTTAATCAAATAAAAAAATGGTTTAAAATGTATTTAAATTTAATTAATGTGATATTTGAATCAATTATTTTTTTAGTTGATAGAAAATTACAAATTTAATTTTGATTAAATTAACATTTTAGTTGTTTTGAAATAAATTTTTAATTAAATAGTAAAAAATCTTAAATAAATTAGCACATTGTTTGAAATGGCAAAGTTTTTTGATCTATTTTTTAATTAAAATTAAAAATATAATTTATTGAAAATATTTTTTCAAAATTTTAAAATTTTTAGTAATCAATATAATCATTTTGGTAATAGGTGCAAAATCAACAACTTGTTTGCTTGATATTATGAATTTGGAATAAATTTGGTGATTGGAGAAATTTAATAATTTTTTCTGTCTAATAAACTTTAGCCCGATTAAAAAATAAAAACTGTTCAATCATGACCACAATTCTAATTATTATTATTTTTTTATAATTCGCATATTTTCGCGAAATTTATTAACTGCAATGAGTTTTTTTTTTGTTTTCGTAAAAAATGCTCATTTTTAAAAAAAATTCAGATTAATTGCTCTTTTTCGCAACATTTTCCGTTATTTATATATTAAACACAACTTACCCTGCAGACTCCATTACACGTTGGCGACATCATTTGACTTTGTTTATTTGAAAATTAAGCCGGATCTAGTGTTACGGTTAATAAAGATCATTGCCGCACATGGTGAAATATTTTTTTAAAAATAAAAATGGCATTGATCTTGGGGAAATGTGGCCTAAAAGGGTTACCCTTTTTGCCATACGGCGGCGCAAACATCGACTTATTGAAATTCGAGTAATGGACCTGTCAGTTGGCCTCCAAGGTCTTGTGATTTTACACCACTGGATTTTATCCTGCGGGTCACATAAGGTCACTGGCTTATGCTGATAAACAAGCAACTATTGGCGCCGTTGGAGCCAACATTGTTTGTGTTATTCATAAGATACGGCCGGCAATGCTCAAAAACAGTAGCTCAAAGTGAGAAAAGCAGAATGTGCTTCATCGAGAAGAGATGCGGTGCCCATATTACCGAAATTTATTTTAAAAGTTAATGCCATAGTTTTATTGATCTCTTTTATGTTTGAAATGACATTTTTTGTTTTGTTATTAGTATTTTTAGTTTTATCGGGCTTCAAAATCCGTCTTAAGGAAATTGTGATTTGATTTCACAAATTTAATTTTTAAAAGTCAAGAAATTAGATGCAACTGCAATGACAAGTGTAGGGTATATTAATCTGAACTCTTTCATTCAACTGTTGGTTAATTTTTTATGTTGACTCTTAGTTCTTTTAAACTTTTTTTTTTATATATATTTTTCAGTTATTCATTTTATTTTATTCAACAGTGTTGTTTCTAGTTTTTGTTGTTATATTCCACATTCTAATGCCTTTAGCTATTTAGACTGTTGCCTGCTCTGGTGACAATTGTGTGGCAAATGAAGCAATAGAAAAACGTTTTGTATGCGATTTTTAGTGTTTTCCCCCCGTTTTTTTCCCCATTTTATGCTGTTGCTGTGGTGGTGGCATCATGTCATTGTCTAACAAAACTCTTACAGGAATTGACTTTGTTATTGTTTTACCAATTTGTATAGAATTTTTTGCAGTAGAATGATGTTGGCATTGCTGCTGCTGGTGATGATGGTATTTATGTGTCATAATAAAAAATTCATTGGATTTGTAGGTTGGGGCTAGAAAATACAAAAAAAAAATAAAATAAATATGTATGGCATCAACTTAAACTAGAAATAAAATTTTGCAATTAATGATGATTGTTTTAGAATTAAATTGTAGAAAAATTAACAAGAATTTCTAATTGCTGAATAAAACAGGAATAGTTTAAGTTTGTTATGAGAAATAAAAGGGGAAAAATGAAACTTTGTGGGAAGATTTCTTAACAATTTTGTCAAAATTATTGCACAAAAAAAATTTTTTAAATTTAAAACTAAAGAGCTTTACAAACTTTTAAATTATTCTCGAAAATGAACCCTGAACTTTCTTTTTAACTTTCGTAAATAATTTTAATAAACATTCTTAACTCCAATAAATTTAATCAATTTTGATTTATTCGAAGTTAAAATAAAAAAAAAAACCAAAATCAAAATCCATTCAATTTTTTTATAACACAGTCGAGTCACTCGTTGCAACAAATTTCTCCAACAACATTAAAACCACAACAAAAACCAGGTAATTGACTGGAAACGTGATCAGATTTCAATATGCATTGTCGAATTTAATGGCTTAAGTCTGCAAATATTTTTGTTATATATTTTTTATGGGTTTTCTTCTCGTACAATTGTGTTCATCTTGTTGGTGACAAAAAGCATTGAAGTGGCTCAGTTGATCTAAAAAAAACGGCTACAATTTCATGATTCAAATAAAAGAAGTACAATGGTTGAAAAAAAGATACAACGACTTTTGTAGCCTGTAAAGGAAGGCACTAGAAAAACAAGAGGAGTACTATTGGAGCACAAATAGAACTCCATATAAGACACTTGTTCGAAAGGAAAAGGAAATGAAATAAGTGCATAGTATTTGGAAAAAGTAGGAAGACCTAATAAACCATTTCTTTGAATAGAGAAATACTAATTATATTCTTATTAATTCGACCTTTTTTCCATTAAATATTATATTTTCATATGTTTTTATCAAGCTTTAGGTCACTTTTTTATAAAAATCAATTAAAATATTATTTTTTTTTCCAATATTTCGATTTCCGTTGGAAATCTTCTTCAAGAAATCTTTTTAAATAATATAAAATTACAAAATTGTTTTTGACAATAAATGGAATAATAAAAATTGGAAAATTCATTTAAAATTTCAATTAACAAACTTAAAATAAAAAGAGGAAACCAAACAATTTTTTTTTTAAATATTCAAAACCTAAAACCAAGGCGAATTCATTACAGGTGATCCTAAAAGCCCCGCTGGTAACTTTTTTCTTTAGCTTTATAATTGTTGGATGTCAAAATTTAGTTTATTATCTTTGTTTCTGTTTTGATTTGTTTTGGTTTTTACATTGTACAATGATTTTACAAAAACAAATTGCTTGTGGTTTTTGTACGAGTTGTACTTGTTGTACTACCGAGATTACCTGGAATGAATTCGCCTTGCCTAAAACCTATTTTAATTTCCCTTTCCCTCAATGTATTTATTTTTATTTAATAAGTAATGTTTTAATAGATTTTTATAAAAAATTACCTAAAGCGTAGAAAATAAACAAATCTTATGTAGGGATTATAGAGAAGGGTACAATAAAGCCTGGGTCTTTTAGGCTGTAAGGAAAACTATAAACTACTAAAGACTATAAACTACTATTGATATCCTAACAGACAAGTTATATAGAATGTAATGGGGAATCAGATTCAGACGGAAATAACGCAATATAAAAATCATGGAGCAAAAGAAAACCATGAGCAAATCCCAAAACAGATGGGACAATTTTTAAAAGGTTTATTCCAGAAATATTGAAAGGTTTCAGACATAAGTATTGGGGAGCACAACTACCACTTAACCTTGTTGTTTACAGGCGCATGGGGCTACAGAAGTTATCTCTCTTAATTTTGTTACTCATTTTGTTACTTATAACACAGTTATTCAGCATGTAAAGAGGGATGTAACATTGAACGCCCTTAATTCGAAAAGAGAAAGCCCGCTGAGGAGGAGGCTATAGGACATTCTATATCACTTGAAAATATATTGTGTAAGATGTTGTCGTAAATACCAAATGACAACTAATTTTGTATGACCTCATACGCTGCTACAAAATATGAAGAAAAAAATACAGCAAAGTCAACAGATGTTTAATATGTAAGCACATACGCGGAGCATTTGTGCGATAGAATATCATGAAACAGTACTGCGGGGAAGGTGGTGGGACGTCATAGCAAAAACTCGACGCAGGCTCAGGAGGCTACAGATTTTATCTACCTATATTTGTATAAAACGCTGAATGACCTTAATTCGAAAATAAAAAGACCGCAATGGAGGATGTTTTAGGGGACATTATATTACTATTCAAGTATATTGTGTGAGATGTTATTCACAGAGATCAAATGATACCTAATTTTGTTTTACCTCATATGTCGATACAAGTTAAGGAGAAAAATGCAGCGAGTGTTAGCACAAATGCGAACTATTGGCCCAATGACATACCATAAACCTGTACTGCGTGGAAGATGGTTGACGATGCAAAGGCGTTGCAGAGAGTAATCGACTTATAACATCTAGTCGAATCTCACAACTGTTTCACACTATGCGACATGTCGCACAGAAATATTTCATGAAAAAGAAGACTGGGAACGGTTGAAACAATGTAGCACGAAATGTGAAATAATTTAAAAAAAAAACAATTTAATGTTCCTCTTTAAATGTTTGTCTAAATAAATAAACTTTAATATTTAAATTTGCACTAATTAATCGTCAAATTATAGCTTGTGGTTTGCAACAGAAGACGAAGCTTTTTATTTACCATACGACCAGTTCTACTCATACAACATTCAATTGTTCGATCATTTCACATATCAAGATCGGGTCATACTACGTTTGCTTTGGCTCTTGGGTAGGTCTTCATATAGCATTCATAATCTCATAATTTGCTCTAAATAACACACATCCAGTTCGATTGTTGGTTTCGCATCACACATCATTCATAATCTAATTATTAGCACTTTACTTCTATCCAACTTGCAGGCCTGTTCTGCAAATCATGTGCTTTTAAAATCACAAGTGTGATTTTCTGGTATTGTGAAAATCATTTCATTTTTGTCTTTCTCGGTGTGCTTTCCGTAATTCAAAACTACACTGAAATACACAAAAATATCGCACGTGTGATTTGAAAACGCACATGTGATTTGAAATCACGTGATTTGATTTAAAGATGTTTTTAGAACAGGGCTGTTTAACTTCATTACCAACGTTAACTTCATTTCCAACTTGAACTTCTTTCCAACATTTCCCACTTAAAATTCCTTTCCAACTTCACTTCATATCTTTTCACCTCGTTCATTTAATCCTTTAACTATTCTCTTCAAACGGAATTTTCGGCAAAACCATTACCCTAATGCAAAAAGCACTTTCTACTGATAAGTGTACTGATGGAATTCACAACCAATAGCCAGCCCGATATCGAAGTATCAGCGGGCTACTGGCTCCCTTAGTACCAGAAGACAAAGTACTATGGAATCACTTCGAATTATATCAAATCATAGATCACAATGCAACCCTAACATTTGGATGTAAGCCGCATCCCAGGTTGAATACAACTGTTTTCCCCAGTGGATATAATACCAAGAGGTATGTGCTACTCAAGATGCATTAATTAAGCCCCTTAAGAGGCGTAGCACCTCTCCCGTGGGGAGAGTAACATCAAAGGAAAAAATAAAATTGTTGCCCGGCTATGTTGCATAGTCTAAAATAGGTTCAACGTAAAGAATTGGTATAATTTATATTTACCGAAATTGTTGGCTCAAGAGTATACTATGGGTTATGCTCTAAATGAGACTACAGGAAATGGTTCACATATTCCACCAGTTTCCCTGTTGATGGTTATATTGGGATGCAACTTAAAAAAAGTTTATTACACTTTTTTTGCTGCTACTATTTGTATTGTATTAGACTATTTACAATTTCATGACGAATTGTGATTGAATTTCCGTTTGGTATTGGTCTATTGTTATTGAGATAAAAATATGTATGGACAAAAAATAGAAAATAATTTTCTATTGAGTTTTCCCTCTCGTTGTTGGTAATAAAAAATGTCGATTCTATTATTTGTTTTCTTTTTTTTTCTTCACCATTTTACTGTGAATGTGACATTTGTGGCATGCCATGTGTCTTGTACTGTTTGTTTATCTGTTCAAGTGCCTTAATTTTAGAGATTTGTTGTACAATTTGCTTGAAAATTCTCATACTTACAATATACGTGGCACTTCCCACACTCTTGCATGTTTTATAGTCTAATACTTTTATAATGCTTTCAAAATAATTGTTTTTTTTTTTTTGCTCTTAAAATATTTTAGATTTTTTTTCTTTTTTGCCACTTTTTACTTTTGAACTGCGGTTATTTGTATATGTCTTTTGTATTGTCTGGTTTTGAGAGATTTCATTACTAAAATTGAAAGTTAAAGTTCAAAAATAATTGAAATGGTTTTAAAATTATATTATTTAAGATAATCAATAATTTTTTACTTAACATATTTATCTCCAGCTTAAACGCTTAATGCACATGAAAGGTAAAAAATATTTATTTTAATCAACATCATATGCAAATATTTAATGATGTCTCTATTGTATTGTTGCTTTTACTGCCGTATTGTGTTGCTGAAGTGTCAAACTTAAGGCGCCTAGAAATATTGTGTCGGTGTTGGTCTATAGACTAACATATTCCGTAATCTTTAGTCCACTCAAGAGTGTGTACTATTCATAAAATACTTTAAGGAAGAGTTGTGAGTCTTCTCTATCTTTTACTTAATTAAGGGTGGTTAAATTTTAAGGGCCGATGTTTATTTTGAATAAAACAAAAATTATTTAGGAAATTATTGTCATTTCTTTTTATTATGATAATATTGATATGGTTCAATTATGTATGGAACAAAATATCGGTCAAATGGCCTCCGCGACTTCGGCGGCACACCTCCATCCGATGGTCCAAATTTTCGATGACGCTGAGGACTAAATTGAGGTTCTATTCCGTTAATATGCCGAATTATGTCATCCTTTAACTCTTGAATTATTGCTGCTTTATCGACGTGCACCTTTTCTTTCAAATAACCCTAAAGAAAGAAGTCCAAGGGTGTCAAGTCACATGATTTTGGCGGCCAATTGACATCGCCACCGCGTGCGACAATCACTCTTGAATTATCATTCGCCCAAATGGGGCAAGTCTGCTTATTGACGGATCTACTGAGGTAAAAATGTGCCTAATCATTGAAGATGATTTTCAAGATATGCATTTTGATTTAAACGCCCATTTTCATAATAAGCCTGAATAACTTTAACGCGTTGCTCGATTGTGTATATTTCCATTCTTCAAATTGAGTAAGTCTGAAATTGAGAAATGTCAAATGAAATGCAGAAAAAAACTTGACGTTTACGTGTGTTTCACATTTAACTTCGGCCCTTAAAATTTAACCACCCGTTAGGTAAGACTTTTTTATGCTCGATTACATATTCTAAAAACCCACCCAATCATCCGAACCTTTTGTGAAAATAAAAGTCTGCCAGACGAAGTGATAGAAGGCATAATAATAAACATTCCAAAAAAGGGAGACCTTACCCAAATAATTAGCGTGGTATTACTTTGCATTCTATAGTCAGCCCTAATAATCGCCCAACGAATCTCCGCTAGGGTGTCAGGACCACTGAGACAGGAACAGGCGGGCCTCAGATTCCACAAGTCCACTGTCGACCATATAAAAAGTCTCCGTGTCATCGTCAAGCAATCTGTTGGTTGGCGATCACCACTCTATATGTGCTTTATGGACTTCGAAAAAGCCTTTAACAAATTAAATCACAGCATAATTTGGAGCGCACTACGATGCAAAAACGCACCGCTAAAACATATTTGCTTATCAGGTGCCTGAACCACAATTCCAGCTGTCGAAATAAATATTAGCAGGACGGTAAAAGTGGAAATCGCTGCTCGCCAAGATTGTGTTTTAGCCAGAGTTTAATAAACTGCAAGCGAAACTAAAAACTGTCGAACTGTTCGCTTTTTGAGTTGGTTTGACAGCGACTTTACATTTAATGAATCAGATGTAGAAGCAACAGTTTTTTTTTTTTTTTTTTTTTTGCCAATGACAAAAGAAGTGGAAGAAGAGCAGTTATTCAATTTTGACTGCAGTTTCTAAAAGCTAGTTTTATCAATTCTGAGAAATAAATTTCGTTTTTGGGGCAGCAAGATACGAAATCACTTTCACTTTCATTCGGAGCTGATTTCTGTGACAGGTTTGTCTTAGACACAGTTTCTTATAGTGCCCTACAAAAAAGAATGGGAATTACTTGGGGACTAAAAAGACTTTTAAACGATCTGGATGACGCAGATAATATTTCCCGATTAGATCACAGCTTCTCAGATCTAGCACCAAATTTAGGAAATATAACAACAAAAACCGATTCGGCTGGACTTAAGATTAACACTACTAAAACCAAAACAATGCGTCAGCCATTTCTGTTATATTGGCAGCATTATTTCCAAAAATAGCGGGTCAAGTGAAGACATTGACAACCGTCTGCAGAGAGCGCGACAAACTTTCGGTCGTTTAAGACCCATTTGGAATTCGTCTTCATTCTCTCAGCGGACAACGTTACTAACCTTCAACACTAATGTCAAGTCTATTTTCCTCTACGGTTCCGAGACAATGATCGCTGCCTCTCGAGACATGAAAAAGATCAATGTCTTCGCACGATATTGTGAAATTTTCTGAACTAGAGTGGTATTCAATAACAAGCTTTAGGAGCAATCCAACCAAAAACTCATGGCCACAGAAATAAAAATACTTTATTGACGGTGGATTGACCACACTTTGAGAAGATCAATGAACGACATTACAAGAAATGCCATAGACTAGAATCCGCAAGGAAGTCGAAGAAGAGGACGTCCAGCGTATCCGTGGAGAACGCAAAACGATGTAGAATTGGCCGGAACGGGTAAAATCTGGGGCGAAGTGAGAGCGTTGGTACAAGGCAGCAATATCTTAAACCAATTAATTGAGGCACTATGTTCCTTATAGGATCCCCATAATCCTATAAGGAACATAGGGCCTATATATATATTATATAGTCATCTATGTAATAAAGACAAAGGACTAGGCAGACTAGGTCAAGGTCTACTACAGGCAGAGAAATAACATTTTTAATACGGCCACCTCCAACAAAACTGTTTTTAACAAAAAAAGTTTAATGTTATTATGGTTACTTGAACCATATTATTGCCCCCGACAGCAATAATATGGTTAAATTAGTCCAAAACCCACGAATATATTACGGTTGCCTTCGCACATCCAAAGATTTATAATAACAATTATTTGTTTTTATTTAACAATTACATTTCCAACTTTTCCAAGAGCAACATGGTATTCTTAAAAAACTATACTGTAATAAGTGGTAAACATATTATTATTACAATTATTATTATTATGTTTATTATTATTATTATAATTGTTATTATTTTTACTATTATCATTATTATATTATCAAATACCATGTAAGGAGGAAAATATGATTGCAGTTGATAATAATATGATTAAATTAACCATAGTATGTTTAAAAATAAAAACATTCTTGTTGTAGGTGTCCACAGATTCAAATGTAAAGGGTGTGCAAATTTTAGTTTAAGCTGTAAAATGATTAAATGTCAAAAAATGAGCTGTCATCCTTTAGGCCTTTATTTAGTAAAAACTTGGCAATATTTAACCATGGAACGCTAAACTTCACTTTTCACTGTGTAAAATTACTCACAAAATTGTGACCGTTTAACTTTATTACTTCGTAAAATTTGAGATTTTCTTCGAAACCAGGCTCCTTCTGAGATCGATATTTGTGGTGGCAATTGGCTAATGTTGGGATCAGTGAATTCTAGTTTCAGCGAGACAGCGCCGCGAGCCCCACAGCCGGCCAAGCAATTCAGTTATGGTATAAGAAATTTCTGAAAATATCAATTGGTCGCCTCGTTCTTGTGGTTTGACGCCGCTCAACTATTTTCTCTGGAGCTATTTGAAAGACTAGGCTTAGGTGAACAAGCCCCAATTAACTGACGTTCTAAAAAATTAAATTCGGTGCTGTATTGACGTGATAAGTGAAGCTATTTTGCAAAATGTGGTTAAACATTTGCTAAAAAATCGAACCCCTGCCGACTTGCTAGAGGTGGAAATTTTCCCGACATCATATTCCATTATAAGTTCCCATATTTCTATTTTATACTGGTGTCAATAAAAAATTAATTTTTCAAAAAACGGTGTGTATATTGGTAAATTCACTTCCTATCCTAATATATTCTCGCCCGTTACTTTAAAGACTCGTTTTCAGTCTGCTTTATATTCTAGTCTGAAGTCTAGCCTATAATATATAATTTTAAGTATAAACTACCCCATATTTCTTATACGAATTTTCAGTTTATAATTTATTTAATTGTTAACAGCTAAGGCTCGAGCTATGTTTACATTTGTCCTTCAAGTTGTGCTGAAAAAGGTCAACAAGAAAATAGAAAGACAATAACATGAAAAAACAAAAAATGTACTTTGGATTTCAAGAAGAATTCTTGACAAAAAGTACGAAAAATCAGAAGTTAGGAATAACATGTAAATCAATTAAAATAGATAATCATTCATTCAAAAGCAAATTTCGATCTACGAAAGTGAAGTACCATTTGGCTTAAGGATTGATGTTTGACTATTGACGTCATCCGGCTTCAATAGTCGAGTGAGTAAAACGGCAATCCCCACTGACGAGATTGTGTGGTTACAATCGAAACTAGTCAGGCCAACCTGTCCGTGAAAGCCTGGGTTCAAATCTCAGCGCAGTCAAGAATGACAAATTATCAATAAAATTTCAATTAATTTCATGTTGTAAAAATTCCTGTCTTCATAAAAATAATTTAATGAAAATTAAATTCAATGAACTTAAGCCTAATTAAAAATATCTAAATTTCGATTAAAAACCATTAACAGTTCAATAAAATAATCACAATACTAATATAATTTAATTAGTTTTAAGTCAACGCTTAAGCCTACTCTGAATTCAGCTATTGGGGTACCTAAAGTTTACAGCTCAAGTTGAAAACGTCACTTAGGGCAATTATTACATTTCCTTTAGTTAAAGGTAGGACTTTGTCGGAAGTATGATAAGTAATTATTTCAACTTAACTTTTACCTTCCCGGTAGGATGAACTTGCCTTTAATGTACGCCCGCCCACTTTGGCTAAAATCAAAATTGTTATGGTGGAAAACTTTGAAAACCTGGTACAAAATCCTAACTTTAACCATCGGCAAGTTGTAATAATGGCCTTTTGAGTTGAAGATACCCCACCTCATCTTTCAAATTTTCTGGCTGAGTTTTGAAGTCACACACTAGCATTTATATTCTATCTAGAGTTAAATATTTAACCAACAATGTGCTAAATTTTTTTTTTTATCATATTTCTCTATATTTTTTTCTCATCCACAAGTAAATGATATTTTTGTTGTGTATCGCTTTGCTGCATTTTTATGCGCTGTTAGGTTATGCAGCATTATATTGTATTGCATAGAAAAAAATAAAGCAAAATAGAATAGAATGAAAGAATTGCCTTCGGAGTTTGTTTTATATTTTTTTTTTTTTGCTTTGTTTTGTTTGCCGTCCCTTCATTTTCACTCAGTTTTGATTTTTTTTGTAAGCACTCTTTTTTACCGCTTTCTCGTTCAGGTACGTGCACCTTTTGTACGTTTTTAATTTTCCTGTTTTATTTCCGGTTTAACGATTCCGATCTCATAGTACTAGCGATTGTTGTGATGAGTTGTTTGTCTATAATTGTATGCCAACAGAATGTACGAGTTTATAAATATGTATTCGTGTGATGTTCATTCATCATTAATATCTTCATCATGATTTCCATGATGCTGCTACAGTTTGTGTATTCGCTCCTTTTTTAAATGGAGTTTGTGCCTTGAAGTTGCAATCACATCACCACCATTATGTACACAAACAAACACAATCCAAATATACATTTGGTTTGGTTTTTATATGAAATTTTTTTTTTTTAACAATTTGGTTCTCAGTCTCATTAGATTTTTTTTTAAGTTTTTGTTCAAAAAAAAAATAAACTAGATGGAATAATGTTAAACCTCTTACTTTAAGCGTCAATAAATGTCAACCATTTTTTTTATAAAACTTAAAGATATTGCACTTTAAGGTTTTGTTTGAGAGTATTAATACGTAATACACATAAGTGCTTATTTACAATAAAACAATTTTCTTTTCAAACAATTTTCATTTAGATATGCTTCTGTAAGGGGGTTAAATTGATTGTGGTGTCTGAATAAAAATTTGGTAAAATATTACTGTATTATTGTGAAAAATTTGTTTTTAACTTATTTAGTCCCCTTAACTACCTGTGGAGCTAAGGGCCTCTTCAAAATTTCTCCAAGATATTCGATCAATTGCAAGTACTTTTAATGCATTCCAGTTTCTTCCGCTGTTTTCGATGTCATTAGGCAAGCTGATTTTCCACGTAGTCTTTGGCCGGCCTCTTCTTCTACTGCCTTGTGGATTCCAGTCTAGGGGTTGGTTTCATCTGGGTTCATCCTGAGAGTGTTGCCGATCCATTTCCACTTTCTTCGTTTAAAATTCATTTGGAGAGGCTCAATATTGCATTTTTTATAAAGTTCTTTAAAATACTTTGTACAAAATATTTAGCAAAACACCTTTTTTGCTGTAATAAAACTATTTAACTGAAATTTGTATACTAAAATCTGCATCTCTGTTAAACAGTTCATGTGAAATGCTGTCAAAACTCATATAAATTAATATATAATGAGTTAGTACGTTCGTTTTGTGAAAAAGTTACGAAATATATATTTCTCGCAATTTTTTTTGTAAATGCGCTATAATATAAGTTGCACTAATAATCTTTGGCTAAAGGGCATTTAACCCCACAAGGCTTAAAATGGTCTGTACAAACATTTTTCTTATTATGGTGCATATTACCTTTTTAATTAGCGCGATAGAGACAAATATATATATGACAACCTAGAAGCGTCTACGGCGAATACAATGAGTTCAAACTAAGACCGCTTACGTATTTTTTGCTTATTTTTATTCGAGATTACAAACGAAATGGTTCATATGGGTAAAGCACAGACTTTTGACAGACTGATTTTGCGACGGTTTTTATCACAAAACGTTTGGCAAATGTAGGAATCAAAGAAAAAGCCTGCATATTAAAGGAGCTGTTGGATCTAGATATATTTAAAACATTATTCGGTTGCCCCAGTCGTAACAGCGCGCTATCCTCGTACGTGTCAAAAAAGAAAAAAACACTGCATTTTCATTTAAACACAATTTAAGGACATTTGATTACACAGAAACAATTATTAAATTTCTCCAATCACCAAATTTATTCCAAGCAAACAATTTGTTGATTTTGCACCTATTACCAAAATGATTATATTGATTAATTAAAATTTCGAAAAAATATTTTTAATAAATGATATTCTTAATTTTAATTAAAAAAGTGATCAAAAAACTTTGCCATTTTAAACAATATGTTAATTAATTTAAATAAATATTTGACAACTCCCAACAACAATTCTGCATGTTAAAATTAGTTTATTTTAAACGAAAAAATTCAATTAAGATTTTTTGTTATTTAATTAAATTTTTAATTGAAAATTTATTTTAAAACAACTAAAATGTCAATTTATTCAAAATTAAATTTTTAATTTTCTTTCAACTAAATAAATAAATGAATCAATTATCACATTAATTAAATTTAAATACTTTCCAAACCATTTTCTTAATTGATAAAACACTTTTTTTCTGTTTATATATTTCCATACAATTCCCATGTAGGCCTAAGCAGACCTACTTGTACAACTTACTGCCCGTAATTTCTACAAAAAGATATCTGTTCTTGTCTTCGTACCTAACAGTTATCTTTACTTATTTCAACGTTTATGTGGCGTACGTTTTTAAACCTTAAGCTTTCTTTTAAAATTGGCAGCATTTAACCCATAGATTTCTATACACAGCTAGTTTTCTATTTGTAGAAATTACGAGAATAAGCGCCAAGAAATCTTTGAACCTTTTAGGATTAATTAAAAACATAAAAAAACATGTGGGGCTTGTTAAAGATGCAAAATAATGTAACATACATTAAAGGAATAAAACCGATACATGTCAAATTTTTCGAATGAAAAAATAAATGTTGCCCAAATTTTTTCACAAATTTGAACAGAAAACCGGACTAAAGACAGTTAGTTATGCCCGTAATTTCTACAAATAATTATCTAGCTGTGTATAGATATCTATGGTGCAAAGAATTTTAAAACCACTTTCTTACCTACGGGTTAAAGTGTAGTGTATTTTACACCATCAATTTTCGGTAGTTAATTCACGTGGGCCAATTTAACGTTGAAATTGACAAAATAGTTATACCGGATAAGTAAAGATAAATGTTAGGTATGAACCCGACCAGATATCTGTTAGTAGAAATTACGGGCATTAATACACTATTGCCGAGTGGATGTCTAGCAATAGTGTACTATACAGCCTTCAATTTGATCAAATCTACATTCTATATACTACTCTATAGCCTAGTGTGTAGTCTACTCTATACTCTAGGCCATTGTGTACCTAATGATCAGGCCTGTATTGTATTCTATAGCGTATTCTATCATTTATTCTTAAACGCAGCTGACAACTTACTTTAAAGCATAGCTATTGGTTAACTTTATACGGTAATCGACAATCTGCTTTATACCGTAGTCTTATATATTCTCCAGAGGCTAGCCCATGGTCTTCTGAATAGCCTCGTGTATATCATACACAAAAGTCTGATCTAGTTATATAGTATACTCTTCAACTTATCTATTTCTACTCTAAAGCATTTTCTCCAATTGGCTCTATAGTCTTACCTTTATTCTTCTCTATAGCATCGAAAACAGTATAGTTTACGGTCTCGTCTATTTTTTCCCCTTAAGCCTTATCTATAGTATGCTTTGAGGCCTTGTCAATCGTCTCCTCTATTGGCTGGTCTGTCATTCACTCTATATCTTTGACTACAGTTTTTTGTTGTCTTTTTTTTAGGGTGTATTAAATAGCTTAGTTTTGTAGTCTAGATTAAGGTTATAGCCTTGCTTGTGGTCTATTATAAAGCCTTGTCTGTTGTGTACTCTATAGCCTTGTCTATAGTCTAATGTATAGCCTTGTCAAACATCCACTTTATAGGATTGTCTACGAGTATATTCTTCTTTTTAAAATCTCCACTGTATTGCCAGGTATGTAGGCTACTCTATATCTTTTATTATAGTTTATTCAATACCTTTACATGTATGTTATTATTTTGTTTTTATCCAGGGTATATTTAATAACTTAGTTTCCAGTCGAATTTTTAGCCTGGTTTACATACTACTTTACAGCCTAGTCTATATATCTTTTATAGTACATACTCCAACCATATTATAGTTAAGCTTGTAGACTAATTTATAAACTTCCACTCCACAAAACGCAGAACATGTGGTTTCTTAATATCTTAGAGTCGAGCTAATAGCCGTTCATTAGATGTTAAAAGAGGACAAAGTACTGCTACTTCAGGAAACTTGTTGGATGTATAGCTGGTCTAAATGGACAACTGACAGCTTTTTTCGCACTGTATAATCGACCGTTAAGATTAAGAAAAAAACAGATAGAATAGGGAAATAGGGGGGATGCTAAGCCCTCTTGCGACATAATCTCTAATGGCACAACCGTTGAGTGGCTGCGTGGCGATAGTGAGGCCGTTTAGGTGACGTCCAATATTTTGTCGTAGAATTACACGTAATGAGTAGGAAAATTTATATTTTTAGAAGTTTCCAAATCCCATATTAAAAAAAAGTACTGCTCCAAAAGCTATTCCACTGTTTTCTTGATAGTCCATTCTACCATCTAGTCTTAACTTAAAAAGTTAAGCAAAAAAAAAAAAAAAAATATATATAAGCATTTTGAATATTTTTACTTAAAGTGAAATATTCACAGAAAAAATTATTAATTTTCTCCAATCACCAAATTAATACACAATTAATAACACCTTATATAAGCCGCCGACCTTTAAATAAGAACTTTATTGAATTTTATTAAAGTTTTGTGATTTACAAACTATCACTATTAAATACTTGTAGCATTTATTAAGTTTCTTTCCCAAATTTTCCCATTCCCTGATATATTACCAAAAAAAACTTTTACAAAGTTTATTTGCAGTTTGCTACTGTTGACCAAATTAATGATAAACATTTGACCACAAAAAATCACCATAAATTAATTGACATTATAGGACATGACAACAACCTTAAAACACCTTATTAGGTTAAATAAATACAAACACAATCGAGTAAATATAAACATACGAACATATACATGCACGCAATAAACGTTTGAAAACTTTTGCGTAACGCCCAGCTCACACCTTTTAAAATTGATTTGATAACCACACAAATAGACAACAAATCTGGTAAATTATTGTGTGTATGTGTGTGTTAAAAATTTGGTAAAATTAGACATATTTGAACGAGGGTTGGGATGAAAATATTGAACAGAATCTCATAAATTAAAAACATTTCTGAGAAATGGATGAGAGCTATTTAGAAAGCTAAAAAAATTTACATTGACTAAAAAAATCACAGAAATTGGAGGAAAACTTTGAGTAACATAAATTTTACTCAATAGAAAATATTATGAAATTATAAATTTTACGAAAATCGTTTAGGGTTTCACAATAAAATTAAGCGCTTAATTAGAATGAAAATTATAAAAAAGGTGTCACTTAAACAAATAAAAACAAATTAGAAAAGTGTCAAAGAAAAAATTGAACAAATTACAAAAAACAAAAACAAGTTAGAGTGCTTTGTTCGGCTGTGCCTAATTTTTAATAACCTCCACCGACAGCAGAATAGTTTAGGAGTGGGCTGTGGTAAATTATATTAAAAGTATGATTTCCACTCATATAAAACTGCGACAGATCACAATTTATTACATAGAATTATTCTTTATAGTTTTAGGTGTACTTAAGTCATCCCCTTAATAAAACAATAGCGTATAATTTTTTTGCCATTTCGAGAAAATGGAGCTTAAAATTTTGTGTTATTAGACATCTGAGAAAACACTAATATTTCAGAAAATAATCAATGTTTTTAAGTTGTGGTCATTTATATATCTGATGGAATAATCAGGCTAATAGTAGATGATATTTCATAAATAATTTACAAGTGCTGTTATTGAAAATAATTGGGAATCAAAGTACCATGATGTCACTTAGGCTATTTTATTTGTTTTATAATATGTATGAAAATCATTATACACTATTTTATTTTGCATGGAATACACTATTTTATTTGAATCTTTTATGCCATTAATCACGAAATACTTTAAATTATCGGACGAATGTTCATGCAGTAAAACAAAGTATTCGTACTTAACAATCCATTTTATTCATAATTCATAGTCAATTTTTGATATTTCAATGACACGTTGTAAATTGTTTTGCAATACAATTTTTACACAGTTAAAATTAATTAAATAATACATGAGTAAAAGGCATCTACGGAAATATCCTACTCCACATCAAGCTCATCCAAGCAATTTTTATTTCCCTCGGGTTGAAGATTGATATAAAAAGATAAATCTTGAGCTCTACCTCCTCGTTATTGGTGACGGCTGCGATCAGGCCCTCCATGTCTTGGTCTAATTCAGGGTTCTCTTCCCGTGCCGTAGTGACTATGTCCAATTCCTCTGCTTTCGAATCAGCATCTGCTTCTTCCTCTTCATTTGTATCTGGAACATAATCTTCCGAAGATCAAGCGGAGAAACCTTCTTCGTCCGTCGTACCAGGCGCATAATCATTGCAGAATTCTTCAGGGAAGATAGCCCTTGCCTCCTCCTTCGTCTCAGGAATAGTTTCATCTGATAAATCTATAGATAGATTTATTACCGTTTCACAGTAAATACTCACCATGACTGATAGATCCATTATTTTCACATTGTTTTTACAATCTATGTCTTCTCTCAGCAAATGCTACAATCTATCAAAGAGTTGACATTAAAAGTGTAAACAGATTTTAAGCTATTGCTTACGTCAACCGTAGAACACGGAGAAAGTTTATATGATATATAAAATAGTGTATAAGTACCATACGGATTGACTCCAAATAATATATTGTTAAAAAATTGTGTATATCAATAGAAGTCATTTTTCGATTTTATTTTGTTATGAAATAATAAAAATAGTGAATATTAGAAATAGTGTATGCTTTTTATACATTCAGGGGTATTCTGGAAATCGAAAACGTATTAAAAGAAATACAAATACAATACAATACAAATATTTCTCAATTAAACAGTATTCTTTAAGAAAATTATAAAAAATTGGATTAAGAGTGTATAAAAAAGAACTTCAAAATTCTTGCGTTTTGCGTTATTGATTTCCAGAACACCCCTGATTATTTTTTTTGGAATAATATTCAGAGTAACAACTTATTAAAACACCATACCTGCACTTGTACAATAATTAATGAAAAATTTCAAACACGCAATTATACGCTAATATTTCAATTGATCTTTTGACCCACTTTGTGAAAGTAGAATTTCACCAAATTTTGACCACACTGATTCTAAAAGTTATGTAGATTCTTATTATGCAATAAAAAATTATGTTGTACATGCGTATACTCTATTGTTTTATTAAGGGGACAAAGTGTTTTTCGGTAGTGGGCATTATATGGGACCTATAGTTAATTATAGACCGATCTTCACGAAATTTAGTGGTATGAATGAATTTGTGCAAAATCTTATATCAACTTATGTATGCATTCTGCCACTATTTATGCTAGTTTTTGTAAAAAAAATTATCAGGTTTTTGGTGCGGCTGGACCATATTTTGAGATATAGCTCTTTTCCTACTGAACAGATTTTTTTTTGCATTTCAATCCCAGACTGCTTATCAGAACTAGAAAAAATCTGGCATCAATATTGTCATTTCTTTTAGGTCGTTCAAAAGTGTGCGTGATTTCAACAAACGGACGGAAATACAGACAGACAGATGGACATGACCAATTAGACTTACGGCCCAACTATAATATGCTTAAGTTGGCTTAAGCAAGACTGCGTATACATGTTAATCATATGTGTCAAGCCATATTGAACTTAAGGAAACTTTTTGTTAAGTCTTATACACCTGACGTTTGCTTAAGCAATATGCGAAACAAATCGCACTTTCCGCAAGGAATCAAATGGTTTTTGATTTTGTTTTTGTTTTTGAAATTCATTTGAGAGGCTTCTTGTTAATTTTTGACAGAAGCTTAAGCAAGCTTTTGCATATTATAGTTGGGCATTTAGAATCACTCAAGGACCCAGAATAAATATACTTAATGGGATCTGATAACAAACTTAGGATACCCTCTTTACAACTAGTTGTGTTGGAGGGTATAAAAAAAAGAATGTCTTATGCTACCCTCGTTACAAATGTCTGTCAATTGGGTGGACAGTTAAATAGAAAAATATCAAAATATATTGTAAATACATTTGTTAAAACAATTGACACTAATCGTTTGACATTTATGTAAAGTTAATGTGTGTATGGGATCCTTAACGGTCATGTATGGAGGTATGTATGTATGTATGTATGCATATATAAATTTACTTTTAGTGTGCGAGAGGGCAAGCATGTGCCTGCAAAATTTTCGATATAAATACATGTTTAACTAGTTGTTATTGTTAGTCTCATTATAGTTTTTGCCTATTTAGTGGTTTTTCTGAAATATGAAACCAACAATTCCTTCTACCCTCTCCTCTAAAAATGTTGCAATTATTATTCAATCACGTACAAAACTGTTGATAAAAATCAAACTGTGACAGTAATAAATGTCATGCGTTGACACATTTTCACAAATGTAAATAGTTCAAATAACTATGGCTTATACACAGAAAAAATTTTTTTTTATCAATTAAAAATATTTTTTAGTTGAAAGAACATTAAAAATATAATTTTGATTTTATTAACATAAAAAAAATTGTTTTTGGGAATACATAATTTTTTTCATTAAAAGATTTTACTTATTGTGCTTAATTCCCTTTTTTTATAATTGATAAAAAAAAACTAAAATTTATGGTTGGAGGATAAGCTGTTCCTATGCGCATTTCACTGGTTGCTTAGGCCAGATCATCAGGAAACGTTCTCCTAAATAATTTTAGAAAAGCCAAAACTCATAAGTCTGAGTGCTTTTCATATTAATTTTTCCACACCTTCAATCACTTGTGTTGTAAAAACAGCATATTAATTGATTTTTTCGGTAAAATTAAAATAATTTAAACTTGAAGAACTGTTGTTGGCCATTGTCAAAACCTGAGCTATATTTAATTACATCAATTAACATATTGTTTGCAACGGCAGAGTTTTTTGTTTTTTTTTTATTACAATTAAAGATATCATTTATTAAAAAAAAAAAATAATTACAATTTTTAATTTTTAAAAGTGTTAATAATATTTATAATCATTTTTAGAAAAGGTGCAAAATCAACAATTTGTGTGCTTGATTCTATGAATTTGGTATAAATTTGGTGATTAGAGAAAATTTTGAATTTTTTTCTGTGTATGTACATTAGGGTGTCCAAAGAAAAAATTTTTTTGCGATTTTTTTAGGTGCCCCAGCATTTTTTAAAGCTTATAGGGTAAAGTATTTTTGAATTTTTTTTCAGATTTTTGAGAAGGGGTTTAGAGGTCGCTAAAAGAATTTAACCCAAAAAACGGGGTTTCTCGACTTTTTTTGAATTTTGCTCAATACTCGGCCCATCAGCACGATTTTTTTGTTACTAAGTCAATTTTTTTAAAGAAAACTTCTCAAGCTTCACTTTTCTGTGCAGATATTATAAGTTTCGGCTATTTTTTTGCTCATTTGGGTCCCCTTAATGACATTTTTTTGTAAATTTAGCATACATTTGAAAAATAATGCTTTATAACTTTTAAAATTTATATTGAAGTTAAAAAAGCTAATGATACAGTTTAAAAGATGGATAAGTTCTGAGTCATTTAAAAAAAAATACTTGAATTTGCTCATACCGTTCGAAAGTTATACCATTTTTAAGCTTTCTACCCATTTTGTGAAATAAAAAGTTTTTTAATGTGTTTGCCAGTATGCATCGGATTTGTTTTAATGTGTAAAGAAACTCTTTCAGTCAGCTTGTATAAAGTAAGCTTAGCGTATACTTTCTTTTGTTATCAGCTGACCAAGAAATCAAAAAGCAAAAACGTGTTCTGTGTACAAAAAGTTTTTTTCAGAGTTATAACAAATCGCGTTAATATTTATAAATATCTTATAAATCTGAATCACTATTGAACTGGTTAGTAAAAATTACTATATAGTAGTCAAATAATTATTAGAAATTACGATTAAAAATAGATATGGCTTGGTTGAGGACAAGAAGTGTGTGGCTTGTAGGCACAGTGATTGATGCCTTTGATCCTGCTAAACCGCCGACGAAAATTCAAATATTGCAACGATTTTTCAAACTATTGAAAAATAACTATATCCAAAAGCGCCCGAAAAATTGCTTATAATTTAATGGATTTGTGGAAAACAAATCGAAAAATTCAACACATTGCACGCGATGTAATAAAATTGCACTCAAAGTGGTTATCGTTACATAAGAATAAATCTTTGAAGATTTAAAATTTTTTATAAACACGCAACTTCAGGAAATGCACCCAAGAGAAGATTACAAAGAACTGCTTCAACTGAGCCTTGTATTTTTGGGTGATAGATCTGAGCCCCATCCTACAATAAAAGCTCCTGGAGCCATTAATCGGGCACGCTGGATGATGAAAATTATATATTCTTTAAAAATATGCCTTTTTCACAACCAGCTGCAATCCTTCATAAACGAACCAAATATTAACGCCTTGCTTGAATTTAATTAATTTATTTTGAGAATATATATAAAAAATTGGTTCCTATGCCAATGCCCTAGATACGCTCCTCTCAATGATTTAAGTTTATTGAAGCAATTGGATGACTACAAAAGCTTTAACGAATCAATCGCACGCGCCACGTTGAAAACTTTTCTGCGGCATCAGTGGTACCTATCCGGTAAGTTGGCTGCCTTAGCGTTTTTTGATGAACGTATCGACACCAAAACTTTGCGTTTAATGGTCCCAAATCTTCACGCACCAAATAACAGCAAAGAATTAGTAAAAGCAGAATTATCGGAAAACATGCTTAATAACAAACAAATTCAAGATTGCATATCCGAAGACAGCCTAGGCTTTTTTGAAACCAGCAACATTTCTGTTGATTTTTTGCAAACAGATCCGGAAAAATGGCGTGCAAGCAAATCATTTAATGAAGCAAAGAACAAAGTTCAGCAATTGCACGTCGTAAATGATGTCGCAGAACGCGGCGTGGCCTTGGCTAATACTTACGTAAATGTTACAACCTCTGAAACAGACTTTCAGAATTTATTGCAGGTCATAGAGCTTCATCGTAAAAGCTCTAATAAATAATTGAAAGCTAAAAAAAAATTGTTTTAAAAATTTTCTTTGGGTATGAGAACTAAGCTGCCTCGAGTTTTTTGGGTTCGCATTGCTGAAATCTGCGCAACAGAACAAAAAACCACCTATATTTAGTATTTTGAAAGAATATCTTATATGTAAATATCTAACATTAAAACAAATCCGATGCATACTGGCAAACACATTACAAAACTTTTTATTTCACAAAATGGGTAGAAAGCTTAAAAATGGTATAACTTTCGAACGGTATGAGCAAATTCAAGTATTTTTTTTTAAATGACTCAGAACTTATCCATCTTTTAAACTGTATCATTAGCTTTTTTAACTTCAATATAAATTTTAAAAGTTATAAAGCATTATTTTTCAAATGTATGCTAAATTTACAAAAAAATGTCACTAAGGGGACCCAAATGAGCAAAAAAATAGCCGAAACTTATAATATCTGCACATAAAAGTAAAGCTTGAGAAGTTTTCTTTAAAAAAATTGACTTAGTAACAAAAAAAATCGTGCTGATGGGCCGAGTAATGAGCCAAATTCAAAAAAGTCGAGAAACCCCGATTTTTGGGTTAAATTTGCTTTTAGCGACCTCTAAACCGCTTCTCAAAAATCTGAAAAAAAATTAAAAAATACTTTACCCTATAAGCTTTCAAAAAATGCTGGGGCCCCAAATATTTTTTTTTTTTTTGGGACACACTAATGTACATGTAAGTTTGTAGATATTAGTGATAAGGATGCTAAATATTTATATACGTTTTTAGATATTTATTATATACGTTAATTTTGCCACTTAAATTTGACCAAGCAAATTATTTAAATGGTCAATATATTCGGCTTCACTGGAAGAGAAGGATATTTAAATTTAACAATTATGTGTGCAATAGATCGTAATATGCATGTGTTGAATATGATACCATATGGAATGTCAAATGAGGTTGATAAAACTAATAGAGTCTTAAATAGTGCAAAAATATGTAGAATAACTTTAAATTTGAATTAATTTAGTAAACTGAGGGTCGGCGGAAGGCAAAAGTCTCCTTAAGGACAAAAAATGGTAAAGACATAACACTATGCTACACGAGAAATAGCATAGAGTTCTTGAATAGCAATTCCGAAGTTATGGCATTCAAGGCTACACAAAAAACATTTTCAGTAGTTTTATATCAATTAAAAAATTCTTTGAAAGTATTTCAATATATTGAATATGATAATTCAATCAATTATTTTTTAAGTGGGGAACCGAATAGACGCTGTAGTACAATGTTACGAATAGCGCTGCAAGCTGTGAAAAATTAAAAACGGCAGTTTAAAAGTAGTGTCAACAGAATACGTAGTTGTAGTAGTCGTAGCAGTTGAAGTTAAAGCGCAAAGTTCGAAATTTTGAACTTTGTTGCGCTACAGAGCTTTCGTCAGCTTCAGCTACTACTACAACTACTTTATGATGTTCCAGGCCGTTGAAAAACATTCATAATATAATTTTAATTTAGTTACCATTTTTTTGTTGGGAGTTGTCAAAATCTGAGCTATATTTAATTAAATCAAATAACACATTATTTGAAATTGTAAAAATGTTCAATCTAAGTAATCAAAATTAACAAATAGTTTGCTTGATTCTATGAATTTGGTGAATAAATTAATTTATAATTTTTTTTTGGGCGGGCATTTAAGGTCCAGAACATCTAATAAATATTTATAAAATCGGAACGTTTGTTTTGTTTTTCACTACATTATTTTTTTTAGTGTATTTTTTACCATTTTTTTTCGTAAATATTGCATTACGAAAATATTTATTCGCTCAAAATAGATAATAACAAATTCAGTAAGGTTATCGATATTTCTCGCTACGATAATATATCATGTATTAAATATTTTATAAATGTTTAAGCCAAATTTAGATATGAAGATGGGAATTTAACAACATGAAATTAATTAATATTTTATTGATAATTTTTCATTCTTGACTGCGATGAGATTTGAACCCAGGCTTTCACGGACAGTTTGCCCAGACTAGTTTCGATTGTAACCACACAATCTCGTCAGTGGGGTTTGCCGTTTTACTCACAATACTAATATTTAATAAATTAATTATAGACGGAGGGCCTTTTTTCTGAGATACCACCAAAACCAGTAAAACCAACCTGTATACTAACATTTTAGTTTAGTGGACCAAATTTCCATTGGTCCAACATGTCATTTTCCATACACAATATGGAGCTGAAATTAAAAGCAATTTCACCCTCCCAATTGGATTAATTTCAGAAGAAGCACAGGAATAAAGAATTAGGAATTTTACGCGTAAAAATTCTAGTAAAAGCACAATGGAATTTATTAAGCATTCACATCTTTTCTCTTCTGATCCTCTCATATCCTCATTCTCCAAAGGCCTATCTAGCGTTTCTTAAAATAATATAAAAATGAGATGGACATATACACAATAAACTTTCAAGGAAAAATACGAACAAAGACGCTGATTACCCTGATAGTTCAGATTTTTATTACAAACAGATAAACTTCCGATCAATCAATCAATACATTAGATTCTAGCCTGTCTTATTTTACAGTTGCGAGCTGAATTCCGCTAGATCTGGTAGTTTTCTTTATATATCAATTTTGTAATCATTTGTTTTTGAGAGTTATTTTTTTATTTTCTTCCTAAGACTTTTTGCATTTTGGATGTTATTTAATGGTGCCATAAAAGTCAAACTTTGCCTTTTTTTTAGATTCTGAAACAAATTTTAAATACACTCTTTTTAATATGTATGTACATTTCCATAAATTGTTATATTTGTTGTTCAAATATTTAAATTTTATTGCCTGACGTGTGAGTGTATTTTAAATTATTAAAATGCTTCAGTTCAGCGAAAAGGAAAAAACTTAAAATTCCTGAAATAACTTCACATAAACCTTTTAAATCACAAAAATATATAAACATGATGGATTTATATCTTTTTTTTACATGGAAGTTATCACTTATTTAAAAAATATTTATATTTTTATGATGGTAATAAAACCTGTTCCATATAACTATTTAAATGAATAAAACAGATTTAATTTTTTTTATTTTTGTCAAAATAAAAACCCCCAAAAATGCAGTGAAGCAGTCAAAATTTTTGCAGAGCTAAAGGTGTTCACAATGACACTGAAATGATTACAGCTGAATGAATAAATGCATTGCTATTGTCAATATGTTGTGAGTGAATGTGTAAGTTTTTACAAAAGCAAAAAAAAATATTGAAATAAAAAAGGTCATAAGAGGTTTTTATTTAATGAAATTTTTAATGGTTTTTAAATTTAAGAGTATAGAATATAGAATTCAATATAAAAGTAGTCAAACGATATTTGAAGGGCCGTGAAGTACAAACACACACATGTGCCTGCAGATATTTCCCTATGTAAAGTTTAGGACCTATTCCCTAATCTTTCCCCAAATAAAAGCCTATTGGAGGTATAACTGTCTCCACAGAGTCAAAATCCACCATTTCCGGGCGCAGTCTCTTCAGCTCATCGGGAATTTTATTTCAGGTGATTTTTCACCGACCCAGTCTCAGCATAGCGTCACTTCATACTTCGTGTTATTCTACAATCATCCGCTAGCTGGGAACTCACAAAATAGCCCATCAAGGCCCTGAGAGCCACTTAGATGTCCACATATATAGTGCGCTTCGAACCACCAACATCACCCATTATCAATTCTACGGACTTCAAAATCCTTAGATCCTCCGCCAAAAATAGACTTCAGTCGTCAGGAGGTGCTTTACCTATATCCTCAAGGTAAAGAGCCTAAAGCCATGCTCAAGCCATCAGTTAAAATAGTAAATCCCTCACACAATCTGCTCTGACCTGATCCGCTTTCCCTAGACGATAATTCCACCCACACCAAAAGCCAATTGGCAACTTCAGTATCAATGTAATCCATGGATAATGTCATCTCATCCAAGACCCGCGAGCGACCTATCGCAAAACTTCCTAATAGACCTAGTTCCCTCAATCTAAAAGGAATACTACTGCCATTCTCATCACATACTGTTCAATAGGCAGAGGATGTAAAATAACATACAAGGCCGATCAAAGTACACCTCAAAATTTGTTTTTTTTTTTTCTAAAAACTTATGTCATATTCAAAATGTCATAATTTCGCCGAATTAGTCGAATGTGCTGAGTTTCTTTTTTCATTATCTCAAAAACTACTTCACAAACGAAGATGATTTGTATGTCATATTAAAAAGAATACTTGGGTCTACAAACAATATATCAAGCACTAAGTATTTATGGAGTCTGATTTGTTTGATAAAAGGTGTTTCAAAAAAAGTAACGACATTGATAAAGTTTCTTTTGTTTATTTATTGCATTTTTTTAGGAGCTCAATGTGGGCACTTTAAAAGAAAAGTACACTTTTTGTTACGTTACGTCTCCAAGAAATTAAATTAAAATTTTAAAAATTATAGCAATTAAATGCCTTAATTTATAGCAATTACATGCCTTAAATACCAAAGCCATAGAAGAGCAAATTTATTTTACAAAACAATCGCGAGAGTGGTGATATCTCTGAAGGAGTGAATTTTTCCCTACCCTAACATTACAAATTCGAATACGCCAATGGCAATTTGCACCCCATAATTTATTTAAAATTGCCCCTTTAAAATAACGTAACAGGGTTAAAACCATTTTTAATAATTCAAGATGCTTTCCATTTATTATTCGCTTTAAAAATTTATATTTTTAAGTGTGTTTAAAAAAAAGGTAAATAAAATATTAATAGTAAAATTAATATTTAGCAATAAAATTGTACTTCTGTGATATAATTTTAAGGAAACTGCACGTTATTATATGCGATAATTCAAAAATTCTATTTAAGCCTAAATGCTTTGATTTTGTTTAAATTTGAAATTCATTGGGTATTGCAAAATATAAATAAAAGCAAATTGATAACAGTTACTCACATTAGATTTTGAAGATATATTTTGTTGTTGTTGATGGTGGAGTAATAGATTTATGTATATGAGGATGAAAGATTGATTAACATGATGATCGTTGTAATGACCATTCAGCGAGTCATGCCGAACTGTGTTTTTTTTTAACAAAACAAAAATTAACTGAAAATATTATTTACTTAAATAACAATAAGATTTATATATTTTGTTCCTTTTTTTTAAGATAAATACCTAAATTTTTTTATATAAATTATACCACTTTTTATAGTTTGCTTTGCCTTATATACATGTTACGTATCACAAAGGTGGGACAAGATGTTTTCAATAATTTCTGTTCTTTGTTTACACCTAATTTGCTAAAATAAACAAAAGAATCGGATTCAATGTTTGCAATAGTCAATGAGGTGTTGTTGTTGTTTTCTTCTTCCCCCGTCTTTTTTTATTACAATTCCTCTGCAATATGATCTACACCCTTTCAAAATATATCAATAACTATTTTTTTCTTTTATTATTATTGCTCCAGTTAGTTTTAACGAGTTATTGAACAAAATATTTTGTTTTTTCGTTTTCATTATTTATTTAGTCCATAAATTAAATATGGACTAACAATAATTTATCAAATCTTATACTAATACTTTATTTTTGTCCTGCCAATGCCAGACGAAAATTTTCTGCTCACGGTTTATGTTCACATATGTAGATGTTTAGCGGTCTTCTTGTAGAATGAGTTCTGCAGTATCTCTTCTCCTTAATCTAGAGTGGCCACTGTCATTTAAAATATTTCGAGCTAGTGGATTTGGGTGCGACTCAAGCCTTTTTAAATATTCTACTGCATACTTCGTAATAATAGTTTTTACTAATGGCACATTGAGATTCTTGTAAATATTTGAGTTTTTAACATACCAGGGAGCGACTGTGATTATTCGTAGAAGTTTATTTTGGCACCTTTGAATTTTTTCGATATTTGAGGCCGAGGCAGTGCCCCATAGCTGAATACCGTAGCACCAGATTGGCTTCAATATAGAGTTATAAAGTAGAAGTTTGCAGTCGAGGCTAAGAACAGAATTTCTTCCAATAAGCCAATAAATTTGAATTGCTTTTAGTTTCATTTGAGCTAATTTAGCTTCAATATGCCATTTCCACATTAAACGCCGATCGAGATGTATACCGAGGTATTTTACATGCGATTGTTGGGGCACTAATTGATTATTGATTTTAATAGGGGGACATGACTCCCGACGCAAGGTGAATGTTATATGTACGCATTTTTGCTCATTGACCTTTATCCTCCATTGTTTTAACCACTTTTCAAATATATGATCCTACAAGTAAGGAGATGTTTCATGACAGTTTTCGTGTACGATTAAAAAAGCTGTATCATCAGAAAATGTTGAAGTTAGGCTGTGGTTATTGAACAAAATATGAACGAAAAAGAAAATATCAATTAGATTGTAATTAAGTGTAGTTCTCGTTTTATATTGATATTTTATTTAGCGTAAATCCAGTGAGCAAACGTATAGAAAATTTTCTTTTTGAATTAAAATACAGATATTAAAACAAGAAATTTATTTTAAGTATGACACTATTATATACAAAGTTAGTGTTATAATACATCGTGGAGCACTTAATGACGCAATTAAAAATGAATCTTAAATTAGATTTATTGCATAAAATTCCTGTTTAAAAACTCAGCGAGTATTAATGGTTATAAAATCTTCTAAACTATTTTTGTTTTAATTTCACAAACATAATATAATTATTATAATATGTTTACCTCTTTCCATGTGTATATCGCACTTCTTTCTCGCAACAGAGTCAACTCAAAATTTATAAATTTTCAGTAGAGACAAAATACTTTTTTTTTTTGGAATTGTACTCTTTGACATGGCTGATAGATTTTGTTTTATGGAAAACTTTAAGCAATTAAATATTGCAATGCACTGATTTTAAACATTTTTATAAACGTTACACTGCTTAAGAAAATACAAATATTGCAAGATTCTCTAAATATTTAGAGATTTATTTTATCACACGTGACCACTATGGCATATTTTGTCTTCACAGTTTGAATGCAATTTATAAAGTGGACAGGAAGTTCTAAAAGTCGAAGCTCTCACTTACAATCTTGAAGTAATTCAGTAGGTAACAGTGCTACCAAATAAATCTTGTAAATAAAAAATATGTTAATTAGTGATATCGTGTGAATTAAGGTGACCAGATATAATGAATTATAATAATATATTAAAATTTTATTATATGTGACATACAAAATGTAGAGCATTTTAAAATCATTTTTAAATTAAAAAAAAAGAATTTTGTAATTGAATTAGCAAAAAATAAAAATTCGCAACAATATGTTTCTTATCAGATGAAAGGAACCTTCTCACAAAATTTCATTCAAATAGAAAAGGGTCGGGACCTACTCTTGGTCGATTCGACATGGAATTACCCGTATATAATATGCAAAAAAGTCCACATTAAGAGTACAAGATACTTAACAGAAAAAGTGCTAAGTCATAAAAACCTTTGTAAAATAAAGATCCATAATTTTTGGTTGTCTCTGTTTTACATGCCAAAAAGAGTCGACAACAAAACAAAACTGCATTAACAAGTTTACACAAGTATTGAGATCTTAAGACGTGAGAAGTTTTTCTCTCTCCTGTAAAATTAATTAAATTGGATTTTATAAGTACAGGTATCGATACCTGATCAACTACAATTAACAAAAGAAAAAACTCGTTAGACAATAATTTAAGTTCAAACAAGTAAGAAAGACAATATGATACCCTTCACTACATTATATAAGAACAAAATTTTGCAAGTGTACACATTTGGGACCTAGTTTTGGTCTACTATGTTTTAAATTTCATTAAAATCTGTTAGATAGTTTCGGAGAGGCAGAAATGGCTCCCTTTCTTCCCTCCTGCTCGTAGTTTTACAAAAAGACAAAGCTTATGTCTCCATATAAATATGGATATATATATATGTTTTAAATTTCATTCCCCCATTTTCAATAGGCTTGGTCCTTGTGCCAATTGGAACCAGCGTTTAAAAAACTGCCGTTAAAGTTAAAAAACTGCAATATCCCTACTTTTTCCTTTGGCATTGCCCAAACAATACTGTTGTTTTTACTTCTGACTCATTAAATGTAAACATATGCATACCACTGTACTTAACCACTTCGCTTTACCTTACTTACCACAGTACTTCAGTAACACTAAATTCCACACAACACTTGACACCTGCATACCACCGTTATCACTAACACAAAATTATATACGACACTTGCACTAGAATGCAAGTGAAAGAAAATATCCAACGCGAAGAAATGAAAGCAACAATCTGATTGGTCAACAATCAGTATGACAAATTTCATAGTTTTAGTATAACAGTTTTAATACTAGTAAGAAAGAAATTTATGATTAATAACACAGAATGAATCTTAACTAAAACGGCTCTATACACCCAGAGAAAAAATATGTTTAAATATGGTCACCTCCAACAAAACTATTTTTAAATAAAATTGTAAACATACTATGGTTATTTTAACCATATTATTGTCATCGACAACCATACTATGGTTCAATTAGCCGTCCATCAAGAAGGCACAACCACATTATGATTGCCTCCGAACATGTTTTGTTTAATAATAACTAAAGTATGTTTGACATTTATAATAGCATGGCTGATTTTCAACCATAGAATGTTGCTCTTAGAACAGAGGAAAATACTATTGTTAATTTAAAAACAAATTATTGTCATATTTAACCATAACATGTTTAGAGGCAACCATAATATGGTTGTGGCTTCTTGATGGAGGACTAATTTAACAATAAAATGGTTGTCGGTGACAATAATATGGTTAAATTAAACATAATATGTTTAAAATTTTCTTCAAAAATAGTTTTGTTGGAGGTGACCATATTTAAACATATTTTTCTCTGTGTATAGCTGTAAGCTTTTTATTCATTTTCAAAACTGCGGCCCTTTGGGCATAATACATTTTTTGTTGCTCGCCTTTATAATAAGCAGAAAAATACACTCACACATCAACACTACATGGCGATCCTGCCAGATATTTTACATTACATGTCAATCATACCAGATTTTCAAAACTACATGGCGATCCTGCCAGTTTTAGAACATTACAGCTGTCAAACCAACTCAAAAAGCGAAAAGTTGTACACAAATTTTCGTTTTTTGTTCGACAGTTTTTTGTTTTGACTGTACCAAATTTAATAAAATTATCTTAAAAATAACGACCTGTACTTTGCGCACAATGGACAAACATAGATAGATCTACTCAGAAAGTGATTCTGAGTCGAGCGGTATAATCTAAGGTGTAGGACGAATATTTTAAAATGTTACACACATCAGCACAAATGCATAATAACCTCTCCGCTATTGCAGTGTGGGTATAAAAACGTTTGGTTTTGTTCAGAAAAATGTATTTGGGAATACTGTTTTGCATTTTTAAGTTATTTAATAATAAGTCATCGTCTAAACGTGTAATATTTGTTGCCGCAATTCTTGAATTCATCGGTGAGAGGGATGAAAATATTAGCGAGGTTACTCAGTTTCATGTACTCTGTAATTCTGTTTCGCTTTGTTATTCTCACACTTTTTAACTTGAAGTTGGCTGTAGGTGTACTTGTATTTAAACACAAAAAAAAACTTTCAAACAATTCGAAAATTTTAAAGAAGAATTTTAAAAAATAGCAGCAACAAAATTTGCAAGTCTGGACGATGACTACCTTTAATACTATTTGTTTGGGTTATGGTAAACTTAAAAGTTAATTTTTACAACCGTTTCCAAATAAATCTCATTTAAAGAAAATTGTGCTCCTAAAAGATTGCGCAAAGTGAAATGCATAAAAGCCAGCTTTCAAAGAGGATCACAAATTTAAAATATAGCATTTTCTATCTCGTGACGCTTCTGTGAACTTTGTGGCACTGGCCTTCGTTAGCCTAAATCTTTTTCCATCTTTCTGGACACTGTACCAAAAGAAATACTCGTTTTGCATGGACAAAATATATCCAGCTAATTTCAGATACCGTTAACGAAAGTGCAAAGTATTCCAGTCTGAGATGTTTGCATTTTAGATTTTGTAATTTATATCTTTTTTCACGATGGTCATTCTGGACCTTTACAATTTGTAAATTTGCGTTGCATATTATGATTGATCGTAAGCATTTTTTTTAAACAGCCTAGAAGCAAATTTTGTTACTTGATGCTTTATTCCAATTATCGAGTTCAGTTTATTTATTCATAAAACTGCTATCAAACATACAAATGTACGTGATGATTTTAGTTAAAAAAGCTAAAAGAATTATATAAATTTTTCTCTTTGCCTTATTTTTCTGTTATTTTACAAAATGCAACCAAATTATTTGTTTGTCATTGTTTAAAAACAAGGATTTGTTTTATATTAAAACACTCACGGATTATTTATAAAATACAAGCCACATTTTACAAAAACCAAAGAGACAAATTGATAGAAAAAACAAACAAAAAGAGAAATATAATAAATTTAAATAGAATCCAGTGATAACATATTCATATATTTTTTTGCAAGTGCATTAAGATTAACATACATACATATGAATTCATAAAGTGCATTACATAAATAGCATTATAGTGAAATTATGAAGAAAAAAAGGTGTGCGTGTGTGTGTGGGAAACAGTTAAAACGCATGATAACGAAAATTTTGTATATCTTGTCGGATCTTTAAAAGAAAATTTGATAGAAATATTCCTTTTAGGCAAGAGTTTCACAAATTTGCTCTTTATTTAAAAATGTTAACATATTTGCCATTTCAGCAATTTTTCTATGAATTTCCTTTTAATAGCAAATTTTTTATAAATATGTTTTATAACAAATTTTCCATTAATTTGCTATTTATAGCAAATTTTTCATAAATATACTATTTATAAAAAATGTTCCATAAAATGGCTATTTTTATTTTTTTAAATTTGCTTTTTATAGAAAATTTCCTTGTTTATAGCAAATTATCCATACATTTGTATTTATAGCAAATTTTGTTTCAATTTGCTATATTTTTTATAGATTTGCTATTAATAACAAATTGTCCTTTAATTTGCTATTTATAAATAAATTTCGATAAATTAGCTATTTATAACAAATTTTCTATTAACAACAAATTTTCGATAAATTTGCTATTTATAACAAGTTTTGCATAACTTTGCTGTTTATAACAAATTTTTAATAAAATGGCTATTTATAGCAAATTTTCCATTAATTTGCTATTTATAGCAAATTTTCCATAAATTTGCTTTAGCAAACTTTGCAAATTTGTTCAATGCATACAATTATATGCAAATTTTCAATTTATAAACTTTTTGCACAAATTTTCTTTTTACAGACATATTTCTTTAATTTGTATTCAACTTGATAATTACGCTGTGCAAGAAATTTACACTTTTTTTTCGTGACAAGCTGGGCACCTGGCGTTTTAACATAATTCGGGTACGCTAAATCCAGTGATGCCCGCGGTTTTTTAAGATAGGCTCTGGTTTTCGAGATATACCGTTATTTCGAAAATGGTGGAGGTTGCACAACATATGTTCGCATAACTCAAAAACGCTTTAGCTTATTGAAAAAGCTTAAAAAACCGAAATTCCGCAATAAAATTAAGAAAAGTAAAACCTCATTCTAATATCCGCAGTCGTTTTAGAAACATAATTTTTTTTTGGAAAAAAAAAATTATTTTTTTAACAAAATTTCGAAATTTTTGTTTTTTAAAAATTCATAAAAAATTGGAAAACGCAGCTATGCTTCAGACGTATAAAAAATGAAATTCCAAACAAAACAAGCCATAAATGATTAAAATCTGTTTGCAACTTTTGATTTTATTCACAAAAGTCGACAAATTTTAATTAATTTAAGAATTTTAATTTTGTATGCGAGTCCCCCTAAGAAGTGAAGATAAGGGGCAAGTATGTCTCGAGAAAATGTTAAGGACACAAAATTAATTGAGATCGGTCATACATTATATACCACTAGGGGCGACTTCTGGGAATTTATGGGACTTTTTCTTCAATTTATTTCTAGTCTGCATTGAACATTTTGTATGGAAGCCCTTTTAAGGAATGGAGATAGCGGGTGGGTATGTTAGAAATAAATGATTGAGATGAAAAATAAAGTGGGGTTGGTCATACATTTGACCCATCTAGGGGCATCCTAGGTGCTGCAGGGGCCAAATTTAAGAATTTCATTAAACGGCTATATTTGTATGGGAGCCCCCCTAAGGGGTGGAGATATATGGCAATGTTTTAAGAAAATGTTAAAAACAATAAACATTGGAGGTCGGTCATACATTTTATCCCCCTAGGAGTGAATCCTAGGCCTTAGAAACAAATGATTGGAATGGAAAATAAAGTTGCGCTGGTCATACATTTGGCCCGTCTAGGGGTATCTCAGGCGCTGCAGGTGCAAAATTTAAGGCTGGGGTATTACGCGCATAAAAAACAAAGTTTCAAACAAAATAAGCTAAAAGTGATTACAGTCTGTCTACAACTGCGGAACTTTGTTAGACAGAGAAAACTTTGCCTTAATTTGCAAAAAAAAAAATTAATTTATAGAAAAATTTGCCCAAATTTTTTTTATCGATATTTTGGCCAATTTTTCTATTTTTGCGAAACTTTTTACAAATTAAAAGTTATTTTCGGGAATAAAAAATTAATTTTTAATTTATTGGCTTTTTCATTCAGGAATTTGATATTTTTAAGAAATTTTACATATTAAAAAAAAAATTGGACAAATTTTATGGGAAATTTTGGATAAATTCCCTTTTTATAGGACAAAAAATATGTGAAAAATTCTGCATAACTTTTCGTTTGGTTTTAAGTTTTAAATTAAAATATTTTCTTGAATTCCAAACGCAAATTTTGCTTTCCCAGAGTTTTACTGCATTTCACAAACTAATGCAAGTTTCAAACGATGTTAAGTCGCAAAATCAAAAATATTTTACTGTTTTTTTTTTTTTGTTTGCTGACAGAACTAAAAATCTTACAAATCTTTTACTAACAGCTGTTGAAATCTTAATCACTTTTCTTTATTTTTTTTTGCAAATAAAATTGGTCCAACTTAAGTTTAGCGTCACTTTTAGGTTTTTGAATACTAAACAAAAAAGACATTTGTGTAAGTTCACTTGAGCATAGTAATAGTGTATGCTGTTCTTTTTTTATCTTTTTGTTTTACTTCCTTTTCAAGTACAAACATAATTTCTTTTCCTTTTGGTCTTAAGTTTATTAAAGTCATCTACTCGTACTTTAGCATTTCTCTTCTTAGAAGTTCATTTCAACACATTTTATAAGTTTTATTTTGTATAGTTTTGTTTTCATTTCCTTTGTGTTGAAATAATCTGAAAAAGAAAACACAAAAAATGTTAAGAGTTAAAGGCCTCTTTCTTAAAAAAGAAGTAAAAAAAGGCGGAAAAGAAAATGAAAATCAGAATGAAGAAAATCAAACTTTCTTTGGTGTGTACTTAAGGAAAAACCACTTAAGAAGTCGTTAAATAATCAATGAATAAAGTATAAAAAGATTTTGCACTCTGCCACCAGAAGTTGGTTGGCAAAGAAGATTAAGGCAGTTTTTTTACATTAAAAACTTATTTACTTGGTAAAGGAAAATGTTACATACGGATAAGAAACGAAAGGATGGAGAATTCTTTTTCGTTAATATATGATTGGTTAATTTATTAATGGTTTGGTTTGTTGAAAGGGAATATGTGATTAGGAAAGTTATTGAAATGAAAATGCAACTGAAAAAATAACAAATAAACTTATACTTTTATGATAGATTACCAAATATGACTTTTACGTATAAAAAAGGAATTAATTTAGGAATTCATTGCCAAAAATGAGAAATAGTTTGACAAGCTGTGTGAGCTGTGGCTCCATTTTGTTTGCAATATTGTACTGTTCTCCACTTCAGTCCTTCAAGAATTTTCAATCACTGCCCGGTATTGAATTTAATTCACATTAACCGCAACTTATTCATTGTTTTGGAAAAATTTTATTCCAGTTTTCTTTTCTGGAGCTATTCCACACCATACTGTGCACCTAAATGGGTACATTTGATTTTTTAATTTATTTAATTTAAGTCTATGGACAAATTCCTTACAGACTAGCTTAGTGTAGTAACATAATAATGTTTTTCCATTTATGCAAAGAAATAGATATAAGAATAAACAATAATATGCTGTTTCCCGGTGACAGACAATTGATTGTGTAGTAAAATTTATATGAAAAGCACTCAATAAACTGAGTTGTTTATATACATTGTACTACACAATCAATTGCTTGTCACCTGGAAACAGCACAAAAGCCTCGAACATAATAATCAGCAACATTTTCACTGGTGTTTATAATAGAGCAACAATTTTTTTCGTAACCACACACATTTTCAGTTAAAAAACCGTTTGCAAATTATGCCCACAATAATTTTAAGAATGTGTTACTATTTTATAAAACATTTTGTTGAAATTTTCATTCAAAACTAAATAAAATTATTATAAACGTCCTATACATTTTCATACAAATTGTTGTTGAAGTACTTCTACTTCACTCAAAACTCAAATTTAAAAGGAAAATGTCAATGCGAATTCATACAGGTGACATTTTCGAGTCATCTGTTTATTGTTTATTTATTTGTGTGTATACTGAATGTCAAGCTTTGTTTACATTTTGTGAAAAAATTTGTTAAAATTTAAAATTTAATAAAAATCCAAATACTTGGAAAAAAACTTATTTGTATTTTATAAAACAAAAAAAGTTAATATAAAATTAGTGAATAAAAAGTACCGTAAGGAATAAATGGAGCTACAATAAATTTGCAATACAGGAAAAAGATTTACCTTCTAAAGCAATTGTGTATATTTTAAAAATAAAAAAATTCCCTTGCTTATATTTTCAACCAAGGCGAATTCATACAGGTGACATTTTCGAGTGATCTGTTTATTGTTTATTTATTTGTGTGTATACTGAATGTCAAGCTTTGTTTACATTTTGTAAAAAAATTTGTTAACATTTAAAATTTAATAAAAATCCAAATACTTGAAACAAAAATCTTATTTAAATTTTATAAAACAAAAAAAGTGAATATAAAATATAAAATCACTGAATTAAAAGTGCCGTAAGGAGTAAATGGAGCTACAATAAATTTGCAAAAATGTTACCTTACTAAGCAATTGTGTATATTTTATAAACAAAAAAATTCCCTTGCTAATATTTTCAACAAATAATTTTGACATTCACTCTACACTTTTTACAAAAACAAAATACATACTATTTTTATAAAAAAAAGAGATAGCTAGCATAACTCTATCTTATGATCCGGTCACCTGTATGAATTTGCCTTGGAAAATATATGAAATACTTTGGGAGGAATAAACAAAATTGTTGCTAGCATTGTGTAATAAATAAAGCCTCGTTATTGATTAAAAAATAACATGACATTGCTTTTTATGATATTAATGTTTAGAGAATAGTCGATAAAGTTATACATTTCATTGAAACAGCTGCATAATTTTCGTAGTGGATCTGACGTAGCAAAGTTAGTTCGGCATATCCTGACATATAGAGGAATGAAAAAAAAAACGAATTGAGCGTTGAGGAATATTAAACGCAGAAAAAAGTGTTTTATCAATTAAAAAAATGGTTTAGAAAGTATTTAAATTTAATAAATGTGATAATTGATTCAATTTTTTTTTAGTTGAAAGAATATTAAAAATTAAATTTTGATAAAATTGACATTTTAGTTGTTTTGAAATAAATTTTCAATTAAAATTTTAATTAAATAATAAAAAATATTAATTGACTTTTTCGTTTAAAATAAAAAATTTTTTAAATGTAGAATTGTTGTTGGGAATTATCAATATTTATTTGAATTAATTAACATATTGTTTGAAATGGCAAAATTTTTTTATCATTTTTTTAATTAAAATTAAAAATATCATTTATTAAAAATATTTTTCCAAAATTTTTATATTTTTAGTAATCAATATAATCATTTTGGTAATAGGTGCAATTTCAACAACTTGCTTGCTTGATATTATGAATTTAGAATAAATTTGGTGATTGGAAAAATTTAATAATTTTTTCTGTGAAAGTTACGTACGTTACTCAATAAAAATTCAAAATGTGTGCTACCAATTATAACACTAAACATGATAGATATATTAAACATCATTCTACGGCTTTTTAAAGATGGTACTCTCTCGAGTTAGCATACTAGTTATATACTATGATTTACAGTTCCTATATGTGTGAAGAGGTAAATATATTGTTTCATAGTATAGAACTAGTATGCCAACTGGAGAGAGCGTTCTCAATTTTTTAGTTCACCCCTCACACATATACGTTCTGTGTGAATTCAACACACAAAAAAACAACAAAAACTAAACAAAATTTGAAATTTTTCAATTTAAAATTTTTCACAAAATAAAAATTTTTGTTTAATTTTATGACACAAACTTATAAGTAATAATATTTTCTAACACATTTTGCTTATTTGCTTTTGCAAAATGTTTTTATTTTTCACTTTTAAATAAATTTTTTTGACACAAATTTTTTTCTGTTGAAATCTTAAGTTATATAAATATTTTCCGATATTGCAGAGTAAAAATTAAGCAAACATTGTTGAAATTGAAAATTTGTCGAATTAAGAATATTTTATTTTAGAAAATTTTTATTACCACATTCTATACGATTTTATGCAACTATGTTTAGGGGTGAAAATATATTTTCAAACCCTTCAGAAAAAACTAGTAGTGCAGGACTACTGTTCGAATACTCGCCGAGCGATAGCGACTTCTCTCTCTTAATTTCCCTGTTAATGCTTTCAGGTGCTGATTTTAACATTGGACTGTCATACGAAATCCAGCACTTGCCTTTCTATCGCTTTCGGAGTAGTTCACGAGTGCCGACTTTGGGAGTACCTTTCCACCAATCGCCTTTAAAGCAATCCACGAGTAGGTATTTTGTTGGTAAATTGGTATTGAGAAAAATTAAAGAATGCAGATTTTTATTTTAATATGTATTAACGTATACGTTTATTTTCAATTATTTATTTAATGAGGTATTAAAATATAAAATAAAAAAATGGGAAAACGCATTTTATTAGCTTTTTTATCACAACCAAAAAAACTTAAGTTATAAAATCTAATTTATTCTTGCACTTTGCTGATTTGATTTGCGATTTTCTTTGGAAGAATAAAAATTAAACTACTTATGAAATTCATAAACTTAAAAGTACTTCAATTTTGTTGTTTTTACAACTCAAATTTTCGGCTCTTCGGGATCATCCATAATTAAATGAGCGCGATTTTCTTTGGCCTTTTGCTTGCTCTTTAGTTTGTGGGTTTTATTCTTTTCGTGGTGGAGTGCGGCTCTTAATTTTTCTTCGGGTCGTTCATCAGAAATTGCTTTAAAAAAACAAATATGAAGTCAATGAAAGTGTATTGGAAGCTTTTTTAACATATACATACCGGTTATAGCATCGTACATATTTTTAAAATCTTTCAACCTCTTTTTACCCTGAACGCCTTCAACGTTAAAGGACATGACAATTTCTCGACCAAGAGTTTAGCCAAGATTTTTGCATATATCGCCTTTTATCAGCGATTTTATGTAGCGAACCTGCAACAGTTTAGGTTATATTAAAGTTTATATTCTCTCTAATGTTATAATTACTTACATACAAATCCTTCTGGGTTGTAAGTAGATTGTCAAGCTCATGAAGTTGGCTCTCTGAAGTTAAAGGGAAATTCTGCATAACTGTGTCGATGGCCTTGTTTTAATCCACAAGTTGATTCGGCAGCACTTTATGTTCGGCAAGGATCCCGCATATTTTTATATTTTGCTGTTGTTGTTGTTCAAGCGTTTATGTTAAAGGTTTTAGATTGAATATTATTTGAGAATTAATCTATTGTAAAAACTTACCTTTCATATCGTTCATTTTTTTATTAAAATACAAATGCAAAATTATTAGTATAAGCTTTGAGCAAAATGTTTACAGTCGTATTAACTCACCACTTCTCGGAAAGAGTTTTATTTTTGAGGCCATTGTTGCGATCACGGATTTTGAACAGCTGTGCAAAATTGGAATGAGTGCCAATTGAGATTTAAAAGGAAACCATATAAATTTGTATGTGATTGATTTTAAAGGAAATTGTTCTTTTTCCCCTATAATTAGGCTTGAAATAATAATCCCAAGTTGTATGGAATCAATAGGTTCTTTATAAAAACTATTAATGTCCATGACGCTGCTTTCACAAACTTTTGCTTCCTTGTTTTCACCTCTTGGCATTTCTTCACGACACTTATCAAATACTCTTTTTTTATAATAATTTTTTTGTTTTGCTACACTTCGTAGAAAGTTGCGTTTATTCATTTTATAATTTTTTCTTACGTACTTTATTATTTTAATAAGGAAGTTTACGACACAACTTTTTTTTTCAACAAAACATAAATTTCACAACCAAACAATTGTTGACAGCTATTGACAGCGTTGCCAAATTATGTATATTTTGGTAGTGTTCCCGGCTTAAAAAAAAGTATAATATTTGCTAGTATCCATTACCACTACTGACTTTTACTGCAGTACAGCACAACTCGCCTGGCGTCAATACCTCCACGTTCTTCTGCAGGGAAACTATAGTTTTAAGCACAAATATATTTTAAAAATAGTCTTACTAATACAAACATATACTAGGTACTTGACATTTGAGTTAGGTACCTGTCAAATAGTCGGCATATTAGTTATATACTATGTATTGTTTGTTAAATTTTAAAGGAGTTTCATATCTATGTAATCTATGGCGTCTGAGTTCAATTTATAATATTAGTTATTCAGAAAAAAAACGGCTCTTGTCTAACTAGTAGTTAACCAATAACATTTGATGGTTTAACTAATGGTTAAGCAAAAGCGGGTTATAATATTTAATTGGTTAAACCATTGCAAATTTAGGCCTTAAACTTTCTTTAAAAGTAAATATTTTTAAATTTTGCAAAAATACTTCACTTCGCTACTATTTTTGCAATCCCTTCAAGACAGTTAAGCAGATAAAAGTACATTTTTAACATGGATTGAAGAAAATTTATATATTCGAATACACTTATTTTTTAATTTTCCGAAGCGGACAGTAGAGTGGAGAAACTTAATTGTTTTTGGCAGCAAAACTATTAATGTCATCATTGTAGGTTCTCTTTTAAGCCTTCTGCTATACATTAAAAATTTGTGCTAAAAATTGTTTTTAAAAATGATAATCCTTGAAATTGAAAAAATAGCACAAAAACTTAAATTTTAATCAAAAAGTTTGTTTGAGTCGAAAGATCAATACATGGCGCTTACATTTTAAAAAGATTTCAGATATATGGTGCCTAATTTTAGGACATTTTTTCGAGCATTGTTGACCATATGCCCCGAATAACACGAACAATATTGGTTTCTAAGAACTTTTGCTTGTTTATTACCACAAATCAAGGACTTCATGAAACCATATAGAATATTATTGAGAGGTGTAAATTGCACGACCTTGGAGCCCAACTAGCAGGTCCATTATCTCCAAATTTTGATTTCAGTGGTTGGTTTGCCGTATGGCAAGTAGCTATGTTCTGTTCAAAGCACATCTCGCGCGAATCAATGTCGTTAACAATTTCCAAGCGATACAATAGTTTCAATTAAAATATGGCTTAACTTTCATTCATTTAAAAAGTAAACATAACGTATAAGCAAAACAAAAACAACATTGTAGAATGATGCTAACACATGTCACAGTATATTGCACTGCTTTTCGTTGTGCGATAAAAATTTGAAGTCTTTTTATTGTTGCCTATATACACAAGTCATCTTCGAATATTTCATAAACATTGGCGTAATAATTTTACAAAACGAAGAATTGAACAATTATATTGCCGGTAAATGGTGATTTGCCAGAATACACTTTCTAAAAATTTTTACTTTTTTCCCTATACTAATCCCGAGAAGCTCTACGCTTGTTTGCAGGAGACCAGAGTCTCTGGCCGGAATTGAACCTGCAACCCTGGCACTGATAAACTAGCTCAATATATCAAAAAGAAATCGCAGGGTGACAGTTCGGACTTATCGGACTTAAAAACACCCTTTATTTAAAAAAAATTTTACTTTAAACCCCATGAATAATCTCTATATATAAAACAGGATGTGTGTATGTATGTAACGTATGGACTCCAAAACGGCTGGGCTGATTTTGATGAAATTTTCGGGGAATCTTCAGAATATTCAGGCAGGTGACACTGTGAAGTCTGATTTTTGATTTTCGATCTGTGGGCGGAGGGGCGTGGCAAAATCCAATTTTCATATTGCACCACTACATATTAGAGCGACTCAAGTTGTATGGAAGGGAAATTCCTGCAAGGTGTACCCCCCTCAAAATGAACCTTAGACTTTTTTAAGATGACATTTAAAATATTTCGACTCCAGCTTTGGCCTCTCGTGAGCTAAACCATTTTGGAAAAGGGGCTATTTTTGCATGTTTTGTTACTTTGAGAATCTGTTTCCTTACCAACATATACAATATTGGTATCATAAGACTGAGACCTGTATTTTATTAAATAATATGTTAATTTGGCATTTTTATTACAAACAACCCCGAACAAAAAATTCAAAATCCTTTCTTTTTTTACAGAATATCCTTAAAAAAAGAACATGGACAAATTGTTTGTACAGTTGGACGCGCCTTAAAAAAACCTTTCTTATAATACCCATATTGAATATGTTGGTAAGAAAACAGATTCTCAAAATAACAAAACATGCAAAAATAGACCCTTTTTAAAAATGGTCCAGCTCAGGAGAGATCAAAGCTGGAGCCGAAATATTTTAAATGTCATCTTAAAAAAGTCTGCGGTTTATTTTTAGGAGGGTACATCGATCAATTTTGTTGGTAAGTCGCTCTAATACATATATTTATTGTGTTTGTTTTTTTTTATTTTATTTAATTTTTTTTTTTTTTTGAAAGCCGTTGTCATGTTTTTCTAAACGAGATATCAACTCTTAAATCGGTTATGTAGTTCCGAAGATATTCACAAAAAACCTATGTTCATAATGATCCAATATCAAAATTTTAAAACTTTCGAAATGTTGCATTTAAAAATCCGAGTTTTCGGTTTATTTACAAAATATTTACATCATTCGATAACACAAGATATTCCGCGGTCACTAAGGTGCAACATTGTACAATAAGTTAAAAATCTATATATATAAAACAGGATGTGAGTATGTATGTAACGTATGGACTGCAAAACGCATCTTAAACGCACCAAAGTTATGCAACGGAACCAGATTGACCATCAAAAACTGTTCACCAAATTTAATCGAGGCCACAATCATCGGTGACAGATTCAATGGCGAAGACGTACTTATTCCACGAATTCCGATGATTTCCAACATTTACCATTCCAATTCAAGCGGCTCCAATTCCCTTTGCTATTACCATCAACAAAGCACATGGCCAATCATTGACGATTGCTGGCTTAATTTTGGAAAATTAATGATTTTTATACGGCCAGTTGTATGTGGCCTGCTCCCGAGTTGGCACGCCAAAAAATTTATACGTTTTTACATCAAATAAAAAAACAAAAAACATTGTCTATCCGCTGGCCTTAAGATGAAGTAATAAAACAACATAATTTCCAATTTGCCTTAAATAAATGCGTTTCTTTTTTGATTGAGCTCATATCTAAACCATATGCGAGTTTTTCTGTAAAAAAACTTAAGATTTTTATTATTATGGATTTTTATTTAAATGCCGTAAATTTCGTTAAAAGCTCAATTTAGATCGTATGGTAATACAACACTAATGTTTGCTTAGGGCCAGCAACGCGGACCGGGTCAGTTTGTTTTTAATAAAATATTAACGGAGTTTTAACGTAAAAAGGAACAATGCAGCCAAACCATATTTTAATTAATTTGGTTTAACAATATAAAGTATTAAAGTTAATTTTGTATTTTCCGTGTTAAAGTCAAAAAAGTTTATAAGGCAGTTAAATTTTCGGTTTTAAGCTTATGAAGGGTATTCTTACACTGTAACAATTACCAAACATTATAAAGTACGCCATTAAAAAGAAAGCAAATTTATGATATATATCTTACTATAAGCCTATAAATAATAAGATAATAAGAAAAAGGAACAATAAAACAAAAAAAAAAAAAAAACTAACATATTACACATCTAAAAGAAAAACAAACGAGCTCAGTTTAAGCCAAATTAAGACATAAATAATACAAAACAGTGAATATAAATCAGCTAAAACCCATCACCGTTAAACTAAATTAACGGCCCAACTATAAAAATTTAAAAAAAAAAATAACAGGAAATAAGAACATGGTAAATGCTCTTTTAAAATGTAAAAGGAAGTTAATACTTCTACGACTAGAGAATTTTCTGGCAGGATATGTTTAGAATATTTTTTTTTGTTATCTTTTATTGCAATTAGTAGAAATTAGTTAGAAAAATTTTTTTGAAATATATCAGAAAATTTACATGGAAAAGTAATTTGCTAAGAATTTGTTTGCAAAGAGAGTGAGTGGAAAATATTTTCTGCATTTTATTTTTGTAACGCATCTTCCAACAGAAAACTGCTAAAAATAAAATGAAATTAAAAATGAATTTGCAAATAAAAGAAGTAAATAATTTGCTTAAAAATGGTCGCCTTTTAGGAGCTTTATAGTCATAAGTGGCGTATATGAAATTTCCGAATTAAATATCGATTATACGTATACGTTATCTACTAATAAAATATTACTCATACCTTTTGTTAAACAATATAAAAATCTTATAATATCTTATCTTATTAAATATAAATAGTACACAGAAAAAAGTGTTTTATCAATTAAAAAAATGGTTTAAAAAGTATTTAAATTTAATAAATGTGATAATTGAATCAATTATTTTTTTTTGTTGAAAGAAAATTAAAAATTAAATTTGGATTTCATTAACATTTTAGTTGTTTTGAACTAAATTTTCAATTAAAATTTTAATTAAATAACAGAAAATCTTAATTTGCTTTTTTCGTTTAAAATAAAATAATTAAAACATGTAGAATTGTTGTTGGGAATTGTCAATATTTATTTAAATAAATTAACACATTGTTTGAAATGGCACAGGTTTTTGATCACTTTTTTAATTAAAATTAAAAATATCATTTATTGAAAATATTTTTTCAAAATCTTAAAATTTTTATAAATCAATATAATCATTTTGGTAATAGGTGCAAAATCAACAAATTATTTGCTTGATATTATGAATTTGGTATAAATTTGGTGATTGGAGAAATTTAATAATTTTTTCTGTGTACGAATGTAACAATACGCCTTTTTGCCGATACGATAGCGATACCAATACTTACGAATATTAAATTTGAATTCAAGGTAAAATGGACATAACTCAAGTGAAATAATTTTTTTATTATTCAAAATTATAGTGTAAGAGATTGTTAATGTTTGAAATTGACATCAATTTGATTTAAAAAACAGAAAATTTGATTTTATGACAATATTAACAAAAAATAAATAATGTCTTTTTATAAATGAACAATGTAAGAGATAATTGGGGAATTCACAAGGTAGTCATAAAGTTGTAAAGTCTTAAAATAAATACAACACAAATATATGACTGCTGTATGCAACCTCTTAGAATTTAGATTTATACTCTACAGCTATGACGAATCAATAAACAGAGCATTAAAACTTTTTTTTGAAACTCAACAATATTTTTTTTAAGACAATTGTAAAATATTATTTAGGATATTATGACGATAAGACTTCATAGCACACCTTGTGAATCCCCCATATAAATATTTAAAATTGAAATTAATAAGATTTTTGTTAAAAATACAAGATATTCTTTACTTTTGCGGAGATCGCAAATCCCTTCGAATCATATTTGCAGTGGAAAACAGTTTCTCAGATGCGACAGAACTCATTTGAAAACTTAAGTATTTCTGAACCAAGCGGATAGTTATATTTGGAGAACAAATACATAAAAGATTTAGCAATAAGAGAACATTTCTTATTAAAGTGGTTTTTGGGAACGCAATTATTTATTAAAAGATTTTATTTGTTGTGCTTAATTCCCTTTTTTTAATAATTGATAAAAATACTGAAATTTATTGTTGGAGGATAAGCTGTTCCTATGCGCATTTCACTGGTTGCTTCACTGTTATACTGCAAAGCAAAACGGCTGAAGCTGGAGGTCCACACAAAGCGTTCAATTCATTGATGCGTCAAAAGTAGAATCAGAGTAAAATTTTATTGACAAGTTACACAGCAAACGCGTGTAATGCATACGTACACGCAGAGAAAAAATATGTTTAAAAATTGTCACCTCCAACAAAACTATTTTTAAAGAAAATCTTTCAACATATTATGTTTATTTTAACCATATTATTGTAACCGACAACCATATTATTGTTAAATTGGTCCTCCATTAAGCATGTTTTGGTTAAATATGACAATAATTTGTTTTTAATTTAACAAAAGTATTTTCCTCTTTTCCAAGACCAACATGCTATGGTTGAAAACCAGCCATGCTATTATAAGTGCTAAGCATATTTTAGTTATTATTAACCAAAACATGTTTGGCGGCTTCTTGATGGAGGACAAATTTAACCATAATATATTTGCCGGTGACAAAAGAATGATTAAATTAAACATAATATGTTAAAAATTGTTCTTTTAAAATAGTTTTGTTGGAGGTGACCATATATAGACATGTTTTTTCTCTGGGTGTATAGAACTCATTAAGTGGGATTAAATAAGTATCGGCGTATCAACAGTAAAATATTGCCGATACCGGTATATTGGCAAACCTGAAGTATCGGCGATATATCAATATCGCTATCGGTATTCGTCACATCCCTAATAAATAGCAAAGCTCCGATTTGTATTGTTTTAAAAATTTGGTTCAATCGAAAATCGTAGCTCAGGCATAGCAGCTTCTGTTAATAACACCATAAAATATTGCAAGCAAATCTATGCTCAAAAGCAGGTTGTCAAATGTTTTTGAAATGTTATCCACAAATTGGTAATGTTTATCCCCAAAAATCCCTAAGCAATTATTTTTTACATCTCCAATAAGTCTCACTAAACACTCTTAAAATGTGTCATAAAATATTAAATTTGTATTGCATTTCATTTGAACCTTTTGATTTATTTGACTTTATTTCTAACCGCTTTTGGTTATTTCTAACCAAAATTGGTAATATTTTTTTTCAATGTGGAGATGTGAATATTTTTTCATTTTGGTTACTTTTTTTCTAAAATAATAATACATACGTATGAATATGTTTTCCTTGGTTCAAGTGAACCAATTTACTTTTTTTAACTTTTAATGTTTTAATTTACATGGGGGGTTATGGCGTATTTAGATTCGAAGGAAATTATTTATGAATTCGAATAATGTTTACTTTGCACTACGATTTTCTCATTTACTATCTGTTTAAAATGAACGGAAGTTTCTTATACTTTATCGAAAACTAAAAATTCCTTTTAAAATAGCTACCAGATATTTTTTTTAAGATTTTTGTTAAAAAAAAAAATTACCTAATGTGTTTTTTATATTAGAAACGACCATATTCTTGATTTATATCAACAGAAGTTTTAAACAATGGGGATTTTCAATTAATTTTTTTTTAAATGAGTGTTGTTTTTCTTAATTTTAAGACTAGTAAAGATAAGTGGTACTTCAAGTAGAAAATGGAAAATATCACGCGAAATCGATTTTAGAACATGACTGAAAAAGTACACAAAAGTCGTTTTAGTGCTTCTAAAAACTCGAATAGAAGTAAAATGTTCTAAATTGATATTATTTCCAGTAGTATATTTTAATATATTGAGAAACAAATAGGAATTTTAAAGATTTTTCAAAAACAAATTGATTTATAATCTATTATTTTAGAATTTATAGAATTTACTGTAAGAAAATGGCGTGAAATTAAGAAATATTATATATACATATCTATTTAATGTTTTTTTACAGTATTTTAAATTAATAAAAATAAACCTTTGACATCAATCGCCAAACGTAAATTTCCATCAACAAGAGGATTAACACATCGCAACATTTGGTAGCCCATCCACAGACAGTTAAAAAGCGGAAACAATATAACATTTCCATATTTGTTATTTATTAGGCCTGTCATAGAATTCCATTCCGATCGAAAGTGGTTTTAATTCCGTATTTTGCTTCTTCAGAAAACGAAAAACGAAAAATTTTTTCGGAATGAAACCACTTTTGGTTTTCTAAGTGGAATTGGTTGTTTCAGTATTTTATAACCGAAAAAACTACCTAAAACTATTTTTTATGGATAAATAAATGTTTTTTATGATATAGATTGAAGAAATAACACACTTTTGATTTATTTTTTTTACTTAATATTGATTTTATTTAAAACATAATAAATTCTTTACCGTTGCGTTGCCACCTTTTTTTCCTCACAAACCACTTTTTTCATTTCTACGCTGAACATTGCCATACTTAACACAAAAATCATATGGTTTCTACGTAAAGTTGCCATATCCAATTGGAAAACCAGAGTTGTTATAAAAAAAACATATTTAGCAAAATCGATCGGAATCTGAAGAAGCTAAAACTAAATCGATCGGAATTGAACATACGGAATTAAAACCATTCTGATCGGAATTTGTGACATGCCTGTATAACTGGGATATATTCATATTATTGTTATTTTGTAAAGGATATATTCAAAAAAAAATCAATTTTTTAACTTAATAAACTGAATTTTCTATGGAAATTTGACGGGTTAAACTCTTATAAAATAAAAACTTTTTATTTAAGTTTCTCGTTATTTGTTTAATATATAACAAGAATTACATTTCTTGCTTTGTTTTCTTAATTTGTAATTAATATTTTTCTATATATTTTAATGTTTTTTCAATTAAAAAATGACATTACTAATTTGGTTATATTTTTCCACATTGGGTAACATTTAAAAAAATTTTGGTTGTAAAAATGTTATAAGTCGTGGCAGCACTGATTATACACCAACTCAAAAAATGATAATTTGATAAAACCGTTCAAAAAGTTCACAATGAAATCGATCATACTACTGAATATTTTGGTCCATATATCTTGAATTGAACAGCTGTTTAATTTCTGGGGATGGTTTAAATATGTGGCAGAAAATTGAATTACTCTTAAATTGATATTTATTCGTTATAATGATTAATGGTGTTTGCTTTTCTACAAAAAAAAAATACCACCTTATTAAAAGATACTACATGTATAAAATGTCTTGCCGACCCTGTAATAAGGCAATTTTTTTATTTGACGCGAATAAAACACAAAATTGGACCGCCCTGTTTTTAACAGCTGACAAAAAGTTTGTTCTTCAAAATATTAAAAAAAAATATACAAAAACCAAAATTTGTTAATAGATTGATATTAAATAAATAAATAAATGAACAAAATGAAGGACGAAATTCCTATTTCTAATTTTTTTTTTTTATAAAATTTGTAAACAAGAAAATACCTTTGCCAGATTGCGGATTTATTAACACCAAGTTTTTCAGATTTCTTGATTTTACGTTTTTTTTTTTTAAACAAATTTATAACACCGAATCCACTTAAATTTTGTATCACTGACAACCTGTCATTAACAATCTAATGCTTTCTAATGTTTTTACTATTAAATAATAGAAAAAATAACTATTAAAATTTTAAATTTTTACTGTCCTGATAAGAAGCGATTTTTTCCCAACTTCGTCTGGTAACCCTATATTTAAACATAAGCCATCTTTTTACAGGGCATTATCAACACTGTCGATTAAAACGGGGCGTAAAGTGCAATCAATGCCTTACGCCATTAGTAAGGGTGCATTTCTTAGAATAAAACAAGCCACCTTTTTAGAGAGCGAAGCATTTTTAAGAAACGAACAATAAATTGCATTTTTTTAAATAAAATGTCTAATTTTTGTAGAAAAGAAAACACCATAAAGCAATTCGTATTGTATTTAGTTTCAAATTTTTTTCATTAGGTTCACTACCTGAGAATCCTGTTCAACACAAGCAATACTTGTTAGTATAAAAACCAGTGTTAAAATCAACTTGGCTGAGTCTTTTAATGGCCGTTATCCAGCAGCCTCTAGATATTTATAAACATTTAAAAAAATGAAATTAACCTCAAAGGATTGCATTTTGTTAAGTCAAATAAATATCTTCATTTAAAAAAACGTAACTTTTCTCTATTATGATTCATTAATATCGGGTTAAAGATCGATATTCATAGTTGATCTGAAATTGGGCTGTCCTGATCGGTAACAGCATATATTTGGAGCAAAATGCTTGTAAGTCTTACTGCATGCATGTTCATCGATTTCGATCGTTAAGAAAATTACATTTTAAACAAAAAAAAAATTTGAAAGTCAAGTCAACATTTTCTTTGTATCAAGTAATATACCACTTGACTTAGAATCACTTTTTGAATCGATACAACTATGTCCGTCCGTCCGGCTGTCCATGTAAACCTTGTGTGCAAGGTACAGGTTGCAATTTTGCAGACTGTCACAAAGACCATGCCTAATGCAAATGGTGAGAATCGGCTCATAATAGCACATATAGCCATACAAGCATCTTTCCGAAATATAGTCTTTGGGTCCATTTACCATCTAATTATGGTGGTATTTAGATCAAAATGGATCCAAAACTATTTAATTGCAATCTAAATTATCTTAACAAAAGTCAGAGATTTAAAATTAAGTTTGGCTGTGATGGAGACTGAAAAAATGGCAAGAAATCAATGTTCGAAAAGAAAAATGTTACTGCAAAAATTAACGAATAAATATATATCAAAGTTTTTTTCCATATTATAAAAAAGTTCTTAAAAAATGTTTTAAGTACACAAAAAAAACTTTCCAAAAAAATTTTTAAATAATAAATAAATTCTTTTGGAGCTTTGCTAAAAATACAATATTTTTTATTTCAAGCCAATGCAGCAACTTACATGGCTAAGGCTTCCAATGGGCTTAAAATATTTTATCCAAAAATGTTACAAGCTACTTGCTTAGCACATGGGTTATACCGCGTTGCAGAAAATTTAGAAGCCAATTTGATAATGTTGCAATTTTTAATGAAATGTATCCCTTAACTCCTCTTCCAACGCAGCCAGTAGTAGCAAAAATGGGGGCATGGATAGATGCTTTAGAATTCTATTCAAAAAACTTCAAGTAATTTAAGAATGTTAGAAGAGCTTGTTGATGTCGATGATTGTGCAATTAAAAAAGTAAAAGAAATATTAAATTTAGATAACAGCAGAAGTCAATTAGCATTTGTATTTTCCAATAACAGATATATTGGTGAAACAATAACTAACTAATTAGGAGGGATTTAGTTCACTTTATGATTAAGTCAAGTAAAATTAACAATGTGGAAGGAAGAATAGCCCGACAAATTAAAAAAAAAATCCAAAACGTTTTGCAGAAAAAAAATTAAGGATTTAAAAAAATATTTAAATAAAATAAATTTCAAATATTTTTAATCTGATCTGGAATCAAAGTGGGATCTGAAAAAAAATTTCTTTAAAATGCATTGGCATTCTTCAAGTATAAGACAAGATTTTCCTTTTATTTAACGGTACTTATTTATTTAAGCAAACAAAAATTAGTTACTTAAGTTTTTTAAAGATATTTGAATAACAATATACTGAATTTTTATATTTTTGGTTTTAGTAAAATTAAAAAACGATATTTTATGAAAATTTGAAAGTGCATATTTCTATTTTTTTAATGCATATTTGGATTTTTTGGTGCATATTTTAAGCGCATATTTTCGATTTTTTAGTACATGGAAATCTCTCTACTGATTACACATGGTTCATACATGCAAGAAACAATAATACAAAATATGTGTACTAACACACAGGTTGGCAACACTGGCTGGTAGGTACAAAATTAGCATTAGGTCCCACATAAACCCATTTCCAAAAATCACTTTAAGGCAAACAAATCTCCTATAGATGAAGATATCTAAATTATATTCGGAACCTCATAACATAATTTTGTTCTTGCGGGTCCATGATTGCCCATGTTACCAAAACAGAGTACACTCTAGAACATTTGTTATTAAATACTGTGGTGTAGGGTATCAAATGGTCGGGTTTTCATGTTTTATTTTAAAATATAAAATTTTTTAAAAAAGTCTTCTACGATTAAAGAAGGTAAGATTAAAATCGCTCAATGCTTCTTCCAAAAAACATGAACAATTTTGTGGTTTTGCGAACTGATCCAAAAGAAAACCTTTCTTTTTTATTGAAAACCTGTTTGACTAATATTGAAAATTCTTGAACAAACTTTTATTTACCTACTGTAGCGCCACTTTAAATTTAAGCGTTCGTTAGTCACACCGACAAACATTTCACTTCATTCGCAAATATTATTGCCAGCGAGTAATGCTCATTTCCGTTTAATTCTTTAACAGACAAACAGCACAAAAATTATTAAAAAAAAGTAAAATAACAGGCAGTAAAAATTAAAAGGTAAAAAACTGAAATATTAAAACGAAGTTGACATCAACACACAGGTGTTGTAAAATCTACAGAATACAACAAATATTTACACATGCGGAGACAACAACAAATATCTTCACAATAATACACAAGTATACGTACATAATTGTACTCTTATAGAACACCTGCCGCTATAACAAAAAGGGATGCAGCATGAAAGCTTAAATAAAAATCCTACAGAGGCATCACATCACATGGCACTTGTCTAAGCGATTTTTGATTACACTTCCGTCGGAAATTATCATACATCCTTCAGCTTGAATAATTTTCATGAATTTAAAGCCAAACACATCAACATGATACTTGAATCTTGGTGCTGTTGTATGGGTGAAGATTTACATGTGTATATGTGTGCGAATGTATGCATTGGAAGGTGTGAGAGCATTAAGAATCGGAATAAAACATTTTATTAAACAGCATAAAGCGGCTTAAGGAGAGAAATTTGTATAAAATCTGCTTAGAATTCTTCAAATGAATAAGTGCTTTATTAAAAACAAGGCGGCATCAACTTCGTCTATTTTAATCTTGCAGACTGCTTAATTGTCCCTCTCTCCTTGAACCATGGAACTTTGCCTATAAATAGCCGACTGTCTTTATATCTAAGAGGCAATAAGTGCCACTCGCTGCTTTACTATATTCATACATATACTATATATTAATAGTTTTAAACAGCGTGCCAAAATATATAACCTGTGCTTTCTTGTTCTTGCTCTTGAAAGCTTTCTTGACTTTCAACTAATTATATTCGGACCCTAGTTTCTATGCAAGCTATTCGCTGCTTTATTATGTTGATGGTGTTTTTTTAAAAGAATTTTTAAAATAGAAAACAAAAGTTTGTAGTTTGACGCGTCAAAAATTTGAATATCTTTTGAAAATATAAATATGTAGTTCTGTATGTAAATATATTGCTTATATATCGATCTTCCTTACAAAGAGGGTATTAACTCAAAAATTTTATTTTTTGCCTCTTTTGCTTTAAAAATTATTTTCCATAAGCTTCAAACATTAAATTGAAAATTGCTTTGCCTCAAGTGATAATTATTTAATTTTGAGTTAATACCATCTTTATGATACAGAGCGATATGGATATTTTTGAGAAGTATTATACGTACTAAATCATAAGCAGGCACATCTTAACATTTATCAGAATCGTTTATTTTCATTAGCTAGCTTAAAACTCTATAGCCTTCTTTAACTTTTAACAATTAAACAATTGAAGCAAAATCGCGAATAACGCTGTAAAAGCAATCTTTTTGCAAAAACTTTTTTTTTGCAGATACCATTTTTAAAATTACTCTCTTATACTGCTTAAACATCAAATCACCAAAAATGATGCACCTTAACGCCTTCAGAATGGCATACAAAGAGTTAGCTAGGGGAAGAGAGTTATAAGTTACTAACAAAATAATACAAACGGAATGGTTTTGCAACGTGGAATAACGCATAAAAGTTTTTATTATCACTAGTATGGCCAGCAGTCGACAAAATCGATTGCAATCTAAAAATAAAGTCTTTGTTTAGTGTTTGCCAGCCAGCCAAACAGACTTAGTCGATTGGTACACTAAAAGGAGGGTGCAAGACCAATGTTATACATCAGTACAATCGCATTTTATCCCGCACACCTATGATACTGTGGGTACCAAGATTTTTTTTTATACCTACACCTAGAAAGGTCTAGAGTATATAATGCATTTGTGCTGAGCAAAAATGGTGCTTATTTAAATTGTAATTTCATATAACTATCATGCAAAAATCTTTCCGAAATATTATGTTGTACCCAATAACTATCTCATTAAATAGGTTTTTATATTAAGTTTGACCTTAAAATATATTATTGCAACCTTAATCATCTTATCATACCATAACTTCCTTAGAAATGTTGGCGTTAACATAAAATTTGGCAACGATAATTTATACATAATCCTCATACAAAATTCTTTCAGGAATGAGATTGTCGTTGAACTCTGCCAACATATATTGTATTGCGATGATTGTAAGAAACTAGTTTCATATCAAGTATGAATACAAAATTGGCTGTTTTTCAAATATATTAAAACAACAATAGAAAAAATATATGAACGAAAATTTTTATTTTTTTTTTTCAAAAATATTATATACATATATGGCAGCGAAATGTATGGAGCAATTTTTTTGTATTAATATTGATGTCTCCCGGGCGGAATATTGTGCCACATGGTCTAAAATTGATGTCGAAAAAATGTCAGCCAAATCGGATAACTTTAACCCGTGCCCCTTTGAGGTCAAAGTTCAAATGATAAAAAAAAATTTTCCATACAAGCAAAAAATTTTTTGGAATTGGATTGGACACACACTGCATAAACAACCCAACGATATTGCTAAACAAGCCATAGAATGGAACCCGCAAGGCAGTAGACGTATAGGTAGACCATCACACACATGGAAACGGCAAATTGAAGCTGAAATATCCCAATTACACATGAGTTGGAATGAAATCAAATACCATGCATCAGATCGAACTTATTGGAACAACCTTGTAGCGGCCCTATGCTCCTTGTAGGAGTAAAAGGAACAAATATATATATATATTAGTTGGCTTCATTAGCTTATTAACAACAAAAAATTTCATTTCGATCGGACAAAATTTTCAGTTTCAAAAGTGACTGAAAAAAAATTTTCAGGCTTGTTAGGGGCTTACTCTAAAAAATTTTCAAAATTTTTTTTTTTTTTAGTTTTGACAAGCATACATTAAAGATATTTTGTCGCTCTTAATAATAGGTTTTTTTTAAACATTTTTTGTGACGTCGTAATTTTGTTTTTTAATAGGGCCAAAAACTAAATTTTTGCAGCTTTTGGCCCCAATTTAGAACAAAACTTCGATGTCACCAAAAAAAAAAGAAAAAGAAAAACTGTTATCAAGAGCGACGTAAAATCTTTAATGTTTGCTTGTCAGAGCTAAAAAAAAAAAAATTTAAGTTTTTTGGAGTAAACCACTAACCATCCTCAATTTTATATTATTTTTTTTTGAGTGTTTTTTGGAACTGAAGACCTTGTCTGATCGAAATGAAATTTTTTGTCGTTAATAAGCTAATACAAATTTAGCTAATAAGCCAAATCAAAATTTCTTAAATACTTACCCTACAACATGCAAAAATAAATGTTAAAAAGAAAAACGTTAATCTATAATAAAAAAAAAATATTAATTTTGATAAGCATAATTAACGACAATATTGAAGATTCAAATATAATCATTCCTTAAATTTAGTAAATTTGCTTCCTTTGAATATAGTTTTCTAGAATTTTGTACAACCTAAAGAGACAGACATACTCTTAAAAAAATATTTTTTTTTTTAGTTTTTAAAAGTTTACAAAATAGCTTTTGTTTGTTTCTCTTGATAATACATATTCCAAATCTATAATTTTTTTTCTTTCTGGGACATTGTAATCATGCTCTTAAATAGGGCCAAAAACTGCATTTTTCCAGATTTTTACCCCAATTTAGAACAAAAATGCGATGTCGAAAAAAAATTTTTAAAAAAAATTTAAATAACCTAGTATTAAGAGCAAAGTTACTTTAAAATCATCTACAAAATTGGTCTCGTATTTATATATTCATAACCCAGCTAGCATTTTTAATCATCTAGGAGTCTACTGGGAATTCAATGAAGAGTGTTTTTGATCATCGACGAGCTCATTTTTTAATTGTAGACGTTTCCTTGCACGGGGGAAACTGTAACACGTGCTGATTCGTATTAGAGATTCTTCGATAACACACCGAAAGACGCTTATATTAATCATAAAGGGAATCGGTTATGATATACATATGTAGAGATTAACCAACGAGTCTTTTTTTAAAAAAGCATGCCAAGAGTCTTATGAGGCTCATGTAAGGATTATTTTACAATTCGTGAAATGCTCAGCCATATAGCTGAGCTATCAAGCGTCTTTTTTGTGCCAAAACTTCGAATTTTCATACAAGTTATATGAAACAAACCTTAAGGTCGCGAAATCAACAGAAACCTGTCGTAAAATTTTATCTTACAAATCCATAGGACCATTTGTTTTATTGAAGTTGAATTGACAATAGAATATTCATGTTTAAAAAAATGCTCTGACTTATGTAGCTCAATAATTGTTATATGACTCTTACAGAGAGTCACAAAAGGTAAAGAAAATTTAAATGTGTTTTTTTTATTACCCGTCAGATAATCATCAGAAGATTCCTTTAGGAGTTGTATATAAAACAAAATCGTCTAACAAACAGCCTATGCTAGTTGGGAAGATTATTTTCAGTAATCTAAAAAAAAAAAAATTAAGAGAAATAATCCTTCCTGTTAAAGATGTTATTTTTTTGTCTCCAGAAAAATAATAATTTTGTATCCTAAAATGTTATTCGCGGCTGTGCTTCAATTGTAAAAATCGTTTTGATTAAAAAATTGCAAATATGTTTTTGAAGCCAGTTTTCTGCCTCTCCTTTTTTGAATTTTAAATTGTGGCTTTTTATGATTTGGCGTGCGATATATATGTGTCTAGCCTTTGCGGTATACACAATAGTATGAGAAGCCAATTACTTCTATATTTTATTAAGTTCCCCTCTCCTCGTTGAAAGGCCAAATTTTCTGTCAAAAGGCAACTGTCAGTTGACTGCTGTCAAAATTTTAATAAGATCCGCCATTTAGTTTGTGTTTACAATTGATAACAGACTACCTCGTGGTTTAAGGATAAAATTTGAAAAAGTGAATTTCTTATTGCAAAAAACCATGAATTAGGCCAACAATTACTCCTTTATCCGCTATTTGCTTCGGGTTTAGTCCAGAATGACTACTTCTTGTTTCCAAAAAAAAGAAATGGCTCGGAGGAAACAGGTTTGACTTCAACGATGAATATCGCAAGCAAATAACTGTTTTATTGACCTGACAAATTGAATTTTTAAGATCGGATAAAAAAATTGGAAAAACATTTTATAAACTGTATAGCGCTCAAAGAGAACTACGGAGAAAAATAAAATGGTTCTTTCCAAAAACTTGTGTTTCATTTAAAAAGTTACGGACTTATTCCCCCGCCCTCGTAGATTTCAAAGACATTGACAATACAACATCAAATGGAATATTTGGGGCATTACTAAGTCTTGCAGGTAGAATTGGCTTAAGAACATATACTATTTAATTGATGGTTATATTTAATAAGGGTCATAGTATTATCAAAAGATGTGAAGAATAAAAGAAATCCACAAGATAGTCTTTTCCCATATCGGATGAAAAAACCGACTTTCAATGCCATTCTTATGAAAATTAAGTCTTTCGGTTTTGGGCTTATTTTCCTTTTTAGAGAAAACTGCTTCTTGCAATATCAAAGCATCAATTATAAGCTTGTTTTTTCTTCTGAGTGTTGTATGGGAATTTGCTGTATATAAAAACAAAACGGAACAAAATGTCCATCCTCATTAGGTATTATAGGTAAATGTCTTTTGACCTGTTATTCTTAATAACCTAAAATTACCTTACTTTGATCAGCTGAAAAAAGCCGCAGCTCATTCTTTAGTTAAGGTAAATGGGGCATTCTGTTAAGTTGGCGTGGCTGCTGTAACAGCTAGGCTTACTTTGCAGTTCTGCATAAGAAAACTTATCTAGGAATGAGCTCATGCAGTGTTGCCTCTATAAGGAGCTGGTATTATATCGGAATACGAAGACGTTAACTCTATAAAAATGGTTTCAAATTAAAAGAAGTTGTAGCTAAGTGGTATTCTTAAAACAGTTTAACCTTCAACAGTTTAATTTTCTACCAGGGATACCTACAGTCAGAAAAAAAATAATGCATTAGTTTGGATAATCTTTTGTCTCTACAGTCGTCTTGAGTGTTCACATTAATCCCGATTACGTCATATTATCTTTAGAAATTTGCATTCCGGAGAACTTACCACTTATCTCTCTATCAATCTCTCATTTTGATCATATGACTAAATGGCTTAAAGTCATAATCAATTACTTCCTAGGTCACAGAAATGATAAACGTGATTATAAAATACTTGAAAACTTTCGAGTATCTCTGCTATGCTTTACACGATAAGCAGATGAAATGACAACAATGTTTGCAGCATGAATAAAATTGTTTAGGTGGTCACAGAGGCTTTTTCCTTGTAACACTGACTAGTTCGTTGGTACTTCTAACATTTCTGATGAAATAAGGATTAGGGAATAGAAACCATAGCTGGGGGTAATTTTGATTTAAATCAGCATTGCAATATCACTAAACAAACCTGCAAAAAAACTAGTTTGCATTATTATTTACCAGCTTTAGTGATGATTGCTATTTTTTTCACTAGCGTTAAAAAAATTGAGTTGCACTGCAAATTTTTCTACTATCACTACCCGTGATTGAATGTATTAAATCTGCACTCTATTCAAAAAGTGCAACAAAAAGCTGCATATAAACAGACTCTCACTTTAATTAAAAAAAAAAAATTATATTGTATGTGCATAGGTTAGGTTAGGTTACATGGGCAGCCAATAAGAGACAGCTCACTTGGGTCCTTCAGCGGTCCCTTTGTGATACCCAGCGCCAATGCCCATCCCAAAGAGCAGTTACTCAGATGGCGTCACTGCAAATTTGAGCCAATTCGTCTTCATAATGAAGAGAAGAAGCAATCTTAGTTCTATTTTAGATAGATCCTCCAAACAGGACACCGGTTCTCCCAGATATTTTTCCCTGATGCCCCGTAGCCCAGGGCATTGACAGAGAAAGTGAAGCACAGTCTTCTAGCATGAGTCCCAACAGGCCAGTGTCCAGTCATGACCGACACCACAGTCCTGAGTTGGTCCCTATTGAACCTAAGTAGAGATTTCGTTCTCCGTTCATCATAGCCAGGCCAAAGTGCCCTGGATAAGGATCAGGTGGACTTACAGGTCCATCCCTCTTGCGCAATTCTATCATTCTCGCGCAGAATGAGTGACTTACACTGAACCATTGCAAGGCCAATTAATTGATCAATGAATGTGTCATCCATGCGACCACCTTCCTTGGCCAGCTCATCTGCTATCTGGTTTCCCGGGCAGTCTGAGTGCCCTGGTATCCATATGAGCGTTAATTCTGAATGTTCAGCAATCTCATTCAAAGACATCCGGCATTCGACAGTTAACCTAAATATCGTGTAGACACCCGCAAGAGGAGCAATGGCAGCCTTGCTATCAGTAAATATACGTATATCTCCCGATACGCGATAATACTTTAGCCAGTATGTGCATGGTTTTTGATAAAATTATGCCAATTACAAGTTTTTTGATTGTAAATTTAGTGCAAATTTTAAGTTACACTTAAATGAGTGAAGAATAAAAAAGTTGAAATAAACTGATGATTGCTTTTTCTTAAATTAAACTGGTTTTTTTTGACTGCAAAATTGTTTAATATCATTATCACTCATGTTTAGTGAGGCTGCTTATTTTCAATTCATCACTTAACATCAACACAATGATTTCAATAATTTTTCACTATCGATAATTGTGAGTTAAAACTGCAAAATTAGCGCACTACCCCCATCTATGATACACGCAAAGAAAAACATGGTTGATACAATCACAATCGCAAACTATCATTAATGTTTGTGGTTATGATTGTGTCAAACACGTCTTAAGCAACAATATATGTTCTGACATAATGTTTTTAACCAATTATTGTCTCAAACATATTATTATGTTCAGAAGAAGAATGCAAACGATCTTTCAAACCATGTTTCTATATTTTCCAATACCATGCAAAATGTCTTCTTTGACATGTTATATGGTTCTCAATAAAAACAATAAAAAATTTAATTGAAAAAAAATTATGTTTTATTACAAATATGCAGCATATATTAATAAATAAAATATAGTATATATTAAAAATAAAATTAAATACATACAATTTTATAAATGTGTGTGTGTTTTAATTTATAAATTATATTTTGTGGTACAAATTTTCCCAAAAAATAAGAGATCTATGTAGACTTACTTCGGCATGTAATAACACTTTTCAAATTAAACTTACCTTTTATTTCTTTTATGAAATATACCATATCATTATGCTGTTGAAAAGTTATTAAAAAGACGGTGCCAATGACAACATTTTGTGTCAAAATTTATATGCCGGTTTCAGTGTTGTAGGTTCTTTGGCTGCAAAAAAGACAAAGTAATTGCTTATTTATATATTTTTATAATTATATTTAAATAACTTACCAGTTTCAATAAACGTATAATAATTTATATTGTTAATTTTTCAAGGTAGCATGACCTTTTTCTCCCCGAAAAATCTTTTAATAATTTTGTAAACATTCATGTTTCCTAATTAACTAACGCTCGCGGAAGGAGAAAATTTAATTTTCTTTATAAGCACACACTGCTTGTTTCGACAATAAATGTTTGCTCACTAAGAGAATGTGTTTTAAAGCAAACAAACATTATGGTATTAAAAATATCTTTTGTGTGCAACAATATTATGATTTTAATTGTATAGTTGAAAATATATATATTATAGTAGCAAACATATTAAATAATTTAAAATGTTTAGCTAGATCAGAGTAACTTTTAGGTGTAAAAGGCCATATAATATTATTATAGCGAATTTAAAAATGTTAAGGACAAAAAAAATTTTTGAGGTTATATTATGACTATAAATAATTTATTAGGGTAAACGTATTAGGTAAATATGAATAAAAATGGTCGTAGTGACCATTCCATAACCATGTTTTTTCTCTGCGTGTAGAAACTTTGCTTAAGAATAAATGTTTTGTAAAATACGTCGCAGATGACCTGAGTCCAAACTGATTATATGAAAACCACTTGCCAATTGGAAAACAACACCTGACATTGTAATTGGTAATACTTAATGAAGCTCTACGATATGGCTATAATTTATACCTAAACCTGTGAGCACAATGATTTTAAATATGACAGTTCACTACACAGAAAAAATAACTTTTTTAATTCAAACACAAAATTATATGATACAAATACTTTTTTGTTAAATTTAGGACCTACAAAAATTTGTAATACTTTATTTGAAAAAAAATCCGATTTTTTCAAACAATATATTATGTCATTGAATAAATATGTTTACTGAATTTACAAACAAAAATCAAACAAATAATTGTATAGAAACAAATAAAGTTTTTACTGAGTTTTCTGTTTGTTATTAAAAAAAACATTTTACTTCGCTATAGCGAAGCTTATGTACAACTTTCTCAATTCCTCTAAGGAATATTAAGCAGAAACAAAAATGTTCCAATCACTTCTATCAATTGCCATTCGTCTTATTTTACACCAACTGCATCTTTCAACACACCTCTGGCCCTGGGGATCCAATCGGTGGTTATTGTGGTAATGTCGTCTGACCCTATTTTCGGCTACGTACCTCCAATTGAATAGGAATTTACAAGATGGCGTGCCAAATATCAACGTTTGTTATTAATAGAAAAAATTTTCGCCAATTTTTTTTTTATTAATTAAACCATTAATTACCATTAATAAAACTAGTTTAAATGAAAATTTTAATCAAGTGAATTAAACGTTTACTTATATCAACATTTAATTAAAATGTCAATATTTAATGATGTGGCATTTTGACAAAACATATTAGGTCGAGATAAGATAGCAAAAAAGTTAAAAAAAAAAAATTTGGTGAAAAAATAATTTTAAAGAAAAATATCGTTTATAATAAAAAATTTAGATATTTTTAATTAGGCTTACGTTTAGATATCTAAAAATATCTAAATTTGGATTAAAAACCATTAACAGTTCAATAAAATAACCACAATACTAATATTATAATAAAAAAATTTAAAAAAGTAAGGAAAAATATTTTTTAATAAAAATTCGTATGGTTAACAAAATTTTTTCATTTTTTTATAGTATATGACTTAAGATGTTTTGTCAAAATGCCACAGAATTAATACTATTGATTTGTTTACTGGTGCAAATTTATTTAGTTTCTTATGTAATATCACAATTTTTTAAATTGAAATCAATTTTTAATTATTTCTGGTAGCAAATCTTGGAACACTTTCTCTAGAGGTGGAGTTTTTTTCTTATTTTTTCTGTGTTCTTTCAGGCCAAAATGTGCGTAGGATTCTACGAAGGCAATTATTCTTAGGAGGCGTGTTCTAAGATTCGCTCCCATAAAATAATATAGATTTTACGTTGGAGTTGAAATTGGAGCCTAGACTGCTGTTAAGGAGCTGTAGGAGCTGTACTTGAATAGGGTTCCCAAGTTTACCAAAGGATCCGAAAATGTTGGTGGTTTTGGTGCCATTTTTTACTTAAGCTAAATCCCAAATATTTATATTTTCAACACTAAAAAAAAACAACTGCTAAAGCAAATCTTTATCCTGAATGAAATAATTAATTAGTAATAATTAATAATTAAATAAATAAAAATACCTCCTGATAACGGTTCACAGAAAAAAAGTTGTTAATCAATTAAAAAAATGGTTTAAAAATTATTTTAATTTAATTAATGTGATAATTCTATCAATTATTTTTTTAGTTGAAAGAAGAAAAAATTAAATTTTGATTTAAATAATATTTAAGTTATTTTTAAATAATTTTTTAATAAAAATATTAATTATATATCAAAAAATAGTAATTGACTTTTTCGTTTAAAATAAAATAATTGAAGCTTGTAGAATTGTTGTGGGGAATTGTCAATATTTAATTAAATAAATTAACACATTTTTTGAAATGGCAAAGTTTTTTGATCACTTTTTTTAATTAGAAATAAAATATCATTTATTGATAAAAACAAATTCACAATTTTAAAATTTTAAGTAATCAATATAATCATTTTGGTTATGGGTGCAAAATCAACAACTTGCTTGCTTGATATTATGAATTTGGTATTAATTTAGTGATTAGAGAAAGTTTTTAATTTTTTCTGTGTTTCTAATTTAATCATCAATTTTACACCACAATTTCAATAAATCATGTTCCAAAATATTTAAAAACTTTGATTTTCTGTCTTGTTTCATTCATTTATTTTTCCTTACGCTAACGCTTTATTTTCGCTTCCTAATTTCCTTCCCTTTCCTTTCTTTTAAAAAATATATAAATTTCCTTACTCAATTACCAACTAATTACTTAACAAATTTCGAAAATGTTGTTCAGATAATTCCTTAGTACACACAGAGTTTTAAAGTATTATTTCATTCAATTAATTTTGTTTACTTGTCTATCATCACTGCCAATCTTTAGGAGAATATAAAAAATGAGTATACGTAACCAACCCAATCCTTGTTAGACGTATCTGGCACAACAATCTGGCTGTTTCTTATTGTTTTAAGTTAATTTGTACTAAATTACCAAAAAGAAAAAAAATACAACAACTTCAGGCAAAATTTTATAGAAAACAAAAACACAAAACGAATATCCGTCATCATGTTGTTACTCTACTGGCTGTTACAAGATCTTCAACTTAAACTGTAAATGAAAGACTGTAGTATTGTTTTCCGAATTTTCTTGTCTATCGTAATCAGAATTTTCTAGCCCAGACAGCTGGTAGACATGAAAAATCACAATAAATAAAATAAACTTCAAGTTTTAAGTTACAATCCATAGACAATAAATGTTTGCACAGATACAGTCACTCATACCAGAAGAACCACCATGCAACATTTTTGTATACAAAGTAAAGTTATTTAGTTTTTTATTACTGGCTTCTGATGAAAACTCATTTTATGTGTTAAAGATTTTACAACTCTGTTTGATTTTTTTTTGTTGGGCTATTTCATGTCTTTCAGCAATTCACTGAGATACTTACAAATCTTAAGATAAATGCTTGTATGTTTGTACGGAAATAAATTTGCTCCATATAGATAATTTTAATTGGATTTAATTGTGGAAAAATAAATGCTTAATAGTTTTGTCTATTAGATAATTAGAAAAAGTATTAAATTAATATTGGAAAGCCCTCGTGCGTTAAATATTTTAGGGTCATATTTGGAATATGAAGAAAGATTTTAAGCTTAAATCTAATGGAATCTTACATCTTTACACATATATATAAATTATTTTTTCGATCTTTCTTCATAATTTTGATTTTAATGCCAATATCGATATTTCGTACAGTGGACCCAAAGTTCTCATTAAAAAGAACTCAATGCTCTGCTAACTGAACTCTGCTGGAAACAGACAATAGTATTCATAGAAAGGAACTGTTCCCAGCAAAACTGCTTTTTGCGGCAGACAATTTACAACCAAAAATTCTCTGACCCTAAAAATAAGTGATGCCATCCACGCGTTTTAACTGAATTTGCATATCACTGGATAATAAAAAAAACCTTTAGAAGCGTGTGGGTTTTTTGATTTTCCAACAACCAACAATTTAAGTTTGCCTATACCATTTGCATTTGAACTGGGTAAAAAAGTTATTCGCTCTTCATAAACTTTTCTGCCGGGAGCCGTTAACTCATTACCTGTGACAAGAGTGTGATTTGGATGCATCCAATGATATAAGCCCGTTTCGACCTCATTGCGCGTCAAAATAATCCTTAAACTCTTGCACAAATGAATCAATAAGACGAAGTTTCGAAGACAATTTTTCGCGCGTCAAAATAATCCTTAAACTCTTGCACAAATGAATCAATAAGACGAAGTTTCGAAGACAAATTTTCACCGGTAATTTTAAAAAATCTTAAATTTCTGAAGCCATCCATCACTAGAATTGAAACCTGCTTTGGTTCCATAAATTTTGCACTGTAACTGACTGACTTTTAATCGTAAAATATCTGCTGATATTGAACCATTCTTCTTCTCTTTGTTTTAAAAAACACTTACTTTAAAAAACAGGGCCACTTTCTGTTGTGCCCTGGCAAACGTTGCGTTAGTGCATTTTCTAGCTTTACAATGCGGTAAACCTGGGTTAGGTTAGGTTAGGTTAGAATGACCGGTCACAAAGACCCCGCATAGACCAAATAGGTCCCTAGCGTTACCACGTTGTACGATAAGCCGCAGAAGAAAGTCAGAAAGAAGAAAGGTCATTCCGATGTGATGGTACTCAGAGTGCCTCACAATCTCCTGACGAATGCCTGGAGTCTTATTAGCCCAATTCCAGAGTTTTCCCCGAGACCTTGGAAGTAATGATCTCCCAGACAGTTCGCCCTGGAGCGCATTAGTGCCGGACATTAGCAGAGTATATGCTTCACTGTCTGCTTTTCCCCTGGTACCCCACATAATCTACAATTGTCACTATTCAGCCGCCCCGCCCTCTGGGCATATACCGCAGTCCAACAGTGTCCCGTTATAAAACCTACCAGAAGTCTGCAGTCCCTTCTCGATAGCGACAGAAGAATTTTCGTCGACTCCGGATCATAGGATCCCCACATTACTTTGGAAACCCTGCACGTTCTGGTGTTTTCCCTTTTTTTTTTTTTTTTTTTTTTTTTTGGAGATTGTCACTAACATTTTCTTCACTTTTCGTTTTATTTTTTTTCGCATTGTAACACTTACTCACCAACAATTTATTTAAATTTTCCACCAGAAATTGAGGTTTTCTAAAGGCGAATTCACTTCACGTAATATATAATTTTTTCATTAATTGTAAAACATATATCACTTTAATGGCCCTTTTTTAAACGTTTGATAACAATTTGATATCAAATTGATAAAACATTTTATGTCAAATATTTGTATTCAAATCATTATCAACTTGAATTAATTGAAATCAAACAATTGAAAAACTTTTGAGAATTGTGTTTGATGTCAAATGATAAAGTCATTTAATATCAAGTTTTGACTTCGTGTTTGTTGGGGTCTATACAAAAACTTTTGTAAATCCACAGGCGATGTCCACAGATGATGTCCACAGTAATATAAATCACGCATTAAAATGCCAAGTTAGTTATCTGAAACTATTTTAATTCAAATTATAGTTCAACTTAAGGATATTTGCTAATATTTATAAGTATGTTAAGTATACACCCAGAGAAAAAACGTGTTAAAAGCATATTTTAAAAATAATATGTTTATTTTAACCATATTATTGTCACCGACAACCATATTATGCTTTAATAAGTCCTAGATCAAGAAGACACAATCATATTGTGGTTGCCTCTAAACATGTTGTGGTTAAATATGACAATAACAATATTAACAATAGTATTTTCTATTTGCCAAGAGCAACATTTTATTGTTGAAAACCAACCATGCTATTATAATTGTTAACCATATCTTAGTTATTTTTAATCTTAATATGTTCGGATGCAACCATAATATGTTTGTCGCTCTTGATGGAGGCCTGATTTAACCATTAATATGGTTAAATTAAACATAATATGTTTTAATTTTATTTAAAAATAGTTTTGTTGGAGGCGACCATATTTAAACATGTTTTTTCTCTGGGTGTACTATTTAGTTCTAGAAACCCCATATGGCATAGCATTTCGTGATACACATTGTAAAATGTCCCTAATATAAAAAAATTTTAAGTAGTTTTTGACCAGAGCGTGAAAGATTAATAAAATGAAAAAAGAATTCAATTTAAAAACCTCATTTTTTAAGCGAAAATTGCAACGTTTCCTTTTAAATCATTTCCGTTTTTTAAGCCACAAACAAATAAATTTACATAAGTTTATTTTTCATTTTACTTCAAACAGATAGAAAACTTTTGTATATTTTTAGTGGAAGTAATTTTTTTTATTTTAATATATATATAGTTTTTTGTTTTTGTTTTTTTTTTTGTCTTAAAGAACCCACTTACAGAATCATAAATTTATATTTGTAAAATCCATTTGAATGCACAATAATCACGTACGTATTTTTGTTAAAAAAAAAAAAAATTAAATAAAATAAAAACTAAAACTCAGAATTTGTTCGGCTGCTACTTATGCTGGTAAATATTCTGGAAGTATATTTTTCATAAAAAAAACCAGTTACTTATCCAACACTTGTTATGGACATGCAATATTTACGAGTTGCAAGTAAAACACAAACAGTTACACACAACTGCAACATACACATTTATGTTTGCTCTACATAATGATATTAATTCCGAAAAATAACAAAAAGAATAGAAAAAAGAGCGAGAAAATTTTCAAATGCATGTACAAATCTAATAATTCTTAGCAACTGTCATTCCATTAGCGTTAAAAAAAACATCCATACGATGAAATGAGAACGAGGATATTTTTAACAAGGACTATTGTATTATTAGATGTATTCGTATGAGTAGGAGTGTATTAATGTGCATGTGAGTTGATGTGTTTGATTTGGAAGTTTTAAACTTTTAAAAAAACTAAAATCAGTTTGCTTTTGTTTTCGAGTTTTACATAATTTTTTTATTTTTGTTTTTTGGTTTCTAATAAAAGTTTTCTAAAAACTTTTGTAAATACTCAATGAGTAAAACTCATGTATATTAAGCAGAACTCAATACTAAGTGTGTGTTTAGGATTCCAATACTTATGCATGAAAAAAAGGGGACAATGGCCATTTCCGTGTATTCATCATTTTGTCGTCTAAATTTGGAAATCCTTTTAATGTTAAGCAAACATTTTTTATTAAATGTAACCAGCATAAAACAGCTTTGCAAAAATAATTAAGTGCAAATTATTTCAAAAAAAATTTCCAACAAGAAGTGCTGTGTGCCTCTTCTTTAAAGAAAACCATAATATTAGAATTCTTCTGAAATTTGGTCCTTCGGTCTTTAAAAATGTTTGTCTGAACCCAATCTGATATCTTATATAAAAATAAAGATTTTAATGAAAACGAAACTTTGTTTTTTTTTAAAATTGCGAAATATTTAGTGGATACAAAAATCTAAGCTATTATAACCTTTTTATACGAGAGCGTATCAGCAAATAACAGAAACTTTTCTGATACTTTAAATTGTCACAAATCGCGGCTGAACAGAGTCGTTTCTAATGTCACAGGGGCTATTAATTTCTAGAATATTATAAGTCTCAAAGTGATAGTTTTCAGTGGAACGGAAATGACGTGGTGACTATGACTTTAAAATGCCAGGTTGTGTGTTGTTTTTTTTTTTGCTAGTTGAATTGCAGTGAAGGTTAGTTATGTGCTCTTATAGTTAGATAGCAGAGAAAGCAGAACATGATGCTGCAATTTATGCAATAAAATTGCCACCTAATTGACGGCCTCCACAAACTGCTGAACTGAACTAAATACTACACTGCGTCCAATCAAATTTAAGAGGTGAGGTCTTAATGGCAGGAACTCCGATTCAAGCAGAATGATTCTCGATATAGACCTCTTAATTTTTTAAACCTTTCCTTAAGCTTAAAGTAGGAAGATTAAAATACAATTTGAACGTCAAAGACATTCGGGTCCTAGACATGGGTTTTTGCCAAATTTGTGGGAAAAAGATTTTGAAAAATGGTGGTTATGGACAGATTCAAATGTTATTTCTATAAGATGAAACTGTATTATCAGCGCAGTTACCAACTTTACCAACTCCTAGATATATTCTCAGGTGCTATTTGGCATTTCTCTCTTAACTTTCTACGCAACGCATTAAGCCAACGCTCTGTATTTGGTTAAAGCAACTGTGACATGGATTATCTTTAATACCTGTCTTGCGACTTAACTTCACGGTCGATCTCAACCACTTTGTGTGTTAATATTTAGCACTTACCAAATGCTCCTTTGTAAGTGAAGGATCATTTGCACACACAGGTAGCAGTTCGAGTGTATTATTTACCAACAATTTTACAGCCACGCCTTGTTAAGGGGCCCGAGCAATCTAACCTCCACTGCTATTCATTCATCCCAATATAGCAATAGCACCTAGGGCTATCCACAGGTCGACCTTTCATACAAGGGTGAAAAATCAGCCATGCATGCGAATGTATTCCTATCCGCGATTTAAACTATAACCACCACGTGCATCCCTCTAGTATCTTCTCGTCAAAAAGGCTGCTTTTCGTTTAACCCGTCTCCCCCAACGAACGCGGAACATCGTTCTATTAGAAAAGCAAGAATTTCGCAAAGACAATAATCCTGAAAGACAGGAAGCACTTCTAATAAGTGGCATATTAGTAGAGACCTCACCAATAGTCAGACCGGTGCTTGCACTCACCGGGGGCTGCTGATTCCCGTGCGTGGCACCATCAGTTAAGTACTTGAGTACGACTACGAACCGCATGAAGTTCACTGGACCGCAAGGAGCTGTGTCATTTCCACGTTTGGTGCATTACAGGTAGTATTTAAATGAATTTAAAATGTATGCGATTCCGAAGAATGCCAGTACATTTAACCAACGAAAAACTTATTTACCCCATTGGATGGAACACCTAAATTATGGAATCCTACAGCTGCTTTGACTACGCTCCTAAGTAGCACTGCACATTCCCCGGGGGGAATTTGGTGGGAACAGAAATATTTCAACTATAATAAGCAAATGAAAACAGACGATCACAAAGTCTTGTACCAAAGGCAACTTACCAGACGTAAGGCCGTTTTACTGTCTCAATTATGCTCATCCGCTTGCTGAAAGATCAGTTCAATACTGTATAGAAAACAGTGCTTAGAAAGTTTTGCCTTACCCGTCTCATTGTCTAGACCTTGTCCCGTTCGACTGCGACTAATTTCGATCGATGCAGGGCACTTTCACTAGGAAATGTTTATTTTCAGAATAGGGTATCAAAAATGGCTAAACTTTGTTTCTTGTATTAAAATATGAGCAGTTATCTTATTGTGGAATCCATATGTTGCCACAAAGACGTCAAAAAATTGATAGATAATAATATCCAAAAATTTAACAAATTTATATTGTAAAGGGTTATCCATTTAGGGGTTTCAAAGGCGCCGATCTGGTAAGAATGTCAGCTGTTAAATATTTGCAATCAGTTATTTAGCAAAAGGTTTTCTATTTACGAATCTGGCCGTACGACAACCGACTTATTCTGGCCTGCAATTGAAGATTATGAACTGGAGGATATGTGGTTTCAACAAGACGGCGCCACAAGCAATACAACACGACTGATTTCGGCCTTATTGTATGGGAAGTTTCCAGAAGATCACGTGATTTGAATCCGTTAGATTTTTTTTGTGGACCTATGCCAAAGACCGTGTCGCCGTGGTAATCCCTTAATGTTGGAAAATTTGTAAACCAACAGTTGTCAAGTTATCGCCGAGATTCCGCTCGAAATATGCGAAAAAGTCGTCGAAAACTACCTCAAAATGATTGCTGCTGCAACCAATCTGGAGGCGTTTATTAAAATGGCATTGCATTTAGTACATTATGGAAAGGTCCAATCATTATAATGACAGAAAAAGTTTTAACGAAATCATAGGCTTTTGTGTTTTTTATCTAACTTTACTCTTGAAACCAAAACATGGAGTACCCTTTAATAATGTTTCATTATAAACACTCAAAATGTACCAAAAATCCAAATTTTTTAACTCATTTATTAAAAATCAAAAACATAAGATATGAGCTTTCTTAGAAAACTATCTAAAAATTATAATTTGCAATAGCTTTCGCCTATCGTCAGACTCATTACATCTGTTCTCACATTTTTACGCTGATTATTTTCGCCAAAAAATATTTGTTTTTTTGGCAAGAAAAGACACTAAATAAAACATTGCAAAGAGAAATAATGTGTAGCATACGATTTATTTTTGAACAAGTTTTAATTTCCGGCTAATTTCCTTTAACAATTTCCTACATTGCTCTTTTCTATTTACACAAACAAACAGACCTCTGAACACACATATGCATACAAACGCATACAAACTATATATTTATAAAATTTATCACACTTGAAATTTTTTATGGAAATCTATGAATAAAGAACAGTAATTCTTATACAAATAAACAACTGAATGCCTCTCGTATATGTGTGAGTGTAAATGAATTTGTAGACATTAAGGATTTATAACCTTTTTCCCCTAGATTTTACTAGATATGCAGCACATGTTCGATTTATTTTCAAATGACTTTTTCCATTCAAATCTGTGGTCGTTTTTCTTTTCCAGTTATACAAAATCGAAATTTGTAATTTTACTTTGGTTTCGTATTTTTCTGATTTCGTTACAAGTTTAAAATTAAATTGGAAATAATTTTATACTTCATTACAGTTTTAGACAAAAACCAAATGTAATTTCCTAAATGTTTTACCGAAGAGACATTGTATAAAAGTTTCGCTTACACTAGGCATTCAATACACACTGGCTTACATATATAAATATACATAAACACTAATACAAACATCTAAAGTTATTCAATTACTTGTTAGTTTTTGGTCATTTACAAATGTTGGACATGATGATATTTTGATTGTATTGGTCATACAAAATGGATATGTCTGGGAAGTGTTTGATTGTGAGTAGTGTTTCCATTACAAATGTTATTAACACTTGTTGCGCTCTGTTTCTCTAGCATAATGTCAATCATGGCTGTTGACAATGATGATGACATTTAATTGAATTATAACTGTCGTCCATCTGTAATGATTGTTTAACAATCATGAAATTTAATTTCCTACTTTTGAAATAATTATTTGTATGTGTTGAACACAAACGACGAGAAGTTGTCGAGTATGGAAATAGATGGAAATGTTTTAATGGTTTAATGTCTTGTTGTGCGGTCTTCTTTAATTTTTTGTTTAATTATCAACATAATTTTTGCTGAGTTATGTTAATGTGTGAAAACTGATCTTAATAGTGATACTAACATTTGTAATAGAAGAAGGATGAGTTTTTGTATTTAATCGACATAAAAATATTTGAATACTTGGACAAATGCCGTCAGAAAGTTTTAGGGTAAAAATATTTTTAGAGAAATGTTTTATTACATGAAAAAAGCTGTTATAGTCCAGCAGTGCCGAGTCTATGACACCCTCCACTCTTATTATTCTAAATAAAGTAATGAACAATAAAAATAAAATAAAAAGAACAAATACTGCTGTCCAAACTTTTTTAAGAGCAATATTTAACTATTATAAATCAAACAATATTGTGAATAGCAAGAAAACGTGGTTATAAATATGAATGTCCTCAACAACTGGTCGGATTGCAAAATTATTTATAAAAGAGCCATAGAAGACGACATATGCTTTAGTAAAAATTGAGTTTGTGACCACCCTGTTAGAATACAAAATGAGATACAGGGTATTAAAGCAAACTGCCTCGGGTAATACAACCTTCTTAAATCTTGTAATTTGTGCAAATATTGAAAGATTTCAATGAATGCAACAGTTTTAATTCTACTGTTTAATTCTACTTTCGAATATTTTTATTGAAAACTATAAAAAAAAACTAAAATTTGTTTTCGATATAAATATTCGGAAGAAATGTTCTTGGAGATATTGTGGGCCAGACAGTTAATAATTCAGCTAGAAGGTAAAAGGTTTTTTTTTTTTGTTTTTCGCAAATTTATTCGGTAATAAAGATCCAGTTATTTTTCAAAAACATCCACTTAATTCTAATAAATTTATAAGTGAAACGCACGATGTTTTTTTTACAATATCTCAATCTGCCTAGTTGTGAAGATTAATCGATATTGATATTTTGAAATGAGCCTGAAAAATCGAAACTTACTTTTAAGGAAATAACTTCATTTTAATAAAAACAATATTAATAAAAATGTCACTATAATTTACTTATTTTTTTCAATTATAATAAACGTATTTATCAAGGCGAATTTACTTCAGGTGGCGGCAGACTACAACAAGTCAACAAACAACAGGGTATTTTGTTTTTCGGTCATGGAATGTCAAAAACAGGGCGAATTAATATATAAATGAATTCGCCTTGCATAAAACAGTTGACTAAAACAGGGCTACCAGATTTGGGGTTCAAATCTCAACTTAGATAAAAAGAATTAATTTCGGGCGTATATTGTGTGGATGTAAAATAATTTTTTTCTTTTTGGGTAAATTATTTAATGTTTGTTTATTTTATAGGCTTACGTAAATAAAAATGCTAACATTTTTTATGTAAAAAACTCATTTAATACACAGAAAAAAGTGTTTTATCAATTAAAAAAATGGCTTAGAAAGTATTTAAATTTAATTAATGTGATAATTGAATCAATTATTTTTTTAGTTGGAAGAAAATTAAAAATTTAATTTTGATTATTAAACATTTTAGTTGTTTTGAAATACATTTTCAATTAAAATTTTAATTAAACAACAAGAAATCTGTTGAGAATTGTCAATATTTATTTAAATACATTAACACATTGTTTGAAATGGCAAAGTTTTTTGATAATTTTTTAAATTAAAATTAAAAATACCATTTATTGAAAAAAAAAAATATTCAAAATTTTACAATGTTTAGTAATCAATATAATCATTTTGGTAATAGGTGCAAAATCCACAAATTGTTTGCTTGATATTATGAATTTGGAATAAATTTGGTGATTGGAGAAATTTAATAATTTTTTCTGTGTATAATTTATATAAAACAAATTATGACGCATATTCAATATCGGTCGGCTGAAAATGTTTAATTTGCTGATCGCCACATCAGTTTTTTATTCAAAATGTATCTGCAGCAGAATTTTTTGTATCTAAAAAAAACCATGGTCGAATAATTAGGTCGCGCAAGACTACAACAATGCATCGATATGAAAAATAACACTAATTTTGTTTGTTTAAAACATGAACATGTCAAAAACACAACTCTGCAAAAAATCAGCGGACGTTTCGCGCTGACCTACTTATTGGGCCATATAAAAAACGTTTTTGTACCTCTTTTGTTTAGGTCGACCTGTTAACATTCTAAGAAGTAAAATTACTTTTAAACGGATGAATGTCCACAAATATTTCACGCGTAAAGTGAATGTGATCTCCACATTTAAAATCTTCAGTTCATGAACGATATTAAATCATTCAACATCGATTTTCAGGCTGAAACCATTAATGTTAAAAGTATGTTTGACAGTATGCACATGATGCTTTAATTATATCTAAATCAGCAGTCATACAAGGATTTTCAAATACATACATAAATAATATTTTGGATTAACCTAATGATCAAAATTTCCCTTTTCCTTAATAACGTATATTTTTGGTCAGAATTTGAAAGATAATTACCAAATTGCAAAATTGCTTAAAATTCACTATTGCTCTTGTGTGATTATCTATGCTAATACGAATTAAAATTTAGAAGATTAAAATAGTCCCCATTACAACTTAATAATTTATTTAAAAATAATTCATTTGGGGGCTTTTTATTTTTAAAGGGGATATTTTAATAAATTTTCATTTTAAATTTGGAATTCAAGAAAAACTGTATATGGCAGCCCTGTTGTGAGAAACTAACTTTCCCACAACCAAGGCGAATTTAATGTAAACAACTTTTGACATTTCTCTACCCAATTATGCAGGAAAAAAGTAGCACAGCTGTACACCTGAATCTGAATTCGCCTTGCCCACAAAAATAAATAATATAAAAATATATATATAATATAAGTATAATAAAAATTGGGAGTTCAGCACGTCAATAATAAATGAATTAAAGAATAATACACTTTGAATTCCCGAAAACAACTTTTGATATTAAAAAAAACAATTTTAAGACTTAAGAAAATAACAGTTTTTATAACATAAAATTGTGCAATTAATTTAAACCGTTTCTTTTCTGTATTCAGTTTATGCATTTGAATATTAAAACTGCACATAAACACTAAGATACCTTTTAGATATAGTGATAATGTTAAAAATTAGTTTTTGTGACCTAAAAACGATCTGCACATAATTTTCATACAAAGTTTCATTATTCATCTCTTTAATTTTTCTACTTTTTCATTAATGAGTTGCAAACTAGAATTCAATGTAAAAACACAATTTTAAAAAGCTCATTTAAACAAAACTTTTGACAATTCTGGCCTGACTAACAAAACCTACTGTCTTTTCGCCGCCACCTGAAATAAATGCGACTCGGTATTTATTTTAAATAATCTGCCTTTTAAATTCTACCTGCCCGCTCAAGAAGGTGGACAGGTGAGCAGATTTTGTAAAAACCGTCAAATTTTCGATACTATTTTATTCAATTGCATAAAAATTATACTAAAAATTACTTTTTCAAAATTATTTGTTCTTTAGTTCATTAAAAACATAATAATGCATTAAAATTTTAAAAATTGATATGATATCGTAGTTCACAGGTTGACAACTCTTAACATGTTTTTTTGTACTTTTCAGGAGACAAAAAAAACGTTATTACTCCGTTACTAAACCATGTTGGAAGTAAATAAAAAAAACCAAAATTAGTAGGAGATATTTATTGTAAGATGGTGTAAAGAAAACAAAGGTATTGAAATAATTTCAGATTAAAAAAAATTAAAATAAATAATACGAGTTGACAATTTCAAAAAATTTAAAAGTGATTTAGGAGTTGTCAACCTGTGACCGACGATATCTTGAACTAATATTTTTTTATGAAATCAAAAAAAAAAAATATAACAAAAAATAACCCAAAACCAATTTTTCAAGTTTTCTCATTAAAACCCTTTATTTTTTGTGCATTTATATAATATATAAAAATTTACATTTTTACCTATCCAATGGTATATAAAATGTCTATATGGTCCGTTTCAAATAGTAAATTAAATAGCCACAACGCAGATACCTCACGTCGAATTTGTCAACATAGTGCCAAGAGGAGTAACATCTATAATCGAACCCCATTAATTTTCCCTTCCAGACAATTTTATCGAACGTACTCTCTATTGACATTTCTTAAGGGCGCTCCCATACAAAGTTTATAAAACTAAAAAAAAATTGTCCCCACAACTCTTACGATACCCCTAAATGGGTCAAATGTATGACGGATCCCACCTAATTTTTCATCCCCAACATTTGTTTCAAACTTACCTAACCGCTTTCTCCGTTCCTTGAGGGGTATCCCACGCAAAATTCAAAATTTGAGAAATTGGAAAAAAATTGGCTCCACAGCTCCTATGATGGCCCTAAGCGGCTCAAATGTATGACCGATCCCACTTTATTTTTCAAATATACCTACACGCAGTCTCTGTTCCTTAGCCCCCCTCCGATACATTTCAATGCCATTTACACGGCAAGTTGCCGTTTTATTTCAAAAATCTTTCTATAATGTTGTTGTTTTTTTTTTATTTATGCAGAGATGCATTTGCAACTTCAGAAAATATACTCACAATGGCCGCATTCCCATTTAAAATGCATACCTTGGTGCGCAACTAAAGGTGTTAAAAATGACCAAGTCTCTCACCTAAATTACAAAAAAAAAAAAAACAAAAAATTTATAATGGATGCAAAAATATTTGATTTTTTTAAAGCTAGCAATTCTCATTACCTTTGAGATACGCAGCTTATCAATTTCAAGGAAAAAAAGTTTGGTTGAAAACGGTACGCAGTAATGCATTTTCGAATATGCCCCAAATTTTATATGACTAAAAGATAAGATATTCAACCCAATTGTGATTCCCCGGGAGTTTTTTCCCTTCGACCAGTTTTCTTATTTAAATTCAATGGTCAAAATGGGAAAAGGGAAAAAACTCCCGGGGAATTTGTATTCATGGTTGGGTTGATGAGGCTTTTTAGAAGATCGCTTCATAATTCATCATGGGTCCCATATTTTAAATGTTTTTTTAATATCCCTTTCCATAAACGAAATAAGCAAATAAATTCAATTAATTTCTAGTTAAAATTTTATTACTCTTCCAAAATTCCCTTTTATAGAAGATAATTTTCTTTGAGAAAATAAAAGTAAATATGTCTAATCAAACAATGCTTTCGTTTTGTTGAATTATTAGACAATGTTATTAAAACAAATTTGTTATCTTCTTTATCCTGGCCAATTTTTATTGTAAAGCAAAATGTGCTTAAATATTTGCCCTACAAAAGCACACAATATCTTAGTAACGCTGCTGTTGGCTTAATGAAAATTATAACTCTTATTAAATTCATTCGTTTTGTGCGAATGTTTAAGAAAGAATTTTTCATTTTAACCGAAAATGAAAAGCAGTCGAAGCAGGAAAATATATGGTTTTAAGCTTAAGAATAATAAACGCATTATTGAGCCATTAAGAAACGCAACAAATAATCATTCACCAGGATATAAACGATGCTCTGCTGAAAAAAAGAGGGCAGGAGAGAAAAAAAACAAACTTGAAAGGAGTTGTTAAGACGTAGAAAGAGATGTTAAGGAATTGGTTGGTTTCTTATTGAAAAAAAAAAATGTTATATACTTATGTATTCTAGATGGAATTTTTGTAAAAACCGATGCAGACGACAGATTAAAAAAAATGTTGAGATGTTGTAGATAATTTTAGATAGATAAGATAGATAAAGAATTTGTCCCCATATTTGGCATTCCGGGAAACGAAAGATTTTATTACTTTGTATTATACAAAAAATTAATATTAATTATGCTAGAAGCTTTCAATGAAATTAAAGAAATGTTCTTTATGCCCAAGGCTTCCATCGTACTGAAATACAATCCCTGTAAGAATTTGTGTCAATTGTTCCAACAGACTGGTCCTGGGATTTGTGAAAATATAACAAGTACAAAACGAAAGAACTCATGAATGAAAGGGAAAACAGAAAACATTAAAAAACTAGAGTTACCCAAGTTGTCGAAATTCGACCATAATTTTTTATGCCAAATATGAAGAAAACATTCATATAAGTATATATGAATTTAAATGTTTACAGAATTCGTTTTTTTCGTCTTAGTGGATCGATTTGGCTAGGTACCAACCTCCGAACCAAATTTTCTCTTCTACCCAAGTCCGTGAATGTTAAATTTAGTTTTTTTAGTTGAATTATATGGAAAAAGTCAGAAAGTACCAATTGAATAAGAAAAAGTACAAAAATTTCGCTTCCTAAATATAGTTTCTTAATCACTCAGAACTCTGCATGCTAAATTTTATGTTTCTATGTTCAGTATTATTAAAAATTGAAAAAGTACCAATTAAAGAACGAAAAGTACCAAAAAGCTCTCCCTTACAGAGTCTTTTTCACTCAGAGCCATGCATGTTTAATTTCTAGGTCCAATACTAACGGAAATGCAAAAAGGACCATTTGAAGACCAAAAAAGTTCACTCTTATAGATTCTCACCCATTCGGGACATTGCAGGTTTAGTTTTATGTTTCTAGGTCCAATATTAAAGGAAATTAAAAAAGTACCAGTTGTAGAACCTCTCCCTTACAGATTCTTATTCCCTCAGAACAATGTATGCTTAATTTTATGTTTCTAGGTCCAATATTAACTAAAATTCAAAAAGTACCAGTTGAAGAACAAAAAAGTGGCAACATTTTTCATCTTATAGGTTCTCATTCACTCAAGACCTTGCACAAATAATTTTTTATTTCTAAGTTCATTATTACAAAAAAATTTAAAAGTTACCACACGCAGCACCGAAAAGTAAAAGAAAGTAATTAAATGTCCCGTATTTCCCCTTTCTAAAAATTATTTCGCTCCGTTGAAGTATCAAAAATTTCAGTGTTGTAGTGGGAGACTATAATCTATTGCGTTATATGTCAATATACAGAGAAAAATGTTTTTAAAAAAACTTACCAATGGGTACGATTTTATCCCTTAAAACGTTCGAATTTCGAAAAAGTACCAAATTTATAATTGTATTTTTTAGATAAGATACGAATTTGGTATAGCCTTTATTCCTATACTTATCGGTTTATAAGCTAAATGAGGAACGCAAAAGTTCCAAAATAGTGGTTAAACCAGTTTACTCTCTGAAAGGGCCGAATTGCAAAGAGAACCAGACACCTGTCCGCTTATTTTTTTAATGAACAACGATAAGTATATTTATTTTTTTTTTTTGAGTTTCTATTAGTTTTGGAGATATGAAGCCACCGAATTTTTACCCTTTTTACACTCTTAATAAAATATACATTGAGCACTTTTGTAGGTAAAAGTCTTTTAAGTGGTGTATTTTTTGTTTAAATCGGTTGACAAACACAGACGGAAAGTGTTCTTAACCGTCTTGCCTTTGCCGATTTATATATAGATTTCTCTAATCACCAAATTTATACCAAATTCATAATATCAAGCAAACAATTTGTTGATTTTTCACCTATTACCAAAATGATTATATTGATTACTAAAAATTTTAAAAGTTTAAAAAAATATTTTCAATAAATGATATTTTTAATTTTAATTAAAAAAGTGATCAGAAACCTTTGCCATTTCAAAAAATGTGTTAATTTATTAAAATAAATATTGACATTTTCCAACAACAATTCTACAAGTTTAAATCATTTTATATTAAAGGAAAAAAGTCAATTAAGATATTTTGTTATTTAATTAATATTTTAATTACAAAGTTATTTGAAAACAACTAAAATGTTAATTAAATCAAAATTAAATTTTTAATTTGCTTTCAGTAAAAAAAATAATTGATTCAATTATCGAATTAATTTAATTAGAATATTTTTTAAACCATTTTTTTTAATTGATAAAAAAAACTTTATTCTGTGTAGAAAAAGTAATGAATTACAGTACAGTATTCACCGGTGGTGTGACCCGTTTTTTTGTATCTTTCTAAAATTTGGTTCTTAAATTTAGTTCTAGGATATGTTTTATTGGGATAATACTACATTGTAGTAACTAGCACTGAGCACGTTAATTGAGAATAGGTGTGTGGCTTTTCCTTTAATGGCAACCCCATGTAAAAGTGATAGGTCCCATTCATATAAAGTGTTACAACAAGAACCAGTCTCTACCACCAAGGACCTATCACGGGACTACTTTGGCGTCAGTTCGCTTCCCTCTAGGGGATGTAGTATATAAGTGGCTGTATGTACAAGCAATGAATAATGCAATGTGTTTCATTTGCACCGACAAAAACACTCGCCTCCACGTTGTTTGATATTAATGATTAATATGTGTCACTTGCAAAACTGATCTGATTCGTCACACATAATAATACTACACTAATAGAAAAATGTATCGTCATATTACATCAGAATTGTGACATTAATGGTATTACAAATGGCATCAATCAGGCAAAAAGTGGCATCAATTCAATGACGAACGTCATCATAAAATGTTGTCCTATTTTATGCGTCATCTATGCTACGACTACAGTGCAATCAACTCGATGCCACATTTTGTGTATTATTAACATTATTTTCATATTTAAAAAGTAAAATAGGAAACAAAAATTCCCATATTCTATTTTGTTAAATTATTTATTTAAATACATCAAACTTGTAAAGTAGAATGATTACGAAAACCATATCGGGCATGCTGCTGGTGTCTTATAATTGAGAGTTCTTCTGTAGCCAAATGGCGGAACATAACAAAAGTGAAACAAACATGTGTAAAGCGCCCTGGAGACTAGCAAATAATCACATCAATCACATAGTTGTGTGCGTGCAGCCGTTCTTATTCGGCTACACATACGCGTTGTCGGCAATACTTAATGAAAATCAAAAAGTTCTAATTTTTTTATTTGATGACTGGTTATTTGATAGTCTCCTGTTGTGATCGACAAAAAAAATTTATTTTCTTTGTGTTTGTTGCCATGAAAAATATAAATATTTTGTTTTTTTACAATATACAATTGTTGATTGCCGTGTTTATTTGTACGTTTCGGAAAAAGCCTGAAATAAACGACGTTAACACATATGCACTGATTGATGGGCTTATTTGATAGTCTCCAAGGCCCTTAAGGGGTAAGTAAATAATGATATTCTCTCAATTTGACTTAAGGTCAATTACAATGACTCAATTGTATGACAGCTTGTCATCGCACTGATGACATGCTTTATAAAACCGACTCCGATTCGTCATTTCTCTGATGCCAACGTTCCATCCCATAGATGACATAATTTAAATTTTTGACCCAGATGACAATTTGGATGTTAAGGCTGCCAAAACAGTGATGTAAAGTATCATGGGGTCAAAAACTAAGACACTTGTCATAGTACTGATGTCAAAATACATGAGCGTTATGACGCCAAACGGGATACTTTGTGTTCAACGTTGTATCGCCATTTTTCAAAATGAATTCTCAATTCAGTAAATGGGTTAATATGGTTCCTTTCTATATAAAAACCTTATATATGAAGTTTAGTGCCGATTGTCACTAACTTTGACTTAAGTCAATCCCAATGACTCAATTTAATGACAGCTTGTCATTTGTAGTGAGAATGCAGAATATGTTTTACAAGGTCCAATACACAAATAGAACGCTATGAATATGTGGAAGCGGAACTCTTTTGTACAACGTCAGTGAAATGCAATGAAATACAGAATAATGGAATAATAGCGAGTGTTATCTTCATGATGCGAAGATAAACAATTTCCCTATTAGCTGTAAGTATATTATAAGTTGTTGAGTGAATGTTAGAGAGTTACTCATAGTGGAAGTTACTACTTCCAATAAGTTTTAGTATATAAGAGTGTACAATTTGTTAAATAAAGACAGTAGATTTTCTTAACTAAAAATAATAGATTCTTTTCAATTCAACAAGAAAATTTCATTCATATGTATTTTTTTCTTTAATGTTCAAAACAACAACTATCGAGGTTCTAATTAACTGCTACGTTTAGTTTTTAAAGATAAGAATAATAAATAAAAAAGAGTCTTACAGCATTTGCTATCAAAAACCTTAAATGAAAAGTTTTTTGTTATTTCATTCTTTTAAAAACTGACTACTCTTTTATTCAGTCTCATCTTTTACACAGATACTTGACTTAAATATTGTGACTTTTTGTGGGTATTGGTATGTTTGTGTATGAGTCTGACATATTAAAAATAAGAGGACTGTTTTATAAGTAAAGAGAAAGGAAAAAATGTCAATGATAATTTGCCATCACTGATGAAACAATTAGAAATAGCAAAAGTCTATATCTTCGCAAAACTTAGACCCCTTTAAGATTCGGCAAGTTACTTGCGCAAGAGGCTCTTGGATTGTAGAACGGTAAGGTCGGGTTAAGGGAAAGAAATTTAGTACAGACTTTGTTGTACTCGGTAGACTTTGATGTACTTACGCAACTTACTTTCCGAGTCTGAAAGGAGACTGACAAAACTCGATTGGCCCAAAAAACTAAATTTTAATTAGTAATGCTAGTTAAATCATTGAATTTTCGAACTATTTGTAAAACAAAAATATAAATAATTTAAGTGTAATTGGATTTTTAATTGTAAAAAGCTGAAATTATTACATTATTTTAGCAAAAGTTATATAGACGTGTTAAAATCTTTTCCCACAACACTGTTTCTACTTAGAAAATTAAGCACAACTTCATACAGACGAATATATCATAGTATGTACTTTATATTACCCAGCACTGGGCTTAACCATTTTGTACAAGTGTTTTGAAGGAATGCATGGCCAAACAATTTGGATTATATCTTCTTCCTAAATATTGTTTGATTTTGAAATTTCAATGGGCCATGTTGGTTCAATAGTCTTGTAAGACATTGCATCAATTCGGCCTTCTATATAAAAATTACTTTGCATTGAATTGATCAACAGATTGTACCAAGATCACATTGCCCCATATGAAGCCCACTCCCGAAAAACACTTCAGTACGCCCTTAAACGTAACGAACAATACTTTTGTAATAAATTTTGGTCTGTCACTGTTTTATATGACTAGAATCAACTTTTGTCAAGATCGGTTCATAATTTGTCATAGGCCCCATATATAAATGTTATAGTAAAATTCGTTCTGTTACAGTTTCATAAGACTAGAAATCACACTGTCAACTTTCGTGAAGATCTATCTATAATTAACCATACATTGAAAAGACAAAACATTCCATTAGTACCGTAATCAAGCCGAACGGTAAGTATTGATTTCCTTAAATCAAGTACAAAATGCTTGATTCAAGTGTGGATTATTTAAGTGCCAAATACTTAACTTGGTCGTATTTTATCCCTGATCCGTACACAGAATAAACTCTTGCTCCAATTAAAGCAATAATCAAAAATTGCACCAGTCAAATGACAAATTAAAAGTATCAATTTAACTTTTAATTCACTTGCTTAAACGTTTAATTGACTTGATAAAATGTTTAATTCACTTGATTAAATTTTTAATTAAAACTGATTTTATTTTTAATTAATGCTTTAATTGGGGCGAAATTTTTTCAGTGTACTTAAAATAATCCGAAAACGGGATTGAGTTAATTGAAAGTGAGATAAAAATTAAACTGAAACTGTGCTGGATTCAAGAATTTCCAAGTTGGTTTAATCCCGATTCGTACTTGAAATAATCCGAAAGTGTGAGTAGTTACTAACCTACCTAAACACTTACCCCAGAGAACCAGACATAGAGATAAATATTATTATTAACTTACCCGATACACAAGTTTATTCTACTTTTGTTCCCCCCTCAACTACAAGACACCTGCATCATGCGCGATATTGTTTTCAAATAGATCTACGTTGAAAATTTAATGTATTTAACTAAATAATTTTTACAAATAGAATATGGCAATTATTGCTTCTTATTTTACTTTTTAAACATGAAATTAATCTGTATTTTTCTCCTTGTAGTGTTGTTGTTGTTTCTACTGTTCTTTCTGTTGGTTTTCGAATTTTATCACATTTTAGATTGTTTTAAGTAGTTTTAGTGTTATTCGTACTACAATTTTTAAGAACGACATATACTTAATTAAGTAGAGAAAACTTAAATTTTGTACGAGATTTGTTTTTCTGTGTAGGTCCTTTATAAAGCCCACTCCTAAGATATTCTAACTGTCGTGAAATAGAGCACTCTAACTTGTTTTTTAAAGCGTGATCTATTTCGAGGTTCCCTACTTTTTTAAAGACAAAAACACAGAAAATTCAAATTTAATGGGGAGTGTTTATTATCATTTGAAAGAACATTCTTTGGCATTTATTTTTTGAAGATTACGTCTATCAAATGTTGGCCGTTGCTACGTCACAGATGGTCCATCCGTTAAGTCCAATTTTCGATGACTCGTTCGAGCATTTCGACTGGTAACTGGCGAATGACACGCGTGATGTTTTTCTCCAAGGCCTGAACCGAAGCGGGCTTGTCCGCATAAACTTTAGACTTAACATATCCCCACAGGAAAAAGTCTAACGGTGTGATATCACGCGATCTTGGTGGCCAATCGACCGGCCCAAAACGTGAAATTATGTGCTCACCGAAGTGTTCTCTCAATAAATCCATTGATTGGTGCGATGTGTGGGAAGTGGTATCGTTTTGCTGAAACCAAATGTCACCGAGATCACGAGCTTCAATTTCAGGCATCAAATAGTCGGTTATCATGGCACCATAACGGTCGCCATTGACGGTTACGTTCGTACCGGCATCAGTTTTAAAGAAATATGGACCGATGATTCCACCGGCCCACAAACCACACCAAACCTTTGTTTTTTATGGATGAAGTGGTAGTTCTTGAATCTCTTCAGGTTGCTCTTCGTCCCAAATGCGGCAATGTTGTTTGTTTACATACCCATTGAGCCAGAAATGGGCCTCATCGCTGAACAAAATTTGCCTCGAAAACGTCGGATCTTATTGGAACTTTTCAAGAGCTTATAGAGCGAAGCGATGTCGCTTGGGAAGGTCGGGTGATGGTGTTGCGCATAGTACGCTCAGTAGGCCGATTATGTAGACCATAAGTTGAGCGAAGTGCACGAAACACATTCCTCACAGAACGTGAATTTTCGTAATAAAGTTGAACGATTTGTAAACGTTTTTCAGGCGTAAGTCTTTCCATTATTAAATGCCAAACAATACTAAACAAAAATAACATGACAGCATGACACGACTCACACGTGATATGTCAAAAAAAGGCTATTGAAAAAGTATCTCTACTTGAATCACCCATTACTAGTGATCCTAAATCAATCTTACAAATGCATTCATAACTTTGATATGTTGGTTCAAAAAATGTTCACACTTTATTGGAATTAAGGCAAATATCCTGTTGTTCTTCTACGTTTTTAAATGACAGACGTACAGACGGAAAGATATTTCTAAATTTTACTAAGAATAACAAAACTTTCTCCGGCAACCATCGCACCCTTGTAACGCCTTAATAATGATGGTGTTATAAATTTTCTATGCCACAAAAACAATTTACTTTGTCACAATGTATTTAAGACGTCTAAGAAAACGATGCTAACGATAACCAGGGTGAGGTCGTGTTATAAACGAATACTTCCCATCGACTTATACACTGAAAAGGGGTGGTAACTGAAAAACTCATGGTTAGCTGAGTGCTATTGATATCTCCTCTTTAAATACTGAAGTGTTTAAATAGCACAACCAAAACTAATATGAATTTAAGAAATATGTTCCTCATCGTTATTGCTCAGACGCCAAATCAAAGAGGGGAGTGAGCGAACTCAACTTAACTCCCGTTGCGATAATAATTTGGTAGAAATTAAACTCAACAAGATTTTGTGGTGGCGGCGCTTAACAAAATCCGCTTTAATGTTTATTGTCTACTAGTCATTGTCATAGACTTGGTGGACATTTATGGCTGAAAATATTCATTGCTGGATTTTCTATTCATTCATCGGGGATTATTTACTTTCATTAAGATTCAATATAACAGCAAAGCGGCTGAACGTTGTGTTATTTTGTTAAGCTGGGTGAAAAACAATTTGAGTTGTCCATTTTTATGGTCTTTACTAAAGAGCCACTACGGAGTATGTGTATTTGTGCTATTTGAATTTTATTGAACGTTAAACCAGTAATAAAATAAAAAAAGAGTATTTAACCACAGAAAGGGAGTGTAAGAAGCCCTCATTAGGTACGAAGGCCATGATTTTAAATTAAAGATATTAATTTTTGCTTAATGATGACTTAAGATATTTGATTTTTATAACCATCATTAAAAAATCAAAGGCATAATGATTTTTAAGTCCAGTTTACACCACGATTAACGAATACGTACGTATATATTTTAAGTCCATGTGATCCAGTCATATCGATTCGTTCGTTTAAATATTGTTAACTTATTAATCATGAAACATCAGCTTTTGAGGCACTTGACGAGAACTTTAAGTGGCAAGACTTGCGCGAAACTATTACATATTATTCTCTCTACTTATGATATTTCTATCGCACTTCACTCAAAAGAAAAAATCCATTCATCCATAATCAAATAAAGCCAAAGCGGTGTCAGTAGTACAGCTATACGGATCTCCTTAAATCAAGTACATCATGCTTGATTCAAGTGCGAATTATTCAATCGTTCCGTACTTTAAATAATTCAGAAACGATATTGAAAGATTCATCTTAAACTGTGCTTAATTCAACCATTTCTAAGTTGGTTTAATCCCAAAATTTGTACATTAAATATTCCGAAAGCGAGATATTCAGGCATGTTCTGGAAATCGATTTCTAGTGAAATTAAAATTGAAAAAATTTTGTAAAATGATCCAGTGCTTAAAGTTCATTAACATATTTCGTTTTAAATAATTCAAACTATGAGTACAGCGTATCTTTATCAGAACTACTCTATAAATCGGGAAAAACTAGGGTAATTTTCAAAATAATTCAACTGGAAGTCACCATCGATTTTAATTTCACTCGATTTCGATTTTCAGAACATGGCTGATTGATTTTAACTTAAACACCTACCCCAGAGAACCAGAGATAGAGAGGTTACACACGTTTGTTTCTCTTTTATTGTATTCCGCTTTTTGTTTACAAAATAGCTCTCAATTATAAGACACCAACAGCACGCCCGATGGAGTTTTCGTAATCATTCTACTTTAAAAATTTAATGTATTTAATTCGATAATTTTAATAAATAGAATTCGGGAATTTTTGCTTCTTATTTTACTTTTTAAAAGTAAAAATGAGCAAAACGTTTTTTACCTACTCTTGTAGTATTGTTGTTGTTTCTACAACAAACTTTCACTAATACACGCGTATGCATATTGGTTTTCGAAAATTATCGCATTTTGGATTGTTCTAAGTACTTTTTAATGTTTTTTGTATTTGAATATTTAAGTACGTCTCGTACTGAAAGTAAGTAGAAAAAACTTAAATTGAGTACGGATTTTTTTCTTTCTGTGCAGCTTATTAAGTTCACAGAATCAATTATAAGTATTTCTTTTTATATTAAAAAAATTGTTAAAAAAGTATGTTAATAGCTAATTCAAACTTGTGGAGTTGTTGTTCGGAATTGTCAAATTCTGAGCTATATTTAATGAAATCAATTAACACATTGTTTGAAACGTTAAAGTTTTTTAATATTTTTTTTAACTAAAATTAAAAATATCATTTTTTAAAAAAAAAAATATTCACAATTTTCAATTTTAAAAATTTTTTAGTAATCAATATAATCATTTTTGTAATAGGTGCAAAATCCACAAATTGTTTTCTTGATTCTATGAATTTGGTATGAATTTGTTGATTAGAGACAATTCTTTCTTTTTGCCACTACATTTTTAATAAAACAAACCGTCCCAGCGATCTGTCAAATATGATTTTCCAGTCGGGTGGTATAAAATGCGCGTTCTACGTTTGTTTGTTTCGTATAGGCTGAAAGAAACTGAGAAGTTTTGATATAAAATGAACGCTAGACGCTCTTAGTTATGTAGATCAGTTAGGCATATCGCCGATATCCAGCTGTAATATACGAGATTCATTCTTCCTTAATTCAATTACAGTCGATCTTACATAACTCGAATCACCATTATCCCACAAAAAGACTTCGATTTACGGAGATTTCGAGTTAAAGAATTTTAGTCAAAATAGAATAAAAGGTTTTTGTATTATGTATTTTTATTTAAAATATCCTCTAATGCAAAATTACATAATTAAGGATATAAAAAAAACAAGCATATGTACTCATATAAATTTTCCCACTTTTCGCAGTCCATTTCACAAACGTCATTGCTTTCACTACAAGCTTTTTTATAACCCACAATGTATCTCAAATTAAAAAAGCAAAAATTATTTACGCATGTACATGTTAAATGAACTTTTCATGAATTAATCTTTTTGCTCAATACCTCTGCTTCAATTTATCAAGCCAACCTGTGCTTGCTGTAAAGTTATCATCTCCAAAACGCTTTGCAAACTCAATTGCCTTTTGCTTTAATATTGCACCAGATATAGGCATGTTTTGGCTTCTAGTTGCTGAAAACCAATCGAGGACTGCTTTGTCGACATTTTTGAAATTTGGGGCCCTAACGATTTTACTACATAAACGAAATCCAGATTCAAACGAGTTTATAATTGATTCCTTATTTTTGAAAATTGTTGACACCATGCTTGCCGGGATACCATATTTATCAGCTGCTCCCTTCTTCTTTAATCCATCTTCGACGTCTTTTATAAGTTTATAATTTTCTTCAATTGATAAACATTTTAAAACACGTTTAGTTATAATAATAATAAAAAACTTGATTTCAACATTTATCATCTAGCCCGAATTATGCATAGAACTGATACTTACGCAAACAAAAATAAACAAATTTGTAATTCCCCGAAAAAAATAAACAAAAATAGCATGTAAAATATACAAACCAGCTCAAGCAACAAAAGAGAGTAAAACAAACAAACCATAACTAAAACAAAAACTAAAAACCATTTAAACAAGCAAAATTCTTCGAGTTATAGAGTTCACGTATATGTTTTTTGTTCGAATTATGGAGAACTTTGACTTATGGAAGTTCGAGTTACGGAGGAAAATTGTATGTGATTTGTTCTTTTAACGCTACTGCCAACCAAATTAGTTCGAGTTAAAGAAAATTCGAGTTAGAGAAGTTCGAGTTATGAAAGTTCGTATATTTTAAACTGTTTCAACAAAGCTATTCCTCCTAAATTAAAGAAAAATTTATATTTTTACTCCCAAATTTTTATGCTAATTTTTCAGTCTTTTGTTGCAAGTATTTCGAGTACATGCAGACTTACTTAATAGTAACAATTATTGAAAATAAGCAATAATTTTCTGTTATTGAAGAGACATTATATTTCGATTTTATTTCAAAAACAAGAAAGAGAACATTTCAGGCGTGGGTCTATATGGCTCTTTAAATTATTAATTAATAGTTTTTTTCTTTAACGGACGTCAATATTAAAATTCGTCGCCGGTTAGACCGACAATCAGAAATCTTTGTGTTTTTATTTTTAGTCATATAAAACTTTATTTGAACAAATTTGAGTAAAATATCATGAATCGTAACAGTTTTAGCTGAACTTAAATTATTTTCGAGAGGGATCCATGGTTAATTCTGGACTCATCACCATTAAGTTTGGTAGGGTGATTTCTGTTATTAAAGAACCTCAATTAGAACAAATTTCGATAAAGCAGTGAAATTCGTTATAGCGTTTTATAGTTTTAATTTATATTTTGCAGAAAGCTGGTTAATATGGGACTTACGGTAAATTATGGACCGATTATTACAAAATTGTCTGGTATTATGTCCGTCCAAATTTTACCAACACGTATCACTGTTTTCTGTTTTCCGATAGTAAACTTTATATGGGCCCTATAGCAAATTATGCACCGATGTTCACGAAAATTAACAGTGTGATTTTAAGTCCTTTAAAAGTATGAGGTACTATATTTTCTTACAATAGCATAATTTGTTACGGTTTAAGGCGTCCTAAACAGGTTTCCTAGAGTAGGCCTTATATGGGGCATATAGTACGAGCTTGAACAATAAGATTTCTAGTTATGTAGAACGAATTTGTGCAAATCTTATATCAATCATTTTATTTTAGTTTTTGTGACACACTTATCAATTTTTTTAAATGGTGTTTCCACACTTGGATTCTTAACATCATATCCTACTGAACCGATTTTGCTGGATTTCAATCCCAAGATGCTTTGACACCAACATTATTCTTTGCTTTTGAGTTTTTCGAAAAGGAGCATGTTTTCAACAGACGAACATGGCTAAATCGACTTAGAAGCCAGGGGTCAGAGATGAATAATACAAAAGTTTCACACGGAATGACAAACTTACTCTACCCTTATTCGCCACTAGTGCTGGTGGTGGGTATACAAAATTTTAAAAGTGCTAAAATCAAATACAAATAATTTCATAAAATTTCAATGACCCTCTTTTTTGTAACAACAATTTTTAATAAACTCTAAACGAATCTAAATAAACAAAGTGTCTGATTGTTATAAAAATACTACAGATACACATATGCAGTTACTAAATACTTAATCCTCTTTTACTAAATCTTTACAATTCCTACCTGCTGAATGCAATAAAACAGCTGCCTCAATACTTTCAATAAAACTGTATTGCCCAGTTCCTGCTACCAACTGGCAGGCTAAATGCTTTTTGAACCATGTTCAATCACTATTTTGGCAATAAAAGGATTCCATTTGCAATTGTTTTTGCATTTTTCCCAGCACCTTTTTTCAAACTTATTTTAGTTTTTTTTTTCATTTTTTTTATTGCCATGATTCTACTTTGGAGTCAATGATGTGTTGTGTTGGATTAGTGTAGTTTGATAGTTTGTTTTAGGAATATCAATAAAAACATCACAATTCAGATGAAACTATAACAACAGCAGCAGCAGCAGAAAATGGCACAAAAAATGGCTAAAGAATGTATGGGAATTGTGCCAAAAAAATGTTGGCCTATTGATGCTGTTATTGTTTATTTTTTTTCAATGCAAACATCAAAATGAAAATGCCATTTAAAAAGCATCGATTGTTAGGGGAAAAATGAAAATAAAAAATTAAAGCGAATGAATTGATTAGTCCGTAATTTAATGCAAAAAAAGAAGAAAATTGCAAGTGAGATCTTAAACTGACTTTATTGCATCAACGAATGATAAAAACGTGAACCGGTCTATTGAAAATATTATATAAACTAAGCCGGTTTCTTAGCAAGAGTGTTCAAGCTAAACCATTGAAAAACCGAAACGGTTCATTTTAAAGTATATGATAACCGGTTATTTGCAGGGGCCGTAACTGTTATAAGGGATATCGAAAAAGTTTTTTTATAACAGTTATATATAGAAAGTCAATCCTAAAAAGTTATTTTTTAACGTAAAAGAAAAAGATCGAATGAAACTTTTAAAAAGGGAGTTCGCTTTCGCCGTTATAAAATAAAACATATTTAAAGTTTTTCTAAGACAGTGAAATCAGTTTTATTTAAGACGTAAAAAATAAAACTCCAGAGGGAGGTATATTTTATGACGGCGAAATAAACTCATTTTTAATTGTTGAATCCGATCCTTTATTTTTTCGTTGAAAAATTACTTACTCTTAGGTGTGCACTGGAAATAATTTTTAAGATCAGCATAGATTATAAAAAAGCGCTTTAACCCTTAACAACCCACAAGTGTCTCGCGGACACATTTTTGAATTCCATTGCTCATAAAAGCTAAAGTATTTATTTTTGAGAAACTCCGTTTTACCTATTCTACCTCGATGGTCTTGAGAATAGAAATGCGCAATTAAAATATTTTTAGCATAAATAGTTTATTATTTGTTATCAATAAACGAAAATAGTAGCGCATCAACCCACAAGTGTCCAATAGACACATTAATATATTGTTTGAATCGAGTCGCCCAAGTTTCATACAAGTGACTGCCGTTCTGAAACTGTCTAGTAGGCGTTGAATTCTTTGCTTCTTCTTGGTTCTCTAAACAGGTTGTTTGTTTACTTTCCTAATAAATCAATTAATCGCAGAGTGCATTTTGTCACAATATTAGTTTTTGCAACAGCAAATTTGATTATTTATTGTTAGAAATGGCGAGAAAAAAACTAACACAGGGAGAAATTGAACGTGCCCTTTCTGAAAGTGACAATGAAGATATTTTAAGGTGTGAAATCCCTAGCGATGATGAGGATTTTGCTGTCGACATCTGTTCCGAAAGTGAAAGTGCCGCTACAGAAGCAGCATCTGAAAGTGAAGATGTACAGTTATGGAGTGAGGAAGATGATGCCCCGCAGCAGGAATACATGTCCGTTCAAACATATAAGGGCAGAGATGGAACAATATGGAAATCTGAACCTGAAAAGCATAGCAGAACTCCTCGGCACAACATCATTCGCGGTGGTATTCATAAGGTGGTGCTCCCACCGGGCCAAGAAATAGTTGATCCGGTAGACAGTTTCAACCTATTTCTTAACGAACAAGTTTTAGAAATTATAGTGAAATATACCAATTCTGAAGCGCATACAGTCCTACAAAGTCAATGGAAGCTAACAGACACCATCGAAATGCAGGCATTTATAGGTCTTTTGTTGACTATAGGAGTCAACAAACAGGGAGGTGTTGATTTTAGAGAGTACTGGGATCCACTATTTGGAAATCCGATATTTCGCGCCACAATGGGAAAAAATAGATTTGCGCTTTTACTGAGGTTCCTGAGGTTTGATGATAAAAATACAAGATCTCTCAGAAAGTCAAAAGACAAACTTGCACCTATAGGAGAACTATGGCAATCTGTAAATCTAAACTTAAAAAAGTTTTATTTACCTGGAGAAAATCTGACAATTGATGAGTAGCTTGTACCTTTTCGAGGACGAGTGTCATTCAAACAGTATCTACCCAGCAAACCTGACAAGTATGGTATGAAAATTTGGTGGATCTGTGATAGCAAAACAAGTTACCCTCTATTTGGTATACCATATCTTGGAAAAGAAGGACCAAATAGAGCCGAAAATTTGGCATACAATGTAGTCAACCAACTATGTGAGCCATACTTCTGTACCAACAGAAACGTTACCTTTGACAATTATTTTACAAGCCTTGAAGTTGCAAAAAAACCTAGCACAAAATGGTCTCACTGTAGTTGGAACCATGAGAAAAAACAAGGCTTGCATACCCCCACTTTTTCAACCCAACAGAAATCGTGACATCGAATCTAACGTCTTTGGTTTTTATAATAATATAACTTTGGCACCGTATGTACCGAAGAGGAATCGTGCTGTTTTTTTTTTTTGTCTACGATGCATCATAGTAAAAAAATAGACGTTAGCAATAAAAATAAATCTGAAATAAATTTATACTATAACTCCACGAAGGGGGGTGTTGATACACTTGATCAAATGGTTCATGAGTATACAGTTCGACGCAAAACAAATAGATGGCCTGTTGCATTTTTTCAAAATATAGTAGATGATGTTGGAATCGCATCACTAGTTACATGGAAAAACTTATATCCCACTTGGAACCAACGTAAATTTGCCCCTCAAAAATATCTAGAACTTCCAAACAGTGCTGTGAGAAATGCAAACGGAATGTCTGTTCTGAACACTCTGTAAAAAACATTATTTGTAATATCTGTTTAAAAAATAATTAATTAAAGGTAAATAAACAAAATACATAAGCAAATAATATCAATAAAACATTTTTTTAATGTATACTGTCTTTGTTTTTCTTTAAGTATCATTAATTTCTTTAATGAGTCCGTTGGACACTACTGGTCAGTTACGTTACAAAACCATACTGGGTAGTTAAGGGTTAATACGAATCCATTGCTATGTAGCATGGAGGGGCTTAAAGCTTAAATTTTCGGGGTAACTGTTATTTACGGTATAGATAACGGATAAAAGAATATCTTATAAAACAGAAAACTACTTTTAAGAGAGAACTTCAAAAACTCCGTGTCTTTTTCCATATGTGTTAATATAAAAAGTAATCTGTATTAGAAAACTTTTTATATGCTAATGACCGATAAAAGAACTTATTTGCGATGCCCCAATAAAAATAATACGCTCAGAAATATTTTTTTGAAGGAAGTTTTTTACAGGGCAATACTGTAAATGCTTGCACACAATATTCAACTAAGTGTGTACATTGGAAAGCACGTTTTAAGCTAGGGATACCGATACCAATATATCGGCGATTCTTCTGGTTTGTCGATGTGTCGGTATCGGCGATATTTTACTTTCGATACAGCGATACTTTTTTAAAGTCTTTTTGAAAAATCAATTTAATTTTCTATCCTTATTTTTTGCATAACAATAAATAAAATAACACATTTGAAAGCAGAACATAAAATCAAAACAGAACAATAAATTGTTTCTGTTTATTCTTAAGCTGGAGGCCCACACCACGCGTTCTATGCGTTTCATACTCTCTTCACATTTTTTCAATACGCATACAAATGTAGAAAGTTAAACCACTTAAAGCGTTCTATACGTATATGCATTAAACGAGTTTGTTGTGTAGCTTGCCAATAAAATTTTACACTGATTCTACTCTTTTTGACAGATGCTTCAACGCATCAATGAAATGAATGCTTGCCTATAGGCAGCAAAGCCCAAATCCTTCAAGGACATGGAAAATACAATTGACTAAGATTTTATCAAACAATCCTTAGAATATCTGATCCTCTTTTTAACAATAGGAACAAAAGATAATAATAGTGTGGACTTCCAGATTAAGCCGTATTGCTTTGCATCATAGCAGTGAAGTGTTCTCTCACTGATGTAACGATACGTTTACCGTTGGTTGCTGGGGTAGACTCAACGGGGTCCAGGTTCGGTGAGAAGACCAAGAAAACACCACAATTTCTCAAAACGTTACAAACCCTCTTTATTTACTTAACATACACAATACAGTTACAAGCCGGTAGATAATGTTTTCGGTGGAAGCACGAAGGAGAATTAAGCCGGTACACGGTTTTCCCACACACGTACCCTCTTATATCTCCCCTCGTACTGGGAAATTGAGAGCACTTTCAAGGGTACCCCGCAGGTAATGCTGCCACCTTCTCTACACTCTAGACTAGCAGTGCCGATCGAAGCGGTAATCAAGTGAGTTAAACATATAAATGATACCAATAATTTGTTGCGATGAATTGGCTACGCATTACGAAGACCACCAGGAGATATAACTCGCAATGCCATTGACCGGAACCCGTAAAGTAGTAGAAGAAGAGGACGGCCTGCCAATACTTGGCGTAGGCAGTTAGACATACAGCCTTCGCGAGTAGGAAAAAGCTGAAGTACTATGTAATAATTTGTTTACTGATGTAAAATTTAATTTATTTATTAATTAATATCACAAATTTTTTAATTGAAATTGAGTGTATGTAATTCTCATTCCCTCTGTAGTCTTGTTTGCAGATAGCTTTGGCATTTCTAAGGTTATTAAGGAAAACGTTTCCTGATAATCTGGCCTAAGCAACCACTGAAATTTTATAAAGAAAAACCCAGTGTATTGAGAATAGTATAAAGGTGAACCGATTGAAAGAAAATTGTACAAAAGGACAACAGCTTGATTTAACAGTGTACGGAAAGTGAACTGGTCTAAAAATTGTATAAAAAGAGAACCGGTTCATTGATAAAATTCCGAAAAGTTAACACATACATTTGATATAGTTGGGGGATTCACAAAGTGTGTTACAATGTTTACAATTGTTTAAAAAAATATTGTTGTGTTTCAAACAAAATAAAACTTGTAATGCTTTGTTCATTGATTCGTCATAAGTGTACAGTAGAAACCTAAATTATAAGCGGTTGCCCACAAGAGTCATATATATTCATTGTAATTGTGAATCCCCCAAGTATATTTATTTATTAATTTATTATTTAATTAGCTTATAATTACAAATCAGCTCAGTATAATATACATACATAAAAGAAAACATTATGTATTAATAATTAATTAATGCCAGATACAAGAGAGAAGAAAAAATTATTTTAAAATATTAAATGTTGATATTTTAAATATAATGTATGTGTTAGATGATTTCAGAAAATCTAAAATTTTTCCTATATTTTCGAGAGAGGGAATAGACAAAATTTCAATTGGGTCTGTGCCGTTAAAGTTGTTAAGCCTTTCATTACGGAATTTGAGGCAGTTTATAAGAATATGTGAGCGATCCCGGATGGGAGATGCACATTTACAAATGTGGTTAGTCGGCAAGTTCATAAGATGTCCGTGTGTTAATCAAGTGTGTCCGAGTAGTAGTCGTTCAAATTTCCTTATATCCGTTCTGTTGTAGCTAGTTGAGAGGTTTCTTGGAAAGTCACGTATGCATATCGGTTATTTTATGATTCAAACCTCTATAACAGATTGAGGTGGCGTTAAAAAGTCTTCCCCTACATTATTCGGTCAGTTTTTGCACGATGAAATTATTCCATTCAGTGGGATTTGCAGCCATGTAACAGAGTAAAATTCCGTTCGGAAACGGAATTCATTCCGTATTTTTGTGCTTCAGAAAATTACGAAAAAACTTTGCGGAATGAAGCCATTTTTATTTTCATGAACGGAATGGGAGTTTTCTGTATCTTAAAGGCCAAAAAACTATCAAAATATACTTTCTATTAATATACAAATATGTTTTCTTCGGTTCCGAACGGAATCATTTCAAACGGAACTGTACTCTGTGACATGGCTGTATAACTAGGTATCATGATGAAAGAAGAATTATTTGCTTCCCTCACAGATTGGTCCGCGAGCTCATTCCCCTTTATACCGCAATGACCCGGTACCCATAATAGTTTGATATCAGGTTGTCTATCAATTAAAAAAATTGTAACCTCAGATATATAATAGTTTAAGTTACCTATTTTAGTTATAGATTGTAATGTAGAAAGAAAGTCAGAACATATGGCAAACTTTCCCCTGTTGTGGAATATATGTTTAATTGTTTCGTAGAAGAGCTATTATTTCCGCAGAACATGTTGTACTCAAATTTGGATTAATGGCCTATTTTGTTACTGCATCTACTGTTGCTATACTAAAAGAAATTTTAGCATTATATATTGAACCATCAGTAGACAGAAATGTATAATCCGGTAATGCGTTCATAAGTTCACTGAATAAGAGTTGGTATTGATCTGGGCCACATAAAGCTTTGATGCAGCAGTGATATAGTATAAAAATAACTACTTCTTGACAATAGTATCATGAGTGAACAAGTCCATTGAGAATAGTATTAAAATCGAATCAGTTCATTGTATTAAAATTAAACCAGCTCTCCAATAAAAAATTTCCTATTTTGAGAAGCATTAATGTTAAATTTTAAAAAGTGGCAACAGATTTATGCGCTACGCAATAAGACATACACAGATGCAGTTTGGGAAGTGAAAGAGTTCTTAATAAATTATAAAAAAATAGAAGAGCCACGACATTCCCCTAATTACGAAGCAGGTTCGTAAGGAAGCATATAAAAGAGTAACGGTAACAAAAAATACAGAGTAGTAAAGCTGATCGTTACATTCAACAATTTTTAAATGCGCTGAATTAAGCGCTTTCTGCGTCAAAAATTTATTTCTTCAAAGTGGGAACTCGCCGTATAAAATTTATGTCTTCCGTAAGCGATATGGTAAACGAAACTTTCACGTTTCTCCCTTACAAACCAGCTTCGTTGGAAGCTCCATTTTTTATTGGGTCATTAATCGTGAAAAGTAAGCCGCTTAAGTAAAAATGTTTTCAAAAGTTAACCGGCTCGTTTAGAATGATTGGAAAAAAAATTAAAAAAAATTTAAGATCTACTTTGAAGGGCATACAAACTAGATGGATCAATTTAAAATTACAAGAATATTCTACCTTGTTACCAAAATAAAATTTAAACCGGTTCATACCCAAAAATGAAAACTCTAAAATAAAACTAAAAGTATAATGCAAGACGAATTCATACATATACATGAATTCGCCTTGGTTTAAATGTCTATTTTTAAAATGATTTATATCAAATTTTTTATTTTTAAAATATTGATTATATTTGTTAACTCGCAAATACGAAATAACAATATTACAACCCTGATACAACTCGATGGTCCATATTCGAGCTTAACAGGAGCATTTCGTCCAGCAGAAATCGAAACAAGTTATAATATAACTGCAGAAAGCTCCTTGTGCAAGCCTTCATTTGCTAAATACGTGGTGTCAATTAGAAAATTTGAAAATGATAACAAATTTGGTCGTTCACATTTCTGTGGTGGTGTGATAATACAAGCCAACGTAGTACTTACTGCGGCTCATTGTCTTATAAGGTCTGTTTAAATAAGTTTCTAACTATTTGAGAACTAAAGTATTTATTCTTTTCTAGTAATGAGAAAATAGTTCACCCTTCCTCTCTAAGAGTAGTAGCAAAAACACCGAAAAGATTGTTAAAGACATCTGAAAGTCAAGTCTTAAGAGTTAAGAAAATAATAGTTCATAAATTGTTTTCAGAATCTAGTCATGATTACGACATAGGACTGCTTAAACTAAAAAAAAGCATTCAATTGGACACAAACTGTGCCTCAGTTATAACTCTGCCTAAGCAAAGGATTATTAAATCCAACAACTGCATAGTTTTAGGCTGGGGAAAACTGTATTTGGTTAGTAGCTTTGTAATCCATTAGAATCATTTTATATATATTTTTCAGAATGGTCCAATGGCCAACGAAATCTTACAATTAAATGTCACACTTCACAGCAAAGGATATTGCGAAATGTTTTTGCTGGAAAGCGTTAAATTAAAAATTTGTGCTAGCGATAGAGGGGACTTTGAAAAGAATCCCTGCTCAGGAGACTCTGGTGGACCACTGATATGCGAAGGTACTTCTTAGAAATCCGACTGACTGTAATGATTGTAATGTACTGCATTTGCAAATTTGGTAGGCATTTTAACAGGACTTGTTTCTTATGGCTTTCAATGTGGTCTTGGCTTACCCACTATTTATACAGATGTTTACGGGTATATGAGATGGATAAGAAAAAACAATGCAGATAACTTAATCTTTTTGTATGCAATTTGTATATCAGTTTTATTAAATGTAATTAGTTTTTTAAAAAATTATTGAAACTTTTAATAGAAAACGTTGTGAGACACTGAGAATACGTGACTATTATTATTGCTCTTTTAAGCCTATTATTTTTTTGAATTTAAAGAATTTTGATAACCAACCTCAAAATCTATTAAAAAAAATATAGGAATCAATAAAAGAAATTAGTTAAGAACAGGTCAAGATACATTTACACAAGGTAAATTTCGAAATGTTAGATAGGCTTTGCTTTTAAGATAACAATATAAAGCCACATACAAAAAATGGACAGTATGTACATTGGAACAGTTTACTTTTCTTAATATATATCGTCAGCTCATTATTGGTTTGACCTACCGACCATTTTTTAACAAGTTATGTTAAGTATTGGGTATATATATTGTCAATATCACCTTTCTGAATCCAAAACCAATATTGTCAAAAAATATACAAATATATAATGGCAATCGATTTTAAAACGAAACGCTTTAATATCAAAAATTTTCCACTGCAATTTCTTTTTAAAATTATTTATAAACATCATTTTCCATTTTGTTTTTTTTTTGTCTTTATTATTCTTAATTTTCATATTGTATATGTTTGTGCTTATTTATATTTCAGCGAGTTTTATTGTTGCTTCTTTTATCGGTACTTCTTTAAAGTTATTTTTGCGTTTACATACGGAAATTTCTATGGCAGCAAATTTTTCTGTGCATAACAGACTTGCGACCGAACTTAAATACGTTTTTCGTCAAATGAAAGAGATGAGGGAACCAATAGAATCGAATGGTACACTCACTTATGTAACGCTTTTAATTCCTCTCTCCGCTCTCGCCAAGAAATTAAGAATTGCAGCGACAAAAATCACACAATGTACACGGGTACTTTGTTAATTGAGCTATTTTTTTAAACCAAAAATTATCAGGTATGTGATGAAAGTCGATCGATTTTAAAACGAACGTTTTTAAAAGGTGTGATGAATTTCGAGCGATTTTAAAATCCACTTCTGAATTATAGTCTTAAATTTTTGTTCAGAATACACTTCAGTTGACATATGTAATATAAAATATTAAAGAATAAAGACAGAAAATAAAAGGAATTTCTATTAAAAATCCATTTTAAAATATACTTAAAACGATATTTTCGGTTTCAAGTCGTTTCGTTTTTAAAATCTATTTAAATCACATACCTGTATAACTTTTATTCAAAAATGGATTTTAAAATTGTTCGAAATTAATCAAAATTTTTAAAAACGATCATTTCGAAACCAATTGATTTTTATCAAGAACTGATCATCCAATTATTTTCAATATCTTTAACTTTGACCGCCAAAGGTTGAAACATTTTTTTTTCAAGATATTGAAATTAAACTACTGTGATGAATGTGGATCGACACACATATTTGCCTACATATGGGGTCATTCAAGAGAAATTTTTCATGAATACGTTGGGCATGGTGGGAAACTCATCTTCAAAAATACGCACTCATACATGTTTGCGCGCTTAAACTGTTAAGGTACTGAAAATTATACTTTTGTCATTCTCTGATTCGAACAGCACAACATAGCTTTTCGTTTTAGTTTAACTATACAAGTTCGTTTTTCATTCTTTTGCAACTGCCCTGAACTGGTTTAGTTTTCATTTTATTTTTTTTAAACTCACTTTTCAGTCATATCGAACTGAACTAGTACACTTTTCTCTTTACTCTCACTGAAGTAGTTCACTTTTTATATTTTTCTTACCGAACATGTTCACTTTTTATTCGGTTCTAGCTGAAGTAGACAAATGAACGTTCTATTTTTACTGATTTAGGTAATTCTGACAGTACTTGATCAAATTTCATTCTATTTTTTTTTTTATTCTACGGGGGCGGATCAATAAGTCCGTCACTTTTTGAAGGAAACACAGTTTTTTTTACAAAAAAAAAATTTATTCTTCAACATAATCTCCTTTTAGCTCAATACACTATTAAAATTCATGTAATTTCGCCATTGATACTGCACACGTGTGCACCCGTGCATTATCTTCATGAAAAAGAACTTTTTTCTTGGCCATATACGGTCGTTTTTTTTAAATCCAATTAACGTTCTATTTTAACAGATTTAGATAATTCTGACAGTACTAGATCAAATTTCATTCTATTTTTTTTTTTTTATTTTTTATTCTACGAGGGCGGATCAATAAGTCCGTGATACTTTTTAAATGAAACACATTTTTTTTAAACTCGTCCATTATAATTTTATTATCTTCCTATCTATGATCAAGATATTGTAATAAAATGGTATCCTGCTGATTAAAGGTTGTTTAACCCTAGGATTCTCGGTAACTTTTTACCACTAAGTTCTCCTCTTGGTCTGGCCAGACCACAATTTGTAAATCTAAAAATCCCAATTAGATAAAGAGTAAATAAATATATTTTTTATTGAACGTATGCTAATTACTTTAGATTATACCAATCTATTATATAATTTTATTATTTCAGTATTTTATTCCATATGCAAGTAATCGAAAATGTAGTATTTAATTTCGCACATTGCTGTTTCGCATCTACCACAGCTGAAACGAGTTTTGCGTTAGGTTTTTGTAGTTAGATTGAACTAAGCGCATAATGGGCCGTAGTTTTCTGATTTGATTCAAACTTGATTCATTCGATTTAGAACATATCATTTCTAGAATTCGCATATTTGTTTTTTTTAACATTTTGTCCTATTTCAAATATCTTTCAAGGAAAACAAAAAATTTGGTCTGGCTAGACCAAGAGAATCATTTCATAGACTTTTATATAAAAATGGAATATAACCCCACTTATTTTCTCCAATCGAATCCAAATTAGATTTATTCGATTTAGAACATATCATTTATAGAATTCACGTCCCTGTTTTTTTTGATTTTTTGTTACATGCGAAAAATATTACAAGCAAAACACAAATTTGGTCTGGCCAGACCAAGACGACAATCTTGGGGTTAAATTTAAATAATATTTTTATTAGAAAATCTTTACAAATAAAGGGTGATCCTTTTTTTATAGATCACGCGGGAGTCATACCATACTGCTTTGTAATTTTTATTCAGTATCATTTGGCAAGTCATCATGTAAATACTCACTCCACAACAGCGTCGCCAATTTGGTCAGCTGTATAACGAAAATCAGCGTTCTGTGAAAAATATTTTTCGTTCGATTCGAGGATTTGGCGTTGCGCATACTCGACCTACTGTAACAACTATTGCCAATATCATTCACAAATTTGAGTCCCAGTGTACATAAGTGGATGACACACAGTAATGTTATACGTAGGGAAAAATCCCTATTCCTAGCGATTTTCTTCTTATAAAATGGCCGCAGGGAAAAGAAGGCCAGAATTTTTTGAAATCATTAAAATATAGGGAGTTTTCAAAAATGGGATAAAACTGTATATATATGGCAATCTTTTTCGATTTGTGACATAATACTATTAAACGTGTTGATACGGCAACCTTACATATTGTTAAATTTCTTTGTGTGAATGCTTGCCCCCTTTTCAACTTTGATTTTAATGTAGATTTGTGAATTTCTCTTTTACAAGAATTTAATTTTTCAGAGCAATAATGGATAACTTGTTTAATGTGGGCATCAAAAACTTTTGGAGTAAAAGCACAAAAATGAAAAACTTTGTCAATGTCTATTTAAATTTTCCCCTTTAGTAGAAATTAGCTATCTTCGATTTATAACTGCCCGATGGTAATACAGATAACGCCGATCTTAAAAATAAAGTTTAGTAAATCAATAGAATGATTAACTTGCTGGTCACGCTTTTTTTTTTGGATTTTTTTCGTCAAATATTTTTTTTAGGTCTGAACATATCGTTCGTCATAAAATGGTATCTTCAATTCTCATTGTCCGCTCTTTCTTATAAGACGAATAAACTGCACGATTATTAAGAAATCTCCAACGGTTCTATTTGCATTGATATTATCATTTAAAAGTTGTAGGGATTTTTGTAAGAACAAATTTTTTATCACGTAGGGAAAAGTAGGTATTTTTAGGGCTGGTAGGGACTCTTCAAAAAAGTCTATAACGTCACTGATGATACTCGACCATTAAGACCACATTCAGCACGTAGTGAAGTGAATATAGCAGCTGTTGTTGAGAGTGTACGCGAAGAACGTAACGAAGCAATTTATCGTAGTTTTGTTAACCGTTATCGCACCAAGTTGACGGACTAGGGTTTTCCCGAAATTCAAGCGCATGGTATCGGAGAGCTCCGGTTTCAATAAGATGGCACTACGAGCCATACAGCGCGTGAAGCAATGACCTTGTTGAGAAATCATTTTAGTGAGCACTTTATTTCACGTTTCGTTACGGTAAATTACCCACCTAAATCGTGAGATATCACACCTTTGGGCTATTTTCTCTGTGAATATATAAAGTCTTAGCTCTTCCGAATAAGCCAGCTACGATTGACGCTTTGGAAACCAACATTACTACCCATTAAAAAATGTGCTCCAAAAGGTTTTATGTATGAATTCATACTTAAAATGTGGGAATTCATACCTCACATCGCTTCAAACCTGCTGATGGGATGCCTGATTTTTTCATGGAGTTGTTGTAATAATAAATTAGTGTTTTAACTCATAAATCTGTATTATTTATCACCCTGTTACATATCATTATCTTTCATCATCAACTCTGTTAACGATACAACACTGTTTTTAGTACTTAGTTACACATATTTTATAAGTATATAATTGTAAAAGGGATCATACAATAAAGAACCTTTCAACCTAAAATTAAAAGCACTCCTAAAGTGCTTTTTTAAGGGCTTACTATATTAACATATTCATAAATGTTTTGATTTTACTGGGTTAAATGCTTTTTTAAGCATTTTCCTAAACCATAATAGATTTTTTCGTTGTCAGCACTAAAATAGCGGCTATTTTGTATGTTTTATTCGTTATAATTTTCTGCTGTATAAGAGCTCTCTTATTGAAACGCTCGATTATGCGCTTTTTCTCTTAAGTTCTTCAAAAAACACAAATTTTTTTTTAACTGGGTCTTTGCGGGATACCAGTCGCTATGCTCGAACGGGTCGCCCACAATTGGACCTTCCGAATGGACCACCTCAGATGGCCAATATTTACATGATATAATTTTCGAACAGTAAATGCCTTAAATTGTTCTTTTAACCGATAATAAAAATTTAAAGTTCACCATCAACTTAATGTGTTTTTTTATAACATTATAAATCAAACCTCACGATGAATCACCCGATACAACTACACAGCCATGTTCTGGAAATTTAGATTCCAGTTAAATTTTTGAAAATTATGATATTCTTTCCTGATCTAAAGAATAGATCTGATGTCGATTAGCTGTACTCAAAGTATAAAATATTGATTAAAGCGGAACAATTTAATGAGTTTCAAGGCGAATTCATTATATGTAAGCTCGTTACTACAACAAGTACTTTTCCAAAAACAACAAGCAATTTGTTTTTGTAAACTCATTCTACAATGTCAAAAACCGAAACAAATCAAAATAGAAACAAAGATAATAAACAAAATTTTGACATCCAATAATTATAATGCTAAAGAAAAAAGTTATCAGCAGGGCTTTTAAGACCACCTGTAATGAATTCGTCCTGAAGACCTTTAAACCATAGTATATAACTAGCATGGTGCAATAACTACAGGTGGCAGCACTACGGCATCTGGCTATTTTTTGCTTGAACTGTGGTGAGAACCAAAGTCTCTCATTTTGCTTTGTTAATGTTTACATTCTTGAAAAAAATTATTGTGCGTTAAAAAAATAATCATTTTTGTGCGGGTTTTAAATGAAAATTGTGTAAAAAAGTTAAAATAATTGCTAAAAATAAATCGTAATTGGTTTTTATATGTGCGTCTTTAGTTGTGCTAATGTATTTTTTTTATATAATAAATAAAAACAGAAATAATTTTGTCTGTGAACACGTTGTGCGTACGTTTTAAAAATTCGTTAATCTTTAATATGCACTTGTACGCCTATTTCTTTAAGCCTCCAAAGGACTTGCAGTGAAGAAAAAGTGGAAACATAATAGTTTTTAATTCATGTAACGTAAAAATTTTAATTATGAATTTTTTTTAGTAATTTGTTCATAATATTTTTGTTTTATTTGTTGCAGATCAGCGTTGCCATTGAAAATTTTCTATTCGACCAAACTTTTTTACCAAAATCCTTCGGAACCGAACCATTTTATTATTTTATAAAAAAAAATATATTTAAAAATAAATATATCGCACTTGTTCAACAGTAGTGTATTACTCAAAATTTATATTTTTTCACTATTTGGAAAAAATCAACATGCGACTTAATATCTACCCTCTGTAAAAATATATGTAGTGGCTATTTTGTCTACCTTTTGGTAATGAAACCGTAGTTGATATGCCTTTAATGTAAAATTAAAAATTGTTTTGCTTCTACTAAAAATGTTGAGTTAATACAGTATTGTTGAACAAGTGCAAAATGTAATAAATAACAGAAATAAAACTGTACATTAAACAAACACTTTTAAAGGAGTAGATATCTGTAATATTATAATGTCTTCACGTTAAAGAAAAGAAAATATTTTGCTTGTTTAAGAAGATCGAAAATAAATATTCAATAAATGTATCTTTTAAAACTTCTAAAACGACGTGTGAACCAGAATTTTTCATATAAGTACATCTTACATATAATTATATTACTCAAAATAAGGCCTTAAATTTGAAGCTAAATATGGCCTGTTTCACTAACTTGCTGGATTTTTCGTTAAATCACAAACTTTACAAAAATATTTTCATATCTGATTTATTTTGAATTTTCCCTTAACACTAATATATCACAAATTTATATCACAAAGTATGCTAAACGTTCAATATTTATCATGTAATCCGCGATCAGGATCACGGATCACATAAAATTAGACTATTCTGCAATATGGATCGCGATCCATCAATACTCCATTACGTCCAAAAAAATCGCGGTACTGCATCGAATTCATATATGTGTATATTAAACATGTAACAGTTCCCCCTAAGGTTTGGCCGGAAAAGACAATCCATGGCAACGTTGTTGTACATAATTTTTGACAGCATTGGGTTCTTTACACAAACAAATTTGCCTGTTTTTGTTGTATTGTTGTACAACAACACGTTGTGCTGCCACCTTCTAGTAATTTCACCATGATAACTAGTATGCCGACTGGTGAGAACGTTCTCTTTTTTTTATAACTCTCATCACACATATAGGTTCTGTGTGAATTCAACACACTTAAGAACAACAAAAACAAAACAAAATTGGAAATTTTTCAATTTAAAATTTTTCACAATATAGCACTTCATGTTTAATTTTATGACTTAAATACATTATTAATAATTTTTTTCAATACATTTTGCTAATTTGCTTTTACTAAATGTTTTTATTTTTCACAAACTAAAAATTTTTAAATAAATTTTTTTGACACAAAATTGTTTCTGTTGTTAATTTTATTAAAGCCAGCAGAGTAGCATTTTGTGGTATAAAAATAATATTTAAAACCTTAATTATTTATATATTATCCGATATTGCAGAATAAAAATTTAGCAAACATGGCTTTTAAAAGTTTATAAATGCAGCCAGCATTCAATAAATTGAAAATTTATTGAACTAAGAAAATTTTATTTTGAAAAAAAAATTGTTGCCACATTCTATACGATTTTATGCAACTATGATTAGTGGTGGAAAAAGTTTTATACACCAATACATTTGAAAAAAATCTTACTAATACAAACATAAAAATGTACCACTGACAGTTGAGTTATGTACCTGTCAAAGAGTCGGCATACTAGTTGTATACTATGCTTTAAACACCGGATCGTTTCAAAGTTTGTTTTACTTAATTAATTTTACTCGAATTTGATTTCCAGAACATGGCTGAGAGAATATTTTCATTTTAATTTATTATATTAAAATAGACCTTTAATATTCTTTTATAATAATAATATTTTCATCTTAATTTATTTTCAAATGCAATTTTAATATTTATTTTTGATATATCCCAGTTTGCGACGTCTTTAACTCATTCTTAAAGACGGATGCACAACAACGGTAATTCTTGCACGACATGTGAGGGACAGCCAGAACAAATCGTCAACGACATTTTCGAACAAGTGTCGCGAGAATAGTGCACAACACAGAGAAAGGCATTGTCGCTCTTCATGTCATTGATTCGATCGAACAAATTTTTTTGTTTGTTTAGAAGACAGGTTGCAAGACAATGTCGGTCATATTTTCGTGGATAGGCTTGTTTTAAAAGACAACTTGGAAGACAATGTCGCTCATGTCGTCGTATTTGGTCGTCCACGAAATTTTTCTCCAAATTGTCTTCCAGAAATCCTAAGTAATAGAGAACATATCGTGCATAAAAAGTCGCCGACGACAGTTTTGCCAACTGGGTATATATGAATGTACATACATACATATATACAAATGTAAATTTAATAATAATATTTTCTTCTATTTGTTTTTATTCTTCTTTTTTATGACACATTAATTGATTTAGTTGAAAACGTGCCCAGAAAAATTAATTTTGTATTTGACATTTGACATTTTGTTTTCGTTTAGATTTCGATTGATGATGGAAGTAGTTCATTTATTTTGATATTGTTTACTCGAATTTAGTTTTTTATGTTTAAAAAAAATATTACAAATGATAAATTATTTAAACATCAATCATGAGCACAACCTACTATATTAATTTAAATTTAAGGGAACAAATAAACTCAGCATCGTAAGAACTAGACAAGGATTAATGGAATGTCCTGCAAGATTGATCCAATTTACATATCGAAAAACGTTTGTATAAATACCAGCATATCCCAAAGCACAACCATAGCCATAAGAAACAATACCGGTTAGGACACCTAAATGGCAGAGAGTATTATTTACTTTCTTTTATTATATGAACAAAATATACCATCGCATATTAACGGTCCTCCAGAATCCCCTACACAAGCATCTTTTTCCTTATCGTAAATATCAGAGGCACATATTTTCTTACCACTGAACTTAGGATATATTCTTCTACAGTATCTTCTTGATTGCAAATTTAAGTTTACAAAAAGTATTTCATTAGCCGTGGGTCCATTCTATTTCAAACTAATTGAATATGTTACACATATTTAAGTTAATTTGGCACAAATTAATAACTTGCCATATACAGCCTGCCCCAACCAATAACTGTGCATCGTTTTTCCACTATAAAATTTTTTTTAGGTAAAGAAATTATAGCGGCAAATCTTGAATCCAATAAAATATCCTTTTCTAAAAGTAGCAGCGCAATGTCATTAAACAAAGTTTCATCTGAGTATTTAGAGTGTATCACAACTTTCTTAACATTGATCTCCTGAGTCATCGAGGTTCTATTTAAACGTATTGGTGTTTTTGCTACCACCTTAAATAAGTGTGCATTTTTTTTCTTACCCTTTCTAAAACAAAATAAGTAGATGCCTTAATAAAATTCTGCGCTTGGGTTAAGAAAGTGGTATGTGTATCCTACCTGTAAACACAGTGGGCCGCAGTTAAAATTTTATTTGCCGCTACAATCGATCCTGAGCAGAAATGCGTATAACCAAAATGTTTTTCTTTTTCATCCCGACGTCTTAATGACACAATAAATTTAGCAAGCGAAAGATGCAGTGGACGATAACCACCCACAATACGTGGTTCGATAGTTACCTCTTCTATTTCTTCAATTATCTTATTTCCTTCACAAGAGACAAAATTGAGGAAACAGAAAATTATCAAAATTTTGATAAACATTGTATTTTTGTGAAATTTAATAAAATTGAAATTAAAAAATGAAACCATAAAAGCAGGGCAAATTCATAACAGGTAGTCTTATAAGCCCAGGTGATAGCTTTTTTTAGCTTTTTAATTGTTGGATGGCAAAATTGGTTTATTATTTTTGTTTACATTTAAGTTGAAAACTTTCAGCAGGCATGAAAAATTGTTAACATAAAATGAATAAATTAAAAATAAATGGAAAATGTTTAATGGAAAATATTTTAAAAAAAAAACTGAAAAAACGTTTCTGTGAAGATATTTGACTTTATTCTGCACACAGTTCCAAAGCTTTTTGGGAAAATATTTATTTAAAAGCTTTTACCAATTTTTCTACCTTTTTTTTGAAGGGATTAGAAGCTATTAAAGTTGGGTCGGATCGATATTAAACACACTTATGACCCATAAGAGTAGTAGCTTTAATGGTAATGAATAACACTTACACATAAATCCAACTAGTGGGGTTTCAATTCAGATATTATTACAGGCATTCATTGCATTTTCAAATTGTCTTGTGTCACGGAAAAGACCATATACATACTAGTTTTCCCAAATATTCCCGTTCGTGTAACTGCATTGTAGTAACTCTGCGTAAACTTTATGGGCTCTGTACTTTTGAATCAATTTAATGAGGGTGGCCCTTGGCTAAATTATTACTAAACTCAAATTCTCAAATCCTTGCTGCAAACATTTTTACAAAATTTTGATCCTTTGCAGCATGTGTTTCGCCTTGGTTTTACTTAATATGTTCGCCTTACTTCATTTGTTTTTGACATTGTAAAGGGTGTTTTTATAAGCTAGATAGAACTTTAAATTGTAAAAAGTAACACAAAAAATTAAATTTTGATGAAATATTTTTTTTTATCGTTTCAGTATACTCTGACAAATCATTATAAATAGACTCACGCTTGAACAACGCTACGAAATTATCCAAATTTACTTTGAAAATCAGTCGTCGATTCGCGCAACTTATAGACGACTTCGTCATTTTTATGGCGTACATAATCGTCCATCTGAACAAGCCATTCGTCGAACTGTGGATAGATTTCGTACCACATACTCTCTAGAGGATGCAATAACACCAACACGTCGAAGGAATGTGCGTACTGAAGAGAATATCGCCGCTGTAAACGAAAGTGTGGAAGAAGATCCAAATTTATCGATTCGTCGTCGGTCGCAGGAATTGGGACTCTGTCCGTCCACTGCGTGGAAAATTTTGCGCAAAGATCTCGGCCTACACCTGTATAAGATCCAGCTGGTGCAGGAATTGAAGCCACGAGACCATTATATGCGTCGTTCTTTCGCCGATTGGGCTCTATAGCAGTTGGCAACTGACCCGTTGTTTTATCGCAAAATTGTGTTCAGCGATGAGGCGCATTTTTGGCTTAACGGGTTTGTTAATAAGCAAAATTGCCGCATATGGAGCGAGACCAATCCACAAGAGACCCTACAGACTCCATTACATCCAGAAAAATGCACCGTTTGGTGCGGTTTTCACGCTGGTGGCATCATCGGACCTTATTTCTTCAAAAATGAGGCCGGAGCTCGCGTTACGGTCAATGGAGATCGTTACCGCACCATGATCAATGATTTTTTGTTTGAAAATATAGATGACATTGATCCGGAGGAGATGTGGTTTCAACAGGATGGCGCTACGTGCCATACGGCGAACGCAACCATCGACTTATTGAAATCAAAATTTGGCGATAAGTTGATTTCGAGAAATGGACCTGTCAATTGGCCTCCAAGGTCGTGCGATTTGACACCTCTCGATTATTTCCTGTGGGGCTACGTGAAGTCACTGGTTTATGCTGATAAACCAGCAACAATTGACGCCTTGGAGGCCAGCATTGTTCGTGTTATTCATGACATACGGCCAGCAGTGCTCGAAAAAGTGGCCCAAAATTGGACGTCCAGAATGCGCTTCGTCAAGAACAGCCGAAATCATTTTCAAATGTTAATGTCACGTATTGATCTTTCGAATAAAAAAAAAATTTTGATTACAATTTAATTTTTTGTGTTATTTTTTACCAAAACAAGTTGCTTGTTGTTTTTGTAGAGTTGTACTTTTTGTAGTACCGAGATTGCCTGTAATGAATTCGCCTTGCATAAAAGTAAGTAACATTCCCAAAGGCAAATGGAACAGAGAGGGTAAGGCTGGCTTTATTTTTTTTCTTTTTGTATAGAGTTTGACATTTAGCCAGCATAACTCTTAATTTGATGCATATACCCAAGGCGAATTCATACAAGGTGATCTTGGCTTGTTGCGTAAGCAACAGCTGATAACTAACCATGTGCCAAAATTATGAAATTTAAAACCATAGATTACATGGACATGAAACTCCCTTAAATTTAAAAAAAAATATATTTACCTTTTCACACATATAGGAACTGTGTGTATTCAACACACTTGAAACAGTTCACCTCAATTTTTTGACAAATATTTGCAATAAACAATTAAAAAACAAATTTTTTATAAAATTCGTTTAATGTATTTCTTAACAATTTTTTAAAAGAAATTTAAATTTTTTGCATTTAAAACAATGCATAAAGTTTTACTCCGTACTTTCGTTCCTTATCTTTTAAAACGTAGAAACCCAAAAGAAAAACAAGCCACATTAGCGTTTTTAAGTGTTTACGTGGGCTGTTCGTATGCGCGTTGAGGAGCTTGTTCTTTAGGCGTGGCTCTCTGGGAAAACCAGTAATCTATATCTAAAGCTTATACAGCATTAAATTTACACCAAACAGCGGTAAGCCAAAGTCTCATCGGGAAGTATGGTAACCAGTAAGTGTACTCACTCCACCATAGGGTATTATGGGCTTGTGCTGATATGTGTAACACATAAAAATATTGGTTTTCCACTCTTATTTTAACATACTGATCGGCTTTGAATTACCTCCTGATCGACATAACGATGTCCGTTCATCCGGCTTAATTAATTTTCATAAGGACGAATAGCAGCAATCGGCCCATACCTTCATAAAGCCCCCATATAAACTTCTTTCCAGAATAGAGTCTTTTTTATATAAACCATATTATTAGGTCCAGAAATGACCTTAGGTCCCAAACAAACACTTTCCAAAAAATCTTATTCAGCTGTAGATATCTTCATAATTATCGGCACAAAGAACACGAATCTTGAATAAATAACATTATTTTATTTTGACACGTCCATGATTGCTCAATAGTCCCAAATAGGGTTCACTCTCGAAAATTTGTGTTTGGTGTAGGGTATTATATAGTCGGGCTTTCTCACTTGTTTTTTTTTTAATTAGGTAAATATCATTAAAGTGGTGAAATAATCCCAGCAAACAGTAAAGCATGATGTGAAATTAGTAATGATATTTAAATAAACCCATTTTGAAATATATATTGCTACAAAATGGTTAATAGCCTATTTCCGATGTGCGAAAGAATTCTTTCTTTCGTATAAATATATTGAAAACACAAACAAATTTTTTGAATTTGTTTTCAATATATTTATACGAAAGAAAGAATTCTTTCGCACATCGGAAATAGGCTATAAATATCATTCAAAACTAATAGCATTTTCAAGAATTCAAAGAAAATCGATATTATTTTTCAGACCTTTTATTTGTGTTTGCTGGGAATGCGGGGAACATTTATTTCATACCAACGCAATGATAAAATTTTTACTAATACATTCTCATCACTTAAGTTTTTTTTGATAACAGATTTAGGTTTTTGACAAGCGAGTTTCATATTTATGTAATCTACGTTTAAAACGTTTCTAAATTATTACATTTCAAAACACACAACTTAATATAACCACCTTGTATAAATTCGCCTTGCATATACCTTGGCCATGCAGATTCATACGTGTGACCTCATCGTGAGAGAGAGTTTCACCCAATTTACACGCGAAATTTTACGTCGTCGTTTTTTCTTCCTTTCCTTTTGAAGCAACTTCCAAAAATGCTTTGCGTTTATACGATGATTTTTGTTGTTTGACGTTTTTTATTTACTGTAGGGCCTTGATTATCCGTAACTCGACGGCAGCATCAATTAACCGGGCAATAAAAAGAATTTGTTGGCATTGATTTACATTTCTTTTTCAACGAAAACCTTTATTATTTGGCATTACCTCTGTTATTCGAAATTATAAACAAAATATCATGAACAACCAAAAAAGAAAATGTAATTAACGAAGAAAGGAAATTATCCAACGTACTGGAAGCCTGTTCAGCCAAAATTACTTTTTTCCTCATATTATTTAAATATTTACATTTTATATGTACGTAAAATAAAAACATATAAAAAATGAATAATCCGTTTATTTTAAGTTGTGTATAGAAGTGAAAGTGAAAGTGATTCCCATAGCTCAAGTAAGCTTCTATTAAATAAATAATACATAGCTTTAACTTTTATTTTTAACTTTCGTTATATTTTTCGGTAGTTGAACATACCCTCTTTTTCACATAAAAAATGTAATTTTTTTAATTTCAAAAGCAATTTTGTTATGGATCAGGATTCGTCCGGATCATATTTTTTTGTTTATTGAATACGTTACACATTAAGCTTTTCTATAAAAAAAACAAGAGCCGCAGAATCCCGCTTATTCATTAAAGACAGCAGTTCAACGTATTTTGTTAAAAACATTTAAAAAACCATTTTTTTTAATTTTATGTTTTTTTTTTAGTTATGGGGATACCTAGTTCGTCGGGGGTGAAAATAGTGACCCGTAAATGTATGTTTGAGCAAATGCAACTACAAAATTTGCCAAGTATGGATGAGAAATTGGAGTTTTAAGAAAACCACTTGCTATTGTCTTGCGGAGACACTGTGGAAAGAAAAAAGAGCCTTAAGCATAAATGTTCCTACATCAAACACGAATTTAAACAGAGATGGCTAGAAGCTCATAAAGTTGAAGAAGTTTTTATGAAAAACAACCAGAAGTGGCTAGAAGGCACTTTTGAAATACCAGTGAATTCGCTTAATCAACCAGGTCGTCCGAGCAAATCATTTTCGGATTCGAGTGAACGAAGCACGAGAAGAAAAACTGAGGAAATTCGATCAAATGTTGATGATGAAATGATTATACATGCCGCATAAGTCATATTGCAAACGAAGGGAAAAAGAAATGCCTCAAAAGTGCACAAAGATATACGAAATTCACCAACAAAGGCTAGTAAATATAGAAGCGCCTATTCCAAGACCAATGAAACAATCGCTCCTTTGACCCCGTTCCAAGCACTCAAAATGTTCGTAGAAGCTGATCTAACAAGACGACAATATGAAATAATAAGGGCAACTAACCCAAAGCATTACCCTTGTTACGACCTTTTGTTGACAGCAAAACAAGAATGCTACCCACCAAAGACGGCATTGCGAGTAACGGCTACCTGCGCAGAAATTAATTTACAATGCCTAATGGATCATACTATTCAACGATTATCAATCTACCTGAAAGAAGTGTTATCAACCCTTAACGAAATTGAAAGAAAGTCATTAACGATCAGTTATAAATGGGGGTATGTCGGGTCACAACAAGCACGGTACAAACAAAAATTCTCGGAAGACACCGAATCCGATGCTAGTATATTTTTGAGTTCTTTTGTCCCACTTTAAATTATTTGTGGTAAAGAAAACAATAAAGTGTTGTGGCAAAACCCAACACCATCATCACCACGATTTTGCCGCCCCATCAGATTTCGGTATGTAAAGAAACTACAGATGTAACAAAAGAGGAAATAAGTTATGTGCAAAATGAAATTAAGAACCTCACTCCTACAAAAGTAAATATTGATGGAAAAGAATTTGCTTATAATCACATTTTAAAAATGACCATGATTGATGGCAAAGTTTGCAATGCTGTAACCAACACGACCTCAACTAGCCGATGCTATATATGTAGCGCCACTTCCACAGATTTCAATAATTTAAGCAAAAAGAACGAGATAAGTCCCGATGCTCTTGAGTTTGGCATTTCGGTATTGCACGCAAAAATACGTATTTTGAAAGCATTTTGCATTTGGCATATAAATTGCCCGTGAAGAAATATGGAAAGAAAAGGACCAAGGAAGAGAAAGCATTAGAAGAAGAAAGGAAAAAAGAAATCCAAGAAAGATTCCGCTTAGAAACTGGGCTGTTGGTGGACATGCCTAAGGCCAATTTTGGTAATACCAATGATGGCAATACGAGTAGGAGATTTTTTGAAAACACAGAATTAGCGGCGGACATAACAGGAATTAACCACGAATTAATACATAAATTTAAAATCTTATTAGAGGCGATTTCAAGTGGACACAAAATAAATACAAGAAAATTCGAAGAATATGCCTTCAACACCGCGCAAATGTATGTGAAATTATACGGATGGCATCCCATGACTCCAACAATGCATAAATTACTATTACATGGGGCGATCATCATAGATAATGCACTGTTGCCAATCGGCCAATTGTCGGAGGAGGCTGCAGAAGCACGAAATAAACAGAATTTTTCAAGAAAATTTTCAAGGGAAGAATGCAACCGTGATATTTATCAAAGATTGCTTCTTACTTCAGATCCAATCGTAAGTAGTTAAAGATCGTTAAAGAAAACTTCACACAACATTTTTTCCAGTGAAGTTATAGAACTATTAGAACCTGCCGAGCCCCACAGACAATCAAGTATAGAGCACGAAGAAGTCGAGATAGAAACATCTTTTAATAAGACAATTTAATGCATTTTTATTTATTTATGATTTATGAGAATAAAATGTGTTTTTATTATAAAATATATGTTTTTCTTATTTATTTTTTAAAATAAACAGATAGTTTTTTAAAATACAGTCTTTCGAAGCCATTAACGCCCAAAAATATTTTTGGCCGCCTAAATACTTCAAATCGATCACTGTGTCGGCACAATTATTTAAACAAGAAAAAATCACTTATTTCTTTTACAAACTGGTGCAGTTTTTGTCTTTGAAATTGTGGAAGTCTTACATAAATCTTTTTTTTTCGATGAATTGTATTGGAATGATCTTTCATCAGTCCAAAGAACTTCTCTATTGGCTTTTAAACATGTGGATTAGCAAAACCTAAACGCTTTTTTTTTTTTTTTTTTTTTTTTGAATGTATGGAATATCTCTTACTATGTAAGTCTTAAACATGCTTCTCTCAAGCGGCGCCGAATCGTCCGCGCACTTATTAAAGTACTGGTTAGCTTATTCCGGTCATCTGCGGCATCTTTCGGTTTTAACTGAACGTCTGTTTTAAATTTTCGCAAGATGATTCGGTCTTCAGTAAGAGTTGTTTTGCATTTCGCACCGGATCGCGGTAACTTTTGTACATCGTTTTTGTTTTTAAATTTGTTTATTTTATAATAAACAGTTTGACGCAACAAATTGAACTTGTTACCTATACTTACTACTTCGAAGCCGGCATTGAACTTTGCTTCTATTGAGGCTTAGTTAACTCAGCCGTTTTCCCCATAATTTCAAACCACACTTAAATCAAAATTGTAAGTAAAGACACAAAAATTAATTAGAACGATTTTATTTGACCTTTAATTGCAAAGAGCATGCAAGAAAACTGATATGAAGTGCATGCCAAAATAATTATGCCGAAGAGAAAGTCACTGCCTACTATGATTCTTGTCAGCAGTTTGAGAGTGCACAAAACAACGGACAAAATATTTTACATAACTCTTGTTGTTGATATGTATCAAAGCTGAGGTAACGGTATCTTACGCACTTGAACGAAAAAAAGGCCAATTGACAAGAGAACAATTTGTCAAAATAATTGTGCCGACGACTGTAGGTATTCTAAATGTCAAAAACAAATTAGGAATTCGCCTTGTACGATGGTAAGGAGTGAAGGAAAAAATATTTTTTTTTTCTGTGATGAGCAAAAATTATTTAAGACATTTATCAGTCTATTTAATAATTTGTTGAACATAAATAAGTTCTATAAGATTAGAAAATGAGATTAATTGAGAAAACAACTAAGAATGAACAAGCTCAATTAAAATCTTTGATACCCTCCACCGACAGGAGTGGGCTCTATATGATAACTACATATACATATACATATACATTAACAAAGCTTCACAAAAACGAACGTCAGCATTTAAATAGGTTGCGGTTAAGACCTGAACTGGCTTGAGTAAAATATCATGATTCGTAACAGTTTTAGCCGAATTAAAATGATTTTTAGGAGGGTTTTTCCTATTGGACCTATGGTAAATTATGGACCAATTATCCCAAAATTCTGAAGACTAATTTCATGTATTACAAAAAATAAATGTCAATACAGCAGTGTAATTAGTTTTAGCGTTAACAGTGAACTTCACAAAATTGCATGATATTTTTTCTGGCCATATGACTCTAAGATAGAAGAAATTTTACCGCAATAACTATATATTTTATGGTTTTAGGCGAATTTAATTATTTTCCCAAAATGGGCTTTATTTTGTTTGTTTTAGGCACAATAAGCTGTTTGCCGGGAGTAGGGTTTATATGGGGCCTAGGGTAAATTATGGACCGATCTTCACGAACTTTGGCAGTGTGATTTCTCGTCCAATAAAACTGTGAAGGACTGAATTTCATTATGATTGCATTATGTATTACGGTTTCAGGCGTACTTAACTGTTTGCCGGGAGTAGGGTTTATATGGGCCTAGGGTAAACTATGGACCGATCTTGATAAAATTTAGCAGTGTGATTTCTAGTCCTACAAACCTGTACCGTACCGAATTAAATTATGAAAGCATTATTTATTACGGGTTTAGGAGTTCTAAACAATTTTCCGGGAGCAGGGTTTATGTGAAGCCTAGAGTAAATTATGGACCGAACTTCAATAAAACTGTGACGTACCAAATTTTAGTATGATAGCGTTATTTATTACGATTTTATGCGTCCTATATTGTTTTCCGGGAGTAGGGTTTATATAGGGCCTATGGTTCGCTCTTCACGAAATTTAACAGTATGATTTGTCGTAAAGAGCGAATTCGTACAAAATTTCATATCATTCCGTGCATTATTCCTCCATTTATGTTAGTTTTTGTATCAAAATTTAAAATTTTTTTAGGGTGGTGGTTCCACATTTTAATTCATAGTTCTGATCCTGATGAACCGATGTTGCTGGCTTTCAATCCCAAACTACTTATTACTACAAGCAATTTGAGACCAAGTTTGTTCGTTTCGTTTGCGTTTTTCGAAAGTGAGCGTATGTTCAACAGACGGACAGATGGACAGACATGCCTAAATCGACTTAGAATTACTCAAGGAGCTGGAATATATATACTTTATGGGGTCTTAGATGTATAATAAAAAAGTTTTACATGGAATGACAAACTTAGTATACCCTCATTCACCACTTGTGGTGGTGGAGTGTATAAAAAATAAAATTAAAAAAAGTTGATTTATAAAATAAATAAATGGATTCATTAAGAATATAATAATGGACTGGCTACTAGTTTTTTTTTCTAATGCAAGAAATAATGTGAATTTTAATTTAAAATAATAAAACTTAAATATAACTATACTTATTCTCTACTCAAACTCTTCTCATACACCGTCCATACTCTAATCATACCTATACTCTACTCTACTCACACTTCTCACATTCGTCACATACTCTATTCTTACTTAATTTTTACTCTACCCATACACTGTTCGTACACTACTCTTAGTCCACTCTTAAGCTACTTATTAACCATTTATACTGTATTTCTACTCCTCCTATAGCCAACTCATACTCTACTTGTGTACGCGACCAATTCGAATGATATACCATAATATTATAGTCTATTATTCTCACTCAAACATAATTAATCTGATCATACAAATCAGTTTTTGTTATGGTTTCAGACTAGATATTGCTCTAAACTAAAAATTTGACTCACTTTTCCAAATCGTAGCAAAACCTGCCTAAAAAATAGTTTTATATCAAAGAATTATAAAACTTGACTCTTATGATGGCAAAAAAAAATAAAAAAGGATTTCCTTACAGGATGCATTCGTTTATAATAAAATAAAAACTAAACAACAATTGAATAACTAACGAAACATTTTACAAAGCAAAAAATTTTAAATGAATTAAACAAAAAGCAAATAAAAAAATGAATGGAAAATATTTTCAAGAAATTTACACCAAATAGAAACACAGCTGTATAACCCAAACGAGGTTTAACTAACGAAAGAAACAATAGCACCAGTGAACACCGAAAACATCATAAGTTCTCTTTTCAAACAAAGAAAAAACCAAGAAAGAGCAAAAAACTAAAAGACTAAACAGAAAAGTAAAGTATTTTGCCACGTTAGCACATTTTGAGAATTTTGTTGTTGAACTTTTTAATGGCATAAACACAATAGCACGATACAAGGCACAGGCATTCTTGTGAACAATCTGTTTCCTTTTCAAAATACACAAAAAAAAGTATAATTTTTGTTTCGTATACAGTAAAATATTTACCAGCAACAAACTCAAGTAATACATTGCGAAAATAGTAAAATATTGGTAGGAAAAGAAAAACGTTGCAATGTTCATTGTCTATTATGTGCAGTCAAGTTGAACAACAAAAAATTATTTTAGCTTCTTCTACTTCTCTTGCTTTTCGTACTTCTTCTGAAACATCATAAACTTATGGCAGTTTGAGTATCATCATATTTTGACAAGACAACCGAAAATAAGTTACAAATCGTTTGCAACAATATTCTTAAATTTTCGTATACTCCCTCTTATCTACCACAATGTATGTGCAGTTTATTTTCGCCTCTTTTTTTCGACTTGGAGTTGTTACAGTTTGGTTTTCAAAAATTATGATAAGGATGTTCCAAGAGATACTCTTCTTCATTTTAGAAACTTATGAAATATGGCTAAAGTTATTGGTTTGGCCATAACGCTATAAATTACATTATGACCAAAGCAGTGTTAGGGAAAGACTTATTTCTTGTAGACTTATTAAAAGTTGAAAAAATTTATAAATTAAAAAGTTTCATTTGATTTAGTATTATTATATAATTTGTTTTTTAAATTAATCATACTATACTAATATTTTTATTTACAATTTAGTGATATTCTACTCCCAGTTTCTTTAGAGTAAACGTATTTACTTTTTATAAAGCAGTATTAAGTCAAGCTTTAGCAAAATATGAAACTGATCGCACGTTTCGTACGGAATCAGATGTTTTCTAATTTTGTTTCTTTTAATGCCAGTAGCCTTTCGTTAATTTTTAACAGTAGCTTAAGCTAGCTTATGCATATTACAGTTGGAACTTCATACAGGGTTGTACAACATTCACCCCTGCATGAAAAATTTTATACTTTTTTGTTGTTTTATTTTCATCGATGCACAATTCGGCTCTTAAGCAGGCATTTTGCAGAACTGCACGCAAAGTTTCAGGCTCTATCAACCTGATCTCAGCTTGAATGTTGGGCTTTAGCTGCTCTATAGTTTAAGGCTTGTTAGGATACACTCGTTAACCCCATGGAAAATAATCAGGAGCAGTTAAATCTGGTGAACGTGATGGCCAATTGAATCCTGAATTTCTGGAGCTCATTGCGTCAGTAAAATTCTAACCTGATCTCAGCTTGAATGTTCTGCTTTAGCTGCTCTATAGTTTGAAGCTTGTTAGCATACACTCGTTGATTAAGATAAACCCATGGAAAATAATAAGGGGCAGTTAAGTCTGGTGAAAGTGATGGCCAATTGAATTCTGAATTCCTTGAGCTCATTGTGTCAGTAAAATTTAATGCTCATCGGAAAAGCAAAATCCTACCACTTTGGTTCGATGTTCGGTTGTTAAATTTTGTATGGTGGTGTAACACGGTTCGTTGAATAAAATTTAAAAAAAATATAAAAAATAATAATACCCAAAAAAGTTCAACTTTTACACACAGGCGTGACTTTTGGCCCACCCTGTACTTTGGTCTGACTCCTCTCACATACTACTTATAATCTTTTTGTACTCTGTATCTTATCTACGCTTCTTGTGATCTCGTTACAAGAATTATAGAAATAAAGATTACGAGATGCCACTCATACTCGATTAGATGAAGTAGTTTGTTAAGGGCCTTAAAAGCTCCTTAGATTTTTGAATTTCTTATAAAGTATGAATGCATTCTATAAGCGCTGGCAAACCCGCAATCAAACAAAAACTATCTTGAGTTTGCCAGCTTGAGATTATTAGCCAATATAAATGCAGTGTGCGGGGCATCATTTCTAAACCTGCGCAGAGGATTTAAAATGTGGTAATCTTTATTTCTATTATTCTTGATATCTTTATATTTTGTATTCGTAGGATTCTTTTAATCTACACACATTTATTTTTGATCCGAATAAGCTCATTCTCTACTCATGATCCGCTTGATTGTTTCCCATAATCTATGCACTCGTCGTTAAAAAACAGGTAGACACTATACTCATCGGGACTTATAAATCACTTGAACTCTAGCTACAGTCAGCTTATAACTGAATTGTACTAACAAGTTATTTATTGTCATGTAATACTTGTGGGTAAAAACATATGAAACCAACCAATGAGTTGACCGCACCGATTTCGAATTGGATGAAATTTGGTACGAAGGGAAAGTTAAACATAATAATAGCGTTTGCCAACTTTCAGTGTCTTAGCTCTCCTACTTTCAGAATTATGGCCATTCCAAGTTGGAAGAAATCAATAAAAATGCACTCAGATGCCTTAACACAATTTTTAATATCTCGAAAAGTATTCATTGTACGTTAATAATAAAGGGCTCACTTTACAGACGAAAACATGCGCCATTCCAAAATTTTTTTTTTTTTAATTTTCGATCAAGGATAATGTAAATAAAAAAAGGACTAAAATTTCCAAAGGATATATCTCGAAAATCAATATTTTTAAAAATTTCAAAAAAATATATGTTAATTGTTATTATGTTTTGTACAAGTCTGCCAAATTTCAATGTGGAGTCTTTATTACAACATGAGTTATTAAGAAAAAAGCAGGCGAAGGTTTATGTATTTCATGAAATGTACCAAAATACAAAAAGGTGACAAATTACAAAAAGAAGGACAAATCAAATGTAACGGAACTTTGTACCAAAAAAAAAACAGTATAAATAGTTCAGAGACTCTAAATGATGGAACAGAATTGAGTCTGCAACTTCAGCCAAAAATTTTTAAGCCCATAATTAAAACGTCGACCGTAACTGCAATTTTCTCTCATTTCTTTCGTTTTCCGTTGTTCTTTTTTTTCTTTGTTTACAAAATGTATGAAATTGAACGAAAGTATGGTAGCATTGTTGGGAGAATAATTGTCTCTATGTGAGAGCATGAGAAAAAACGTCTTCAAAATAAAATTGATTTTATTTCTCGACCGCATTCTCTGGCATAATTTTATGTCAAACTGTATGGAAAACAACGTTCAGCCCCAGTTCTGTTTCATCATTAAGACTTAGACTCTAAGTGTAGCGTTAATGTAGCGTTTTAAAATATTCAACGACTCAAGCAATGGAGTGTTTGAAATTTTAAAACGCAATGTGAATTTCTGTAGAAAGCAACAACAAAATTACAAAATATTTATGACATTGTTTGTGCTTTCAATGTTATTCTTTGGCGTTGCGTTAGTTCTGTGGCGTTGCGCTGCGTTGTACATGATTAGGGCCTTAATAAAATGCATACTATTGCAATTGCAAAAGCGAATAACGATATGTATTTACATAAATTTGTAGGTATAACTTGATCTCGCATAATTTAATTTTTTTTTTATTAACGTATTAATATGTATTTGTGCTACATTTAATAAGCCACTGAACTGATTTTTAATCTATTACATAAATTATCAATAAAATAAGTAATACATGTTCATATTGTTTGGCTGTTTTGCAAAATATTTTGTAACAGCAATCATATGTGGGTTAATTCCAAAAGTAGTGTACATGAGCATTTTTTTTTTTTTTTTTTTTAAGGTTGAGGAATTCATTCTCTGAAATTGTTTACTTGCATTAAGATTTGTGCAGATTGCGAAATTACTTTTAGTTTCTTTAAAAAAAATTTGTTTTGCTTTTTTATTGCATTTTGGTGAAATATTTTCCGGAATGTCACTTTTTACAAAAATTTACAAAACTAAGAAATTAATGCAAAAATGTTAGAACAAAGCCTACTATCGCATTCGTTCACTTATTATTTACCAGCTTTGGATGTTTTTCTTAAAAAAAAACGGGTTAGTAATAGCAAAAAGTTATTTTTCGAAGAGATTCCAATTATTTTTTTTTTCCTTTTATAATTCAAGAATTAAAAAAAAGTAATTTTTTTACAAAAATTTGTTTTTGTGCAGCTTACATTTAAAGTAACAAATTTGCTTCAAACAATTTGGAAGAAATTGTTGTATTTTGCTGGAAACTTGAAAAAATAAAAAGTGACAGTAAAGAAAATCCAATTTAAATTTCAAGTGTAACGAAAACTTAAACATTTATTCATTATTTTGTTTTTGGTTACTGTTTGTTTTTTCTTTTTTATAAAAACGAAACAAAAAATAAAAGTAATCCAATTATATTAACAAAAAATTCATGAACAAATCTATTCATCGGAATCTGTGAATATTTCATAAAAAATTGATTCCCGATTGGTTTTTTTTCTATTTGTTTTTATCTTTACATCAAAAGAACTACAGTATTGAAATCAATCAGAATTTTCGAGAAATAAGCTTTTAAAATAAAAAAAACCTTTTTACTTAAAAGTGACAGTAAAGAAATTTGTGATATTTTTTTTGTTTTTTTCTTCTAAAAAGTTATTTCACGGAAAATAAAAACAAGAAAAAGTGATCAAAACTTCGTAATATATTAATATACATTTTTATTTATTTTATTTTTTACGATTTTTTATTAAATAACTGTGTGACAGTACGGAAATTTTTAGCTGTACTTACCATCGTGCGATTATAAATTCACTTGAAAACACCAAATAATTGATTTTATTATTTTATTTTTTATCTTAATCAATTTATCACTTCTTGCACTTTTTAATAGCGATGCACATAAAGCAAACGAAACAGCTCAAGTAATGATTATGACTTAATTAAAAAAAATGTGACATTACGGAAAAAACGCAGAGACAAAGTAACATTAGAACGTCAAAATGACATTGATAACATTTTTCAGGTAAAACCAGGAAAAAGCAATAAAAATAAATACAATCATTGAAAAACAGTTGAATTTTTTATTATTGTTCTATTGTTTTCAACTCTTTTTCCATGTTGCTTAATGAATAACATGTGTGGAGACAGGTATATTTGTATGTAATAGGCATGATATACAGTTAAAGCACCATTTGCACAATTTAGCAGAAAGTTTTACAATAATAACAACTACTTTTGTTTGTTGCTAATTATTTTAAAGCTTACTTGCCGTTTTTGTTTTTTTATTTTCTTTTACATGAAAGAAATAAAAAGCTTGAGACGAAAAAAAAGCATTGTGTTTGGAATTAACCCATGTACATATCGGTTATTTGCTGCAACAAAGTAATATTTTTGAGTTATCACGATGTTGCAGGAAATTAGTGATATACACTAATAATAATAAATGTAAATTTTAGAATGTGAAAATAATTTCTTTTTATAAATAGTTTGTAATAATTTGTATTTTTTTAAACGATCTATGCATATATTTTGCGGTATTGTTGTGTTATTTACAAATGTACATACAAATATTTGAATGAAATCCCAAAGGTTAGTTTAAAAATTTTAAAATTAAGAATCCTTTATTTGATGCACTGTCTAAAATACAAATCTTTTTTTGCGTTTTGGAATAAAATATTTACGTATGTACTATCTTTAATTAAACTATCTGTGTGTACTTACATAAGTTAATGTTAATGATCTACACAAAGTTGTACAAGTTATTTTATTTTGTGTTTTTAAAAATGAATTAATTTATTTTGCAAATTTAATAAATCATATTTTACATAAATTTTTAATGGTAGAATTTTTATTTGAAAACACTGCGATCTATACATTTGTAAGTAGTTTTTTTTGGAGATGAGTTGTTTATTGAAAATATGAATTTTTAAAAAAGATAATTTTTCCATATATAAAAAGTTGCTTAAAAAACATTTTTTAGTTTTTCTTTTATTTTTATGCTAATTGAACTGTTTTTTGTTTTTTTCTGTCATTCCATCGATTCTACGCGACGATCAACGACTTTAATTTTTTATCCATATAAATTAAATATGAAAAAAATTTTGCAAGGAAAACTACTAAAAAAAATTTTACAAGCCGGATTACTTTTTACCCGTTAATTTTACGAAGAGGTTTTTTTGTGGCAAATTTAATTTCCTACATGAATAGGCCCGTCAAAATTGCAAACACTTTTTTCACATATAATTTATATGGGAAAACTAAAAGTAGTTGGGCGTTTCGTAGAATCAAAAATACGCTGATCTTGTGCTTTTATATGCCTACTACATGCTTTTGGGATGACAGCAAAGTAACTTTTTTCAAGGCCCTAATATGGGTGTTTGGGAAACGCTACTTTTTAGAAAATGTTTGTTTTTTAAAATATACACTTTTGAAATATGGATTAAGATACATACATACTTCCAAGTGTTGTTTGATACACTTTTGTATGAACACTTAATGAGGACTATAATTAGATTTGCACATAAAAAAAAGTTATATTTAAAAAAGCAATTGCTTTAGTGAAAGATGAAACCTTAAATAAAGATCTGATTAGCAATTTGTCCTTCATTATAGAAATATTCTGCCAAACGATTTCTTAACTGCACAGCGTTTTCAGTACTTCTCCGCATATGAGTTGCCATCGATCTAAGCGGCCGACCTCCATTATCTCCTATCTCGTTTCGCCATTCTCCTTCATGTACTGATCCATCTGAGGTTTCACTGTCCACATAATTGGTTGGACAATACCAGCGTTGTTGGTCGTTCATCATTATGAAATTGTGCAGCACAACGCATCCTAAAACAATTTTTTCGCAGTTGTCAGGAGAACACTCTATAGTTGTCAGAGTAGAAAATGGAAAAATAAGAAGAAAAAATAAAATAAAATAAAAGTTGGGCCAAACGCTTAGTTTTCGAGTTATGGACGTTTAAAGTTTTCATATAAATATGTGATTTTCCACTACAATTCTAAACGTATATGGCCAATATTGATATCATTTTAAAGCTCTAGAACAGATTTTTCTGGATATACATAATTTATTTCAAAATTTTAAACTCTTTAGATCATTTTTTTTTTTCATTTTACGTCGAAATGTTACGGAAGTGCACTAGGAAAGGATGTAGTTTATTTAAATAAAAGTGTAATACAAATTTTATAAAATAACATAAATCGCAAAAAAAAAATATTTTCATAGCCAGCCTTTGGCCGGACGCAAGGATGTTCTTCTCTATGGTATAACAAACACGGCTTTCGCTTACTAAAGCTTCCTTGCATAGTCGGCTTTCGGCCGGGCGCAAATATTTTCTCCCTTATGGTATAACTAATACCGGCTTCGCTAACTAAAGCTTCTCTGCATAGACGGCCTTTGCCCATGGGCAAGGATTCTCTCCTCATTAGTATAACATAAACATAAAGAAGGTTTTACTTGTATTTTAATTAAAATTCTTAAATAAATTAGTATGTAGTATATACATACATTAAAGAATTAGAAAAAATTAATAAATTTGTTTTTATGCAAACTCGTCCCACTTCTTAATAAACTAAAAATATTAAAATAAATTCTGTATGTCCAGAAAGATCTAGTGAAACGCTTTGCAATGACACCAATATTAGCCATATACATTTGGAAATGTACTGCAAAATCACATATTTATATAAAAACTTTAAACGCCCATAACTCGAAAACTAAGCGTTTGCGCCAACTTTCTTATTTATTTTTTCTTCTTATTTTTCCATTTTCTATCTTCCTAGGTACTTTTTTTTATTATTTGGAGCTGCATCGGTAAACTAGATTTAAGCCCAAATATATTTATATTTTTAATAAAAATACAAAAAATATTTACCACAGGCTTTCAGTAAAGATTTTTACTGACCATTTTGGATGAACCCAGATTTCTCGGAAACTGTCCGAACGATTTTTTGCACGCATCGCTCATTTTGTCCAGAAAACTATTTACTTTCAGAAAATATACAGTTTATACCGTGCAAAAGCCTGTGGTAAATATTTTTAGTATTTTTATTAAAAATATAAATATACTTTTACTTCCCCTTTTTAAATTCCTAAATTCGACGCTAACTTTTTGTTCATATACTGTAAATCCCCATTATTTGGGTATTTTGGTTTCCCGGTTTTTAAATTCCCAAATTCGATGCTATTTCGTTGACGCTATCTTGGCACACGTTAATTCTTTCATTCAAACAGTATATAAAAACAGCTGTTCAAACTAGTTGCAAAATCTTACCAGAGGAAATTTCTCCAGTAACATTTTACAAGTTCTCTAACTTCCAACTGTCAAAAAATTCTCTTTTTGGCTCTTGTGCTGTAAGAGATTTAGAGTACGCAGACAACATTTTGCAAGATTTTGCGACATTTTGTACAAAATTATGCAAAATATGTGTACGCAGACAGACCTTATATTGTACTTACTTTAAAATAACTTTGTTTATATATAACATAGTCACCTTTTGTAAAGCTGTTTATTGAATGAAAAATATTGAAATCTATTTTTCATTGCGTTTTATTTTGTAAACAAAAAACATGTTAAAAATTATTGGCTTAAAAACAATATAACAATAAAAAATGTAAATATGTCTTTTTCATATCAAGAAAAAATTGGTGTCTTTGATTTACTACAAACTCACAAACAAAATGTTCCCATTTTATTTAAACTTTCAAAAAGTGTTACCCATAATGTGGTAGATGTGCCCACAGAGCAGGGTAAGTGTTATTTTATGTATATAAAATAGCTAATAAAAAAATCGAATTTTATTTTTCAGAGGCTTTGAATACAATATTTCTGCATATACCAGATTGTAATACTCTATTAAATAAACGTCTAATTACAAAAACAAAGTACCTTTAACCGCGGATATTACCAAGGCTCAATTGGTAAAAAAAAGTACAAGACTATTGGTATAACAATTTTGGCCAAAATCAAACAGAAAACAAATGCACTGAAATAAATAAAAGTAATTCTAATAATACAGACCATGCATCAGCTAATGGTCACACAATAACAAATCCTGCACATACAGTTGTGCAAAAACATAAAAGTATATAAGAAAGATAAAAATGTAATTTGCAAATGAAAACTGTGCTGGCGAAAAGAGTCTAATAATCCTCAAAAAATGAGGAAACATTTAAAAACTTTATTTGTAATAAATTTGATGTCAAACTCAATATCAATGTTTAAAAAAAGTAAGACAAATTTTATAGTGATTTTATGGTGTTTTAAAATTTTAAGAAGAGCTGTACTGACATGAAATAGGTCATCATAATTTCAAACCTTTTAAGTTCGATAAAAGATGGAGCGGCTAACAGCTAGCCAAAATAGGCAGCTTTTTGCAAGAAAACTATAATTTATTTTTTCATATCAAGAAAAAATTGGTGTCTTTGATTTACTACAAACTCACAAATAAAATGTTCCCATTTTATTTAAACTTTCAAAAAGTGTTACCCATAATGTGGTAGATGTGCCCACAGAGCAGGGTAAGTGTTATTTTATGTATATAAAATAGCTAATAAAAAAATCGAATTTTATTTTTCAGAGGCTTTGAATACAATATTTCTGCATATACCAGATTGTAATACTCTATTAAATAAACGTCTAATTACAAAGCAAATATTGTTTCAATATTTGCACAAAAACAAAGTATCTTTAACCGCGGATATTACCAAGGCTCAATTGGTAAAAAAAAGTACAAGACTATTGGTATAACAATTTTGGCCAAAATCAAACAGAAAACAAATGCACTGAAATAAATAAAAGTAATTCTAATAATACAGACCATGCATCAGCTAATGGTCACACAATAACAAATCCTGCACATACAGTTGTGCAAAAACATAAAAGTATATAAGAAAGATAAAAATGTAATTTGCAAATGAAAACTGTGCTGGCGAAAAGAGTCTAATAATCCTCAAAAAATGAGGAAACATTTAAAAACTTTATTTGTAATAAATTTGATGTCAAACTCAATATCAATGTTTAAAAAAAGTAAGACAAATTTTATAGTGATTTTATGGTGTTTTAAAATTTTAAGAAGAGCTGTACTGACATGAAATAGGTCATCATAATTTCAAACCTTTTAAGTTCGATAAAAGATGGAGCGGCTAACAGCTAGCCAAAATAGGCAGCTTTTTGCAAGAAAACTATAATTTATTTTTTCATATCAAGAAAAAATTGGTGTCTTTGATTTACTACAAACTCACAAATAAAATGTTCCCATTTTATTTAAACTTTCAAAAAGTGTTACCCATAATGTGGTAGATGTGCCCACAGAGCAGGGTAAGTGTTATTTTATGTATATAAAATAGCTAATAAAAAAATCGAATTTTATTTTTCAGAGGCTTTGAATACAATATTTCTGCATATACCAGATTGTAATACTCTATTAAATAAACGTCTAATTACAAAGCAAATATTGTTTCAATATTTGCACAAAAACAAAGTATCTTTAACCGCGGATATTACCAAGGCTCAATTGGTAAAAAAAAGTACAAGACTATTGGTATAACAATTTTGGCCAAAATCAAACAGAAAACAAATGCACTGAAATAAATAAAAGTAATTCTAATAATACAGACCATGCATCAGCTAATGGTCACACAATAACAAATCCTGCACATACAGTTGTGCAAAAACATAAAAGTATATAAGAAAGATAAAAATGTAATTTGCAAATGAAAACTGTGCTGGCGAAAAGAGTCTAATAATCCTCAAAAAATGAGGAAACATTTAAAAACTTTATTTGTAATAAATTTGATGTCAAACTCAATATCAATGTTTAAAAAAAGTAAGACAAATTTTATAGTGATTTTATGGTGTTTTAAAATTTTAAGAAGAGCTGTACTGACATGAAATAGGTCATCATAATTTCAAACCTTTTAAGTTCGATAAAAGATGGAGCGGCTAACAGCTAGCCAAAATAGGCAGCTTTTTGCAAGAAAACTATAATTTATTTTTTCATATCAAGAAAAAATTGGTGTCTTTGATTTACTACAAACTCACAAATAAAATGTTCCCATTTTATTTAAACTTTCAAAAAGTGTTACCCATAATGTGGTAGATGTGCCCACAGAGCAGGGTAAGTGTTATTTTATGTATATAAAATAGCTAATAAAAAAATCGAATTTTATTTTTCAGAGGCTTTGAATACAATATTTCTGCATATACCAGATTGTAATACTCTATTAAATAAACGTCTAATTACAAAGCAAATATTGTTTCAATATTTGCACAAAAACAAAGTATCTTTAACCGCGGATATTACCAAGGCTCAATTGGTAAAAAAAAGTACAAGACTATTGGTATAACAATTTTGGCCAAAATCAAACAGAAAACAAATGCACTGAAATAAATAAAAGTAATTCTAATAATACAGACCATGCATCAGCTAATGGTCACACAATTACAAATCCTGCACATACAGTTGTGCAAAAACATAAAAGTATATAAGAAAGATAAATATGTAATTTGCAAATGAAAACTGTGCTGGCGAAAAGAGTCTAATAATCCTCAAAAAATGAGGAAACATTTAAAAACTTTATTTGTAATAAATTTGATGTCAAACTCAATATCAATGTTTAAAAAAAGTAAGACAAATTTTATAGTGATTTTATGGTGTTTTAAAATTTTAAGAAGAGCTGTACTGACATGAAATAGGTCATCATAATTTCAAACCTTTTAAGTTCGATAAAAGATGGAGCGGCTAACAGCTAGCCAAAATAGGCAGCTTTCTGCAAGAAAAATATAATTTATTTTGACGACGCGATTACAATATACTCGCATTTCGACATAATCACCTACACATAAACAGGAAAAGGGAACAATAAGTTAGATATGTATATCAAATCTATGATTTAGATATTCAAACTAGAACTTAATTTGATATTGCAATACAATAGATTTAATACTTTTCTTGAACGATTTCTTTTCATAAGTAAAGTTTAAAAATAAACTTTGTATTTATTCACCTACCTGGTATTTTATCTTTATCTTTCCTCACAGCTATGGTATCATACAAACTCCAAATATTTTCTAAAACAAATTGTACAAACATGGGCTTTTTAGCCTTCTCTTGGGCGCCAGCGATGGCACATTTTTTCTTGGCGTTATAGAAATAATCACCCCATAATAGTTGTTCCAAATCCGCAAATGACATTTCTAGTCTCTTAGAATAAGTGGCTGCAAAATCTTGGATACCAAAAGCCCATCCATCATAGGCCGAACAGAGGACAACATTGCCGGCAGCTGGAGAAAAGTACAAAAGCGAATCATCACTATCTTCCAAAGCAGATTTATAGTTAGTCTTGCAGGTAATATCCTCTTTTGCCAAGACATCAGAGGCAAATATACTGCCCAAAGCATCATTTACTTGTTCCAAAACTTGGGTTATATGAAAATAGGCATCTAGTGGTGTCATTTGCTTCTCCATTATAAGACGATCGATTTTATTTAAAACTAAAACTGGTTTTAGTTGTTCTTCATAAACCTGTTGCAAACAGGCTCTAGTTTGAGGGCAGACACCCTCCATCACATCGACAACAACAATGGCACCGTCACATAATCTCACTGCTGTAGAAACTTCACTGGAAAAATCGACATGACCAGGTGAATAAATTAAATTTATCAAAAAGTTTTTATGATCAGCCACAGTTTGGTAAAACAATGAAATACTACTGCTCTTCATTGTAATGCCCCGTTCTTGCTCATCTTGGCGATTATCCAAATAGCGCAATTTTCCCGCCATTCTCTGTGATATTATGCCATTACTTGCAACAAGCGAATCGGCCAAAGTGGTTTTACCATGATCAACATGGGCTAGTATACAAATATTGCGGACGCTTTCGATATTTTTTTGTAACTTTATTAAGTCCTCGGTATCAACGATCGGCATTTTTAAAAAGTTATTTAACGATAAATTTTACACACAAAAACACTCACGAAAAAAGGCGCCAAATTTATAAAACAAAACTCGCCTGCAACGGACCCGAATTTTAAAACACAAACTTTATTTCAGTCAACTGCCTTCCTTCGTCGCACGTGTAAAACTGTTTTGTTTACAATTGTAAATGAACGCGCGAGAAGAAAACAAACTTTTGGTTTTTTTGGCAAACTTTTTCACAGTTGATAAAAACGTAGTATGTAGTAGCACGTGCGTTTTGTTTTGCATGTATATTAATATACATGCATATAGTTTTGCCCTAATAAAATAAAAACGAATAAGCGTGCACATATATAGGTAGTACCAATCGATCGAGCATAAAAATCTGAATCGATATCAATATAGTTTGTTTGATGACACTCTTGCGAAAAAGAGTTATAGCGCAGCAAACTTAACATTTTCAAAATATGTACATATATAAATTTAGTTTTTCGCTAATAACTCGAAAACGATCCGCGTGCACATATCTCGTTAGTGCCAATCGATAGACCGTAAAAATCTGAACCGATATCGATATAGCTTATTTTCTGGTGGGTTCACTGACGTAAATTGGAGCCAGCAAGCGCCACAACACATCACATACCTCTAGAATAATGTTCCTTATTGTGGTTTTCCCTAATTTATGACTCCAAGCTATAGACTGAATGGAACCAGCGTGCGCTAAATATCTTCACACGAAACAAAAATGAAAAGATTACTTTGGATAATCAACAACGCAAATCGAAAAAATTTAAAATGTAAATGCTTACAAGAGTGTTATGGAGAGTCTCTCCTCAGGAGATATACGTTGGCCAGGTTTTTTTAGAGAGCTTTTTATTAATGATAACAAAAGCTCGTAAACATCTTTTGTCATTCGTGTGTGTAGGAAAAAATGTTCCTCATCCATATCCTTTATTCTTCTAAAAACTTTTTGGTGGTATCCTGATGATAACCAGTCTGTGTTAGCAGGTCTGGCGTACCACCTTCGCTGGCGACGCTGGTTCCTTCAATTTATTGTTCGGTACATTTTGCACACATTAATAAAATTCATTCCCACAATAACATCATCCGCATCCGAATTTTCCGAGTCAGAATCAAACAAATTATTCATTTTATAATTATTAATATTTCAATTTTTAATTTTTGAAACAAACGAGTTTTAACAAAAAAAAAAAATTTCCCACAATTTCAATGTTTTTGGTCTTTTACTTTTTCAATCAGCTGATTCCTATCACGGCAAAAGTAATTACAAAATATTTGCTACAGAAAGGAACGGAACAGAACGGCAACGGAAAGTAACAACTAATGAGGCCTTAAGTCAAACTTCAGTTGAATACTAGATTTCATAAGTGCTAAACGTCAAAGTGTTATAGTGTCAAAGTGACTTGATCGTTAAATCACAGGGTGATTTATATATGCATTTACCAATTGCCCCCATATATGTTTCGGCTGTAACATATACAGGTAACAATGATGTATACCTTTGTTTGGTCAGTATACACCATAAAACTCTTTGTTTAGGTGTCTCAGCTATCTAACTGTGCTGCTCATTGTTAGCCAGCAGCTTGGATTGAAGGAACCTTCCTTACGAATCGAGTCATTCTTATAACTCTCCTCGCAATTCCAGAACCTTCGCCCGCGAATTTGGGCACAACCGACAGCCACCTCGTGTACCACTTTAACAGCTTCCAAACGAGGGCAGCATGCCAGATAAATTTGAATCCTTCCATCCATAATACATACAAAATTTAATGAATTGACACATAAGCACATAAAACATTACACTAAGCCAAGGACTATTGTATACGACCGTGAAGCATCAAGAGGAACTATCCACACCAACCGTTCGCATCAATCAACTGGTGGGCAGGCAGTTGTTGACACTACTAACCAAGGATAGTTCTAATTCCAACTTGATCAACACGTGACCGTCTCAATCAATCAGATCAATCTTTTCACCTCGGCTTTCCCCAATGATGGTACTAACCATGCGAGGATACTAAGTCTTCACCACTACCCAATGCTCACAGAACACCAATTCACAATACATAACATAACAGGAAACACCAATCAATTAACAAACACACGCCACAAAGCCACCATTGTGCCAACGCAATTTCACCCAGCCCACCCCTAGGCCCGCGGGCTCCAACGCACTTGCACCCAGCTCCCCACAACACAATAATAACATTGTGACACAACACAATCAACTCCACAATCTTGCATGTATTATTTCCGGAATTCTTCTCATCTATCTGGTTACCTATCCTCATCTAGAAGTTTCCACTACAAGTGGACTGCTAAAGCGGACCTGCAACCAAATGGTCAGACGGTGCCGAAGCACCGGGGCTATCTGACTCCCGAGGTACCAGATAACCATGGGTATTCCGGTCGATACCCCGCACTATTGAATCTTCCTAGGAACATTCGATAGCGCTGGCTTTCGAGTACCAAACATACTCTAGGATAGCCTGACCTAGAGCCTAGTTCTTTCGCCATCTAAATTGTTTCATTTAGATGCCCGGGGACCACCACTTGGAGGTAGAACTAGGCAGCATGTTTGCTGTGCTGAAGGCATTCCCGAAGGCTTCCTTCTGAGCACACAAACTTGGCCCCCAGTATGCCCGGACAGAAAGATTTCGTGTCTGTTTTTGAAAATGGTACAAAAGTCAGGAAAAATAAAAGACTTTTGCTTGGAAACTTAAGAGAAATGTACGCCTTATTCAAGGACCGACATGATGGAATAAAAATAGGTATTTCCAAGTTTTGACAACTTCGTCCGAGGAATATAATTCTAGCAAATGCGAGTGGATCTCATAACGTGTGTGTTTATACAAAGTATCAAAATGTGAAGCTGATGATTGATGCTATAAATTTAAAAAAATTAACTGCTGGTGTTCCGAATTATCAGCTTGAATGTTACAAAGATTGTTTGAAACAAATGACATGCATTCCATCTTCTTCAAAGTGTCACCTACGTAAATGTAACAAGTGTCCAGGAATTGAAAATTTAAAAGCAAAACTAAATCAATTACTAGAGCAAAATGATATAGATGAAATAACATATAAACAATGGGTTAGTGTAGATAGGGATAATTTGGAGACCATGATTGGCCAAGCCGACGTTTTTTGTGGATTCCCTGCAGGCAGCATATCTGAGCGAAAGAAAATCAAATTTGGAAGAAAATGAGTATATAGCAGTTTGCGATTTTTCAGAAAATGCTTCTTTTACTATTCAGGATGCAGTCCAGGGATTTCACTGGAACAACTCTCAGGCCACTTTATACCCAATTGCTATTTATTTTAAATCAGATGGAAAAACACAACATACAAACTTCATAATAATATCTGATTGTCTTGTACACGATTCTGTAGCTGTTCACCTGTTCCATCGCCACCTGAATGTATTTTTGAGAAAAAAGTTTAAAACAACCCCGAAGAAAATCACGTATTTTTCAGACGGTAGAGCTGCCCAGTTTAAAAATAAAAAGAACTTTATCAATTTATGTTATCATATGGAAGATTTTGGATGTAATGCTGAGTGGCATTTTTTTGCAACAAGCCATGAAAAAGGCCCACGTGACGGTCTTGAAGGTACCGTAAAGAGACAGGCACGTCGAGCTAGTTTACAGCGTCCATTACAAGGTCAAATAACTACTCCAAAACAATTATATGAATGGTGCCTGCAAAATCTTTTGAACTGTAATTTCGAGTTTTTAACTCTAAAAGACCACGAAGAAGAAGCACGGTTCCTTCAAATTCGTTTTAAAGATTTGCGTACTATTCCTGGAACTCAAAAGCTGCATTCTATTGAACCTGTAGATAAAAAAAAATTAAAGTCAAGCGTTACTCGGCAGATGCAGATTTTTTAATAGGAATCCTTCAGAAATAAATAAATATGCTGTAATAAAGTGTTTAATAATGATAATACATTATGTTGTACTTTTTATTAAAGGTTTAGCAATGGAGAAAAATAGTTTAAGCAAAGAAAAGTCGAAAAAGTTCCGTTACATTTGATTTGTCCTTCTTTTTGTAATTTGTCACCTTTTTGTATTTTGGTACATTTCATGAAATACATAAACCTCCGCATGCTTTTTTCTTAATAACTCATGTTGTAATAAAGACATTGAAATTTGGCAGACTTGTACAAAACATAATAACAATTAACATATATTTTTTTGAAATTTTTAAAAATATTGATTTTCGAGATATATCCTTTGGAAATTTTAGTCCTTTTTTTATTTACATTATCCTTGATCGAAAATTAAAAAAAAAAAAATTTTGGAATGGCGCATGTTTTCGTCTGTAAAGTGAGCCCTTTATTATTAACGTACAATGAATACTTTTCGAGATATTAAAAATTGTGTTAAGGCATCTGAGTGCATTTTTATTGATTTTTGCCAACTTGGAATGGCCATAATTCTGAAAGTTGGAAGGCTATATGTCTGAAAGTTGGCAAATACTATTGTGCCGATCCATAGATCATGTGTACAAAATCTTATAAAATTTGGAGGTGCTGAGGTCAGAAATGTTAATATTTTCGGTTGATTTCATATGTTTTTACCCTTGTCTTATATTCAAGATATAACTTACTTAAAGCGGAGTGAATAATTTTCTTTCAATACCCACTCATCTTCAAGTTATGCTTTATTCTTATCAAGTACACTCGACCTTTACATAACTTATGCTCGACTTACACTCTTTTATATAATCACAGAAAAAATTAAAAATTGTCTCTAATCATCAAATTCATACCAAATTCATAGAATCAAGCAAACAATTTGTTGATTTTGTACCTATTACCAAAAAGATTATATTGATTACTAAAAATTTTAAAATTATGAATTTGTTTTTCAATAAAGATGTTTTTAATTTTAATTAAAAAAAGTATCGAAAAACTTTCCCGTTTCGAACAATGTGTAAATTAATTTGGCAATTCCTAACAAGAATTCTACAAGTTTAAATTATTTTATTTTAAACGAAAAAATAAATTAAGATTTTATGTTGTTTAATTAATATTTTAATTAAAAATTTATTTCAAAACAACTAAAATGTTAATTAAATCAAAATTATATTTTTTAAAATTTCTTTCAACTAAAAAAACAATTGATTCAATTATCACATTAATTAAATTGAAATACTTTTTAAAAATTTTTTTTAATTGATAAAAAACTACTGAAAATTTTTTCTGTGTTGCATGTAATTAAGAAGTCTATAAGGATTTTTTGCCATAGACAAATAAATAAATAATAAATAGTCGTCATTACAGTTGAGGCAAAAATCATAGTGTCCGGCTCCCTCCTGTGCTTGCCTACCTATAAAACATAGTCCCGTGACAACAGATGCGAAAGCTGATACATCCGTGCGGGGCTGCAATTGCCTGGTGTTCATGGTCTATCTGTAACTAGCAATTTCTATAGTCGATTGGCGAAGTTTGAATTTTCAGGTGAGCAGAGGCACCGTAACGCTTTCCAAATCTAGCGGAGCCCGTAAAATAGTTTCAAGTCTAGCCAGCTCATCTGCCCTAATGTTTCCCACTATATCTCCTTGAATTGAGATCCAAATTAGTCTGATAACAATCTGTTAAGAGATAAGCGGCAGTCAAGGGCTATTCTCGTTCTCAGGGAAAGGGAACACAAGGCCATAACGGCGGCACAGCTATCAGTATAAATATCTTCAGCAGCAGTCGAAACAGCAAATACTCTGAGTCGATCTACAGCTTCCTTGATCGCAAGTATCTCTGCCTGGAAAACGCTACAGTAATCCGAAAGTATTCGCGGTAAATTGAGGCTGAGGTGCTTTTATTGTACTCGGAGGACCACTCTTTCTCATGACTTAGAGCCATCATGTAGAAATTCACGCTTCTCCTCCTGCCAGGAACACCGATTCTCTACGTTTCTCCAAAATAAGTGTTTTTCGATTTAATTTACGACAAAATTAATTTTTTGCGATATGGAAAAAAGTCATACATGAAACTCATTATGAACTGTTGGGTATTCCAATAACCATTTTCATAAGACAACGTGTGTTGGCCAGGTGTGTTAACAAATCGCTTTTAATTCTTTTACATTTTGAAGAAGACGCCAAAACTATTTAGAACATGTGGGCATTTTTTGTTTTTCGCATTGTGCTTTATTTGGTAAAACTTTTTTTCTGACAAAGAAGAGACTTAATTTTCCTATGTGTAACTAAACGCAAAAACCCAGAAATTTGACCGCCTTAAGTTTCACGTTAATCAATGTCTAGTTTTAAATAAAAATGTAAGTTGAAGCAATCATCTTTTATCTGGCCTTTGCTAGAAGTTTTTTGCTGTCTATTTTTTTTTTTTTTTTTTTGTATTTAAATACCCATTAGACAGGAATGGGTTAAATTGTTAAAGTCAAACCAAACATTTTTTAAAACATTCTTAGAATTGTTTTTTTTAATATAAAATCTTCACTCTTTTATGTTCCATTTTTTATTTTCATTTCTGTTTAACTCTTGATTGTCTTCTTTTCACTTTACAAAATAATGAAAAAAGTTATTGTCGCTCTCAAGCCAATTAGTTACATTGTTATACTTTTTTTAGTTGTCTAGTTCAAGAAAATAATTGGCAAGTTTTGTTTATTAGAAAGTTTGGCAAATTTTAACATACAAAAATGTCCCAAAATCCTTTTTATTCATTAAAAAAGTTCCATACGCTTAAAACAATACGATATAAATAACCCAACAACGTTTTCGGGCTTTAATCGTTAAGTCAAGGACTTCAAAGGTAAAAAAAAAGGAAAACGTATAGGAAAAATATCAGAGTTAGATTGATTTTTGTGGGGTTTTAAGGTACTACTGCTACCATCCTAGTGCTTAAAGAAATTTTGATATGATGCTAAAAAACTGAGAATGTAAAGGGTAGTCAACTTGCCAGGAATGACCTGTATATCTAACTTTTCTAAGGTGTGAAAATCGTAGTGTAGAGTGCCGCTAAGCTGAATAAAATAAAAATATTATTAACGATTTGATTAGAATAGTAAAGTTCCCAAAATTGGTTCAAATAATATTATAAAGAAAAGACTCTATTCACTCATAGATAGAGCAACCAACAATTTTAGTTCTCATCTTATAACTGAGATCTAAAAACTTAATTTAAATTTAAAACAAAGACAAAATATATTCCCAATATTTACACCTGTTTAAAATTGAGCTAGAAATGATTGATGGTTTTTTCTATTCGGTGTTGCCTTCTGTTCACTTGCACTTATTTTATGTGCTTTTCCAACAGTTTTCTTTCTCTTATTGGACATTTGGTTTGGGTTTGCAGTAACAGGCTGGTTTTGGTAAATCAGAATTTCGCTTTTGAAATAGCTGAAATACCGAAATTTCAATATTTCTGAATTATTTAGTTAAACAGGTATTAAAAACATAATCTTTCACCCTATTACAACTACAATTCAAGTTGAAAAAAATGTAAGAAAATATAAATTCACTGTTTATTGTTGTGACTTTTTTAAAGCTTTGTATTGATACAAGTAAGGCCTGAGTGTTTAAAACTCTTATTCACTTTATGGTCTTATTTGCATAATATTTTTAGCTTTTCTAAAGTATTAAGAAAAAGTTTCCTAAAGAGTTGGCCTAAGCAACCAGCGAAATGAAACTGACTTTCCATCCATAATAAATTTCAGTGTTTTTATCAAAAATAAAAAAATGGGAATTTAGCACGTCATAGAGAAATCCTATTAACTAAAATTTCAAAAACGCTTATTAAATTTAACAACCGTTTGTTAAAGAAAATTTTCATAGGAAATATGTTTTGTAAATTATTATATTCTAACCCCTATAGTAATAAAAATATTTTTAATTAATAAAAGGTTTATTAAACAAATTTTAATAGAAAATTCGTTTCGAAAACCTGCTATAAACCTTAAATATTTTTTATGAATATGGGGGTAAATATTTTCATGAATACTAACATAAATATTTTTTGGTCTTATTTATCACATATGAAACTGGTTTATAAAAGGTTGATGAAATGGATTTTCTATGAAATTTTTTACTAAACAAGCAAAATAGGAAAATATTAACTCCAACATATTGCGAAAAGTTATAGAAAATAATTGAAAAGACCTCGTATGTGCAAACCAGAATATGGCCACCACTTAGAGAATATAATTACAAATCTAAGCCAGACTCCGTATTGCTATACTGTATTTAAAAAACAATTAAAAATCAACGCATAATTAAAAAAAAAGTTCAAACCTTTCAAGCCATATGGCTTTTTCCATGCCTTCCTGTATTTCTCATGCAAATTTAATAGTCGTTAATGAAGAATAGTTTTCTTTTTGTCTATTTTATTTATTTGTTCTTACTTTGACTGGTTGAAAGTTCTTAGTTTCAATTCTTGTAAATTTTTGTTTATATAAATTTAAAGGCGATCCTTATGCTTGTGCATATTTATGTGTATATCCTAGAAGTACATCAAAAGAGCGTTTAACATTTTTGTATTATAATTGCTATTGTCCTTTTTTTTAAACTGTTAATGGTTTTCAATCCAAATTTCGATATTTTAATCGGGCTTAAGTTCATTGAATTTAATTTTCATTTTTTTATTATTTAAAAATTTTAAACAAATTATGATAATGTGAGTTATATTCTTTTCTTAAAAAAAACTGCGAGACTGGGTAATGGGAAACAATTTCATATTCTGGAAACGACTTTTTACACAACACATTTTGAAAGTAATTTTATGGACAAAACAAATGTATCAAATACCAAACTCGAAACTGAACTGAAATTATTTCTAATTTATAAAAAAGGCTCGCATAAAGATGAGTGGGGTATAATAGATTCCGGTTTTGCTAACCCTACCTGCTGTTAAAAAAAAACGTTTAGATGATTTTTTTTTGTTTTATTAAATTTTTTATATTTGTTTTCCTTTTAACTCAGAAAGGTTGAATTTTTAATTCTTGTTGACAAATGAACTGAAACGTATGTAAAACTTTTAAGTTGTTTAAAGTGTCTGAGTTTTGTAATGGACGTGATTTTTGTTTTGTTATAAAATAAAAAAAAAATGTAACAAATTTTAAATCTCAAGGGCTTTAATTAAATATAAGATAATGATAAATGATATTTTTTAATGAAACATTTATTCAAATATTTTATTAAGAAAACATAGAAAAGTAATATAGTCGGCTGTGCCGAATTTTTGATACCCTCCACCCAGAGTAAAAATATTTCAGAATTGGTCTTTATATCTACATATTTATTTATTCATGACACTATTATAATTCGTTGCGGTTTAAAGCGTATTAAGACTATTTCAAAACTACGTTTTATATGGGGCCTATGGGAAAATAATTTACCCATCTTTATGAAATTTGGCAGATTGATTTCAAGTCTTATAAAGTTATGACTGGCCAATTTTTTACTACAATAGCGTAATTTGTTAGGGGCGTACCAAATTGTTTTTTAAGAGAGGGCCTTATATGCCCCAAATTGAAAATTTTGGACAGATCTTTACAAAATTTGGTAGTACGATTTCTAGTCATAAAGAAAGAAATGGTGCAATATTCAATGACAATCGGTGCAATCGTCAATAATTAATTTGTGTCCTACTTTAATAAAGTTAATTAGTCAATAATGCGTACTTCCCCTTTTATTTATAATGACTTCGAAAATCATTTTTGACATTGAGTTATACATATTTGCTAAGTAATCTAAGTTGATTTTGGTCCAAGCTTCTTTTATGGCATCAATCAATTAATTTTTGGTTTCAAACTGACGGTCCGACTCATGGACTTAACGTGAAAGAAATCCACACAAGTTTTCAATAATATTGAGGTCGGGTGAATAGGGTGGCCATTGCAGAACAGGAACATTTTGTTCATGAATCCACTGTTTTACTATCCTTGCAGTATGAATTGGCGCATTATCATGCTGGAAATTACAGGTAATAGGTCCAAACATGGTATTTAAGTCTGGAAAAGCTTTTTCTAGCACTCTTTTATAGTTAACGGTATTCATTTTTGTTGAAATAAATTACCGGAGAATGTGGACATTTCTATTGTTAATTTTGACAGTTATCTGAAACTAGCTGTTCAACATTCTAGTTTAACCCTCAAAAAACCAAAAATAGTAAAAAAAATTCTGCAGATGTTGAGCGTCTCTTGACTGAAAAAAGGAGAGCTCGAAGAGAATGGCAATTGCATAGATCCCCTAAACTTAAGAATTTACTAAAAGAGTGCACAAAAAGGCTAAGAAAGTTACTGCAGTCTCAGAAAACGGCTTCCCTGGAAAAATATCTTAAGGAACTTGATGCAACTTCTCAATCAGACTACTCATTATGGCGTGCAGCTAGAAATCTTAATAGACCAGTTATCACTAAACCACCATTAAAAAACTTGAATGGAAGTTGGGCACGAAATGATGTAGAAAAAGCAAGTCTTTTTGTTAATCATTTGAAAACCGTATTTACCCCGCATACATCTCCCGATTTTGCAGTCGAGTTGCCACCTGTTGCTGTTAGAGCTGCTGTTCCACTTAAATTTGAGATAACTTCTTAGTAATATTAGAAATTATTTGACATTAAAATCGTTCTTTTATGTTGAGTCTTTCAACAGAAAGACAGACGGACAAAGCTAAGTCATTATAAAAATGCTCAAGGACGCAGAATATATATACTTTATGGGGTCTATTAAAAAAGTTTCACGGAATGCCAAACTTCATATACCCCTGGTGGTGGACAGTATCAAAACTTAAGAAAGCAGAATTTGTGAACGAGTATACGAGACGTATGAATGATACTTTATTAAAATCCCTAAGCAAATGTTTCTTAAACGACAGGTTTTATTTCGCTAGGCTTGCTGGGTCAGGACGCAAGGCAGTTTTTTTAAGAAAAGTGTTTTGAATCGCAATTTCAAGCAACTGTTGCATTTCCTTTTATAACTTTGTAATTTTTGCACAAGTATTTCTTTCTCAATATTTTTTTATCGAATCTTAATATATTAAATATGAATTAACAATAATAATACAATCTAATCATACTTTATTTAATGTCCTGCCTCTGTTAGCGTATGCAGGTATTTATCGCTCCTCTGATAGGGTGAGTGCTGCAGTGTCTCTTCTCCTTAAGAGAGTAAAACAATTTTTTACGTGTTTCTAATTTAAATATAATTTAAGAGTAAATTGAATATTTGTTTCTTAATGTTTGTAATAGAGGGATTCATAGAGGGCACGTTAATTTCCATAATTACCGAAAATTTTCAGATTGTCTACGTTATAAATGGTAGCAAGCTGAATTCATATAGGTGACCGCATCATGAGAGAGAGTTATGCAAGCTATCCCTGTTTTTAAAAATTACAATGTATTTTGTTTTTGTAAAAAGTTATAGTGAATTTCAAAATTATTTGATGAAAATATAAAGAAAGGGAATTTTTTAGTTCCAAAATGTTCACAATTGCTTGAGAAGGTAAATGTTTTTCTGTATTGCAAATTTATTGTGGATTTATGAAGATGCATCTGCCAAATCTCGCTCCTCTTAATTCTTTCGTATGTTTGACTTCTAGTCTTTATATTTTATACTCTCATGTTTGTTTTATCAAATTTAAATAAGTTTTTATTTCTTTCAAGTACTTAGCGTTTTATTGAATTTTAAATTTTAACTAATTTTTTAACAAAATGTTACAAAGTTTGACACTCAGCATATACAACACAAATTAAAAAGCAATAACAGATGACACGAAGAGGTCCCCATTTGAATTCAACTTGACTGGTACCAGCATTTTAACAAACTATTCGTCAACACTTTGGGCTAAAATAAAAAAACAGATCCCAAAATATTCTGGATATAAGAACAAGCCATGGTGAAGTTACTACAAGATAGCAACACATTTTAATGCTGTGTAAAAATTGTTAAATTTTATAATGTTTTCAGACGATCAATTGTTACAACATAAAGAAAAACCGTCAATATCTTAATACTGCAAAACTCCCACTGTAAACATGGTAAATAGCACGTTCCGAGAACCAGGTAATTAGCCACGAAGAACAGTTGCTCGACCGATTTCAATTAAAGAAGCTGGAGATGCTGTAAGCGAAAATATCCACATGAATCTATTTCAGTATAATCGTCGGCCCCCTACTGAATTTGGTAAACTTTAGAACATTGTTGCGGCACATTTAAAAAGTCAAGATGTGAATGTTTCCTTATAAAATTCAATATGACCAAGAGCTATTGTCTAGAGATGCATCACAACGGGAACAATATGCTTATCAGTAAGTTGGTCCTACGCTGAACTAATACAAACTTATTCCAAATATATTAACTAGGGTATTCATTTAATCGGGTCTTTGCTTTAATCGGTTAATCGCTCGATTAATTAACCGAGGTTTTGGTTAAATCGGTTAATTCTGTTATTGATCGGTTAACCGATTAATAAAGTTTTTTTTATAAAGTAAGTAATTTCAATGAACAAAAATGCATAATTATTTATTATTTGTAGTTTTTTTTAGTAAAAAACCAATAACAAAACAAACAACAATTTGAACAAAACCATTCTTTAACTAAAACAAGCAAACAAAAAAATAATTCATAAATATGTAATACATATTTTTTAAATTAATATATACATATTTTGGAATAATTAAAAAAAATAAACTGATATCATTTTATTAGTTATTTCAATAGTTTACGGAGATCTCATAAAATAATTTTTTAGAAAAATAATTTGGATTAAATGCTTAGGATTTTAGCGACTATTTTCTTTAGTTTTGATTAAACTTGACTTTGAACAAATTCTTTCACTTATCGCAGATGTTGAAGAAATCGAAAGCAACCCATAATACAGAATATTTATTTTCTCAGTCCTTTTTCTGGATTTCTCTAAACATATCATATCTTCCATTACGCCATTAGAGTCCTCAAAAAGCTATGGATAGCAAACACTTATTTAAAATGAAGATCACTAAACACCGTCTTTGTTTATATGAAAAAATATTTACTAAACACATACCTTTTGTATATGAGACGAAACAAATAATTAAAAACACAGAAATATGTGTTATACAGGCTAGTTCTGAAAATCACGTGTTTTAAATCACGTGCTTTTAAAATCACACCATTTTTGTTGTTCTCAGTGTGCTTTCGGCAATTGAAAATTGAAAACGGAACAACGCAATATCTCACGTGTGATTTTAAAAGGCACATATGATTCGAAATCACGTGATTTCAATTAAAGTGATTTTCAGAACAGGCCTGATAATACTACAAAAACTTAAAAATTTCGCTAATTAACCGATCAGTTAATCGGGTAGTAATTAATCGGCTAACCGATTAATGATTAACCGAATGAATACCCTAATATTAACCGAGTAACAGTAACGTAGACTTACAGCCCATTTTAGTGATAAAGACATGAGTCTCTTTAAGGAATTGAACTCGCAAATCCCGCACTGATTGCCAGATCATGCCCATTATTCCATGGGGGTACACTTTTTTCGCAATACATTTGTAGTTTAGTTGACAACATATGTCTATATAGTCAAAATACAGATCATCATTAAAAGATGATTAGCTTATTATTAACACGTCAAAATATCACATTCGGTTGACTGTTTGTGTATTTCAGTTGAATTTGTTAAGTGAAAATGTTTTTTACCTTAAGAGTCCTTTTAATTTTACCATATATTCATTCACTGCATTCACAATATTATTAACAAATCATTTATTATGCAAAAAAAAATTCTTTTTTTTATATAATAACTTCACATTTGTGCGAAGTATTTAAAAATATAAACTCATGTGGCAATTAATTTATCAAAGTAATCATAATTTTAATTATCCTGTTGATTTAATCGATTTCAATTAATACGAGAGTGCTGAAAAAACATAATATTTTACACAATTACGCACAAACAGACAAACTTTTACATTCACACAAACTCTCTACAAAAAAGTTTTGTATGTGTAGGTTTTGCCAAACAACGCATGGCCGTCAACTATTACGACATAAATCAAATACCACTGCACTGTGTATATCGATACATTCACATACAATAAACATGTATTATTACGCCTACACACACACACACACGCACATAGTCAATGAAATCAAAATATTTATGAACATTTTCCCAAAAAAAAACGTCATTTAACCGAGCGCAAATTTGTAATTTGTAAAGTTTACATTATTTTTAATAAAACTGGAATTGAAATATTTTAAATTATTAGGGGAAGCAACAAGTTCTTTGATATACAATATATATTAGGGCGGGTGGATTTGTAGGGACGCAAAAAATCGCCCAACTGACAAGAAAAGTCGTATTCTAGGGATAAAAATAAGAAACTTTCCTCAAGGAACCATACCTCTAAAAGCAATTCTGATGTTCCTTATTTTGACCCAAAGGTAACATTTTGAAAAAACCCACTTTGACCCATTTAAAGTTCCCCCAATCGATTTTAAGTGTATGACCTAACCCCACTAACTTTGGGGGGCCGACCCACCCTTGTAACTTAGGCGATTTTTAAATCGACCCGCCCTAGTGTACATATTTGTTATCTATTTTTTTAAGAAAAATATGCAAGGAAAACATCTGCCAAGTTACTTGGTTACGTATGAGTATTATTTAATTCCAATTTATTATAATGCATACGACATGTGCTACAACTAATAAATCAAACTTTTAAAAGCAATATGTTCAAAAAATAAGACTTTTTGTAAAAGTAGGGCTTTTTCTGAAGAAAGTCATGTAAAATTATGCTTTTTTCTAAAATTCTTGGCTTGTTGTAGAATAGAGTGACTTTTTGTAAAAAAAAATTGATTTTTATAATTACTCCAACTTTTTTTAAAAAATGTGGTGAAAGTTTACGGAATTTTGAAATTTTTAGTTAAAAAAATTTAACTTTTTATGAAAAAATACACTTTTAGTGGACAAAATGAGACTTATTGTGAATTAAATAATACTCATACATAACCAAGAAAATTACATATACATATATATTATATGTATTTTCTTTGACTTCTTGGGGCCAAAAACAGCCCCACTCTTCTTTTTCTCTTAGGAGCATTTGATAACTAAGCAAGAGCATGGCAATAAGTGTCCTTACTCTTTAAGTTATAAAATATCAGGCTGCGTTTGTTGGTAAATGAGAATAAAGCTTTTACCGTTTTTAGAAAACTGGATATGTTTTATTAAAACCCAAACGACCCTTAACTACGCTGAACATACCAAACCCAACAGTGAAATGGTGTTGTGTTGTTACACGACTACTTGTACTACAGAATGGTTTGAAGGCATCTCTATGATTTGATTAGTGTTTACTCCTTTTTGTTAAATTATTTTTGTTTCTTTATTTTTTGGAAAGATCCATCCCAGAATATAGAAAAAGGAGTCGACTATGAAAGTCAGATTTAAATATTTAGGCACAAAGATCATATGGAAATTCCTTTCATATCCGATTTGTACCTAAATCTCCTTCAGTTAACCGACTGGTTTAGCATTTTCAGCAAAAAGCGACTGTTAATTTTTGCATGCTAAAGAGTCTCATGCTATTCGAAATTTTAAAAGTTGGTATTTGTTTTAACCGCAAGTTTTTTTAAACAGCCATTTTTTCAAAATATTTATATACAGTGAAGTTAAAATAGTAAGTACAAAGTTTATGTTCTTGAAAATAGGACACCAATGAGTCTTCTCCAATTGACACGATCAGCGGCAAGTGATTTAATTTTGTTCTATGGTCTGCTTGTTTTTTGGCATTCTTTTAAGATTTTGCGTTGCCAGGTGTTACGTGGGCGATCTGGTCTACGGTGGCCTTGGGGATTCCATTCCAGGGCAGCTCTTGCGATGCAATTTTTAGCTCGACGCAGAATTTGTTTTATCCAATTCCATTTTCGGTTTGCTATTTCTAGGGCATTGTTTGGCATTGGTAGTAGTTGCTCATTTGTTACCCAGTTTGGCCAGAAAAGCTCATGTATTTGAAGAAGACAACGATTGAAGTAACTTTGTAGCTTGGCCATTTGCTATTGTATTGTACCCCATTTTGTGCAACCATAAATTAGGGCCAAAGTGACACTTCAGTTAAAAAACCGTATTTTAGTTTTTTAAGATATATGGCTCGACCGACATACATTTAATATCTATACGGTTAGCTATATTGTCTTCTGAACCACCCTGTGTGGCGATCATCGATGTCGTCGATGAGTTCATTGTGTAATGAGCGCTAGTTAAGCGAAGTTTGATTTCGCAAAAGAGAAATTTTCATTCGTCAAAGACATACAGATAATAAGTATTTATCACGATTTGTTAAGATACGACAAATATAAAATTTTGCATGTCTTTTTTATATTTGCCTTTTTTAATAATACACCCTTCAAAGAAAAAAGTGTTTAAAAAGTATTTACATTTAATTAATGTGATAATTGAATCAATTATATTTTTAGTTGAAAGAAAATTAAAAATTTTATTTTGATATAATTAACATTTAAGTTGTTTTGAAATAAATTTTCAATAAAAATTTAAAAAAATACTTTTTCAAAATGTTAAAATTTTTAGTAATCAATATAGTCATTTTGGTAATAGCTGCAAAATCAACAACTTGTTTGCTTGATATTATGAATTTGGAATAAATTTGGTGATTGGTGAAATTTAATAATTTTTTCTGTAAAAATCATAAAATTAAAAGTCAAGACAAAACAAAATTTTCAGTCTAAGTTTTACTTTAACTTTTGTACCAATTATCAAATTTTATTCTAACCCCCAATATATTTTAAAACACACACACAGCAAAAATATTTGGTATATACTGCGTAGCACTAGTGGTGGTCAAAGCAGTGAATGAATGAGTGGTCAATATAAAAATGTGTAAAATTGTTGTTGTCGTTGTTTACATTACGGGTACATTTAATGTAAATGCACACTTGTGGGAGTCCTGTCATATTGAATTTGGGAATTATGTGGCAATGTGCACACACACTTGCACAATTACAAGCAAACTTTATACATACACAATGGCATTATTTTAATATTTTTGGTAAATTATTGCAGATTTTCATTTTTCAACAGAAAGCATACAACGATTAAAAAAATAGCATAAGTGAATAGCAGTTATAGTGAGGGGGAAATGTAAATGAGTTAGTAATGAGACCATCTAAAGGACTTAGAGAAAAAAATGTTCAAGATTAAAAAAAAGGAATATATCGTCATATAATTTCAAAAAAGGCCTAAGTTACATTGGAAAAATTTTAAAGGAGAAGCAAAAAAACTCTTTAAATTAAAAACTTACAAAAATTAAAAGATATGTTTCTTTTTTTTCTAAAACTAAAAGATATGTTTCTTTTTTTTCTAAAAAAAAACCTATCTTTTAATTTTTGTAAGTTTTTAATTTAAAGAGTTTTTTTGCTTCTCCTTTAAAATTTTTCCAATGTAACTTAGGGCTTTTTTGAAATTATATGACGATATATATATATATATATGTATATTCGGGTGGGTCGATTCAAAAATCGCCCAAGTGAAAAGGAAAATCGTATTCTAGGGGTCAAAATAATAATCTTTGCCCAAGAAACCATACCTCTAAAAATGAATTCTGATGTTCCTTATTGTGACCCAGAGGTCAAATTTTAAAAAATCCCACATTGACCTATTTTAAGTGCCCCAATTGGGTCTAAATGTATGACCGACCCCCACTAACTTTGTAGGGCCGACCCACCCGTGCTACATCTCTTAGAATCCCCCTGGGGGAGTCCCCATACAAAAACTTCAAATTCACCACTTTTGGCCCTTTACATAAAACAATCAGCGAAATGGCTGTGTTTGTTTTGTTTTGTAGTTTTTTTAATGCATCTTAATAAAAGAAAAGAAACTTAACCATCCTAGAATTATACTTCCCAACAATTTTATCTCTCGTTACAGTATCATCTTTTTTTACCGTCGAATGAAAACGCTAACAAATTGGTATCGTCTAACCGTTTGCGAAGCACTTCTCTTCTGCATTTGTCTTTTTCTCCGCGAACTTTCGATTGATTCATGATTAGAAACTCGCCATGCCGATCTTTCATTTCGAAACCTTGGACAAGAACGGTTCCCATTGCTGATGCTACTCTAGCATGCACACCAAATCTTTCACACATCCAGGCAAACAAAGTTAAAACAATGGTATATTCCTGTGTATTGTGAACCATTGCGTCTTTCTTCTTCAACCGATGGCGGTACGTATGTTGAGGAATCGGGATCTATTGTTTGCATTAATGACATAACCGTTGCTCCTTGCTTTCCATTTTCCATCACAAATGCATTGGCAGTTAGTCTTCTCTGATTATGTTGATCGTGCTTAAACTACTTGAGGCGTGACTTTTTGCACAATAATTCACATTTTGCTCACTAAAAGTGTCTTTTTTTACCAAAAGTGAAATATTTTTTCACTAAAAGCGATATTTCCTAAAAAAAAAGGAACTTTTTTCAAAAGTCCGTAAACTTGCACCACGTTTTTTTTTAAAAAAATTAGAGTAATTATAAAAATCAATCTTTTTTTTTACAAAAATTCACTCTTTTCTTCAACAAGCCAAGAATTTTTGAAAAAAGCCAAATTTTACATGACTCTCTTCAGAAAAAGCCCTAATTTTACAAAAAGTCTAATTTTTTCGCTTATTGCTTTTTAAAAGTTTGAATTATTAGTTGTACCACACGGCGTATGCATGTTAATAAATTGGAATTAAATAATACTCATACGCAACTAAGTTACATGACAGATGTTGTCCTTGCACATTTTTCTTAAAAAAAAAAAAATTTATAACAATTATGTACACATTGGCCCAAGTGACAAGGGTGCGCTGGCCCACCAAAGTTAGTGGGGGTCGGTCATACATTTAGACTCGATTGGGGCACTTTAAATGGTTCAAAGTGGGATTTTTCAAAATTTAACCTCTGGGTCAAAACAAAGAACATCAGAAATAATTTTACAGGTATGGTTCCTTGGGCAAAGTTTCTTATTTTGATCCCTAGAATACGATTTTCCTTGTCACTGGGGCGATTGTTTTGCGTCCCTACAAATCGACCCGCCATAATGTATATGTATCAGGAATATACCAGGCGCCCTGTATTCTTGTAAAATGGTCATTTCAAAAATACTAGGGGTTGACTGCAACGAAAGTCCACTGAATTTATACATCCATAGTTTTTTTAATTATTTTATACGCCATATTGACATACAGACATGTTCTATAAATCGAAATGAAGTGGGTTTAAGATGGAACAAATTTTGAAAACGAGCCTGTTAAGAAAGTTTTTGAAAATATTCCTTCATACTTTGACTACCAATTCCCTTAAGCAAGGAAAAGTATTAAAAATTGAATAGTATTGTAAATATCCTTTTTTTAATCCAGTTGGTCACACTTTTGCCCTTGGAATTTGCAGGTTCATATTAAAATCTCGATAGCTTCAGAAATTTTATAAATGAATTGCAATTATTGTCAACAGAATATTTCAATATTTTGTATTTAATTCTGTTTCACATTGCAATAACACAGTATTTTGATAACTGACTGCATCATAAGTTTTACAGTAGCACTACACACAGTAGTACTGACAACGAGCGTCTGTGCATGCTTGCAATCACAGATATTGGGAGGAGTATGTGTGAGTAAGTTTGTGTTCATGATTTAAAACATGAGTGTATAAACATTCAATTGTCTCAATAAATGTGAAATTTTGTATTTATGTAAATGTCCTTGCGTACATGTGTTTTTGTATTTGTTTTGCTGCCAGCTGTCCAATTTTGTTTATTTACAACAACTGCATGTGTTTTCGTATCAATTGGATGGGGGTGGTGGTGGTTGTTTAATGTTTATAAAACAATGGACTAACAAACGGATGTGTATAAGGACTTGTTTTGCATGTGGTTAAAAATAAAATATACTTGGGTTAAAATAAAGGGAGATAGAAAAAAAATAATAAAGAATAAATATCTACATTTAAAACCAAAATATATATATACTTTTAAAATTTTATAGAATAACACAAATATTATCAGACAGGTTTTTTTTATAACGAAAGCTATTTACTAGAGAAATCTGCATCTTTGAAACATAAATACAGGAAAAGCTACTTTACTTATTATTAAGTTTGAATTCTAAATCAATGTTTGTTTAAATTTATCCCCCTACCCTCGTATTTTTTTCATATTACGATAAATGTTAAGGTATACATGTATGTTAAATTCATTTTAAATTCAGATTTAATCGTCTGCAATAATATTATTTTGTCGAAAATTTGCATATCTCTGGCTACACGCAAGGACACTTGTTGGTTAAACAATGACAATAATAAAAGCAACACCAACAATAATTGCGATTGCAAAAATAACATCATCAATGACCTGCAAAAGGGCAGGACAAATGTGGTTTTCCAATGACTGTTTAAGAGCAGCACAAAATGGTTTTATTTATTTTTTATATTTTTTATTTATCCTTCTTGTATTTATTTTTAATATATTTTTTTTCTCGCACTTTCTCCATTTTATCAGTTTAATTTTAAAATAAAGAAAGTGATTCATATTGGTAAATTAAGTATTTGCTTGAATTCATCAAACTTGAAAAAAATTAATACAGAATATGAGGCGTAATTCGTGAAGCGGACATACCAAACAAAAGTATTAAACTGATGTCCCGTCCCTTAAGTCATAATTATACCTCTAGCTAATATAAATATGTGTGCGAATTTTTTTTGAATGATATCTTGTTTAACGGGGTGATATGTTATTGCCGTTTTTTTTTAAGTTAGTGGGGGCTCTCACACAAAATCCATCCCAGTGCATTTTACATTGCTCAAACAGAAAAACTTATTAAATTTTTCCATTTACCAAATTTATTCCAAATTCATAATATCAAGCAAACAATTTGTTGATTTTGCATGTTAAAATTTTGAAAAAATATTTTCAATAAATAATATTTTTAATTTTAATTAAAAAAGTTATCAAAAAACTTTGGCATTTCAAACAATGTGTTAATTTATTTAGTTAAATATTGACAATTCCCAACAATAATTCTACATGTTTAAATTGTTTTATTTCAAACGAAAAAAGTCAAATAAGATTTTTTGTTATTTAATTAAAATTAAAAATGAAAATTTATTTCAAAACAACTAAAATGCTAATTAAATCAAAATTAAATTTTTCATTTTCTTTCAACTAAAAAAATAATTGATTCAATTATCACATTAATTAAATTTAAATAATTTTTAAACTATTTTTTAATTGATAAAACACTTTTTTCTGTTCATAGAAAAACTTTATAAAATATTTACATTTTGTATGTGAGCCCCTCAAGGAACGACGATATGTGCGGGAAAAAGTCCGCTAGGACTAGGGTTTTCATTTAATCGGGCTTTTACTTTAATCGGTTAATAGCTCGATTAATTACCCAAGGTTTTATTTTATTCGGTTAATAATCGGTTAATTTTGTCATTGTTCGGTTTACTGATTATTAATTTTTTTATAAATTTAGCAATTTCAATAAATAAAAATACATAAATTATTTATAACTTGGAGTGTATAAGTAAAAAAAAACAAATAACAACAATTCTTGACTAAAACAAGCAAACAAAAAATTGTTTATAAATATGAAATATATATTTTTTTATCAAAAATTATTTTTGGGAATGAAATATTTTATTAATTAGTTCATTTATTAATGATGTGCTAATAATCCCAATTTTTTAAATGAAAACACTGAAATTTATTGTTGTGGGAAAGCTAGTTCCTATGCGCATTTCGCTGGTTGCTTAGGCCAGCTCGTCAGGAAACTTTTTCCAAATACTTTAGAAAAGCTAAAAATATTATACAAGTAAGACCATAAAGTGAATAAGAATTTTAAAACACTCTGGTCTTAAATGTAACAATATCAAAGCTTCAACAAAGTCACAACAATAAACCGTCAATTTTTTCTTTCTTACATTCCCCTACAATTGGCTGGGTTTTTTCCAACACAAATTGTAGTTGTAAGAGGATAGAAAGAAAAAACAAAAATTAAAAAAAAACAAGTTACTTAAATAAAGCAGCTTGCCATTTCAGTTTTTTATTTGCCGGGCACATGCAAATTTATTATCAAAAATTATTTTTGGGAATGAAATATTTTATTAATTAGTTCATTTATTAATGATGTGCTAATAATCCCAATTTTTTAAATGAAAACACTGAAATTTATTGTTGTGGGAAAGCTAGTTCCTATGCGCATTTCGCTGGTTGCTTAGGCCAGCTCGTCAGGAAACTTTTTCCAAATACTTTAGAAAAGCTAAAAATATTATACAAGTAAGACCATAAAGTGAATAAGAATTTTAAAACACTCTGGTCTTAAATGTAACAATATCAAAGCTTCAACAAAGTCACAACAATAAACCGTCAATTTTTTCTTTCTTACATTCCCCTACAATTGGCTGGGTTTTTTCCAACACAAATTGTAGTTGTAAGAGGATAGAAAGAAAAAACAAAAATTAAAAAAAACAAGTTACTTAAATAAAGCAGCTTGCCATTTCAGTTTTTTATTTGCCGGGCACATGCAAATTTATTATCAAAAATTATTTTTGGGAATGAAATATTTTATTAATTAGTTCATTTATTAATGATGTGCTAATAATCCCAATTTTTTAAATGAAAACACTGAAATTTATTGTTGTGGGAAAGCTAGTTCCTATGCGCATTTCGCTGGTTGCTTAGGCCAGCTCGTCAGGAAACTTTTTCCAAATACTTTAGAAAAGCTAAAAATATTATACAAGTAAGACCATAAAGTGAATAAGAATTTTAAAACACTCTGGTCTTAAATGTAACAATATCAAAGCTTCAACAAAGTCACAACAATAAACCGTCAATTTTTTCTTTCTTACATTCCCCTACAATTGGCTGGGTTTTTTCCAACACAAATTGTAGTTGTAAGAGGATAGAAAGAAAAAACAAAAATTAAAAAAAACAAGTTACTTAAATAAAGCAGCTTGCTATTTCAGTTTTTTATTTGCCGGGCACATGCAAATTTATTATCAAAAATTATTTTTGGGAATGAAATATTTTATTAATTAGTTCATTTATTAATGATGTGCTAATAATCCCAATTTTTTAAATGAAAACACTGAAATTTATTGTTGTGGGAAAGCTAGTTCCTATGCGCATTTCGCTGGTTGCTTAGGCCAGCTCGTCAGGAAACTTTTTCCAAATACTTTAGAAAAGCTAAAAATATTATACAAGTAAGACCATAAAGTGAATAAGAATTTTAAAACACTCTGGTCTTAAATGTAACAATATCAAAGCTTCAACAAAGTCACAACAATAAACCGTCAATTTTTTCTTTCTTACATTCCCCTACAATTGGCTGGGTTTTTTCCAACACAAATTGTAGTTGTAAGAGGATAGAAAGAAAAAACAAAAATTAAAAAAAACAAGTTACTTAAATAAAGCAGCTTGCCATTTCAGTTTTTTATTTGCCGGGCACATGCAAATTTATTATCAAAAATTATTTTTGGGAATGAAATATTTTATTAATTAGTTCATTTATTAATGATGTGCTAATAATCCCAATTTTTTAAATGAAAACACTGAAATTTATTGTTGTGGGAAAGCTAGTTCCTATGCGCATTTCGCTGGTTGCTTAGGCCAGCTCGTCAGGAAACTTTTTCCAAATACTTTAGAAAAGCTAAAAATATTATACAAGTAAGACCATAAAGTGAATAAGAATTTTAAAACACTCTGGTCTTAAATGTAACAATATCAAAGCTTCAACAAAGTCACAACAATAAACCGTCAATTTTTTCTTTCTTACATTCCCCTACAATTGGCTGGGTTTTTTCCAACACAAATTGTAGTTGTAAGAGGATAGAAAGAAAAAACAAAAATTAAAAAAAACAAGTTACTTAAATAAAGCAGCTTGCCATTTCAGTTTTTTATTTGCCGGGCACATGCAAATTTATTATCAAAAATTATTTTTGGGAATGAAATATTTTATTAATTAGTTCATTTATTAATGATGTGCTAATAATCCCAATTTTTTAAATGAAAACACTGAAATTTATTGTTGTGGGAAAGCTAGTTCCTATGCGCATTTCGCTGGTTGCTTAGGCCAGCTCGTCAGGAAACTTTTTCCAAATACTTTAGAAAAGCTAAAAATATTATACAAGTAAGACCATAAAGTGAATAAGAATTTTAAAACACTCTGGTCTTAAATGTAACAATATCAAAGCTTCAACAAAGTCACAACAATAAACCGTCAATTTTTTCTTTCTTACATTCCCCTACAATTGGCTGGGTTTTTTCCAACACAAATTGTAGTTGTAAGAGGATAGAAAGAAAAAACAAAAATTAAAAAAAACAAGTTACTTAAATAAAGCAGCTTGCCATTTCAGTTTTTTATTTGCCGGGCACATGCAAATTTATTATCAAAAATTATTTTTGGGAATGAAATATTTTATTAATTAGTTCATTTATTAATGATGTGCTAATAATCCCAATTTTTTAAATGAAAACACTGAAATTTATTGTTGTGGGAAAGCTAGTTCCTATGCGCATTTCGCTGGTTGCTTAGGCCAGCTCGTCAGGTTTGATATTGTTACATTTAAGACCAGAGTGTTTTAAAATTCTTATTCACTTTATGGTCTTACTTGTATAATATTTTTAGCTTTTCTAAAGTATTTGGAAAAAGTTTCCTGACGAGCTGGCCTAAGCAACCAGCGAAATGCGCATAGGAACTAGCTTTCCCACAACAATAAATTTCAGTGTTTTCATTTAAAAAATTGGGATTATTAGCACATCATTAATAAATGAACTAATTAATAAAATATTTCATTCCCAAAAATAATTTTTGATAATAAATTTGCATGTGCCCGGCAAATAAAAAACTGAAATGGCAAGCTGCTTTATTTAAGTAACTTGTTTTTTTTAATTTTTGTTTTTTCTTTCTATCCTCTTACAACTACAATTTGTGTTGGAAAAAACCCAGCCAATTGTAGGGGAATGTAAGAAAGAAAAAATTGACGGTTTATTGTTGTGACTTTGTTGAAGCTTTGATATTGTTACATTTAAGACCAGAGTGTTTTAAAATTCTTATTCACTTTATGGTCTTACTTGTATAATATTTTTAGCTTTTCTAAAGTATTTGGAAAAAGTTTCCTGACGAGCTGGCCTAAGCAACCAGCGAAATGCGCATAGGAACTAGCTTTCCCACAACAATAAATTTCAGTGTTTTCATTTAAAAAATTGGGATTATTAGCACATCATTAATAAATGAACTAATTAATAAAATATTTCATTCCCAAAAATAATTTTTGATAATAAATTTGCATGTGCCCGGCAAATAAAAAACTGAAATGGCAAGCTGCTTTATTTAAGTAACTTGTTTTTTTTAATTTTTGTTTTTTCTTTCTATCCTCTTACAACTACAATTTGTGTTGGAAAAAACCCAGCCAATTGTAGGGGAATGTAAGAAAGAAAAAATTGACGGTTTATTGTTGTGACTTTGTTGAAGCTTTGATATTGTTACATTTAAGACCAGAGTGTTTTAAAATTCTTATTCACTTTATGGTCTTACTTGTATAATATTTTTAGCTTTTCTAAAGTATTTGGAAAAAGTTTCCTGACGAGCTGGCCTAAGCAACCAGCGAAATGCGCATAGGAACTAGCTTTCCCACAACAATAAATTTCAGTGTTTTCATTTAAAAAATTGGGATTATTAGCACATCATTAATAAATGAACTAATTAATAAAATATTTCATTCCCAAAAATAATTTTTGATAATAAATTTGCATGTGCCCGGCAAATAAAAAACTGAAATGGCAAGCTGCTTTATTTAAGTAACTTGTTTTTTTTAATTTTTGTTTTTTCTTTCTATCCTCTTACAACTACAATTTGTGTTGGAAAAAACCCAGCCAATTGTAGGGGAATGTAAGAAAGAAAAAATTGACGGTTTATTGTTGTGACTTTGTTGAAGCTTTGATATTGTTACATTTAAGACCAGAGTGTTTTAAAATTCTTATTCACTTTATGGTCTTACTTGTATAATATTTTTAGCTTTTCTAAAGTATTTGGAAAAAGTTTCCTGACGAGCTGGCCTAAGCAACCAGCGAAATGCGCATAGGAACTAGCTTTCCCACAACAATAAATTTCAGTGTTTTCATTTAAAAAATTGGGATTATTAGCACATCATTAATAAATGAACTAATTAATAAAATATTTCATTCCCAAAAATAATTTTTGATAATAAATTTGCATGTGCCCGGCAAATAAAAAACTGAAATGGCAAGCTGCTTTATTTAAGTAACTTGTTTTTTTAATTTTTGTTTTTTCTTTCTATCCTCTTACAACTACAATTTGTGTTGGAAAAAACCCAGCCAATTGTAGGGGAATGTAAGAAAGAAAAAATTGACGGTTTATTGTTGTGACTTTGTTGAAGCTTTGATATTGTTACATTTAAGACCAGAGTGTTTTAAAATTCTTATTCACTTTATGGTCTTACTTGTATAATATTTTTAGCTTTTCTAAAGTATTTGGAAAAAGTTTCCTGACGAGCTGGCCTAAGCAACCAGCGAAATGCGCATAGGAACTAGCTTTCCCACAACAATAAATTTCAGTGTTTTCATTTAAAAAATTGGGATTATTAGCACATCATTAATAAATGAACTAATTAATATATATTTTTTAATTAATACATATTATGTTTTAATTAAAAAATAAACGGTGAGATCATTTTATTACTTATTTCAATAGTTCAAGGACTTCTTATAAAATAATCTTTTAGAAAAATAGTTTTGTTTAAATGTTTAGGATTTGAGCGATTATTTTCTTTAGTTTTGATAAAACTTGACTTGGAAAAAATTCTTTCACTTATCGTTGATGTTGGAGAAATCGAAAGCAACCCATAATACAGAATATCTAATTTATCAGACTTTTTCCTGGATTTCTCTAAACTTATAAAATCTTCCATTATGTCTTTAGAGTCTTGCTTAAATTTGTTTAACTCTTATAATTGTTTCAGTTAAAAGATTGATATGAGAAGAAACAAATAACTAAGCACATATGTACATATAAAATACGTAAAACAAAAAGGTGTTGACAGCAAACACTTATTTTAAATAAAAATCGCTGAACAACTTCTTTGTTTGTATGAAAAAATATTTTCTGAACACATACCTTTTGTATATGAGACAAAACAAATAATTAAAAACTCAAAAAAATATGTTGCAATACTACAAAAAATTAAAAATTTGTTACGTCGGTTAATCGATTGAAATTAACCGGTTTAATCGTTAGTCGAAAATAGCCAATTTCAAATTAACTGATCAGTTAATCGGGTAGTAATTAATCGGTTAACCGATTAACGTTTAACCGAATGAATACCCTATCTAGGATGGGCTCTGTGGCAGTTGTTTCTTTTTGCCATCACTTTAAGCTTGAAGAGACTGCCATGGTACTTTTGCGTATACTTAATTATATTAAAATAATATAAATATATATTATACGTAACTTAATTTAAATAAGTTTTTTAGAACCTCCAATAGCACGACTGGTATTTTTTTATATTTAATGCAAATGAATTACTGCTATTGGAGCTTCTAGAAGCAACACATACTGTTTAGTATGAGAATTAAGAACTTACTCTTAATTACGTAGTTTTCCAGTTTAACGAACCAGTACTTTGTCAGGCCTGTTCTTTAAACTGAAAAGTTCGTTATATGCCATACTTATGTCTAGTACCCATGTTATGAATAAATAAATAACTAGAACTGTATTATTTGTCGTTTATTTTCTGTATAAAATATTTAAAAAAAATTAAAAAAGATACAATTCATTACACTGGTAGCATAAAATCTAAAATAGTTTGAATGAAAAAAATGTTTAAATTCATTTTCAATTTCCTAGAAAATTTTACATAAAAAATTTGTCGAGATATGTTTGTGTTTTGAAATAAAAAAATTTTGGTTTGTATCATCTTCCTGAAATTCTCCTAAAATCAATAAAGTTGACAAACTAATATTATTTTGTTGAGTCCATTGAATACAAATTTTGAAGCTGTTGATAGCATCTATGTGTTTTATTTCTTGCTCCAAATGTTCTTCACGATCGATTTCTTCTATATCATGTTTATCACTTTCCGCATTTTATATAAGACTTTGTTTTGATTTTAAAATCGTACAGTTCACAAATCTGAAACTCGCAATCCATTTTGGTAATCATCCACAACTTTTAGTTTTTCTTTAAAAAAAAGTCTCTTGTACACATTTTTATGTTTATACCACGAAAGAATATGCGTAACTGTTCATTGCAGCATTATCAAACAAAAATGCTACAAAAACAAAACAACAACGTTTTTTGGGTATTTATTTCATTTTTTTTTTTTTGGGGACTTATTTCATATTTATATTGGGGAGTTATTTCATATGAAATAAGTCCCCAAAAATATGAGATGAAATGAGTCCCTAAATATATTTTGGGGACTTATTTCATTTTGAAATTACATATTTTAAAATTCATACTGATGGCAAATTGTGTTTTGTTATATTCACTGCATACGTTTGCCATAAAAGGGACTTAAAATCAAAAACTATAATTTCAGAATCCTAAAAAAATTGGGATTATTTTTAAGTCCCGAATTTCAGAAATCGGAATCTCTAAGTCCCGAACTTTATTATTTCGAATTCAAGAATCCCGAATATAAGAATCCCGAATCGCTAATTAAAGATTTTCTGCATAGACGGCCTTCGGCCGGGCGCGAGGATTTTCTCCTCTGTGGTATTCCAAGCATCGGATTCGCTAACTAAAGCTTTTTGGCTTAGACGGCTTTCGCCCGGGCGTAAGAATTTTTTGCTCTATAGTATAACATACACCGGCTTCGCTAACTAATGCTCTTTAATTTGGCCTTGTGCCCGACCGAAGACCGGCCATGCAGAAAAGTTTTAGTTAGCGAAGCCGGTGTTTGTTATACGATGGAGGAAAAAGTCTTTGCGCCCGGCCGAAATCTTAACCTTGCTATCTATCGTGCAAATTTTAAAACCAAAACTGAAGAATATGTATCATATTGGGGTCTTATTTCCTTTCTGGAATTGGGGATTTGTTTCATATGAAATTAGTCCCTAAATATTTAATTTCATTAGGGATTTATTTCATTTTAAGAATTGGCGATTTATTTTATATGAAATAAGTCTCCAAAAATTGCGGATTTATTTCATAATTTTTTCGGGGACTTATTCCGTGGGGAGTTATTTCATGCCGCCACTTTTTGCTACTCACTTTGTTTTTAGTTAGAAATTACTTCACATTATGCCTTTTTAAACTAAAATTATGAATCTTATTTGTCCGCTAAATTGAAAACAAAAAAACATTTTTTGTTCGCTATAAGGTACTCAATGGAGCAAACTTGTGTGTTCATTAAATGCGATGTTCGCAGATTCGAAGGTTCGTTAAACAGAAAAACTACTGTATTTGCACAAAGTTTATAAATCTATCTCAATCATGCGTCTTGTACTCATCTTCGCCAGTTAATTCTTGGACGGCCCCCATCTCTGAATCCTTGCGAATTCCCTTAGTCTTAGAGGTATCCGTGTTATCTTTTCTTAGCGTATGGCCTATCCATCTCCATTTTCTGCGGCGAATTTCAATATTTATTGGTTGCATAGGTGGAATGTCTTAACGTCCAGTAACACTCTGCAAAATGTCATTACGTCCGCGGACATTACGACACTGCTCTGATGGGCATTATGACGCTAAAAAAATATCATAGTGTCTATGGATACTATGACACTTTTTTTTAGCGTCATAACGTCCATGGACACTGTGTCCAGTGAGGACGTTATGACATGCCACCGTTGCATATCCCACGATTAGTACAGATGTTGGTTGCTTATGCGGAGCGGCCAGAATATTTAAGTATCCTTCTTTAGCATTTATTTCTGAATACTTGTGACATTTTGAAGATTGTGCTTGTAGCTTTCCAAGTTTCGCTCCCGTATAGCAGAACTGACTTGACGCTTGTGTTAAAAATTATAATAAATATTATGCTTTTTAGAAATTTGGGAGGACTTCCAGCCACCCCAAAGTAAGGCATATGACGAGCCTTGTTGATCCTGATATTAACATCAGCGTCCGCACCACGATATGTGCTTAGGACACTACCCAGGTAGTTGAACTCAGTAACATCTTCAAAGATATTTTTATTTACAATTACTGAGGCGTTGTTGCCTATAGATATTCGCCTAATTTTTGTTTTACGGAATTCAAATTTTAACCCAACTTTCAGACCATTTTAGTGTTCCTTGTTTATCTTCTCCTGAATACCGGCCAGTGTATGCGACATCAAACATTAGTCATCAGAATAGTCCTGGTCATGTATTCGTTAGTTCAGGTGCCACGGACTACCATCTGCACGGAAAGAAAAAACATGGTTGTGGTAAACATATTTTAAGAGCAACATATCATGATAAGATTCATGATTGTAGCCAACATATTACGATTATTATTGAATCATATTGTGACCAAATATATTCGAAATATTACATCATAGTATTTTTCCCTTAATCCTAATTAGTTTTTTTTACATCCTATTATAATTTTATGTGTAGGCACTCAAAAAAATGTTGTGTTTTTTTTTACATTTCGCCTGATTTTCGTAGGTAATATTTATACACTTCTTGAAAGTAATCACTTGCTTGTGGCAACGTAGGGTACGTCTAGACGAGCAATTAGTATTAAAATTATTGCCGTGAAAACAATTTGACAGTTTTCACGGCAACACTAGATATTAACGTGTGCACCGCATAATTATATGAATATTATAACACATGTTCTTCAACAAATGTTATAGTACATTGCTGAGCAATTATCTTTAACCACAAACTGTCGTAATGAATTATCAGTTACAAAAAAGGAAAAAAATTACAACTTTAATCGTATACAATTTTAATACAAATTTATATATGTATATAAGAGCGATTCAAAAAAAAGTGATTTTGTTACCCCTATAAAAATAAAGGTTGATATGTTTTATGATGATTCCCAAAATAGTTTGATTCTAGCGTTGACCATCCGTGAGCTGGACCATTTTTAAAAAAGTTTTTTTTCAGTTTTTCGAATTTTTTTGTATATTTCTTTTTGAAAGACCTCCAAAATATTCAGTACATTTGCGATACTCCCTTCCTTAGAAAGGGAGAAAGGAAGTTGTTAAGTCTATTTTTTTGTACTTTATGACATTCGTTTTTCCCTTCGTTAGGAAGGGAAAGAAGTTGTTGTAATAGGTAGTGCGGAAGGGCTTGCACCCCATTGACAACCTGTGTAAAAAATAAATAAGTATGAAATGCGACGAGGAGGACTTGTGGCTAATAAGTAAATAAGGCCTTCTATTACGCCTCTTTGCTCATTCTTTTCGATTTTTTATGTTGATAGGGTTTCTTAATATTTGGGCTTGACATTTAAAATTTTTCCAGGTTTGTATACAACTTTCTCACTGATTTTAGCTGATTGATTTAGCTAAAGTTCTAGAGGAGCATTTAAAAACAAATTTTTAAACAATTTCATTTTTATTTGCAAAAAGTTGTTAATTTGCATTCATTTTTAAACTTTTTTTTATGATTTTTCAAAGTAATTTTACTGAGCTACCTAAACAAGGGCGGCAAGCGTTTTTTTAAACATGAAAATTCTATTTCAAATACATTTTCAATAAGACAAATCGACATAGCGATTTGTCAAATAGGATTTTCCAGCCGGATGGTGTCGAATTCGCGTGCTAAAGGTTTTTTTCGTATAAACTTTATGCAAATGAAAAGTTTTGACATACAAAAAACGCTTGCCGCTCTTATTTAGGTAGCTCAGTTAGTAATCCGTATGAGTAATAACAAGCACTAAAACTTTTAAAAGCCATTAAACAATATTTAAACACATTTTAAATTATATTTCTACGGATTTTTTTTTTCTTTTTTTTGAATTTCCTAAAAAAATCATTTGGAAAAAAGCGGAAATCAAAGTTAATAAAATAATCGAATTACATTTAAATGACTGCACAAACAAATATATACAACAACTACATTCTGTTTTTGTTTTTAACAACCATTAAAACTTTATTTTATGTTTATTTTCGTATATAAATTTTAAAATAAAAATTTAAACCAGATTTAAAAAAAACAGCCATAAAAACGACAGCAATTGAATTTTAAACAATTTTCTAACCGCATAATAAACATTAAAAAAAGAAAGCCAAGAATCAAAGGAAAAAATATTGTTAAACATCAAAAGGTAATTGTGCTGAAAATAATAAAAAAAACATTTAAACAAATTCTTATGAATTGATGTCACTAAAAAAAGGAAAAGGGACGCTACAGGGAGAAGAGGTAGGGGAACTAAAAAAGCTTCAGGATAAAGTTTAGCCTGGAATCTGTATTTTACTTTAACTTTTCAAAGATAACAAGGAATTTTTAATATTTTAATGTAAGCAGGAGTAAAAGGAAGATTTTGTTTTTGCATGCTTTTGTTTCAGAAGCAAGAATTTGCTAAAATTTTATTAAAAAATTATTATTTTGCAATAAAATATTATTATAAAAACATTTTTCATTTTTGCTTTTGTGGGGATAGGGAAAGTGGGGTGGTTTTTTGCACATGTTATTTGTTATGAAATTTTTGTCCAACAACAATAAAAGCAACACCTGTTCAAAATGAAAATATTAAGTTTATTTTTCCTTATTTGATTTCATTTGCCAGACTATCGCAGACAAAGAAGACGTGGTTTTATTAAATATACATCAGCATCAAACTGACACTTTACTGTCTGTCTGTTTGTTTGCTTGTTTGTTTTTCGCATATGTCTGACTCCCTTATATTTTGTTTTCGTTGTTTATGAAAATAATCCTTGAAAAAATTTACAAAAAATTAAGTTCAAGTCAAGTAAATCAACGAAACACAATAAAAATAAACAAAAATAGCAGATTTAATTTTGCAAAACTTTAGGGCAATTTAGTTGAACATTTCACACGTTTATGACACTTTGATTTATTTATGAACTCAAAGAAATAAAATAGGAGATTTTTCGTCTTCCTTTGCAACAGAAAACTTTTTTTTAGACTTCGTCACGCATTACAAAACCGTTTTATAAATTATTCTTTTCCAAAAGACATCATGATACTCATGAAATTACTTTACAAAATACAGTGGGGAAAAATTAATATTTTTTTTAAATTAGAAGTCCCATTTTTGAAATGGCTGAACCGATTAAAAGACCCCGCAGAGTTCCTTGGACCCGTGCTATAAGTGCTCAAGGTATGGCACCACATATGATAAGCAGAAAATGGGAAAAAGCCTACATATACTGTAAAAGCTTGAGGGGCTAATAAGCCAAAAGGTTTTGCTGTGGCGAAATTAAACTCCTACAAATCTCTGATTTCTTAAAGTTCCATCCATTTAGAGAAAATATTTTTCTTAATTATTTTTTCTTATTTCGCCACACTGTCCAAATTAATACGTAAGACTTTACTAAAGTGAAATTAATTTTTGATGTCCTCTTAAACGGAAATCTATCAAAAAAAACAGGCTCATATCAAAAGAAAGTTCATTATTAACAAAATTTTTGTTCTACTTTTTAACGTTATTTTAAAAAGTTAAGAACAACTTTAGCTAAATTTGTACAATAGACAAAATAAATGCTGAAGGAGAAAATGCTATACATATTTTAGATGATGGGTGTAGTCAATGTGCTCATGATATATTTAAAGTATCTTTGTATTCATTGAACTTTGATTTCAGTTTTCTTTTAATTTATGTCGTAAGACTTCCATCAATTTTTGGCAGCAATCACAAGTTTGACAGAAAAGTTGTGCCGTTGTTTTTTTTTTAATACTGATTTCAATATTTAATGAGAAATTTAAAATATTGAGATCTGTGAACAAAGTTAAAAAAAAATAATTAAAAAAGTTTTGAAACTCTTCTGAAATTAGAGAAAAAAAACTTTAACAAACATTCATTAAATAGTCTAGAACATGTTACTACTGAGTAGAAATCTAGCAGAAAACAGAGAGAAAAAGATCTTAGGTACTTCTTTTAGAAATTAAATTTTGTTCGGCTTTCATTTTGTTTACTAGATGTACAAGACCGTTATATACTAATATTAACAGGTACACTGGTCTCAACTCCCAGTCCCAGTAACGGCATAATTCTGAATTAATATTTTTACAATATCTACTAAACGGCGCAACTTCGAAATAAGACCACCAAAAATTAAAATTTGCCTAAAATTTGGGGCTAAAACAAACCCATTTTTTAACAAAAAATTACCCCAAAACAAATTAAAAATTGCCATAAAAATATAATAAAATATGACCTAAACCTTTATATGCTTGGAAGTCTACATTTTTAGCATTTTTGCAGAAAATGTTGAATAAAAAAAATTTTCCACAACAATAGGGTCTGAAATTTTAAGTAGCTTCCTAAAAATTAATTCTAAGCAATTTTGGCCACTTAAACGTTCCAAAAATTATTAACAGAAGCCACCATACTCGACTTTTCAAAATGCTTGGCCGATAGTCTACAAATGAAGACTTATATGGTGTATGGAAATTCACATCGCTCTTTTATTCAACTAAAATATTTTTAAATGCGGCATATCGAACATGTCATTTAGTGTTTTCTTTTTTTTTTTGCTCTTTGCTTTCTTGTACTAATTTTTCACATCATTGAATCGGGGTAGGCATTTGATGTAGAAAAATCTCGTCCTTCTTGGAACTGTTCGTCAAAACAAAACATTTATGCCAAAAATAAAAGAAATCTGAGCCCAAAAGAGGGAAAAGCAGTTGTACTACATAGAAAAAATTATTAATTTTCTCCAATCACCAAAATTATACCAAATTCATAATATCAAGCAAACAATTTGTTCATTTTGCCATTTGATCATATTTTTAAATGAAAAATATGATCAAACAACTTTGCCATTTCAACCAATGTGTTAATTTATTTAAATAAATATTAACAATTCGCAGCAACAATTCTACATGTTTAAATTATTTTATTTTAAACGAAAAAAGTCAATTAAGATTTTTTGTTATTTAATTAAAATTTTAATTGAAAATTTATTTCAAAACACCTAAAATGTTAAATAGATCAAAATTAAATTTTAAATTTACAAATAGATATTGGGAATTATTTCTTTTCATAAGCAACTTTATTATATTCAACATTTTTTTTTTTTTTTTTTTTTTTATTTTTCGAATTTATTCTATGAGTTAAATTTCAGTTATGTATTTTATAAAGGTTTTTGTAATAGCTCTTTTTCTACAAAAAGCATTATAAAATACATAACTGAAATTTAACTCATAGAATAAATTCGAAAAATAAAAAAAAATTTAATTTTCTTTCAATTAAAAAAATAATTGATTTAATTATCACATTTATTAAATTTAAATAATTTTTAACCCATTTTTTAATTGATAAAACACTTTTTCCTGTGTACTTTCTAGTACGCCTTTGGCAAATGCTATTGTAATACCTGAGAACAAAAACAAGCCATAATTTACCCTTGACTACACTGCAACCAAAGGAGGCGTCGATGCGATGGACAAAATGCTTTCTGCTTATTCAACGTAATCCAAAACTTTGCATTGGCCTTTGGCAATGTGTTTTTACCTGATAGATATAAGCGCTCTAGCCGCATTCATTATATAATCGTAAAACAAAGATCACATACACAAAAAGGACAAACGAAGAAAGCCTTGCAAAACCGTTGTTCATGCCAGTAATTCAACAGCGCACATAGGGGCTTTTTGCCAATCTAGCCGGACATTAGGCGAAAAATTAAATTTAAGAAATGTAAAAATGTAAGTACGCAGCTCGACAGACAACAAAATTCTGCATCGTATAGTGAATTTTCAAGTCATTTGCTTGAGACTTGTGGTTTTGGGACACTGTTAAAGTCAAGAAAGTTGAGTAAATTGGATGCGTGTTTATTGACTTTTTACGGTTTTGGGAGGTTCACAATATATTTTTTTGTGGGTAAACGAATAAAGATTTTACATTGATTTTTTTTTCTCTGAAAGACTATATTAACAGCTACTTATAAAAATTTTTAGAAAAATTTTATTAGCAATTTTTATGGTAAAAAAATTCGTTCGAAATTAAAAAAACGATTTTTTTGTTCACTTTTTTGTAAAAAAAAAAAAAATTTAAAGGTTTTTGAAGGTGCAACCCTTAGAGTCAATAAAAATGTTAAACATCACGTTAAAATTTGAGATCTCTACTTTTAAATTCAAGAAAAAAACCTTGCGCGTTGTTGCGCCATTTTTTTTAATGATTTTTTGAAAATTTCACCTTTTTTCTGTTTTTTCTCATCTTGCATAGGTACATATGATATAAACCCTTTCGTCAGTAATAAAATGTTTTGGTTGTACGTAGATATTTTTTATTTAAATTATTACATCTAAGAGTAATATTACCTGTGTAAAAAAAGGAATGTGCGAACAGTACGTAACGGTTTTTAACCACCTGTGCAGCAGCTAAATGGCGTTATTTTATGGAGCAAAATAAAAGAGACCCTTTCGTCAGTCATAAAATGTTTTGGTTGTACGTAGATGTTTTTTATTTAAATTATTACATCTAAGAATAATATTACCTGTGTAAAAAAAGGAATGTGCGAACAGTACGTAACGGTTTTTAACCACCTGTGCGGCAGCTAAATGACGTTATTTTATGGAGCAAAATAAATGTACCTGTTTTGCATAACTTTTAAAATTATTAACCACAAAAATAATATTTAAAAAATCAAATCTGGGGTCCAGGTACTTAGTTTTTTTACTATATATTGTGGTTATTGCATAAAATTGTTATCAGAATCATTTTGAAGCTTCGAGAGTAAAATGGAAAAAGTGTCTACGAAATTAGAGTTATTTCAAATAGTACAAGAATGTAATGCTAAACTCGTTGAAGAGAAATTACAATTTTTAGTTAGAAAATTGTGCGAAATTTCAAAATGTCAGGGAGATAGTGATATATCAGTAGTAAATCAATGCTTAAAGAAATTCAAATATGTTTTTAAAATATTTTGGCATTCAGCACAAAGAAAAAAGGATCGATTTGTAAGCATGCATTCCAAATGGCTGGAAGGAACAGTGACAATACCTATATTTGGGAGTTCGTCTTCAAATCGACTGCAAAAGCCGTTCGTTGAATTGACCGAAAGAAGTAAGAGAAGAAAAACTGAAATCTTGCGAACTCAATGCGATGCTGATTTATTGATGCATGCTGCCCAAACACAACTACAAACGTGTGGAAAAAGAGATGCCTCTGGTCTGCTTAAAGAAATTGTGTCTTCTCCGACAAGAGCTACAAAGTTAAAAAAAGCATACGAATAAATAAATTCTTTTCATATAAATTAAATACTATGAAATACATAAAAGTCGCATAAAATCTTAAAAATGAATATTTTTGGAAATTAGCAAAAAAAAATTTTTTTTTGACAGGGTCGTTCCGGGGGGTGGGTTAGGAGGGATACCTCCCCCTGCCCACAAAAGTTCAAAAATTTAATTTTTATAGAATTAAGGCGTTAGTAACCTTTTTCTTTTAATATTTACATTTTTTTTTAAATATTATTTTATGTAACCGCCCACAAAAAGGGCGGGGCGAAAAGTGAAATTTTACGATCTCATGGGTCCAATTTTAGGGTTTTTAATTTCTGCCGATGTTAAAAGTTGTATTTGCCAAACAAAAGTATAGGAAAACTTTAAAAAAATTGAATTTTTCAGAGGTACGACTAGTTTTTCTATGGGGAACTTTTTCCCCCTTGGTCCGATTTTAAGCATTTTTGATCTTTACCTTCCTATGACAATAACACATATTTCTGCCAAGTTTCATCAATCTAGGGTCACTCAATAACTTTTAAGAAGCAATATAAGCTAGAAAAAAAAGTAATGTCCGGCTAGATTGGCAAAAAGCCCCTATGTGCAGCGGTCAGAAAATCCAAGGGTATTTGGCCATGCTTCAACACGCCTGGCTATTGAAATGGCACTCAGTACACGCAGAGAAAAACCATTTTTCAATATGATCACCTCCAACACGACTATGATTACCGAAAATTTTTAAACATATTATGGTTAATTTAACCATATTATATTCACCGGCAACCACATTAAAAATTTCGATAATCTAGTCATGTTGGAGGTGATCATATTGAAAAATGGTTTTTCTCTGCGTGTAGTTTTCCTATTTCTGGTACTAGTATGAACTACTTGCCTGATATTTCTAACGACATACAGCCCATGCACTCTGTTCGTTGTCAATATTGTGAAGCTGGAAAGCGTTTAACTACATGCAAGATTTGTAGTTGGTGTAAAAAACAGGTATGTGACACACATGACACCACATATACTTTGGGTAAATTCTGAATGAAAATAAAACATTTTCACTTTTACTTTTTATCTATAGATCATATACTTCTTACAAAATATGCATTCAAGTATTAGACTCTGTCTGCGTACTTGTATTTTTTTTCATGTGCTGATATTTCCATATGAATATATATTTGCTTCAAATGTCTACGTAAGTTTGCAACCCGTGCACATAAAGGTTAAATTTGGGGTTATTCTTCACAATGAAAAATGACCTCAGCATTTTTAATGAATTTTAACCCCAAAAAAAGTTAAATCAAAAAAAAAAAGTAAAAATTTTGATTTTATTTTGGTCTATTTTCATTGCACGATATTGGGGTCAATTTTTATTACAACTTATATGCAAAAACACCCCCAATGAAAAAATTACAAAGAAAACTAAAAAAAAAAAAACTTTTTGGGATCATATTATTCATTTTCTTTTTGGGGCCATATTTCCTGGAGTCAATTTTCTCACAGCCCTAAACAGCAGCACGCGAACTTAAAAACGTCTTACAACCCATCACTTTTCTTTTTAAATACTGCTTTTTATATAAAACATATATGAGGACAATCCGTGAGACATTTTCAACCTTATAAATAAGTTGGCACTATATTTAGTACTTTTTTTGGATCCATTAAAAATAAAAAAATTCAGTGTAAAGTTTATGTAATAAGACCGAGCTTGTATCTACTCTGGGAGAGTCGAGACTAATCAGGACATTTAGTAACGACTATTAAATATTGGTTGGCAGCAGTGTGCCCAGATCTGAAAAAATTTTAAATTCAAAAAAAAAATAAGTAAATTTTAAAATTTAAAAAACAACATAAAAATTTTTTTCCGAAAGATTGAAGAAATAGCTATCTAATTTGTTAGTGGCACATTTTGCTAACACCAATAGATAATAAGTTACATGGATGAAAAATAAAACCAGTTGGGCCAAAATGTCAAATTTTACCCCCTCTAACTCAGAAACTTTTTGACCGATCTTATTAAAAACTATCCAATAGGACTAACTTTGGTCCAAATTTCATCCAAATCGGAAGACATCGATTTCAAAAGTTGGGTCACTTGACATGAAATCCCCCATATATATACACATATATATTTTATTTTTTTTTTTTTTTGGACATGGTTGTAAGCAAACCTGCAAAGTGGTGGCTAAGTTATTATCTGCAACCTGCAACAGTGTGGTTGTCTGTGATCATATATCGCTCACATTTACGGTCTTTGTTTTAGCTCAATGACATTTTAGTTTTCCTATAAATCAGTAAGAAATAATTTTGTTTTAATATTTTATTTTCTTGATAAAAATTTTTTAAAAATAATTCTTTCCTTCCGTAACTTCTAAACAAAATTGATCAAAAATTCCACATGATAAAACATTTACCATTTTTAATCCTTTTTATTTACTTTTTATTTTTTTTTTTTTTTTCTTGTAAAACAACATGTTAACAGAAATGAAAACTTTTAATTTATGTGAAAAGCTTTTAGCCAAGAATTTTAATATGCTTTTTCATTCCTTTCTTCTTTTTTCTTCTTCTTTTTTTAATATATTTTAAGTTCTTCTTTTTCTATAAAAGAATACCAAATAATTCTTTATTATAAAATTTTTCTACATAGGTGTATGAGTGTGTGTGTGTAAGTTTATGTCCGCCTAAAAGACATTCAAGTTAAAAATGTGTTTGTGTATGTGTGTGCGTATGTCACTTAAGTACTTTATCAAAGTTGTTCTTACTATTAAGTGCTTCTTTTGAAGCGCGAAAATTATGCAATAAAAGGCTGTAAATAAAATATAGAATTTCCTTGTGTCTAAAAAATCCGTTAAAACATCAAAATAATACAGAAGAATTTTAACTATAAGAATTTAATTAAAAGAGTTTTTATCGATGAAAAAAACAATTAGTATTAAGAAATTATTTTTTTGGATGCTTATAAAGGATCATCAGAAGAAGTTTTTTATTCTTTTGATCTGGTTTTTATCTAAAGGTGCCCGTAGACGACATGTTTTTTATATCTGACTTGTCAACTCTTCAAGTCATATGTAATTGTGAATGTCTGTCAAAATTGCTGCTTTACAGAAGGTTAATAACATTTGGTCACAAACGTACATGTAATTTGCTTCTGACATTGTCTATGTTTTTTCTCTGTAGTTATGGAATAAACCAAAGTAGTTCTTGGTTTCAAAATAGCGTGCTGCCGCCACAAAAATTTTTATTTGCGCCGTAAAACAGTTCAGCCATCTAAACATTTTTTTCTTTCAATTCGAAGATACGAATTAAGGATATTATATTGATGCGTTTTTTATTTATATATGTACATAATTTGTAATTAATGGTGAAATGATTATACATATATCGGTATTGTAAACTATTAACTTAAGCCGGCTAATGATTCCGTCAACAATGCACCGCCGGTGCGTGTTTCTTCCCGGCATAGATTTCTGACACAGCTGATGTCAGATGGTTTATCAGAAGAAAATAGAGCACGCTCTAAATGAAATTTTGTCAGATGACTTTGCGTCTGACTTTTACAGATGCAATGTTTTAAAGGTAACACACGACATGTATGTATTTTGCAGTGGGAAATTTGACAAGTCAGTTGTAAAAAACAAGTCGTGTACATGCAACTTAATTGTGCATGTTTGTCAAAATGGCTGTTTATAATATTTGGTGACAGACGTATATGTAATTTGCTTCTGATATTGTCTCTCATTATTTTCGTTTATTTATTGCAGAAACTAAAGTAGTTCTCGGTTTCAAAATAGCGTGTTGTCGCCACAAAATTGTTAATTTGCGCCGTAAAAGAGTTCAGCCATCTTAACATTTTTTTTTCTTAAAATTCGAAGAAACCAATTTAGGATATTATAATGAAACGTTTTAATATATATATATGAATATAATTTCTATTCGATGGTGAAATGATCATACATATATCGGTATTGTTAAGTATTAACTTCATCCGGCTAAAGATTCCGTCAACAGTGCACCGCCGCTGCCGGTTTCTTCTCGGCATAGATTTCAGACACAGCTGATGCCAGATGGTTTGTCAGAAGAAAATAGAGCACGCTCTAATTGAAATTTTGTCAGAGGACTTTGCGTCTGATTTTTACAAATGTAATGTCTTAAAGGTAACACACGGCATGTAAGTATTTTTCAGTTGGAAATTTGACAAGCCAGATGTAAAAAACATGTCGTGTACATGCAACTTAAGACCTTATAAATTATCAGTTATAATGGCTAATAAATCAGTGAGTGTTTAAGCACTGGTTTAGTTAAACTAATTTTAGCTTTATATGTAGTTTAAACTTAGCAGTTGTAAGTCAGTGTAGTTTAAAAAGGAACATGTGCCAGCACTATGATAAAAGTTATCAAATACATATGGTCTAAACTGGTAGTTTAAATGCCCAATTTTATGCTTTTAAAGATTGCTTATATTTTTACTGATTTATAAAAATGATGGTTTAAACGTATTTTCAACCAAAAAGAGGGCTTAACTTGCACTGATTTATTAGCCACTTCCGTCTGTCTGTGCTGTTGTTTATTGTCAGACGGTTTCTAGTTTTCCTTAGCAGTTCAGGATTAAAATAAAACATAATCAATTTATTAGGAAAAGAGTTATGGACACATATAAGGACCAACTTCCCTAACATATTAACATTTCTATTTTGCTTGCCCAGTTTCTGCTATTAAAGGCCACCAATAATTAATTATTTTTTTGTATTATAGCGATATATTATTATTTTAAAAACAATGTTTACCCGCTCATTAAAGTGGACACTTTATGAGATAGAAATCTAATGAGTTTTGTTGTGACTGTCAAAAAATCTAATGTAACATTCCAGTTTGTAGTCACACTATCACACATGAACACGCTTTTGTTAAAATTCAACACTGATCCAATGAAAAGTATTGTTGTTTAGAAAAATTTCAAAATACGCGATTCATATGTCCAGGAATTATTATTTTTCGCCAACATAAATGAATATCTAAGTTTTGTGCACTCGATACTCTTGAGATTCCAACAATCAACTAGGGATGTGCAATTTGAAAAAATATATCGATATATATCGTATCGATATTTTTTAAGGGTATCGATATTTATTAATTAAAAATATCGATGTATAGATGTATCGAAGGTATTAAGCTGAAATGATTACCAAATTTAAAAATTTAATATACCTACATATGTCAATACATTTACTAATGTACATACATATTACATGTAATTCCATTCTAACTTTTTATTGTTTCTTTTAATTTCAAATTTACTGCCTATCCCTCGATTTCCAACGAAACCTTCATTCGCTTAACTTTTATTTAGAACAAAAACAAATTTTAAAATTAAGTTTTTAAGGTAAGTTACGCAAACGAAGTTTTCGTTTGAAATTGAGGGACCGGCAGTTAATTGTACAATAAAAAAAAATTTTTAAAAAAAAATTAATTGGGATTATATAATGCCGGATTATACACTGCCAGTAAATGAAACTTGTGACACATACTATGTAAGTAAACTGTGCAATATTTTATTTTTTAAGAACATGCTCAAATAAAAAAAAATATTTATTTTTTATTATTAACATTGCAACTTTCATGAGTCTTTTGCTGCTAATACGCCATAATTAAGGCGATTCTTTGCATAATTCTAGCAACCCTTTCCAGAATATTTTTTCCGCTCTTATTTTTTTGTTGTCATCTCTTAAAAAACCGAGACAAAGCTGAACTGTGTAATCTATGAAAACAATTGAAAAAGCGCCGTAATTGTTTTAATATTAGTTAAAAAATATATGATGAAATTCTTAAAAAGCAACAGTATCGTACGCAGTTGAGCAACGGTTAAAATGTTGAATTTTATTATAGAGAGATTTTAAAAATACCGAATACGATAAATATCAATGTATCAATATATGGGTTTTTTTAATATCGGCGATATATATCGATTATAATTTTTTTAAATATCGATATTTTGATATATCGATATTTATTGCCCATCCTTACAATCATCTGTTCATCTGAAAAAGCAAGGGGCCACTGCAATATGCATACCAAATTTATCAAAAAGAGAAAAGATACCAAAAGAACAAATTTTTTCCTATTTTTACATCATAAAAAGTACCCTTAATTTTAATCTGTGCTATATGCTATCTTTAAGCCAAATTATGTTAGTTCTGCAGTAGTCATTGAATTCCAGGCCCATTCTCCTCGCATGAGTCCCCACTTATTGGTAATAAAACGGTTGGTTTAAAAATGATGTTTCATGTGCCAGTAATATTTAACTAAAACTTTTCTTGCTTCTACTGAAAATTATTAAATTTCGAGTTAATACCCCCACGTCGATCAAGTGTGATATGTCAAATGAAGTAATGCCCATTTGATTGAAACAAACACAACAATCTCCAATTTTTGTATTGAATATTTCCTTGATCTCGGAGTATATTTCGTTCACACTTTCTTAATATCTTATTTTTAATTGTGTACTACCAAATGATAAAACATCATATTATCAATGCAAATATCTTCGAAGATAACTATAGGTCGTTGTTATTTATTAAAAAAAAAAAACTACAAAAACAGAGATAGCCACAAAACATATGTCATATGTTGTCTTTAGATTCTGTTTTTAATTTAACCTCATTTCAAGGGAAATACTAACATTTGAAATCAAATTCCGATAAAGGAGTAACGAAACCTAAACAAATAACAACTATTGTATGCAGGAGAGACAATCGCTATTAAGTTCTTTGTATACAGTTGCGGACAAACAAAAAGGGTTACTTATTCCAAGTTTTTGCTAGATCAAAAAAATATATATGTAAACATGTTCGTGTTTTTGTTTAAAATTTGTCATTGTATTCTTTGCAAAACTCGTTGCTATTATTTTAAGCAGAAACACAAAAAAAAATTTAATAAATTTATTAAAAAAGATTTTAAGTTCACTTGAATCTATAATTTTTAATGGACAATAAAATAGGGTCATTTAGAAAATTTTACAAAAACTTTCTTTAACAATCTTCCATAAAATTGTTATGGGATTAACATCCGGGGATTGCGCAAGCCAAGACATTAAATCAACTCTGTTATCTTAAATCCATTTTTTCTTCGGGTCGTTATCCTGTTGGAACAGCCACTTAAGTAGCATTTTCCACTCTTCATATGGAAGCATTATTGCACTAAGGATTTCAACTTACAAGTATTGGCCCATGTTTCTTTTTATTCAAAATAATGGCCCAACACCATGCCAGGAAAAGTATCCCCACACCATGATGTTACCTCCTCCATTCTTAAATGTTCTAGTAGTGTAACGTGGGTTCAATTCTGCATTTTTTGGACGCCTTACCCATGTTTTACCATCGTTACCAATCTTATTGATTTAAGATTCGTCCGGCCAAGGCACATTTCGCCACTTTCTTCCATGAACAGGGTCATCCTTATCCCTATGAGTTTTTGCGAGTATTAGTCGATTTCGACGATGTCTTTTTGTTAGCATTGGCACTTTTCTTGAGGATCTCCCGAAAAGATTTTGTTTTACAAGACGTCTTCTTACAGTATTAGCATACATTTCGAGTTTCGATTCTGTTTTAATTGCCGCACCGGACTTGAAGGGTCTCGACTAGATAAAAGTTTTATATGTTTATCTACTTTTCCAGGAGTCTTTCATGGTATACCCAGTACCAAGTGTGGTTTTAGAGAATTTATGTCAAATTCTTTCAATTTCATAGCACAATTAATTGTGCTAGCTAAAAAATCATACACATTTTTACTCTCTTTCATGCAGTAGTCGATTTGTCAGCGACGATTACAGATGTATAGCGGATGAATTGCTTGTTTTTATTTTACCACCAAAAAAGGTAAAAACGGGAAAATTCGGTAACCTTATATCTCCAAAACTAATAGAGATGCAAAATAAATGTAATACTAATCGTTGTTCTTTAGAAAAATAAGCGGACAGGTGTCTGGTACTTTTTGGAAATTCAGACCTTTAACGGAGTAAACGGGTAAAACCTGCATTTTGGTAATTTTTTGTCAGCCCATCTATCTTTTGAACCCATAAAGATAGAAATAAGGGTTATATCACATTTGAAACTTATCTAAAAAATCCAAATACGAATTTGGTACTTTTTCGAAATTCGGACGTTTAAGGGGTAAAAACCGTTTTTGGTACTTTTTTACAAAACATTTTTTTTTTTTTATTCAAAAATTTAGTTTTTATTGTTGTTCAATAAAAAAATAAGCGGACAGGTGCCTGGTACTTTTTTGAAATTCGGTCTTTTTGGGGAGTAAACGGCTAAAACCTGTATTTTAAAACTTTTTGCTATGCCATCTATACCTAATTCTGTTATTTTTGTTTCAAAACATTTTTCTTCATCTACCTATCTATATATATAAAATTGTAACGTTACACACGTCCTAAACGCCTGAAGCTAAAATGTTGAAATTTGACCGGGAGGTTGGCCTCTCGCTAAATCGATTCCCTAGGATGGGAGTTTTGAAAATGTTTATGGTTAGAGGTTAAAAAAGCTAAAAAACGGGTAAATTCCTAAACTCATGTTCATCAAAAAAATAAGCGGATAGGTGTCTGGTACTTTTTTGAAATTCGACCCTTTTGGGGAGTAAACGGGTACAACCACTCAATCTATCTATTAAACCAATAAACTTTGGAATAAAAAAATATCACATTCGTAACGTATCTAAACAATACAAATAAAAATTTGGTACATTTTCGAAATTCGAACTTTTAGGGGTGAAAATCGTACCTATTACAAAGTAGCGGGTTGAAACCTAAAAACATAAACTTTGGCGTAAAAATATGTCCGCAAAAGAAAAGATTGCGTTTTAAAATTTCAAACGCTCCATGAATTTCTGTAGAAAGCAACAGCAAAATTACAAATATTTATGACATTGTTTGTGCTTTCAATGGAATTTTTTTTGCGTTGCGTGGCGTTTAACATGATTAGGGCCTAAATGTTTTAAGACCAAAACTGTGGTTTTTGTCGCATTTTTATTTTTTTATGAATTTTTAAAGAACAAAAAAATTTTTTTTTAAAAATTGTTATTTTTTTAAACGAGATCTCTGAAACTACTAAGCAAATTTAAAAACAGTGCAAGCACAGCTTGAAGTTAATATTGTTGCCGAATTCTGGATTTTTCTACTGAACATGGTGAACCGTTTCACAGTTATTCCAAAATATTTAGTGAAATTGCCTTAATTTTAGACATAACGGTATATCTCGAAAAGCCGAGCTGAAAGAGAACAAAGGATATTTGATTTGAAATCACCCTAGAGGGAAGCGAACTGAAACTAAATTAGTCCCGTGATCGGTTCTTTAGTGGCAAAGACCGGTCCTAGTTCTAATTCTTTATATGAATGGGACCTATCCCTTATCATTGGCTTGTCATTGGCAGGGGGGGCAGGTTAATTGGCACTTTATAACCACCATTTGACCAGTCACAAATCTATTCTCAATAAACATGCTAAGTGTAAGTTACTATAATGATAGTCCAATAAAAAAGTCCTACAATTAGTTTTTATTGGAAATAATTAATACTTTTGTCGGCTTTTAGTTTAAATAAAGTTTTTATTACGAGGTTGTCTCAACAAGAACAAAAAGGTTACAATACAAAAAAGTCTAATAGGATAATACAAAAGGGAATACAGATAAAAATGACAAGTGTAGAAGAGAGTGCTGCCAGATTTTACTTATTTAATGTGTTGCCAATTTACACTCCCCCTCAACACATTACCATCAACAATAAATTGTATTTTAATATAAGCCCATAGCTTTACAAAACTTCAAATGTTTAATTTTACATAAATTTTTCGTAAAGATATCAGACATCATTTCTTCAGTTGGAACATAACCAATATCGATCAAACCTTTTGAGTATACGTCGCGAACATGATGATATTTAAGATCAATATGTTTACTTCTGGCATGATAAGTAGCATTTTTCACCAAACACTGCGCACTGAGATTGTCACCGTATAAACGTAAGGGTCCTTCTTCTTTGAAACCCAACTCGCCAAGCAGATTGTTTATATAAAGTGCCTCTTTCGCTGCTGACGATAGCGCAATATATTCCGCCTCTGTGCTGCTCAGGGCGACCACATTTTGCTTCTTGGCCTCCCAGGAAAAAACACAATTTGCTTTAACAAAGGCAAATCCTGAATACGACTTTCGGTTTATTGAATCACTACCCCAATCCGCGTCTGCATAACCTACGGTTGGCTTGCCAGTCTTTTCAAAACGGAGCTTGAAATCTATGGTCTTTTTGAGATATCGCAGCACATGCTTTATTGCCGATAGATGTTCAGAATGTGGATTTATGTTACACTGAGCAAGTTTGCATACCGAGTGAAGAATATCTGGCCGTGTGGAAATGGCTAGGTACATTAATGCACCTATGGCCGACTGGTAATCGGTGGCATCAACCTTCCGACATTCGTTGTTAGAACATATCACCTGAAACCCAGCCTCCAGTGGCGTCGCTACCTCTTTAGAATCGTTCATTCTGAAATCATTTAACAAATTTTTTATATATTGTTTCTGGCATACCTCCACTGCCCCGATTTCGCCATTACGTTGAAACTCCATACCAAGAAAATGGTTGAGTTGGCCCCCATCAACGACATCAAATTCATTGGCTATGGCTGATTTAATACGGTTTAGCTCCGCCTTTGAGGTGCTCGCAATTATAAGGTCATCTACATAGACTGCAATTATGTTAATCGTGTCATCGTGGTTTCGGGTGTACATACACTGTTCACTGATGCACTGTGTGAAACCCATACTTCTTAAAGCGTTGTTTAATCTGATGTTCCATGCGCGTCCACTTTGTTTGAGCCCATACAGCGATTTTTTTAATTTTAGGACACAATCTGGATGCTGGTCATCAACAAAACATTCTGGCTGTAACATGTAGACTTCGTCGTCCAGTTCTCCATTCAAATAAGCAGATGAAACATCCATTTGGTGCATGTACATATCGTGTTCTACAGCTAAGGCAACTAGTAAACGTATATTGGCATACCTAATAACGGGTGAAAATGTTTCTTTATAATTTAGCCCATATTTTTGGCTGCACCCTTTAGCGACAAGTCTCGCCTTATACGTTTTTATATTGCCGTCTTTGTCCTGTTTTACAGTGAAGACCCATTTACACCCCACAGGTTTTTGTCCCTTGGGCAGTTCAGTCACCTCCCATGTATCGTTTTTCAATAAAGATGTATACTCACATTTCATTGCAGCTTTCCATTGACTAGCATTCGGACCATTCAAGGCATCACTAACACCTTCTGGGATTTCGACATGAACTGAGTTTAAGGTGTTGTACACCTTCTTTGGGCGTCCTACAGAACCAGTTCTAATTAATCTGGGGCGTCCAGGACCAATTTTTTGTTGTTCTTCTTCAGGGCTGGCACGAACATTTTCCACAGCTTCTTGGTGAGATCCAGAGTTATTGCTATTTTTTTCAGTTTGTTGCGCATCAACAGCTATGACATTTGCTTCCTGTGGCTGATCATCATTATCGTTTAAGAATTCTGTTGAGTTTAAGAAATCACCAGAAAAGAATGTATGTGTTCCACCCTGTTGAACTTGTTGATTATAGTATTTGCCGTCTAAGAAAACAACATCCCGACTAACGTGGACTTTTCTTAAAGTTGGTTCATAAAGCCTGTATGCTTTCGCCTGTTCGCTGTAGCCAATCAAAATCATTTCTTTACCTTTCGGCAAAAATTTTCTGTGGTGGGTTTTATCTAACACAATAGCCTTTGTACCAAACACTTTTAGATGAGATACTGACGGTTTAAAGCCATGCCAAACTTCGAAGGGTGTTTTGTTAACTAATACTTTGGTTGTTGTTCTATTTCGCAAATATACTGAAGTTAACACAGCCTCAGCCCAAAACTTTTCTTCTAGTTTGGCTTCCAACAACATACTGCGGGACATCTCAACTAATGTCCTGTTAGCCCTTTCAGCCACCCCATTTTGTTGTGGTGTATAAGGTACGGTGAGCTGCCTTTTAATACCATTCTCAACTAAAAACTTATTGAAATCGTTGTTCACATATTCCCGTCCATTGTCAGTTCTTAAACACTTTATCTGACAACCAGTTTGTTTTTCAACTAGTGCTTTGTATTCTTTAAAAGCATTAAAAATCTGGTCCTTCGTTTTAAGGAAAAATACAAAGGTATAACGAGACTTATCGTCTATAAAAGTTGCAAAATATTTCGAACCAGCAATAGATGGCACACTTACAGGACCGCAAATATCGCTATGCACTAATTCTAGCAATGATGTAGCTCTAAATTGCGACCTTTCAAACGGCTTCACCGTTAACTTCGATTTGGAACATGTTTCACATACTGGCTCTTTTCCATTATCTTTCAAATTAAACCCGTATACCACATTGTTTTTCTTCATATCTTTTAAACACGAAAAATTTACATGACCATACTTTAGGTGCCAATTCATAAAATTATTTTGCAAATCTAGGCTCATACATTTATTTTTTTCAATTTCATATATAAATATTCCATTGTTGTTAAACGCTTTCAATATTGAATTATTTTCTCGGTCTTTTACATGCACAAAATTGTCCTTAAACACAACGATTTTTCCACTTTCAATCATTTTGCTTATAGAAATGAAATTTCCTTTAAGCTCTGGCACATGTAAAACGTTTCTGAGTATGATCTTGTTTTTGTTACTATTAATAACGACATTACCACGACCAATGGCCTTTAAATTGCCATCATTTGGTAAATATACCCATTCGTTGCATTTCTCATAATTATCAAACAAATCGTAATCAAAACAAAAATGCGATGAAGCGCCACTATCAACGCACCACTGTATGTTGTTGTTGTTACTTACTGTTTGCATTGTAGCTAATGATACAAAACAATTAAATTCTTTTCTATTCTCGTTTTTTTCAGTTTTATCTTTTGTTCTACATTTTGCGGCGAAATGACCTCTGCGCCCACAGTTATAACATTTTTTATCATTAGCAGAATAATTGTTTTTGTTGCGATTATGATCATATGGCGGTCTCTTTTCTTTTTGCTGTTGTTTGTTATTAAAACTTCCACTTGTATGGGCAATATTTAAAACCTCTGCACCGTTGTTGTTATTGCTGTTCTGATTTTTGGCGGAAACTTCTAGTTGCCGTGCACCCTCTTCCAATAATTTTACCTTTAACGAAGTGAGGTTAGGTAAGGCATCTCTACTCTCCATCGCTATGACGAATCCCTCGTAGGATTTTGGCAAGCTAGACAATAATATTATAACAAGCATTTCCTCCGGTACTATTACCTCTATTTCCAACAACTGGTCTACAACACTTGCGAAATCATTTACGTAAAAACTCATGTTACCACCTTCTTGCAACGACAAATATAAAAGTCTCTTAAATAACATAATTTTCCTCGCGGGTCCTTTTGGTTGATGGATCTCCCGTAGTTTACGCCACGCTTCCGACGCTGACACACAGCTTTTGATATGATTAAGCTGGCTAGGTTTCACACATAATAAAATTGAGGCTAAGGCTTTTTCATTTTTTGTTTCATACGCCACAAAAGCCGGAGATTGGGAATCCTCTGGTTTTACATCACGACCGCAAACAACACTCCACAAATCAGTGTGCACCAAAATGCTTTTCATTTGAATGTTCCATGTTGAGTAGTTGGATTCATCCAGTTTTTCAATTTGAAACAATGACGACATGACAAAACTCCCCCTTAATTTGCACGACAACAAAAAATGCGACACACGCTTTTAGTATTCTCTGGTTTATTTAACTTATTTATCTTGCGGGACCTGGGCCCATAACCTATTGGAAATAATTAATACTTTTGTCGGCTTTTAGTTTAAATAAAGTTTTTATTACGAGGTTGTCTCAACAAGAACAAAAAGGTTACAATACAAAAAAGTCTAATAGGATAATACAAAAGGGAATACAGATAAAAATGACAAGTGTAGAAGAGAGTGCTGCCAGATTTTACTTATTTAATGTGTTGCCAATTTACAGTTTTAAGAACAAATTTTAAAATAGTCACAAATAAAAGTATCACACCACCGGTGAATACTGAATCTGTTACCAAAAGGGTTCTAATAAATTAAGAAAAAAAATCATTTATATAAAAAATTATTAAAACAAAATTAAAAAGTCCACCTTTTTGTCCTTATTTAACATATCAGTTAAGTGATAAGTTCTCCTTTAACATATCAAAAGCTATTTATTTCTGTTCTTATTCTGTTTTCACAAATACCAGGAACAGTTCTGTTGGAACAATTGACACAAATTTCCCGAAGGTCAGCAAAATGACTGTTCCCCAGTGTTTTTAAATTTAACAAACGTTAATAAAGGAAAATTTTTATAGAAAATTTGTTTTGAAAACCTTCATTAAATTTAATATATTTTTATGAATAGAGGCATTTATTTTTATGGCGAAAAATATTCACCAAAATATACTGGTACTCTAATTTACAAATTGCCCAAAATATAAAGAAGCTTATGAACATTTTAGAGACCCTATTTTTTTGTCCTAACCTGTTAATCCAAAAGTCGGTGCTTACGTAAATACTTATATCTTCTTAAGCAAACAAACTAAACCTTGAGAGAAAAACACTTGTATGAATCCACTTCTATTTTAAATAAGTCACACTTGTAAAGCATGACAATATAACTTTTATTTTTACTATTTTTTTAATATCCTTACGCACGACTTACACTGTTGTTGTTGAAAACACAAACAGACACGGATAAACTATAGCTAAGTCAAACTAAGCAAATCCTTTAAAAAATAATACAAACATTCTCCTGGTATTGTGACATTATTGTCAACATGTTTTTTTATCTTAAGAAAGAAATTTATTCACACAACCTGTTCAAGAAAAAAATCTGCAATTTCTTAGCTGTGAAAGTGGTAGCAAGTTGCATGTGTATTAGGGTATCAATTCGGTTAACCGTTAATCGGTTATCCGATTAATTACTACCCGATAAACTGACCGGTTAATTTAAAATTGACTTTTTGCGATTAACGATTAAGCCGGTTAATTTCAGTCGATTAACCGATTAACCTATGCAACAAAAATTTTAACTTTTTGTAGTATTATAACATATTTTTTGCGTTTTTAATTATTTGTTTCGTCTCATATACAAAAGGTAAGTGTTAAGAAAATATATTTTCATACAAACAGAGAAGGTTTTTAGTGATCTTCATTTTAAATAATGGTTTGCTGTCAACATCTTTTTGTTTTACGTACTTTTTATATGTATGTGTTTAGGTATTTGTTTCTTCTCATATCTTTTCATAACAATCTTTTAACAGCATTAACCGACACAATTAGAAGTGTTAAAAATTTAAGAATATTAAAATAGGACTCTAATGACATAATGGAAGATTTCAATGCTTTGAAAAATCCAGGAAAAGGACTGAGATATTCTGTATTATGGGTTGTTTTTGATTTCTCCAACATCTACGATAAATGAAAGAATTTTTCAAAGTTAAGTTTTATCAAAACTAAAGAAAATAAACCCTTAAATTGTAAACATCTAAACCAAATTATTTTTATAAAAGATTATTTTAAAAGATCTTAAACTATTGAAAGAACTAATAAAATGATCTAACATACTTATGAATTATTCTTTTGTTTGCTCGTTTAAGTTCAAGAATTGTTATGTTTGTTATGTCATTGGGTATTGTTTTTACTAATAAAATCCAAAAAATAAATAATTTATATATTCTTATATATTGAAATTTCTTAATTTATTAATCGGTTAACCGAACAATATCAAAATTAACCGATTAAATCGAGCGATTAGCCGATTAAAGCAAAAGCCCGATTAAATGAATACCCTAATATGTATACAATTGTGTGCATGTTAGTGTGTTTGTTTTTTTATTCTTACAAATTTATTTTTTCATTTTTATTGTCGTTTAGTGTATCGTCTTCTACAACAAAGGATTAAATTGTATGTATATGTATTTGTTTAGTTTTATTTGTTTATTTCCTCATTTGATTTTGTTGTTGTCTTATCCTGTTTGATTTTTTGTATTTTCCTGTCAACATTTGTTGTTTGTTAAACGCTTAACTTCAGTTACATGTTTATTTATTTATGTATGCAAGTCAGGTTTGTTTTGTCATTATTTTTCAAATTTTGATTAGATTTTATTTAAAAAAAAAATACTAGACTGTTGCTGCTGTAAATTGGAGGGGCGGCATAAGAGAAAACTCAAAATAAATAATTGAATTGAAGAAATAATGCGAAGTAATCAAATAATACCTTGTATTACGGTGTTAGACTTATAAAGTGAATTCTTTAACATAAAAAAATTGCAGCGAAAGAGTTTGTGGGCCGATTCAAAAACTGACCTAACATGGCAAAGTGGTGGGTGGCCAAAAGAATTACAAACTATTTTTAATGCTTCGTGTAACGATAATTTTACCAAATGGCAAGACTTTCTGGCGGTGTATTTTCCCACAAAGCTTAGCCTAGCTACTGTCAATTATAAGGAATATTTTAAGGGTAAGTTTTAACTGTAACTTCCTGAGAGTCAGAGGCCAAATAATTCCGTTAGGCTCGACCCAAATTTACCGGATATTCAGACTTCTTAAATGTATGCTTGTTATCTAAAAGTGCACAGCTTAAAAAATAATAAATCATGAAATTGAATTAAAAAGTCAATGATTGGGCTAATTTCATGTTGCTTAATATTCTAAAAGTCTTTAGTCTAAATCATAAATATATCGAAATGTAGAAATAACCCGTGGTACAACAAGGGTAAACTCGTTGCTACTACAAGTACAACATGACAAAAACGACAGGCAATTTGTTTATGTATTTTGTACCGAGACTTCAAAAAAAGAGCAACACTGTGCCTTCAGAAACACAAAATAAAAATACAAATTAAAAAAAAAACAAAACTATACGTGAAGGAAAATAAAAGTTTTTTTTAAAGACAAATCGGCCCAGTTTTGCAAAAATATATTAACAATATTGGAATTGCTGGTCCTTTTTTGTTGGGTTGTAGTGGGATCTGTACCAATTCCTGCTACTACTGAAGCATTTAAAGATTTCAGCTCTACCACTTTATCAGTGTTCGTCTGCGCTGTTTTCTGCCTTTGAGTTCGTCTAGTTTGTGGTGGATTAAAAAACTGTTTTTTAATATAAAAATTTTTTGTATGTAAACCAAGGCGAATATATGTATGTAAACAAAAATAAAATTTTTTTGACATTTGGGTTTTAACTGGGGTAAACAGCTGACAAACATCTGGGCCAACGAGTCTACCTTGTGTACTTGTACCATGAAATAACCATGGTAGAATAGATCAAGGTATAGTCATTCGAAAGTTTGTTCTCAATTTTAAGGAAAATAACAACAAAACAATTAAAACATGCGTCAAAAATTAAATAAATTTATTTTATTTATTTGAAAATTTCTTAATACAATAAGTACCAGGTATGTTCATTAGGGAGAGTTGTCATTATATACCCATGTAATGTCAAACAACGAAATATAACTCATTTCCAAATATTTAAATTTCAACATATTTTGTACTTCTTATTATAAAACTATTTATTATGCAATATTTTGTTTATTTTAAATAGATTTTTGCTTCAAATTTGTTATCACAAAATTTTTATATTAAGAAATTTTTCAAAAAATAAAATAGATTTATTTGATTTTTGACGCTTGTTTTAATTGTTTCCTTATTTTCTTTTGTTTGACGTTATATGGGTTTTAAAATTTTAAAATAAACAGGTATAGTCATTACCTTGTATTTATTCTACCATGTATAATACCAAATTTTAATAAAAAATCAATTTCAAATAGACAATAGATATATTGAATAAAATTTAATTTCATATAAAAAAGTGAGATGCGATATATAAAAAGTGCAAAATATGTTAAAATTTAAATATTTGCAATTGAGTTATGTTTCCTTGTTTGACATACATGGGTAAATAATGACAATTCTCCCTAATGAACCTACGTGGTACATATTATACTATGGAAATAACTATAATAAATAAAAAAATTAGTGTCAAATAAATTAATTAAAAAAATTTTAGTTTGTGAAAAATAAAAACATTTTGCAAAAGCAAATGAGCAAAATGTATTGGAAAAAATTATTTATTATGTGTTTGTGTCATAAAACTAAACAAAAAGTGTTGTATTGTGAAAAATTTTAAATTGAAAATTTTCAAATTTTGTTTTGTTTTTGTTGTTTTTATGTGTGTTGAATTCACACAGAACGTATATGTGTGACGGATAAACTAAAAAATTGAGAACGCTCTCTCGAGTTGGAATACTAGTTCTATACTATGCTCAGAGCCACCAGAACGGCATACCATTTTGACACATGGTTAGTTAACAGTTGTTGCTTACGTAACAAGCCAAGGCCACCTTCTATGAATTTGCCTTGCTAACAATTTTGGTTGTGGCCTTTTATGTACATACATATATCTTCTTGAAAACAAGGCTGTTTTACACTATCACACAAGTCTTATATATTTTGACAAAATACATATCTGATCTAATTATTGCTTGAAAATTTTCAAAAAACAATACCATCTTATCCTGACAGGGTTGTGTTTTCCTCTAAATACGTAAGACTTGTATGATAGTATAAAGCCCATTAATACCCATGAAAGCCCCCTTAAGAATGAAAAGTTTACCGACATTTGGAAAATATTACAGTAATATTACCTAATGTGTATATGGATGAAGATGGCTCAGCCAAAGTGATAATAGAGATTTTGCCTTCAAAGGAATTTAATGATATTGCCAAGTAAATGCCATGCAAAGACCTTTTTTATTATAGAGTACTTTGGTCACAAGTCAACCATTTTTTAATCAAGTAAATCCTCAGATTTATAAACTGACGTGCTTAAGAAGGAATTTAACTTGGGATACGAGAAGATCTATGTTTCTCGAAAATGGGCATTTTTCAAAAAAAAAAAATATTTTTGGTTAAAAAACCCTTATGCCGGTAGTATATTTATATACACAGAAAAAAGTGTTTTATCAATTAAAAAAATGGTTTGAAAAGTATTTAAATTAAATTAATGTGATAATTGAATCAATTATTTTTTTAGTTGAAAGAAAATTAAAAAATTTAATTTTGATTTAATTAACATTTTATTTATTTTGAAATAAATTTTCAATTAAAATATTAATTAAATAACAAAAAATCTTAATTGATTTTTTTCGTTAAAAATAAAATAATCATTTTGGTAGAAGGTGCAGAATCAACAAATTGTTGGCTTGATATTATGAATTTGGTATAAATTTGGTGATTGGAGAAACTTAATCATTTTTTCTGTGTACGAGCTAAGCTACACAGAAATAGTAAAAGGAATTAATTTTATGTAACAAAAAATAGAAATAAATCTATTTATGATTTACAGCCTTCAAAAGCAAAAGAGTTTTTGCTTCTTCGACTGGTACTGTTTGCGACTCTCAAAAGTAAATGCGATTCTAGCCAGCGTTGTCAACTTTGAAATTTAAAAACGTACCGAAATGGAGAAATAAACGCGCCATTTAAGGATAAAGGCACCAAGTTTAAAATTTATTTTTATTTAAAATTATAAATTAAAATGTTTCTTTACATAACACCAATTATCTACAACAACAAGACCGTTTTACTTTGAATTTGCTTTGGTGTCACTCAAAGTGAAAAAACGCACCGAAATTTAAAAAAAAGCGCACCACGCATCAACAAAGTAATTTTTCGCACACAAAATTTAAAAAAGCACCCGAAATTTGCGAAACGCACGGAGTTGACAAAGCAGATTCTAACCTACCACTAACGAAAGTGCTGCTCAATTGTTGAGAAATCGTTTTGTGATTTTGCTTTCGCTAAAACTGCCGTTTTTTTTTCCGAATCACAAGCAGAAGCCAAGCCAAATGAAATTTAACTTATCGCAGTTTTTTAAACAGTGCACTATTGGACATTTTCCTTTTTTTTTTTTTTTTTTTGTTCAAACTAATTGTTCGCGACTTTAAACAACTGGGACAAATTTAATGATTTTTTAGATTTAATCGTTTTAAGACTCCCTCCCTCTCAAAGCCAATATGTTGAGTATTTTTTTTTTTCAATATTTTATAAGCAAACAAAAATAAACTTTAAAAAAAATTTTATTTTGAATTTTGCGGTAACATTTTCTATAGTGCATTGTATAAAACTTCTTTTTGGTAATTTTTTACGATTTTCGTTACCAAAAAAGGTATGTATTAAGATTTGTAACTTCAATAAATAAATACATATATAAACTACTATTTTAGCAAATTTTTCCACTTCTAGAAAGCTTTTACACAAAAAAGGTTTTAATATATTGCTTTTAAGTGGCATTGCCACAAATCAAACTGATCCCAGCAAACACAGAAATACCATATGTATTGCCCAACGTATTACTTGGATGACAAATATTATTGCGGAATCGATTTCGTATTTCGGAAGATACCTCCTTCCGGAGGAAACGTCTTTCGATGATAAACTAGCAATATCGCGAGATTACCACTTATAAGATGATAAAAAGATATCGACAAAATATCATCAGGCAGATAAAATAAAGATTTTGCATTTCGAAAAATTTTTGCTTATTTTGATAAATTTGATTTACAGGCCTGTTCTGAAAATTACTTTTTTTTAAATCACGAGATTTAAAATCCCATGTGTCTTCTAAATCACACGTGTGTTATTGTGGTGTTCCGTGTTTGTGTTTTTCGGTGTGAGTTTTAACAGCCAAAACCACAACGAGATAAACAAAACGGTGCTATTTTCAGAAAACCAAAAAATAACAAGTGGGATTTTTAAAGCACGAGATTTGAAATCACATCATTTCCAGAACAGGCCTCTTAGTATAATTTTATACATATAAAGAACACCACATGTTCCAAACGTCTCATTGCATATAAGTATTTTAAAAATTATAAGGCTGGGGAAAAGCGAAAGAGAAATAACTAATTTTATGTTGGTTATCTTTTTACATTTGAAGTTTTCAATCATTTAGATTTAATTCGGTATGCTGTCAATATCGTATTTGCCATTCCTTTCGAAAAATTTTTGGTGCTTTAGATTCCAATCGTTTTCATCGATCCGAAAAATTTTGTTTAAGCGATTTTTATGTAACCAATTTAGTTAACAAAACAAAAAACAGCTGTAAACAAAATAATTGTACAAAAAGATTTACATTTGAGTTTTTATTTAGGTGTAAAAAAGTGATCAACTTAAAAATTGGCGAAACTTAAAAAGTAAATATGCGTTTTAATAATTGCTGCAATGGAAGAAAATAGAAGTAACATAGTGAAAAAAAACTTAGTCGTCGAAAGTTTAAGGAATCCTTCAGATCTTTTCTTTTTTGTGTACGAAAAAAATCAGCATAAACGATAAAAATTAATTTTATATTTTTTAAAATTAAAATGCTGGAACTGCAGGCTAAAAACACAACAAATGTAATTGTTTTCAAGTGTGATTCGCTCTTTTCAGTTTTCTTTTATTTTATGTGTTGACGGTATGTGAATTTTTGGCAATATATGACAAAAAAAGAGATATGGCAATGCTTCATAAATCCATTACGAAAATTTTGTTTTCTTGTGAAAATTTTTGTTAAGAGTTTTAAGTATTTGTTAAATATATCGATAAAAATTATTTCAAATATACTTTTTTTGGAAAAATAAATAAAGAACACATATCTTGATAGTTTTTTGCCCTTTAAGGTACAGAAAATCCCATTCCGTTCATGAAAACAAAATTGGTTTCATTCCGAAATTTTTTTCGTAATTAATTTCCTGAAGCACCAAAATACGGAATGAATTCCGTTTCCGAACGGAATTGTACTCTATGAAATGGCTGGTTGTGCAAATTTGAATGCCCCAATTTAAATAACCCACACTATAATTTATTCAAAAAGAAATAAATGGTGGATATAAAAAATTAAGTGGGGTTGGCCATACATTTGACCCATTGCTTGTTCCTATTCTTCGCGCTGCAGGGGCCTAGTTTGAGAATTTTAACCATACAAATATGATCCCTGCAGAGCGTAGGCTGCTATGGCCAACCCCACTGTATTTTTCATATCCATCATTTATTTCTAACAAACCTACCCGCTATCTCCATTCCTTAAGGTAGCTCCTATACAAAGTTTACAATACAGCCTAGAAATAAATTGAAGAAAAAGTCCCATAACCGCCCTGGAGCCGCCCTTAGGGATAAAATTTATGGTCGATCTCGATTAGTTTTATGTTCTTAACATTTTCTCAAAGCATACCTGCCCTTTATCACCACTTCTGAGGGGTGACTCCCATACAAATTTTGCGTTTTAAGAAATTCTTAAATTTAATTAAAATGTTTCGGCTTTTATGAATTAAATCAAAAGTTGTAAATAGATTATAATTATTTATGGCTCGTTTTGTTTGCAACTTCGTTTTTTATGTCTGGGAATTTTTTTATGAATTTTTAAAAATAAAAATTTCGAAATTTTGCTAAAAAATTTATTTAAAAAAAAAATTGTAATTATTTTAATATAAAACCTCCACCTTCATAAGCAAACAAATTTATTAACTATATGTAACTACTATACTATACTGAATGTGAAGCTTTGTTTATATTTTGTGAAAAAAATAGTTAAAATTTAAAATTCAATAAAAATCTAAATACTTGAAAAAAACATATTTAAATTTTATAAAACAAAAAAAGTGAAAAAAAATTAAATTAAGGAATTAAAAAAGCGTTAGGAATAAGTGGAGCCACAATAAATTTGCATTATTTGCAATTGTGTATATTTTATTAACAAAAAATTCCGTTGTTTATATTTTCAACAAATCATTTTAGCATTTACTCTAACTTTTTACAAAAACAAAATACATAGTATTTTTTTTTTTTTTTTTTTTTAAGTATAGCTAGCATAACTCTATCTCATGATGCGGTCACTTGTATGAATTCGCCTTGGTATTGACATATAAGTTGCCTACAATAACTATTACGATAGCTAATATTGCACTGGAAGGTCCTGTTTATTAAAAAAAAAAATAAGATTTTCATGGTTTATGAAGTAAAAGATTGATACGGATTGCCGCCAGATGGACAATTAGATTTCGATAAATATAAGCTCCATAGTGATTTCGACTTCACATTTTATTGGAAAAAGAAGGCATTTATACTAAAAACAATAATAAAGTATAGTCGGTTAAGCCCGATCATATGGTATCCTACACCACAGTATATTCGAACAAATTTTTGCAAGTGTACCCTCTTTGGAACCCATGGGCAATCATGGACCTGCCAGAACAAAATGATGTAATTGGGTTTAAGATTCATATAAAAATTTTTTGTGTCGAAGATTATTTAGATATCTTCATCTATATGAGATTTGCGGAAGGGGCATTATATGGGACCTATGGTTAATTTCGGACCCACCAGCACATCATTTTGTCATGATATAGTAGCTGTCGAAAAAGTCATGGTCGCCAATTCTTATGTAAATACTAACACTTATAAGGAAATTGTGACTTTAAAAGATTTTTTCGGGAGTAGGATTTGTATGGGAGCAATGGTCTACTATGGACCGATTGCAATAAAATTTGGTAAGATGATTTTGATTGCATTTAAATAAGTTTGGACCACATTTAAATACCAACACAATGAAATGGCTTATGGGCACAAATACCGCATTCAGGAAAGAAGCTTGTTGGGGGCTATGTGAAATTATGGACCGATTCGCCCCATTTCCAATTGGCTTGGTCCTTGTGCTTAATAGAACCTATGTACGAAATAAGACCCAACTTTAAGTAAACCGATCAATTCAGAATCACTTTCTTAGTCGATCTAACGATGAACGTCGTGCTGGCTGGTTGTTTGTCCATTCTTCGCAAAGTACAGGTCGCAGAGTTTAAGATAAACTCTGGTTCATGCGTTTTTTGAAAAGTTTGAGAATCGGTTCGGTCCATAATTGCAAATAGCTCGTATACGAACTTTTTCCTCATAGAGTCCTTGTGTCCATAAGCCATCGTATTATGTTGCCACTTGGACAAAATTTGTCCCAAATATTTTTTTAATTCAACCCAAATTATATTTGACATCGGTCCATATATGACCATGGCTCCCATACAAATATCACTTACGAAAATAGCTTGCAATGCCATAACTGCTTTATAAATATTTATAAATATTTGGCAACATTGTGTATGTAAAGCATTAAACGCATGACCTACGTATAAACCCCCTCCCTTAGATCACTTTAAGGCGAAAAAATCTCAAATAGATGAAGTTATCTAGATAATATTCGGCGCTTAGAGTTCTTATTTTATAAGTCATAACATCATTACATAATTTGGCTTTAATATGTCCATAACTGCCTAACAAGGGAAGAACAGTCTTAACAATTTGTCGGTTAATACTTCGGTGTAGGGTAGCAAATGTTCGGAATTGACCGACTATGTACTTTCTTATTTGTTAATTTTTTTAAGTTTTTTTTTATAATTAAGCGTTAATTTGATATCAGATATAATTTCATTTAAATTGGGTAATTTTGCGTCATCTCAAGTGTAGTTTTGAGTTTTGCTGCTGGTAACACTGACCAAAGCTAAACTCTTACACACACTTGTAGAGAAATGTTTATACAAAAAGCTTTTTCAATCATTGCCATACACAAAGCCCATAGTAACCTAGTGATGAAAAAGCTTTCGCATGTTATCGACTAAACATTGCTCTAGTTTTTTCTATTATTCAAAAAAGTTATAAAAATTCCATCACATAAATTTCAATAAAACATAAAATATACATACATATATTCAATTTCTAGAAACAAAAACAAATTGAAAATGTCATTAACAGAAAAAAATTCCTATTGGACTCGGGTTGTAGAGGATATTGAGAGAAAAGCGCATCAGCAGAGCAGGAAGGAAATGATAAAAAAGTATGACTACTCCGTAACATTGCCTGCAAAGCTGCGTAAAAGAGTGGCTAAAATTTTGCCCTACGAATTTGATGAATATGATAAAAATGTGTTTTTAACTAAATCCGAAATAGAAGTACCAATTTCATTTGCGAAAGAGGTGGAGGAAAAAGAAGTGAATGAAAAAAACGTAAAGAAGGTATGTTGGCCTTTTTTATGGATATGCTAAGACATAATGACATTTTTTCTTAACTTTTTTGAAGCCTGAAGATTTTAATGAAAGCACTTGTTCCGAAATCGAACATTTGGAACACGAGCAGCCAAAATTTGTTTTAAATATGAACAAACCTTTGGAACATAAAGCTAAAACTAAAAAGCAACGAAACTGGTATTCTTCTTATATTTGCAAGCCACGCAAGGAACGTGTAAGATGGGATTCGAAAATTTATAATATGGAACGTAGTATATGGGAAAAGTCTCTAGACGAACAGGCAGAACAACTTATGGATGCTGTAAGTCTAATAGAAGTAACAAATAGGAATAATATATTCAGCTATGACTAAAACTTGATATCCTCCACTAAGAACTATAAGTTTTCGGTTGTGCAGTACTTGAGCCAATTTTCATATTTTCTGACATTACAATTTTTATTCTTATAAAGATAATCGGCCGTATTAACAACCAGAGTGGAGGGTAGTGCACTAAATATTGATTTAAATCAGCAGTGCACTATCAGTTAATAAAACTGCAAAAAATTAGTTTGCACTCTTTTTTATGATTGCTATTTTTTTAACTACCACTAAAAAAATTAGTGATATTGCAAATTTTTTAACTATCACTAAACGAAGATTGACTGCAAAAAATCTGCAAAAAAGTGCAAAATTTGTTCTTGCCATCAATAAAGCTGCATATAAACAGACTCTTCTAAAATTTGAAAAATGTAATTTTGTATTAGCATAATTTTGTATTTTTTCATGAAAAACCCAGTTTTTTGTTTGTTAATTTAGTGCAAAATTTTAAGTTGCACTCAAATAAGTGAAGAGCAAAAAAGTTGCAATAAGCTGATAAAATAAAACTATTTTTTTTTGAGTGCAAAATTTTTTAGCATTTACGAACGTACCCATACCTTTTGTATATGAGACGAAGCGTGTTATGGTAAGAGTGTGTGAAGATTGGGGAGGGGTACTCAATTTCATGTACTCTGCAATTACGTTTTGTTTTGTTATTTTCACACCTTTCAATCTAAAGTTTGTTATAGCTGTATTTGCATTTCTATACAAAATATAAAAAGTAAAAGAGAAAGAGAAAGACAAGAATAAAATACAAAAATTGCCAAACTATACATATTTTCATAATCTGGACACTTATGCAATTTCAAAGCAGAATTTTTAAAAATTGCAGCAACAAAAATTGCAAGACTGGAGGATGACTACGCAAATGGAAAGTCATTGTCCAGACAATTTTTGTTGCAGCAATTCTTGAGTTTATGGGTGAGAGAGGTGAGAAGATTGTGAAGGGTACTCTGTTTCATGTTCTCTCCAATTCTGGGCCCTAAAGTTGGGAACAGAATAGACGCAGTAGTACAACGTTAAAAATAGCGCTCCAAGCTGTGAAACGTTGAAAACGGCAAATTAAAAGTATTGTCAGCAGAATACGTAGTTGTGGTAGTCGTTGCAGTTGAACGTGAAGCTCAAAGTTCTAAAATTTAAACTTTGTTGCGCTAAAGAGTATTTAACAGCTTCAGCTACAACTACTGTATTTTGTTCCAGGCCTAATTCTGGTAGTCGTGTTCGAATACTTTCCAATTCGAAAGTAGTTTTTCTGTTCCACGCTCAGTCAAGAATGAAAAATTATCTATAAATTTTTATTCATTTCATGTTGTAAAATTCCTTTCTTCATAAAAATAATTTAATGAAAATTAAATTCAATGATTAAAATGTCAAAATTTGGATTAAAACCCATTAGCAGTTCATTAAAATAACTACAATACTAATTATAGTAATTTTATTTCTAACTCTTTCAGTCGATACTAAATGAATCGAATTAATTTTTTCAGTGTTGTTAGCATTTATTTGAGTTTTCACAACACTAAAAAAATGTTGATTCGTCCAGTATCCACTGAAAGAATTTTAAATAAAATTGCTTTCGAACCGAAATGTTTTCGATTACAACTTCCAGAATAAGCCTCCTGTTTTATTTTCCGATTCTCACAATTTTCAATTTTAAGTTGCCTGTACGTGTTTTTGCATTTATATATACAATAAAAAAATGACAAGACACAATTACAAAAATTGCAAACCTAGAATTTTATAATTTGAACACTATTGCAATTTTAAAAAATTGCAGCAACAAAAATTAAAATTCGTATTAAAAAATTAATTTCGAGTATGGGATTTTTATGGGACTTATGCCTAACTATGGCCAGATTACAAAAAATAACACATAAAATCAAGCGCTCATTTAAGCATGTGGGCTTACATTTTGGTATCGGTTCTAAATAGTAAATACTGTGCAAAAAGTCAACATTGTCTACATTTCTTTTCATAACTCTTTTGTGGCTGAACTGATTGTCCTGGATTCCAACCTTGTTAAAAAGAAAACTGACAAAAATCATAATTAATCGGTAAGGACCTACTTAGTGACTCAGAATACAAATTTACATACATATTTATTATGCTAATACATATTTAATAAAGAATGAATGTCGTTTTCTGAAACCCAAACGGCCTTAGATAACATTTTGAAAACTTTACAGGAGAAGCAAAAAACTATTTGAAATGATAAATTGCCTTTAACACTTTATAACTTTTTCTTCTTCGATAGATAAATTCTTTGAATGTAAATCCTGCCAGTTGTATTGAAGACGTTGCACATAAATTACACGCTTAAGGCCTCATTAGTTGTTACTTTCCGTCGCCGTTCTGTCTACTTTCCTTTCTGTAGCAAATATTTTGTAATTTTACTTTTTCTGTGAAAGGAATCATCTGGTTTTAAAAAGAAAAGCATTGAAATTGTAAAAAAAACTAACATTTTGTGTCAAAAATACGTAAATTTTTAAAATATCATTAATTAAAACCAATTTTCAAAATTTTTTTATTTTTCGAATTTATTCTATGAGCAAAATTTCAGTTATGTATTTTATAAAGATTTTTCATATCACAACAAACTAATACATACACACTTTGGCCGTAACTTAACGTTGAATTATATTTTCAACAGATTTGTCCGCAACAGAACAGACTTTCAATTGAACAGAAACAAAACAGCTGATTCGTAACAGAACAAAACGTACAAACTAATTCTGACTTTAGTCTTTTAGCGTTTATCATTAAATCGCTTTTGTAGATATTAGGGATGCCAATCGGGACTGATTTTTGAAAATCCCGGGACTCGGAATTTTGGAAATCCCGATCCTGAAATCCCGGGATTTTCCGGGATTTCGGGATTAATGTGTTTCTTTAAGATGCTACTTTTTTTTAATAAACAACACTTTTTGAATATTCAAAAGGTTTTATATACGTAACATAAATTTTTAAAAATTAAAACAACAAAACAATTTATTTTATACATAGATATGGTTATAACACTGGCCTCACACACGATCAAACTGATCAGATTCTGAAAAAAGCTTTAAAAAATATACGTATCTCTTAATTTTTCTAGATCAATTCATTTCGGTTTTTTGACAGCAATTCAATTTTTACTGTGAATTAAGTTGTGACGACATTAATACACGGCAAAGTGTAGTCCTTCATCGATCTCGATAGCTGAGTTAAAAACTGTAACACTCTGTCGACTGCAGTGCAGTACATCTCCAGGGTGAGGGCGAGATACATAATCAATAATTTATGTACGTTTGAAATTTTTTTAAAAAAAAACAGATTTCAAGTTTAAATCATTTTTTTATGAATACGTCAGATAGTGTTTATTTATAAAAAAAATATTTTATTTACCGTATGTTTTTTAAGCAAATTTTGTATTATTATTTGACCGGAAGGAATATGAGCTATTTCATCAATATTACGACTTAATTGTTATAATTATATCAACTTTTATTCTTTTGCTTCTGAATAATACTTTAATTGGATCGTGAATAATTTTTATTTTTTGCTTGATATATAACAATTATTTCTTGATTTCTATATTTTGCATAAAAATAATCATTTTTATTTTGATATTATGTCTTGAGCCAAAACTGAATTTGCTTAACGTAATTGTAAAAAAGGCTTGAGATGTGAATCTTCAAATATCGTTCCTATTTAAAATGATGATTTTTATTAAGCAAAATACAAAAACCCAGAAATAGTCGTCATATATCAAGCAAAAATTAAAAATTTTAAATACTCGCTGTGTGCTAAAAACAAAAACTAAACTCAAAAATAAGAATTATTTGCAATAAAATATATAACTCAAATATAATTTTTTGTATATAGTGATTTATCAATCCCGAAAAATCCCGGGATTTCGGGATTTCCCGTTTGGCATCCCTAGTAGATACTGCAGTTGGTTTTTTGTAAATTAAACCACTCATTTTGTTTGCATGATTTCAACATTTTTGTGAACATTTGTGATGACTCTATAAATCAGAATCAATAAAAAAGTCGATTTTAAATTTTAAGTTAGCTAGGGCCGTTTACAACTAAGTAAACGATATACTTTGAGTGGTCTGCGATTGATTTCTTTTAAAGTTACACACAAAATTACAAATTAAGTAATGTCCTTAACCACTGCAAGTAGTGGAAGGTATATAAACAAAAACACACCACCTTTAAAAATCTAACTTTTTTTTTGCCGTTTTAGTCCGCAGAACGTTTTACAGAATGGATAAATTCTTTAGGCAGCAACAGAGATTCGGATATTTCCAAAGAAAAATTGAAAGCTTTATTTTCCATTGAAGGAGACCGTACACTTTTATCTTCTATTTTAACCGAACCCAAAGAGGTGAAAGCAATTGCTAAAACTGTAGCAGACAAATGGAATTTACCAGAGGTAAGTAGCGAACAAAGAAATAACAGAATATAAGGATATTAAAGACAACAACCCTTAATTATTTCACTTCTAACAACCCTTCTTTGCATGCCTTAACGCGACTACTTACCATCAGATGGCTATTGAATTGAAATATGAAAATTACATAAAAGAAAGTGTAAAAAATGTTCCAAAGAAAGTTAACACAGTGGCTTTTGGACGTACTATACCTATGAAAGACCGACCTTGGCTGCCAAGTGATAGGGATGAACCCATTACTACGGTCTACCCAGAAGAGTTGCTATCACTAGAAAAAATTTTCAAAGGCATAACACATTTGCGTTCGACTAAGGAACTGGCAGAATTTTATAAGAAACGTCCAGGCTTGGAAAAGCCGAGTTACCTCGTCTCATCAGGCCTGTTTAAACGCAAAGCGAAGACGCAGACTGTTATGGAAGTTCCTCTTTATGAGCGTTTAAAATTAAAGTACTGAACAAAATAAAATTAAAATAATAATAAAAAAAATAATTAGAGACCATAACATTTATGACATTTATTTTAAAAATTTAAATATACGCCCATGTTTTGAAAATTAATAGCATATTTCCGATGTGCGAACGAGTTCTTTCTTTCGAATATAATATACAACTAGTATGCCGACTCTTTGACAGGTACATAACTCAATTGTCAGTGGAGCCTAATTTACATAGTATAGAACTAGTATGCCAAATCGAGAGAGTGTTCTCAATTTTTTAGTTCACCCCTCACACATAACTGATCTACCTAAACAAGGGCGGCAAGCGTTTTTTTAAACATGAAAATTCTATTTCAACTACATTTTCAGTAAGAAAAATCAACATAGCGATTTGTCAAATAGGATTTTCAAGCCGGGTGGTGTCGAATTCGCGTTCTTAAGGGTTTTTTCGTATAAACTTTATGCAAATGAAAAGTTTTGACATACAAAAAACGCTTGCCGCTCTTATTTAGGTAGCTCAGTAAAGGTTCTGTGTGAATTCAACATACATAAGAACAACAAAAACAAAAACAAAATAAAATTTGAAATTTTTCCATTTAAAATTTTTTACAATGGGCACGTTCATAAGGCGTAACTGTTGTGAAACCGTTCAGTATTTGTCTTAAAAACGGATAGTTGAGCACTTCCGCTCAACACAACAGTTGGGTATTTGAGGCCATTTATTCCATCATAAAATTTTTTAGCTACCTAAAGTCAACATGTTGTGCTCAACCTCAACCTTTATTTTTTTTCAATTGCTTATGTTTATCAGCTGTTAATTTTGCATTATACTCATAATGCCGTTTCTAAGACGAAAATGTTCGGCTCAACAGTTGTCAACAGTGTTCTAGCAGTTGAGCTCAACAGCTACGTCTTATGAACGTACCCATTATAACACTTTATGTTTAATTTATGACATCAACAAATAAATAATAATTTTTTCCAATACATTTTGCTCATTTGCTTTTGCAAGATGTTTTTATTTTTCACAAACTAAAAATGTTTAAATAAATTTATTTGACATTAATGGTTTTCTGTTGTTACTTTTATTAAAGCCAGCAGAGTAGCATTTTGTGGTATGAAAATAATATTTTAAATCATAAATTATTAAAATATTTTCCGATATTGCAGAATAAAAATTTTGCAAACATTGTTTTTAAAAGTTAACAAATGCAGCCAGCATTTAATATATTGAAAATTTATTGAACTAATAAAATTTTATTTTGGAAAAAATTTGCTTGCCACATTCTATACGATTTTATGCAACTATGTTTAGTGGTGGAAATAGTTTTATACAATACATTTAAAAATAATCTTACTAATACAAACTTAAATTAGGTTCCACTGGCAATTGAGTTATGTACCTGTCAAAGAATCGGCATACTAGTTGTATACTGTTAGATATTGATATTCTGGTATTTTAGATATTGAACTTAATAACAAAATCTGGCATCTCCACCATAAATGTAGAATAAGTAGAAATGTAAATGACAAAAGAAAAATGAATTAATAAAAAAGTCAGTTTCATTTTGAACTCTTGGTAATACACTACAAAAATGGCGACGAGTTCGGTGACAGTTTTACAAACTTCTGGAGTTCCAGAATTTAATTCAAATTGTAATTCGAAAATTTGGAATGAGCAACTAGAAATTCACTTTTGTGAAATAAATTGTTCTGAAGAAAATGCAAAAAAGGCTATTCTTCTAAAGTATTTAGGGGCCGAAACGTATTCAGTTCTACACAGTTTATGTGATCCAGATTCGCCGGTTAAAAAAACATATAAGGAACTGTCTCAAATTCTTGAAACACATTTTACTCCACCAACAATTGTGTTCAGCGAAAGAAGAAAATTTCATAACGCTCAAAAGGAAGAAGGAGAGTCAGTAAGTGAATGGTATGCCAAAGTAAAAAAGTTGGCTTTAAACTGCAAATGTAAAGAACATTTGAATATAATGATTCTGGACCGTTTTATAATTGGACTTCCACCACAAATATTTGAAAAACTGTGTGAAGAAACTGAAAATCTTACATTGGATCAGGCATTAAAAAAGGCCATGATAATGGAAACTAAATTAATTTCAAAACCCACGTGTGAGGATTTTAGTGTAAGTTACATAAACAAAAATAAAAAACATGATAGACACGTAAAGAAGTATAACGGATCAAACGGCAGCGCAGTTGGTGAAGGCAGACAAAATAGCAACAGAAACAACAGCAGCGGCAGAAGTAAGAAACCATGTGAACATTGCGGCTGGAAAAACCATGATTCAATGTCTTGCAAATTTAGAGAGAGTAGGTGCTATTCGTGTAAAAAGATTGGTCACTTGGCATCGGTCTGTAGAAAAGAAAAAGACAATTTTGTTAATTATTTATCAGATTCAGACAGTGATGTCACTGTAAATAACATTTTTGATTACTCTATTTTTAGTATTAAAAATAAATCTTCTTGTGGTATGTACTCCTTGCCAGTGACAATTGATGGTGTTAAATTAAACATAGCTTGTGATACAGGGGCACCTTGTACGTTGGTTTCAGCACTGTTTTATAAAGACATACCAAATAAAAAACCTCTCAGGGAGTGCAAAATTCCATATGTTAGTTATAGTGGGGACAAAATTCCTCTTATTGGTGAGTACGATCAAGAGATAACATACGAGGGTAGGTCAACAATTTTGACTGTTGTTGTAACCAACACAGACGGACCACCGTTATTAGGCCGTACGTTTTTGAGGGCATTTAACTTTGAATTGGCACAAGTGAGCTCTATTCAACAATACAACAGTTTTTCTGTCATTGTTGGTCAAATTAAAAATGAGTTTTCTGAAGTTTTCAGTGACACTATTGGTGCATATAATGCGGACAAAGTTTCATTAGACATTGTAGAGGGGGCAAAACATATATTTTTTAAGCCACGTCCAGTACCTTTAGCGTGGAGGGATACAGTAGAACAAAAATTACGCAAGATGGTCCAAGATGGCATTTTAGAGCCTATTGACAAGTCAAATTGGGGAACACCACTAGTCCCCATACTAAAACCAAGTGGTGATTTAAGAATATGTGGTGACTATAAAGTTACTCTAAACAAATATTTAGTCGATTTCAAATATCCCCTCCCTCGTATAGAGGAAATTTTTGCTTCACTTCAAGGCGGAGCTGTTTACTAAACTCGACTTATCAAATGCTTACAACCAACTTGTTTTAGATGAGAATTCACAACTTTTGTGCTCCTGGAGTACACATATTGGCACATTTAAAGTAAAGCGTTTGCCTTTTGGCATTAAAACAGCCGCCGCTATTTTTCAAAAAGCAATGGAAAATTTGTTTCGTGGTATATCAAACGTTGTAGTATATCAAGATGATATAACTGTGACAGGCAAAAATTTGCAACAGCATTTGAATACTTTAAAAGAAGTTTTGCAAAAACTGAAAACAGCTGGATTAAGATTAAATCAAAAAAAATTTAAATTTTTCCAACCTAAGATATCGTATTTAGGATTTTCCATAGATAGGAATGGGTTGAGTAAAGATGAATCACGAATTTCAAGTGTTATTAACGCTCCAGTTCCAAGTAATGTCTCAGAAGTGAGAGCTTTTATTGGAATGGTGAACTACTATTCGAAATTTATAAATAATTTTTCACAGAAGATGATACCTTTATATGAATTATTAAGAAAGGGGATGAAATTTATTTGGTCAAAAAAATGTCAGAAAACGTACGAAACAATTAAATCAGACATTACGTCTGATCAGGTTTTAGTTCATTTTAACCCACAACTGCCAGTTGTACTAACAACAGATGCTTGTGGCAACGCTGTTGCTGGTGTTCTGTCTCATCAGATAAACAATAATTTAAAACCGATTGCATTTGTCTCAAGAGCTTTAACTAAAAGCGAAGTAAATTATAGCACATTGGAAAAAGAGGCACTGGCCATAATTTTTTGCGTAACAAAACTGAGACAATATTTGTTAGGACACAAATTCATTTTGAGAACTGATCATAAGCCATTAACAACAATTTTAGGCGAGCACAAAGGTTTACCCATTATGGCATCTGCTCGTATGCAAAGGTGGGCGTTAGTGTTGTCAGGGTTTAATTATTCAGTTGAATATGTAAAGGGCGATTTAAATAATGCAGACGGACTGTCTCGTATGCCTCAATATTTCTCCTCGAAAGATTCTGAAGAAAGCAATTATATAAATTTTGTTGAGCATGATAATAGTTTCAATATAAATTTCAAGAGCATTGCTCGGGAAACAAGACGTGATGCGATATTATCAAAATTAAGTGATGCGATACTTAGTGGCACTATTGATGATCTGAGACATGATGACTTCACGCCATATCGCAACAAAGGAACCGAGCTTTCGGTTGAACATGATTGCATTTTGTGGGGCTACCGTGTCATTGTTCCTTTTAAACTTCGTAAACCCTTATTACAGCAGCTACATGAGTCTCATCTTGGCATAGTGAAAACAAAGGCCTTAGCTAGGTCCTATGTGTGGTGGCCAGGTTTAGACAAGGATATTGAAATCCTAGTGAATTCATGCAGATCTTGTCAACAACTACAATCTTCTCCTGAAAAAAGCTCCCTAATTCCATGGAGTCCACAGGATTCTGTTTGGAGTCGTATACACGTTGACTTTGCCGGTCCAATAAACAATTATTATCTCTTTATCGTAGTAGATTCTTTTTCAAAATTTGTTGAGGTCTTTAGACTAAAGAGATTACATCAGCTTTTACAGTTTCAAAGCTGAGAGAACTGTTTTGTCGTTATGGGTTAGTTGATATATTGGTAAGCGACAATGGTAGACAGTTCACGTCTGATGAATTTCAAAAATTTATGAAGATTAATGATGTTAAACATATTTTTACGTCTCCTGGCCATCCTGCCACTAATGGTCAGGCGGAAAATTTAGTTAAAACTTTAAAGAAGTCTATTATCTCAAATTTGAAATCAGATAGCAATTGTTCAATAGACACAGCATTAAATAGATTCTTGGAAGATTATAGAAACACTAAACATTGCACCACAGGTGAATCACCTGCCAAGCTATTCTTTGGCCGATCGTTGAAAACCCGTTTTAGTAAATTGAAACCTCCAATGACAAGAAAGAAAATTTTAGACTCTCAAATTAAAAGTGTTCTCAACCACAAAGGCAAAAGAAATCTAGAATTTTCAAGTGGACAAAATGTTTTAATACGTGATTATAAAAATCCAAATAAGCCAACTTGGTCTCAAGCCACTATTAAAAAGCAACTCGGTCCTCGTTCTTATACCTGTATCTTAACTCACAATAACCGTGAAATAAAACGTCATTTGGACCAAATTCGTTATAGGGAAACTGAAGGGACCGAAACAAATGTACAAGAACAAGATAATTTAGCATTTAAAGAGCCAAGCGATGTGACATCATCTGAAGCTGGTAGAGAGTTAAGACCACGTCGCAAGGGAAAGGTAGTTAAGATATCCGAAGTTGATTGATTTATAAACGAAATTTTTATTGTATTGAATGTGCAATTATGATCGTTCTTATTAAACAATATGTATATAATTTTAGATTTGTAACTTTAAGAACTGATGTAATTGTATTTTAAGCTTTAAATTTTTATTTTGAACTTTTCGAACTTTATATATATAGTTACAACCTGATAGGGGAGCGTGTTAGATATTGATATTCTGGTATTTTAGATATTGAACTTAATAACAAAATCTGGCATCTCCACCATAAATGTAGAATAAGTAGAAATGTAAATGACAAAATAAAAATGAATTAATAAAAAAGTCAGTTTCATTTTGAACTCTTGGTAATACACTACATATACTATGCTAATTTATGTTTGCATTAGTATGATTTTTTTTTTAATGTATTAGTGTATAAAACTATTTCCACCACTAAACATAGTTGCATAAAATCGTATAGAATGTGGCAAAAAAAAATTTTCCAAAATAAAATTTGATTAGTTCAATAAATTTTTAATTTACTAAATGCTGGCTGCATTTATAAACTTTTAAAAACAATGTTTGGAAAATTTTTATTCTGCAATATCGGAAAATATTTAAATAATTTATGATTATCTGCTGGGTTTAATAATATTTACTTCATATAAAGGTTTTTCCTATTTTTCCTTTAAAAATTTTAGAATTTAGAATTTAGAATTAAAAATTACTCAATATCCGTGATTAAAAATTTAATTTGCTGTAATATCTATAGATAAAATCTCGAAAAATGTAATTATGTAAATATGTTAACAAATAATTTAATAAAGATGCATTTAAAAATAAAATAAAAAAATAATAATATTAACAACAGAAAAAAACTAATGTCAAATAAATTTATTTAAAAATTTTTAGTTTGTGAAAAATAAAAACATTTTTCAAAAGCAAATGAGCAAAATGTATTGGAAAAAATTATTAATTATGTGTTTATGTCATAAAATTAAACAAAAATGTTATATTGAGAAAAATGTTAAATAGAAAAATTTAAATTTTTTTTTTGTTTTTGTTGTTTTAATGTGTGTTGAATTCACACAGAACGTATATGTGTGAGGGGTGAACTGAAAAATTGAGAACGCTCTCTCGAGTTGGCATACTAGTTCTATACTATACTTTCGAACAAATACATTTAAAACAAAAGAATTCTTTCGAAAGAATTCTTTCGCACATCGGAAATAGGCAGTAAAATCGAGGAAAATTTTCAGTTCGATTTTTTTTAAAAATGACCGTAGTTATTTTATGATTTTTAGATTAATTCCAATACATATAAGTGGTACTCAAATAATGACGTATATAAAACGGAATATTTTTAGGAACCTTTAAAACAAGATGGTTGTGAAAATTTGTTCGATTTCAATTTCACTCGAATTCGATTTTCAGAACATGCCAGATAATTGTTATTTTCTAAATTTTTTTTTTTTTTTGCACAAAAGTTTTATTTTTTTGGATAGAAACAATAATTGTTATTTTTGATTGTTATATAACTTTCCTTTTTTGACCCAAATTCGTTAAAAGCTGTAACATGTCCTTTATTCAACCTAAGAGGTTGAAAGTAATTTTTTGAAACGTTATAGAAAAAATCATGAGCTTTTATTTCTGTAAAAAAAATAACAATAAACAAAAACCAGAAAATACAAAAAATAATTATAAAAATATTTTCTTGTGGTTACCCTAGGGGAAAGGGCACTAACACTAAACTTGTCACGTGACAGTCCTGAAGTGGAAGGGACCGATTCTAGCTCTGACACTTTGTATGAAGGGGACTTGTCACTAGAACCTGGTGATGTACTATTAACCCACTAATTTGCACCTTTTCGACACTTTGTAACAGGTCACTGAAATAACCTAAATGAAGCCTTTTCACACTTGCCAAAATTTCGTAGGAGCGCATGGAAGTTGATTAAAATGTGAAACATGCATTCATACTTGCAACATCTTAAATCTGATGTGTTGACGACTTATTTTGATATTATTAAATATTACTTGTGGATAAAAAACGATTTGCTTGAATTTAATAATGCAAAAGATCCTTCAATTAAATATATCTGTGAAAAGATTGCTACTGATGTAGAACAAATGGCATAAGGCATCGATTCCAATAATTAGTCATCAGCAAGTTGTCGCAAGATTGATATCATATTACAACAAGTATAAAAGTATGAAAAATTGCGAAGTGATATCAAGAAGCAACATTTTTACAATGATTCTAAAAAATTATTTGACATCGCAACGTGTAAGTGTGCGTTCAGAAAAGTGTGTAAATGTAAATCTAAAGTACCTGCTGCTGAAGAAAGATTTTTAAAGGACCAACGAAATGAACGCAAGTTGTATATTGGTTGCGTCGATAGAGTTATCGCAAAATCTGCACGACGCAAGGAAATTAGAAAACGAAAGTATGAAGAATTTGCAACTAAAAATAATACTTCAAGTGTTGGTTCGTATGAATGCACGCCAGTAATACACTGGTCGTCTAACAGTTCTTCAAAGGGAACGTCAGAGTCGGAGCAAGATGATATTTGGGTAAGTGAAAGGAACAGAAACTCTCAAACGAAAAGTAAGCAGATGAGATACAAGTTGCAGAACTTAGCCACAGCATGTGACAGAACTGGAGTTTCAGATCGATCTGCAGCATATATTGTAAATTCAGTAATGCTTGATTTAAATGTTATAGGTGTCGAAAATACATCAAATGTAATAGACCGAAGTAAAATACGTCGAGAAAGGAAAAAAGTGCGCAAAGAGTTAAACTCTATGTGTAGTGAAAAGTGTCTGAAGGCCATTTATTTTGACGGCCGTAAGGACAAAACTTTAATTATGACTACTAATGGAAATGCGCCACAACGGAAGACTATTACTGAAGAGCATATCACAATGGTATCTGAACCAAGTTCTGAATATATTGGTCATTTCTCAATAGAATCGGGAAAAGCAGCTAATATTGCGAAGAATATTGTTAGGTTTATGGAAGAAAAGTTAAAATTTCATTCGTCATTGGTAGCAATCGGATGTGATGGAACGCCTGTCAATACAGGATGCAAAAATGGAGTTATTCCATTATTAGAAAAAAATCCGAAACGACCTTTGCAATGGTTTGTGTGCCTATTACATGCAAATGAGCTACCACTGCGTCATTTGTTTTTAAATCTGGATGGAACTACCACAGGTCCTTATAGCTTTTCCGGCAGTATAGGAAGACAACCCTCCAACTGCCTGGATTTTAAACCACAAGCTTTTGAAGCGATTCCCACAGAAATTAAGGAAATTAATATTAATATCTTAAGTACTGATCAAAAATATTTATACGAAATATGTTCAACTCGCCTAGTTTCGCCAAGCTTAGCTAGTAGAGAACCAGGAAAATTAGCACACTCCCGATGGTTAACTTCGATTGTACATTGGTAATTCCAATCCATCCGATAACTTAAAGCAACTAGCTCTTTTTATTATGAAAGTGTACGCGCCAACATGGTTCGATATAAAGTCAAGGCCATTTTGTAGATATGGTCCAGTTCATGGCTTTAACATGGTTAAGCGAAGCTTATACTTAAGTGGTAGCCTTAAAAGTATTGTTTTAAAAGCTATACAGAGAAATTCATATTTTATACAACCAGAAAATATGCTGCTGGCTATGCTACAAGATGATGCGTTGCATATAAGGGAACTAGCTCTTCGAAGAATATTAGAATCAAGAAAAAAGCCGACAAAAGAAGAAGTTCGTGAGTTTTGTATTCCAGAGCTGCAAATAAATGCGGAAAATTACTATAATTTGATAGATTGGGCGAATGTGAAAATAACAGAGCCTCCAATGACCATGAAATATGGCACTACAGAAATTTCAAATTTAATTTATTCGAAAAGTAACTTTCTTGAAATTGAGAATTTTCCTTGTCATACACAAGCAGTGGAAAGATGTGTCAAGCTTGTCACAGAATCATCAATATCTGTTTGTGGATTGAAAGAAAGAGATGGTTGTATACGTTCTAGAATAAAATCGAGACAAGATATACCTGTTTTTGAGACAAAATCTGATTTTTTTCAAAAATGACTACATGTACTAGCAGAACTTTATTTCAAGTGCAGCTTTTTTTGGCTGCCCAAGAGTGTAATAAGTAATAATTATATTTTTTTATTAATATGTACTAATTTATATTATTTTGTTTTATACTCGTTAATGAAAGATCAAAATATAAAAAATAAATAATTATAAAACTGTTTTTCATCTGATGATTTCGTGTTTCAATAAATGGCTAAGGTAAAAAATGTAAGTGCTCTGCGGCACCTCAAGTCCTTAACATGGAAGGCTAAATTTTTTTAGGGATATAGAGCATCGATTCATTATACAGGAAAAACAAAATTTGAAAAAAAAAATTTCGCTCCACTTTAATGCATATGTAAAATTTTTAATTATAAGCTTTTATTTTCCAATAAAATAAAATACTTCTTACAGAAATCTGTGCGATTGTTGGATTAGAATTAGAAATACTCAACTTATCCATATTAAATCCCGAAATCGTACTTGAAATAATCCGAATATGAGACTTATGATGTTAAAAGTGTCATGGGGTCAAAAACGAATACACTTGTCGTAGTACTGATGTCTAGAAACATCAGCGTTATGACGCATTTTCTATCAATGTAAGTGAAACTATATACCAATTTCTCCCATTTTAGGCTTGGTCATTGTGCCAATTAGAACCTTTGTGTAAAATGTCATCAAATTATTTCCAAAATTGCGGCCTGGACTTTGTGCACAAAGTTTACACTCGCAGCCAGCCGGACGGACATCGTTAGATCGACTAACAAAGTGATTTTGAGTCGATCGGTATACTTTAAGGTGGGACCAATATTTTAAGGTGTTGCAAACTTCAGTACAAAACCATAACACCCTCTTAACAATTGTAGTGTGCGTATAATTACCTTGTTAAAGGCTACATGAGAGTCGACTAAGTCGAATCTGTTTTCAATATTTATGGTTTTCTTATTTGGCGTTAATCTATGTCTTTCAAAATTTCTAAATCACTTTCTGCCTTATGCATACAAACATACATATTTTAATTTATCTCACTAACATGACATATAAAATAATTAAGACCCTTTCTTTAATCAATTTTCTTTTACCAATAATAATAACTACAAAATATTTGCTAGTTGACTTGTCAAAGTGTTAGCATCACTTATTAACAATTTTTCACTTCATTAAGAAGCTTTGCACTTCGAAAAAGGGGCAAATAGCTTGAAACTTAATTAGTTAAACTAAAAATAGAAAAGTAATACAAACAAATCTCTGAACATAAAAACTAATAAAAATAAAATATATACAAAGGAAATAAGACCAATCAAAGTGAACAAGATGTGCTTAAAATAGCGGAAAAAGACACATGCCACAGCAGCTTGACTGACACAATAACAAGAGACAAAAGGGGAAAAAATCAACAAAATAATATTTAGAAAATACTTGTTGTATTGACAAGACACATATACACTATTGAGCAGAGCAGTATGCAAACAATGTAACCCTATTTCGTTCGAAAAGTTACCACTATAAACGTTTGAGATGGTATTATTGGGTTACTTGTACGCTATTCGACTTTTGTAAAAATAAGGGTGTTTAAAGGGGCTGAGTTTAGTTGGAAATAATAAAGGCAACTAAACTTTATGTAAACCTAAACTTGGTCTTTTTATAGAGCATTTTATAATCGTTGTATATCAAACATATTTTGACTACCAGGTTTTTCATTTATCCATTTCCATAAGCCACAAACAAAAAACCACCATATCGACAGCTTGTTGTTAGTTCCTTTGTGATAACACTTGAAATGATTTGAACACTTTCATGATCACTCAAAAAGGATGAAAAAAAATATAAAGAAATTCAAATAAAATAGAAAAATCAACCTAAACGCTCATGTTCACATTCAGTGTAACGGAAACATACAAAAAGTTTATTTTTAACCAACAATTTAACATTTATTGAGATTCAAAAGCATCATCCGGTTGAAAAGCTGTCACAAGTCTGTTGACCACTTTGGTGTTTTTCCCTTTATCTTTTTTTTTTTTTTTTTTTTTTTTTTTTTGGTTGAGATTCTGTCACTTCTTTACGGGCAAACAGGATGTGTACCACTTTACATACAATAATTTTTTTTAGCAACAGTATTAAACTAGATTTGAAGTGGTGTAGCCTTTGACATATTTCTCACTGAACATTTTTAAACTTAAGTATTAATAAAGTAAGTGAATTGTTAGAGCCTAAACATTGCAATATTTTAGGAAAGACGCATGTCTTTACTAATATTATTAAAATCTTTTGGTAAAAAAGAGCTGGTTTATGTCTGGATATTGCTTTGGACATAGATTTAGACATGGGTATAAAATGGGAGAATAAAATAGATGTTCTCAACGACAACAACAACAACAGTTCCAATGACCATCAACAACCAAACATTTGATACTAGTGACCAATTCTCTACAGTCAAGCACCAAGTCGATACAGTCATAGAAAAATTCATATTCATATTGATGATACCCTAACATCAGAATTGTGACATCACTGTTATTACAAATGGCATCAATCAGGCGAAAAGTGACAGCAATTCAATGACTAGCGTCATCATAAAATATTGTCCTATTTTATACGTCATATATGCTATGAATGGGACATCAAATCGATGCCCCATTTTGTGTATTAATTAACAACATTTTCATGTTTAAAAAGCAAAATAAGAAGCAAACATTTCCATATTCCATTTTTTTAATTATTTAGTAAAATACATCAAATTTTCAAAGTAGAAAGTAGATTACGAAAACCACATCGGGCATGCTGCTAGTATCTTATAATTGAGAGTTCTTCTGTAAACAAAGGGCGGAATACAACAAAATTGAAACAAACATATGTAACGGGTAAGTAAATAAAAATATTCTCTCACTTTGACTCAAGTCAGTCTCAATGACAATTTAATGACAAACCGTCATTAAATTGAGCCTAATGAGTCCTATCTACGATGTTACTGAGTCATCGCACTGATGACATGTTTTATTAAACGGACTCCGATTCGTCATTTCTGTGATACCGGTGTGTCAACCCATGGGTGAAATTATTTCAAAGTTTGATCCTGATGACCATTTGGGCAAGTGATGTTAAGGCTGACATCACACTTTATGTCACGGGGTCAAAAACGAAGACACCTGTCATAGTATTGATGTCAAAATACACGCTTTTCTATCAGTGTACACTTTTCCTCTCAGTGTTGAATAAACAAGGCCACTAACCTGCTTCTGCATTTATCGCATCGTAAAATTTCCTGTATGAAAAAAGTGAATTATGATAAAAACTGTGAAATATGAAACAAAAAATGGTTTTTCTTACATATGTAAGTGCATAGTATAGAACTGGAGAGAGCGTTCTCAATTTTTTAGTTCATCCCTCACACATTTACGTTCTGTGTGAATTAAACACACACAAAAACAACAAAAACAAAAAAAAAATTTAAAATTTTTCTATTTAAAATTTTTCACAATATAAGACATTTTGTTTAATTTTTTGGCTTATTTGCTTTTGCAAAATGATTTTATTTTTCACAAACTAAAAGTTTTTAAATAAATTTTTTTGACACAAATTTTTTTCGGTTGTTAATATTATTAAAGCCAGCAGAGAAGTATTTTGTGGTATGAAAAAAATATTCGAAATCTTTAATTATATAAATATTTTCCGATATTGCAGAGTAAAAATTTAGCAAACATTGTATTTTTACGTTTTTAAATGCAGACAGCATTAAATAAATTTTAAATTTTTCGAATTAAAAAAATTTAATTTTAGAAAATTTTTATTGCCACATTCTGTACGATTTTATACAACTATGTTTAGGGGTGAAAATAGTTTTAAGACCCATATACATTTAAAAAATAGTCTTACTAATAAAAACATATACTAGGTACTTGACATTTGAGTTAGGTACCTGTCAAAGAGTCGGCATACTAGTTGTATACTATGTGTAAGTGTTTCTGTATCTTTACTTTGCTAGAAATATCTGTCATTTAAATATTTTTTCAGCAATTATTGGAAGGAAGTGAGAAAAAGTGTTTCTGTAACAATATTTTGCGAAAAGTTTCTCACAAGAACTGTCGAAATTGATGCGTGAAAAAAAAATTTTAAAAAAATGGAGCCCCAATTATTTATGTATGTACACAAGAATGTGTATTATTTATTTTTATTTGTAAAGAAAGAATTTATATTATGAAAATAAGTATGTATGTATGTTATATTTTGTTATTTTAATTTTTTTTAGCTTTTCGTTGTTTTCGTTTTATGCAGGGCAGCCAGATAATTTTGTGAAAAAAGCGTTAATTTCCTAAGAAAAAATTAAAAGATCGTCTATTTTGTTTTAAAAAATCGGACAATTTAAAATTGATTTTGACACAATTTTTTTCGATTTTTATGAAAACATAATCAAAAAAAAGAGAAAAAAAAAACATTCTTAAAGTTCATAGGTAAAATACATATTTTATATGTAAATACTTAAGCTTGAGATCTATTTAAATAAAATTATTTGTTTAATTTTTTCTTAAATCCGATAACAATTTAAAATTTCAGATTGTTATTTTTCCCTGCAGAAATAACACAAAGGCGTGACAAAATATCATATTGAAGTAAAACTAACACTTTTGGCCAAAAAAAAAAGGCAAAAATTTCCTAAAGTGCATTGACTGAAAAATGGGGTAATAGTTTAATGTTTTGATCAAAGAGGCAAATGTATTAAACAATCCAAGTAAATAAAAATTAAACAGTTTTCCTTCGAAATTTTGCTTTTGCCGACACATTTTTTAAGCTGCCTTGTTTTTACAGCTATCAGTTTTCTGTGGTGCCTAATACACAAACATATAAAACTATTTAAAATTGTTTTATTTCGAAGACTGAATAATATCGTCACTAGAAAAAGTCAGCAAATTGTCACTTTGCCAATTTTGGAACAAAAAAAATCGTCAAAATGACGATAAATCTTTAAATCTGGCAGCCCTATTTTTATTATATCTATTTCATTCGTTGACGTTTCGCTTGCATGGACACTTAATTACTGGAAGTATTCCAGTTAAAACAGAATCTGTGTTGTCTGTTCTCGCATTCAAATACAGAAACACTTTTTTCTCACAAATCGAGAAACGATGGAATTTTTTGTTTCACACTTAATGTAAGTAATTTTGCGATACGAGATATACAGAAACGGGCTACAGGTCATTTTTTCGGATATTAGGCCCAATGTGACAAAGTAATACAATCAGCCAATCCACAAAGCTGAGAATATCCGAAGCAAATGTTAAGTCGGTGCTCCTATATGGGTGTACAACCTGGAAGGTTACAAACGACATTACAAGACGAATCCAAACTTTCATAAAACGCTGCTTAAGAAGAATATAACGCTTCTTTTGGGCTAGAACGAGTTGCTAGCAAAAACAGACCAAATACAAGTAACAATCGAGAAACATAAACGAAAGTGGTGGGAGATAGGACACACCCTCAGTCGAAACGACAACAATGTATCTACACAAGCTCTTAGAGGGAACCAATTTCCACAAGATGGAAGAGACAGTGACAGGCCACGCACATCATGGAGACGTTCCATGGAATTCGAAATGAACCAACTGGGTATATTTTAGAAGGAACTTCGGTATATTGATCAAAACCGGGTCAGTGGAGAACAGCAGTTATTGGCGTCCTTTGCTCCATATGTATTTTTTCGGTTAACCGTTAATCGGTTGACCGATTAATTACTACGCCATTAACTAATCGGTTAATTTAAAATTGGTTATTTTCGATTAACGATTAAATCGGGTAATTTCAATCGATTATCCGATAAACCGATGTAACCAAATTTTAAATTGTGATCTTCATTTTAAATAAGTATTTGCTGTCAACATCTTTTTATTTCACGTTCTTTTTATATGCATGTGCTAAGTTATTTGATTCTTCACATATCTTAGAAATGAATTTAAGGATTGATGTTTGACTAATGACGTCATCCTTCATCAATGGCGATTAGAGCTAAACGGCAAACCCCACTGAAGAGATTTTGTGGTTTCAATCGAAACTCGTCTGGGCAACCTGTCCGTGAAAACATGGGTTCAATTCCCAGGTCAGTCAAGAATGAAAAATTATCAATAAATTTTAATTCGTTTCATGTTGTAAAATTCCTTTCTTCATAAAAATAATTTAATGAAAATTAAATTCAGTGAACTTACGCCTGATTAAAATATCAATATTTGGATTAAAAACCATTAACATTTTAATAAAATAACCACAATACTAATTATTGAATTAGAAATGATAAAAATTTAAAAATATTAAAACACGACTCTAATGGCGTAAAGAAATCCAGGAAAAGGACTGAGAAATTAGATATTCTGTATCATGGGCTGCTACCGATTTCTCCCACATTTACGATAAATGAAAGAATTTTTTTCCAAGTCAAGTTTTATAAAAACTAATGAAAAAATCACTTAAATCGTACACAATTAAACAAAATAATTTGTCTAAAATAATATTTTATAAGATCTCATTAAACTATTGAAATAACTAATAAAATGATCTCACAGGTTTTTTTTTAATTAATACATAATCAGGGGTGAGCTGGAAATCAAAAACGTAAAACGCAAGCCTTTTAAAGTTCTTTAATACACTTTTAATCTATTTTTTATAATTTTGGTTATAAAATTCTGTTTAATAGAAAAATAATTGTATAATATTTGTCATAAAATGATTTTATTACAGAAAACTTATTAAAAAACGAGTTTTAAAATTCTTGCGCTTTCGATTTTTAGAACACCCCTGATTATGCATTAATTAAAAAATATGTATTACATATTTAGGATTAATTTTTTTGTTTGCTCGCTTTAGTTCAAGAATTGTTATGTTATTGTCTTTTTTGCATTTATGCATTTTTATTTATTGAAAATAGTTTTTTGCATTTATGCATTTTTATTTATTGAAAATACTCAATTTATAAAAAAAACTTTTTTAATCGGTTAACCGATCAATAACAAAATTAACCGATTATTAGCCGATTAAACCAAAACCTCGGCTATCAAATTTCTTTATTAATGACGTGCTAAATTTCCAATTTTTATTCTTGATAAAAACACTGGAATTTATTGTTGTGGAAAATAGGCTTTTGCAAAAGTACAAAAAACAAATACTTAAACACATTCTCTTTTTTCGTGTATTTGTTTTATTATACCTTCTCTTTATAAAGCAAATTTCTGTTCTCTATTATAAGACACAAAAACAATAAATATTGTTTCTGTACGAAATAAGTAAAGCAAGTTTTAAGCATGGTAAGAACTAGCGTTGGAAATTTAGTATTTATAGAGGGAAACATGGATAAATTAATGTATCTTAACATTCTTAAAGATAACTTACTTCAAAGTGCTGAAAAACTCGGTTTATGGACCGAATTCCGTTTTTACCAGGATAACGACCCGAAACATAAGTCTGGAGTTGTGCAGTCTTGGCTCATATGGAACTGCCCTCATTTGATGGAACCACCAGCTCAGTCTCCAGACCTAAACGTCATTGAAAATTTATGGGCATTATTGGGAAATAAAATCAGAAACCACCACATCTCAAGCAAAGAAGCTCTAAAAAGTGCATTGCTGCAAAAAATAACGGAAAAAAAATAACGCCAGAAACTACACAAAAACTTCTTGCATGTATGCAAAATCGGTTGAAAGCTGTTCTTGCATATATGCAAAATCGGTTGAAAGCTGTTATAGGCCACAAGGGCCACCACACAAAATATTAAAAATACATTGTATTAAATATTACGTTATTTTTTTGCTTTAATATCTGTTATATTTGAAAACTGTTATTTTTTTTGGTTTTGTTATTTCTTTTAAAGAAAAACGTGAAATATGAATAAAATTCAACATTAATTTGAAAAAATAGGTTAATTTTACTAACGCTTTTTTAGTTTTTTCAAATTCTTATTTAGTTTATGAATTATAACGACTTAAATTCTTTAGATTAGATTGCATCAAATAAGCTGACAGCCACTGTATGTATATTCTATAAAATTAACTGCTAAATTAATGCTAAAAATAAAAACCAAGAGAATTTCTGTAAAAAGACCAAGAGAATTTCTGTATTAAAACTATAAAAATGACCAAAAAAAAAAAAAACAAAATATAAATAGCGGTTAAACAAAGTTAAAGATTTTATTTTAAAAATTAGTAATAATCTGCAAATAAGACAAATTTAAAAGCAATTACCATTGCTTGCATTTATTGCTTAAAATACCCATATAGTTATATAAGAATCTTGCAAAATACTTACAGAACATAAACAAAAAAAATTTTTACTTTGACTTATTTATAGTGAGTAAGAATAAGTAAATACAAAAACTCTGAGCCTAGTGGGAAAGCCAGTTTCCATGCGCATTTCGCCGGTTGCTTAGGCCAGCTCGTCAGGAAACTTTTTCCAAAGACTTTAGAAAAGCTTATTAATCGAGCGATTAACCGATTAAAGCAAAATCCCGATTAAATGAATACTCTAATATGTATATATGTTTATATATCTGCAGGGGTTCTCAAAAATCAATATTGCTTTCATAAACTTCGAAGTTGATAAAACAAACTACTTAAGTTATTTAAGCCTTAATATAATCCAAAACGACATTTTTAAAAATAACTTTATTTCAGTAACCCTTAGCAGCTAAATTAACATCCGACATAAAGAAATAAATTTAGTGGAGAAAAATACATGTACCTATATGAGGCCAAAGGGACAATACACAATACAAATTTTCAACGGGTTTTTTTGTGGCAGTTGGCTTTTAGGAACAATTCTCAATATTAACCAGGCTGCTGCCGTTTTCCAGTAGAATTTTCACTGTTTTATAAGTTTTGGTTATACTTGGGCGAAAGTAGAGCCGATCCATTTTTCCTTCGGCAGTCAAAAGATAAAGTGATTTGATCGAATCCTCCCATGCATTTGTAATACTTAGTTCCGGAGTCTTATCCCCACATACGATACCGAACAAAATTTATCGAAATTTTTTATTTTGGTATCTGACGTTTCAACATTTCATTCGATATCGAGTGAAATGATTAAAATTGAACAATGATCCCAAAAGTATAAAGCTGAAATAAAATCTAATTTAATAAACAATTACATTGGCCAAAAAACAAAAATAATATATAAATTAAAAGTATCATTTTATGGTATTAGAGTATTGAAACTTTTAACCGCGAATACGAGCGCTAGCTTTGTGAAAAGGTTATCACCATTGAATTCAGCGTACTCGAATTTAATTCACTAGTAGGTTGTTAAGTTTGTTTAATTTTTCTACAGTGAAATTAACCATTTGTTGTACGTAAAGGGTATTTTTGTAGAAGTACACAGAAAAAATTAAAAATTGTCGCTATTCACCAAATTCGTAGTATCAAGCAAACAATTTGTTGATTTTGCACCGATTACCAAAATGATTACATCGATTACTAAAAATGGTAAAATTGTGAATATTATTTTTCAATAAATTTTAATTCTTAATTTAATTAAAAACATGATCAAAAAACTTTGCCATTTCAAACAATGTGTTAATTTATATAATTAAATATTGACAATTCCCAACAACAATTTTACAAGTTTAAATTATTTTATTTTAAATGAAAAAAGTCGATTAAGATTTTTTGTTATTAATTAATATTTTAAATAAAAATTTAATTAAATCAAAATAAAATTTTTAATTTTCTGTCAACTAAAAAAATAATTGATTCAAGTATCACATTAATTAAATTAAAATACTTTTTAAGCCATTTTTTTAATTGATAAAAAACTTTTTTTTGATACAAGTCATACTAATAAAGTTTGTTTGGCTTTTATAATAAATGTAGTTTGGTAAATCATTATGCAAAGACTTACAAGTAAACATCATTTGCAAATCGTGGAAATTAATTTGCAAAATTCGCGCTCAGTTAGCCAAACTTTTTTTCATCAAATCTTCTTTAGCGATGCAAGCCGAATTTTTATTTTTCCAGAGAGCACAATCCTCTTGAGATTCTTGATACTCTATTACGTCCCGAAAAAAGCATCAATTGGTGCGGCTTACATGCCGAAGGCGTTATCGGCCCATTTGTCTTGAAATCCGAAACCGGTGACAACATAACCGCGAATGTCGAACTCTACAAGAAAATGAATAGGAATTTTTTAATTCCTCAGGCCAATGAAAATTATTTGGAGCAGAAATTGTAAGAACGAGTGGAACCATCACTTTGTCGAGCCACATGTTTGGTGACCAAATTATCTCAAGAAATGAACCTGTGAATTGGTTACGTTATTAGTGCGGTTTGACCCCTTAGAACTGCTTTTTATAGGGGTAGGTCAAATTTGTTCTATATGCAACGATTGGTTATTAAAAAGCCAATATTCGACGCACCATTGACGAAATAAGATCGGGAATGCTCGAAAAAGTGATGTAAAAATGGATTGGCAGCATGTCGTACATAAAGAGCAGTCGCGGAGTCCATATGCCAAAAAATTTTTTAATCATTAAATGCCATGAAATCTGTGAGGTTATAAATTCAAAATTTTGGTAATTTCATTGTATTTGTTGTGTTTTTTATAAACACAAGGTCTATGCCTCTAAAAAACCCGCGTTTCATACAAAGTTTATTTTGTATTGGGCGATTTATCTCAAGAAGTGGATCTGTAAGTTGGTCACCTCGTTTCCTGGGGGAACGTCAAAGTTCTTGCCTATTCTGATAAACCAGTAACGATTGATTATTAAGAAGCCAAAACTCGATCCACTATTGACGTTATAAGACCAGATATGCTCAAAAAGTAGTGCAACAATAAGTGCAGCTACAATATGGTGCTTATAAGGTACAGTTGCGGTGGCCAAATGCCAGCAATTATTTTAACACTTTGTGGGCTAAAAAGCCCAAAATTTGGACATTTCGTTGAATTTGGGCGGCGGGAAAAATGCCCCCAGGAAATAAGAAAACGAAGAATGGCCCAAAAGTTTTACATGAGATACAAAAACACGAAATTTTGGTCCAATTTTTTTGTTAATTTTTTTTCATTCGGGGTGTTTTAACATTTTAAGTGAAATTAAAAAGGCCCCAAACAATAACACAATTTTTACTTTGGGGCTATTTTTCTTTAACTAATATATAATGCAATTTTAAGAAATGAAAAATTACCCCAAAAAGTTTTATATACATTTTATAAAAATTTCTGGGGATAGTGTCAAAATGGCGCATTCTTATACCAAAATGGAGAAAATCGTTGCTGGCTATGCAGTGATGCTTTAATTAGCGAAGTCGGTGTTTGTTATATCATAGAGGAGAAAATCCTTGCGCCCAGACGAAGAACCAGACATGCTTTCTATCTTGCGATTTTTAAAACAAAAACTGTATTAAAATAAGATATTAAATATAAAAATTAAGGATTTTGAAATTCTAGATTTTTAAACTTGGGATTTTGAAATTCGGGATTTTAATGGGCACATGAACTCAACCCAAATTTTTAATACAACTTTCTTTAGGTTTTTTTGACGGTGCTCAAAATGAACCCAGGAAATGTGGCCCCAAAAAGAAAATGAAGAATGGCCCCAACATTTTACATGAGACGCCACAACACGCAATTTTGGGGCAATTGTTTTGTTTCTTTGGGGCCCTTTTTAATTTTATCGTTGGGGGTGTTTTTGAATTTTAAATGAAATGAAAAATTACCCCAATAACACAGAATAAAAAATGGCCCCAAATAAAATCACAATGTTTACTTTGGGACTATTTTTCATTAGCTAATATAAATTGTAAATTTTAAGAAATGAAAAATTACCCCAAAAAATTTTATATAAATTTTTTAAAATTTTATATAAATATTTTAAAATTTTATATAAAAATTATTAGGAAGGAATACTATGAAAATCCCGATTTCTTATACCAAAGTGGAAAAAATCCATGCCGGCTCACTATGCTTTGTTCCCATATAACGAAGGGACAAAAATAGAAGGAGTTGTCAGATATTTTTGAAATTTGGTACACTAGCATAAACTAGCTTAGTTAAGAAAAATATGAATTTTTGGAAAAATCGGCCCAAGGACACGCCTACCTCCCATGTGTCCTGAAATTGAAAAATATAATTTTAGCTTCAATAATGCCCACAAAATTACAAAAAGTGGTCATGCTGATAAACATACAACTAGCAACCTGTGTGTAAATTTTTATTTAAATCGGAATATGGACTCAAGGTCCTGCCATATATCCTCTTTATTAAAAACGCTATCACTCCCACAAAAATTGTCCGATCGTAATAAATTTTGGTATGTTAATTGATATTTGCAAGATATATATTTATGCCAAATTTGGGTAGAATTGAATTATCAATGTGGAAAATGCAAAAACATCATTAATTGAAAAATATTCTAAAACGGTTAAAATACTCTTGCACAAATAAAACTATAAGGATATTTGAAAGATAACATAAATGAAAAATAAAAGAGGAAAACTACCAATGTTAACGTCATTAAAAAATGATGAAAAAATCATATCGCACTTGATCCATCCAAATTTTTATTTTTTCACTTTTCAAAAAAAATCGACGCGTAGTATTAATATATAAAACAGAATCTAATTTATAATTTAATTGAATCTAACTAATTATTTATGAGATATTTTACATAACTTAAAGCTACAGTTGCATACACTGTGAAACAAATTTTGTAGAACATTTTAATCCTTTAAACACAAGTTTTAAAGGTTTTCAATAAGAATATTTAAAAAAGAGACTTAAATGACTCCTAAAAATAGGGGTCATTTAATCCTAAAAATGGGAGATAGAGGATTAGATAATATGTTAAGCTCAAAAGTAGATTTATTACTTTTTTTCGAATTATTTCACACGACTTTGCTGAAACACAATTTAATAATAATATATGATTATTTACAATTTTACTGTTTTAAGCATTTTGCTTATATCACACGAACTTATGGTCTTTTACAACCCCTAGTAAAATTCCATGCAGAAAATTGTTGTAGAATATTTTAACCCTTTAATCGTACGTGTTAGTGGTGTTCTGTGCGGAGGGGCTGAAATGACCCCTAAAAATGGCAGATAGAGGGTTAGTTAGTTCTATGAAAAGAACCGTCATCAAATTTTATTATAATTAATATATATAATTAATTAATTAAATTAATGATATTAAACACTCTTAAATGCCTAATATTTGAGTAAAAATCATAAAACTAGGCATTGCAAAAAATGCATTTTTTTAAGTTGTGGTAAAAGCTAAGCTAAGAGTATAAACTTACAAAAACAGAAAAAAAAATATCTAATTTTATATAATTTTTTTTTATACTCCATCAAACTTGCGTAATTTTTAGATTTTCAACAAAAAAAATGTGTTTTTCAGAGCAATAAAAAAAAGTTATTTTGTAAATAAATAAATACTAAATTCTTAATTTTAGTTTAACTGCAAATATATCAAAGTACCTGAAAACCAAATTTCGAGTGAATTTAAAAAAAAATGAATTTTTCAGAATTATTTTTGTGATACAACTAAAACCTATTTTTCTGTTAAGTCATTTTTGCAAGAAATTATCTGATTTTAACGCCCTCTCGTGGTGGCAAAAGCAATCAGAAAAAATTTTTTTGTTAACATTTATTTGAGATGCCTTATTATCTTTCAAAAAATCTATATTTAAAAACAATTTGAGAAAAAAATTTTTTTTTTTGATTTTTGTCTATGGGTCGAAGCATAGTGCGGCTATGCAAAGATAATTTAGTTAGCGAAGCCGGTGTTTGTTAAACCATAGCGAAAATCGTTGCGCCCGGCCGGAGGCCGGCTATGTAATGAAGTTTTAGTTAGCAAATCCAGTGTTCGTTATACTAAAGAAGAGAAAATCCTAGGCCGAAGGCCCAACCGTGCGATTTTTAGAACCAAACTGTATAATTCTTCAGGAAATTAAAAAGCAGGATTTTGAAAATCTCGATTTTTCAACTTGGGATTTTGAAATTCGGAATTTTAAATTTCAGATATACAGTTTCGGTCACATGAAGTCAACCCAAATTTAAAATATAACTTTTTTTGGTTTTTTAATTTTAACTTTTTTGGGGCTAAAATTCATTAAAAAGTTTGAGGTGGTTTTTCATAATGAAAATTACCCCAAATTTAGGGTCATATTTCATTTTATTTTTTTGCCATTTTTAATTTTTTTGAAGTAATTTTTCATTAAAAAAATAAATTTTTCATATGAAAAATAGCCCCAAATTTTGTGTCAATTTTAATTTTTCTTGAGGCCTTGAATTTGTTGTGTTTAATTTTTTTAAAACGTCTATGCCTCTTAAAAAAACACCCTTTATATTTATGTTATTATTGACGATAACGTGGTTTCTAGTCAGCCAAAAGTTTACTATTAGAACTTCTGTTAACCGATTATTATGAGAAAGCAGGTCTACTTTTTGCCAAAACGTGGGGTTTAGCAGGTTTAACTACTTTGCATGCCAATATCCTGTGAAATCAAACTGATCGTCAATTGTAAACTATTTACAATTAGCGTGTCAAAAGAATAGCAAAATTCAAAATAGAAAGAAAAGTTCGCAATTTAACCGGTTTTCGAAAATGGGTCTTAGGTCAGTTTTATAACTAAATTTTGTAGATATGGCGGACGAAAATTTATTTATTTTTTGCGATTTTTTTCAGCGTTTTATTGAATATTAAGACACAAATCTCTGTATTCATATAAAAATATTTTTAATTTAATAAAGGATTACAAAATAATTTTCTTTGAAAATTTTTTTTAATAAACTTTTGTTTTATTTTAATTTTGAATTAGATTATTAAAATATCTAACTTACTTAAACACATTTTTCTTTCTTGATTTTTACATTCCTTTTTTTACCAAAATCTGCTTTGAAAAGTTTAAAAACAATTTAATTTTTAAATTTTGTCATACTAATTGCATCAGCTACAAATATAACACTATTATATGCGGCAGTCCTTTAGTATAATAAGAGTATTGTGTATTTATTAGATTAATTTACCACTAAAATGTTTTAACAAACAAATGCAAAAAACAACAACAAAACAACAGCAAAGTAGCAGCAACAAGAACAATTCAATATCGTTATAATTACATTTATGAAATGCATTAGTATAGATGACGTTCGACAATATAAGTATTTGTGTATGTATGTCTGTATTCTTTACACCTATGCAAACAAAAACTGTACACTTAAACATTTACACAAACACATACATATATAATGTTACATGAATTACAGGAAAAGCCACAACAGAAATATGCATACAAACATTCCATAATAAGCAGGGTGAACAAAAATATGAGAGTTTTGAATTTTTTTAGAATTTATACATCTTTATTGGAACTTTAATAAAGTCGTGCTTGGACGGTAATACAAGTCGTACCTAGTTTGAAGAAAATGTTTACCTGATGTAATTATTATATGAAATGATTATCATTACAGTGTTGTATTTTCTTTAAAATACGTACGCCCCTAAAGGTAGTTTACGCACTTAAAGGATAGCTTACATCGTACGTATTATCGTCTAAGCCCCACCTTTAGGGGGGCTAGGATGATAACACAAGAGTCGTACGTAGTTTGAGAAATCCGGCTGTCTGCAGTTAACTTTGACATCGTAAAGACATCCGTTAGAGCTGCAATGGGGCCTTTCTATTTGGATATATGAAAATATCTCTATTTACGACAGTAACTTAGGCAGTTTGCTGCCCGCTTTGTAGCAGATATTTCCGCCTGCAGAACGCTCCAGCTGGCAGAACGCTGGCAGCCTAAAAGGGACTTTAATATCCAGACCTGATGAAGAAATCTTCTCGTACCTAATTTCCCACTTAATAACCATCAGTATAAACCTTAGAGTAGATTCTAAAGGCTCATTAGAAAGCCCATCACAATTGAGAGGATGTGCAAATAATGCACTGGAAAAGGGTTCCAGAGATCACTCGGAATGTGTAAAGTGATACCAAAAGCATTCCTAAAACTTCATGCAGACCAAAATCGGACAGCATTTAGTTAAGCCGTAGAGCTTCGAGAAATCTCTTTGGCTATGAAGTTAAACCGGCATCCCATTAAAAATGAAGTACTTCTAACGGTGTAGAGCGAAGCGATCCTAAGATCATAACCGGAACGTATCTCTCTCAAGAATTCTACCATCACCCAATAGAACATAGAAAAAATCGGCTTAACTGTAGCCTCAGAGATCTATTCTTTAAGTAATTGTGAGTCGATTTAGCAGAGCGTATCTATCTTAATATATTTGTCTACCTGTTAAAAACGAGACCAATTCCCAAACGACTTAAAAAAAATTCTTTAGCGTTTTTTTTTTCATACAAATTATAATAAATAAAATCTGGGAATTATTTCTTTTCATAAGCAACTTTATTATTTTCAACATTTTTTTTTTATTTTTCTAATTTATTCACTGAGCTAAATTTCAGTTATGTATTTTATAAATAATAGTTCTATTTCTAAAATTTTTTTAGATATGACTTTATACACTACCAGACTATTATATTGTATCTTTTTGTTACATTTTACCTTATCTAGCCTTTGGATAGCAATGAATAATAAAGAATAATTAAGTTTCTTATGAAAATAAATAATTCCCAGATTCTATTTGTTAAAATAGTTGAGTTAAATATATTCAATTTATAAAAGTATCACTATCCAGTGTGACACAAAGAATGCTGACGAAGGCCGTAGCGAGCCAGAAAATGCATCACATTCTGCTGGTATCTAATAATTTTAAATTTTTTTGTACATACAATATACTTCATTGCTATCCAAAAGATAGTTAAGGTAAAATGTAACAGGATGAAACAAGATAAAAGTTTGGTAGTATATAAAGTAAGTCCTTAAAATTTAAGGAATAGCACTATTACAAAAAGCTTTATAAAATACATAACTTAAATTTAACTCATAGAATAAATTCGAAAAAAAATTTAATAAATTATAATATTTGATGGAGGAATTCTTTTTTTTAGTTTTTTGTTTGGTTATTTATACTAAACTAGCATTTAACCCGCTACTTCGTTAGCGTCTCCTTTTCCTTCGTGGACATATTTTTACGCCAAAGTTTATGTTTCTAGGTTTTACCCCTTTGCTACCTTAAAGGTCCGAATTTCAATATTGTACCAGACCCCTGTTCGCTTTTATTTTTATTTAATGACAACAATAAGTATTAAATTAAAAAGTACCACCCCAGTAAAAAAAAAATTTGTGTTTTTTGAAGCACTGAAGAGAAAAAGCGCATAATCTAGGGCTTCAGTAAGAAAATTCTTATACAGCAGTAAATGATAACGAATAAAATATACATAAAAGCTGTTATTTTCGTGCTGACAATGAAGAAGGTTTTAAAGCGAATAATAAAATAAAAATATATTATGGTTTACGAAAATGATTCAAAAAAGGCATTTAAATAAGTTAAAGCAAATTATTAATGAACATGTTAATATAGCCCTTCAAAAATCAGTTTAGGAGTGGTTTGTTCAAACCGGAAACACCCCATTCAAAAATTAGACATCCCATCAGCAGGTTTGAAGCGATTTGAGGTATGAACTCATACATAAAACCTGCTCCTTTTGAAGCACATTTTTACTGGGACTGTAATGAAAAAAAAATTACCAGCTAGAGAATTAAAAAGTACCAAAAATCGCCCTTACAGATTCCGATTCACTTAGGAGCTTGCATGTTTAATTTGATGTTCATAGGTCCAATATTAACGAATATTAAAAAAGTACCAGTTAAATAACGAAAAAGTACCAAAAAGATTCCTCTAACAGATTCTCATTCACTCAGGACCTTGCATGTTTAATTTTATATTTCTAGGTCCAATACTAACGAAAATTCAGAAAGTACCAGTTAAAGAACAAAAAGTACCAAAAATTTCCCTCTTATAGATTCTTATCCACTCAGGACATTGCATGTTGAATTTTATATTTCTAAGTCCAATACTTACGATAATTAAAAAAAGTACCCAAAGCTAAAGAAAGAAATTAAATTACCCGTATTTCCCCTTTTTTGTAATTTTTTTTCTATCCATTAAAGCATCAACAATTTCAATATTTTTGTGCGAGCCCATAATTTAATATGTATATGTCAATGAAAGGAGAAAAATGTTTGTTAAAAAAAGTACCAAAAATAGTAACGGTTTTCACACCTTAAACGACCAGTTTTCGAAAACGTAACAAATCTGTGTTTGTATTTTTTAAATAAGTTTCAAATGTTTCTATGTTTATGGGCTTAAAAGATAGATGGGGTGACAAAAAAGTACCTCAATAAAGGTTTTATCCGTTTACCTATTTTTACCTCTTACACATTCGAGTTTCGAAAAATCCCGTCTAAGTGGATCGATTTGGTGAGATAACAACCTCTGGTCCAAATTTCAGCTACTTTTTAGCTTAAGGCTGTGCGATGAGGAATCACTGAGTCACTCAGTTACCATACAATTATATAGATGTATTGTAATAACTATATCAACTTGTTTTTTCAAAAAATGATCATCTAGCGCATTAATTATGTCTCTGTATGATTTTTCCTCAGCTTTATCATCAAACAATTTTTGCAGCAACAGATGTTTCATTTGAAATTGATATGTGGACCATTTGTCAGTATCTGTATTGCATTTTTCAAATGCAGGAATTGATGGCCCAAAATTGCCTTATTTTGTTCAAGTATTTCCGAAAGAAATTGCTTATTCGACTCTTGGAACTGACGAATTATTTGTTGATATAGTTATTACATGTTTATAGAATAATAACGTTCGTTTCTGCATTTCTCGCACCTCAACATTTCTTACATGAAGTTTGAAACAAAAAATTCCATCGTTTTTCGATTTGTGAGAAAAAAAAACTGTTTCTGTACTTGAATGCGAAAACATACAACACGGATTCTGTTTTTATTGGAATATTTCCAGTAATTTGGTGTCAAGTGCTAGCGAAACGTCAACAAAATAAATAAATTATAAAACCAGAACAATGAAATGCAACAAAAACTTGAAATAACAAATAAGTTTCGGTCACACTTGTCATACAAAGTATGAGGAGACTTTGCAGTAGAATACCATTTCTCTTAATTCCAATATTTATTTTGTTTATAATACATAAAACAGTTTTTTTGTTATAAGGATGTTAGATCTCAATAACTGTTAACAAAACTAATGGTTATGCTTATTTAGTCAAATATTTAATAAGTGTGACCAGAGCTTTAGTCATCGTCAATTTAATTATTTCTAAATTTTTATTATATTAAAGAAAATAGTATACAACCATATTTTGAATTTTTAATATTTATATTATATTATTTTCATATGGGCATTTCCTCCGAATAGTCAACCAGGATGGAAAAATAAAATGTTGACAATCATAGTGTTTTGTTGTTTATAATTATAAAAAAAAAGTTTATGGTTTTATAATAGAATGGTAAATATAATATTCTATTATATATCAGCTATTTTACTTGTGGAGATGGGGCTGGAAGCTGGCAAATTTAATATTTTCTTTTTAAGCTACTTCTTAAGACATTTTAATATTTAATTATTTGACATGCAAAAAAATTTGCTTTGTTTGCACTCTTTATTTAAAATCTCTCTATTAAAATCAATTAAGAAGAGATAAATGTAAGGACAACAAAAATAGTTCGATTAACGATTAATTAACGGTGAAAACATATGGATAAATCGTACGTTCGCGACCGGTACTTAAGCCAATTAAACAAAAACCACTAGAGATATTTTATTTGGTAAATACTGGATATAGGCCTACATTAATACACTTTTAAAACAAATTAATCACTTCTGAATATTCCGTTCCGTTTCGCAAATTTTTACATTTCACTACTGTCAGCCAAAGTTGACTTCTATTTTGCGTACGTTCGTGACCACATATTTAATACTATCATTATGAAAACTTAAACTCGATAAAATCCATTTTTTGCACTAAAAATAGAGCTCACATGCTTTCAATAATTGCTGGAAAATTATTAAAATGACAAATAATTCTGGCAAAGTAAAGATACGAAACACTTTTATGAGAAAAACAATTTTTTGGTTAATTTTTCACTGTTTTTGTTGCAATTCACTCGTTTCATGCGAAAAATTTTACGATGTGAGAAATACAGAAACGGGCTACAGGTACACAAAATTTTAATTTAGATTCTGCTCACCCTGAATATTTAACAATTCTAACAGCAACAACAACTATATTAATAATATTATTATCTGAAACATTTTAGTTTATACTTCAATTCCGCTTAACAAACTAAACTAAATTATTTATGTTGTTTTTTGTTGCCGTAGTTGTTCCAACTTTGTTCTGCGTTCTATTTATTAAGTGAAAACGTTTGTTTCAACACAAACATTAACAATAAAAGTACGAAATAACAACAGCAACTATTTAGAAACAAATAAAACAAAAACAAAAATAGTAATAAAAAACAACAAGAGAATCGAGTGTATCGTCATTTAGAGTAAAATACGAGCTAAATTAAATTATAAACCACATCACTTTGTCATATTGCCTGATTCTGTTACAAAATATATTTGCTGTCGCTATTTATTTATTTATTATTGGTAATATTGTTGTTGCAACTAAAAATCTACTTTTGCTACTGGTTTCCAGTAAATAAGATTAAATATTTCATTACTAGTGTTAGAATTATAATTTACATTGGAAGTTCAATGAAAATATAACACAAAATTTATTTAATCGAGATATTTTTTTTTTTAATTTTGTCAACTTATTATTTTAATAAGTAGCACTTTTATTGTTTTTTATAATTTTATACCATTAATTATGTTAAGAGCTTAATAAAAACTAAAATAAGCAAAAAAAATTGCCTGTTGAAGGCACATTTAACTAGTCAAATAAAAAATATATTCCAAACAACTGTCAATATACAGAATTTCTTAATTTTGCTTTGAAGCATTTAGTTAAAAAAAATGCGATTTAGTTTTTCAAAAAAAAGTGTACGTTAAATAAATTTTTAGTGGGAAGAACATATAAGTGAGCCCCACTTTTTTCACCTTTTTTATACCCTTCACCACTAGCGGTTAATGAGGGTAAATTATGGCTGTCATTCCGTGTGAAACCTTTTTTGATATTCACGTAAGACTTGATAAGGACGACTTTCAAAAAATACTCAGGGCCTAATTGTGTAAAACGCAACCCCAAAAATTTAACTGAAAGTAGGGAGGAAACGATAACCCTTTTTACCGATATGATACCGATATTCAAAAGCAAAAATCGGCGATAAAGATACCGCTACCGATACGAATATTGAATTTGAATTCAAGTTAGAATTAACAAAACTCCAGTAGAGTAAGTTTTTTACTGTACAAATTCACAACGTAAGATATTATTATCATTTACTTTTTTAACAGAAGCTTAGCAACGAGAGTAAATTTAAAATTTATAACATTTTTCGTATACGTTCCATACATTGCCTTATTTAAGTGTTTACCGACAAAAAAAAAATTATTTTTCTTTTATTTCCTCATAATTATAAATCATAACCAATTCTTCCGAAATAATTGTTGACAAATAAAATGCATTATATTTGAAATTCAAAATTATATTATTATTTATATATGTAATTCATTCCCTGTTTTCCTGCTGAGTATTTTTTAGGGTATTCATTCGGTTAACCGATTAGTTACACCCCGATTAAATGATCGGTTAATTTAAAATTGGCTTTTTTCGATTAAAGATTAAACCGGTTAATTTCAGTCGATTAACCGACGTAACAAAATTTTTAATTTTTTGTAGTATTACAACATATTTTTTTGTGTTTTTAATTATTTGTTTCGTCTCATATGCAAAAGGTATGCGTTTAGGAAATATGTTTTTCATACAAACAAAGAAGGAGCTCAGTGATTTTCATTTTAAATAGGTCTTTGCTCAACAGCTTTTTGTTTCACGTACTTTTTATATGGGCATTTCCATTGTGAAGTGACTTGATATTTGTACGACAAAATGTAAAAAATTAAATGAAGAAGTTAAATTGGTAAAAAGTTTTTTTTATATTAAAAAGTAATAAAGCAGAGCAATATATTCAGAAAAAATACAACAACCAACTCTAAGGATTTGAAGATATAAGCAAAAATATGCGCCGGCGTGACGTTACAAAAAACAGAAGTGGATTTTAACTTGCATTACAAAACTGCATAAGTCTGCGAATTGAGCAAGACTTTTCTAATAAAATCTTTTTTATTAAGCTTTGGACTTATAAAGATTTATTTTCCAAGTTATTAAATTTAAGGTACGTTTAAGGTCAATATGGGAATTTCCAGCGAAAAGTCTACTTTTTGTAATGTAACGCCAGAAAGCAAATAAGCTTGTATTTTAATACCATGTTATTCAAAAGATTTGCCTTTTGTGACTTAATGTAGAGCAAGTTGCGCTTTACACAACATATAAAAAAGTAAATTATACATATAACATTTTTGAAAAACTATTTAAATTACTTCTGGCGTTACGTTACAAAAAGGAGACTTTTCGCTGGAGCTTCCCATATGTATGTATGTGTTTAGTTATTTGTTTCTTCTCATACTTTCTCATATCAATCTTTTAACAGAATAACCCGAAACAATTAGAAGAGATAAAAATTTAAAACAAGACTCTAATGGCATAATGGAAGAATTTATGCGTTTAGAGAAATCCAGGAAAAGGACTGAGAAATTATATATTCTGTATTATGGATTGCGTTCGATTTCTCCAACATCAACGATAAGTGAAAGAATTATTTCCAAGTCAAGAATACAAAATACTATTTTAGCTTTTCCTGCGAGACCCTCCTTATGATCGACTTTTAGCGGGAAAAATATAAATATAATCTTGAACTTGGAAATTTCACAAACAAATACAAATATTAAAATTATTAAAAGGAAACTTTTTCATCTTGAGACTGGGGTCAAGGATATAGTAACGACTGATGATTTTAACATTTTTATTAAGAAACAAACAGATAGAGCGAAACATATAACAACGAATACGAAAGAGAGACATATACAGAAACTAAATACACTGAAAGAAAGACATTTTGAAATTTATGGCCTTAAGTTTAATGATCATTGGTTTGAAAACAGGACTAACTAAGTCATTCCAATTGAATGTAAATGGATATTATCATTAGGGAAAAAATGTGCCTTGCCGATTAGCAGAGCTAATTTTTCAGCTTTACACATAATTGCGGATATTGAACAGTGTGTTCAGGCAATAGAGGAAAATACGGATAGAGAAAAAGAAGTGGTCAGAACTAAGCAGGCGAATAGAATCTCGGAATTTAACAGAAGAATGGGAAATACACCTAGGGAAAAACTAATTCTTACAGTTTTTGAGAGGACAAGAAAATTTCTGAAAAGGCACAGAGACATTATGGTAATGCAGAACTGATTACGAAAATAGGATGCAAACGTTATTAGAGGACAAAAACACATACCGCGCATAAGGAATTGATCCAACACCAAAATTAAAAAGAGACAACAATAAAATCATAACGGACCTACACAAGAATGAATGCATAGACTAATGGCAAAAACGACGTCTTCTTTGTTCAGCGGCAACAGCCCCAAGAATCTACGGATTACCCAAAATCCATAAAACTGGAATCCCTCTGAGACCAATTGTTTCCTCAATGCAGGTTCCATGCTACCAACTTTCCAAATACCTAGGACAAATTTAAAAAAACTTAATTTCGAGCAACTACAATATAAAAAATTCATCACATTTAAAATTACAGTTAGAAAACATAAACATCTGCCCCAGAGAGATATTGACGTCGTATCACTTTTCACAAACAAACACTTTTCCAGTTCATACTGCAATTAGGAACATAATGGCAAAATGGGAAGCTTTAAAAGATGGCGGCATGAAATAACTCCCCACGAAATAAGTCCCCAAAACGGAAATGAAATAACTCCCCAAAAAAATATATGAGAGGCAACAACAACGTTTTTTGGGAATTTATTTCATTTTTTTGGGGACTTATTTCATTTTTATATTGGGGAGTTATTTCATATGAAATAAGTCCCCAAAAATCTGAAATGAAATAAGTCCCAAAAAATATTTTGGGGACTTATTTCATTTTTAAATTACATAATAATGATGGCAAATTATGTTTTGTTATATTTACTGCATACGTTTACCATACATAAAAAAGGGACTAAGTATCAAAAACTATAATTTCAGAATCCTAAAAATATTGGGATTATTTTTAAGTCCCGAATTTCAGAAATTGGAATCTCTAGGTCATGAACTTTTTAATTTCGAATTCGAAAATCCCAAATATAAGAATCCCGAATCGGTTATTAAAGCTTTTCTGCATAGCCGGCCTTTGGCCGGGCGCAAGGATTTTCTACTCTATGGTATTCCAAACATCGGCTTCGCTAACTAAAGCTTTTCTGTTTAGCCAGCCTTAGGACGGGAGCAAGAATTTTTCCTCTATAGTATAACAAACAACCGCTTTGCTTAATAATGCTCCTTAATTTAGCCTTGTGCCCGGCCGAAGGCCGTCTAAACAGAAAAGCTTTAGTTAGCGAAGCCGATGTTTGGAATACCATAGAGGAGGAAATCCTAGCGCACGGCCGAAGGCCGCCTATGCAGAAAAGCTTTCGTTAGCGAAGCAGGTGTTTGTTATACCATAAAGGAAAAAGTCGTTGCGCCCGGCCGAAATCTTAACCAGCTATCTATCACGCAAATTTTAAAATCAAAACTGAATAATATGTAATTTATTGGGGTCTTATTTCATTTCTGGAATTGGGGATATATTTCATATGAAATAAGTCCCCAAAAATTGGGGATTTATTTCATAATTTTTTTGGGGACTTATTTCGTGGGGAGTTATTTCATGCCGCCTTAAAAGATTTCACTAGAATTCCCAGATCCAAGTTTTTAAACATACTAAAATTTTGTCTTAATTATAATAATTACTTCATATACAATAAAAAAAAATGTCAATCAAATATTTGGTATGCCGATGGGTAACCCACTTTCACCAAATATCGCTGATATAGTCCTAGATACTCTACTTGACGAAGCAAATAAGGAATTGCAAGATAAAAATATCCGCATAAAATACATAGCAAAATATGTAGATGATATTTTGGCCATAGTAAAATTAGACGACAAAGACCAAATCCTAAAGACTTTTAACAAACATCATGAGAAAATTCAGTTCACAATTGAGATACAAACCAACACAGGAATTGCTTACCTAGATACGAAACTACGCATTAGTGGAAATAAAATAGTTTTCGACTGGTATGCAAAAGAAACATAATCGGGAAGAATCATGAATTTTCATGCAACACAACCACGGAACCAAATAATTAATACTGCCAGAAATTTTATTGACAGAGTACTTAACATTAGGGACAGACAATATCACTCAAAAACCATAGAAAAGATAAACAACATTCTAACAAACAATAGCTTTACAAAAAATCTTATAAAATCTTTAATAACAAATACCACTCTAATGCTGACAAGGAGAAAAAACAATTTTATAGTGTAAAATACATACCTGGACTTACGGATAAACAGAACATCAAAGACACAATAGAGAAGAAAAACATATGGTTTGCTTACAAGCCTAAAAAAAACTTTAAGCACAATATTTACAAACATCAAAACACCGATAAATAAACAACAACAAAGCAATGTTGTTTACGAAATACCATGTAAGTGGGAAAAAATCAAAGCTGCGATTTGATTTATATCGGTACCACAAAGAAGAGAACATTGGAAACAAGAATAACAGAACATAAAATAGACATAAACAAATTGAAGGAAAGTACGGCTTTAGCACAACACATAAAAAATACAAATCATACGGCAGATTTTGACAAAGTACGAATATTGGATAGAGAAAAAATCGAAAAGAAAAGATTCACAATAGAGACGTTAAGGATACAACAGAAAATAAAAAAGACAATGAACTTTAAAGAAGACACACAAAACATTGATGCCAGTTACTGTGTAGCAATATCTAACCTGTGATTTAATTTTTTAAGTTTGTGTTTAACTTAATATTTAATGTTTAATGTTTTTTTATGTTTGTCTACAAGAAATTATTGTTCAATGTAATAAAAAATTAATTTTTCTTATTTGTAAGTCATAATTAATTGTTGCAAAATGTTTGTTGTAATATTATTGTTAAATATATTTTCTTTAATTTAAATAGACGAATCCCTTGATAAAGTGAACATAACATTCACGAAACGTTGGGAAAATATGGATTAAATGCATTTTAATTACATATAGAACTTTAAGCCGTATTAGCTGAAATAAAATCTAATTTAATAGAATAAAATTAATTTACTGCATATCAATTAAGAATATCAATAACTAATCTTCTTATTGACTTTGGTTCCAATGAAAAATACATAAATCTATATAATTGAGGTGTTACACATTCTTCTAAGAGGGTCAGCATCGCCATAATTCGCTCTGAAAAATTTGACAGATAACGGGATGAAATTTCGAGATGAACGTTGAAGAATATTAAATGAAATCTCATTAATTAAAAAACCAGCGCAGATATCACCATTAATATTGTTTAAAATAAAAGTCACATTTAGCATTGTTCTACGACTTGTTAAAGTGGGGAGTTTTATCAGAGCCAGTAGAGCTGTGTATGAAGGCATGGTTAGTGGGTTGAAATGTAATCCACGAGGACAGAAGAGCAGGAATTATTTCTGTACCGATTCGATTGATTTAGAATACGTTTGGAAAATGGGGTCCCATATAATTGATCCAAACTCAAGAATCGGCTTAACAAGTGACATATATAAGGTTTTTGTAACGTACGGGTCATCGAACTCTTTTGCCCAGCGTTTTGTATAGCCAAGTGTGCATCTAACTTTATTTATTATAAACGTTATATGCGAATTAACGCTCAGTTAAGGGTCAAGTAGTATTCCAAGGTCAATGAAGTTATCAACTGTATCAATTTGAATACTTCATAGGAAGTCATTTACTGTATATATAAATATATATTTTTTAGTAGCAGATATAAGTGATTACAGATTTTTATCGTTTTGCTTAAGTTTTTATACAAAATACCTTATGATCGGCTTTTATCGGGAAAAATATAAATATATGTAAAGTGATTCCAGATTTTCGGTCTTATCCCTTTAGCCTTTTAAGTTTGAAATTTAAATGCGATTAAACTGTTATAAAAAATCATAACAAAAAAACCAGTTTGAGAATTAACAGAAAAAAATTATTAAATTTCTCCAATCACCAAATTTATTCCAAATTCATAATATCAAGCAAACATGTTGTTGATTTTGCACCTATTACCAAAATGATTATATTGATTACTAAAAATTGTAAAATTTTGAATATTTTTTCAATAAATCAATAAATTATATTTTTAATTTTAATTAAAAGAATGATCAAAACCTTTGCCATTTCAAACAATGTGTTAATTTATTTAAATAAATATTGGCAATTCCCAACAACAATTCTACATGTTTTAATTATTTTATTTTAAACGAAAAAAGTCAATTAAGAATTTAATTGAAGATTTATTTCAAAACAACTAAAATGTTAATTAAATCAACATTAAATTTGTAATTTTCTTTCAATTTAAACCATTTTTTTAATTGATAAAACTCTTTTTTCTGTGTATAATTGGTTACAGATTTTTATTAATTTCGTCTGAACGCCTTTAGCTTTCGAAGAGAATGCGATTTTCGATTTGAAATACAACGTTTTAGTCCCTTTCGCTTTAGTGCCTATAGTTTTCGATTAAAATACTATTTTTTTTTTTTGCATAAAACCCTCTGTCAAATCAATTTTTATTGCCTAGTGTTATTGTTCTATATTTTTCTTTATTGCCTTTAATTTATGAATAACAAGCAGGCAGTTATAATTTCGAGATAGTAGAAAAATTAATCAAGATCCGCTTTGCATAGAGAAAATAACATTATCCTTGAAATAAACCGAAGGATATATTAGTTCTTCTTAACAAAATTTCAGCAAAATCGAGCTCTATTAGGAAATAAAAGTGTTTATGTACAGATTTTTCATACTTCATGTTCTAGCGCTTTTATTGTCTTCCAGTTTTTATTTTATAAGTTATTCCGTTAATTGTTTTTTTTTTAATTTTTCCAAACAGAAAAACTACAAGAAAATGTTTTAAACAATGCAGTCGTTGCACAAAACAAATCACTATGAGTGTCACATGTCTGTCATTGTTTATCTCTTTCTCTTTTTCTCGCCTTCAACATCCGCATATTGTTATAATGAAAAGCTTGTATATGTATCATCATTTAGTTACTTCCAACACATCACATCTCGTCATCGCACTACAACTGTGAAGTCTTCACTCTTTGTTAACTGTCACTTAACAAAATGCCATTTAAATATCACAAAACTAAATGCGTTATCAACAGAAAATGTTCCACTTACTTGTAGCACCAAAACCAGTACAAATTTTAAAGTAATGGGTTTTTGTTATTGTATTTAGTCTACGAGGGTCGTCGGAATGTCTCTTCCAAGTTGCATAATTATATTTGCAGCTAGAAAACAAATTTGCAAAATTCAAAAAATAAAAGTATTAAATGAACTTTGTTCACCGAAAAAATTCTCCAAAATATATCACCAATTAAAGCATTAATTTAAAATATAATCAGTTTTAATTAAAAATGTAATCAAGTAAATTCTACGTTTAAGCAAGTGAATTAAACTTTTAACTGATACTATTAACTTGTTTACTGGTGTAAAATTAATTAGTTTTTTAATTTATATCACAAATAATTTTTTAATGAATATCAATTTTTATTGTTTTCTGTGCTCAATAAAATCGGTTATTTTGTAATTTGTGTTCTTTGAGGTCCTACCCTCATATGTTTATGATTATTGTTTTATATGTGTTTGTTCGTTCATATTACCTTATGTCAGTTTTGTAACTATTTTCGTTGTTGTTTCGGTTGTAGTGGCATAATAGTTGTCATTATTATTGCATCAAGTCATTACACTCAGAAACACACATATGCAAATATATCACTATCTTTTACAAACACATACACACACATATACACATAATGGCCTGCCCAAAGTACGTATGTGTTTAAGGACAATGTTTTAATTATTTAAAACCAAAGCCCTAATATATTTATAGAAGCCAAATGTGTTATAGAGACATTTCTTATTTGATTAACTGTTAATTAATTAAATTTTCATAAGATTCATCTTGGATGGAAATTAACATTTTACTACACAAAACTTAAACATTATTATAGTGTAAAGGAATAATAATCTTTAATAGACTTTAAAATAGAGGAATGCTAAATCGTTAATCAACATTTAGAAAGTCAGTTGAAGATTTTCCTAAGAAATTTCTTTTAATGCTATGCCAAGTTAAAGATATAAACTACACCTTGTAATTAGTTCTTGGAATAACCAATTAAAAGTGCCAACAAATTGCCATAATACAAATCTGTGGTATTTTGACAAAACATCTTAAGTCGAGATAAGATTGCAAAAATGTTTTTAAGAAAAAATTCGGTAAAAAAATCATTTTTATCAAATAATAAACTAAACCAAAATAAAAGAAATATCGTTTATAATACAAAATTTTAAAAACGTAAACAAAAATAAAAAATTTGGAATGAAAATTGCTTATTAAGCAATTTGTTTTTTTAATTTTGTTTTTTTCTTTTTACCCTTTTACAACTATAATTCAAGTAGAAAAAAACCAGCCAGTTGTAGAGGAATGTAAGAAAAGATAAATTCCCTGTTTATTATTGTGGCTTTGTTGAAGCTTTGATATTGTTACAAGTTTAAAATTCTTATTCACTATATAGTCTCATTATACCCTCCACCACCACTGTGGTGAATGAGGGTATACTAAGCTTGTCATTCCGTGTGAAACTTTTTTATAATACATATAAGACCCCATAAAGTACCTATACTCTGGCTCCTTGAGTAATTCCAAGTCGATTTAGCAGTGTGGCCAGGTCTAAAAAAATTTTACAGCTAAATCTGCCATTAGACAGAGCCAAAAAATGCTAAAAATGATTTTTAAAAATGCTAAAAATAATACTAAAAATTTTTAAAGATTTTTGTTAAAAATTTATTACCAGTATGAAATTTTATTCGAAACTAATTTTAGTGACTACTTTTTGAACGAAATTGAAATAAATGGTTATACCCAGCAAAAACTTTGCTTACAAAATAAGCAGAAAAATAATGAGAACCTGAGGAGAAGACTACTTATTTTTCTACTAGAAAAAGTTGTGCGATGTCCCAAAAGTAATCCTTTATAATTTGGCCAATTACAACCTAAAAAATAATACCTTTATTTAATACTTAAAAGTTTTATTAAAATATGTAGTTACCAAAAGAGACAAGAAGTACGTTCAAAAAGGTTAAAACACCCTTATTAAAATTGCTCTGGAATCTTATGGAATTTTTGTTGAAAAAGTGTACACAATAATAAATTTATCGAAATGTAAGAAAACATTTAATAAAGAGTGTTTTGGCTGCACATATATATAGCTCTAACACTGTAATAACAATGTGTTTATTAATATATGTAAATATACGGGCAAGGCCTGTCACAGAAATAAATTTCGATCGAAAGTTTTTTTAATTCCGAGACAGCTTCTTTACAAAACGAAAATCGATACATTTTCTCGGAATGGAATCACTTTTAATTTTTCGATTAAAAAAAGTTTTTGTTTTGGTTTGCACAATATATCCACATTTAACTTAAGAATAAAAAAATTTAAATTTGTCGGAATTACGAAAATCGATCAAAGTCTGAAGAAGATAAAACAAAATCGATCGAAATGAAAATACGGATTCAAAACTATTCTGAACAATTTCTGTGATAGGCCTGATTATGCTCTTCAAAAAAAACATCGTATGGCTAGATTTTGGTAAAGCATATGTTATATATAAAAATGTAGCACAGGGAGTTAAGATTAAATGTTAAATTTAGCGGGCCTGCAAACCTCTGATATATTATAAATTTAAACGGGTTATTTATGCACAATTTTTAGATCATTTCAGTTTTTATAGTTTAAGAAAAGTTGAAGCTTTAAAATAATTTTTTTCAGCAGTTTAGAGCAAAAAATTTTTCAAACATTTACACTATTGAATTCTTATCTAAATACAAAGTGAAATTTTCTTGTACTTTTAAATCATAATATCAAAGGACAAATAATATTGACAATCAACATGATAAGGGCATTTCTTATATGTATTCCCTGAATATTCTATTTTTTAACAAGGAAGGTAAGATGTTTCTTAACATAAGAATTATGCATTTTCATACGAAATTTTATTTTGGATACAACTGTAAAAATTTATTATAATTTATAATTTTTTTTAGCGAAATCAATTAAACTATTCGTATCAAAAATAAATAATGCTTAAAAAAGCTAAAAACGTTTTCAAAAAATGCTAAATAAAATGCCAAGTGCTAAATGAAAATTTTGCAGCTAAATAAAAATTTTTAAAGCTAAATTTAGCTGCAAAAATGCCAAAATGGCCACACTGCGATTTAGCCATGTCCGTCTGTCTGTCCGTCTGTTGAAAACACGCTCACTTTCGAAAAACGCAAAAGAAAAGAACAAAATTGGTCTCAAATTGCTTGTAGTTATCGTAGGCAGTTTGGGATTGAAATCCAGCAACATCGTTTCAGTAGGATCAGAACTATGAATCAAAATGTGGAACCACCACCCTAAAAAAATTGATAATTTTGATACAAAAACTAACATAAATGGTGGAATAACGCACGGAATGACATAAAATTTTGCACTAATTCAGCTATACGACTATATCGTAAAGATCGGTCCATAATTGACCATAGGCCCCATATAAACCCTTCTCGCGGAAAACAGTTTAGTACGCCTAAAACCGCAATAAATAACGCTAGCATTCTAAAATTTGGTACGTCACAGTTTTATAGGACCAGAACTTACACTGTAAGATTTTTTGAAGATCGGCCCATAATTTACACTAGGCCCCAACCCTACTATCGGAAAACTGTTTATTGCGCCTAAAACCAAATAAAGCCTACTTTGGGAAAATAATTAAATTCGCCTAAAGCCATCACAGATATAGATTCTTAAATTCAGATGGTAAGAAAAAATATCATGCAAATTTGTGAAATTTACTATTAATGCTAAAACTAATTACACTGCTGTATTGAAATTTATTCTAATTTATTTTTTGTAATACTTGAAATTAGTCTTCAGAATTTCGGGCTGATTGGTCCATAATTTACCATAGGTCCAATACAAATTACGCTCCTAAAAATTATTTTAGTTCGTCTAAAACTTTTACGAATCATGATATTTTACTCAAGCCAGGTCAAAGTTCTAACAAGAAACGCATAAAATTTTCTCATTGTCGGTCAATAATTTAATTCAGGTCTAAACCGCAACTAATCTTAATGCTGGCGCTCGTTTTTGTGAAGAGTAGTTTATAATATATATGTATTTATCATATAGAGCCCATTCCTGTCGGTGGAGGGTATCAAAGATTCGGCACAGCGGAATATAACACTCTTACTTGTTTTATAATATTTTTAGCTTTTCTAAAGTCTTTGGAAAAAGTTTCCTGAAATGCGCATTGAAACTGGCTTTCCCCCAACAATAAATTTCAGTGTTTTTATCAAAAATAAAAATTGGGAATTTCACACGTCCTTAATAAATGAATTAATAATAAAAATTTTATGATTAAAAAAAATTTTTTTTTAACTTTTTAAATTTGACTTAAGATGTTTTGCCAATATGCGTCAGATATTAAGTTTGCTTAAAACATATAGACAAATTTTGCAACATTGTTTTTTATTTAAGCCAACAAAAAAAAAAAAAACTAATAGAATAGATAAAAATCTCTTTTAATGTAGCTAACTACATTTTAATAGCAACATTTTCCCTTAGAAGTGCTTTAGCGTGAGTATAGAAAAAAAGTTTCTTATCAGATGAGAAATGCAATATAAAAGTAGCACCTTTAATGTTTGTACAGAAGATAACAGGCCTTTTAATGCCTGTCACTTGAACTTAGATTTTAATGATGACCAAAACATGAAACACACAATCATGGTAGTCAGCAGTTTTAATATCTGCCACACATGAAAAGTTGCTAAACCGTGTGATACTGCGTTTAGATTTTATAGCTGGGCAGGGAAGAGAATTCGTATTGTGATGGTTATGATTATGGAAGTTTAGTCAAGATTTATAAAAATAATAAATAAATTTCATAAATAGATGTTAAAACCAGTTTACGTAAAAACAATTTTTCAAGAGACAAATACTAACACTGCGATACACAAGAAGTGTTACCATTTTAAAATATTTTCTGGTAGGTTTAGCAGATTGAGCTGGGAAACTGCATATTTTTTTACAAATATGAGCTAACTGCTTTTTAGAATATTTCTTTGTTCAAAAAAAGATTCCTTAACATATAAACACTACTTATTTTTCGGCTGAATAACTACTTATTTTTGTTCGATTTGTCCACAGAATTCAGTACTTTCAATACACTTACTAGTAGCCAAAAAAAATCTAGTTATTATTTAACTACCAGTAAGTTGAATTGTGAGTACTTACAATATACTTACTTGAAGCCCAAAAATAACTGATTCTTTTTAGTAAGTTAGTAATAAGAAAGTATAAGCAAAAACAAGAAATTTTAAGTTATTGAGCCCGTTACCAGTAAGTAAACATTCATTACGGAAAGCGACTCAACAAATAAGTAGTTATTGAGCCGATTATTAGTAAGAAAATATTCAGTACGGAAAGCGACACAACAAATAAGTAGTTATTGAGCCGATTATTAGTAAAAAAATATTCAGTAGTAAAACAATAGAAGTAAAAAGTAGTTACTGAGGCCATTATTAGTAAGTATTTATTAAGGTTTTCAGAATAATGGCAATTGTAATGACATCTACTTACCAGTTAACGTGTGAAATAACTACTACCTATTAGGGTTAAACGGCTTTTTTTTTTTGTTCGATTAAACGATTAATCGATATTTGGCATGTTTAACTTATTCGATTAAACGAATAAAATTTTAAAATTAATCGATTAATCGAATTATTCAAAATCCAGACATTTTTAAAAATTAAGAGATTTTTTTTCGATAATTTTAGAAAAAGTTGGTACTTGAGTAAATAAACATTATTAATTACAAGTATTTTAATATTTTATAAACAAATACAAAACAAACGTAACAATTCATACTAATTGATAAAACCTTTACAACGATAAAAAATTAAAAATGTACATTAAATGTATTATCAAAAAAAAATTTTTTGGGAATACATAATTTGTTTTTCATTAAAAGATTATATTTATTGTGCTTAGTTCCCTTTATTTTAATTGATAAAAGTACTGAAATTTATTGTTGGAGGATAAGTTGTTCCTATGCGCATTTCACTGGTTGCTTAGGTCAGATCATCAGGAAACGCTCTCCTAAATAATTTTAGAAAAGCCAAAGCTATCAGCAAACGAGACTACAGAGGGAATAAGAATTACCTACACTCAGGGCTGCCAGATTTGACGATTAATCTTCGGTTCCGAAATTAAAAAAGTGCCGATATGCTGATTTTTTTCTAAAAAGTGACGATTTTATTCAGTCTTCAAAATAAGACAATTTTAAATATTTTGATGTTTGTTATTAGGCAGCGCAGAAAAAAAAACATTTTTCTAAACAAGAGAGCTTAAATTTTTATATTCATCCTTATTGTAAAAAAAATTATACTAGAAATTTTTGCTCTTCTCCATACAAAATTGTATGGGCAAAGGCAAAATTTTAAGTCAAGTTAATTTAAGTAAAAATTCGTATCAAAACCTTGATTTTGAGATTGAGAGTTCACTGGTGTGGGGATATATATGAAAAATTTATAAGCCAATTTTTATCCTCCTAGCTTATATGGGAGCCATGGTGCCAAAACCCTAATTTCGTGAAGAAAGATTATTTTAGGTAAAAAATAAAAAATAATAATCAATTATAAGAATATTTAAAGAAGTTAAGGTTTGCAGGTCAATATTAGAGATTTATGAGTATAAATTACAGGCAGTCTTGGTTTTTTGTTCACATCTTAGGCATTTGTAGACCGACTTGGCTGAAGTATAATAGCACACTATTCCGAACTATATCTATATATATAAAATTGTAACGTTACTGACTGACTGACTCACTAAACGCCTGAAGCTAAAAACTTGAAATTCGGACCAGGGGTTGGTCTCTCCCCAAATCGATCCACTAAGATGGGATTTCTAGAAATTCGAATGTTTAGGGGGTAAAAACGGGTAAATTCGGTAATCTAATATAAATGTATAGTAATGTTTATATACGAGTCTTCGGAAATCCCATTTCAACAAACACATGGTTAGATTGGTATCGTTAAACCAACTTTGCATATATACTTTAAAGGGCCTAATATTAATTTTGTATTAATTACAAAAGGAATGACAAACTTATATACAAACGAACTTGTATATATATCCTCTGTGGTGAACGGTATACAAATTTGAAATTTTTTAGAAAATGGCCCGATTAAAAGTATCTTTTATTCTTAAGACTTTGAAAAAGATTATTATAGTATAGTAATTAAAGGTTTACAAAACCTTTAATTTTTCTTCACAAACGTTTATTAAAATTAACAAACAATTTCATAAGCATACGGGTGTATATGTATCTGTATAATATGTTTTTGTTTGCTTGTTTTTAAATAAAAATCGAACAAACTTTGTTTAAAATCTAAATTTAAATTGTCCGATTTTTTTGACGATTTTTTATGCAGAAAAAGACGATTTTGTTATTTTTTCCGGAAATTGACGATTTTTTCATTATTTTATCTGGCAGCCCTGCCTACACTCAAAACGTCTTGTTTGCAACGATATGAAAGCTTTAACAAAATACCAACAATAAAACAGTGAGTTTATCTTCTCTTACATTCGCCACTATAATTAGTTGGAATATTCCCAGCATTAATTGTAGTTGTAAGTGGGTAAAGAAAAAAAAGCCATTTGTTTTTGTTGTTTAAATGTTTTTCTTTACTTGGAAGCCACACGATCAAGTTTTATCTTTTTTTTTTAATTTGCTCTATTCTCTCACTTTTTTACTAACGCACTCACACTTTTTAAATTGACCACGAGATTACTCTCAATTTTACCTTTCCATTTGTTCGCAAATTTTACGTTCAACTTAACATATGACCACAAATTAACTTTGGCGCTTTCTTTATAAAAAATATATTCCCTTAAAAATAAATGTGCTTTATTAAAAAAAAATTGTGTTCTAAAAAATTCTTGTGCTTTTTACAAAAAACTTTGAGCCATGCTACTATTTTGAGTTGTTTCTTCGTCGGGGGGGGCATTTTTAAAATGAAATTGATTATCAAATTGAGTGCAGCCTGTGATACAGCTGTCAATTCAAAGAAGTTTGGACAAGCTGTTTTTGTAAAAAGCATGAAAGTGTTTTATTGAACGTGTGGCTCCAGGGCTAAAAATATTTTTTTTTTTTTTTGCATTTGTTTCAATAATAAGTAAAAATTAACGGATTACTGTATTATTTCAGTAATCAGTAAAAAAAACACCCTTGTATGTGAATTATTCACTTAACATGACTGTTTTTTTTTTAATTTCAACGAACACATACATTTGGTTTGTTTATTTGACTTCAAACTTTAAAATATTATACATATGACAGAAAACCCATATGTGTATTGTTATTCGATTAATCGGCATAAATTCTTCAATTAATCCTTTAATCGAAATCAGCAATTTTTAATTAATCGAACAATTAATCGTCTAAAATTTTAAAATTATTAGTAATCAATATAATCATTTTGGTAATAGTTGCAAAATCAACAAATTGTTTGCTTGATATTATGAATTTGGTATAAATTTGGTGATTGGAGAAAATTTAAAATTTTTCTGTGTATAATTTCTTACTTTTTTATTTGTATTACTATCAATGTATTTGAAACACTTTTCTTATAAAGGGTCCGCCATTTAACGTTTTTTTTTTGGGTCCGCCATCTAACGTTTTTTTCAACTAGTGCCTATTTCGTGAATGGTAACACTTAGGTCATGTCTGATTTGACAGATAGTTTTATCCTTCCGATGAACGAATATGGTTGTGTATACGCTTGAACAACGCTGGGAAATATTGCGACATTACTTTGAAAATCATGGTAATGTTGCAGAATGTGTGGGAAAATTGCGTACGGATTTTGGAAGAAGAGAAGCACCGTCAGCTCCGTATGTTCGTTATCTTGTGAAAAAAGTGAAAGAAACTGGCATCCTCATCGACAAACTAAAGCGTGAAAAGCCAAAAACAGTACGTACACCCGAGAATATTGCTGCTGTGGCAGAAAGTCAATTCACCGTCGTTCTCAACAATTGAACATTTCCGAGACATCATTGAGACGAATTTTGCATAAGGGCCTTGGTATGACGCCATTTGAATGAAATTATTTTCCATTATTAACCGGAAGGATTGTACTTTCAAATAAAAAAAGAAATTTGAGAAAATATTCAGTAGTTTTTTTTATAGCATTTTCAAATTTAGTTAAATTAAAAGACATTAATGCTTGTTTTTTAACTTGTGGCCTTCGCATAGAAAATTTCTATGAAAAACATTTAGGGCGTTATCTCGAAAAACTCTTCCTCTCACTTGAAAAATATTTTCAAGCAAATTTTTAATTTTAAAAATTTTTTTATGAAAAAATTTTCAATGCAAGGACTTACAAAATAACCCCTTTAGATTTAATAGAACTTTTCATAAAAAATTCTAAGCGAACGCTAATCGTTGCAATGATGAAACAGGCAGCTAATCCTGCAAACAATCTCTTTATCAAATAAAATTTTCTTTCAAAAATCACTATTGCGATTTTCTTTTTATTTCAGGTTTATAAATAAATTCTATTCCAGCATCAATTAACGTTAACAAAAGTTATTGGTCAACAAAAATTCAATGAATAGTTGAAAATAAAGACGAGATCACATATTTGAGTTGAATGCCACATTCTGTTACAACAATTGATGTTTCTGTCAATTGGTAATGCAGCACTTACTGCTGCATAAAGTTGTGGAGTAAATAATAATTGTTCGTGGCTCCCCCAAAAACTACAATTGTCCATTTAAAAGAGCTGTGCAAAAAAAATGGAAAAAATGTTGAACATTAATTGGTTTTTAAATCGATACTTCTGTTCATGATGATGATGATGATGGGAGAGCTGAGGCAGCAGCACTTGCAGGAGTTATACAGATTATCATTGCATACATGAAGTTGCATATGTTGAATGTAATTGGCGGTCTGGCAGTGATGAATAACAAATAAAAGGATTAAAAAATGGAGCAAAAAATTATGGATCCTTCTGTTATTGAAATACCTTAAATTCTTAGTCAATAAGGAAATTGTTTAGGTCTTCTAACAAGTTTCATATGCAATAGTATTATTAAAGATCTTAAAGGGGTTGATCAAAGATTAAATTTAGTTAGTTTACATTTTTGTCCCGAGATTGTGTAATGAATAGTCGGAGAACTGGCCTGATAGATCACTCCGAAGTTTAAGCATTCTCAATTGAAAATGAATAAGAAACCGTTTTCAAAGCATAAGAGGAGTCAACTGAAAAAAATTATATTTGAATTTAAAACTGAATCTTAAATGGGGGATATTCGCCTTAAGGTAAAATTCAGACTCATATGTCTAATATTAACCTACTTTAAATTCAAAAAAATAATATGAAAACATTATTTAAGCACTATAAAGTTCGTAAAGAAGGCGATAAAAATAGCGAATTTCCGAGTTTGGGTCTGGGCAAATCTATTCAGAGATTATTTTTCAAACTATTTGGCATCTAACTTTGCAAAGAAAAGTAAAACAACTTATTTTGGATTCCTGGCAATTTTTATCTCGCATAAAATAACAAATTTTCCGAGCAAAAATTTTTGATGTTTTGTTAAAAACAAAAAATTATAGAGCACAATAATTCCTTTAATTATGTTTCGACGAGGAGCATTATACATTTATACTGATCGATCGACACAGAATCACTTTCTGATTCGATCTAACGATGGCTTTCCTGCTATCCATATAAAACTTGTGCGCAGAGATCGCAATTTTGACTATACACTGATAGAAAATGCGTCATAAAGCTGATGTTTGACATCAGTACTATGACAAGTGTCTTCTTTTTTGATCCCATGACACTTTTCATCATTGTGATGTCACCCTTAACATCAGTTATCCAAATTGTCATCAGTGCCAAAAATTTAAATTATGTCATCAATGGGTTAACACATCGGCATCACAGAAATAACGAATCGGAGTCAGTTTAATAAAACATGTCATCAGTGCGATGACTCAGTAACATCGTAGAAATTACTCATTAGGCCCAATTTAATGACAAACTGTCATTAGTTTGAGTCAATGGGATTGACTTAAGTCAAAGTGAGAGTAAAGTATTATTTACTTACCCGTTGCACATGTTTTTGTTTCACGTTTGTTGTATTCCGCCCTTTGTTTACAGAAGAACTCTCAATTATAAGCATGTATGGGCAAATGCAAAAAGAGCGAACGATGTGTACATACACAAAATTGATAAGCGAAGCAGAGAAACGAAATTGTGCTTAGTCTAGCAAAAGAGCATAAAATCAACAAATGCAAACGTAAACAATCCAATACAATGCCACACATGCAAAGCTTTCAATGTAGTGGTGCCCATACCTGATTATAAGCCACCAGCAGCATGTCCGATGTGGTTTTCGTAGTCACTCTACTTTAAAAATTTGCTGTTTTAAACCAACAAATTTAAAAAAATAGAATATGGGAATTTTTGCTTCTCATTTATTTTTTAAACATGAAAACAATGTTATTAATAATATAAAAAATAAGGCATCGAATTAATGTTACTGTAGTCATAGCAAAGATGACGCATAAAATATAAAAAAATTATACGATAGCGTTCGTCATCGGATTGATGTCACTTTTTGCCTCATTGATGCCATTTGTAATAACATTGAGGTCACAATTCTGATGAGAGGGCATCAGCAATATGAAGATGCTCTTTTCTATAAGTGTAGTTAGATCAAATTTGTTATATGCATTTCTTTTGTCATAAGGTCCAAGCTTGTTGAGAAAAGGTCCATCATTTCATAAAAGCAGGGAATGTTTTCCGCCCTCAGTTCCACAAATTGATATGCACAATATGGGAAACAGAAATGATCGCCAACGCAAAAAAGGATAGCAAAATGAGCTGTGAAAAATACAGATATATAACACTGCTGAACACTCCATACAAAATACTGTCAAACATCATTAACAACAGACCGAAACTTCGGAGGATTTCATAGGTTGAATTCCAGTGCTCAGTTAGAGCGAATCGATCTACTGTTGATAAAATTTTACTGTTAAGACAGACAATGTAGAAGAGGAATGAGTACAAAAAAGATTTGCAAATGCTCATGATAGACTTCAAACAGGATTTCGATTATATAAACAGAAAAACTCTATAATCAATAAACTTAGACATAATAAAACAAGGAAAATTAACGAGAATGGTGGTACTCCCACGTAAAAAGACAACAAACTAAAATGCTTTACAAAACAAGCTCATGGTAGAGTAAAGTATAACATCAGCTGTAAAATAAGGTGATGCCTTAAATTATGTCTCAATCACGCAATATCATAGTTAGATAGCGGTGGACATATCTTAACACGGTCGACAATAATATGTGCATATGCAGACGATATAGCTCTAATGGCGCATAGTGGTCGAGATCTGGCAGCATGCCTCTCTGTCCTAGAAATGGAAACCAAAAAACTTGGATTATTCATAAATGAAAGTAAGAACAAGTACATGATTTGGGCCAGGAACGTAAAAACTGAGTACACGTTGAAAAAAAAATTAACAGCAAAAACGACATTCACCTCTCTTTAAACGATCACATTCAAGCTGCCCATTAAGCATTCTATGCCCACATCAAACTATTTAAGTCAAAGCTGATAACATGCGCATTGAAAAAAGAGTAGTTCAAGGCAGCTCTGCTGCCAGTTTTATCATAAAGCTGTGAAACATGGGCTCTAGAATGCAGATAAAGAAAAACTGGGAATCTTTGAAAGGAAAATTTTAAGAAGAATATACCGCCCAAAACGTGATGGCGACGCAGATTACCTTAGAAGAAGTTACAGAGATGGCGACGATATAATCGGAGGTAAAGATTTGGTGAAATATATAAAGGCTCAAAGATTGAGCTGGGCAATAAACGTAGCCAGAATTTCCAAAAACAGAGCTCAACAAAGAATTATGAACGCCAACCCATACAGAACCAGAGCAAGAGGCAAACCAAAGTCAAAATGGCTTGATGGAGTCGAAAAAGATGGCAGGAATGAAAATATATCAGATTCGAAGAACGCTGAGCAAAACAGATCCGATTGGAAGAAGAAAGTGAACGATGTTAAGACTCACACCAGGCTGTAGCACCAAAATATGATGATGATTTCAAATTGTGCTCATACAAACTTCTTTCGGAATAACGTCTTTTCAATTATTTTACTATGTTAATATTATGATTAAGTGTGGGTCAAAAATATTTTATTGCAATATAAATAACACTGCTAAATGTTATTGGAATCGATCCATATTTGCCCATAGCGCCCTTAGAAATACCATTCCCGAAAATTGCTTTTAGTGCCATAATTTTGGTACAAAAGTTGGTATTTATAAAAAAATTTTACAGAAAAAAACTATAACAAATGCTATGTCACGACAAAATTTTATAAAGGAGCCGTATAAATCAAGAACCACTTTAAGGTAAAAAAAATTCCGTATACACGCAGAGAAAAAACATGTTTCAATATGGTCACCTCCAACAAAACTATTTTTAACGAAAATGTTAAACATATTATGTTTAATTTAACCATACTATTGTCATCGACAATCATATTCTTGTTAAAGTAGTCCTTCATCAACAAGCTACAACCACACGGTGGAACAAATTCAGATTAGCAAAAGTTAGGTCGATTCTGAGAGTGAGCTGTGATAATAGAAGCTAAATAAGAAGACCCGTATAGCGGCGTTTGTTTATGTTAGTTCGAATTTTTTTTTTTTATCGACCTTCAACCTTTGCAGTCAAATGCCGATTTTCAGCATATTTTTTATATGGTTTTTTGCCTATAACTCGTCGACTAATTGATATTTTTTAAATCTGTAAAGGCCAAATTATTGCTAGAGATCTGTAAATTAACAATAGTATTTTCCTCTTCTCTAAGAGCAATATGCTATGGTTGAAAACCAACTATGGTACTATAAGTGTTAAACATAATTTAGTTATAATTGACCAAAACATGTTCGGAGACAACCATAATATGGTTGTACCTTCTTGCTGGAGGACACATTTAACAATAATATGGTTTTCGGTGATAATAATATGGTTAAATTTTGTTGGAGTTCACCATATTAAAACATGTTTTTCTCTGGGTGTCACACACGCCTGTCACACATTCCACTCGAAATGGTGTTATGCCGTGGTTGCGATTCCAATTGAATTTGTTTTAGCTGCTTTTAAATAAAATTTTCGTTTTTTGGAGAAGAAAAATACGTAGTCACTTCCACTTTTGATCAGAATTAATTCGTATAACAGGCCTTTCTGTTGAAGACAAGAACTGTTAAAGGAATCTTAATATCATAACATAATTTTGTTTTGGCGGGTCTATGATGGACCATGGATCGCAAATAGGGTACACTCTCAAAAATATGCCTGTCAAGGCCTAACTATAATATGCTTAAGTTGCCTTAAGCAATTGTGCGATCATATGTTATTCATATGTGTCGAACCATATTGAACTTAAGAAAACTTTTTGTTAAATTTTATGAAACTGACATTTGATTAAGCAAAGTGCGAAACTGCTCGCAATGTCCGTAAGGAATCAAATATTTTTTGATTTTGTTTTAGTTGTTAATTTTGTATTTTTTAGTTTGACCTTTAATATTGTGTATGGTATTATATAGTCGGGCTTGACCGTCTGTCCTTTCTTACTTATTTTAAACATGAAATTTGCCACCACTAAATTTTGCAAAAATTATTGTATTGGATGTGAACAAAAAATAATAATATATAAAAAAATCACATAACAATCTAAAACACTTGAGCTGAATTTAAAATCAAGCCATCAAGTAAAAGAAGAGGAAAACTTAGCTAAGTTATGCTTTCCACAGACATCGAGGAACTGTTATTAATATTCGACTTATAAACGCAGTTATATAACTCAAGCCAAAACACCAATTAAAATTGTTTTGTTTGTAATCATGTTTTTGTTTTTCCTAATTTTTAAATAAAATCAAATCGAACTAAATCCTTGTAAAATTTGCTAGTTATTTCATTTAGGTAAATTTTTTACTTTGCAGCAAAATGCCGTCCGTTTCAGTAAAGCTTTTACTATTTTATACCAGGTTATACTTTTGCTTGCCAACATCATGTATGAAGGTGTTTTCACTTCAACACCTTTGCCAAAATAAACTATTAATGAAAAAAAAGTATCAAGAAAAACAACCAGGTCCCAATATGACATGTAAATATAAATGACTGTCATGTTGTCCTGATTTTTCAATAAAAACATAAAAACAAAAGGTAAAATAAATAAAAACAGAAAAATGTTGAGCAAAGACAGTGGGACACATCAAGCTTAAAAGTATTTTAAAAAAACAAAGGACAGTATTGGTGGTTTCAATGAAGAAATTTTTAATGGTCTCTAACATCTTCTGTAGACAGCTCGGACAGAGTAGAAATACTCTGTAGAAAACTACTATAAAATTCTTTACTGACATAAGAATTATACACGAATTTTGTATATGGGTTTTTTCAATTATTATTCCCTAACCAAAATTCTTATTTATCCTTTTTGCGCAATGATGTCATTTTAGCATTTTTTGAGCTGGATTAAGCATTTCCTGCATTTTCTGTGTAATATTTAATAATATTTATCTATATTATTTTCCCCTAAATAGATACAATAACTTCCAGTTTACGATTGGGTACTTGTTTATGATCCTTCGAACCGATTTGCATCGAAATTTCTCAGAGACTGCACTATACGAGTAGTTATATATGGGGTTTCATCAAAAGAGTTCCAGATTTATTCATGGGTGCCGCAGGGCTCCATTCTTTCTTTTACTATATTTCTTAATTTTCTAAATGACCTGCTATATCAAATTTTCAACCGTGTCTTCTCTTTTGCAGATGACAGCAACCTTTCCCATTTGTATTTATTTGATAATAGACCAATCGTATCCGATGTTGGTTCTATGAGACAAAACATGAATCATACACTTGGACCTTGATTTAATCTCGGAATGTGGTAGATTTCAATGTACGAAAGACACAATGTTGCATGCTGACGCATAAACTCGCGACGGAGTAAGGTACCTCATCTGTACATATGGCTAGTATAATTATTGAGGAATGAGAATCTCTTGATGTTTTGGGCATGAAAATACAATGTAATGCCCAATGGACAAATCATATATTTAAGGCGTCGAAAGAAGCATGCAAGTGCCCGTTTTATAGCTATTTTATTTTAAAGCTTCCCAAACGCGTGCAGGAGAGGGTGAAGTTTCTCATTGGTGACAGTAGCGTATCCAATCCTATAGACTCCTTTGACCATCGACGAAATGTGGGCTGTTTTTGCCCGTTTTATCGTTTCTACAATGGGATGTGTCCTGATGAAATTAGGGATCTGGTTCCACAAACTTGTACGTTAATTCGTAACACACGTTTTTCCTCAACAGCCCATCCTTTTGTGATCAATTGACCCGGTGTATCATACATCGCGTTACAAGGAGAATTCGTTTTTTGGCCGAACTGTTCACATGTGGAATAACCTTCCTGCTGAAATCTTCCCTTTTATTTTCAACGTGAATAAATTCAAGTGGAATGACCACAAGCACTCTTCCCTCTAACCTTCTTTCCATAGTCTATTTTACTAGTTCCAAAGCAATGAAATCCAATAGTAGGGGTTACTCCCTGAGTGCTTGTCTTAACAAAAAAAAAAAATATAAACCAATGACCTATGGATATACAGTCCAAGGTCACATTAAACCTATTAAATTCTAAATTCTTGAAATTTTAAAAAACCAGCTTAACAAAGACATTGGGAATAAAATGGAACATTTGAGAAGACACAGAACAAAACTTACTTTTTTTCTCATTTAAATTTTTGGAAAATTGAGATTTATTTATTTCGCCTCTTTAAAAAACTGCATGAATCTGGATATTTTAACAAATGTTTAGCTATTCAAAAGATGCATCAAACTGTCATAAGTCCCCACATTAAAGATTTCAAGGCAAATATTATAAAACTACAAAAAAAACCAATTTGTAAAAAATGCAAAAAAATGCGCTTTGTTCTGCGGCTCCTCATACAAAGGAGTCTATTTAGCCGATGAAAGAGTCGTTAATAAAGACTTCACGGAAGAAGCTTGATCTAAATTTTAGCTATGGTACGATGGTTATCAGCAAAAAGGCTAAACTCATGGATTTAATTAAAACTGCTAGAGCTTTTAACCAAAATGCTCAAAAAGGATATGTTCCGATTTATTTCTCTGTAATTGATCCTCATATAGAGTTTCTTTTCCATGAATACTGCATGAAAAGATCCAGATACTGGCTTGCCATACGAATATATTAAATGCTATTTTAGCATAATATTTTAACAGAAATCTATTAAGTTGATTTAAAAGTTTAGTTGTAATTTAAAACGGGTAACAAGAATAAAAATAACTAAAATTGGACACAATCGCTGGCGCGGAAACTATACTGAAGACGACCTAGTCAAAAAATGATGTCTTTTGAATGACATGTTCCTAGACAACCTCGTTGGCATTTGAATTGCTCGCTGCATGACACTTATTTAGTGTAAGTCGTACAGGAAGACTCAGCAGGTGAAGTCACCTGCTCTTTGGCCAGAAGTCAATGGTCTACACTCATAGAAAAATTCATCTTAATATTGATGATGCCCTCTCATCAGAATTGTGACATCAATGTTATTACACATGGCATCAATGAGGCAAAAGGTGACATCAATCCAATGACGAAAGTCATCATAAAATTTTGTCATTTTTTATGCGTCATCTATGCTATGGCTACAGTGACATCAATTCAATGACACATTTTGTGTATTCCCAATAAGCACTGAAATTTTAAAAATTCAAGTGCTCTAAATATTGCTGGAGTCTAGCTTTAATTTATTTGAAACTATCAGCCATGTCACAGAGTACAATTCCGTTCGGAATGATTCCGTTCGGAATTGAAGAAAACATATTTGTTTATTGATAGAAAGTATATTTTGATAGTTTTTTGGTCTTGGGGATACAGAAAACTCCCACACCGTTCATGAAAACAAAAATGGTTTCATTCCGCAGAGTTTTTTCTTAATTTTCTGAAGCACCAAAATAGGGAATGAATTCCGTTTCCGAACGGAATTGTAGTGAACAAATATTTGTAATTATTTCTGTGTACCGAATTTTCTGTGTACCGGATTTTAAACTTTCGAAAAAAAATGGAACCATTAATTTACTAAGTATAAATTAATCTTAAAATGAAGATGATGACTAGGAATTTCATATACATACCATTTTTTTCTTTATGCCATGTTAAAAAAAAATTAATATGATTTCCATTGAAATTGTAGGCTTGATTTATATTGGTATTATAGGTTTGATTTATACTTGGCTTCAATACTTGAATTCAAGTATAATTATTACGTGTTTGAGACTAGAATTTCACTGTAGTTCAATGCTTGAATTTTACTGTATTTACATTGTTGTGTTTGACTGGATTTCCAGTACCCGTTTTGCTGGAGAATGCTATTGAATTCCACTGTAATTCAAGTATAATTCAAGGCTTGAAAATGGAAAACAGGACTGGAATTACACTTGATTTATACTTTTATTCCATCAAAATTGCTTATTGGGTTACTAACATAATTTTCATGTTTAAAAATTCTAATTTTCAAAGTACACGCAGTGAAAAAATATGTTTAAAAATTGTCTACTCCAACAAAACTATTTTTAAAGAAAATTGTTCAACATATTGGGGGGATTCACAAGGTATGCTATCAAGTCATATCGTCATAATGTCCTAAATAATATTTTACAATTGTTTAAAAAAAAAATATTGTTGTGTTTCAAACAACATAAAAAAATATTTTTTTTTTTTTAACAATTGTAAAATATTATTTAGGACATTATGACGATATGACTTGATAGCACACCTTGTGAATCCCCCCATTATGTTTAATTTAACCATATTATTGTCACCGACAATCATATTATTGTTAAATTGGCCCTCCGTCAAGAAGCCACAACCATATTATGGTTGTCTTTAAACATGTTTTGGTTAAATATGACAATAATTTGTTTTTAAATTAACTATAGTATTTTCCTCTTTTCCTAGAGCAACATGCTATGGTTGAAAACCAGCCATGCTATTATAAGTGCTATTATAATATGTTTAAAATTTTTCTTTTAAAAAAGTTTTTAAACATATTTTTTCTCCGGGTGTAGATGATTAAAAAAACCATATCGGGCATGCTGCTGGTGTCTTATAACTGAGAGTTCCTCTGTTATCAAGGGTGCGGAATACAATAAAAGTGAAACAAACATGTGTAACCGGTAAGTAAATAATAATATTCTCTCACTTTAAGACAATGACAAACTGTCATTAAATTGAGCCTAATGAGTCGTTTCTACGATGTTACTGACATCGCACTTATGACATGTTTTATTAAACTGACTCCGATTCGTAATTTCTATGATGCCGATGTGTCAACCTATTGATGACATAATTGCATAACAGCATTTATTTGTTACTACTCGTATAATTGTCGAATAAAGTCTCTAGTAAGAAAACTAACCGATAAATTTAATTCAAGTACAAAACAGAAAGATACTTTTGCGTATTCGTCCCGGCCATTCAACTAAAGATATCATATTTGTAAGAAAAAAGGGAGTAAGCAAGTTTAAAGTTACATTAACTGGATTTATCTTAAACCACTACATTAAGAACTTTTCACAGCCTTGTAAGTCCAAGGTTAAATTTGGGCGAATTGGGGCTCTTTTACTAAGTATTACTACATACACAGGAAATTATAAATTCTGAACTAAAATTCTGATCCACGATTAATGTTTGGATGAATTACACGGATTGATGTACACTATAAGTTCGTTAAAAACTAGGAAAATATTTTCCAAACAATGGGTGATATATGCTGTAAAATTAAAACTCTTTTAAAGATAAAATTCTTAAGTCGACAACTGTATAAGTTTTCCATTTTATTTCTTTAATTATATTTCTATTGCTATTGAAAAATATACGAGAGCTTGGAAAAGTAGTGCAGTATTATTCCGCAACGCAAATTAGCACTTGAAATTTCTAATTTATTTTATTTAAACAAATTTAATAATGTAAAGTAAGAGTGATATATTCGCCTATGCCGAATCTTATATACCTTTCACCATGGTGCGATAGGAACAGGAAATTATAGACACAAAAATTAAAATTAAAAATTGTCTCTAATTACCAAAATAATAGAATCAAGCAAACAATTTGTTCATATTGCACCTTTTACCAAAATGCTCGATTTAAGTATATATAGCTCAGATTTTGACAATTCTCAACCAAAAAGTTTTAACTATTTTGTTTTAAACGAAAAAATCAATTAAGATTTTATGTTATTTAATTAATATTTGAATAAAAAATTTATTTAAAAACAACTAAAATGTTAATTAATTCAAAATTATACTTTTAATTTTCTTTCAACTAAAAAATAATTTATTCCATAATCCATTTAATTTATGTAACGAATCCCACCTTACGGCCTTGTTTTCTTTGAAATATTAGCCATCCTATGTGCCTACCGTGCTCAGTCTGGGGTCTGGTTCTTTTTCCAAGAGAACTAAGTAAAGGATCGTAACATAAAAGTAAAATTTATAGAAGATAGCCATTGTCAAAATAATAATATAATAAACTATAATAATAAAATCTTCAAGATCTGCTTTATTGATTTTATTTGTTATTGCCAGGTTAAATGATGCTTGACATATTGGAATATCAACATCACATTTTATTGAAATCCTTTTTAACAATTTTTTTTAATTGATAAAGATCTGCTGATTTTTTTTTTGTGTTAATACTGTTCTTTTAATATAAATATATCTATTTTGTGCACGCCCACTTCTCCAACCCCGCCCACATTATCTCGGTTGTTGTGTATTATAACCAAGATGCTTGTACCCAAAAAAACAACAACAAAAAGAGATTTATGATTAAAATTAAAGGAAGGTTTTTGCTCATATCATTTATTATCATTTATGGACCGCTCTGACTGAATTTGAATAGCAAACTTAATAGCAAAACCTAGTCCCCATCATTTCTGTAATTTTTTTTAAATCTGCTTAAATCACGCCAAATTTAAAATGGACTTCAAATAAAAAATTAAAATATTTGTTATACTGAACAGCTGTTTATATTCTACAAAGATTTTGCTTTTAATTCGAAGTGCAAAATTGTAGAAGCAAAATGTAATGCAAAAAATTTTGATAGTCCTACCAGGGATGGGCAAATTGAAAAATATATCAATCGCATCGATATTTTTTAAGAGTATCGATATTTATTAATTAAAAATATCGATATATCGATGTATCGAACGTATTAAGCTGAAATTATTACCAAATTTAAAAACCAATGTCAATACATATTTACATATGTACAAACATATAACATGTAATTACATTCTAACTTTTTATTTTTTCTTTTAATTTCAAATTTACTGCCTGTCCCTCGATTTCAAACGAAACTTTCATTCGCTTAACTTTTATTTAAAACAAAAACAAACTTTAAAATTTAGTTTTTAAGGTAAGTTATGCAAACGAAGTTTTCATTTGAAATCGAGGGACCGGCAGTTAATTCTACAATAAAAAAAATTTAAAAAAACGGTAAAGAATACAAAAAATTTTTTATTTATTCGCCATCTGAAATCTAAAAAAAGTTATTGGGATTATATAATGCCGGATTGTATACTGCCGGGAAACGAAACTTGTGACACATACTATACACGTAAACTGTGCAATATTTTATTTTTAATATATAAGAACATGCTCAAATAAAAAAAAATAAAACTTAATACATATTTTTTTTAACATTCCCACTTTCTTGAGTCTATTGTTGCTAATACGCCATAATTAAGGCGAATCTTTGCATAATTGTAGAAACCCTTTCCAGAATATTTTTTCCGCGCTTATTTTTTTGTTTTGTGTAATCTATGAAAATTAAAAATGAAAAAGCGCCGTTATTGTCTTAAATTAGTTAAAAAACATATGAAGCAATTCTTAAAAAACAACAGTATTGTTAGCAGTTGAGCAACGGTTAAAATGTTGAATTTTATTCTAAAGAGATCTTAAAAATATCGAATACGATAATCGTAGATAAATATCGATGAATCGATATATGGGTATTTTTAATATCGGTGATATATATCGATTATAATTTTTTTAAATATCGATATTTTGATATATCGATATTTATTGCCTATCCCTTAGTCCAACCAAAAGTCATTGGATTTTTAGAAAGCAAAAATTTTAAGACTTGTAGAATAGTGTAAAAGGGGCTTTTATATTATTAAAGTGCAATGTGATCCTGTCTACATTTGCAATTCAGAGTGACGAGTACAATATATAGCTTTAATCCGCTACTTCTTTTAGAGTTTTACTTATTTGGTATATTTGGAGTATTCCACTGTTCTTAAGTAACCCACTTGTTGCGTACACAAAATTTACCAGCAAGAATTGAATCGTAAAGTTGAAAAAGTATCTCCTGCATTTAAATAAGAACTGGCCAACATGAATGTAGTCAATCATACGAGAAAACCTCAAACTCTTCAACGACACAGAAGCTGGACAACAATACAACCTGGCAAAATTGTTTCGACGACTGAAATGCACACAGTTGAGTTTTAAAATGATATTATTTGTTGTTGCTGATACTGTTGTTGGAATAATTTTGTTGTTTTTCTTTTATTTTATTGCATTTTATGAACACTTTTTTTTATTACTTGTATTATTATTGCTTGTTGTTTTTCTTTTATTGTTTACGATTTTTCAATTTAAGCAAACAAAACATTTTAATTTCAGAGATTTAATTAACAATATCGTCATGTTTTTAATACTCTCACACATAAACAATAACAACAGCACAAAACAACACAACACAACACTACTACAATCAAAATGAAAACAACGACATAAAAAACGGTATATGTATGAAGGTGTGAGTGTGTAAGTACATAAAAATGTATTGAGCCGAGCAACAAAAGGATCTCGAAAGTCAATTTAGACTACACAATTAAACCAGTGACCAGAAGCACCAACTACTAAAATGTTTGTTTTTAATTGAAATTTAAATAGTTTGTATTGTTGTAGATGACGAAAGATTAGTTACAGCTGATGTACGATTCTTTGGTTGAACATCACTTGTGTCTGAGGATCTGATGGATATTTTCATTATTTGTCTCAAAGATATAGGAAACATCCATAAATCACAAATACTTAAAAGCACTTATTGCAAAGAATTAGAAAATACGAAATTACTTTTGCAGAAACAAAGAAATAAAGTATTGGAATAAAGTAGTTTGATATAAAACTCAGTACACCTGTCAGTTCGAGGCGGTACTGTTAATGGAAAGCACCACTTTTAGTACAAAACGAAAGCTAAAGTACAAAACATAAGTTTAAATTCAAAAGAATTTTTGTGCTTTAGTACAAAACATTTATTTAAATTGTTACTTTTGTTTGAAAAATTCAGTTTTACTAGAAAATAGTTTTAGTACATAAAAGTTATTAAAAAATGATTGTTCCGCTACTAAAAGTTACTTTCAGTACAAGAAATTTATTTTAGTACAAAACGGTAGTTTTAGTAGCAGTTGCGTTGCCCAAGTACAAAATTGCTGCTTTTGTATAAATCGGTGTTTTAGTACGCGAACTTAATATGTAAATTTTAGTACAAAATAGCTTATCTAAAAAAAATTTATTTTAGTATAAAACGTTAATTTCAGAATAAAACTTTTTTTAAGTATAAAGTTTATAAGTTATTAGTTTTAATCTTAAACGTAACTTTTAGTACAAAACGTTATTTCTAGTACAAAAGGTTTATTTAAGTATAAAACGGTAGTTTTATTATTAAAATTTTATCTTAAAATAAAACGTTATCTTAAGTATATAACGTTAGTTTCATTATAAAACGTTAGTTTTATTATAAATCATCAACGTTAGCTGCAGTATAAGAAGGTAGTTCTAGTATAAAGCATTAGTTTTAGTATAAAACGTTTATTTTAGTATAAAACGTTAGTTTTATTATTAAACGCAAGTTTAAGAAAGAATGGTTAGTTTAAGTATATAACGTTAGTTTTAGTATAGAAACTTAGTTTTAGTATAAAAAGCTATTTCGAGTACATACGGGTTTTTTTAAGAATAAAACGTTGGTTTTAGTATAAAACGGTAGTTCTAGTATAGAACATAAGTTCTAGTATAGAACATTAGTTCTAGTATAGAACATTAGTTTTAGTACAAAACATTTATTTTAGTATAACACGTTAGTTTAAGTGTTAAGCAATAGTTTAAGAACAAAACGTTTGTCTTAGTTTAAGCCGTTAGTTTTAGTATAAAACGTTATTTATAGTATTACAGTTTCGTCATAGTATAAAACGTAAGTTTTAGTAAAAAACGTTATTTGTAGTATAAAACTTTTTTTAATTATAAAACGTTAGTTTTATTATAAAAAGTTAGTTTTATTATAAAACTTTAGTTTTATTATTAAACGCTAGTTTTATTGTTAAACGTTAGTTTTATTATTAAATGTTAGTATTAAACGTTACTTTTGTTGTCAGTTTTAGTATAAACCGTTAGTTTTATTTATAAAACGTTATTTTTAGTATAACAAAATTGTTATAGTATAAAACGTAAGTTGTAGTACAAAACGTTATTTGTAGTATACAATTTTTGTTTTAGTATAAAACGTTAGTTTTATTATTAAACGCTAGATTTATTGTTAAACGCTAGTTTAATTATTTGACGTTTCTCTTAGTTCAAAACGTTATTTCTGGTATAAAAAATTTTGTTTAACTAGAAAACGGTAATTTTAGTATAAAACGTTAGTTCTGGTTCAAACGTTAGATTTAATACAAAGCGTTAATTTAAGTATAAAATTTAACAACAAAACGTTTATTTTAATGCTGGTCACAGTTTTATTCTAAACATTTTAAAACAAAATTAGGTTTTGTTGCAAAATATAATTTTAGAACACAAAGTTTTTTTAAGAACTTAAAATACATAAATCCGTTTTTTAAATACAACATAATCGTTTTTGTTAAATTCAATATAAAGGACAAAATTCTAATTTTAGTACAGACTTTTAGCTTTTTAGTACAAAGAAATAGTTTTGGTAAAATGATTGTTAGCGAGGTATTCTTTGTGTCTAACACATGGCAAAAAGTTAATCAGTAATTTAAATTTTTTATTGCGCTCATAGTTGTTTTCGAAAACATTTTGATTTTGAAAGAACATATCAACCTCTAATACAGTTAGTGACAAACAGTTTTCCCCATACCAACATTAATATCTCCGCAGCAACGTTGTTGGTATAATGCAGAATATAAAACAGAATGGCATGTAAATTTAGTTATCGCATACTGCCTTTGTATATCAAATAACAATTTAGTTTGTTAATTTTTTTTCACACAAGAAATTCCTTTTAAAGCTTAACAAAAAAAAAGAGAATGCTTTTATATTTTAATGACACTTCCGCTTTGCATTTTTTTCAACAGCCTTGTATTTTACATCGTTGTGTAGCGTAAAAAGCGTTTTATCAATTTAGTTTTTAGATGTTTTTATTTTTCAATACTAAATATCAAAGTTGCTTTCACAGCAGACAATATTTTGTTGGCGGAAATCCTTTTACAACGTTACTTAGCTTTTTATTGGCAATTTACTGGGAACAATTTTTGAAGCCAAAATTGAATTATTTTCTGTAATTAAATTATGGTGATACTTATGTCGATGTGGCTGCTAAGTGATGATGAAAAAAGAAAATGAAATATTAGTTTTAAATAGAAGAACAAAAGTATAAGAGTGGTGACGAATATGAGGCCTTTAATAAAGATCATAGATGGGGGTAGTGCACTCATTTTGCAGTTTCAACTCGTAGTTAGTGAAAGTGCAAAATTATTGCAATCATTTTGTTGATGTTAAGTGATGAATTGAAAATTAGCAGCCTCACTAAACATGAGTGATAGTAGTGCTAAAAAATCTTGCACTCAAAACAAAAAAATTTTTTGATTTAAGAAAAAGCAATCATCAGCTTGTTTTCAAATATTTTGCTATGCACTCATTTGAGTGCAACTAAAAATTTTGCACTTATTTTACAAACAACAAACTTGTTTTTTCATGATTAAAGCCATGAGATATTTCGTTATTGACAAATTATCGACATGTTGTTTAATTTCCTTTCTTGCATATAATAATAAGAATCAAAACTTATGCTCATACAATATAACATTTTTCAAATTTCAGTGAGAGTATGATTTCTTTGCAGCTTTTTTGATTGCAAGTACAAATTTTGCATTATTTGAATTGAGTGCAGATTCAATCTTCGTTTAGTGATTGTGAAAAAATTTGCAGTATCACTAATCATCACTAAAGCTGGTAAAAAAGAGTGCAAACTAATTTTTTTGCAGTTTAATTTAGTGATAGTGCACTGCTGATTTAAATCAACATTTAGTGCACTACCCCCAACTATGATAAAGATATTTCTTAACATCAAAATCACAAAAAAAAAAGCCTTAAGGCCCAACTATAATATGCTTAAGTTGGCTTAAGCAACTGTGCGAATACATGTAGATCATATATCTCAAACCGTACTGAACTTAAGGAAATTTTTTGTTAATTTTCATGAATCTGTCATTTGCTTAACCCTAGGACCCATCATAGTCTGGCCAGACCAAATTTGTGTTTTGCTTGCAATATTTTTCGACTATAACAATAAATCGAAAAAAATGGAGGTGAATTTTATAAATGATATGTGCCGAATCGAATGAAACTTATTTGGATTTGATTGGAGCAAATTGGCGGGGTGAAATTCGATGTTGATTTAAAAGTCTTTAAAACTACCATCTTGGTCTGGCTAGACAAAAATTTTTTTTTTCTTGCAATATCTTTCAAATAGGACAACATATAAAAAAAAGCAAAAACGTGAATTCTATAAATGTTATATTCTGAATCTAATAAATCAAGTTTGAATCATTTCTGAAAACTACGGCCCACTATGCGTTTAGTTCAATTTATCTACAAAAACTAAACGCAAAACTCATTTTTCATTTGTGGTGGATGCGAAAAAGCAGCTTGAGAAATAAAAAACTATATTTTCGATGACTTGCATGTAGAATAAAATAATGAAAAATTAAAATTATATAATAAATTCGTATAATCTAATATGCTTACGTTAAATAAAAAATATATTTATTTACTTTTTATTTAATTGGGTTTTTAGCTATTCTAATTGTTGTCTGGCCAGACCAAGAGGAGAACTTAGTGTTAAAGAGTTACCGGGAATTCTAGGGTTAAACAAAGTGCGAAACTGATCGCAGTTTCTGTATGGAATCAAATGTTTTTTAATTTTGGTTCTGTTTTTTTTTTTTTTTTTTTTTTTTTTTGAATACACTTGAGAGGTCTTTTGCTAATTTTTACAGAAGCTTAAGCAAGCTTATGCATATTATAGTTGAGCCTTTAGTTATCTACTCTTAGCTTAAGTTTGTCGAAGAAGTTGGAATAGATCTGTAATTGTTCAAGCTTTCTGAATCATATCCCTAGAGGGAAGCGAACTGACACCAAAGTAGTCCCGTGCTTGGGGTTGTATTGGAGGTAGTGAATTGACACCTAACAGCCACCATTAGACAAGTCACACATCTATTCTCAATGAACGTGGTTAGTGTAAGTTACTTTAGTATAGTTTTATTTCAATAAAACACGTCCTACAACTAAATTCAAAAACCAAATTATAGAAAGTCCGAAAAAAATGTGTTACACCACCGGTGAATACTGTACTGTAATTCATTACATTTTCTACCTTTTGGTTCTTCATAAACCAGTTAAAGGATTGGTTCTCCTTTCACTGGTCATGAGTTCTTTCTTTTTATACTTGTTCTATTTTCACAAATCCCAGGAGCAGTTTGCTGGACTAATTGACACAAATTTCACGCAGGGATACTATTCAAATTATATTATTGAGACCCTTTTATAACAATTGGGGGAAATAAAACGTCTTAAAATTTCAAGGCACATTCCGTTCATCTCATTTTAAGAATAAAAGTCTTGAGTTTTCTTTGTCGTATTTAAAATTAAACGTCTACCCAAGGCAAAACTGCTCTGCCAAAGTGCCTCTTTATAGCATTATTTATTTTAGTAAATTGACATTTATAATTAAATTTTCTGATATCATTTTTAAGCTGATACCTGTAACTCACAAATTTTCCCGACAATTTCTGCAAGTTTTACCGAATGAAACCCATTAAGAACAGCTTACCCACAAAAGGTAAAATTTCTTAGACTGAGCTCAATTTCTTTTTAGAATTGTGCAAAAATAATTAAAATTTTGAAATTTTTAGTCGTCCAATCGAGAGTACAATACAAATCAGATAGAAATGGAGGACTAATTTAACAATAATGTGGTTGTCGGAGACAATAATATGGTTAAATAAAACATAATATGTTTAAAATTTTCATTAAAAATAGTTAAGTTGGAGGTGACCATATTTGAACATATTTTTTTTCTGCGTGTGTTCAGACGTAACGAGTATTCCAGTAGGAGCGGCTGGCATCGATCGCAACAAATGGTAGTTGAACGGGAAAAGCTGCTTTGTGATGCAAAGCTTCTCAGTAACTATTTTCTTAATAGTTTTTTCACTAGTCTTACAATATGTGAGAATGTTTTTGCAAGCTCTTCTCAAGTACAGTAACAATTTCCATGAGCAGTTCAAGCCAGCTTTAAATATGCTTTAGCTGCGCTTTATTTTATATTAAAAAAAGTAGTGTAATTTTCGTGTTTACGCTTTTTCGCTCAATGACTAAATGAAAAATTTCTAATGACATATTTTACATTTGAAATAAAAACTTTAACATAAAACATTCAACGGGTATAGAAGACAGCACTTTCTTGAGAGTCAGAATATATTTACAAAATAAGATTTGTTTGCTTAACTTATAATTTTGTCAATAAAACCCATTTTCAGTTTAAGCCAAATATAATTTCCCTTTGTAATAGACTCGAACCCTTAATTCACCTAAACTTGTCCGCTTAAAGCAATTTTATTAATAAATTTATAAAAAAAATTTAAAATTATATAGATATTTACTTTGTTTCTAAATTGATTAATACATGAGTGAACCCACTGCTATCCATGATATCCAATCAGGTATAAAATGAAATAATTTTGTTGAAAATTAAACAAAAATAACCCCTCAATAGCACCAGTTTTAAGTTAAAACACATACACTAATGAGAACTTATAGATATATATTTATATATATATATTTGTATATGTGTCTTTGTTAGGGATACATGTGAATGGTTATTTAAATTACATCAGAAGAAATCTAGCATAAAGTGAAGCAACAAATGAATTATGATTAAAAGGATTTGTTACAGTCACATGAATTCTTTAAAAAGGACCAAAAGCACGTTCTCACTAAAAATTCTAGCATACACTTGAATAGCCATGGACACATTTCAGTGAAAGAATATGTGTAGAATTAACATGGAAGGGAAATGAATTGGGAAGCATATTTTAAATGACAGCAGGTTAAGATAGAACAGAACTTTGAAAGAGTGGCTTGTATCATAAAGAATGTCGTAAGGAACAAATAGTGAAATATTCAATATTATTTTGAAGGAAATGAAAGTAAAATACCATAATGTTTTGCGAAGATTGTCCAATAATTTCCCATATAATCCCACTCTTGTATATGCTAACGAAAAATAGCTCTGCCAAGAGTTTTCAGACACATTAGTATTATGTTTTGTCTAGAAATTGTGAGACTTGGTTTTTAAAAGATTGACTTTTGATTTCTCACTGTTTTCGGAATATTCTAATTCTTATACGAAAGTATCAAGGATTGGGAATACTGAATATTGTTTAATTTATCATTAGTCCATTTTAAAAGAGCAATTCTTTGAAGTTTGGCAAAGAGATCTTAAGTCGGAAACTAAAGTTATTAGTAAGTTATTATTAAAGAACATGTAAATCAATTAAAATAGATAATCATTAATTCAAAAGCAAATTTCGATCTATCAAGGTGAAATACCTGTTGGTTTACAGATTGGTGTTTGACTATTGACGACATCCGGCTTAAATAGCCGAGTGAGTGAAGACGGCAAAGCCCACTGAAGAGATTGTGTGGTTACAATCGAAACTAGTCTGGGCAGCCTGTCCGTGAAAGCCTGGGCAAATCTCAGCGCAGTTAAGAATGAAACATTTTCATGTTGTAATATTCCTGTCCACCAAAATCATTTTGTGAAATATCGGCCTTATGCGAATAAACCAGAAACTCTTATTGAGCTCAAATCCGAGATCTAACGCTCATCGGTGAGATACAGCAGTAACTCTGTGAAAAGGTCATTAACAATTTCGTGAAAAGAGTTATGATCTGTCATTCAACCGTAACATGTCTTCTTTACAATCGAATAGCTAAATCACAACTTCCTCAAAAATTACGTGTTTTAACAACGTAGAACTAACTCTCTACTAAGGTTTTATACGAACCAATTTAAGGAAGTGATATCAATTGTAACTGGGCACTGGCCTATGGGGACTCGTGGCAGTAGAATTGGTCTGGAATTCAATAACTACTGTAGAAGTTTTCATGATGAGGAGGAAGAAGAAACTATACTTCACTTTCTTTGCCAATGTTGTTTGTATGTTTTGTTCGATATTTTTGTGGAATAAATATTCTGAGTATATATATGATGATATTTAGGACAAAGTACCTGGGATGCGGGCCTGGAATGCGGGACATCAGGGATAAATACCTGGGAGAACCGGTGTTTGCCTGCTTGTAGGATCTATCAAGGATAGAACTTAGGTCGCTTATTGTCTGCATTAGAGAGACGAATTGGTTGAACTCTGCAGTGGCGCCATCTAAATAACTTCTTTGTAGGATGGCGTTGGCGCTGGCACAAGGGGAAGTGAAGGACTTAAGTGAGCTGTCTCTCGATGGCTGCCTATAGAACCTAACCTAATATTTTAAGCAAAACTAAGCGGCTCCGTCAAAATTTTGTATACAAACTTGGTAATAGCGGCACAAATCAGCTTTAGTGAGTAAAAATTTACTTTTAACTGGTGCAAATTTCAGAAAGTTACTAAAGAAATAAAACCGAAATGGTCACCCGGGTGGGTATTGGTAACGCTAAGAATAATCAAACTTGTAGTGCATATGCAAAATCAGTTGTTAATAGTTTTAATGTTTAATAAAAGTATTTTACTATTAGTAAAAAAATAGATTTCCACATTAATTTTGATTTATAAATTTTGAGCACAAATAACTACAAAGAGCTTCACTGCAATCGCCAATATCAAATGACTATTGCCTAAAAAATGGGAAAAAATCTTATTGAAGTACATTATTAAGATTTATTGGGCTTAAATTCTTAATATGAAGAAAGTTGAAGAACTCGAACAAGAGGATGGATGGATATGAAATCTGTTTTAAGAAAAATTTGTATGGAAATTTTGTTTTAAAATACGTTTGAAATCTATTTTATTTTTAATGAATACGGCAGTTAAATTTAAAACAAATCCTAATGAATCCACTCCTTAGACTTCCCATGCTCTTAACAACCACACAAAAGGACTTGTTAAGAAAATCCTTGAAAAGGTGACAAAGTAAACCAAACCGGTTTTTCTTAAAACATTCGATTTCTCCACAATTCTATTCTAAAGTTTCGTTTCAGTCGAACGTTTTGCTATGAATTTTTCATCAGAAAAAAATAATCCTTTTGATCTTCAAAGCGTAAAATGTAATTAAATAAACAAATGATTTAGAAATTTTTAAAACATATTACACTTTAAATTAATAAACAAAACCAAAAACATAAGAACACGTATGTTTCAATAAAATAAAAAAAATATTTTACCAGTTAAAAGCCACCCCTTACCAGAGATACACAATTACATGATAAGCCCAAACAGGAGAAAGGACAGAAATGATGCTGTTGATAAAATTGTTTGATTAGTTAGAAAATTTTGTGTTTTCATTTGGAAAATTTCAAACTTAAACATGAAATTGAATACTTAAATAACCACACATTAGTGATTTATACTAAGAGCAAAATTAAAAAAAAGAAAAAACCGGAAATACCTGTTTTATTTATAAAGATTTGGTGAAAAGGGATGTGGACGTTGGCAATGAAGTGTGTTCAACACACTTCACACGTTAGTTACAAAGTTGTAAAAGTTCACATAAACACATATACACACGTACACACTCTTTCATATATGAAATTTAGGTTTATTTATATGAAATGGAGTGCTGACCATTAACCACATATTAATATGTAATAAGAATTTTGGTTTGTATAAGTGTGTAAATCCTGTTGCAAAGGATTTGTTGATTAGTTATTTTGGTTACCAATCACAGAATGTGTTTTTATTTTTTGTATTTTATTTTTAAGTAAATTAAATTAAATAAACCAGTTTGTTGTTGCTTTTGTAGATACGACAATTATTTAACATTTTTAAAACATCGATTTCTTTTTAATGAGTGACCACCTGTGGTTTAGACAATGTGGCTGCATTAAGGTTAATATCGAATATACTACAACAAAGACTGGCATTTATAATAGGGTAAAAAAGTACTCATTGCATGAAGAAAATTAAAAATATGTACCTTTTTCAGATAAACGTACCATCAATGAAGCAAATCACGTTATAAAGAAAATATTTTATCATATTTTTAACGAAAAAATTAGTCAAATCATTTGAGTTGACAAATAAATTTTTGGTAGTAAAATTTTTTTTTCATTATTAAGATTATTTTTTTGTTATGCTAAATTACCATGGTAATTAATAATAATCGTAAATTTATGAAATTATTGTTAAATTAAAACAAAAACTAATCAGGATTAAGGCTTCATTACACTCACATTATTATTAACGGACTGTAGGTCATTTAAGAAGTATTCCGTTCAGTCATTTTTAAATAAATAAACAATTAAAATTCCAAACAAATTTATTTTTGACTGATTCTATCATTTATTCAAAAAACTAAGTGCGCATTAATACGGATTTTCGGTTGCATTTAATATTGTCAGTTGATTAAGTAAAAGTATTCTGTACACTCACAATATTCTGTACGTAAAATTAGCTGAAATTGTAATATAAAGTAAATGAATATCCAGTTAAAAACCGGTCTACTTATTTTTTATTTGTTTTTTTCGAAAAGTTCATTAAATTTTTACTGTCAAAAATTCAACTGCGAATTCCGTTGAAATGAACTTTCAGTTATTTTATGTAATTTAATAATTTTATATAATACAGGTTTTACTCGAATTTCTTAAAAATACCAGACTCCTGTCCGCTTGTTATTCTAATGAGGGAGAGAGTGAATATTTATTTTTATTAACTTATCCCGTTATACCTGTTTGTTTTAGTTTTGTTGTACTGACCACTTTGTGTACAGAAGAACTTTCAATTATAAGACACCAGCAGCATGCCCGATATGGTATTTGCAATTATTTTACCATAAAAATTACATGTATTTAACTAAATAATTTTAACAAATAGAATATGGGAATTTTCTATACAAAACAAGCAAATCGTTTTTTGCTTTTACTTTTTGCCACAGATTTATAAATAGATTTATTTTTTTGTAGTTAAATTATATAAAATAACTGAAAATTCATTTATTTTTATGGAATTTGTGGTTAATTTTTTATGGAATTCGCGGTTGAACTTTTGACAGTAAAAATTAAATTAACTTTTCGTTAAAATAAAATGCAAAATAAGTAGATCGGTTTTTAAGTAAATTTACAGTTGTTTTAAATTTCATTTAATTTTACATACAGAATACTTTTACTTAATCAACTGACAATATTAAATGCAACCGAAAATCCGTATTAATGTGCACTTCGTTATTTGAATAATTATTAGAATAAGTTAAAAATATATTTGTTTGGAATTTTAAATGTTTATTTATTTAAAAATGACTGAACGGAATACTTCTTGAATAACCTACAGTCCGTTACTGTCATAATATTGTGAGTGTATGTAAAATTAAATGAAAATGGAATTTAAAACAACTGTAAATTTACTTAAAACCCGATCTACTTATTTTGCATTTAATGTTAACAAAAAAATAATTTAATTTTTACTGTCAGAAATTCAACCGCGAATTCCTTAAAAAATTAACCACAAGTTCCGTAAAAACAAATGAATTTTCAGTTATTTTATATAATTTAAAAAAAAATTTAGTTATCTATTTATAGATCTGTGGCAGAAAATAAAATTAAAAAACGATTTGCTTGTTTTGCGTAGGAAATTCCCATATTCTATTTTTTTAAATTATTTAGTTAAATACATCAACTTTTTAAAGCAAAATAATTACGAATACCATATCGGGCATGCTGCTGCTGGTGTCTTATAATTGAAAGTTCTTCTGTTAATAACCTGGTCAGTCAGTACAACTAAAGTAAGACAAACATGTATAACGGGGTAAGTGAATAAAAACAAACATTCTCTCTCTCTCTCATTAGAAAAACAAGCGGACAGGTGTCTAGTATTTTTCAGAGATTCGAATAAAACCTGTATAATATAAAATTACTGAATTACATAAAATAACTGAAAATTCAGTTGTTTTTACGGAATTCGTCGGTTATTTTTTTGATAGTTGAATTATATAAAGCAACTGAAAATTAACTTGTTTTCATGGAATTCGCAGTTGAATTTTTTACAGTACAAATTAAATGAACTTTTCGAAAAAAAAGACAAATAAAAAATAAGTAGACCGGTTTTTAACTGAATATCCATTTGTTTTATATTACAATTTCAGTTAATTTTACGTACAGAATATTGTGAGTGCAATTTTTATTCTTGAAAAATACACTAAAATTTCAATAGCTTCTTAAGCCAGATCATCAGGAAACCTTTCCCAAAGACTTTAGAAAAGTTGTTAATTAAATGAAAGTATTGACGGTGTGAAATGCGACCCCATTAAAGAAAGCCCCATAGTACTAAATGAAGAATGGCCCGTAACCTTATATGAAACACAAAAACACGCAATTTTGGGGAATTTTTTTGGGTTTTTTTTGGATTTTTTCTTTGGATTAATTTGGCATTTTAAGTGAAATGAAAAATTACCCCAATATTAAGAAATGAAAAATGGCCCCAAACAAAAGCGCAATTTTTGTTCCTTTTTCATGTTATTTTAATGTTAAATTAATTTATTATTACATTTTTATTGTTAACTATCTTTTATAAATAACATTTAAATTCCCATACTATATTTTAAGATATCAATCATGTTGTATGGAATATTCAAATCAATAAATAAAAAATAAATAAAATAAAAATAAAAATTTTTACTTCGGTGCATATTTACTGAAACATAATGCAAATTTTAAGAAATGAAATATCAAAAATGAATATAAAAATTTGGGTTGATTTGTCATTTTAAGAATGACTAGTTAGATGCAAAACTCATTCGTCACAAAAATTAAGAAAACGAGTTGACAATTTATGGGAATAGATATATTGATTGTATCGATGCATGTGCTTTTCCATGTTTTTTATTACCCCAAATCGCCGTTAGTAGCAAAACTTAGTTGCATTTTCCAGTTATTTTTAGAACGATCCCATTGCATGTTTCGTAGCAAAGAGGGGTTGGTTCTCTGTTTGAAGTGCGCTATGATATTAGCAAAACATTTGTAAACAGAGTTGAAATAAACTCCTTTTGAATATATTTTTTGTAATTAACACCTACTTTTTCTTTAAATTTGAAAAGTTCAAGTTACATTATTTTTTAACCCAATAATCTGGGACTTTCCACAGAGGTGCACGTAGTGCGGAAATTTTTTGACTGTTATTCACTTTAGAGTAACTTGAAATGATGCCTCTGCCTGACAATTCAAGCAGATCACAAGCCGGGTAATTTTCGGGCAATGGTTTTCCGGCTTCCGCTGAAAGAATGCTTTAGTGGGAAGGCAAACAGTCATGTTGTCTTAATAGTCAAAATACATTCTGACAACTCAGGCAAGTACACGCAGAGAAAAAATATGTTTAAATATGGTCACCTGCAACTAAACTATTTTTAAAGACCATTTTAAACACTTTATGTTTATTTTTACCATATTATTGTCACCGACAACCATATTATTGTTAAATTAGTCCTCCATCAAGAAGCCACAACCATATTTAGGTTGCCTCTAAACATGTTATGGTTAAATATGACAATAATTTGTTTTTACATTAACAATATTATTTTCCTCTTTTCCAAGAGCAACATTCTATGGTTGAAAATCACCAAAAGATGTTCAAAGGTAACCATAATATGGTTGTGCCTTCTTGATGGAGGACTAATTTAACCATAATATGGTTAAAATAAGCATTATATGTTTACAATTTTATTTAAAAAGAGTATTGTTGGAGGTGACCATAATTAAACATGTTTTTTCTCTGGGTGTAGGTAAACGATTAATAAATGTTTGCTGAAGCATGAAGGCAACGTGAGATTGGTCACACAGATACCAACGCCATCCCCAATCTAGAAAAGGAGGAGCATCAATCCATATTTCTGAAATCAACAATGTTAATCACTAAGATCCAGCGGGAGTTTGAGGAATATAAAGATTGGAGATTTCATGCCAAGTGACCCCACTTTTGAAACCGGTGTCTTCCGATGAAATTTTTCAACAAGATCGGTGAGGAACTCTCTCAGTTAGAGGGGGTCAAAATTTGACATTTTGGCCAAACAGGTGCTTTTTCTCAGCCATGTAACATATTACCTATTGTTCTAAGTAAAAGGTGCCTCATGTAGTTAAGATAGCTATTCATCAATCTTTCGAAATATTTTTTTTTTCGCTTAAAATAAAGTTTAGGTGTTTTCCTTTTTGGTCGCTTAGTGGGGTGCGATTGGAATATGTATAGCACAGGGTCTTCACCTGAGTTAAGATATAAGATTTTTATATCAGCAAACGTCAAATTCAATCGCAGAAAGTATTATCTTATGTGTGGACTCTCAAATAGTGTTAGTATTAATATTATAATAAATAATATGAGACTGTTGTTATAGGAAATCTTATAAGATGAGCTGTCAAAAATACACATACATACACACATATAAAACAATAATAAGCCACTATTATTAAAATGTGTAATTTATTAGTGCTTATCTTGTAAAAAGGGTTTAAAAACAATATTTTAAACTAAAAAAAATCAAAAAACTAAAAAAAAGAATAAAAACGATACACGTTTACTTTACGAGAATCAGTCGATTATGAAATCTTATAAGATACGTATTCCCCTTGTATAATATAAAGATTAACATGAAGAAATGTGTTCTCTCATTCTGTCGAGGTTCGCTCAGATGAAAATTTGTCTAGTTTCTCTGCATAAATTTTATTTTTAAGGCACACAAATAGGGACAAATGGAAAGTAGTGCATAAGCTAAAAATTGAAAAAGCGTTGTTTTGAATTACGAAACATATTTTGATACTTAAAGGAAACCCCTAAGCTTTCTTTTGAGAAAAAAAACGACCATTTTTGAAAAAAATATATAATCTTTGAAATAGGTATATAATCTACTTGAGACAACTTTTGCTAAGAACAATAGGTTATAAGTAACATGGATGAGAACAAACTACTGTTTGGACAAAATGTCAAATTTTGGCCCCCTATAACTCAGAGAGTTCTTGACCAATCTTGTTGAAAAATTGTGCCCAATTTACAATATAACAGGACTAACCTTGGTGCAGATTTCATCGTAATCGACATCGATTTCAAAAGTTAAGTCACTTGTCATGAAAATCCCCAATTAAATATAACCTTGCAGAAAATTCAGATGGTTATTGATGTTTTAACCCTTAGATGTCCTACATGGCCAGACATCGATTTCAAAAGTTGGGTCACTTGCCATGAAAATCCCCAATTATATAAACCTTGTCCTACAAGGTCTGGCCAGATAATTTTTTACTTTCATATGCAATTTTTGTGGCCAAAGTATTAAGAAACGAAGGCAATGAATTCTACAAGTAAGTTGTCCTCAATCGAATAAATCAAATTTGGCATCATTTGGATCAAATTTTTAGGGCGCGAAAACCCTCCCACAAGAAACAGTTCGCTAAGTGCTGGACCACAGGTTAATTTTTTAAATAATTGCTTTTGCAGTGACAAAGGTTACTTTGCTAATTCTGCATTGTCGCCGTATTTGCGGTGGTACCAGCATACTTCATTTGATTCGGCGTTACGGGGGCGGGATTTGCTGCGTGGATGTTGGGAAAGCTTTTGGACAAGTAAGCCGATCTGTTGTTCTAGTGTTGATTTTGCTGAAGATACGTTTTGTGGCACAGAAACTGCATTGGCGTTTGATGAATCGCTTACCTCAAATATTTTGTTTACGAGAATAGCTTATTTGTCAAGCGGTTCAATAGTTTTTTAAATTGCGATACGCACATTTGGTGGTAGTCGGCTCATCCAGACATATTTGAGTATGTTGTCGTTCATTTCGTTGCCGGCTAAAACTCGCTTCCCGCACAGAAATTCTGTTAGACGCATGTCGCCAAGTTTTTAATCCTGCAAAAGCTTTTTTATGAGTTTCTGCTCTAAGATAGCATAATGTCCCAAGAGGCTGCGTTCATTGCGTCGTACATGTTATCCACAGGTATATTTAGCATGATGGCTGCTACAACTGTATGGTATTGCGTGTTGCCGTTAGGTATACCACCGGCAGTAAACTGAGATCCTATTTGTGCGATCCATAGAGAGAGTTTGTCATGCCAGAACGTAGGAACTGACGTACTGACTTTCTTGTGATTTTCGTAGCTTCGTTATTGGCAACATGTTGTTGTCTTTTCGTGTCGGCAGCAGCCTCTGCGGTAGCACACACAGTATCGTCGTCACCGGCCATAATAATTTATGTATCTTCTTATAAATTAGTATAATTAAAAAAATTGTGATTATCTATTTAATTGTTCGGAATCACGTCGGGGTCTGGAGTATGATGTTACGTGGTTTTAACAGAACTTACTTTATTTACAAAACAAAACAGAAATTGTGCATCTTAAAATTCAGGGTTGCACTTTTGGCTCATATTAAATCCTAACTCGCAGTCCGAGCATGTGCAAGCGGTAACGTGCCCACAAAATTCAACTACTTCCCGTTCGTTTTGCGTTATTTGTAAAACTACAACCAAACCTCAGAAAAACTCGTTTTTGCTGCGGAAACTGTAACAAATCTATTTGCCTTCAGCTTGGCATAGAGACAAAAACCTATATTTGGAATGATTGTTTAACAGAATAATTTCAATATTTTACAATTATTATATTCAACATTTTTTGTTTTTCGAATTTAATCTATGAGCTTAATTTCAGTTATGTATTTTATAAAGCTTTTTGTAATAGTTCTATTCCTTCAATTTTCAGGAATGATGTTATACACTACCAGACTATTATATTAAAATAATTACATAATAAGACTGATTTATTAAATGAGCACAAAATATGTCCAACATTTTTATTATTTTACTTATTTGGCTCTGTTTTTCAATCGTGGTCTGGCCAGGCCATGAGGTGCACTAAGTGGCACTAATTAAACTTATAGAACATCGAAGGGTTAAATATGGAAAATGTTTCAACTTTTATTTTAATGCTAGGAACACAATTGTGTCCTACGTCGCACAGTGGCGCCATTTGAGTTTTTTCGTTGCAAAAATCATATCTTTTGAACCGAATAAGATAATTGAACAGTTTAAACAGCATATGATAGATAACTGTTCAGCCTATGAAATGAGCGTTTGGAAAGGGTGCTACGCTTTGTAGGGGCCTACTTATGGGTTATCAAAGTTAAAATTAGTAGAAAAATCAATTTTATGGTAACTAAAAAAAATTATTTTTACATTTTTAGATTGTTTTTATTTTTTTTCTTAAGGGTTTTATGTTTTAAATTATTACCCAACAAATTAAAAAAAAAAATTATTTATTTTTTTAAATTTATTTTTTCAATTTTCTGTAAAATATTCATCACAATTCGTAAGAGAAGGTATATCTAAAAGACTAACAATTTCTAAACTATAATTATTTTGTAACTCTATTCGTGACTTCACATGCCGCAGGGAAGAAATAAGTGGATCGGAAGATGCTGCCAACATGTTGAAGAGGTCCTTATTTTGCCTTACCCTTGATGCTTTGAATGTGTTCTGCAATCTATATTTTTTATAAAATTTGTTAAGAGACTCCTGTGCTTCTTCAGAAAGCTCTCCAATTGGCAAAGGCTGGTACTCAATTATATCTTTGCCATGCGCCAATATTTTATGGACGGTCGGGGTCAACTTCTTCTGTGGATACATTTCTGCTAAAAGAGATGCAGTTTTCGACGCATATTCTCCATATTTTGTAGAATTGACATTTTCTTTGCAGTTTAAAACATCCAAGATCGTTCCCAATCTTTTCACGATTTGATTGTCAATTCCAATGATTCTAGTTACTGCCTCATCATTTTCAAAAAATCTCCTAGAAGTGTTTCCATCGTTAGAGTTACCGTATCCGTGCTTGGGACAGTCTACTTTTAATCCAACTTGTTTAAAAAAAGCATCCTGTATTTGCTTCTTTCTGATCTTTTCCTTATCCTTTATTGATGTATTTTCATCGAAGTTTTCCTCCTCTTGTGGTAGGGTATATGCCAGTTTTAGCAAGAATTCCATACACCTTATCCTTGCGTGCAATGGTGACATTCCATATTCGTAATTCTCCTCATTTGTAGAATCGTTTAAATTACCAAAGTTCTTCTGACAAATAATAATATAAAATCGATAAAAAAAATATAAAAATAATACGAAAAAAGGGGTTTAGATAGGTTTTTGCTAAATTTTTACCTCCAATATAATTCTGTCTATGAAAACTAATTGAAATATATTATAATTAAGCAGAAAAAGATACTAATCTTAAACTCTTTACAACTAATTATATAAAATTGAGATGTAACATATTATATATGAAATAAATTGAATTGAATTGAAAAAAGTTCTTCTGACTCTTTTTGCAAATCGGGCATGACATTGTTGAGGTTGTTCCTGTCAGTTCGTTTACGACTTTTCCGTCAACCATGGTCAGGTGGAACTCGTAATTGCATTCAATATATTTTCCTTCTCCAATTTGCAGCTTTGTAGGCTTAATCTTGCTTATTTGTTCTTCAATGTCCTTCACCGTAGTCCTTATGAGTTCTGCCGATTCCCTTGCAAACTGAAACATTATTGGTCGGCAATAATGCACTGATGACGGACGTGGATTTTTCCAGTGTAGGGAATCATCCGATTTTAGCCGCAAAGGAACAACAGATGCCATAAACATATTTCCGTCCGATATTGTAGCGTCATCGAAAGATATCCTTTGCTTATAAACGCTTTGTCCGGATGATCCATCGCAGCCCCATTTGCTGATCAATGTCAACTTCTCAGGAAGAATTTTCACTTCCGTGAAAAACTTTGGTGTGGTTGACTTTCTAAACAGTTCAAATAATTTTAAATTGTTCAACGCCATGTTTTCAGTACTTAAATTGTTTAATGGTTTCAGTAATTGTTGCGCCAACTTTCAGGCGTAGACTAATCCAGGCATTATGCTTATTTTGCAATATATAGGCTTATGCTACCATGCCTAAAAATTTACCTGTTCCCTGCATACATATGGATTTAGGCTAAATAATGCAATTTTGATATTATGCATGTGTCCAAATAAGATTTGTGCCTACCTGAAGGGACCATAAGTCAATATTGTTCCTGACCATTTGTACGCCAAAGTATTGTTTATGTGAGGTACGTACCTGCTAATTTCAATGAGTAGTTTTTTTCAAACTATTAGATCAAACTACTGTCTTTTTGAACTTTTTTACCTCTAGAAGCCAAACGGGCACGTACGGGCAGATAAAACCTTTTGAATTATGTAAAGAAATAATCAAAGAACAGGTTTTGCACGTATGGCAAATATAGAAAAATATAGTTTTTTTTTATTTTCCGTCAAAGTTGAAAAATAGTGAAAAAACGGATAGTTTTTAAATAGTGATTTACCAGGAGAAACACAAAGCAAACAGTTAATTTTTTTTTATCATTATACATTTAATAAATACATCAATCAATACAAATAAAAAATAAGGCGATTCGTTACCTATTTTTCGTGATATTACACCTGAAATCGCAACAAATTGACTAAAAATTGTGTGTTTTTTTGAAAACCGAAAGTCGGTCAACTTTGAACGGTTATATCTTCTAAACTAAAAATGTGATATTATTAAGAGTGGCATATTTGAAATCGTTGAAAAGTTTCCTATAACATGGGTTTATTCAAAACTTCGTCGGCACTCATGAAAATTTTGATTTTTGCAACCTCGCTTGCTCTGTGCGTCGTAGGAATGAAGGACCTTTAGCCGTAAATTTTACAAACAATTACCCACAATTTTGTTATGTTTTATTTCTGTTTTTGACATTGTGCAATGATTTTACCAAAACAAGTTGCTCGTAGTTTTTGTATGAGTTGTACTTGTTGTAGTACCGAGATTATCTGTCAGCGTTGCGGTTAGTTGTCTATTGCACACAGTTAAGAGAAAAAAAAAATTTGGTTCTCCAACAAAACTTTTCTTCAATTTGGGTTAAGAAATGGATGACAATAGTAATGCACGTAGTAAAGCAAAAAAAGGTTAATAAAAACAGGTGTAAAATGGAAGTTGCTAAATCAGATTCATGAGTTTTAGTAATTTTGCAAACTGTATAATTTACGAATACATATGTATCTTGAAACCGGTGTCTGTTGAATTTTTTTCGCATAAGTTCAAAGGGTTTATTTTCATAGCTAACTCCTCAGTATGTAAGACGCTTCCATAAAGTTTTAAGCCTCGTTCACAATGGCAGCGATATTTTCACTTGGTGTTCACTATAAAGCAAAAATATTTTCGTAACCACACACATTTTCAACTAAGAAACGCTTGCAAATGTTGCCAACAACAATATTACGTATATGCACGCACAGAAAAAACATGGTTGTGGTGTGGTAAACAAATTCTAAGAGCAACATATTATGATAAGATTCATGATTGTAGTCAACATATAACGATTATTTTTGAATCATATTATGACCAGATATATTCGTAGTACTACATCAGAATATTTTTCCCTTAATCCTAATTTGTTTTTATTACATCATATTATAATTTAATGTAATCATATCATAATAAGTAAAGAAGTAATCATGTTATTATCATGTTAATCATAATAATTTAAGAAGTATTCATGTTATTATCATGTTAATCATAATAATATGTAGATTAAATCTAATACCGAAAAATATTTTTAATATATATTTATGCTTATTTACTTACTGACAACCTTAACGTCAAACTGTTACAGATATTTCACATCATAATATGATGCAACTTTAAACATAATATTTTTAACCCATTTTTGTCGTAGGTCGCAATTATTTATAAATTATTTTATAGAAATGTTCTTTCTTTTTCTCTAAAATAACGAAACACAATATTCTTGTCAATATTTTTGCACCATTTTCAAACAATATTAAAATTTTCTTTTAGCATTGATATTTTATTTTGCGGCGCTTTACATATTTTTTTAATGAACCTACAGTTTCTTTATTTTTTAATTTCTTTAAACTTGGTTTTTTTAATGGGTATTTTTTTTAAATTGTTTAACCACTGAATAACAAATAATTCGAAAGGCATTTGTTAAACAAACGACACAACTGATGCAAAATTATTTAATAAATGGCAATAACAAAATATTATGAGAGTTAAGATATTTTGTTTGCATTTTAAACATATAATGATTACAGCTATAGATAGTTATCATGTTATGGCTATTAAATATCATTAAATGTTTGTGAGGTTTATAATATGTTTTCAAAGATATCATTAATTAGTTGTTATAAAAATGAATATTTTTCAGTGAACCATACTTAAATTTATAATTGCGATAAGCATTGACATGTTTACAATAACTATAATGTTGTTGATATTAAATAAAAAAAAAAACAATATTTTGTGTAGGAGAACAATATATTGTTACAATAAACATAGTGCAGTTGCCGCAACCATGCCCAACCATATTTGTTCTCTGCGTGTATGTACATTAGACTGGTCGTTAATTTTTTTTTCGCTAAATTTTTATGTGTGCGCTGTCTAAAATATAAGGTTTGATGTCGTAAATGCTGTTATCAAATTTTAGCTCGATCCGACGGTCCCTTCCAGTGCATAGTGGCACCAAAAGTAGCTGATATTATTAACAAATACATATTTAGTCCTATTTTTTTATTGATTTTTATATTTATTCGGTAGAAAAAAATAGTTGGTTGGATACTCAAATTTGTAATATTTAATCAAAATTCGAGATCAATTTTTTTTTAAATTTCGCGGTACTTTTAAGGAGTATTAAGGTCAGTTAATTTATAAAACTATTTTTATTTTTTTAATTATAACTTCCATTTTTGGCGAGATTATTGCGAACGAAGACTTTGTTCGCCTAACTTCCAGGTAAAACAAAAACAATTGAAGGATTAACAAGTTGTGATATCAAGTCATATCGTCATAATGTCCTAAATAAAATTTTACAATTGTTTAAAAAACACATTGTTGTATTTCAATGTTCATTCATTCGTCATAACTGTACAGTAGAAATCTAAATTATAAGCAGTTGCCCAGAGCAGTCATATATATTTATTGTAATTATCTTAAGACATATGACGTTACAACTTTATGACTACTTGTGAATCACTCAAATATTTTATAAATTGTGTTTATTTTAACCCATTTTTTGCCGCACCAAGTAAATTGACAATATAAAAACGAAAAAAGATTCTAAGTATCTGACAGAAAAAAAATATTGCAACAAAAAAAACAGTATGAGTCGTGGTGGTGGGTCACCGGTCGGCGAAAAATGGGTTAAATGTAAGTTAAGCAAACGAAATGTTCGTTCGAAAGGGATGAACCGGCAGTATGAACTTGTTGATAAAAGACAAGTTTTTCTAGGACTCTTCACGTCACCTTAAAAATATTTAAGTTTGGAATTTTTCAACAACTTTTTCAAAATTTCCATCGATAGTGTTAAAACCCCGAGGGGTTATACCATAAAGGAGAAAATCATTACGTCCCACTGTGTTGCGTCATCATATAACAAGTGAAGGAGTTATTGCAGAGCGATGAAATTTGGTGCATGTATTTAAATCGATAATGGCTAAAAAAATTGTAAATTTGGTATACAACCGCAAAAGGATTTCTGTCCTTCCCATTAATCCTTAAATTATTAAATAGCAGAAGAGCGCTTAGCTTACTGAATTTTTTTACATGCATCATTTAAAAGATAAAAGATTAAAAGGTGGTAAATTTGCTTTATAACCTCACAAGGATTCGTGTCCTTCCCATATATCCTGAAATTAAAATAGTTCAAAGAGCACTGAATTTATATTCATGAACCACTGATAATGAACTTAATGACCAAATGGTTTCCAAGTCTGTGCATGTTACTCTAAAATCTCCTTTAAAATAACGAAAAAAAACGATTAAAACATGAACATTTCGTCAACTTTCTTATAGAATCTAGACTCGAAAATTTTATATAACAGTTTTAATAAGAAAAACCTTTAAAAAAATTTAATAAATTAAAAAAAAACTGTTCTAAATATTTCTTAAATTTTTCATTCGGGATAAATTATCACATTTCAATATGAAATACATTTTTAAAAATTTTTTTTTTCACGATAAGTTATCAAATTTCAATATGAAATGGTAAATTGACTATTTTTTTTAACTATTATTATATTTGTCTTAAGATTAAATGGAATACAACTCCACACCAATTTTTTTAAGGAAGAGCGTTGAGTTTGTTTTATTTTTCTAATACAAATAATAAATAAATAAAAATAGATTTTTTCTTTTAACAATTAAATTCCCTTTTGTCCCATCTTTGATGATTTTTTTTCGAACCAGTCAATTGAATCATTATCAAACGTTTAGTTTTTCCCCCTGAATGTATTTGTTATTGCCATTTGCAGCTCATCCCTTTTGGGTTGCTTCTGTGTTTGATGATTTAGGGGATTTTTCTAAAATTAAGTATTTTTCTTACTTCTCAGCATGTGGCACCTTTAAATATCTTGTCGTTTTTTTTTTCAAACAACGTCATTTTCGAGGTTCATTCTGTTTGTAAAATACTTTGATTTTTTTTTTCAAGCTAATAATAAATATAAAAATTGTTGTCTTAAGAATTTTTTAATTTTGTTTTGGGCAGTGAAATGAAAGTGAATGTCGAATTAATTAGTATTCTTGTAATATTCGTAAAAAAAATCTTACTTTTGCTTATTTAATGTATTTGTTGTTTATGAAAAGGGTAAGTGAAGGGGTTTTTGGTCAAACCAAGTGTTTTTCTGTGGCTGAAGGTTTGTTTACTGACAAGCTGCATGTTAAAGTTTAAAATACTTTTTGAAACATGTCAAACACTTTTCTCGAAGGTTTAATCTCAGTTATTTTAAAGATCGTAAAAAATTCTGCGACTTTTAATAAAGAAGCATTTTTTATTTAGCTTAATTTCCTTGATTAAATGTTAATGGAAAATTATCAATAACAATTTTAATTAATCTTCCATGTTGTAAAAAATTCCTTTCTTCATAAAAATAATTTAATGCAAATTAAATTCAATGAACTTAAGCCTAATTAAAATATCTAAATTTGGATTAAAAACCATTAACAGTTCAATAAAATAACCACAATACTAATTATTGTTAACAGCTAAGGCACGAGCTATGTTTACATTTGTCCTTCAAGTTGTGCTGAAAAAAGGTCAACTAGAAAAAAGAAAAACAAAAACAGGAAAAACAAAAAATGTACTTTGGACTTCAAGAAGAATTCTTGACAAAAGTACGAAAAAACAGAAGTAAGGAAAACATGTGAGATCAATTAAAAATGGATAATCATTCAAAAAGCAAATTTCGATCTACCAAAGGTTAAAATACAATTTGGTTTAAGGATTGATGTTTGACTACTGACGTCAGCAGTCATCGATGGCTGCGAGTGTAAGACGGCAAATCCCTTTGAAAAGACCTAGTGGTTGAGGTCGAAACATGTCAGGGTAACCAGCCGCCTGGGTTCGAATCACACGCCAGACAGCCTGGCTTCGAATCCCAGGTCAGTCAAGAATGAAAATTATCAATAACAATTTTAATTAATCTTCCATGTTGTAAAAAATTCCTTTCTTCATAAAAATAATTTAATGCAAATTAAATTCAATGAACTTAAGCCTAATTAAAATATCTAAATTTGGTTAATGGAAACATTAATCGTAGGCTAGCAAAATTGGCTTTTCACAATCAACGATTAACACGTAACCGAAACTATTTAATGAAAAAGTTGTTGTTAAATATAATCGAAGAAAATGTGCTGGTTAAGTTTTTGTTACAATAAAAATCAAAAGAAAATGGAAAAAATAGCAATAAAAATTTTCATTCAGACAACATTTTTTTAGGTGGTGTAAAAATGAGAATTAAAAATGTTCTTAAACATTGGTACCCTTTTTATACCCTCCACCACCACTGTGGTGAATGAGGGTATACTAAGTTTGTCATTCCGTATGAAACTTTTTTATAATACATCTAAGACCCCATAAAGTGTATATATTCTGGGTCGTTATGTAATTCTAAGTCGATTTAGCCATGTCCGTCTGTCTGTCCGTCTGTTGAAAACACGCTCACTTTCGAAAAAGGCAAAGGAAAATAACAAACGTGGTCTCAAATTGCTTGAAGTCCTAAGCAGTTTGGGATTGAAATCCAGCAACATCGGTTCAGCAGGATCAGAACTATGAATTAAAATGTGGAACCACCACCCTAAAAAAATTGATCATTTCGATACAAAAACTAACAAAAATGGTGGAATAATGCTCGTAATGACATACAGTTTTGCCAGAATTCGCAAAATTACTGTTAAATTTCGTGAAGATCGGTTCATAATTGACCATAGGACCCATATAAACCCTACTCCCGAAAACTGTTTAGTGAGCCTAAAACTGTAATAAATAATGCTATCATACTAAAATTTGGTACGTCACAGTTTTATAGGACCAGTAATCACATTTAGTCAATTCACAAGGTATCCTAACATGTCATATTGTCAAAATGTCCTAATATTTCACAATGGTTTAAAAATATTGTTGTTGGTTTGTTAACAAAAAGTGTCTTAAATAAATAGAACGTTGCTTGCTGTGTTTATTGTGCTGTCGTAATTAATCAGAAAAGTCCAGCGCTAAGCGGCTGAGCCGTACAACAATATTTTTAAACCATTGTGAAATATTAGGACATTTTGACAATATGACATGTTAGGATACCTTGTGAATTGACTAATTGTAAAATTTTTAAATGATCGGTCCATAATTTACACTAGGCCCCAATCAAATAAAGCCCACTTAAGGAAAATAATTAAATTCGCCTAAAACCATAACAGATATAGATATTGCGGTAAAATTTCTACCAACCTATTTTCATATGGCCAGAAAATATATAATGCCGTTTTGTGAAATTCACTGTTGACGCTAAAACTAATTACACTGCTGTATTGAAATTTATTCTAATTTATTTTTTGTAATACCAGAAATTAGTCTTCAGAATTTCGGGATGATTGGTCCAAATTTACCATAGGACCAATACAGATTACGCTCCTAAAAATGATTGTAGTTCGTCTAAAACTTTTACGATTCATGATATTTTACTCAAGCCAGTTCAAAGTTCTAACAAGAAACGCATAAACATTCTTAATGTATGTCAATAATTCAATATAAGTCTAAACCGCAACCAACTTTAATGCTGCCGTTCGTTTTTATGGAGAAAAGTTAATCATATATATGTAGTTATCATATAGAGCCCACTCCTGTCGGTGGAGGGTATCAAAGATTCGGCACAGCCGAAAATACCACTCCAACTTGTTATTTCTCGGTATGTCTTGAAAAATGTTAAAAAGCTTTAACATTGATCCAAAAATCATTAAGCTATATATTAATATTATGAATACTCCTTGTAATAATTAAGAATTAAAGGTCCTTATAATAAAATATATAAAAATTGTTATCATTAATATTTTCTTTAACAAAATATATTGGGCTATCGAATTTTTTTCACATACGTTCATACATACATACTAGGGCATTCATTCGGTTAACCGTCAATTAATTATTTAACCGATTAACTGCTCGGTTAATTTAAAATTTGTAAAATTCTTCATTTCCTTTATTCTTATTTCTTTTAATCCATTTCAATTTATTTTATTTTTTCAACAGTGCACAAACAGCTGATTCCGTACGGAATATGCGTTCAGTTTGGCACTTTGCTAAAGCAAATGGCATTTGACGAAACTTAACGAAAATTTTCTTAAGGTAGATTATCGTTAGCCACATATGGTTTATATGTATTCGCATAGTTGCTTAAGTTGACTTAAGCGACCTAATGCATATATTATGGTTAGGTCTTTAAGCTCCCAGCAAAAGAGGATAACATTTTGTGTTTTTTTACGAATAAAATGTGCTTTCGTGCAAGAATATGCTACGCTGGGCTAAAATATGTGTAAATGTATTATTTATTGTACTATTTTTTGTGCTGATGTTTGCATCTACTTAAACTATAGGCCCAAACCCACCTTTAAGTATACCGATCGACTCATAGTCGCATTCTGACTTGAATTAATGATGTCCGTCCGGCTGGCTGGCAAAGTACAGGTCGCAATTTTGGAGATAATTTCATAACTCTTATGATAGCAACTATATCATGACAAAATTTTAACCTGGTAGGTCTAAAATTAAACATAAGTCCCCTATAAACCCCCATCCTAAAATCTCATATAGATGAAGATATCTAAATAATATTCGGCACAAAAACTTTTACATGAATCTTAGCCTCATAACATAATTTTGTTTAGGCGGGTCCATGATTGTCCATGGGTCCCAATTAGGGAACACTAGCAAAAATTGTTTTTATATACTGTGTAGGATATCATATAGTTGGGCTTGAGCGACTATACTTTCTTACTTGTTATCTATTTAATATTCAACACAAAGAACTCTTATATCCAGCTTATGCTTATAACATATTTTTGATCTGGCGGGTTAACGATTGACATGAGTCCCAAATAGGGTCCACTCCCAAAACCATTCTCTAAATCTTTTGGTGTAGGTATCATATAACTTCTCAATAGTTTTGGAACAGCCTAATCGTTAATATTTATTTATTTTATTTATTGGTTTATTTCTTAAATAAAAAATCTTGAGCTTTTATTTATCTTTTAATCTCATATCCCCCAAGGAGATATGACACCGGACTGACTATTGGTGAGATCTCCTCATGGATTGGGTGGTGGATGGGGTTTATACCCAAGGTCACGGGAAGAAACACCTTTAAAAGTTGGCGTCAAGGGCTGATTTTCGACTCCTTTAAGGGGATCTTTGGCCTGTTTGCGGACTTCCGAAGGTGCTTTTGCTTTTTAACCGATGCTCCCAGACGAGGGGCGAGTATATATTTCTTCTGATCTATACACTCTTATTGCTACTGACACACAGGTGCGGCTGGAAAACGAATTTTTTGTCACACAGTCGCCAAAACAATCATAAGATTAGGATCACACGTCAGGTGCTTATAAAAATGTTTTTATTTCTTGCTGGTACTCACAGAATTAAAATGTTCAGTTATCCTTATTCACCACTTGTAATAAGAAAGGGAATTCGTCTAACACAATTTTAGATTACTATTATACCCAAATTAAAAAAAGCTTTAAGTTTCCCCGAAAAAGCCCTTTAAATAATTTCTTTGAATCAATTTAAAAAATTTTCCATATAAATACAAATTCTTGCAGTATTTTTAGCATCTCAACCTTAAAATGTCTGTCCTTTTGTTAGAAGAAATTTATATAAATCTTTATATTTTATTATGCAAAATACTTATTTAATTTTCTTTGGTTTACAGTATTTTATGCAGTGAAAACAGTTTTATGGCTGTACCCAACTTTACGAGTAGATGTCTTGCACAGACACACACACACACACACACTTTTTACATACTTATATTATTGTTTATCCTTCTGGACTTTATCAATAATATCCTCATGAGATCATGTGTACATATGTAGTTTTTTTTAAAATTTTTTCTTATTGTAAATTTTTTATTATAATTTTTTATGCATTTAAAAGTTTTCTATGTCCACATTTTATGTCTGAAAGGATCCATATATTTTTGTGTATTATTGTATGTTTAAAGCGAAGAAAAAAAAGGACCTGTATTTTGTAGTTTCTTAAATCAATATATTTGTTCATCTTTAAGAAAAAAATATGATTTAAGATTATTTTTCTAAAGAATTTTTTGAAAAAGATTTCTGTCAAGGTAATAATAAATATTCCAGGAACATTTTGTTGGTTTGTTTATGAATAAAGGCAAAAAAATTAAAAACTATTACAATAAATAACGAAATATTAAAGTTATTTCATATTTATAGTAATATAAGTAGATAACAAAAAAAATCGGCAGCAAGTCGAAAATTCTGCAGGTAATTAAAAGAACCAGTAAGAAAATTTAGGCTGTTAAGCCCGACCATATCATACCCTACACCACAGTATATACAGACAATTTTTCGAGAGTGTAGCATATCTGGGATCCATTGACACTCTCCGCAATAGCGGAGAGGGTATTATGCGTTTAAGCTGATGTTTGTAACATCTTAAAATATTACGTTTTAGTATACTAATCAACTCGAATCACTTTCTACGAAAGATCTAATGATGGCCGTCCGTAAACCTTGTACGTAAAGCACAGGTCGCAATTTTAGAGATAAGTTGATGAAAGTTTCTACAAAGGTGCTGATTGTCACAAGGACCAAACCTATTGGTGAGGCCCATAATGCTTTTTTCTGGAATGAGTATTTGTGCCCATAAACAATGTTATAATGTTGATGGTACAATAGTGCAGATGGTATCAAACATATGTGCTGATCTTTGTAACACCTGAAAGTATTGGTCCTAGACCCATCTTTATCAATCGGTTTAGAATCATTACCTAAGTCGAAATAACAATGTCCGTACAGCAAGCTGGCTCGCTGACTGTCCATGCAAACCTTGTACGCAAAGTACAGGTGACAATATTTGAGAGAAATTGGTGAAATTTAATACATAGGCTACAATTCGTAAAACGGAAATGGGGCGAATCGGTCCATAATTTCACACAGCTCCCATACAAGCTTTTTCCGGAATAGGGTCTTTGTGGCCATGTGATATCTTATTATGTTGGTATTTAGATTAAATTAATTCCAAACTCATTTTATTGCTATCAAAATCCTATTACCACATTTTATTGGAAGCGGTCCATATTTGACCATAGCTCTCATACAAATTCTACTCCTAAAAATAGCTTTTAATGCCATAGCTTCCTTATAAATGTTGGTATTAATATAAAAATTGCCGATAATAACTTTTACGATAGCTTCTGTGTCATGACATGGTATGTCCTGGTAGGTCCAAAATTAACTATCGGTACCATTTAAACCAGAGTTGTGGAGTCGTCAGAAAATAGTACTAACTCCGACTCCAACTCCAAACGCCGAAATTATTTAAGTGCGACTCCAACTCCGACTCCGATTCCAACTCCGACACGTATATGAGACTGGTCCTTATTTGACTTTAAACTTTTTTTATACCTTCCGCCGCTGGTGGTGAATGAGGGTATATTAAGTTTGTCAGTCGGTGTGAAACTTTTTTATTATGCATGTAAGATCCAATAAAGTTTATACATATTCTGGCTTCTTGAGTAACTCTAAGTCGATTTAGGCATGTCCGTCTGTCTGTCCGTCTGTTGAAAATAGGCTCACTTTCGAAAAACTCAAATGATAAGAACAATGTTGGTGTCAAAATGTGGTAACATTTGTTCCAATTTTGGTTCATATGGCCAGAATTACCTTAGATCCTATATTAAGCAGCCTTCTTGAAAGCACTTTAAACGCAAAAGCAAATTTCACTTCTGTGTTGAAATTTGTTCCATTTAGATTTTTAATAACAGAAATCACTCTTTAGTATTTCTTCATGATTTGGTTCATAATTTTCCATCGGTCTAATATAAATTCCCTACTTGAAAATAATTTTAGTTCGGCATAACTGTTTCGAATCGTGATATTTTATTCCAGTTAGTTAAAATTGCTAGAAATAAGAACATAACACTGTCCGATTGTCGTGCAATTGGCTTTAGCCGAAACCAATTTTTATACTGACGTCCGTTTTTATAAAAATAATTAAATACAAATTTATAGCTCTTCTCTATATTCTAACTGATGGTGGAGGGCATCGAAGATTTGGCGCAGCCGAATATAGCACTCTAACTTGTTTTAAATGCAGTACCTTTTAAATAGTTAAATATAGCATGAAAATGATTTGAAATATTGATCGCCAATTTCAAAAAATTTGTATTGTGGAAAATGTTAGAAAATTTTTTTAAATTTTTTATGCCGATTTTACTGGATTTCAATCCCAAACTGCTTAGCAGTTTGACACCAAGTTTGTTTTTTTTTCTTTTAAGTTTTTCGAGAGTGCACATTTTATCAACAGACAGACAAATGGGCAAACAGATGGGCATGGCTAAATCTACTTAGAATTACTCACAGAGCTAGAATATATATACCTTATGGGGTCTTAGATGTATAATAAAAAAGTTTCACACGGAATGATAAACTTAGTATACTCCCTATGCTTTTTATATATAATTGAATCATTTATTTCGAAAAGGGCTCAAGTACAATTTTTTGGAATTTGACTTTTTTGCTATTTCTGGAGGTTCACATAAAGACCGATATACGAGCACAGTGAGACTGAAAGGTTATATACGCCTTCCATAGCGGTGAAAAACAGGTGGCTTTTTAAAATAAATTTCGAAAAGGACTCATCTCCATATTTGTTTGGAATAGTTAACATGTGTATTAAAGTAAGCAATTGAAAAAAACTTGTATTCTAAATTTTTACAGTGAAAGGTAATTTTTGACTATGTAGTCAATTTGTTATAAAAATAATTTTTGATTTTGCCATTATAAAAAAAAACTGAAACGTGAACATCGATTCGGGAGAAAAATTTTAATTTTAACATAATTTGGGATTATCTTCGTTTTGAAAATGTGTGAATGCAGCTGTTCGCAGGATAATGACATACAGATTGCCGATTTCCAAAATTTGTATGAAGTTATTCTGCAATGGCCAACCGACATGTATTCACAGGCACATAAAGAAAGAAGAAGATTAATAATTATTGAAGAAATATTTTCATTTTGGTTCTATGAATGTATGTATGTGTTTGCCAATTTATAATCTTAATAAACAGATAAAATTATACCGAAACGTTTTTATTGTTCCTTTATAATAAAAATCTCTCGTTACAAAGTTTGTTTACTTTCATTAAAAGTTTGGAGTTTTCAAGTGAATCATCACAGGGGTTAATCTTATCTTATAATGCAAATACATATTTAAACGTTATGGAATATTTGAATATTTGAGTGTTCCACTAAATTGCATACACTGAAGATACCATTTTGCTATTGAAACCACGAAAATTAAAAAAAAAAATCCAAAAGGGTTCATCTCCGGAAACTGTATCGAAAATGGTCCTTCAAAAATTATTGAAAATAATTTTTTATTTGTAGTATTATAACATTAACAGAGACTTACAATTTTAGGAGAAAAAAACTCTGCTTCAAAAAGTTAAATGGTTTAAGAGATACACTTTCTGCCAGTTCATCGATTTCGAACGGTAAAATTCCTGTCTTCATAAAAATAATTTAATGAAAATTAAATTCAATGAACTTAAGCCTAATTAAAAATATCTAAATTTGGATTAAAAACTATTAACAGTTCAATAAAATAACCACAAAACTAATTATTGTTACAGCTAAGGCACGAGCTATGTTTACATTTGTCCTTCAAGTTGTGCTGAAAAAGGTCAACAAGAAAAAAGAAAGACAAAAACTTGATAAACAAAAATGCACTTTGGATTTCAAGAAGAATTCTTGACAAAAAGTACGAAAAAACAGAAGTTAGGAGAACATGTAAATCAATTAAAAGTGATAATCATTCATTCAGAAAGAAAATTTCGATCTTCCAAGGTGAAATACCATTTGGTTTAAAGATTGATGTTTGACCACTGACGTCTTCTGGCTTCAATAGCCGAGTGAGTAAAACGGCAAACCCCACTGAAGAGATTATGTGGTTGCAATCGAAACTAGTCTGGGCAACCTGTCCATGAGAGCCTGGGTTCAAATCTCAGCGCAGTCAAGAATGAAAAATTATCAATAAAATTTTAATTTATTTCATGTTGTAAAATTCCTGTCTTCATAAAAATAATTTAATGAAAATTAAATTCAATGAATTTAAGCCTAATTAAAAATATCTAAAAAATATTCTACTTCCTTTTACTCACGTAAAAACTTAAATAAATTGCATTGACCAAAATGGTCCATAACCTATGATTTGTATTTTTTATTTTTTTTTCTGTTCGATTTTATCCTAGACAGCTAAAAACTTACTAAACACATTTAAATAGACAAAAATACATTAGCTGACGTTTTAAGTTGATATTGTTATCCATTGCAAATTTATATAAAAAAATAATTAATTTGACTAAAATGGTCCAAACCTAACAGCAGGGTGAAGATCAGTTTCCTGTCACAAAGGAACTGCTAAACAATAAATATGTAAGAGATTTTTATCTTAAACTTCGGCTGGGGTGAGATAGCGTAAGCAAAGAGTCCAAAAAGCATTTCATTGCTTTTTATACACTTCAATCAAAAATTTAAAAATGGACACAAAATTATTTTAAGCTGTGTATATTTTTAAAGATTAATTTAAAAAAAAATTTTTAACACACAAAACTAGATTTAAATAATTTAATATAACCCACAAAACTATTTCAACATTTCTTAAAATGTTCCCATGAAAAAAATCAACTTAAATCTCTACATAAATTCAATTTTTTCTAAACATAATTAGAAAACGTTTAAAATGGATATCCGTGCTTAAAACACAGAAGGCAAAACACAAAATAAATTTAAAAATGTAGGGATGAAGAAAAAACCTCAAGGAGGGGTATCGAACCTGCATGCAACAGTTAAGAAATATTTGCAACAAGTGAAATACATACAAACAGGCCACAAAAAGGAGGAAGCAATAAAATTATTGTACATAAACACAAGCTGGTATGTGTTTAAGAGCAAAAAAAAAATGCAATGGTATTTGTGAGAGCTACAAATACATAAGTCAAAGAAACAGTAGCGTAGGTGCGACTAATAAAAGGGCACTAAAACAATTATGTGGTTGTGCTTAAATTTTGTCAAAATAATTTCTTTTGTTTTTGTACGAGTATTTAGAAAATTTTTAAATTTTTAATAAAATTTTTAAATTTTATTTTCAAGAGCCTTAAAAAGTTCCATTGCGCATGTGGTTTTGTTGTGTCAACGATTATAAAATCATATATCACTTACTCACTTATACAATTGCAATTATTAAGTTATGCTCTTTTTCAAATGTAACACTTGTTTTCACTCTATTTGTTTTTGCAAATTCTCTCTGTTTAAGTAGAATTAAAATTATATTTGTCTCAATGCTTTTTTCTTTTTGAGTTTTCTAAACTGTTGCTTTTACCTGTTGCTAATGGTATGAGCAACAGTTGCTAAGGAAATCGTTACAGAGTAGCAATAACGCTGATGATAATGAAGTTATTAATGATACTCATTTTGTGTGATGTGCATAATAATTATTACTCTGGGGTTTCTGCGAATATGTAGTTGAAAGAAGCAACAGTTTTTTAAGGAGATGTTATTTGCAATAGTGTTGGAAAGTTTTTTTATATATTAAGTAAATTTTTTGTTTATACTTAAAGTTTTTGATACCATATGGTAGAATTAAGATTTAATTTAAAAAATAATGCGGTAACTGCTACTTGGGTTTTTTTATAAATTATGTTTTCGAACTTACATATCTATCAGCATTTAAATTTGTACAAGGTGCGGCAAAAGTCATCTCGCTATCGAAAGATGCTTTAATTTGTTCAAATGGCGGTTAATGTCAGTTCTGCTTTGACACTTGTTTAGTAAACAGATACAAAGTGCACGTCAATAAGAAATGGAGCGCTACGCTCCTCAGGAACGCGGAAACATTTTTTCGATTATTTATGGGCTGCTTTTTCAGGACGCCTTCTCTCTCGTTTTGGTGATTTTCACTGGCCTAGCCGGCCCGTTTTAACCGTTCTAATAGACTTCTTTTTGTGGGGTTTCTTAAAGTCTCGATTATGTGTCAACAAGCCTCAGACTCTTGAAGTCCGTATCATTGATAATTTAGTTGTTCCAATTCACGATGTCTCTTTTATGTTGGGTCCAGCATTCACGAGTACATAATGTTAATGTTTTATGCAGGGACCGAAAATAACAGTTATTATGAAATTTTAAAACAAAAAAAGCATATAGAAGTAAACACTGGCAAAGTGATTCAAGTATACCATATTGATCCTTATGAACTTTTCTATGATATAAATATTTTTTCGATCAAAAATTACAGTTATTTTTTGATTTATATTTTTTTGGACAAAAGTAACAATTATTTTTTGATTTTTATTTCTTTGAACAAAAATAACAGTTATTCTTTACAGAATATAATTATAATTATCGAGTTGTCTTTAAATATTTATTTAAATGTGTGATCATCATTGGGACATCTTATAAATATTTAAAGCCAACCAAATAATTATAACACGTACATTTCTTTAAAGAATAACTTTTATTTTTGCCCGAAAAAATAAAAATCATAAAATAACTGTTATTTTTGATCGAAAAAATAAAAATCAAAAAATAACTATTATTATTGTTCAAAAAAATAAAAATCATAAAATAACTGTTATTTTTGATCGAAAAAATGAAAATCAAAAATAACTGTTATTTTTGTTAAAAAAAAATAAAAATCATAAAATAACTGTTATTTTTGATCGAAAAAATAAAAAAATAACTGATATCATCTGACTTTTATGAAAAAAGGAATAAATGTTACGGTCCCTGGTTTTATGACTGGTAAATATGATATTATACTTTTGTATATTTTTATCCGATCGACAGAGCTTATATATGGACTGGAAGACAAAAGACATATCTATGCAAAAGTTAAAATCGTGAACAATTTACGAGATTTTTTAAAATAGCTAAATCGATTGCAGATAATCTTAAGAAAAATAAACGAATACCAAATTCCTGCTCAACAGCCCCAATTTAGCTTAGACTCTATCTAATTTTTGAGTTAATTTTTGTAGCAAAGTGCTGTTAATAACAGTACGTTAATAACATTCGTTCAATAGCAATACCATCAACACTCTTTATGTTGAACGATTGCCTATGACATTGTATGTTATTTTCCGCTATACATTCCACTGTAAATTAAGATATATTTATTATATTTAAAATTCGAAATAATATTCATGTCAAAATCAATTCTTGTAACCATATCAAACAGTGCGTACAAGCCGCATTTAAAGAAAGAATTTAAAACAAAACAAAAAAATCAATTGTTTTATTAACATAATTCTTGATTATTGAAACGTGACCTCTTCCTAGCAAGGCCTGATCTTGGAAAGGCTTTTACCGGGCCATGGTAAGAACAAAACAACAATCCTGCCAACCGGAATTTTTAAAGAAAATCAGAAGAATCACTGTCCCACTATTCGAACTGGGCGTGTGGGTTTCCCTAGCTCACGTCTTCAAAAAAAAAATTTAACTAATTTTACTAAAATTTCCAAGTGGACCAATTATATAATTATTTCACCCTTTTGCCGATTTGGCAGATTAGCACATCTCACAATTACCACTTTCAGTGCGTAGCACAAGCATTTATTAACTGCGTCAGTACTTTCCAATGAGAGGCTGATATTATTGAATATGCATTTACATGATCAAACGAAAAAAGAGACAAAGAAATAATTAGTATTGTGGTTATGTTATTGAACTCTCAATGGGTTTTAATCCAAATTTCGATATTTTTAATTAAACTTAAGTTCATTGAATTTAATTTTCATCAAATTATTTTTATGAAGACAGGAATTTTACAACATGAAATTAATTAAAATGTTATTGATAATTTTTCATTCTTGACTGCGCTGAGATTTGAACCCAGGCTTTCACGGACAGGTTACCCAGACTAGTGTCGATTTTGACCACACAATCTCTTCAGTGGGGTTTGCCGTCTTTACTCACTCGGCTATTGAAGCCGGATGACTTCAATAGTCAAATATCAATCTTTAAACCAAATGGTATATCACCTTGGTAGATCGAAATTTGCTTTTGAATGAATGATTATCTATTTTAATTTATTTACATGTTCTTCCTACAAAGAAATTTTTAAGCAAAAAGCTCAGTAATTGAGATCAGTTCAATCGTATATCTATATACTCAACTATATAAATATATTGTTAAATAAGAGAAAATGCAGGATGCAATGCAAAAGTTAAATATTTATCATGCTAGAAATTAACATCATTATAGGGGAAGAAAACCTTAGTAAAATAGGTATGTTGGTTATTTTTTGACTCAAAATGACAGAAAAACAAGTTAGAGTGCTATATTCGGCTGTGCCGAAACTTTGATACCATCGACCGACAGGAGTGGGCTCTATATGATAAATACATACATATATATTATAAACTTCTCTTCACAAAAACGAACGTCAGCATTAAAATTAGTTGCGGTTTAGACTTATATTCAATTATTGGCCAACAATAAGAAAGTTTTATGCGTTTTTTGTTAGAACTTTGAACTGGCTTGAGTAAAATATCATGATTCGTAACAGTTGTAGCCGAAATTAAATGATTTTTAGGAGGGTCATTTGTATTAGACTTATGGTAAATTATGGACCAATCATTCCAAAATTCTGAAGACTGATTCCTGGTATTACAAAAAATAAATTAGAATAAATTTCAATACAGCAGTGTAATTAGTTTTAGCGTTAAGAGTGAATTTCAGAAGGCTGCTCAATATGAGATCTAAAGTAAATTATGGACCGTATATCACATAATTGAATTATTTTTCCAAAGTGGGCTTTATTTGGTTTTAGACGCAATAAACTGATTTCCGCGAGTAGGGTTTATATGGGGCCTAGGGTAAATGATGGACCGATCTTCACGAAATGTGGCAATGTGATTTCTCGTCCTATAAAACTGTGACGTACCGAATGTCATTATGATAGCATTATTTATTACGGTTTTAGGCGTACTAAACTGTTTTCCGCGAGTAGGGTTTATATGGGACCTATGGTCAATTATGGACTGATCTTTACAAAATTTAACAGTATGATTTGCAGTCGTATAAAGCGAATTCGTGCGAAATTTAATATCATACCGTGCATTATTCCACCATTTATGCTAGTTTTTGTATCAAAATTATCCATTTTTTTAGGGTGGTGGTTCCACATTTTGGTTCATAGCTCTGATCCTACTGAACCGATGTTGTGGTTTTCAATCCCAAGCTGCTTAAGATAACTAAAATCAATTTGACACCAAGCTTGTTCTTTTCCTTTGCGTTTTTCGAAAGTGAGGCGGAAAGACATGCGGACATAGCTAAATCAACTTAGAATTACTCAAGGAGCCAGAATATGTATATTTTATTGGGTCTTAGATGTGTAGTAAGAAAAGTTTCACACGGAATGACAAACTTAGTATACCCTCATTCACCACAAGCGATGGTGGAGGGTATAAAAAACAAGTCATAGTTTTATTAAAAAAATTGTAACGGTGATAAAGCAAAGAGAGGAAATTTTTTTCTTTGATTCACCAAAATTATTTGTTTGAAATTTATACGAATTCCAGTAAACTTTTTTGTTTGATTCAACAAAATTATTTGTTTAAAAATGTATTTCTAAACATTTACCCCAATATTGATAAAAAAAATATTTTTGATTAATAAAAGGTTTATTAAAAAAAAATTCATAGAAAATTCGTTTCACAAATCTGCCATAAACCTAAAATATTTTTTATGAATATGGGGGTAATTATTTTATTAATAAAATCTGAATTATTTTCAAAAAACTAAATGCAAATAAATAGTTTGAATATGCAAATTTGTTTATAAGACCGATTTAAAAAAAAAAAATTGCACTGTGTAAGCTGATGCCTTCTGAGCTATAACTGATTTAATCAGGTGCAAATCAATAAGTCTGTGTGGATAATCAAGCGTAACATTGTACACTGCTTTGCAACTCTGATTTAAGTATTGAGTTTAAATAGTGTTTGAGCAAAATGTGGCATGTTCTTATATATATATATATAAAACATATGTGTTCTAGGTTTTGCCACTAAAATGGCCACAGGAAATCAGTGTTGCCACGACCTAAAAATTGTAAACATAGGTCGTGCCTTAGCAGTTAACAATAAATAGTATTGCGGTTATTTCATTGAACTGTAAATGGTTTTTAATCCAAATTTCGATATTTTTTATAAGGCTTAAGTTCATTAAATTTAATTTTCATTAAATTATTTTTATGAAGACAGGAATTTTACAACATGAAATTAATTAAAATTTTATTGAAAATTTTCATTCTTGACTGCGCTGAATTGTAGTCGGTGGCTTAATTGTAGTCGGTCACATAAAAAATCATTATAAAGTTAATTAAAAATAGTATAAATGTTGAATATATCAACACCGTACATAATTATATATATCTAAAAAAGCGGAGCGGATAATGCTAGTACTTAAAAGAGAAACTGAAAGTAAAGTGGTTTAAATTTCAAGTATGAGTGAATTGGTAAATAAGTTTGTGGGTACTAAGACTAGAAGTGCAAAACTTGATCGTCTTACCCCAAGTAAAACAAAAGATTGTTTATTTTTCAGTTGAAAAAGTAACCAAAATACAAAAAAGTACACAAGTTCTTGAGAAAAAACAAACCGAAGTTACTAAAACGGCAAAGCTGCAGGGGATAATATTAAAGTACGGTTTTAATGCCTAAATACCTGAAGTCCACATGAATGGCCAAAATCCACTAGTAATTCTATTAAGTCCCAATAGAAATGATCTCTTATCATGCTTGACAAACTGTAAATTATACAGGGTGTCTGGTGGCAATTTTATGTTTTTAAATTCGATTATATCAAAAAGTAATAAACGGTGCGGAGGGAGGGTGGCGCCGTTGGGATTATAGATTGTGCTAATTTGTCAGTCACGATGTCACAGTGGTCGCTCACTCGCGCGTTCGCTGTGGAGAAATTTTTTAAGAATAGTGATTCTTACGTAATTGCTCGTCGACCATTTTGTTCAAAGTTCGGTATTCGGCGAATACCTAATGGACCGAGTGTAAATTTAATTCGTTCTTGGGTGCAGAGATTCCGCGCAACTGCTTCGGCTATGAATGTCGATCTTCAATGACTCCCGAAAACATTGAACTGGTTGAAAGCAGTTAACGTGAAAATAAGACTTTCAATATGGAAAAGAGCAGCCTCACTGGGACTTCCAAGAGCAATTATTCATGAAATTAAAAAAACGGATTTGAAGTCCATCTTTTTAAAATTCAAATCGTTCAAGAACTGAAATAAAGTGACTTTGATTTACGCAAAAATTTTTGTGAAACGATGTTGGAGCATTTTCGCACTGTAAATCCCATTTTTTGGAGCGACGAGGCTCATTTTCACTGAAACGGCCACGTCAACAAGCAAAACTTCCGTAACTGGTCTCCAAGAACCCGCAACCCTCGACTGAAATGTCAAAAACCATTGCATTGTCCCAGGGTAACTGTTTGGTGTGCCTTATCCACGCATGAGATAATTGGACCATTTTTTTTCCAAAATGTTTAAGACAAAAGTCATATGCTCGTCGCTTATCCAGATGACGTTGGCATCACTGAAAGACACATTCGAGATGTAACTGTTCTATATGAGAAGATTGAGAAGGATTCAGCTCAAAGGGGCCTGTGTATAAACGAGGATAAAAGAAAGATATTGATTGCAACTGCAGAAAAATCAATGCAAATAACATATGGCGACGTAGTTCAAGCAGGCAGTTATAGTTTCTAGATAGAAGAAGAATCAATCTATTAAGATCCACTGTAAATAGAGAAAATAACATCATCCTTGAAATAAACCGAAGGTGTTATTATGGACTAAACAAACATTTCAAAAACGCATCCATCTCCAGGAAAACGAAAACCACTTGTGACACCCGTTCCAAAACATGGGTACTTGCAAAAATCGATAAATGTATGTTACGAATATTTGTAAGAAAAATAATTCGTAAAACATATGAGCCCATATGCGTTAAAAAAGAGTATAGACGACGAATCAGTCATTAGCTGTATGAGATTTATACCACTGGGAACATAGTAAGACGTATTAATATACAACGATTGCGCTGGCTGAGTCACATCGGAAAGCTGAACGCAGAATGAAAGACATTCGAGAATCAATATGAAAGAAAGCGTAAACGGGGAAGACATAAAAATTCCTGGTGAATTAAACTGGAGACAACGTACAAATGATTGAAGCGCATGGAGAATATTTTTTTAGCAGGCCGAGACCATAAGCATATTGTAGTGCAATCCCAGGAAATAAATAAGTATATTTTGCCAAGTCTATTAATATTTTACCCCTTTTTAACTACATATGTATTTCGGTTAAAAACGCTTGTTTTCTACGTATTTTTCGTATAGGTACCCAGGTACCTTGCCGCGCAATATAAAGTATTTTCTTTGCGGCGCACATAAAGGGTTAACCATAACATGTTTGGAGGAAACAATATTATGGTTGGGATTTATTGACGAAGGGTTAACTAAACCATAATATGGTTGTCAGTGACAATAATTTTGTTAAATTAAGGAGACCATATTGAAAACGGTTTTTTCTCTAGGTGTATGCAAATGAAAGAATTAAACATCTTCTATTTCACGACTGCCGTTAAGGGAATCTGTTGTATTTAAGGAGATGCCCTTTGTTTCTAATAACTACTACTTATGGAACTTCTTAATATTTTGGTTACGTAAAAATGTTTTGGAATCTTACGTGATTCCAAGATTCCCCAACACAACGCTTAACAACACTGTTTTTCTGAGAGCAAATCAAAGAGAGTCGCAAACTTATATTGCAAATGTATAAGTGAGTAAAAAAAATTTGCTTCTACCACTACATTGAAAAACTGGGTGCAGCTTTTAAACTCACTCATATTTTACATTGTTGCAAAAACAAACTAAAAGGCAACAGGTATAACAAATACAAAATTACCCCTAGAAATACAAACACCCAAAGAACGAGATGAAATAATAAACAAAAAAAATTTTATTCTTCGCAAAAACAAATACTACACGAACCTAAAATTCCCCTAGAGAAAGCGCAACAGTTAGAGGTGCCTGTTGCATGTGGCATAATGAAGAGAAGAAAAAACATTGTATGTATTTTTTTGAAACAGTTTCAGTGGCTTGAAGTATTTAGAAATGTAAAGAGTTCGTGTGTTTGTGTGTGTGTGTGAGTCAGTGGCTGTTCAGAGAATGTTGTAGGAAGGTGACATAAACCGGAAACGGATATGTCGCAATATTGTTCACTAGCAGCAGTGGAAAAGTGTTTAAAATTGCTATAGTTTTTTTTACCTAAAGTAAAACTTTTGCAATTTATCTGTTAAATTTTTTATTTTTTTTTTTTTTTTTTTTTTTGTAATACAAATGCTACATATGGAAGAGTTTTACATGACTCTTCTTGTGGATGTGAATGTGTTAGGGCAATAATGTATTAAACTTTTGTTTTTTTTTTTTTTGCATAGCTGTATGAAAAGGTGGAGGCAGTTTGTATTCGGTCGTTTGAATATGGTCTGGTTTTCAAGTTGACTTCGTAAATGTGGCAATATTCTGCTGTTGCATCACATAATAATGTTTCGCAATCGCACGTAACATGGTCTTTGCAACATTTACTCCGTACCCTTGGATACACTACAAATGGAAGGGGAGTAGTAGTAGTGGGCTTAAATATATTCTCGGTTCCCACAAATACAGCCTATTTTCTACAGATGATCATTAAAAACAAGCTCCATTATTGCCTTTATCCCATTCCCCAAAATACATTATCGTTATCATCATTAACTTAATCATGAGCATCAACCAGCATCCGTATGCAACATATTGTAGGAACATAGATGAAATAGCAGCAATGGCAGAAAAACAAAAACAGTCCTTCACACAACATTAAAAAAAAACAGAAAATATGAATCATGAATAGTTAAGGTATCCCGCTGAATATTGACTGCATTTTGTAAGCTTCTAATAACCGACTTTGCCTGCACTCAGTTGGTTAGTTGACGCGTTCCAAGACAGTTTACAATTTGCTCCTTCTATTTAACATTAAATAAATACTGGTTTTAAATTAGAAACAAATATACAAAAAAAATTTTAATTAAAAAAAAAATAAAGTAAACGCATTTAAAAAAAAAATAAGTCTTTAAAATAGAGTCATTTGTGATGGAAATTTAAAAAAGTGTTAAAAGTTTGGAAACCTTTTTGAAATTAATCTTAATAATTGAATATAAAAGTGCATAAAATTTCGTCTTAAATGTGTTTATTAAGAATTTTAACTTTTTTCAAAACAAAAAAAAATTACGACACATTTTGCAGCTTCAACTTCAAGAAATACATGTTATATTTGTTTAACATCTTTTTATTGTCAAGGTAATTAATTATTTATTTATTTTTACTCTGAATATTCGTTGTACAAATAAATAAAAAAAACCTGTTTTTTTTTTTTTTTTTTTTTTTGTATCGACCTGTTGAATAAAAACATATAAATGAAATCTTATTCTGTTTTTGCTACCATATGGAAAGTTTTGTTTTTGCGACATGAGTTCATTAACCTTTAAACTATAGGAAAATATTTAAGACTTACCTTTTAATTTTTTTGATACGAGTATCTAAAGCATTTAAACGGTCAAAATTCAGATTGAGACCTTTTATCCCATAAAAATGATTTATGGTTCTGGTGAACTGAAAATAATAAAAGGATACATTAACCCTCTAGTGCCAAGTTTAAGAATAAATGGGAATAAATTATGAAAATAATTTTTTTATGGTATTTTTGAGCCTCTGAGTTCTAAAAAAAATATTTTTAAGCCCAGGGAAGAAAACATCAAGGAGTACCTTGAGGCACCCTTGGCATCTAGTAATAAAAACACATTTAATTTTTGAGAAATTCTGCTTGTTAGTATTTATTTTTAATTCAACAAATTAGAAACGAAAAAAGTCAATTAATATCTTTTGTTATTTTATTATTATTTTATTTAAAGATTTATTTCAAAACAACTAAAATGTTTATTAAATCAAAATTAAATTTTTAACTTTCTTTCAACTAAAAAAATAATTTATTTAATTATCACATTAGTTAAATTTAAATACTTTTGAAACCATTTTTTTAATTGATAAAAAACTTTTTTCTGTGTAAATGGAGCTTGCATTCTGACAAAAACATTGTGTTCGAGATTGTTTACAATGCTTTAGAGCTTTTAAGAGTTTTCGAAGCTTCTACAAATATTATTCTAGATCTTAAAGCAATCGTAAAAAAGGGAAATCAATATAAATTATTTATATATTGAGCGTCAGTACAAATTTTGTAAGGCATGCCAAATTATTACCTTTTCAAAAACAACAAGACAGCAAAGTAAATCTTAGACGGCTGCCAAATGTCCACTAAGAAAAACTAAGTCCGACAGGATGAACTTTTACAATAATTAGTATGGTGGTTTTTTTATTGAACTGTTTATGGGTTTTTAATTAAAATTTGTATATTTTAATCAGGCTTAAGTTCATCAAATTTCATTTTCATTAAATTATTTCAACTAGTGTTTGACCAGTGGTCGAAATTCAGCCATAAATTTTTATGTAAATATGAAGATAACATAGTACATCTAAGTATTTATGAATTTAGATGTTTCGAGCATTTATGTTTTCCGCCTTAACGGAACGAGTTTGAGCGGGGCCAACGTTCGGACCATATGTTATCTTCCACGTGAGTCCGTAAATGTTTAATTTAATTTTGTAAATAGATATTGTGAATTATTTCTGTTTATAAGCAACTTTATTATATTCAACATTTTTTATTTTTTTTTTGAATTTATTCTACAAGTGTAGTGTATAAAGTCATTCCTAAAAAAAAAAAAAAATTAAGGAATAGAACTATTACAATAAGCTTTATAAAACACATAACTGAAATTTAACTCATAGAAAAAATTCGAAAAATAAAAATGTTGAATTTAATTTTGTAAGCTTAATATACAAAATATCAGAAAGTACCAATTGAAAAACAAAAGATTATCATAAAGTCCCCCCCCCACTTGTAGTTTCTCATCCACTCACACAGAAAAGTTAAAAAATTGTCTCTAATCACCAAATTCATACCAAATTCATAGAATCAAACAAATAATTTGTTGATTTTGCACCTATTAAGAAAATGATTATATAGATTACTTAAAATTGTAAAAATTTAAACTTTTAAATATTTTTCCAATAAGTGATACTTTTAATTTTAATTAAAAAAAAATTATCAAAAAACCTTGCCGTTTAAAACAATGTGTTACTCGATTTAATTAAATATAGCTAAGGTGTTGGCAATTAACAACAACAATTCTACAAGTTTAAATTATTTTATTTTAAACGAAAAAATCAATTACGATTTTTTGTTGTATAATTAATAAATTAAATAAAATTTTATTTCAAAACAACTAAAATGTTAATTAAATCAAAATTTTAATTTTCTTTCAAATAAAAAAATAATTGATTCAATTATCACATTAATTAAATTGAAGTACTTTTTAAACAATTTTTTTAATCGATAAAAAGCTACTGATAATCTCTTCCGTGCAGGACATTTTATGTTTAATTTTATGTTTCTATTTCTAATATTGACGAAAGTGTATCAAAGAACCAGATGAAGAACGAAAAAGTGACAAAAAGTTCCCCTTATAAATTCTTGTTCACTCAGAATCATGAATCTTTAATTTGATCTTAATAGGTCAACAATTCAAAAAGTAGCATATGAAGAACAAAAAAGTACCAGCAGTTTTTATCTTATAGCTACTCATTCAATCAGGATCATAGAAAATTCAACAAATACCACATGTAACACGGAAAATAAAGAAAGAAATTAATTTTCTCGTATTTCCCTTTTGATACTTTTTTTCTCCCCACTGAGGTTCGGTTGACAAACAATGGAGGAAAGTCAGTTAACAAACAAATTGAAAATTGCCTTTGCCGATTTATATATAAGATCTACATAGTTGAACATTCGAAACCCGGTTTCTGAAAAATTACGAATAATCGATCACCCTATTTTTTATTATTTGATAGAAACAACTTTGTGTAATTGGAAAAACAACCCTGCAAGAAACCTGGGTGAATGTGTCTCCATGCCGCCAGTTTTGTTGACTATTTTGGGTACTTTCTGGCAACATTTCCATCGAAGTGTCTAAAGTTTTATATTTGCCTCTAATATGAAAAGAAATTTTGTTATGAATGTGTACGTATTTTTATTTTTTTTAATAAATTAATTAAATGTCAAAAATATAGTTCCAAAAGAACTACCTACACTCTAAAGAAAAATCAACCCATCCATACTCAAATCAATCTGAAGCGGTATGAAAAGTACGGTGAGTACGGATTTTCTTGAATCAAATAGAGAAAGATTGATTCAAGTACGGATCAGGGCTGACAGATGTGGTGATTTCTCGCCAAACGTGGCGATTTTCAAACTTGCTTGGCGACCTTATTTTCGATTTGGCGACATGGCGATTTATAAAATAGTTGGCGATTTTGTTGGCTATTTTTGATGAGCCATGAATTTGTTAAATTCAATACGAAGTAATAATATTTTTTTTATTCTTGTATTTCAATGTATGAAATTTGATGCATTCATATGTATGACCAGTATTAAAAACTAAATTATGTTGAAATGGCTGATGAAGATAATGAAAATATTCGAGAAAATTTTTTTTCATGTTTAAATGTGCTCTTGAAATAAGTAATAAGTAGAATTCTTTAAAAAAAATTTAAATAATCAACGTTTATGAAGAGTTTTCCATTATAAAATGTGACAAATTATCACAGAGAAAATTCGTTGTTGTTAAAAATATTTTTAAGATTTTTATGAATCCTAACGTACCTTTGGATGTTTTTGAAACACAATGGAGAAAATACCGTTTGTTAAATGAGAATCTTAATGATGATATTCAGTCTAATTAAAATCAGTTTAAGCCAACAATTTAGTGCTACAAGAATACGACAGGTACTTGCCGTTTTAAGGAACTTGCATTGGTTATTCTTTATATGCTGGTTATTACAACTAGTAATGCCTGTGTTGAAATAATGACCTCCACTAAAATTCGCCTTCGAAGTAGAATGCGATATGAAGTTTTCCACACGTTTTTACGAGTTTAAAGTTATATGAATGCAAATAGTACATGTTGCATTTCTTTTGTACCTTCACAATGTATTCCAAAAAAAAAGACAAAAATGGAGTCTTCTCGGTGAAGTATATAGCGTTTTAGATATATAATAGAACTGCAACTGCATACAAATGTATTGTATATCCAATATATGTTTAATACGTACCGCAAAAATTCTTTTTTGTTGCTTTAAGTAGACTACTATCAAATATTTTAAACATTGCCCCTTTTTGTGTTCACTAAACATTTTTACTTTGTTCTAAATAAAAATTAAACAAAATAGGTATATCATGGCCTCTTTTTTTTGTAGTTTTGGCGGATTTTAGCGATACGGAACAAATTTTTAAAAAAATATTTTTAATTCTAAAACTATTATATTATTGTCAATATATTTGTTGTTTCTACACATAACAAGCAAATCGTTTTTTAACTGCTTGTGGCTACAATAAATTTTGATAAGTTATATGAGATTAAAACGCTCACTTTGTAATTTACTCTCAGAGTGGTACTGCCAACGAAAAGTTTAATATTTTCTGTACTTGGTTTAAGAATTTTGTACATAATTAAAGAAATTCCCGGGTTGATTTTCGAAGGTTATGCCATTTAGGATTTTTTTTGTACGTTTTAGTGTTATTCGTTCTTGAGTTCGACTCGTACTTTGAGTAAGTATAAAAATCTTAATTTATCCCGAGTGTTTTTCTGTCTGTGTAGTCAATAGTACCAACGTCAGTAGTAGATTTCCAATGACACGCAGACGTTAAATGTCTATAGTAAATAGCATACAATAAATTACTAGTACTCGTGACTGTGTCAGTAGTGAATCAGCACAGACTCACTAATGACAATTCCTACAGGGAAATTTTTTATTAATATCTTTTGCATATGTGTAAGTAGCAAATTTGAAAACGTATAACTCGGATATTATTGACCAGATTTTAGTAAAACATATATTGTGCACTTCTGTCAGTAAATATCTTTGAAATTGTGTATTTCTTGTTCTAGGGTTTAGACAAACAAAGGACGAAAGTGTTCTTAACTGTCCTGCCTTTGCCGATTTATATATAAAAATGAAGAAAGGAATTTTGCTTCATGAAATAAATTAAAATTTTTGATAATTTTATATTCCTGCTTGCTCGGGGGATCGAATTCATGGACAGGTTGATTTGACATGTTTCGATAGAAACCACAATATCTCCTCGGAAATCTTGAAATCTACTTTTAGTTTTTGAAAAACACAATCTTTAATTTATTTAGTTTTAAAATAAATTAAAAGAAAAAACAAAGACTAAAATTCAGTAGAAAAATATAATTAGAGATGGGACATTCTTAGAAAATACCAAACTCACGTTGAAGTGATTGAGTCGTCGACTTGATGTGACAACAATTTAAATTTTAAGTCGACAACGACTTAAAGAATAGGGTGAATATTTTTTCTATAGAGGAACTTGCACAATTATGGAAAATCTTGCAAAATTTGACAGTTTAATTTGTAAGCATATTTATAGTTATGAAATGACACCACGTAAACACGGCTGCCAGATTTGAGGATTTATCGTCATTTTCAAAAGTGGACCATTGACGATTGGACGATTTAAACCCTAAATTTAACGATTTTTCAAACGACAAATTTTGTACAAATGTTTTTAATATAATTTCACATTTTATTTTAGCTTCTTAAATACTTTCATTTATTTGTTTGGCATTAATTTTTATGTCCTATTTGTTCATAATACAAAAGGCGCTTAATTTTAGTGCAGTGCATATTTTTTTGAGTTAAATTTGCTCATTTGGTACCGTTTTTTTTAATCAATTTTCAACCATTCCTTTTAAGCTCTTACGCTGGATTGTGGACGTATAAACTAACCCCCATATTTATAAAAAATATTTTAGGTTTATAGCAGGCTTTTGAAACAAATTTTCATAGAAAATTTGTTTAAGAAACCTTTTATAAATTCAAGCATATCAGTATTTGTCTCATATGATTTTTTTCAGGGATCCGGCTGAGCCAACGTTCAACTAACCTTTATTCAACTTATCTTAGTCAATAACTTAAGCTTTAAAACACTTCTGGAAAATAATATGTAAGCGTAATTTAAATATCTGCCGTCTTTGAATGGTTAATGAGCAGTTTTCTACCTTAAAAAAAAGGCTGAAGCCTTGTCTATCATCTGAGTCTACCAAAAAAATATAAGCTCATTAAACCACTTAAGGTTTATCCAAAAAGTCAGGTTAAGAAATTGTTTTTTTAATACTGGCCCCTAATGGGTTAATAAAATAAAATATTTTTAGACGTAAACTTACAGATTCTTGAAACAGCTTTCTAGTGACATATATTTCAAATAACGAAAATTAAAAAAGCCGAGGTGCACCTATGCCGAACTTACTACAAAACCTGACCTAATGTTTTAATGGGGAGGCGGAAGAAGGTGTGGTCAAAATAAAAAAAAAATCAATTTAGGTGCTAGTTAAATTCGTGCAAAATTTTAAGTGTCTAGCTTTAAAACTACAATTATTGCCAAAAATATCGCTTTTTTGCCCATAGTGCACTGCCGAAAATAAGTTTAAATGTCATTCTAAACATCCTCTTAAATGTTGGTAATAATATAATATTTGGCAACGATATTTTTATAATTGGTCCAAAATGGACTGTATGTAGGTCCAATATAACGCTCTCCCTTAAATCAATTGTATTCACAAAATCTCATGCAGAGGAAGATATCGAAACATATGGTTCAATGTGATCCAATTTTGTTTTTCATCTCACTTTTTCATGTTGACGATACGATATCAACATCAAATTAAATTTCATTCTAAACAGAAATGGAAATAAATATTTAGTAGCAACAGAAAGTAAAAAAGATTTCTAAGCAAGTTTTATATACATTTGTAGTCTTGTTGGGTCAATGTGGCCGAGCGGAATTGTTGTTCTTAATTATTGGCCTACAAGGAAAAGTTTGTCGTATAATGTTCATATTGTTACCTCAAATGAATCGATATTGATTTGGCAATATCATTTATATTAAAAATTACAGTTTAATAAAAATGTAAGTCCCCTCTTGTAACGCAAATGAAATAGAGACTTTAGAGAAATAAAGTATTTTTTAAAGATTCTATCAAATTTGTTTGTATAAATTTTAAAATTACCTAATAGGGCATTTACATTACATCGAAATCTAGTAGATTTCATTTGAAATCTTCCTCCAAATCTAGTTCGTTTACATTATACTTGTTTGACATTAGCGAGATTTGGCTTTCACAACAAAAACTGCCGACTGAATTTTTTTTGTGTAACACATACTTACAAATAAAGAAATAGTCATTTAAAAATTTGCATTACATTTTCTTTATGATCAACTTCATTTATTTTATCAATATTATTTGTCATTTGCATTTTTTTTTACTATTTTACAAAATTTTTAAATTTTTTAACAATTTTAACAAGCAGATATTATTGTTTTTGTTTTGTTTTTTGTTAAAATGTCATTTTTTTCTTGTGCAGGGAAGTAGATTTTAGTGCTATATGGGGAAAAACATAGTTGCATCAATAAGTACTACTAGATTTCGAATAGATTTCGTCAAAATCTAGTTACGGAGTAGATTTTGTTTTGTACGGGAAATCTAGCCAAAAACAACTAGATTTGGCTCGAAATCTCGAAAGTACTAGATTTCGTTGTAGTGTAAATTGGCTATAAAGAAGAAAATAAATTTAAGTGAAAATTGCGTACATATGTTTGTACATAATCTGATATTCCCATATATTCTAAGTAATATTTAATGGCGATTTCTTTTCTGAGAAAAATGTTGCATAAATGGTACATGCTCTACACAAAAGAGATAGAGCATGTACCATTTATGCAACATATTTCTCAGAAAAGAAATCGCCATAAGTCGGATTGACCCCTAAAATAAAAGATGGATAAAGTTACCATCTTAACCCCACAGCATTAGTTTGTTTTGCAAGGCCGCATAGAACGAGTTGGTCTCTAGCGTTACCACGATGTACGATAACCCTCAGTTGAAAAGTTTAGTTCGCAGTGATAATACCCAGAGTACTGCACACCTTCTTGGCGAATGCCAGGAGTCTCAATAGTCCAATTCCAGAGATTTCCCGTTATAAAACCTACGAGAAGCCTTCAGTCACTCATCGGTAGCGATAGAAGAAGTTTAGTCGACTTTGGATCATAGGATCTCCACATAACTTTGGATACCTTGCAGTTTGTTGTTTGTTTGATTTGTTTGATTTTTTTGTGGAAGAAATATTCTGAGTATATATATGATGATATTTATATCAAAGTTTATATTATATAGTATATATTATATACTTAATATTTTTATCAAAGTTACATCAGTGTTTTCCCAAACCGCCTCAGATTTCCTCTGTATAGTAGAGCCTGTATCTCTCTTAATATTACGGCGTTTGAATGTAAATTACTCTGTTGTATGGTAATTGAACCCCCAGTTTCGCTAATTCATCTGCCACCTCGTTACCTTCTATGCCCTGGTTGCCGCGGACCCAATAGATGTGTACTCTTCTGTTGGCACCAAGTCTATCCATTGAGTCCATGCACTCCTGGACGATCGAAGAGTGTGTACATTCAGCGGATATCACCTTGATCGCTACCTTACTATCTATAAAGAAGTGAACATGTGAATTTTTAGTGTTAGAATCACGAGCTAACTTGACAGGCTATTCTCTCTTACTTTTTGTAGCATACGTTTATTTTCCCGACATTCAAGAAGCAATCATGCCATCGGTTTTTTAATGACATTGGCTGACTTCCAAAACGTCAATTGCTTTGTATTAGAGCAAAGCATAATGTTTCATCAGTACAAAATATATATAATGCAAACCCTTCCAAAACATCACTGTTAAGTATTAGTAACGCAGAAAAACAGCATTCAGGGCATCGGTTTTAAAATTGATGCCTTGTGACATTTACCATTTCATTTGTAAACACTACATGTTTTTTTTTAATATTAGTCGTTGCATCACTTACATTTCAAAACGTTTAAATAAACAAAACACATAGTTGCATTGTTTCGGCTTTTTGTACATGTACATGGTTAAAATACAGTAGTAAAACTGTATACAAACTTTGTATTACTACGTTTTGGAAGTCAGCCATTTACTACAAATATGCCTTGAAAACTCAGAAGGGGACTAAACTGCTGTCGAAGTTGTTTGTTACACTGTGAACCGCGGTGTTAATTAAACTGAATTTATCAAACTGATTATATCTTTAGCCTTTTATCACTGTTGCCAGGTAATTATTTTTCTTTCCCCAAAAAAAAAAAAATTAAAAACCCCCCAAATTTATTGTATTTTGAACAAAATTCCCCTAAATGCTAAAGTTTATATCATAATTTCATTTCAATTAGTTTAACTTGACTCAGTTTTAATTAACGTATTAATATCAATGCCTAAATAAAGCAAAAAAATGGCAAAATGTTTAACATTTTACTCAATTTGTCCCAAAAATATTTTTTTAAAGTTTCTGGAATATTTTTATTTAAATAAAATATCTTAAAAATTAATTTCTAGGCAGTTTAAAAAAGACTGTAAAATTGCTTTCGAATCGAAAAATATTCGATCACGACTGCCAGAATTAGCTTCCAGCTTTAAGTGCGAAAAAACTTAAAAATTTTATTTGAACATATCAATGAGTCCTTTTAAATCGCTCAAGTGATAAATAAATTTTTAATCATCAAAAGTAATCTGAAAAGACTCATTTAGGTGATTTTTACAAAAAATTATTACCCGAATGATAGATGGGTACTGATTTGCTGTAACTTGCAATAGTTTTATTTAAGCAAATTATGGTTTGTATTATTGTTATATTTAAAAAAAAATTTATATCTAAAACAAAATTAAAAAAAGTTATTTTTGACATCTGTTTTTAGTAATAATCTGTGGAATATTTTTAAGTACATATAAATAATTTAAATTATTTATAACCAAAGTACTCTGTTACACATTTTTTCAACGAATGTGTAACTTAAAAAATGCAATGAATCTTATTTCGTTTATGGTTTACGACTCATTAAAACAAAATTCCTTCCATTCACTTATTTATAATTTATAAAAAAAAAAATACCAAGTTTAAAATTGATGTAAAATAATTGATATAAAAATTTATTTATAATTTAATTATCTGCATATCTTTTTCAATAAAAATTAAATGTTTTTTTAAATTCACACTTAAGGGTTAAAATTTCGTAATTTCAACAAGAGAAGCTGCATTTTTGCAAACAGAACTTTTAAAGGGTTGATTGTTTTACTGTTTGACTGGTTGGTTGGTTTAATGTTTCGTTGCATAAATTCCCTGCAGTGCATTTAATTTGCATGTAATCTAATTATCCTTTTGGCAAAGTCATTTTAAATTTCAAATACATACCCACACACATACAAATTTGTTCAGACAAATTTATATAAGTGTATTGTCATACGCTTAACTTGTCTATATAAATACATACATACATTCATACATGTGTGTAGAAAAAATCAACATGTCTGTCATTTTAACCAATACAAATAAACATATTTTGATATTTGATATACTCAGTACAATGACTTTAGGAAAAAGTAAAAAAAATACAAACTCAAACCCCAAAAAAAGTTCAAAAACTAAAGAAACAAAGTTCGAGTTGAAAAATATGTAGACCCAGAATCACGTTTCAACTATTTTAATATTCAAAACACGTTGTGATTAATTGTTTTATTTTTTTCTCTTGCATATGGAAGAACACTAACTTGTGCATACATACATACATATATATTGATTTACGTAACTTAAGAAATACAGTGAGTTATAAAACTAAATAGACAGGAAATTATAATTTTGCATTAAAAGTTTTATAGATTGTTATATTTAATGGCTTTATGGCTAAATTTTGTATAACAAAATTATGAAAGGATGTTGAATCCAAAAAGGAATTTACCCTGTTCGAGAATAAACCCTTTATAAGTGTGTTTCCTTATAGTCCAGTTGATTTCAATAAAAAACACTTCAAAATACCCCTGCTGTTAGCCCCTACTGAAAGAATATTAATTTTTAAGACTGTTGCGAAAATGCCTGTGTGTGTGTGTCACTTAGCCAAATTTGTTTGCAAGTGTGATGTTAAACATTATTTGGTTCATTGTATTTAACTTTTTGACTATATCTTCTTCCCTCCAACTCCATTGTCATCCTTTACTAATTGTATTAAATCATGTTTGCTTTGGAATATTAGGAATCATGTAATCTTATAAAGGGATTACTCATATTCCAACACAAACACACACACATACACTTACTTTCTTTGAAAATGTCCAAGTGCAAGAGTATTTGTAGGTGTTGGTGTATAAAAAACAGCACAAGAAATTTGTGATTTATAAATTTGGTATTTGTATTTTTGTTATTTTGTGGTCATTTTGGGATAAAGTTACAAAATTTTATTAGTTTATGCAGAGATTAAAGATAAATACACTTAAGATATTTTCCTTATTTTATTTTTCTTGCTGCTGTTTTTTTTTAAGTTATGGACAAAGTTATAAATTTAGTTTCTTGGTTAGATGAATGTGTATTTTAAAATTGAAAGCTAAAGGTAAAATATGCAATTAATTTAAGAGATTTTGGGTTACATTTTTTTCAAAAAAAAAAGGAAATGTAATCGTAATGCTTAGTTTTTAGGTGCTAAAGAAGTTTGTTGTAAGACTTTAATCTAAAAAATTGAATTGGGAAATCCTTTAAGCTTTACCAAAAAAAAAACAGAATTCCATATTGCCTCTTGGAAAATAATTGGAGGTTTGTAATGATAAAAGTTACATAGGGGGGATTCACAAGGTGTGCTATCAAGTCATATCGTCATAATGTCCTAAATAATATTTTACAATTGTTTAAAAAAAAAATATTTTTTTATGATGTTTGAAACACAACAATATTTTTTTTTTAAACAATTGTAAAATATTATTTAAGACATTATGACGATATGACTTGATAGCACACCTTGTGAATCCCCCCATAATTTAGAGAAAAAAGGTCTATTTTCATATTTGTCAAATTTATTGATGCCTTCCATTAAGCGTTCGAAATGTTAGTCCTTTATTAAGCTTTAATTAAAATAATTTATCCTCTTAATCTGTTTTCAATTCCAAAAAAAAATTTATATAGTTAGAGAGCAACTTTCATTGTTATCCAAAATGTTTGCCTATTTTAGCTCATGTCTTAAATGATGCTTTATCCAGGTTTCTCGCTATATATCCTCGATTATGTGAATTTCTCATACGAATATCTACAGCAACCTTTAATTTGGCAATTTCAGCTAGACTATGGGTAACAATATACGAGCAAAGGTCAAATCCAGAGTGATACACGATAAGATTTATCGTCTGGTCTTCGTATCGATCACAGGCGCCACGAAGACCTGTTCCACCCTTGCTTTAGGAGGTTACCTGCACATTCCTCCGGTAAACATATCTGTAAGGGGGAGACCTGTAGGTGTGCTAGTAGGATGCCGCGCAATGCTGAGTACAAGCCAGGGGGTACTATGCGGATCCTTGAAATTCTTGACTCAGCTCTTCTATTCTATGATCACCAGCCGATCATGTGCTGCCTGGTCTGGTATTAGATAAGAATTTCAAAGTCCATATACCTGATAGGCCCCAATAGGCAGACCAATCCTAGAGGCGGAGGTGCACAGACCAGGTCTGGTTCAACGATGATTCGAAACCGATGAATGGTGATACTGGGGCGGGCATTATGGGCACGGGTTTTCAAGGGTTCTTGGCTATGGGCAAACAGCCTACGATCTTTCAGACGGAGATCTACGCTATTCTAGAATTAGATTATTTAGAATGTCGGATAGCTAGGCCGCTCTTAGAGCACTATTTTTTTTGGAGGTGAAGTCCAGATAAGTCACGGACTGTCTAACATCTCTAAATATTCTGGGGAAACACAATGCTTTAATTTGTGTTGGGTATCCGGCCATGAGGGCCTGGACAACGAAACGCCTTACTGCTTGACAAAGAGGGATCCTCGCCGTGCATTTATAGGCCCTGAACCTTTATCAGGCGTCCCTATCGGTCACATTAAGGGATCGATACTATCATGGTCCGAACGTTAATTCATCCTAACATTGACGTCCACTTCTGAGCTAAGCCTTGCCATGGCAGGCAGACTGCTTCTGCTTGAAAAGGGGAACTTGGGATACTTTTTGGCATATTTCAAGGGCACTGTGGTCTTAGATACCATCAGTTTATAATAGGTAATATTACTACCAAGGTGCACGCAGAAAAAAATTATGTTTAAAAATGGTCACCTCCAACAAAACTATTTTTAAAGAAAATTTTTAAACATATTATGTTTAATTTAACCATATTATTGTCACCGACAACCATATTTTTGTTAAATTGGTCCTCCATCAAGAAGCCACAACCATACTATGGTTGTCTTTAAACATGTTTTGGTCAAATATGACAATAATTTGTTTTTAAATTAACAATAGTATTTTCCTCTTTTCCAAGAGCAACATGCTATGGTTGAAAACCAGCCATGCTATTATAAGTGCTAAGCATATTTTAGTTATTATTAACCAAAACATGTTTGGCGGCTTCTTAATGGAGGACAAATTTAACCATAATATATATGTCGGTGACAAAAGTATGATTAAATTAAACATAATATGTTTAAAATTTTTCTTTTAAAAAAGTTTTGTTGGAGGTGACCATTTTTAAACATATTTTTTCTCCGGGTGTAGATGATTAAAAAAACCATATCGGGCATGTTGCTGGTGTCTTATAACTGAGAGTTCCTCTGTTATCAAGGGTTCGGAATACAATAAAAGTGAAACAAACATGTGTAACCGGTAAGTAAATAATAATATTCTCTCACTTTAAGACAATGACAAACTGTCATTAAATTGAGCCTAATGAGTCGTTTCTACGATGTTACTGATTCATCGCACTTATGACATGTTTTATTAAACTGACTCCGATTCGTAATTTCTATGATGCCGATGTGTCAACCTATTGATGACATAATTGCATAACAGCATTTATTTGTTACTACTCGTATAATTGTCGAATAAAGTCTCTAGTAAGAAAACTAACCGATAAATTTAATTCAAGTACAAAACAGAAAGATACTTTTGCGTATTCGTTCCGGCCATTCAACTAAAGATATCATCTTTGTAAGAAAAAAGGGAGTAAGCAAGTTTAAAGTTACATTAACTGGATTTATCTTAAACCACTACATTAAGAACTTTTCACAGCCTTGTAAGTCCAAGGTTAAATTTGGGCTAATTGGGGCTCTTTTACTAAGTATTACTAGATACACAGGAAATTATAAATTCTGAACTAAAATTCTGATCCACGATTAATGTTTGGATGAATTACATGGATTGATGTACGCTATAAGTTCGTTAAAAACTAGGAAAATATTTTCCAAGCAATTCTTAAGTCGACAACTGTATAAGTTTTCCATTTTATTTCTTTAATTATATTTCTATTGCTATTGAAAAATATACGAGAGCTTGGAAAAGTAGTGCAGTATTATTCCGCAACGCAAATTAGCACTTGAAATTTCTAATTTATTTTATTTAAACAAATTTAATAATGTAAAGTAAGAGTGATATATTCGCCTATACCGAATCTTATATACCTTTCACCATGGTGCGATAGGAACAGGAAATTATAGACACAAAAATTAAAATTAAAAATTGTCACTAATTACCAAAATAATAGAATCAAGCAAACAATTTGTTCATATTGCACCTTTTACCAAAATGCTCGATTTAAGTATATATAGCTCAGATTTTGACAATTCTCAACCAAAAAGTTTTAACTATTTTGTTTTAAACGAAAAATTCAGTTAAGATTTTATGTTATTTAATTAATATTTGAATAAAAAATTTATTTAAAAACAACTAAAATGTTAATTAATTCAAAATTATACTTTTAATTTTCTTTCAACTAAAAAATAATTTATTCAATAATCCATTTAATTTATGTAACGAATCCCACCTAACGGCCTTGTTTTCTTTGAAATATTAGCCATCCTATGTGCCTACCGTGCTCAGTCTGGGGTCTGGTTCTTTTTCCAAGAGAACTAAGTACAGGATCGTAACATAAAACTAAAATTTATAGAGGATAGCCATTGTCAAAATAATAATATAATAAACTATAATAATAAAATCTTCAAGATCTGCTTTATTGATTTTATTTGTTATTGCCAGGTTAAATGATGCTTGACATATTGGAATATCAACATCACATTTTATTGAAATCCTTTTTAACAATTTTTTTTAATTGATAAAGATCTGCTGATTTTTTTTTTGTGTTAATACTGTTCTTTTAATATAAATATATCTATTTTGTGCACGCCCACTTCTCCAACCCCGCCCACATTATCTCGGTTGTTGTGTATTATAACCAAGATGCTTGTACCCAAAAAAACAACAACAAAAAGAGATTTATGATTAAAATTAAAGGAAGGTTTTTGCTCATATCATTTATTATCATTTATGGACCGCTCTGACTGAATTTGAATAGCAAACTTAATAGCAAAACCTAGTCCCCATCATTTCTGTAAATGTTTTTAAATCTGCTTAAATCACGCCAAATTTAAAATGGACTTCAAATAAAAAATTAAAATATTTGTTATACTGAACAGCTGTTTATATTCTACAAAGATTTTGCTTTTAATTCGAAGTGCAAAATTGTAGAAGCAAAATGTAATGCAAAAAATTTTGAAAGTCAAACTAGGGATGGGCAAATTGAAAAAATATATCAATCGCATCGATATTTTTTAAGAGTATCGATATTTATTAATTAAAAATATCGATATATCGATGTATCGAACGTATTAAGCTGAAATTATTACCAAATTTAAAAACTTAATATACCAATGTCAATACATATTTACATATGTACAAACATATAACATGTAATTACATTCTAACTTTTTATTGTTTCTTTTAATTTAAAATTTACTCCCCGTCCCTCGATTTCGAACGAAACTTTCATTCGCTTAACTTTTATTTAAAACAAAAACAAATTTTAAAAATTAAATTTTAGGGTAAGTTATGCGAACGCAGTTTTCGTTTGAAATCGAGGGACCGGCAGTTAATTCTACAATAAAACAAATTTAAAAAAAAGGTAAAGAATACAAAAAATTTTTTATTTATTCGCCATCTGAAAAAAAAAGTTATTAGGATTATATAATGCCGGATTATATACTGCCGGGAAGAGAAACTTGTGACACATACTATACAAGTAAACTGTGCTATATTTTATTTTTAATATATAAGAACATGCTCAAATAAAAAAAAACTTAATACATACATATTTTTTTTTTAACATTCCCACTTTCTTTAGTCTATTGTTGCTAATACGCCATAATTAAGGCGAATCTTTGCATAATTGTAGGAACCCATTCCAGAATATTTTTTCCGCGCTTATTTTTTTGTTTTCATCGCTTAAAAACCCGAGACAAAACTGAACTGTGTAATCTATGAAAATTAAAAATGAAAAAGCGCCGTTATTGTCTTAAATTAGTTAAAAAACATATGAAGCAATTCTTAAAAAACAACAGTATTGTTAGCAGTTGAGCAACGGTTAAAATGTTGAATTTTATTCTAAAGAGATCTTAAAAATATCGAATACGATAATCGTAGATAAATATCGATGAATTGATATATGGGTATTTTTAATATCGGTGATATATATATCAATTATAATTTTTTTAAATATCGATATTTTGATATATCGATATTTATTGCCTATCCCTTAGTCCAACCAAAAGTTATTGGATTTTTAGAAAGCAAAAATTTTAAGACTTGTAGAATAGTGTAAAAGGGGCTTTTATATTATTAAAGTGCAATGTGATCCTGTCTAAATTTGCAATTCAGAGTGACGAGTACAATATACAACTTTATCCCGCTACTTCTTTTAGAGTTTTACTTATTTGGTATATTTGGAGTATTCCACTGTTCTTAAGTAACCCACTTGTTGCGTACACAAAATTTACCAGCAAGAATTGAAACGTAAAGTTGAAAAAGTATCTCCTGCATTTAAATAAAAACTGGCCAACATATAAAAGATCCTCTGGGTCTTGGTGCTTATGGCCTTCTACATACATAGAAAGAACGATATACGAGGAAAAATTAAACCTTACAAGGAAAATACAACAACTTTTGAATAAAATAGTATTATATGTCAACTTTATCCCTTTTAAGATAGATATACTTTTCTCAGCGAAATTAAATTCGCTTCGATACCCAGGTTATAGTAAGAACTGTCTAGCTCCTCAAAATGTATATCAACTACCCCTTTTTATTGCTAGTAAATCTTTAAATAATGAGTAATTATTCCGACCTTGAAAAAAATAATCCGAGGGGGCTTAACCTGGTCAATAGGTGGATTTTAAAACAATTAGAAATTTACGTCATTTAATTTGATGATCGCCATAGTTGGGTATGTGAAGTGTTGCATTGCCTTGATAAATCGGCAAGCGCGTTACCCATCTCGGGCACAGCTTTCTCATTTTAAGAATTTTTGCTCAGTATACGATGTAAAGCACTTTCTGAAATGTCGCTCGTTTTGAATTGCCTATCACGAAGATCTTCAGCCGACTACAATCCAATATCGTTTTTGAAGTTTTATAACCGTTACTGCCGACAAGTCTACCGTTAGTCACTTATTTAGCGCATGTCTTATATACTTGCACAGTTGCAGTAAACTCGAAAACTCACTTGCTCCTTAGCCATTACTATGTGGCCCGGCCGTGATGAACGGAGGACATACTCTCTACTTAGGTTCATCAGTGATCTCAATAGTAACAAAACACTGACCGGTTGGATCGGAATGTTCGGAAAGGGTCTGAAATTTAAAAGTCAAACAAGACCAAAAGTCAAATTATTGGATACTCTAGTTAATACCCTCTTGTTGTTCAAGTGCGATATGAATGTAAAAAAGACAAAAGGGGCTTAATTTTGAGGCGTGTGATGAAAGTGAGTATATTAAAAGCTAGACATTCTTAGTTTTGGAAGGACTTTCTTGGCACGTGTAAAATATTAGACATTTGGGGGATGGATCCGATATAGCAGTAGTGGCACCTGGAATTTGATGTCGGATAAAAAAGTCACTATAGGCAAAAATTAAGCCATTGCCAAGCAATAAATAATGATATGCGATATGATGAGATCGGTCCTTAAATGGCAGCGCTATAAAAATCAAAAAGTGCTTTATTTGGGGGCGTAGCAAAAAAAATGTTACTGTTTAAAAATTTCATTGACATATTTTTCGTTCTAGGGTGGGACTGGCTCAACTTTTTTTCGAGCCAGCTTAATGGACTTAACCACATACATACATAAATTTATTTGGAGCCAGTAGAATACAAATTTTCATAATGTAAACCAGGATATAATCAATCACGAAAGATTTGCTCTAAAACTTCTTCATTTAATAATCAAAACCAATTCAAAATAAAATTGTAAAATAGGGCAAGAGCAAGTCTTTACTTTTTTTTAACATTCATTATTATTTTCCAACAATTGACAATGTGTCTTATAGAAAATGACAATCTTTGTAAAATTTACTTTGAAATAAACAGAAATAAAATTAAAAAGGGCGAGAATAAAATGTTGTACGATAAACTCTGGGAAATCGCAAAAAAGCACAAACTCACCCGCAATATGCAGCAGAAATAAATTTTAAAAAAACAATATGTATTGGAAAATAAAAACTATAAAGACAATAAGGCTTCGAAGAAGACGCCCAACTTATAAAGGCACTTTATTACACCATAAAAAGAAAAAAAAGAAAATTAAAAAATATATATACAAAACGACTTTAGCAAATGTGGTATAGAAAAAAATTACAAAAAAAAAAATAGACATCTTCGCAATACAAGTCGTATACTTCAAATGAATAAGGTTACGAAAAAAATGTTGAACAATGGCCGTTTGAAGGTTTGAGAAGTGCAGGGCAAATAACTGAGAAAATGTACCAACTTCCTCAGGCAATGCAGAAAGTAAGAGTATGAGTTGGGCATGAACATTGAACCGCAAACAACAAAGAGAAAAATATAGTATGTACATACATATGTATAAATATTTGTTTGTTTATAGTAATAAAAACTTAAAAAAGTATAAAGTTCGAGATGTAACCCTACAACGAGAGTTTAGCATACAATTTTTTAATTTATCGAAAAATTGGCTTTTGCAAACTCCATCAAAAAGATCAGAGTAGACGGCTTTTTTCATTTCGTTTGCAACACATCGCAATAATCTTTATATCATTACTTTAAACGCAAAACGCCCTATCTAACATTTGGAAAATTTTGCAGGAGAAGCAAAAAACTATTTACAATGATTAACTGACAAGTTGTCTTAATAAACAGTTTAATTAATTTTTCCTTTTTATATTTTTTCTTTTTGAAACTACCAGTTGTTTCGACAATTGGCCATGTTTCATATTAGGCAAACTGTAAGTTAGGTCTTTCAGCGTTTATCATATTCCCTTTTGTATATATGGAATTTGTTTTTTTGTTAATAAAATCTCTAATTTTGGTCGAAAGATTCCGAAAGATTGGGGACATTTAAGTTTATGCATTAAATCAGAAAGAATAAATGAAAAAGTCGGTTTTTAGTTTTTGTTTAGTTAGGGGCTTTTCCATTTTTAGGTAACGATATGTATTATCTAAGTCCTTGTAAAGACGATCTATCAGTGACCGATCTTACGATAGATTGAGCTATCGGGTCGAAATTCGGCGTAAATATTGTCTACTAAAAAATGAAAAAGCTCAATAATCGCTTTTAATATGTTGTTCAGTTATACATTTTTATTGAGTTAATATTCGGTTTATTGACAAAATTATCTTTCTGTTCACACATTCAGAATTAAGCTACACAGTAAAAAGTCTTTTATCAATAAAAAAAATGGTTTAAAAAGTATTTAAATTTAATTAATATGATAACTGAATCAATTATTTTTTTAGTTGAAAGAAAATTAAAAATATAATTTAGATTTAATTAATATTTAAGTTGTTTTGAAATAAATTTGTAACTAAAATATTAATTAACTATCAAAAAATATTAATTGACTTTTTAGTTTAAAATAAAATAGTTTAAACTTGTAGAATTGTTTTTGGGAACTGTCAATATTTAATTAAATAAATTAACACATTGTTTGAAATGGCAAAGTTTTTTTTATCATTTTTTTAATTAAAATTAAAAATATGGAAAAAAAATATTCACAATTTTACAATTTTTTAGTAATCAATATAATAATCATTTTGGTAATAGGTGGAAAATCAACAACTTGTTTGCTTGATATTTTGAATTTGGTATAAATTTGGTGATTAGAGACAATTTTTAATTTTATCTGTGTAACTCAATTAGCGTTTGACAGTGTGAAAAAGGAAAAACGTGTTCTGTGTGGCAAAAACCAAAAACGCAAACAAGAATGTACATGTATGCATAAGCAAAATGTAAACAAGTTTTTACATCTTTAGGTTATAAACATCTGGCTCCTTGCGTAGACCTAATGGATGGACCTATAGTATACAACTAGTATGCCGACACGAGAGAGCGTTCTCAATTTTTTAGTTCACCCCTCACACATACATATAGGTTCTGTGTGAATTCAACACACATGAAAACAACAAAAACAAAACGAAATTTTTAATTATAATATATTAAATTTTTCACAATATAACACTTTTGGTTTAATTTTATTTGCTTTTACAAAATGTTTTTTTGAAACTAATTTTTTTTCTGTTTTTAATATTATTAAAACCAGCAGAGTAGTATTTTGTGGTATGAAAAAATTTTTTTAAATCTTTAATTATTTAAATATTTTCCAATATTGCAGATTAAAAATTAAACAAACATTGTTTTTAAAAGTTTCTAAATACAGACAGCATTAAATAAATTGAACATTTTTCGAATTAAGAATATTTTATTTTAGAAAAATTTTTTTGCCACGATTTTATGCAACTATATTTAAGGGTGAAAATAGTTTTAAATACCAATACATTTAAAAAAAATATTACTAATACAAACATCTACTAGGTACTTAACATTTGAGTAAGGTACCTGTCAAAGGGTCGGCATACTAGTTGTATACTAAGGATGGACTTTCTTTTTGGCATTTCAGTTGCCAAATGTCAAGACAACTCAGTAAGTTTTGCTCACTAAACACACTTGTACCAGTGTTGCATTTAAATTTTACTCAATATTATAACAATTTCGTATAAACTTAAATAACTAAATTTAAATTCTATATGGCTAATTGAGTTCAATAATGGCATTTATTGCGCAAAACTCAATTAAGGTGCATATCTGAACATGGAATAAGCCTGTTGATGGAATGCATGATCTTTATATGGGGAGTTCCCGACTTTGATGACTTCCTTCTGCTGATAGTAATCGTTTTCTTAAAAACTAATGAAACATGCAACTTTCTTTTATTTTAAAATCTGTGTTCTTGATTAAAAATGTAACTACCGAAAAGGGCTATTTTCCTTGTCGGACGTCTATTTGTGTGTTAGTACCTTTTTCGTTTAAAACACTACAAAAGAAGCTTTTTTTATTATAAGTTTATAAGCCATCAATGCACAATTATAGGCTTTTCTTATTGAAGCGCACGATTATCAGCTTTTAATCTAAAGTGATTTAAAAAGCAAACATCTTTTTACTGAACTATGTATGTACAATTTATTATGAACTGAAAATGGCCAAAGCGGTCTGGTCTGTCTTTAATCTGGTCTAATATAAATAAATACTATCCTATACACAGATTTTTCGATAGAAAAGTTGGTACCTTACTTCACCTAAGTCGAATTAGACATCTTAACAAGAATTTTGCAACGAAAAATGTCTTGTTATACTTTTCGGTTCAAACATTATGAATCGTTCTGTGTTTATTCCTTTTAAGCGATCCCCTACCCAATAATTCTCAGAGAATAAGTGTTTGCTTACAGTTCCTACATTTAATATGTAACGACAAGAAGTGTTATGATCTGAAGTGGGTGTATCTAATGATAATCCCTTCCTGACCACTGTAGCCCTAAGTAAGTGTTCAAGCAGAACTACGTCGAGATCACATTTCCCATCCAATTTGACATAGTTAATTTGTCGCAGAAAGCCGTCATGAAATAAAATGTATTTTATTTTGAGAACGTTTTGTCTTATCCCTGCGGGATATTTGTGTCAATTGGTCCGACAGACTGGTCCTGGGTTTTGTGAAAATATAAAAACTACAAAAAGAAAGAACTCATGACCAGTGAAAGCAGAAACAATCATTTAACAGGTACATGAAGAACCAAAAGGTAATAAATTGCAGTACAGTATTCACCGAGGGTGTGACACATTTTTTTTTTGACCTTCTAAAATTTAGTTCTTTAATTTAGATCTGGAACTTGTTTTATTGAAATAATGCTTCACTGTAGTAACCAATACTAATACGTTCATTAATAATAGATGTGTGACTGGTCAAATGGTGGCTGTTAGGAGTCAACTTACCCCCTCCAATGACAACCCATGTAAAAGTAATAGGTCCCATTCATATAAAGTGTTAGAACTAGAACCGATCTCTACCACCAAAGACCTATCACGGGAATACTTTGGTGTTAGTTTGCTTCCCTCTAGGGATGCTCTATTATATAGACACCATTTCTTCTAACAATGCCACCATACTTTAATTGAATTTAGTACATTTTGTTAACAGATAATGAAAACAAATTTAGAGAGAATTTTATGTTACTGCCGACGTTTGAATTATGGGCTTTAGGATTTTTGCCTGAAGTTGAAGAATCAATTCTGTTTGAACATTAACAGCCATACTTAAATAAGAGCAGAAGCGAAAAGTTTTGTTCCGCTTATCTTACTCTTACATAGATTTGACGATATGCAGTCAAAACAACATCGAAGCCGAAGCAGCAATTTGTGGTTTTAGAATTAATATCCCCAAAGCCAAAGCTATGGGAATCAACACAAGAAATACGCCACAGTTCACACTACAAGAACAACAGATCGAAGACGTTCAATCCTTCTGCTACCTGGGTAGCATAATATCAACAAGTGGAGGCTCAAGAGAGGATGTTGGGAACCGCATAACCAAGGCCAGGCAAGCTTATAGCCAACTTGACCATGTGTGGAATTCCCCCCATATCTCTAAGCGAACCAAAATCAATATCTTTAAAAGCTGCGTGAAATCAGTTGCGCTCTGAGGCTGCGAGTCTTGGAACTCAAATCAATGTGATACAAATGCCATACAAGTATTTATCCACCATTGCCTCCGTCGCATATTAAAAATTTTCTGGCCAAACACCATCACAAATGAACGCTTATGAACCGAGCGCGGACAAACGCCAATTAAGTATGAAATCAGAAAACGGAAATGGCGGTGGATTGGACATGCCCTGCGAAGCCCCAAGGCGACATCACCAGACACGCAATAGACTGGAATCCGTATGGCAGCCGCAGGAAAGGTCGGCCGAACCACACCTGGCGTTGACAACTAGACACCGAAGTAGCAAAAGCCAACAAAACGTGGAACGAGCGGAAGATCGTAGCAACAGATAAACAATAATGGAACACCATCGTTAAGGCCCTATGCTCCTTATAGGAACAAAAGGAATTTATATATATATATATATATATATACACATATATATATATATATCTTTATATGACATACCTAAAAAGAGCCTCAACGTTGTGTCACGAACGGTAGTGTTAATCTTCTTGTTTAATAAAACCCACATAATGGAAATAAAAAATTTAGATAAAGCCGCTAGATTAACCAAAAAATAGCTAAATTTTCATTGCTTTAAAAAACTTCAGAATTAAACGCGCTGTGAAAATTAGATTTTCCAATTGCAAAGCGTTGACGCCGCGCTATTTAGAAATGCTTCATACAAATTGTATGGGCATGAACATTTCTAACAACTAGAAAACGCTTGCCGCTTATATATTCTAATTAGATATATTCTAATGTAAGATATTTTAGTTTTTAAAATTAAATAAAACGATTTATTCAGGGGGCTAATTCTGGCTGTCATGATCGAAAACTTTTCGATTCGAAAGAAATTTTATTTCCTATTCTCTCAGTCGAGAATTATGGAAAATTATTTTTCCAGTGTTGTAAAGCATTTATTAGATTTTTCGCAACACTGAAACATAGTTTCGATTCGTTTAGTATCGGGTGAAAGAATTAGAAATATAATTGTTTTCGAATCAAAAAATTATTCGATCACGACTGCCGGAATAAGCCCCAAGGTATGTGATGAAAATCGAGCCATTTCAAAACGATGGTTTTTGGCAGGTGTGTTGAATTTCGAGCGATTTAAAAATCAATCAATTAAAAATCAGTCTTGATTTTTAAAACGTTAAATTTAGAATGATAAAGACGGAAAATAAGACGAAAATGTGTCCGAAATCAATTGTTAAAGATACTTAAAACGACATTATCGATTTCAAATCGTTTTGTTATCAAAATCCTTTTCCATCACATATTATTTTACATTGCACATACACAGAAAAAAGAGGGACTGGTATTCTAATATCACACTAATATCGAACCGCCCTTGCACATGAAAACACATGAAATCGGTAGATATATAAGGTGTCTTTTTAGCTGCATGAGAACTTAAAATGATAATACAAGAATGTTGGAATGGATTTGTTCATTAATATCAAGTAGATAATTTTATGGCATTTATTTTTTTAAATAAGATTTCCGGCATATGCCCACCGCGGCAACAAGTTTCATGGTCCATTCGATCAGTCCAATTTGTTACTACTTTTTCCAAAAAATTTGACCGTAAGGTGTCACTGGTGGCTTGAATATTGCTTTCCAACGCTTTAAGAGTTGCTGGTTTGTTGGCATAAATCAGTGACTTAACTAAGCTCCATAAAATGAAGTCCGGAGGTGGTTAATCGCACGAACGAAAGGGCCAATGAACAGTAACACTTCTGGAGACAAATTTGTCTTCAAATTGATTTTGCAATAAATCGATTGTTAAGTGCGCACAGTAAAAAATCTCCAAAATCTTTCACCAATTGAAGCATTAATCAAAAATAAAATCAGTTTTAATAAAAAATTTAATCAAGTACATTAAACGTCTAATCAAGTGAATGAATTAATTTTTTTTTTTTTTTTTTTTTTGGTTAGGACCAGCACTCAGGGGATGGCCCCTACAAATGCAATGCATTGTGTTGGAACTAGGAAAAAAGGTTATGGGAAGGATGAAAGAGGGAGTAGTGTTTGTGAACATTCGACTTGAACTTATTCATGTTGAAAGTGAGAGGGAAGACTTCAGCAGGAAGGTTGTTCCACATACAAACAGTCCGGCCAAAAAACGAATTTTCTCTGTAATGCGTTGTACGATTTACCGGCCAATCGACCACAAAAGGATGGGCTCTTGAGGTAAAACGTGATTTACGGACAAACACACGGGTTTCGGGAACCAGATCCCTAATTTCATCATAACGGTGCTCAAGGGAGTCACTAGAATTGGATACCCTACTGTCACCAATGAGAACCTTCGCTCTCTCCTGCATTCGGTCGAGAAGCTCCAAAATAGACTTTGATGCACCGGCCCATACATGAGAGTTGTATTCCATTCGCGATCGGATATAGGTGGTATAAATAGTAAGGAGATCAAATGGAGTGAAGTATGTCTTACACCGTTTCAAAAAACCGAGGCACTTGAATGCTTCTTTCGACACCTCATTTATGTGTTCTGTCCATCGGACATCACATTGTATCCTCATGGCCAGAACATCAAGAGATTCTGATTCCTCAATGATTATACCACCCATATATACAGATGAGGCTCCTTGATCCGTCGCGCGTTTGTTCGTCAGCACGCAACATTGGGTTTTTCGGGCATTAAAATCGACCCCATTCCGAGACTATATCAAGGTCTCGGCCAAGCGTATCGTTCATGTTCTGTCTCATAGCACCAACATCGGATACGATTGGTCTATAATCAAATGAATACGAATGGCACAGGTTGCTGTCATCTGCAAAAGAGTAGATAGGGTTGGAAGTTTGACTTAGAAGGTCATTTAGAAAAATAAGAAATAGAGTAGGAGAAAGAACGGAGGCTTGCGGTACCCTTAATGAATCTTGAACTCGTTTGACGAAACCCCATCTATAACAACTCGTATAGTGCGATCTCTGAGAAAGCTCGATATAAATCGAGAGAAATTATCACCGACACCAAATGCAATAAGTTTTGACAAGAGTGCACCATGCCAAACTCTGTCAAACGCCTTGGAAATATCTAAATCAATTACCATACTTTCGCCAAAATGGTGAATGGAACGGCACCATTGATACTATAAATTTGTTAACTGGTGCAAATTTAATTAATTTTTAAATAAATATCACAAATTTTTTAGTTGAAATCAACGTTTATTTTTTTCTGTGCGCTGTATGGCAAGTTGCGTCGCCTTGTTGGTAACAAATGTCGTTGATGTTTAGCTGAAACGAAAATTCAGTCAGCTTGGCTCGATAGCTCTAGCCATTCACCGTAACGGTAGCTCCTTGCGCATTTCGAAATAAATGAGGACCGATGATGCCGCCAGCATGTAAACCGAACCAAACTGTTAATTTTTATGGATGCTGGTGATTCGTTATGGGCTTGACGCTTGTCTTCGCTCCAAATACGGCAATTCGCTTACTGGCGAAGCCGTTTAACCATAAATGAGCTTCATTACTAAACACTATTACTTGATAAAAAAAAAGGCTCTATGAACTTCACGAACAGATTTATTTTTTACGTAAACCTTCACAATTTGGAAGCGTTCTAGCGTTAAACGATTCATGCTGACTTGCCAAACAAATCATAGTTCTCGATAGCTAAAAAAAACACCCATTACACCGGTACGTAATTCGTTCTGGTACGTATAAGTTCCAGTAAGAAAAAAATAATGGGACATTTAAGAGTATTAGGCTCTAAGCAACGATTTTCATAAATATTTAAATAATTTTTTTCAAACCATTCACCAATAGTTTTGCACAGTATGTTTTGTATGCATTATGAAATATTGGAGTTTTGAAACAAATTTAAGGGCAACATTATTAAAAAAGTTTTATAAAAATTATTTAATTCTTCTTTAAAAGTTGAGTTCAGCATAACCAATAACAAAGTTTAACACCAATAATTTAAAATTAGTATTTGAAAAATGTAGCGCACACAGAAGAAAAAGGAACAAAACGCTACAAGGATAAGACAACTTAAGACACTGCATCTGAAGGAATAAGAACAAACATTAAATAAAGAAAAATATAAAAAAAAACCAACAAACAAACTTAAGTTTGAATAAATAAGAATTATGTGAGAGAAAAATTAGAAAAAATAAGTTCATTGCTGTTGATGATTTGAAGATGAGGAATGAGTTACACAAACCAAACACCATCAGCAACAAGTAAAATATATAAAGAATTCTCGACAACAAAACATAGGCAAAGAGCGAACAAAAACAAAAAAAATGCGTAATCATGATTAATTGCAGGATAAATGACTCTACAACTCACCCAAAAGGACATAAACTAAGAGGCGACTCCTTTGAACACACGCAAAACTGTCTATACTTTAAAGAAAAGCCGGCTGGCGGAAGAAGGGACAAAACAAAATAGTACAAAAAACAAACTTTATTCAACAAGATGAACTCTAAATGCAGCTTTTAAATTATTTCCTTGTAAACCACTTGTATATCTGTAGACTGTAATTTTTTATTTTTTTTTTTTCTACCGAACGAACGAACGTTCGTCCATCCTTCCAATCACTCATTTATTCATTAAGGGAATGACTAACTTTTTTGTGTTTTTTTTTTTTAATTTACTCTTTTTGACCATGAACATGCAAGAGGTAGAGTTAATTGTTTTTTTTTTTCTTATATATTTTAAGAAATTAAAATGTTAATGACTTAATTTTTTTTTTTTTTTTTTTTTTTGGAAGAAAAATTATTTAAGGGTTTGAATTTTAGTTAAGAAAATTTCTTAAAACATATTCTTGAGACGAATTTTTGACATTTTGTATTTTTAAAATGGTCAGTTTGTATTTGTTGAGCTCCATACATCGGTTAGGCCCTTTTAAATGACTAAAAAGAAAACATTATTTTTTTACTTAAAATAATCGAAACTTAAAATCGCTGAAGGGTGCGTATGAGTAATAAATATTTAACGTCAAAAGGAATCACAATATATTACTTCTACGTAATGCTTAAAGAATAAAATGATATGACACAGAGTAAAAGGAATAAACAACGGAGAAAATAAATTTGCAGTTTCTAAAAGTACAATCTAAAGAAATTTTACAAATCGATAGTAGAAGTGTAGTTTAGCTTAAGTTTTGAATGTGAAAACTATTTGTGTAATGGGAACAGACCTTGGGAGCTCCAAAGTAGAACACCTTCTTTAATAATGATCCTACTAAATGTGCAATCTGCAAGTTAAGGTCTATAAAAATGTTTTATATAGATATAGTATATATCTAATAGTATACAAGATATTTGACTCTGCATTTAAAAATTAAATTTTTTGACCGATATTGTTTTTGCTAATAAATAGGGGAAAAAATAATTTTCGCTTCATTTAGATTTTTAGGTATTTAGTATAATGTTGATTTTGAGTTCTTTTTTTTAGTAATTAAGTTCATAAAATATTTTTTAATTATTGTTTTTTTTAAATAATTAAAAAGTTTATAAAATAAATAATTTTTTTATTCTTCAAATTCTGTATTTTTCAATATTTCACATACTTTGGATGTCATCTAAAGGAATCTTAAAAAAAAATGTAAGCAAACATTTTTAACAATCGGGCCGAAAAACATTAGGCTTAGTTAGAGAAAAAAATCTTAAGACTTGTAGACTAGTGTGGAAGTGGCTTCAATTACAGATTTTTATAAAACATTTAAGGGCACTTTTTGGTTTAAAATTTTTCTTCCTGTGGGGCAATTCAAAAAAGATTTTTGATTGCATAAATTTAAATTCATAAATAGATACAATTTCCAAAATACTGATATGTATCTAATCATTTCGCACTTGATCATAAAAAGGGTATTAACTGAAAATTAGGCTAATTTAAAACACTACTACACAAGAAGATGTTCTTTAATCTATTTTAAGTATTAAGTTCGAATCTGCTGGGCATGACGAAATTCACCAAAAATTCACTTAAAATTCACAAAACTAGTACTACCATATATTCTTTCGCACATAACTCATCTGTTTAACACAATTATTACAACAGCCTCATTTCCTTATATGTGGAAACATGCGAAAATTATTCCCATACCCAAATCTAATCATGAATATCGGCCAATTGCAATCTTGCCATACTTTTGAAAAGTTTTTGAACGCATAATTCATTCACAGATAAGAAAATACTTACAAGATAACTCCTTGCTTAGTTGTATAGTTGTATTTCTGCTTTATAAGAGGTCTCTGAGAAATTTAGAACTAAAGTGGATGATAATAAAATATCTTTTCTAGTTTTACTGGATCACTCAAAAGCGTTTGACACCGTGGAACACTCTATTCTTTGCCTTAAACTTAAACATATGTGCAATTTCTTACCAACTGCGGTCAAATTAATAACATTATATTTACACGATAGATCCCAGGCAGTCTACTATAGTAATGACAAATCAAATAGTTGTTCAGAATCGAGAGGTATACCACAGGGTTCTATACTTGGTCCACTTTTATATTCCGTATACTCTAATGATTTACCTTCTCAACTAAAGCATTGTGGAATACAAATGTATGCGGAGGATGTACAACTTTATATCAGTTGTCAACCATCCGAGACCACCGAATACATAAGTAAGCTAAAGCTGGATCTAGACAGGATTAACACATGGGCTTCAAGAAACGGTCTTTGCCTTAACGAGCAAACTAATCCCCACATCTTTGCCGCCAATTCAGATTAACAATTGAAATATAGAAATAGTGGAATCAGCTAAAAATCTTGGTGTTATATTCAATTCTTAACTTGACTGGTCTAATCACATAAATGCAATTTGTGGTAGAACGTCTTCTATGTTGCGCAATCTCTGGATGGCTCAATATTACACTCCCCTTGAAATCTGTATGCTATTGGCAAAGACATACCTAATGCCAACCCTAATGTATGGTTGTAAACTATTCGCAAGCTGTGATTCGGCAAGTAAGAAAAAACTCAATGTAACTTTCAATAATATAGCCAGATACGTTTTTGCTCTTACAAAATACTCAAGAATTTCCCGTTTTGCAAAGCAGTTATACAACATATCTTTTGATAACCTGTTAAAATGCGCTTATCTTCTCTAAATCAACTAGAGGAAAAAAGATAAATAGTTTTCGATATTTTAGTCAGATATCTGAAAGGCATATTTTTTATAAACTCCATCCAGCTTTGGAACTGTTTACCCTACATATTCAAGCAACAAGCAATTCTAAGCATTTTAAACGCGAAGTATTTAAGCATTTTTGTTTACTTTTTTTAAATAAAATAAATATTATTTTTTATTTATAATATGTATTTAGTACAATCATGTAATCACTAAGAATTGTTGTATAAAATTAATTATTTATTTGTTGCCCACTGTTTTTTGCCTTTTTGTATATTAATCAGTTTTATTAGTCAAACTTTTATATGTTAAATTTGTAATTAACATTATATGTACAGTGCTATAAAAAGACTCGTTCTTATTGCACTGTGTACCAAGTAAATAAATAAAACTTTCTTTGCTCAGAATTATTATCGAATAAGCAAACGAGAGCAAATCATCCACACACTGACTGATTGCTGACTTTAACAAGCATGCGACACTATTACACTGTATGACAAATATCAACTTTTCCCCCATGAAAAGACTGACCAGATTCTGAAAATTAAGCTTAAACAAAAATATACGTATCTCTCAGTTTTCCTAGATCGATTCATGTCGCGTTTTTACGCGCAATTCAATTTGTAATGTGAATGCACCTTTTTATCACTTGTGGAAGTTTCGATTACAACCACACCAGTTGATCGAAATGCAAGATTTTATGCTAAAATACTTCGTATTGTTTTCAGATGAGCAAAATCGGTCCACGAGTTCAAAAATTATGATCACATTTCTTAAATTTTGATTCAATTGCATAAATTGTTGCTCTATTGTGCTGCAAATTCATACAAAAAGTAATGCAGAACAATTCACAACTGTCACGGGTTGCCACAACCTTTTCCAGAGTGTCCTTAGTAGAGATGGCAAATATTTTTATGGTGGCTTTAAACATTTTAAGTTGCATTTTGGTTCTAGGGCTGTGCAGACGATCTATGCCTACTCGTACATAGTTTTGAACAAAACCTTCGTCAAAATGCATTTAGGGTCGGATTTCGCGCCAACACAAAGAAAACAAAGGCCATGATACTTAATACAAACAAGACAAGCGCACTCCTTCTTTATGATACTATTAAAGAAAATATTAAACACTTCAGCTACTTTGGGTGTACAATCTAAAAAAAAGTGGTGCAGATAAAGACTTCGCAAATCGAATATACAAAGCTCGTAAGGCTTCCTTCTCGCTGAGAAAGGTATAAATATCAAATGAAAAAAAAGTTAGTCATTTTTCGTGACCTTAAGCATTGCATTTATAACACCTGACTTAAGGTTATCCTTCTATAAGGATGTGAAACCTTTATGCTGAAGAAACACGACACAAAGAGGCTCCAAACATTCGCCAACCATTACCTATGCCGTATCATTCAAGCAAAAATAGCAACTTTGAGCTCATTTACACAACAAGGCGGATACAAATCGACCTGGACATCTTAAGGCGAAAATTCAGGTGGATTGGCACACGCTCAGATCAGTAAACGTAATCGCAAAGACTGCTCTGACGTTTATCCACAAGGCTCCCGACGACGAGAACGTCCAATGAAAACGTGGCGTACATTAACGTTAAACCAACAAGCACTATCACAATTTACATGAAGCGAAGCTGTACAAATAGAGCCCGACTAATTGAGGCCGTTTGCTCCCAAGCTGGAGAATTTCGGAACATCAACACTAAAAGGTTGTTAGGCTGACAAAATCTATATACGAGTAAATTTTAAAAAATATTGAGAGAATTGAAAAAACTAGACTACAAGTATCGGCAGCAACGAAATTCTACTGAACAGGTTTGTTTATTAATGAGCGCCATATTTTCACTACAACAGCTGCTACCTTCACATTTGTAGTTGTAGCAAAATAATTATTAAGTAGTAGCAATAATTAAGGAGTAACAGAGTTCTAAATTTCGTTTAATATTGCTTTTTAAACAATTAAGAATTAGCAGTTAGAGTAATGGAGTTAGAAAGTCAACATGTAACTAATAAAAACAGCAGTATAGATTGCTAAGGATACAGCAATAAAGTAGCACAAAAAGGTATAATGTAGCATAAAAGTAGCATATAAATAGAAAAAACAACAACCTTAATAATAACTTTTAACACAATCATATGGGATGACTCCAACTGACAGATTGGATATGCTTTTAATGTCCTGTTCATCTATTTCTGAACGAAGACTGTTGTTTTTATTTTACATGTAAGTTAATCAATGAAGTCTTCGTTCGAAATCGGTGATTGGCCAACACAAAAATATTTGGCAACTCCCCTAGGGCAACTCTAAAATAGATTGTCGCATAAGTTTACAAGGGTCTACATTACTGTTTGTATGAATCTGTAGCACAATAGAGCAACAATATATGAAATTGTATCAACATTTAAGAAATGTCATCAAAATAATTGAACCAGTGGACTGTTTTTGTTGTTTTTTTACACTTTACATATGCGAACAGAACGAAGTATTTTAGCAAAAAATCTGTCAACAAATCGATCAACTGGTGTCGGTGTAATCGAAACTTTTTCAAGTGATAGGCAGATGGATTCACATTTAAAAATTAACTGCGCGTGAAAACGCGAAATGAATTGATTTAGAAACACTGATAGATACATATATTTTTGTTTAAGCTTTATTTTCAGAATCTGGTCAGTTTGATCATGAGTTAAAAATTGTGTCGTACAGTGTTATAGGAGCAGATTTCTGTGTGAATGCTAGTTTTATTTTTAAACTCTCTAGCACAAGTTTTAAAACGAGAGAATTAACTCGAATTATGCTTGCAAGTAGAATTTTTTTCCTTCCCTGCTCAAAACTACTTAAATGGAGATGTGACTTTCTTTCTTAGGAGGGAAGTATTGTAATCATTGCTGTTCTTTTTCTGCGGGAAATTTGTGTCAATTGGCCTTAAAGGACTTATCCCGTGACCAGCGAACGCAATATTATAATAAAAAAGAACGAAGTGTGATAGGTGAAAACAAGTCATATCACTTAACTGGCGATAAGGTATTTAAAATGTAGTTACTCCGGATGAAAGGTAACTGAAACAAAATAAGTCATGTGACCGGATTTTGTGCGGGTAGTGGGCGATTCTTTCTGGTTATATTACCTATATGAAGGGGATCCCTCATATTTACCCTTCGCCTTACTCACGATTCTGGCCAGACCCTTTTCAGTGCGTTTTGAAAGGAAAAGCAGAAGACGTGTAAGACGGAGAGTTAACATGGTGTTGGCCTTGGATGTGGTAAACTCATATTATTTTGTTTCTTTGTGATGGGTCTTATAGTAAAGGCAAACGAATCTGTCCTGTCTTGGATTAAATGAAACTGGTCACCAAAAATTAAAATGATTTTAATTAAGTTCGTTTTTAATTCATTGAAAATTTATGAAATTATTGTCATGTTTTCTGCTACAGGTATAATTATATTAACCGAAATGTAATGTGTCCATTTAGGTTTTTTCTGTGACTTGTTACGAAGTATTAAAAAGGTGCGAATTAACCATCTCCTAGGACATCGCCATGTTAAAGTGAGAAGTCCCCGTTCATATAAAGTGTTAGAACTAGAACCGGTCCCTACCACTTTAGAACTGTCACGTGACAAGTTAAGTGTTAGTTCCCTTTCCCCTAGGGTTCTGCCAAAATACATTGTTCTTAATTTGAAACAATTTTAGTTAAAATTAAAAATTGGGTTGTATTATTGATTCCGCACGGAAAAGAAAATTTAACGGAAACAAATATCGATCGATATGCAAATTTCAGTTATTTATTCCTGCGGTATAAACTCTCCGCAAAAATTTTTTAATATCTATGTTTTAATAATTTCTAAGTTGATATTGTGTCAACTGTTGGTAAAAAAAAAATATTTAAAACAAATTGTCGAAATTTTTGAAAGTAATAATTTTTTTACGAGATAAAATTATGCAAAATATACAAACGCAGCAAATGTAGAATTTTAATATGGATACAATTGCATTTTTTTTTTTTTTTTTTTGAACACAGCAGTCACGAGGATTGCTTAGGGCCAGTGTTTAAATTGCTTGCTTTAAAATAGCAACAGTCGCACATTTTTGCTTTGTTTACATTTTTTGCAGCAAATTAAAAAACTGTGTGTCTAAGTGTTTACTTAACTCTTTGATAACGAGTCAGCAAAAGCAAAAAAGCAAAAGCAAAACGAAGAGAGTAAATAATTTGTTTAAACTCGCTATGTGCATGTACTCTGCTAAATCTGTCAGCAAAGAAGCCACTTAAGAAAACAAATTTTCTGTTGCTGTAAGTATTAAGTTTTTGATTGTTTTTTTTTTTTGCTTTTGATGCGCTTAAAGTCAGCAAGTTAACTTCTTTGCTGTTGCTGGAACTTAATATATTATGAACGAATTTGTTTCGAATTTTTTTGGTATTTTGCGTTTTTTTTTAATAAATAGGTACATACATACATACATAAATGAAACTACACGTTTTTTTAAACTAATTTGTTTATTTTGTGTTATGTAATTATGTATATATTCTATGAAACTAACGCCTGCAACAGCAAGCAACAGCAATGAAGTCAAAAACAGCAAAGAAGTTAATACTCGCTGAATTTAAGCACATCAATTTACAGTTAAGGCAAAGCAAAAAAAAAAATAAACAAAAACTTATTACTTACAGCAACAGCAATTTTTTTTTCAAGTGGTTGCTTGGCTGGCTTTTTAAGCTGAGAACATAAACATGGTGAGAATAAATAAATTATTTACTCTCACTTTTTCTGCGTTTGCTTTTGCTTTTTGCTTTTACTGTGTTCTTTTTCTTAAGTTAAGTTAAGCAATTACAAAAACATTAAAAATAGTCAAGCATTTTTAAACACTGCTTAGGGCCTTCGGACAAAAAGAATAATTTTACAATATAAATCTGAAAATGTGTTACAGATGAAAGAAAAAAATACAATACTTGTTTAAGGCATTAAATAATTTGTTTAATATTTCAAAGCTTTCAAAAGAATTTTCTCTTAAATAAGGCAGCATTTAAATATATTTGGTTTGACCTACACGCAGAGAAAAAATATGTTTAAAAATGGTCACCTCCAACAAAACTATTTTTACAGAAAATTTTTAAACATATTTTGTTTAATTTTACCATATTATTGTCGCCGACAACCATATTATTGTTAAATTGGTCCTCTATCAAGAGGCCGCAACCATACTATGGTTGTCTTAAAACATGTTTTGGTTAAATATGACAACAATTTGTTTTTAAATTAACAATTGTATTTTCCTCTTTTCCAAGACCAACATCCTATGGTTAAAAATCAACCTTGGTATAATAAGTGTTAAGCATATTTTAGCTATTATTAACCAAAACATGCTTGGAGGCAACCATAATATGGTTGTGGCTTCTTGATGGAGGACAAATTTAACCATAATATGTTTGTCGGTGACAAAAGTATGATTAAGTTAAACATAATATGTTTAAAATTTTTCTTTTAAAATAGTTTTGTTGGAGGTGACCATATATAAACATGTTTTTTCTCTGGGTATAGAGAATGCAAGTTCGAGAGAAGCAGTCAACAAGGAGCTCTTTCTGCCATAGATAAACTTTCTGCTTGTTTGAGGTTTTTTTCGAGACAGGAGCTACCAAAAAACAATACAAGAGAAAATTGATGCTCGCGCTAGCAAAATTGTACTAAACACAGAGTTACCTTACCTTAACCACTGTCATCTTTTTAGGGTGGCCCGAAACCAATTAGAATCAATTTTAAATCTCCCAGTTTTTTATTTCTGCTGCGGCACGTTGACTCAAGCAAGGTCTTAATTTAATTTCATTAAATCAACCAATTGCAATCTGTATATTTATCTCTTTTATTCTTGCAATGAAATATTTTTATAAAATAACCCTGCGGTTAAATTTGTGTCAATTGCTCTTAAAGCACTTATCCCGTGACCAGTGAACAGCATTTTATAATTAAAAGGAACAAATTGTGATAGGTGAAAACAAGACCTATCACTTAACTGGTGATAATGTGTTTAGAGTTGGTCAAGAGGAAAGGTAATTGGCACAAAACTATTGATGTGACTGGATTTTGTGCGGGTAGTGGCTAGGGATGCCAATCGGGACTGGTTTTTGAAAATCCCGCACAGAAAAAAAATGTTGCCCCAATTAAAGCATTAATCAAAAATAAAATCAGTTATAATTAAAAATTTAATCAAGTGAATTAAATGTTTAATCAAGTGAATTAAACGTTTAATTGTAACTATTAATTTGTTTACTGGTGCAAATTAATAGTATTAATTAAACTTTTAATTCACTTGATTAAACGAGTAATTGACTTGATTAAACGTTTATTTCACTTGATTAAATTTTTAATTAAAACTGATTTTATTTTTGGTTAATGCTTTAATTGGGGCAAAATTGTTGGAGATTTTTTTCTGTGCGGGATTTCGGGATTAATGTGTTTCTTTAAGATACGACTTTTTTTTAAAATAAGCAACACTTTTTGAAAATTCAAAAGATATTTTATACATAACATTAATTTTAAAAAAAGAAAACAACAAAACAAATTAGTTTATACATATGTTTATAACACTGGCCTCACACATGATTAAACTGATTAAATTCTGAAAAAAGCTTAAAAAAATATACGTATCTCTAAGTTTTTCTAGATCAATTCATTTTGGTTTCTTAACAGCAATTCAATTTTTAATGTGAATTAAGTTGTGACGATTAATGTCGTCACACGGCAAAGTGTAGTCCCTCATCGAGATCGATAGCTGAGTTAAAAACTGTAAAATTATGTCGATTGCAGTGCAGTACACCTCCAGGTTGAGGGCGAGATTCATAATCAATAATTTAAGTACGTTTGAAATTTATTTTAAAACAAATGTTTCTTTAAGCAGATTTCGAGTTTAAATAATTTTTTTTAAGAATACGTCAGATAATGTTTATTTATAAAAAAAAATTCTTTTATTTTCCGTATGTTTTTAAGCAAATTTTTTATTATTATTGGACCGGAAGGAATATGAGCTATTTCATAAATATAACGCCTTAATTGTTATAATTATATCAACTTGTATTCTTTAGTTTCTTAATGTACTTTAATTGGATCATGAATAATTTTTATTTTTTGCTTGATGTATAACAATTATTTCTTGATTTCTATATTTTGCATAAAAGTAATCATTTTTATTTTGGTATTATGTCTCAAGCCAAAGCTGAACTTACTAAACGTAATTGTAAAAAAGGCTTTAGATGTGAGTCTGCAAATTTCGTTTGTACTTAAAATAATTGTTTTTATTAAGCAAAATACAAAAATCCAGAAATAGTCGTCATATATCAAGCAAAAATTGAAAATTCCAAAAACAGAAATTAAACTCAAAAATAAGAATTATTTGCAATAAAAAATAAACTTAAATATAATTTGTAAAAAATATTTTTGTATAGAGTATAAAAATTCAAAAAAACGAACATGTTTCTACATAAAAGTTGATATGTTAAAAATCCCGGGACTTATCAATCCCGAAAAATCCCCGGATTTCGGGATTCGGGATTTCCCGTTTGGCATCCCTAGTAGTGGCTGATTCTCTCTAGTTCTATTACTTAATTTGAAGGGGATCTATAATATTGACATGGTTCATTTGTGACAATATCTGCGACAGGTATTATTTTAACCGAAATTGGATGTGTCCATTAAAGTTATTTCAGTGACCTGTTACAAAATGTCAAAAAGGTGCTTATTAACATCTCGTAGGACATCGCCATGTTAAAGCGACTTGACACGTGACAAGTTTAGTGTTAGTTCCCTTTCCCCTAGGGAACTAAAGTAAATGTTCTTCTTTTGAAATATTATATTTTTATTCCTTCCGTAAGCTTCTCGCTGTAAAATTTAAACGTAAGCAAAATGTAGAAAAATATCTGTAGCGGGTTCAATAATATGTCAATGCCGCAATGGTAGAGATTATGCCGCAACAGCGGAAGGAATAATTGCAAATTTTGCTTCCGCACAAAAATTGATTTAGGAATAAATAATACCACCGATTATCATAAAATTTCTTGATCTGATTAAAGTTTGCGTAGATCTTTATAAAATAATCGATACCAGGATTATATATTTCATTAGGAATGTCAATAACTAACAAAATTCTATTAACTTAGTTTTACAAGATTTGATTTCAAAACCTTTAATGACCCAATAACAAATTTTCCTATTTTGCGAATCACTAATGGTACATTTATAAAAATAAGCACTCAATTATGCGCTATGCAATAAGACATACACAGATACAGTAAGGTAAGGTAATTCTTAGGCCCAAATCATGTTAAACGCAGCGCAACGCCAAATAATAACATTGAAAGCACAAACAATGTCATAAATATTTTGTAATGTTGTTGTTGCTTTCTACAGAAATTCATGTACCGTTTTAAAATTTTCAACGACACAAGCAATGGAGCCTTTAAAATTTTAAAACGCAATGTGAATTTCTGTAGAAAGCAACAACAAAATTACAAAATATTTATGACATTGTTTGTTCTTTCAATGTTATTGTTTAGAGTTGCGCTGCATTTTATATGATTAGGGCCTTAATAAATTAAAAAAAAAATTGAAGAGCCACGACATTCCCTTACTAAGAAGCAGGTTTGTAAGGGAGCATATAAAAGAGTAACGGTAACAAAAAACTCAGTATTTAAAGCTGATCGTAACATTCACCAATTTTTATATGTGCTGAATAAAGGGCTTTCTGTGTCAAAAATGTATTGCTTCAAAGTGGGAACTCACCATATAAAATTTATGTCTTCTGTAAGCGATATAGTAAGAGAAACTTTTACTTTTCTCCCTTACAAACCTCCTTCGTTGGAAGCTCCATTTTTTATTGGATATATCAAAATTATCGTCAAAATTTTCAAAATTCTAATTTTATACGAATTCTTTTAGAATCCAAAATCCAAATCCAATTTTTTAAGGGAAATTCTTCTCAATCTATTTATTTAGCAAAACCATTGTCCTTTTTTTCTATTAACAAAATTTAATTTTGGCATCAGTTGTTATTTCTGCTGAAGACAAAACAGGACACAAGATAAAAATAGGAAACAAAAAACCAAAACAACTCTTGACTGTTGGGCACTTTATTGTTTTTGAAAAGTTCCTGTATTTTTTTCCCCCATTTCATTTCCATAAAGTTAGACAAGTGAAAAAAATGGATTATGGCACTAGACTCTATTAAGGATGAAAATATAAAAAAAAAATCTAAAAAAAATGTTAGATGAAATACAAAGAAAGAAATAAAAATTTCACTGGTAATGAATCAAAACAATTTTCATATTTTTCTTAATTAATCTTCTTTCTTACACAGAAATAAAGAGAGACTGAAGAAAAGAATGGAAAAAGGAAGGAAGGAAGGAAGATAAAATTATGATGCTTGTAAAGAAAAGAAAAATAAGTACTTTTCAGGAAAGTTTTCCGTTTTTTTTTATATGTATATAAGTCCATATTTGTATTTCCTTGTTATTTTTTTGTTGTTTTTTTCAACAAGGGTGTCAAATCTTAAGAAATAAATGCCCTTATAAGTGTAATAAGCACAAAATGACTGCGGAATGTGTAGCAAAGGAATGGGAGATGAGCTACGCAGGTTTGTAATCAAAATAATAAAGTTTATGGGAGAGTAAGAGAATGAGTTAAAAAAAAACAATACCTAAATACAAAAATGTAAATAAACTGGTTAGAGAGGGAAAGAAATTTTCTATGTGAAAAAATAGTTGCATAGGAAGATTCTAGCACTCATAAAGAGAGATCTGTTCTCTACACAAAAAAGATGTACATATTTCCAGTAAAAGAAGTTATGTAGTTAGAGAGAGTTATTTGGAAATTTTTAAGAAAGAGAAATCTTTACTTTACGGAAAATTGAATGCCAACGAAGCGAGATTTTCTATTTGCCGAAAGTTTCATGCAGTAGTTACCTGAAACGCAAATGGTCATTTCTAATATTTTAAAAATATTACAAGAGAAACAAAAACTATTTAAAATAAAAAGATACTTTCAATGATAAATTATACATGGCCCAATTAGTAGGTCTGCGCAAACTACAACAATGCAACAATTTGTTTGTGTAAATTATGTTAAATATGACAAAACCCAATGCATTTGTTTGTGTAAGAAATGGACAAGGTGTCAAAAACAATTGCTACAAAAACAATTGCACGATAAAAACACAGCTCTACAAAAAATCAACAGGCGTTTCAAGCAGTTTATAATTTACATATATTTCTACAATAAATAAATGGTTTTTAATTAGGCTTAAGTTCATTGAATTTAATTTTCATTAAATTATTTTTATGAAGGCAGGAATTTTACAACATGAAATGAATTAAAATTTATTGATAATATTTTCATTCTTGACTGCGCTGAGATTTGAACCCAGGCTTTCACGGACAGGTTACCCAGACTAGTTTCGATTTTAACCACACAATCTCTTCAGTGGGGTTTGCCGTCTTTACTCACTCGGCTATTGAAGCCGGATGACGTCAATAGTCAAACATCAATCCTTAAACCAATTGGTATTTCACTTTGGAAGATCGAAATTTGCTTTTTGAATGAATAATTATCTATTTTAATTAATTTACATGTTCCTCCTAACTTCTGTTTTTTCGTACTTTTTGTCAAGAATTCTTCTTGAAATCCAAAGTACATTTTTTTTTTGTTTTTTGTTTTTCAGGTTTTTGTCTTTCTTTTTTCTTGTTGACCTTTTTCAGCACAACGTGAAGGACAAATTTAAACATATCTCGTGCCTTAGCTGCTAACAATAAGTAGTATTGTGGTAATTTTATTGAACTGTTAATGATTTTTAATCCAAATTTCGATATTTTTAATTAGGCTTAAGTTCAAATCTCAGCGCAGTCAAGAATGAAAAAATTATCAATAAATTTTAATTAATTTCATGTTGTAAAATTCCTGCCTTCATAAAAATAATTTAATGAAAATTAAATTCAATGAACTTAAGCCTAATTAAAAATATCTAAATTTGGATTAAAAACCATTAACAGTTCAATAAAATTACCAGAATACTAATATAAATAAATTGTTTGACACTAAAACCTACCAGTTGCTTTCTCAACTAACAATGTTGCATATTATGTAAACGGTTAGTTAGGTCTTTTAGCGTCGTAAGGTCCTTATGTTTTTCGCTAATAAAATGCAATGCAACATGAAAAACAACATGAAAAATGATTTAAAAAATAGCCAATTCATCAATCTTTTTAAAATAAACTAATGGAATACCAAATTGGGCAAATTATCTGTAAAATAAGATATGTATCCTTCTGAGTCTCCCAGATTGTCCACAATGCGCAGAAATCCAGCAGAGAATCATTGCAATAACTTTTGGTCGGAAGAATCCAACATTTGGATTGTGAACATTTTTGCTGATGCAATGCATCACAATCAATTGAAAAGTCGAGTTTGAATTTTTTGTTAGTAATGCCTATTTGCGTTTTAGGTAACGATAAGTCGGGTGATTTATCGTGAGGTTGTATTTATAATGTAAAATAAAATATATAAATTTGAAAATGAACTTAGAATTTTTATTATGGGTCAAAATTAAAATTTAGGACATCTTCTCTTTGAACATCAATATCATGCAAATGTTGGCTATGACTACGTCTGAGGTGGTCCATTCGCTTCCAAAGCCTCAATCATAGCTGGCTTATTTCAGAAGGTCTCAGACTTTACATATCCTCAGAGAAAATAGTCCAAAGTTGTGATATTGCATGATCTAGGTCGCCAATTCACCGTAGCAAAACGTGAAATTAAGTGCTCAACAAAATGATTTCTCAACGAGGTCATTGTTTCACGCGCTGTATGGTTTGTAGCGCCGTCTTGTTAAAACCAGCGAAACCGAGATCCTTACGTAAAATGCGACAAGTTGTCGAATACGATAAGCTAAGCTGCTAATAACGACGACAAATCGATTCGTCACGGTCTTTGCGTACAGTCTCAGCTACAGGTGATTCATTCACTTCACTACATGCTGGATGTGGTCTTGTCGGTCGAGTTTCATCCACTAATGTAAACTGGGACTCAAATTTGTGAATGGTGCTGGCAGTAGAGGCTTCAATAGGTCGATTATGTGTACCGTAAGTTCCTCGAATAGCAGCTTATTTTCGCAATACAACTGAACAATTTGGAGACGCTGTTTTTGGTGTGAGTCTTTCCATAATGACTTTCCAAACGATACTCAACAAAAATGACAAAGCAGTTTGACATGAGTCACGAGAAACACCTTTTATATATGTACAAACATTAAGGAAAATTTATTTTTTAATTCGAAAGTGAGAAAAAACATTATTTTTACATTTTTACAAACAAATTTTTAATAAACATTTCAGCGAGAACAAATAATAGAAAATTCTACTGATTATCAAGTGAAAATTTTAGTAAAAGAAAAAAAAAAAATTTTTTTGAAAGACGAATTTTATTAATCGAAAAATTATCTTTAAATATCGCACTGGTTCCTCTAAAGAGGGTTAACTCATATGTGCTGTTTTCACAACACAAGTGATAGAACTTGTAGTAAAATTTATATGAAAAAAACTCAAAAACTGAGTGCTTTTCATATAAACTTTACTACACGTTCAATCACTTGTGTTGTAAAAACAGCACAATAATTTATAAATTTTCAGTAGAGATAAAAATCATCCGGTTTCTTTTATATGTACTCTTATATCACAAAGGGGAATACAATTGCATTTTTTTTTTTTTTGACAAAATACTACAGAAAACGATGTAAGATTTTTACAGTGGGTAGATATGTCCACTGTGCATCGATTTCTTGCATAAAGGGAAAATTGAAACAAAAATTGAGTTTACTCTCTTTAGAGGAACCAGTGCGATATAAAAAAAGTACGTTGAATACGAAAAATGGGTTTCCTTTATGCACAGAAATATAGACTTTATCCACTTTAATTAAACAATTCGTTTAGACAACTACAATTTTAACGAATTTTGCACCTGCAAAAGAACTGATAATATCAATTAACGGATTTTTATTTACGAGTCAGGCCACATAAATTTGGTCAATTAAAAAATTAGTCGCATAAACCAAAAAATACACAACATGTACACAAACATTTAAGCTTATGTGTTTTGATTAAAAAATTTATTACAGCAAAAAAAAAATTAATTGAAAAATAAATGACCACCAAATTATTATTCAATTGAAAAAAAATTTGGCAAAAAATTTTTCTGTAAGAATATATTTAAGTCGATGAGAGATTTTGGTACAGCGATAATATCTGGAATTTAATGTATGATTTTTTTCTCTATAGAAAATACATTCAATTGTGCCTTTTGCTCTTTGATTATACCAAATTTGGATTGGAAAATTTTTTTCTATATAAAAATAACTTGAATTTGATTAGAAAATATTAATAATTCTATAAGAGAATTTCTCTCTATGGAAGATGTACCAATTTTAATAAGAGATTTTGCTTTTAAGAAAATATTTCGTAATTTATTAATAGTTTTTTGTCTTAGCAAAACGAGGAAATACCTCAGATTGGATAAGAGTTGGAAAATTTATCAGATAAGAGAAAATATCTTAAATGAGAAAGGAAAAATTTTTTCTTATTATAAAAGTTTAAAAAGAGGTGATACAATTTTCTTTAGAGAAAATACTTGAAATTAATGGGAGATTTGTTTATAGAAAATATCTGTAGACCAAGAAATTTTATTATTCATAAAATATTTTTAAGCTGCTGAGGGATTTCGCTGGGTTGAAAATATATCGAATTTTGTGAGAAGCTTTACTCTATACAAAAAAATATATCTAGTTCGATAGACATTTTCCTCTAAAGAAACTATCTCGAATTCGATGAAACTATCTCTCTATTTTTGTTTCGATGTAAAATTTTTTTTCTCTAAAAGTTATTTCTTAAAATTTCCTGCAGAATATTATTCGTAGTCAATGAGAGGGATTTTCTTTTAAAGACTTTTAGGAATTTATTTAAGTAGATTTTCTCTAGGGATTAGAGAAAAAAAAATAATATTAAGTAAAATTTTGTATTCTTTTTAAAAAGGTGGGTGCTTACAAGTGAATGAATGAAGTGAGTGGGGTTAAAAGTACTTTGTTTCTCTGCCCATATCCTTAAAACTCGTGTTGTTTTTACCAACGGAAATGAAACTGTGCTGTAATGAAGATAACATTTCCTGTTGTCAGCATTTGTTAAGTTATGAGCATAAATGAACAAAACAACAAATTGTTTTAATAAAATAAAAACAAATTTTTAAAAGAAACATTAAATGAGCAAAAATAAATAAAAACAATGAAGGCAACTTGTGTTTAAGTGTAGAAAAATAAGAAAAGTGCTGAAAAGTTAAAGAAGCAACTGATTAAAGTAAAAAAATTTTTAAGTTACAGCACATATGAATTAAATTTTTTTATAGAAATATTTGAAGCTTTAAGTAGGATTTTTTTTTTTCTTAAAAAGTAAGAGAACATTTAGTTTGAATGAAATTTTCATGTGCCTTATTTAAGTGATTCATAATTCATAAATAAATTCAGTTAACAATGTGTGTTATTCAGAAATGTAGTTAATACATTTTCACTTCATAAAAGAAATGAAAGCAAAAAAAAAAATATTATTAAGTGTCAGAACAAAAAACTTTTCTTGTTAATGACGTGAGCAGACAAACAACATGGAAAAGTTTTAATTGGAGTTTTATTAAAACTTAGTTTAAAGTATTTCTTTAATTTATCATATTTCTAAGTAAGTCTAATACTGCAGTTTTAATTTATTAGTAAATATCAGTGCTGTAAAAAACTGCAATCAATTGGCATTGAAATTAAAGTGGTTTCAATCAAACTGATTTCAATCTTTGATTTCAAATTTTATTTTAGATTTCAAAATGCAATGTTGGCAATAATGCAATATTTTGTGATTGCAATAATTTTGAATTTTTTTTTTATAATCATTGAATGCAATTAATTAAATTGCCATCAATTTGATTGCATTAAAATATTTGTCATGCGATTTTAGTAAATTTTCCTGAAATTTGGATTACAATTACTGGTTTTGATTGAAATTAAAGAGTTGCAATCAAATCGAGAGAGATTAAATTTGACTGCAAACAATTTATATATGAATTGATTTAAAAAATTTGATTTGTATCGTATTGATTTTATGATTTAGAATTGAAATCATTAAATCAATTTACCATTTTGAATACAATCAAAAAACTGGCAATCATGAAGGAGAAATCATGTGATTGTTATTAAATCGATTGCAGTATTTTACAGCTCTGGCGAACACACACCAGATGTCATAACTACAGAACTATTAGGTTTTAGAAAGACTACGGTATAATATAAATAATATATAAATGTACTTTTCCGAAGGCGTACTTTACCCTCTTTCAACCCTCTCTCATCGCGAACTTCTGTAACAGAGGAACTCCGTGTTCACAGCGTTGACTTCCACGGAACCTTTTTTTGAATCCAGTATTAATTCAATTGGAGTCTAATATCTATATTTGTGCAACTTTTTAAACAATTTTTTTAATTGATACAAAACTACTGATTATTTTTAAAATATAAACATTTATTTAAATTTTGTTAGAAATGAGTTGCGAATAAAATTTCATATTATTGATAAATTTTTAACAAAAACGTTGAAAACGCTTTAGCATTATTTTTAGCATTTTTTAAAATCATTTTTAACATTTTCAGGCCTTGACTTATGTCAGATTTAGCTGTAAAAATTTTTAAGATCTGGTCACACTGGATATGAAACAAAATATTATCACTATCAGCATGAATAAAACAATAGTTTGTTCAGTAATCTCAATTTTATTCGAACATGATTTTCAGGGAATGAACATGTCAATATGTTCATGAATTAAGTTATTCATCCAGCCCTTTAATATGCTGAACTCCAACGTATCAAAAGGAATAGAGAGGTCTTAATGTTTCAGATTGAAACGTACACAAGGGGCAATAAGCACTGCGAACTGTTGGATATTTTCTTCAGCCACGATATTAATTATGACAGATCTGGGCTACGTATGAAGCGAATTATTCGTTAAAATGTATATGGAAATTAAGACATTAACATGTTTCTTTATGTTTATCTTTTTATTTCTGATCAAAAATTAATTACAAATTATCCTGCAAATTAGTCTGTGTTATTAATGTATTTAAAAAAAAACTTATGAATTTTCCATTAACAATTGCTAAAAAAAAGCCTACATAAACGAAAATTTTAATTAAAATTTACTATCACTCAAAAGTTTATTTCGCAGTAAAAAGAGGTCATTAACAGACAATATTTAAAACTTTTTTTAATATAAAATTTAAGTAAAAATTTCAACTGTTCCATTAAAATGACAAAAACACAAATCCAGAAATCTCCAATTATTATTTTTAAACAGTGAATCTATTTAAAATCATTATTGAAATTATCCCCAAATCCTTCTTCAAATAAACAAAAAAAAAATATCCTGATAAACGCATTTACCAACACAAGTTTCTTACAAGAAATCTACTCAAGCAAATGGGGTTAAATATGCAAAAAAGGAACAACTGACAATATTTAAAAGAAAAATCTTTAAAAAAAAAGAAACCACAATTGAGATAAAAAAAATTAAACACAAATTGCCGACATAAAGCCAAAACACACAAACACAACCCTTCAATTTACCAAAAACAGACTGGAAAAAAATGTCTGCCAGTGTAAAAAAAAAGAACAGGAATACAGTAAAAAAAACACCAAATGAATGAATATGAAGATAAAATAAAAAATAAAAAAATAGAATGTCGGGTATGATGGCTTGTAATTTACAAGTCAAGTGACAGCTTAAAAATTGCAAATTTTTGTCACTTTTCTTACTCACTACACAACATTAGCGTTTACAAATAATATAATTTTTTTCTTCTTTTTTTTTTTTTGCTTTCGGATTCATGGAGTTTAAACTTGTTGCCTTTATTGTTCCTTTTTTTCCAAAAACAAAACGGATGATGAATATAAAAACCACTTTGATCATTTATTATGTTGGCTGGTAGAAACTGGTAAATACAGGAGTGAAAGCAAAATGCCCAGCAAAAACTTGTTAAAAAATGGCATAAAAATGAAGTTACCACGAAAAAAATGTAGTATACTTTTGGGTACAAAGCAAAAAAGGAAATTGTAGCATAACTTGAGGCACATAAGAATAACAATTGAAATAAATGAGCAGTGTTTGTTTTTGTGAAAAAAATGAAAGGAAAAAAATTGCTACAATAACAATATTTACGCAACCACATACACATATTAAACAAACTGGCACATACATACATACATAAATATTTAGTATGATATTGTATGATTGTGTGTCTTTTTTAGGACAGTGTTACTTATGAATTCATTTGTCTCTACTCTTTGTGGACACTTATTAGATTTTATGATTCTTTTGGCTTACGCACATTTTAGTATGAGTGGCTTGTCATTGCGTTTTTGTTTTCTAAATAATTTCAAAGATTCTTAAAGAATAGATTTGGCAACTAAGTGTCCCATACTTTCAGTTGACATATGCAAACCTTTAATTTAGGGATTATTTTATAAGGAGGCTCTCCAATGCAACAGAAAAATAAAAAAAAGTTTTAATGCCAAATAAATTTTGAATCTTAAGTGCTCGATATTTTGGTCCAACCAGAATTCCAGAATATATTTTTCTATGGAAACTGATTTGACTTATTTCTAATATCAAACAAACTTTGTACATAGAAAGTATTTTGACAAAAGTTATTTAACTCAGTTCTCCAGTGTTATCGACGTACAAACATATATAAAGCGTGATCCATTTCGAGGTTCCCTAATTTTTTAAAGAAAAAAACACAGAAAATTTAAATTTAATGGGGAATGTTTATTATCATTTGAAAGAACATTCTTTGGCATTTATTTTTTGATGATTATTTCCATCAAATGTTGGCCGTTGCTACGTCGCAGATGGTCCATCCGTTGAATCAAATTTCCGATGACTCGTTCGAGCATTTCGATTGATAACTGGCGAATGACACGCGAGATGTTTTCCTCCAAGGCCTGAATCGAAGCGGGTTTGTCCGCATAAATTTTAGACTTTACATATCCCCACAGGAAAAAGTCTAACGGTGTGATATCACACGATCTTGTTGGCCAATCGACCGACCCAAAACGTGAAATTATGTGCTCACCGAAGTGTTCTCTCAATAAATCCATTGATTGATGCGATGTGTGGGAAGTAGCGCAGTCTTGCTGAAACCAAATGTCGCCGTGATCATAAGTTTCAATTTCAGGTATCAAAAAGTCGGTTATCATGGCATTGACGGTTATGTTCGCACCGGCATCATTTTTAAAGAAATATGGACCCATGATTCCACCGGCCCACAAACCACACCAAGCCGTTGTTTTTTCTGGATGAAGTGGCAGTTCTTGAATCTCTTCAGGTTTCTCTTCGTCCCAAATGAGGCAATTTTGTTTGTTTACATACCTATTGAGCCAGAAATGGGCCTCATCGCTGAACAAAATTTGCCTCGAAAACGTCGGATCTTCTTGGAACTTTTCAAGAGCCCATAGAGCAAAGCGATATCGCTTGGGAAGTTCGACTGGCTTCAGTTGTTGCACAAGCCATATTTTGTACGCTTTCAATTTAAGATCTCGACATAAATTGCGCCAAGTCGTTCCATACTTCAGTCCGAGTTGCTGCGAACGGCGCCGAATCGACTCTCCACGGTCTTCGTGTACACTCTCAGCTACGACCGCTATATTTTCTTCACAGCGTGCTGGACGTGGTCTATTCGGTCGAATATTATCCAATAATGAATGCTGGGTCTCAAAATGGGTGATGGTGTTGCGAATAGTACGCTCAGTAGGCCGATTATGTTGACCATAAGTTGAGCGATATGCACGAAACACATTCCTCACAGAACGTGAATTTTCGTAATAAAGTTGAACGATTTGTAAACGTTGTTCAGGCGTTAGTCTTTCCATTATAAAATGCCAAACAATACTAAACAAAAATAACATGACAGCATGACACGACTCACACGTGATCTGTCAAAAAAAGGCTATCGAAAAAAGTATATCTACTTAAATCACCCATTATAACGGATTAATGAAAGTTAATTTTACATATTTTTAGTTCAGCGTACAAAAATTGCACAAAGTTTACTTACTTTTTATTTGGTAGGATATTAAAATCAAAACTATTTCTCGAGTTTTTTTTTCAAGCTGAAGAGTCCAAAGAATTCGTTACTACCAAATATTAGATTCTGATGTTTTAATACAAAAAAAATGTTTTTGTTTCTTATCACTTTTTTTATATTTAAATTACCTTATCCCATTTTTGTCTTTTTTATATTTTTAACAGGCACAAAAACAAATTGAAACTGAATTATTTGTTAGACTACATAAAATTTGGTAATTTTAGTTATTCTTTTTTTTTTTTTTTTTTTTTTTTTGTTCTTAATGAAGGTCCTGCCTGTCTTAGGATTATAAAAGCAGTATTTAGTTTCTGATCGAAGTGATGGTATATGACAAACGTGTTCGTATGATTAAAACAGACTGTGATCACAAGCGTTTTTTTTTTATAATATTTTTTATTGTTTTTTGTTTCTTTTAAGAAAATAATTTATTCTTGCTGTTGTTAGAAAAGAGGCAAGTTTGGTCAGTTCCTAAGTATCTGCCCTTTTATTACACAAAAAAAATATTACATTTCTCCAATCACCAAATCTATACCAAATTCATAATATCAAGCAAACAATTTGTTGATTTTGCACCTATTACCAAAATGATTACTAAAAATTGTAAAATTTTGAATATTTTTTTTCAATAAATTATATTTAAATTTTAATTAAAAAAAATGATCAAAAAACTTTGCCATTTCAAACAATGTGTTAATTTATTTAAATAAATATGGACAATTCCCAACAACAATTCTACATGTTTAAATTATTTTATTTTAAACGAAAAAAGACAATTAAGATTTTTTGTTATTTAATTAAAATTTTAATTGAAAATTTATTTCAAAACAACTAAAATATTAATAAAATCAAAATTATATTTTTAATTTTCTTTCAACTAAAAAAATAGCTTATTCAATTTTAACATTAATTAAATTTAAATACTTTTTAAACCATTTTTTTTTTTTTTTTTTAATTGATAAAACACTTTTTTCTGTGTAGAAATATTTAAAAACTTAAACTTAAAAATTAAATTTGAGAAGACCTAGTGGTTGAGGTCGAAACATGTCAGGGTAACCAGCCGCCTGGGTTCGAATCACACGCCAGCCAGCCTGGCTTCGAATCCCAGGTCAGTCAAGAATGAAAAGTATCAATAACAATTTTAATTAATCTTCCATGTTGTAAAAATTCCTTTCTTCATAAAAATAATTTAATGAAAATTAAATTTAATGAACTTAAGCCTAATTAAATAGTAAAAATTTGGATTAAAAACCATGAATAGTTCAACAAAATAACCACAATACTAATTATTGTTAAAGCTAAGGCACAAGCTCTATGTGTTCATTTGTCCTTCAAGTTGTGCTGAAAAATGTCAACAAGAAAAAAGAAAGACAAAAAACATGATAAACAAAAAATGTACTTTGGACTTCAAGAAGAATTCTTGACAAAAGTACGGAAAAAACAGAAGTAAAGGAAAAACATGTGAGATCAATTAAAAATGGATAATCATTCAATAAGCAAATTTCGATCTACCAAAGGTTAAAATACAATTTGGTTTAAGGATTAATGTTTGACTACTGACGTCAGCAGTCATCGATGGCTGCGAGTGTAAGACGGCAAATCGCTTTGAGAAGACCTAGTGGTTGAGGTCGAAACATGTCAGGGTAACCAGCCGCCTGGGTTCGAATCACACGCCAGCCAGCCTGGCTTCGAATCCCAGGTCAGTCAAGAATGAAAATTATCAATAACAATTTTAATTAATCTTCCATGTTGTAAAAATTCCTTTCTTCATAAAAATAATTTAATGAAAATTAAATTTAATGAACTTAAGCCTAATTAAATAGTAAAAATTTGGATTAAAAACCATGAATAGTTCAACAAAATAACCACAATACTAATTATTACTTAAAAATTAAATTAAATTTAAACTAAAATATTCTAGATATTTAAGCTAAAATTTAAAAAATTTTTTCTGATATAAAGTTTTGTTTAGGTCTATCTGACTTTTAATTTAAATTAAATTTTAAAACTGTTTAGAAAATTCTTCTCTTCTGTTCAATGAAAAGAGAACAATTCGATGAGCCCTTGTACGTGCTTGCAGCAGCAACGTTGGTGTAAGTTGTGAAATGCCTATTTAGTGGTTGTAAATAATTAATGCCAATTATTACAAAACTCATTAAAAAAAATATTTACCATGTTCCAGTATGAGTTCAAATACATACAATGGGTCGTTGCTAAAAAAAAAATGCAAAAACAAATTTAATCACTCATTTCAAAATCTTTAAATACTCTTACAAATTTTCACATTCAAACAAATTTTTAGAACATTTTTTATTTCATAATTTAATCGGCATTTTCCCCTCGGCTTTTTTCCCCCTCCTCATACAATTAAAAAAAAATTATTCCTTTTCTGTCTTTTTTCAACACACAATTTCCTTTTTTTTTTTTTTTTTGCTATAAAATTAATTTAAACAACAAAATACTGTCACTGTTAATCAATATACATGCAATTTTCCTTTTATTTTTGGCTAGATGGATATTTGTTTGGTGATAATGATGAAATTTCTTTTTTATTTTCGTTAAACGTGCATTTATTTTGTATTTTGTCATATAGAAGTAAATGCAATTGGAAAAGTAATTTATCATTGCGGTAGTGATGAAATTCTATCGAAATTGATTTGTTTTTTCAAACTGCCAATGACAATCTCTGTTTCGATACGCATTAGTCCTATTCACAAACTGATGCAAATGGTCTTGCAACGTGGCATTAATAAATATGTACAACAGCCGTCAATATGTACAACACTTAATTTCAAAATTAGAGTTGACACTCAGTGACACAATTTATCAACCAACTGTGAATTTCGTCGTTTGCAACAAGCACTTTAGCCAAAGATGTCATTCACAATTGATACAAAATATTTGCAATTGCATAAATTCGCAATCTTAAATTTACAAGATTTTGAATAGGGCTATTGAATTGTATATTTTTTTATTAACAAGGGTAAAAAAAATCAAAGCATATAAAATTTTTTCAATTTTGTTGGTTGGTGTGAATCTGTTCAAAAGTATTTTACAACATAAATTTTGTGGTTTAATTGCAAATTGTAAAAATATTTAAAAATAATTTGAGTATTTGTGAAATATTTCGGAACTTGCAGTGCAAATGGTTTATTAAATTATTTCAGATATTTCATTACAAGTTATTTACTTAAATAAGTAAAAAATTTATTTAAAATTATCAATCAAGAGAAAATATGGTACATATTAACGATTGGCTAAGCCGAATGTTAAATACACTTCATTACACTTGATTAGTTGTGTTCAACGTCTTAAGGGCATAATAAACCACACAAATAGCTTGCCAACATGTCACAATTTTACGTTTGTACAAATATTTTGTGTTGTTAATTGGGGTGTTTGCTGTTTGGACAAACATTTGAAGCAATGTTTGTAGAAATATTAAAAATTTTTAATATTTGGCCGACATGTTGGATATTTGTCAAACTTTTTGTTGAGTCTAGTGCTAAAAGTAATCATTTCAGCGAAAACTTTGCAGAGTAAAGACGTAGAAGAAGAAGCATAAAATCATTTTTAGCGTATATTGTAATTTTTTAATAGCATTGTTTGCCCCAAAACAGCTCGTTGTTAGAGTACTCTACTCCAAAATTATTTTTTTTTTTTTCATTTACATTTTTTCTCTGTTTTAATCAAACAGCGAGCCAAATTGCCGCAACACAATCGTCGTCTGCATTCATTGAAAATGAAACAAAAATGAAAAATTGATGTTTGTACGAAATATGATTGTGTTGTTTATTGGCAAACAGAAGCAAAAACAAAGTACATGTTTGCCAAGCAATTTGTGTGGTTTATTATGCCCTTTAGGTTTGTGAAAACAGACGCGGTAAAAGAGTTAACCCTTTATATTCCTTGAAAATGGTTAACCGAAATATCGGAGAAAATAAATTGTTAAAATAAGATAAAACAAAAAAAAATTTGTTTATATTTATATTTTATACGAAACAAATAAATAATCACACATAATAACACAGGTCAACAAAAGTGAAACACCCCACACACTTCAATATAGTAAACAAAATATTAAAAAATCCAAAAAAAAACTGGAACTTCGATTCCAAGCTGCAAAAAAACGTTGTCTAATGCCTCACCTTAGACCACTCCTCTACTAACGCACATTATTATAAACAAAATAAAACACGTTCATATTTTTTTCTTCTTTCGTTTAAACCATATTTCTCCACTTAAATAGGCAAATCATTGTCTGTATTTCTTAAACGTAAAAAATGCAAACAAAAAAATTTAATTTTAGCAATAAATTTCTAAACAATAATATGACTTTGTGCCATCAGCCTCTATTTTGGGATCGAGTGCTACCAACTGTGATAACACAAGTGTACAGTAAATTTCGTTCAGGAAAAATTTTTGCCGTCGCTAACTGCTTATGATATACAGATTTTCAATGTATAATTAGCAAGGGCCGGATTTTTATGCAAATGCATATTTGTAGTCGTCAGTCTGAGATTACAAAAGCTGAATATCTTTGCGAATCATTAAGTTTAAAGTACAATGGCATCGATTTGTTAGTGCATATTTTGCTTAAAATGCTATATTTTTGCATATATTGCTGACATTGTATATTTTTGTTTCAGTAGCTCGATTCTGTATTTCTCGCATCGTAAAATTGTCCGCATGAAACGAGTCAATTCGAATAAAAACAATGTAAAATGTAACAAAAAAATAGTTCTCTCACACAACTGTTTCTGTATTGTCACATTGTCCCATTTACTCGTAAAAGCCCTTACAGAACAATGAAAGAAAGTGTATCTTTACTTTGGGAGAATTACCTGTCATTGAAATAATTTTCTAGCGATTATTGGAAGATGGGAGAAAAAGTGTTTCTGTAACAATACTTTGCGAAAAGTTTCTCACAAGAACTGTCAAAATAAGTCACATTTAAAATTGATTCGAGAAAAAACAAATTTGAAATAATATAGATATTCTAAATTGAAAATGTGTTTGTCAACTATTTTTTTAATTCTCATAAAGAATTAAAATGATTAATGAATATTTAAAATGATATGAATGAATATTTAAAATGATATGAATGAATATTTAAAAAATAAATGAAAACAATGTTATATTTTGATGTCTAAATTTTTATTTATTTTTTTTTTTTCCTTCGATTTGTTTTGGTTTTATAATCAGTGTTACCATTTTAGCACATTTTCTGCTTTTTAGCATATTTCCTTGTCCAAAAGGAGATTTTTTTAAAAAATTTTTTTTTTATTATACAAATTTATTCTATGAGCTAAATTTCAGTTATTTTTATAAAGCTTTTTGTAATAGTTTTTTTTAAATTTATTTTTATTTAAATTGTTTATTTAAATGGGAGTATTTACGTTTGTAAACATCGTAAACATTTATAATCCATACTATTAAGATTAGAATATCGAGGTCCTATATTCAAAACCCTCTATCTTTGATTTTCAGGAAAATGACTTTTTAATGGTAAAATGTTCAGTAAAACAACCCTCATCTATGGTGTGATTTTCATAACCAAAAATATTTTTTTTGCTGTTTTATTTGCATTTTTGTACTTTCTCTATCTTACACAATTAATTTTTCTGAATGCAAAACCCTCTATCTTTTCTAATTATTAATTTTCAAATATTTTTTGGAATGTTGCTTTTAATTCCTTGCAACGTATAGAAGTCGATTATGTATCATCAAATGAAGATATAGAGGCCGGTCGGAAAAAAACAACAATAATCTGGTCGTTTGCAAGAGAACTAAGCAGAAACATAATCCTATATCAAATTTTCGAAAGGATACTCAGTAAAGCGAATGAAAGGCCAAAAATATTTAGGATTTTCTACTACTGATGAAGTTTCCATACAAAATTCAAAAAAACCACCAAGAAATAATTTCTTGCTATACATTTTTGTTTAATATTGTTAATTGTTAATTTTTTTTATCTTATGTTGTATTATTAGACACCGACAGATGGCATAAATAAAATCAAAATAATTTATTTTCATTAAAATGCAAAACACTCTATCTTTTCATTTTCATACATACATATTGAATATTTTTGAGAAACAAAACCCTCTATCTCGCATAAGTTCCCCAATAATGCAAAATTTAATGAGCCAATTATCTGTGAGATTCAGTAGTTGATTTAAAAAATATTGTAGAATACCGAATTTTAATAACTCAAGTAATATTTTTAATTTAATAATAATGTGAAGCGAAATATTTGGCAGGTTTTTAGGGGAACGTTATAGTAAGCCTGATTGAGAAACCTCTTGTCAATTTTTACTCCAATTTGAAAAGACAAATATCTAATTTAATACTTATATAATCTTTAAGGTTGGAAAAATGGGCGTAATTATTTGAAGTTTGCAGCTTTTGTTTAATTTTTTCCAAAATATACTTTGTTTGAAACATAATGAGTAAAACGTGTCTTTAAATATAAAAATTATTACAAAAAAAATCTTAATAAAATAATGAAAAAAACGTAAAAGTTTAAAAAAAATTTCAAAAACAAAGTAATAGTTATTTTTGCCAATATTTTAACTCTTTTTTAAATCTAAAAGTATTTTGCAAAAAACTTTGAGTGAATTTTTAAAATGTTATTTTGAATTCCAAAATATACATTTCAACAAGGCTTACGACATATACTGCGTCATTTTTAAAGTATTATCAAATTGTATAAATTAATTAAAAAGCAGAACTAAAAATAAAATTACACACAGATTACACATGCAACTAATTACACATGGGGTACACATATAAGTAAAAATTATACACAATATGTGTAATTACACGTTGATTGGCAACACTGAATTGGAGGTACTTTGAAATAGAACACATAACTTTTAAAACATTTTGCGCAGCTCTCTAGTATTAATCCACCAAAACTTCTACCACTCTAATGAACACCCTTTTGCCGGAAAGTTATAGCTTGCAAATAATCAATACAGTTTTGCTAAGGAAGTATTTCCAAAATATTTTTAAAAGAGTGTTAATAGAGTGTGTCTATTAACCCACAATTCCAGCGTAAACATATTTAGCTTTATTTTAAAACTAATATTAGAAAAATCCAAATTAATTAAAATTGTTGCTTGCACTGTGTAACACATAAAATGCAAACTCCTTCTCGTGTGAAAGTTATCGAAGTACTTATCGAAACTATCAAATCACATTTGGGTTTTGCTAGTTTAAGCTGCTGTATGTATAACTTTTTTTTTCTTGGGGTACATTTTTAATAAATTGTTCGAACTATCAGTGTAAAATATAGCTGGAAAATGTGAACAAAGCATTTTCCAGTAATAACAAGGGTTTTCATGATATCCTTGAAAGTCTCGCAATCTGTGCAACTGTGCATTTTAACGCCCTCGGATATGAACTGTCAATAATTTTATGAGAATTTATTTACACAAACTTCGTAAATTTACCCAACTCGACTCGTACACAGATATGTCACGAGATGGAATATTTTGCGTTTTTTGTCTTTCTTAGAAAACTGCTCTTTTTTCGTTTATCTTTGCACCATCTTTTAAACCGCAATACAATCATATTGATTTAAATCAGCAGTGCACTATCACTAAATAAAACTGCAGAAAAATTAGTTTTCACTCTTTTTTTACTAGCTTTAGTGATGATTGCTATTTTGTTAACTACCACTAAAAAAAACAGTAATATTACAAATTTTTTTACTATCACTAAACGAAGATTAAATGCTAAAATCATAATTATTACTTGCAATCAAAAAAGCTGCACATAAACCGATTCTCACTAAAATTTGAAAAATGTAATTTTGTATGAGCATAATTTTTGATTCTTTTTATGATATGCATAAGAAAGGAAATTTAACAACATGTCAATAATATATCAATAACGTAGTATCTCATGGCTTTAATCATGAAAAAACAAGTTTTTTGTTTGTATATTAAAGCTATGTTCACATTATGTGTATTTGTCATGTGGATTTTCACTTTTTCACATGTTAAATGTGTACATATTAGGGAGATCGAACGGTTTTTATTCGACTGGTTTTAACCGGTTATTTCAGCTTTGCTCAAGTCGGTTATTTTAAAATGTAAATTTTTCGAATATCGAATAAACCGGTTATTTTGATATAATAAACCGGTTATTTTAATAATGTGTAATTTATATACATTTTTCTTACTCTTGTTGTAGATGTTCCCGTAATTTAAATATTTTTCTAATTCTATATTAGGCAAATTTAAACTTTTTATGAACAATGTCAAAACAAAATGTAACTAAAGTAAAAAAACATTTGAACACTGTAAATAAAAACCACAAACTTTTCAAAATCCTACAAAAACGTGTGCAGTAAAAAAGTAAATAGTATATAATTTGTGCGACCGTTTTCTAAATATTAAAAATATTTTTATATAGTTATTATCTCTAGCGATATTTCGAACGGGATTAAACAGACAAAGTTACGCTCGTGAAGTGTCCTAAAGTGATAAGTGGCGAAGGGGTTTCCACGTCACGATTTATTAATCACCTTTAATTAGTCCATATGGTTGACATTAATGTGCTCCAAATAAAGCTTAACCCCGTTCGAAGTAGGTCTAAATATTCGACAAATAATACTTTACTAAAATACGCCCTATGCTCCAGTGGGAGTTAAAGGAACATATATATATAATAAAAATACGCTGACAAAAATGAATCATTAGGTGAAATATAAACCCGTTGTGTTGCCGAGGACGGAATGCCCCTTAAGGTACTAAACTACTGATTCATATAGAGATGGCTTAATCACCAACAAATTAAAACTCATTTAAAATAAATTTAGGAGAATTTCTCAAATAATAAATTTATTAAATTGCTATAATATTTTATTTGCTCTTGCAAAACGTTTGGCTAGATCAAACATCATTTAATAGTTTTTAAATTATATTATACAATTATCGTCTTACAAAAACAGATTAGTTAATAAATAGACAGTTATTAATAAATAAACAGTTTTTTGGCTCTCCTGAAAAGTTGTGTTTTTTAAGATAGAGGATTTTGAATATAGGCCCTCGATATATTGTTTTAAGAATATTTTTAATTTTGTTTATTTATTTATATATTAAATTATGAATTTTTTCGATAATATTTTTAGTTTTTCGAGTATGTGAGGGGCATAAGGATAACACTTCTTTAACAATACTGTATTAACTCAAAATTTTCTGTAGAAGCAAAACTATTTTTAATTTAACCTTGAAAGCGTATTAAAAAGAATTTTTAAGCCATCCATTTCATTACCAAAAAGTTGACAAAATAGCAAAATATTTTTACAGTGGGTAGATGTGAATAGAAAAATATGCGCTACAAATTGGAAAAATATGCACTTAAAAATTCTATTTTAACACATTTATTAATGATAAAAAATAAAAAAAAAAACATTAATATAACAAGAAAAAAAAACAAAAATAACATAAAATCGTAATAATTCAGTCTCATAAACGAAAATAAGGTACAACATACTCAAAAAGCTTTAATTTTTCCAAAAAGTGAAAATTTTGAGTTAATACACTATAGTTGAGCAAATGCGATATATTGAAATTCCTTTTTATTAAGCAGATTTTTAGCATATTTTTTTTTTTTAAATTCAGCAGATTCATAAAATCAATAATTTTTTCAAGCTCGAGGTATGTTTTTATTATTTAGTTCTTTATTTTTCAATATTTCGACATCCTTTGGATATAATCTTCAGGAATCTTAAAATAAATATAAGCAAACATAAATTATATTTGCATGTCATTATACCATTAAACAATATATAAACAACAACAAATAAAAATTTGCACTTACAAAGAGTCAAAAAAATACACATTATGGCATCCAAAGGATGTCGAAATATTGAAAAATAAAGAACTAAAGAATAAAAACAGACCTCAAGCTTGAAAAAATATAAAAACCAAATTTAGATATTTTTTTAATCCAAATTTAGATATTTTAATTAGGCTTAAGTTCATTGAATTTAATTTTCATTAAATTATTTTTATGAAGACAGGAATTTTACAACATGAAATTAATTAAAATTTTATTGATAATTTTTCATTCTTGACTGCGCTGAGATTTGAACCCAGGCTTTCACGGACAGGTTGCCCATACTAGTTTCGATTGTATCCACACAATCTCGTCGGTGGGGTTTGCCGTTTTACTCACTCGGCTATTGCAGCCGGATTAATATATAATATAAATTATAAAAACTTTACTAACAACTTAACAAGGATTAAGCAGATTTTTATAATATTTTTTTTTTAGCTTATTGAAGCAAATTTAAAATTTTAAAAATTTTGTGGTTTTACCTTAGCAAATTTTTATTTTACGATTTAGCAGATTTTTTTTTTTAATTTTTGGCTTTTGTTTAAGCTTTGATATCGTTGCAAACAAGACGTTTTGAGTGTAGGTAATTCTCATCCCCTCTGTAGTCTTGTTTGCTGATAGCTGTGGCTTTTCTAAAATTATTTAGGAGAACTTTTCTTGATGATCTGGCCTAAGCAAGCAGTGAAATGCACATAGGAAAGCAGTGAAATGCGCATAGGAAATCCTCCAACAATAAATTTCAGTATTTTTATCAATTATAAAAAAGGGAATTAAGCACAATAAATAAAATCTTTTAGTGAAAAAAATTATGTATTCCCAAAAACAATTTTTTTGATAATAAAAAGTTTTGGCATATTATCATCAAACAGTTATGGTAGCACTGTTTATAATTTATTTATTTCTTTGACGTTTCACTTACATTTGACATTTTTTTTACTGCAAATATGCCCGTAAAAAGAATCAGTGTTGTCAGTCACATTCAAATACAGAAACAGTTTTTTCAGACAAATCGAGAAACGATGGAATTGTTTGTTTTACACTTCATAAGAGAAACCTTACTATGCAAGAAATACCGAAACGAGCTACAGGTAGGGAACATGGCTGAAAGCATTAGTGTATTATGCTGAAAATATTGACCAATTCAAGGACGTGGTGGAAGGATTAAGCGATGGTAATGCACTTTCATTAAAAAAGCAAATTTATCAAATATAAAAGCTCAGATAATGATTGTGTGTCTTCAAATTATGGATTTATCTCTGAGACTATTATGAGATTAGAGAAATCTAATGCAGTTAAAAAGCAAATTAAATTAATTGATAATGCCAAAAATATAATATATGTTGTGGAGGGTAACTTTAGTAAACAAATTCTTATCAAGCTTGATAAAGTTCATTTAGAAAAATTAAGGATTAAAACAATAAAACAAACTGCTGGCATATTTAATTTAAATTTTTACCAAAACAGCGTAGTGAAAAATTAATATACCACAAAGGAACTATCAGCATTTAATCATGTACCGATCATTTCCGTCACATTGAAAGGCCATCTTCCATATTTGAAAGCTTTTTGAGGCCACTTTACATTTGGAAATATTAAAAACATTTTTTATATTACACAGAAAAATGTGTTTTATCAATTAAAAAAATGGTTTAAAAAGTATTTAAATTTTATTAATGTGATAATTGAATCTATTATTTTTTTAGTTGAAAGAAAGTCAAAAATGTAATTTTGATTTAATTAATATTTTAGTTGTTTTGAAATAAATTTTCAATTAAAATTTTAATTAAATAACAAAAAATCTTAATTAAAGTTTTTTGATCATATTTTTAATTAAAATTAAAAATATCATTTATTGAAAAAAAAAATATTCACAATTTTTAGTAATCAATATAATCATTTTGGTAGTAAGTGCAAAATCAACAAATTGTTTGCTTCATATTATGAATTTGGTATAAATTTTGTGATTGGAGAAAATTAATAATTTTTTCTGTGTTCAGTTAAATTAGAAATCAAAAACTGGCTCGTTTTTGTACTTTTAGTTTTTAGGAATTCCTTATTTTAAAATTTTTATATTTTTGGGTCAGATCTATGTTTTGTGACCAGATCTAAAAGAATTTAACAGTTAAATCTGGCATCAGACATGACCACAAAATGCTAAAAATGATTTTTAAAAATGCTAAAAATTTTTAAAGATTTTTGTTAATAATTTATTACCAGTATGAAATTTTATTCGAAGAAAAATACATTTTAGTGACTTATTTTTTAACGAAATTAAAATAAATGGTTATATTTAAACAAGTAGATAGATTTTGTTAAAGCATTTTATACACATATATGTAGCTGTGGTTTTCATGGGTAACCGCATATGTCTTAAAATTAAATTTTCCAGCAGAGCGGGTAAAACATTCTAGATAAAACTATGGGCTAGGTATTGAACACTTTGAAATTGGTCATTACGTAAAAAAATCGGAATTGGTCCAAATTGTTCCAGAAATCTTAAGACCCATGCAAAGAACTTTTAAAATTCAGCAATATGGCATCAACATCTCGCCATTGCAAAAATAGACATACGCGGTTACCCATGAAAACCACAGATATATGAAGCACACGTAGTGGAGATTACATTTGAAATTTAGGGGCCCGCAAACCCCTGATACGTGCTTAATTTAAACGATTGAATTCTATACACAAATTTTTTTAGATCATTTTATTTCTTATAGTTTAAGAAAATTAGAAACTTTAGAGTTATTATTTGTTCAGCAGCTTATAGAAAACTATTTTTTCACAAATTTAGACTATTCAATTTGTATCTTAATACAAACTGAAATATCCTTTTACTTTTATATCGTAATATCAAAAGGCAAAAAATATTTACAATCAACATGATTAGGGCATTTCTAATATTCCCTGAATATAAAATTTTTTTTTTTTTTTTTTTTTGTTTCTTAACATCAGATAACATACCATATGAATTACCCTTTTAATACGAAATTATTTTAGGTACAACTATTTAAAGTCAAAATTTATTATTATCAAAGTTGTTTTTGGGAATACAATTATTTATTAAAATATTTTGTTTGTTGTGCTTGATAATAAAAAAAAAAATGTTTGCAAAAGTGCAAGTGCATAAAAAACTGAACTGGCAAATTGTTTTTATTTTGATTTCTTGCAAAAACAATAAAGGCAATTTGTTTTTGTTTTTAATTTGTTTTTTCTTTACACACTTACAGCTACAATAAATGTTGGGAGAATTCCAACTAATTGTAGTGGGGAATGTAAGAAAAGTAAAACTCATCACTGATTTATTGTTGGTATTTTGTTTAAGCTTTGATATCGTTTGCAAACAAGACGTTTTGAGTGTAGGTAAGTCTTATTCCCTCTGTAGTCCTGTAGCCCGTTTCTGTATTTCTCGCCTCTTTAAATTTCCCGCATGAAACAAGTGAATTATGACAAAAACAGTGCAAGATGAAACAAAATATGGTTTTTCTCACATAAGTGTTTCTGTATCTTTACTTTGGGAGAATTATCTGTCATTTAAATAATTGTCCAGCAATTATTGGAAGGATGTGAGAAAAAGTGTTTCTGTATCAATATTTTGCCAAAAGTTTCTCACAAAAACTGTCAAAATAAGCAACATTTGAAATTGATGCGAGAAAAATAAAATTTCAAAAAATGGAGAACAAATTATGTACGTATGCACTCAAGAATGTGTACCTATAATATTTTTTTTTTTTATTTAAAGAGAAAGAATTTAAATAATGAAAATAAATAAAACACAATTGTTATATTTTGTTATTTAATTTTTTTAAAGCTCTTCATTTTTTTCGTTTTATGCTGGGCTGCCAGATAAATTTGTGAAAAAATCGAACACTTTTGGCCAAAAAAAGGCAAAAAATTTCCTATAGCGCATTGACTGAAAAATGGGGTAATAGTTTAATGTTTTGATCACATAAACAAATTTATAAAATAATCTAAGGAAATAAAAATTAAACAGTTTTTCTTCGAAATTTTGATTTTGCCGATAAATTTTTTAAGCTGCCTTGTTTTTAAAGATATTGTTTTTCTGTGGTGCCTACTACACAAACATATTAAACTTTTTAAAATTATTTTATTTCGAAGACTGAATAATATCGTCACTAGAAAAAATCAGCAAATCGGCACTTTGCCCATTTTGGTACAAAAATTGTCAAAATTACGATAAATCGTCAAATCTGGCAGCCCTATTTTGCATTTGACAATTAATTACTGGAAGTATTCCAGTTAAAACAGAATCTGTGTTGTCTGTTCTCGCATTCAAATACAGAAACACTTTTTTCTCACAAATCGAGAAACGATGGAATTTTTTGTTTCACGCTTAATGTGAGAAATTTTGCGATGCGAGAAATACAGAAACGAGCTACTGCTGTTTGCTTTTCTAAAAAGCAACCAGTGAAATGCGCATAGGAACAGCTTATCTTCCAACAATAAATTTCAGTATTTTTATTATTTTATTAAAAAAAGGGTATTAAGCACAACAAACAAAATATTTTAGTCAAAATTTATTATAATTTAAAAAAAAATTAAAGTTAAATCAATAGAACTATTCGTCCAAGTTTTTAAAATAAATAATGCTATAAAAAGCAAAAAACATTTTCCCAAAATGCTTAAGAAATTTCAAGTGCTAAATAAAAATTGTGCTGCTAAATAAAAATTTTTAATGCTAAATTTAGCAGAAAAAAAAGCCAAAATGGCCACACTGGATCTAAGTGATGGCTCTGGAACTACTGGGCAAATTTAGAAAAAAAAAAAATCTAGTAACACTTCCTAAAGATAATTTTGTTGTCGGATCTAAGATTTTTTTACTGAATAAGGAAGCCCCTTCCCAAGTTACCTATAACCATGAATATTCTGCCATTACCGCTCATATGTTTAATATTTCAGGGCACAATAAATTAGTCATCATAAGAATAATTTTGATAATAAGAAAAAACTGTAAGAAACCTTAGTTTGGGGGAGTTGACCATTTAGAAATTAGATTTACTCCTTTTATGGTTGCAATTACAAAAATTCTATTTTAAAAACAATCCGCATAATTTGAACAAAGTTGGTCAACAAAATTAATTTATAATTGAATATGTGAAAAATTAGTTCAGTATATCGTTTAGTCCCATACAAACATCTCAAGCACACTCAAGGCTCGAAATGATCATGTCTACTCAAGATAAGCAAAGTAAATGCCCAAGTCCTCTTTACAACAACCTGAGAAAAGAAAGAAAATCATATCAAATTAATGAAGTTATGGACCATTTAAATATCTTCGTTTCGGCTACCCAGTGGTATGAGAACTACGCAAAATAAACTCTGAAAGACATCTGTAGGACGTAACTGAAATATTAGACTGATTCACGCCATTTTAACAAAAAATGAGCCTTAATTAAAAAAAATTAAAGTCTTTAGAGAGATATTTATCTTGGAGAAATATTAAGCGGTCTTTGTTTATGCACCAATTTCAAGAATGTTAACCTTTGCAGAGCTTAAATCCGTTTTTTATTTACTTCATACAATTCTTATATTTACAAAATTTATACATTTTCTATCTTTGGCAATTCATCCAATAAATCCCTTTAATAAAACAACTATATAATATTCATCAAAAAGATTTTTTGCATTCGTAAATTTGTATATTTCTATATTAAATTCATTCATTTATGCACTCATTTACACACAAACCTTCCTCCCCTTTTGCACAGACACCGAATTTCAAGAGAACGACAGACATTTTGCAATTAATGCAATCATACACTGAACTACACACTCAATCACGGTGTCATGGATTTATAAAAACGTGAGCGCGTGTTCAAATATGAAAAATGTGATAAATACTCATACTCTCGAAAAACAAAAACAACAAACAATCAAACCTGATGCACACACTCATATAAACTTTTGTAAATTATAACTGCTTTCATTCATTTCATTCACCCATCAATTCATGCATCCATTCAGCCAACCAACCATCCACATCCATTTAACTCTTTGGCCAGATACACTGTATCAGAATGAAATATTTTTGTTGAATTTTATTTAACAGAAAGCAAAAGAAAAAAAATATTCTCACTCAACACATTCCATATCAAATGCCAATTTCGACCGCACACATGCCGCTACCGAAAACAAAAATATTTTTTGTAACCGAAAACGAAGGCAGAGAAGGTGGAATAAAAATATCTCATGTTGGTTACATTGACATAATTATGAATAAAAACCATATAAAAGCGATATACACACATTCGCATAGCATGCTCTATTTAAACGAAAGTATTGACATTGTAATTTTTATTTTTGCCCAAAGTAGCAGGTAATTATTGTTGGCCACTACTGTTCATATGAGGAAAACCCAATGTTGATTTTTTTGTTCTCTATTCATTATTGAACCAGAAAACATGACTATAATCAGGCATATCGTATGACCACAGTGATGCCATTTTAGCATTTTTTGTGCTCTAGAAAAAGCAGTTAAAAATTAAATAAGTTTTTAAAGCCAGAATATTCCACAAGATTTTTCTATACTAAAAAATATAAATAAATATTTAGGGAATTTAGATAAACAGCTTCGGTTCGGCGATTAAAAATAAAAAACAAATAAGAAAGTATAGTCGGTCAAGCCTGGCCATTTAATACCCTATATCGAAGAATATACAGATAACTTTTTGGATCCATGTTCAATGATGGAATCGGCAAAACAAAATAATGTTCTGAGTTTAAAATAAGATTCATACACCCGAGATTTTTGCTGAATATTATCTAGAAAAATCCATTAATACACAGAAGAGATTACAATTTTTAATTTAATCACCAAATTCATAGAATCAAGCAAATAAGCAACTAAAAATTGTAAGAATTAAAAATTGTGAATATATTTTTTTGATTAAATTTTTAATTTTAATTAAAAAAATTATCAAAATACTTTGTCGTTTCAAACAATGTGTTTATTGATTTCATTACACAGAAAAAATTATCAGTGGGTTTTTATCAATTAAAAATATTGTATAAAAGGTATTTAAACTTAATAAATGTGATAATTGAATCAATTATTTTTTTAGTTGAAAGAAAATTAAAAATATAATTTTGATTTAAATAACATTCTAGTTTTTTTTGAAATAAATTTTGAATTAAAATATTAATCAAATTACAAAAGATCTTAATTGATTTTTTCGTTTAAAATAAAATGATTTAAACTTGTAAGTGTTGTGTGGTATTGTCAAAATCTGAGCTTTATTTAATTAAATAAATTAACACATTGTTTGAAACGGCAAAGTTTTTTGATCATTTTTTTAATTATAATTAAAAAAATATTCACAATTTTTAGCAACCAATATAATCATTTTGGCCAATAGGTGCAAAATCAACCAATTCTTTGCTTGATTCTATAAATTTTGTGATTAGACAAAATATTTAATTTTTTTATGTGAACAACCCAGCAAAAACTTGGTAATGACTTGCAATGAACAGCTTACTTTTCAATGACAACTTCATACCATCTGCATTACATAGAAGTAGTTTAGTAACGGCTGATATATAATCTGATACATAAGCACTTGTTTATTAGCTTATTAACGAAATTTATAATTAAATTCATATTAAAATGCATTTAAGGTTTTATTTATTCAAATTGATTTCAAATACATTTTTGTTCTTACAGTTTGTTTTTTTATCTATATATATAAAAGAAAGTGGCGTTAGTTACTACGTTTATAACTAAAGAACGGCTGGACCGATTTCGATGATTTGTACCAATTCGGAATGGTCTCTGACCAAGTAAGAATAGGTGGCGCCATTGAAAATGACTCAGTATGAATTAAATCGTAAACTCTGCATTTGACGATGCTATGATCTTTAGCAAAGTTGTTGAGCATGAGCCGGCGAAGGTTTATAAGTTGATATGACCAATTTCAGACAGGTGGCGCCACTGAAAATGACTCGAAATGTGTTAAATCATAAACTGTGCATTTGATCATGCTATGATCTTTAGCACAGCTGTTGAGCATTAGCATACAAAGGTTTCTAGGTTGGTATGACCAATTTCCGATAGGCGGCACCATTGAAAATTACTCAAAATAAATTATATCATTTGATCATGCTATGGTGCGTTTAGCGGTCACAACACTCATGAGAAATGTGATTTACGCAAGAATACTAAAAGGAAAGTTTAAAGGAGAGGAAGTTCTCATTCCGAGAATTCCCATGATCCTAACCGATATGCCATTCGAGTTTAAACGAATCCAATTTCCAATTCGTCTCGCATTCGCCATGACAATCAACAAATCCCAAGGGCAATCATTGAGTGTTTGTGGCCTAAGTTTGGAGAACGACTGTTTTTCACACGGTCAACTCTATGTCGCATGTTCCCGTGTCGGAAAGCCATCCTCTTTGTTCATTTTCGCACCTGACAACAAAACGAAAAATATTGTTTATCACAAAGTGCTTCAATGATATTCTCTTAACTAATTCAATAGTTTACATATAATTCACATTTTCATACTCTTTTTTTTTTTTTTTTTTTTGTAAATAAAGATAAATTATCTGCACCGAATATTACCTGTACCTGATTCTGTGTCTGTGTTTTAAATATACACAAAAACAATACTTTTCTAGGCAAAACAACGTTTGCCGGGTCAGCTAGTTTCTTATAAATGAAGAACTATTTGAAATAGATTTGAATATGAATAATTTAAATACTTATTTGATGTCCCTAATGCAGGGTAGTCAAATTAGAAAGTAAATTAAATTAAAAACAGCATATGGTTGACAATTTCAGTCTTGATACCAATGTAAAGTACGTATTTTTAAGCGAACGTGGTAATGACTTATTTAACTCTCTATTTGTAAGCGAGGGTGGTAAGTACTTGCCTCCAATAGCATCACCATGTTAAAATAATGAGTTAAAATGCCCATGCATAAGTAGTGAATAGTAGTTATAATAGCTGTTTAACTCATTACTTTTCAATGTTAGTTTTTGCTGGGATCATTGTGAATTTTATTTTCGTATGCAAAACATAAATAGCTGTATAGAAAAAAGTACCTAAAATATTTATATACTCGATTTTCCGAAAAACACCCCAATGCACCACAATGTAGTTTATTTCTATCTTTATTACTTTAGAAGATAAATGGGGGACCACAAAGTTCTAAAATTATATTTTTGCCTATTTTCGTCCCAAAAAGGTACAATTCTAACTTTATCGGCGAGAGGGTAGAGAGGAATTTAAAGGGATACACAAGCGAGCGTACTCTTCGATTCGTGTTATTCGCTCATTCGTTATGTCATTGTTACCTCATTTGACGAAAAAAGAATTTAAGTTCGGTGGCACAGAAAAAGTTGCTGCTATAAAAATTTCGCAATGAAAACACAAAAGCAGTTTTAAAGAAGAACGGACAAAAGTTGCAGCGATAAAAATCGTAAAATCAAAATGGGCACTTGCACTGTAATTTTGTAAAACAAATTTTTGCTAATTTTAACCTGAGGTCAAAAGTATCGCTATCGCCGTTATTTCTTTTTGAGTATCGGTATGTTATTAGCAAAAAAGAGTATTGTTACATCCCTTATATAAACCTCTATGAATATATTTTTTTTTTTGCATAAGCTCTGCTTTAAAAATCGATTTTTTTTTTTTTTTTTTTTTTTTTTTTTTTTTTTTTGCCAAAATCCATCTTATTTACGATAATTACTAAGCGATGATACATTCTTTTGCTCGCAATAGCGTATATAACATATTGGTACCGGAAACCAATACATTATTTTTTTACATGTGTTCCAATATGGAATATAGCTCCCATTTAATATCTTATCTAGGAAACCACATTAGTATTAGAATAAATTTTAACACAAATGTCTTTTAAGTTTTTTAAAACCTCTTTATTATGTCCATAATTGGCCTGAAGCCCTATTTAAATAAAAATGTTAATTTTGTTTAAGTCTGATATAAAAGCTTCTTTATAATCATAAGTGATGCACAGTATCTTGCTTGTTATCGCTAACTTTTTGCTAATATCTCGACATTCTAAATTTATGGTATCGAATTACACAACAAAAACCGATATTTGGCTAATTTTATAGGAAAATGTTACATACAACCTAGAGCAATCGACTAGAGTACAAACTCCCTCAGAAGAAACTCTTCAGAATTTCCTAAGTTTTAAGTTACAGCAACAAAATAAACGCATTTCTTACTAACAAAAACATCCAGTTAGGTTTTATTGCAGCAGCGATATTATTTTTGTCACTCATTCTCTTCTAAACGTTTTCAATGCATTATGGAACTAAATGAAATAAACAAAAATTAACAGAGAAATTATTTAGTTTTGTTTTAGAACTTCTCAAATATGCCTTTAAAGCATATTTTTTATATAAAACAAAATTCTATTGCATTTTAAAATTTTTTGTTTATTTTTTTATAGTAATTTAGTACAATAATAGTTAAGCATTTTGCTTTGCTTTTGTAAAACATTATGCTAGCATACGTTTTCTTTTTTGGCATTTTAGCTCTTGATAAAATCTACCTTCTGGCAACACTGCATGTATTTGTGTTCTTTCTTCTATAACTAAATTACCCATGTTCATGCATACTTTTGATGATGAGGATTCTGTATGCGTGTGTGTCATTCATATTCATGCCACTTGTCCACGTTGACAGTCATTGTCATCATCATCATTATCGTCATGTTATTTATGATATTATTTTGCAACTGATACCACTTACTCCTGACATTATGAGAGGTCCTGTTGCAACACAATTTTAACTCATTTCATTTGGTCAGATGATAAAGTATGATTTTTGATGTTATTCGTTTTTAGCTCAGTAAAGTTTTGCATTTTTTTCTAATGTAGTTTCTCAAAATGCATATTATTATAAGGACTAAGGGAGTTAAAATTTAAGCGGATTAATCTTGATCATAGTTGCGGGTGGTGCACTAAATATTGATTTAAATCAGCATTGCACTATCACTAAATAAAATTGCAAAAAAATTAGTTTGCATTATTTTTTACCAGCTTTACTGATGATTGGTATTATTTTCACTAGCATTAAAATAATATCACTAACGGTAATTGAATGCATGAAATCTACGCTCAATTCAAATAGTGCAATATATAAACAGTGTATATAAACCGACCCTCACTAAAATTAAAAACAAGTCATTTTGTTTGTGCGTGATTTTTGATTTGTGTGATGATATGCATAAGTAAAGAAAATTAAACAAACTTTAATTTTGTCAATAACGAAATAGTTCTTGGCTTTAATCAGGAAAAAAACAAGTTTTTAATTTTAAATTAAGTGCAAAATTTAAAAGTTGTACTCAAATGAGTGAAGAAAAAAGGTTGCAATTTTTGAATTATTATTTGATGTACCTTGACCAAACTCATGATGCAGAAGTTCTTCTTTTTGGGTCTTCTTTCATAAACAATTATCAGAATTGAATCCCGAAATCATGTGTTGTACTGTGTAATTGACCATCGCAGATTGCGCTTCAAATTTAAATTCATATTTTTGGTTAGGAAATGTATTAATAAATTGCAAAATATGCCCTTTAATGCGAATAGAGAATTATCTTTAAAATTTTTCGAAATATGCGAAAACTTATTTTTAATTTAGCAACAAGATTGAAAAAAAGTTGCCCTGCTAATTACCATCGAATGCATAATTTAACTAAAATTAAAATTTTTATTAAATACCAACGAAATTCTCTAGCAGATTACCAAAAAAAAAAAAAAATCTCATAAAAATACATTCAAAACAACAGTTGCACAATTTTTATTTTCCCCCCAAACTACAGCAGATATTTCAGATTCCACCTTCAAAACTGCAAAACTATATCAAGGTATAAAATCGTATAAAATTAAAGGAACATCATCATCAAATGAATAAATCTATTTAAATTGCAACATTCATGACCTCAGGGTCCATTCATCCTGGCGAGAGTATAATAACAAAACTAAATATATACAAAGGAATGAAGTGAAATGCGAAAATAAGAAATGGCCAAATGCTCCGTTTACAAATTTCTATTGGCTTCATATTTCACAAGAAAAACGTTACAAAAGCTGTAAAAAACACTTCGGCAAAGTTAAAAGGACAATCTGTGTTTTTCTTACAGATTCTGTTTTAGTTTCATTTAAACATTTTTTGCTTCATTTCTCAAATGTGTTTTAATATTTTTTTTTTTTTTTATTATTTACATTTAGACAAACACTTTGGCAAGAAATATTAAAAGTAAAGGGAAATAAAGATATTTAAAATTGTTGAAACCAAAAACGAATGCTGCTGCTGCTCTTGCTGCTGTTAAATCATGGCTGAAGTCAACTGTGGTCAGCTGTTTAGTTCGGAAATATGAGAAGAATATAGAAAAATTTTATATAATTGCATTGTACAACCATAAGGAAACACTTAGACTACATACCACTTTTTAGAGTCAAGTTCACTAACAAAAATGAGTTGAGTGGCTAAAAACTCCATTTGAGTTTGCATTTGACTATTTGCATGAGAAAAGGAGTTTTGCTACTTTCACTGTACGCAGTAGACGACAACGACGATGCGTTCAATGTTATTGAAAGGTTGTATGTATTTTGAAATGTGGTTAAGTCTGGTTCTTGCTTGAGAAGGAAAGTGGCAATGTAGGAAAGGAAATTGTGTTGATTGTTGGCTGTGGAAGAAGTGTGTTTGGTGGGAAAGGGAAAATGAAACAAGACTTTATGAACATTTATTTACAGGGTGCTGGAATTTTTTTAAATAGATTTTGATGATGATCATCACATCTTGAAGCTAAAAAGGGTCAATGTCAATATTTCGCTGTTTAAAGTTAATTGTTGCGTAAGGTTTCATTTCTTACTTTTTTAATTTTGCTGAAAAAGCCAATGTCTAATTTTACCCAGAACAGCTTCATAAGGATTTTGCTAGCCAATGTCAATAAGAACTCATCTATAAAAAATTAAATTGCAATTTTCTTAATAGTAAATAACTTGACATTGGCCCGTTTAGCTCCAAGCCACAGATTTATACTCGCATATTGTTAAAGCAAAATTTTAAGCAGAAGAATATTGAATTTATTTCTTTCGAAACCTGGAAAAAAAACCCACCTCCCGGGGAGTCAAGATATCGTCTTGGGAAGCACCTATCTCTTAAAGTTGCATTCTCGGTGTTTATAGGTGCAGCCAATACCTGAAAATGGTCTGGATCTGAAAATCCGCTGATCTCGCAGATTGAGAATAACCACAAGCACCAGTTACATCCAGGGGATAAGATAAGCCCTATACTAATTAATGGGGATCACGTGCTGGCAGATCTTGGGGTGGGATATCTAGAAAATGCTGGGTTGGGGGTTGATTTCGGCAATTACTTAAATGGAAGTTCGGTCTGCTATCGGATATCCTTGTGTTCTATTACCACTTTGCAGTGGGTGTTTAATAGTTTCAGCTTTGAAGCAATGGGGTGGTTAGAGAGCTCTGGAAACTGTATATTAAAATTTCGCCTGTGTAAAATTTTATATGTGGACGTTAGTAGTAAGATCATTGGTAAGGTCGCTTCTAGTTAATGTTGAACCCAGTTATTTAATAATAATATAAATCTTATTATTAAAACGGCTAAGCCAAAACAGCTAAGAACACTTTCCTCCCCTATTTGTCCACCGACTTGAACAAGAAATTCACCACTTTAAAGGTATTTACTTACAAAAGTGTACAATATATATTTTTTTAAAATCTGAGTAGGGAAAAATGGTTAAAGAGGGTAAATTCGGTATCAACATATCTTCAAAACTAAAAGATATAAAAAAAAAAATTTAATACTAACCGTTGTTCATTGAAAAAATTAGCGGAGAGTTGTCTGGTACTTCTTTGAAATACGGCCAGTTTGGGGAATACATTTGTAACGGGTTGTTTTAAGGGCCGATGTTGAATGTGAACCACACCTAAACGTCAAGTTGTTTTTTCATTTCATTTGACATTTCTCAATTTCAGACTAACTCAATTTGAACCATGAAAAGTCATACTATCGAGCAACGCGCTAAAGTTATTCAGGCTTATTATGAAAATGGGCGTTCAAATCTAAATGCAAATCGTGAAAATCATCTTCAGTGATGAGGCACATTTTCACCTCAGTGGATTCGTCAATAAGCAGAATTGCCGCATTTGGGCGAATTATAATCCAAAAGTGAAAAACCAATGCACCCACAAAGAGTGACTGTTTGGTGAGGTTTATGGGCTGGCGGCATCATCGGGCCGTATTTTTTTCCAAAATGAGACCGGTCAGGCAGTTATTGTGAATGGTATTCGCTATCGTGAGATGATAACGAAATTTTTATAGCCAAACTTGGAAGATATGGATGTGGACGATATGTGGTTTCAACAGGACGGTGCAACTTGCCACACAGTTCAAGAAATAATGGTCCTTTGGCCGTGTTATCTCACGTGTTGGCGATGTAAATTAGCCGCCAAGGTCATTTTTGATTTGACATCGTTGGACTTCTTTCTTTAGGGTTATTTAAGGAAAATGTGTACGTCGATAAGCCAGCAACAATTCTAGGATGAGATAATTCGGCACATTACCGGCATAGAACATCAATTATGCCTCAGCATCATCGAAACTTTGGACCATCGGATAGAAGTGTGCCGCCGAAGTCGCGGCGGCCATTTAGCCGATATTTTGTTCCATCCAGAATTGAACCATACCAATATTTTCATATTAAAAAGAAATGACAATAATTTCCTAAATAATTTGTGTTTTTTTTTTAAATCAACATCGGCCCTTAAAATTTAACCACCCTTTATAACCTTTACTTTTGGAACTTCATTGTCCAACTTTAAACCAATAAACAATGGAATAAAGTTTATACCAAATTCTTAACGTATCTAAACAATACAAATATAGATTTGGTATTTCTTCAAAATTCGAAAGTTTAACGGGTGGAAATCGTTTTTCAAAAAAAACATTTTTCTCCATGTATTGACATTAAAGATTCCAATCGGGACTGGTTTTCGTAAATAATCCCGGTACGCTTAAAAAGAATAACAAAGTTCAACTTTTTTCTTTCGTTTTCAATGACAGTTAACCAAATAAATATAAGAGATCAATATTATGTTCCCAATATTTCTCAAGGGAGAATGTATTGATGAATTTCTTTTTATAAAAAGGTAAAACAAAAAAAATTAAGGTAACGATTTCTCGATTGACGATTTCGGTATTGACCCGAACATCCCGGGACTTAAAAATTCAAATCCCGGTATTCGGGACTCGTTGATCGGAATTTTGGGATTGGCATTTTTAATTGACATATAAAAACACGTATAAAATTATGGGATCCCATTTCAATATTAAAATTATTAATACTTATTAAAAGATTTTGTTTGTTGTGCTTAATTCCCTTTTTTAATAATTGATAAAAATACTGAAATTTATTGTTGGAGGATAAGCTGTTCCTATGCGCATTTCACTGGTTGCTTAGGCCAGATCGTCAGGAAACGTTCTCCTAAATAATTTTAGAAAAGCCAAAGCTATCAGCAAACAAAACTACAGAAGGAATGAGAATAACCTACAATACCCTCAAAAAGTTTTATTTGCAACGATATCAAAGCTTAAACAAAATACCAAACAATAAAACAGTGATGAGTTTTTATCTTTTCTTACATTTCCCACTACAATTAGTTAGAATTCTCCCAACATTAATTGTAGCTGTAAGTGGGTAAAGAAAAAACATGTTAAAAACAAAAACAAAGTACTTTTATTGTTTTCGTAAGAAAACAAAATAAAAACAATTTGTCCGTTCAGTGTTTTATGCACGTGCACTTGCAAAAATTTATTATCAAAGTTGTTTTTGGGAATACAAATATTTATTAAAAGATTTTGTTTGTTGTGCTTAATTCCCTTTTTTAATAATTGATAAAAATACTGAAATTTATTGTTGGAGGATAAGCTGTTCCTATGCGCATTTCACTGGTTGCTTAGGCCAGATAAGCTTATGTTATTCTTTTTAGCTTATCAATTATTAAAAAAGGGAATTAAGCACAACAAACAAAATCTTTTAATAAATATTTGTATTCCCAAAAACAACTTTGATAATAAATTATTAATACTTTAATGGGGAGAAAGAAGTGTCAAAAAGGGAATATACAGGAAATTAAATTTATTTCTTTTACTTTACGTGTGAAAATTTTTGATTTTCTATAATATAATAACTTCGAATCATAAAATAATTGATGCAGGGTCCTAAGTGATATAGATGCAGGGTCTTTCAAGATGAAAATGTTGGTACTTTTGTTTTCAATTGGTACTTTTGAATTTGTATTAATACTGAACCTAAAAACATAAAACTTAACATGGAGAGTCCAGAATAATTGCCAAACTATAAAAGGAGATTTTTCAGTACTTTTTTGTTTTTCAATTAGTACTTTCTGATTTGTATACCAACACCACAATAGAGGAGAGGGACTCAAAATCCGCCTTGATTCCATATAACGATGTCCGTCCATGTAAACTTGTGCAAAAATACAGGCAATTTTAAGGATAATATGATGGAATTTGGTTCAAAAGTTCTAATTAGCACAAGGACCAAGCCTATTGAAAATGGGGCGAATCGGTCCATAATTTCATATAGCCCTCATACAAGCTGGTTTCCGGAATAGGGTCTTTGTGCGCACTATGAAACCAATTTTAATAAAATTTAAAAAATAGATAGATCCATATTTATATGGACACATAAGCTATGCATTGTTTAATAAAATAGGACCACGAGGGGAGATGGATAGCAAATTCTGCCTCTTCGAATCTATCTAACAGATTTTAATGAAATTTAAAACATAAATAGATCCCTATTCATAAAGCCACATTAGCTATGCATTTTTCAAAACTGGTCCCAAATAGGAACACTTGCAAGAATTTGCTTTTAAAATACTGTAGTGTAGGGTATCCTATGGTCGGGCTTGACCGACTATACTTTCTTACTTGTTTTATATTATTTAACCCTCTGCGACTGACCTGGTTGTCTAACAGACACCAATGAAAGAAAAGCGGAATTTTTTCCGTTCCTTTTCAAACATCGGCTTTCACGCATTCAGTAGCTTCTTAATTCGTTTCCATGTATACGTTGGCATGACAAACGCGATTAAATAAAGTGTACGCATCGCGCTGAGCAGAAAAGTGTCTTCAGGACAACCACGGCAATATTAAGGTCTGAGAAACAACCACATCAATATTTTTGTTATATTTTTGTAGTGTCTCCTAGACAATACGTCAATAAAATTCCTTCAATATTTTATATCTCTTATTATTTCTATTTTGATGGGTCGCTCTAATACAAAACAAATTGTTCCTTGTTCTAAGAGAACATCATCTGGAACTTTTACTAGCCGTAAGGAGCAGATTCTGAGCTTTGGAGCAAACAATTTGCCATATCCATGTTAGAATGTCTGGTTCAATGCACTAGATAAAATCTGTTGTATCTTTTTCTTTAACCATTAAAATTTTCTCATTTTTTCTATACTAGTTAGGTCAGATTGGAACTAAAACAACTGTAAAACTTGTAAAAAACATATAGGAAATTTTTAATTTTTTTGGTTTTGGTATAGATGGGTGCCCCGGTAGGCTAGCTGGTAGTGAGCTAGTCTATCAGTACCGGGGTTGCGGGTTCGATTCCCGCCAGAGACTCTGGTCTCCTGCAGACAAGCTAAAAGCTTCGCGGGATCTAGTGTAGGTATAATTAAAAAAAAAATGTATGCTCTTTAGGGCCATTTTGTACCATTTCATTAAATATGGCTTAATTTAATAATCGTTTTGTTCTCAAAAATAAATTACAGGAAATGGCAAGCGAAGACATTAATTTAAATTAAAACATAATTTCAGAAGGTTTACAAAATTGAACTTGGGAAATATAAGCCATAAAAATGGTGTCTAGCATACTACCACGTCATTGGAATTTTTATTACAAAGTCACGTCAGTCGCAGATGGTTAACTTAAAAAACTAAATTAAACATGCACCGACTTGAGTGGAAAATAACATATAAACATGTTAATTCATACATACTTATATATATGTTTTCTTCATATTTGCATAAATAATTATGGTAGAATTTCGACCACTGGGCAAACACTAGTATAAACAAAAGTAGGTATTAATAGAAATAGATTCATACCAAGTTCATATACTCGGCAGTGCCGAATCTTTGACACCTACAATCATGCCAATAATAAAACTTTATATAATTTTTATTTCCTTTTTAATCCAAATTTTGATATTTTTATCAGGCTTAATTATGTTCATTGAATTTAATGTTCATTAAATTATTTTTATAAAGAAAGGAATTTTATAACATGAAATTAATTAAAATTTATTGATAATTTTTCATTCTTGACTGAGCTGGGAATTGAACCCACGTTTCCACGACAGGTTGGCCTGACTAGTTTCGATTGTAACCACACAATCTCCTCAGAGGCGTTTGCTTTTGAATGTGTGAATACCTATTTTTTATATTTTTTCCTTTCAAATTTTGTAGAAATTATCGTTATCCGTGTAGCACATCAAACTATTTCTGGAGGACATTTGTAGTAGCCCTAGATTAATTAATTGTTCGATTTAGCTTTTTAGCATATTCAAAATTTTTTGCTATATTATATAAAGCTATACAAAGATTTTCCCAAAATCCATAACATCAATAAAAAACAACAAAAAAAATTTGTTCTTCAATAAAATTTATGAAATTCGGACGTTGCCAATATTTGTTGGGTTTCCCTTTGAACTCATAATAATATTTATAATGCTTAAGAGCAACATTTCACCTTAAATTCCCCCAAGTGGTGGTTTTCATTGGCGACGTTCTTGTAAATGCCGTTCAATTGATAAAAGCTGATGTTTTTCAATGCTTTCGCTCAGAGTGTAAATATCTGCGGTTGTTTGGACGACTATGCACTGAGGTTATTCTACCTCAAACTATGTCAGTCTACCTAGAATTGTTGATGCACGTTTTAAAGACTAAACACACCCAGCAAAAACTTTACTTACCTGGTAAGTTAGCAAGTAATGTTGGAGACAAATGAACGCTACTTATTTTTCGGCTGAATAACTACTTATTTTTGTTCGAGTTGTCCACAGAATTCAGTACTTACAATACACTTACTACAAGTCAAAAATATCTAGTTATTATTTAACTACTTACAATATACTAATTTAACTACTTACACTATACAAAGTACTTACAATATACTAACTTTAAGCCAAAAAATAACGTGTTATTTTTTAGCTGCCAGTAATTCAAAAGAGTCAGAAGTAAGTCGAAGAGTCAAACAGACTCACTGACATAGTAAAAAATTTAATTCTAATTTTTTTATATTTCCTTAATTGTAAAAATTTAAAATTGGCGCTAGTTAATAGAGCTAATAAGTAGTTGATTAGCTCGTTACCAGTAAGTTAATATTGAGAACTGAAAACAACATGACTAATAAGTAGCTACTGAGCTGATTATTAGTAAGAGAATATTAGAAGCAATTAGTATTTACTAGGGAGATCGATTATTCGACTTTTTTCAATAACCGGTTTGCCAATATTACGAATAGTGGCTATTTTAAGAAACCCGGTTTTCGGTTAAGCATTTTTTAAATAACCGGTTAACCGGTTTTAATTCGAATACTTAAAAAAACAAAGAGCAAATAAGTTTTTAAAATAAAACGTTAATTTGAATAAAAACAAAACAATTTGCAAAGGTTAGGATAAAATCGAAGAAAAGTGGGACCAGTTAATTGATCAAACTTTAGCAAAATGTTCAACAATTTTTTATTGATTTACTAAACTTTATTTGTAAGAAGATATTTGTATAATGCAATTTAGAAACTGTTGAATGATATTTGATCTAGAGAAACGTTTTGCAAAAGCAAATAAATTATAGGAATTTTATAAAGTTATTATTTGAAATATTCTCTCAAATTTATTTTGAATGAGTATTAATTTGTCTATTTCAAAAGTTGCAAAAAACCCTCTTAGCCAGGATTATCTATTTCAAATTATTTTGTTTCAGCATTATAGAAACGAATAGTAAAATGAACATGCTTTTTGTGTAAAATATTTGTCAATTCGTCGACTACAATTAAAGACCTTCCATGACATTGTTTGATTTCTTCAATTTTGTTTTTTAGTTCTTGGTGTTTTAATAAATAAAACTGGTAGAAAGTTTTCCCATATCGTTGATTCCGCCGGAATGTTGTAGTTTTCAGCATGAAGAGGTGCTAGAATTACTTAAGAGTTTTTAGTGCCGTAAAGTGCATTTCGTCATCGGCAACACAATGGGCTAATATTTCACACAATGATTCATTTTTTGCAGCGTATTTTAGTAAAGTATTCATTGTCGTCTCTTTAGAACTACTTCAATTTGAGTTAAGTTTTATGTGGATCACATTAATGTCAAGCATGTAGACTAATAAAAGATGATTAATAAGTCGTGACATGGAAGAACCTTTGTATCTTATCATTTTAGGGCACTTCAAGCACCTAACTTTGTCTTTTAAATCGCGTTCGAAAAATCTCTGGAGATAAGATCTATATAAAAATATATTTAATATTTAGAATACTCTCGCACAAATTCTTACTTTTTAACTGCACACGTTTTTGTAGTATTTTGAATAGTTTTTGGTTTTTTTTTACAAGAACACACGCTTTTTTAAGCGATTTGTATTTACAGTGTTCATAATGTTTTTTGATCTTTGTTACATTTTGTTTTGACATTCTTCATTAAAAGTTTAAGTTTGACCAATATTCAATTAGAAAATACTTAAATTACGGGTACATCTAAAACCAGAGTAATGAAAATGTATATTAATTACACATTATTAAAATAACCGGTTTATTATACCAAAATAACCGGTTTATTCGATATTCGAAAAATGGGCATTTTAAAATAACCGACTTGGGCAAAGCAAAAATAACCGGTTAAAACAGGTCGAATAATAACCGTTCGATCTCCCTAGTATTTACTCAGGTCATTACAAGTCAGAACTTATTGAGGTTTTCAGAATAAAGGCAATTGTAATGCCAACTACTTACCAGGTAACGTATGAAATAACTTCTACCTATTACCAAAATTCAAAAAGTTTTTCTGGGCATGTACAAAATTCGAAAATTTTCCGAAAAGGGCATTTTACAGATCCTTTAATTTTGCTGTAGATTAAGTTTATTTTTATACGGTTATAAAGTTAAATATAAAACAGTGCAAATATAAATATAAAACTAGCGCTTTCAATTTGAAACAGTTTAAAAGGGAAAGAACAAAATTTGTTCCATGAAATTAAAATTAATCGATATGGAAAGTCGAAGTACTGAAAAAAATTGGTCCAAGACCTTAGTAACCACAGAATTTTCAATGAAACATTCGGCATTAGTTTATAAACTACACTCCCTTTATATTTCGAAACAAAATAATTTCGTTTTGAATTTTTTTCTGAACAAAAATAACCAACTTTTAAACAACATGTTGCTGGTCATTGTCGATTAGTCTAGCGGTCGTTTTTTTTTACTTTTTCCGAATTTATATTTTTTCCTCAATATTTTTCTATTATTTTTTCACATTTTTTTTTTCTATTATACATTTAAAATGCAAATCATAAAAGAAATAATATGGCAATAGCATAAAAGCCAATGCGGTACAAAGGCCAACAAGCACTAAAACAAATATGCCAATACCAATGATACCTACAAATAACAACAATTACAATTGCAGTATGACTTCCCATAGAATTCGGTGGCAGAGCAAAAAAAAAAAAAAAAAAAAAAAAAAAAAAAAAAAAGACAAACCAAAAATGACATCCACAAATGTTTTAGTAGTGAAATGTTACAAAACATATTCTAAAGCAGGGCCACTGTAGACAACAACATCCACAGCTTTTTACAAGGAATACAATTTAAAAAATTATTTTATTTAAAGGGAAGGAGTCCTTTGGTTTTAATGAATGGTATTTTTAACACCATTTTTAGGTGGGCTATAGAACAGATTTTTTTTTTGAAATTTTTTTCTGAACCTTAAAAAGGATTTTCAAAAAGTGTTGTAAAAGTCATAGCAATAATACACATGTGTGCAGTGTATTGGATTTAAATATGTGAGTGGTAGTAAGGAAAATTGTGCACCGTTTGAAAAGACACACTTCAAACGGAAACAACATTTAACGGAAGTGTTAGTTTTGTACCGTACAAAATAGCGTTTTCTTGTTTTGTGTTACTACGTTTTTTCCTCTTTTTTTTGGAGCCACATTAAAACACACATTGTGTCGAGGTGCAACTTTAAAAATAATACAAGGAGATTGCTGCTGCTACCCTCATGGAAATTTAGTCCGTAGGCACCTAAAAGAAATTTTGTTAATAAGACGAATTTATACGAGGGTACTAAATAGACAAAGATTCGGCTCAAACACCAAATTCTTCTTCCCTTTTGTTTCCCTTTGATATTTCTAGCTATCAGCCGGGTGAAGGGGATTCTTGTTATAATCAATCTCATTTACCAAATAAGAAATCCTTCTTTAAAAAAATAAAATTATAGACTCTCTAAAATAATATAATGGACCGGATGTTGATCTTCTTTATAATAGATGTTAATGAAAGCCCAGTTAAGGCCAACGATATGGCGGAATAACAATATTTTATTCATTTTTAAATTCATCTCTATTAAATCTGTGGTCACAAGCCTTAGTCGACTTAAGAAACAATTGAGTTTATATTTGTTTTTATTAAACATTTCTGAAATATATTATTTAGTTTTATTTTCTTCGACCTTTCAATATAAGTTTGATGGTGTCAATATTCAAGCGCAAGGTCAACTATATAAAAAATTATTTATTTTTTATCCATTATTTCTCAATGGATATGGTTTTTAATAATTAATTATTCTCCCTGACGAAAATGGTTTTTGGTACCAATCTACTAATAAATTGTTCTCCTTTCTTATTATTAATTTGTCTAAATATGGAAGTAATAATAATAATAAGAAAAAAAAAATGTTTAGTGTTCTATATTTGCGATACATTTCTTGGTAATTCACTTACAAAACTTTTAATCAAATCAATTCATATTTGTGGTTTAAAATTAACTCGCTTACAAATGGCGATATCTAACTAAAACTGCGTAAATTTTAAAAAATTAAGTTTGAATATACTTAAAAAAAAGTCGATTATTTCATTTTATTGAAAAAAATTATTTTCATTTTGAAAATAATGTGTGACTTAACTTGAATTTAATCAAATGATCTGTTATGTTATTTTGATGAAGTTTTTTAAAATGCCTACAGATTTATAAAACACCGCTAACTTTTTATGTGCTGTCGTATCGTATTCTTTTAAAAAAATTTTATATAGATTTTTATATTTTTCCTTGTAATATAATTTCATGTTTTTTAATTTTATTATAAAAAAGACCGGGGTTTCATTCCAATTAAAAATTTTTATTTATGTTGATGAAATTGTTGTAATTTTTAAATAATTTTAAAATAAACCTTATTTTTCCAAGGTCTTTGAGCACTTAATGCATAAACGAATATACAAGTATGTGAATATCAATAATTTGTTAACAGATCGTCAATCAGGCTTTAGAACACGACGGAGGTGTATCTCAGCTTTGGTTGACCTAGTAGAAGAAGCACGGAGTAACTAAGCTGATGGTAAATTAGCTTTAATGGTACTGCTTGACCATTCAAAAGCCTTTGATACTGATCACCATTCTACCCTTTGTAGGAAACTTTTAAGTCAGTTTGGCTTCTCTTCAGTTGCAGTTAAATTGATTCAATCTTACCCTACAGGCAGAAGCCAGTCAGTTGTTAATAATGGACTAACTTCTCGCTCTCTACCCGTCATTAGAGGAGTCCCACAGGGGTCAATTCTCGGTCCACTATTTTATAGTACATATTCTATATTCTAATGATCTACCGGAACAACTTCATTTTTGTAATATACAGATGTATGTTGATGATGTTCAGCTATACCTTAGCAGTACCAAGGAATTAATAGTCACCAAGTTAAATGAACTGAATTCTGACTTAAACAGTATTTTTGTGTGGGCTTCTGCAAATGGTTTGAAAATAAATCCAAACAAGTCCAAATTCTTGGCAATTACTAAGAATAACACACGTATTGAGAATGACTTGAATGTTTAAATTGGACATTCGAGAATTGAACTTGTAAATACCGCAAGAAATCTGGGTCTAATACTCAACAAAACATTAACTTGGTCTGACCATATTAATCAGGTATGTGGTAAAATATTTGGCTTGTTACGTAATTTATGGGCCACTCAACAGTTCACCCCTCTAAAGATAAGAACTTTGTTAGCAAGAACTTATCTTCTGCCTACTCCATTATACGGCTCTGAAATATTCGCTGGATATTCCTCTATAGATAAGAGGAAGCTTAACACCACTTATAATAACATTATTCGGCATGTTTTCGGTTTAAAAAGATTTGATAGAGTCTCGGCATACGCAAGTAGATTTATGGATTTATCTTTCAATAACCTATTAAAAATGAAATGCCTAATTTTTCTTCATAAAATAATCATGACAAAAGAACCAGAATTCCTATTTAATCGAAGATATATAATTAAATTTTGACATCGAAGTCATGCATCTGAATGCCAATTCTTTGTCTTTAGCAAACGTCTCTGGAATCAACTTCCAAGTCACATCCAAAACACAAACAACGCAATAAATTTTAAGAAAATGCTCAACGAAATTTTAAAGTAATTTCCCATTTTAATATAATTAAATTTGTTCCTTTTAATTGAATTAGTTAAATATATGAATTTGAAATAATTATTACTAAACACATATACTATTATTTTAAATTGATCTTTGTTTTTTTATATATATTTTTAGTAAAACAATTTTGTTAAACTTTTGTCATCTTATATTTGTCTTTATCTATTCTGATTCTAATGCTGTAATTTATAAGATATATTATCTTGTTGTATTAGAAAATCGATATTTATAAATAAATAAATAAAAACAAATAAATAATAAGATGGTTTATAATTTTTGTAGTATTGGAAAAACAACTTTGTATTCATATTTGTATATTAATAAAAACCAAATTTCCAATGAAAATGTTGCTTAATAAATAATCGTCTATGAATACGGGGGTGAATCTTCATATATGAGAATATGAACTAACAATAATTCATCAAATCTTCATCTAAATCTGTAGTTTACGTCCTGCAAATGCCAGACAAAATTCTCCTAATGTTATCGCTCTTATGCTCGGATTAGTGCTTAGGTATCTCTTCTCCTAAAGAAAAAGAGATATGTATGTACTAATTTCTTAAATCAAACTTGTTATTGTGAAAAAAGCTCGCAAGGGAGTGTTTTATGCTCTATCCCTCCAAGCAATTGGTAGAGTGTTTTTCGATTGTCTACGAATTTTAACTACTTCGTCACATTTGGTAGTTAAACAGTAGATTTTTCGGAATTTAACAACAACAAAATACGGTAGAATCGCATTATGAGTTCTTAAATTATACTTTTTCGTCACTTTAATGAGTTGTTCAGATAATTGTAACAGTTATACAACTGCAACAATGGCACAATTGAATATTGCACATATTATATTGACTTCTTCGCAACGATTTGCTGTTTAATAGTGAATATTACAAAAGCAAAATGCGTAAAAGAGCACAGTTTGTATTTAAGTTGCCATGTGATCGGTGCTACGTGCGCGTAAAATAATATTAATATATAAAATTATGTAAAATAGAGTGAAATTTTTAATATTTGAAAAATGAAATAGTTATAGTATTGTACTTAAAATTAGGACTCCGTGGAATCCAAATGTTACCGAAAAAAAATGTATAAATGAGTTGTATAAATGTATAACTGCAACAATGGCACAATTGAATATTGCACATATTATATTGACTTCTTCACAAAACAGCCCAAACTTATTTATCGGTTAGATTGGTTAAAGTTTTAATAATTTCTCATGCATATTTTGGTTAGAGCAAATGAAAATGAAATTAAAAAAAATTATTTGATAATTATCTTTTTTTAAAGGATATTAGTGATTTTTTAAACTGATTGTTTATTTAATGACTTTAAAAATTTTTGTGTGAAAATTATTGTTTTTGTTAAATTTTTCTAGTGAAGATCAACGTTATTAGTGAAGAAAATTTGTAAAATAAAGCAATAAAAAGATATGCTAGTTATAATATGATGAAAGTTTACTAAGTTAGTGTTTGAACAAATTTGTGATTTTCTGTAAATGCCTTTAACAAAATTTGTCCACATTAGGTTTTTAATTTTAAAACATTAGCAGCTATTTTGATTAATTGTACGGTAGATTTTTTAATATTTGTTTAACTTTAAGCTCATTTATTTTATATTTTACTTAGATTTCCCTTACAAAATCAAACAAAGATAAACAGTAAAATAGCCCACTTTTTATTATAAAGAACAATAAGAAAAAGTGTAACTTCAAAAGAGTGCTTTTTGTAGTCAAAAGCGATACTACTAAATTTAATTGATATTAAACTACCAAGGCGCTCTAATTCGTCACAAAATATAGACACTAAGTGGATTGTTGAAGTAAATATTACCATAGTGGGACACTTCTTCCCGAACGATGTAACTACATCAATAAGAATTGAATAGCAAAAGCGATGGATTTTTGCTAAATGGGGAAACTATTTAGATATTTTTTCGATCGAAATTGTTTGCAGGGATAGATCTTGCAAAAGGGTTGGCTGTAGGGTATTTAATTAATCGATGTTTTTTTTTAATAATTAATTGCGCGAATAATTATTCTACACAGAAAAAATTATCAGTAGTTTTTATCAATTAAAAAAATTGCTTAAAAAGTATTTCAATTTAATTAATGTGATCATTGAAACAATTATTGTTTTAGTTGAAAGAAAATTAAAAATTTTATTTAGATTTAATTAACATTTTAGTTGTTTGGAAATAAATTTTTAATAAAAATATTAATTATATTACAAAAAATCTTAATTGATTTTTTAGTTTAAAATAAAAAAATTTTAAACTTCTAGAATTGTTGTTGGAAATTCTTATAGCCAGAACTATATTTCAATCAATTAACATTTTTTTAATTTAAATTATAAAGATCATTTATTGAAAAACAAAAAAAAAATATTCACAATTAAAATTTTTAGTAATCAAATATAATAATTTTGGTTATAATTGTAAAATCAGCAACTTGTTTGCTTAAATCTAAGAATTTTGTGATCGGAGACAACTATAAATTTTTTCTGTGTAGGTAAAAATGTAATCGAGTAATAATCGAAAGATTTTATATTATTCGGTTAATCGAATAATTTTAATTTTGCCTAATTTAGAAGTCTAAAAATGAGACCAAAAATTATATTTTTTAACATTAAAATTTTATTAAAAAGAAAGAAACAACCATTTAACGAAAGGTACTTCATGTAATTAAAAAAGGAAAACTCTTTAATCTTCTAAAATAATCTTTCAAAAAGAGTATACAGTTTGAATATTTTTGTTTCATACGATTTCTTTCTTTTGTGTTGATGAAACTTGATTTACAAACAATTCTATCACTTATTGTTGACGTTGCACAGTGGGAGAAATGGTCAATCTAGTGGCGCTTAAAGGAAATTTAAAATTTTAGAATTCTGCTAATTTTTTTATTTTTTTGGTAACTAATAGAGTTTTTTATTCCCGCACTTTTTGGATTCCCGGGAAAGCGGGAAATAAAAATCAAATTCCCGGGATCCCGGGATTCCCCCCCAAAATTTTGTATTTATTTATTTACCTCTTTCTCCAATGAAACTAATATTTCTTATTGGCTATTACGCTTAAAATAATTAAATCTAGTATCTATTATATAACAAAAACATAAAAAATTTAAGATTCAAATTATTTTAAGACACTTAAGAGGTTATATTGATGCCAATAGGATAAAACAAATCAAAATACGTTGTCAAATTCAGAGCTTGAAAGGGCAGGGTGATTAGGAACTAAAAGCTCAATATTAGGAAGTCAGAATTCTGAAACATATTTACCGTTTAACAAATTCAGTAGAAAGCATTAATTTTATTTACTACATTGATTTAATATCATATTTTTTACAATTTTATAAGCCTAATCAGCAGTGGTGTAAGGTATACTAAGTTTGTCATTCCTGTGATATTTTTTTAATATACATCTAAGGTACCATAAAGTGTTTTTATTATTAGTCCTTCTACGCCGATTCTGCCATTTGGGTGTCAAATTGTTTCTAGATCTTCTTGGCTGTTTGGGATTGAATGGCTTCAGTAGGAAAATAGTTATGCACCCAAATGTGGAACTACCTCCCTAAAAACTCAACTAAAACCAACATAAATTTGTGGCGAAATGCACACAATTTTTTTACTTTCTACTTTTATAAGACTCAAAATCACTTGAAATGCCGCATATGAAACTCAATCTAGGAAAACAATTTACTACGCCCTTAACCGCAAAGCTTTATAATAATGTTGTAAAATTTACACTTCAGTTTGCTAGGACAAGAAATAAAATTTCGTGATGATAGTTCTATAATTTATCATATCTCAAAAATTTGTTTAAAAGCCTTAAACTGTAGAAACTTTAAATATTGTGGTGAAATTAAGTTGGATAAAACAACTGAAATGAAAAAAAAAACTGAAATGGCAAGCTGCTTTATTTCAGCAACTTGTTTTTTTAATTTTGTTTTTTTCTTTCTATCCTCTTACAACTTTAATTCGTGTTGGAAAAAAAGCAGCCAATTGTAGGGGAATGTAAGAAAGAAAAATTGACGGTTTATTGTCGTGTCTTTGTTGAAGCTTTGATATTGTTACATGTAAGACCTGAGTGTTTTACAATTCTTATTCACTTTATGGTCTTACTTGTATAATATTTTTAGCTTTTCTAAAGTATTTGGAAAAAGTTTCCTGACGAGCTGGCCTAAGCAACCAGCGAAATGCGCATAGGAACTAGCTTTCCCACAACAATAAATTTCAGTGTTTTCATTAAAAAATTGGGATTATTAGTACATCATTAATAAATGAATTAATTAATAAAATATTTCATTCCCGAAAATAATTTTTGAACTAAAGGCACAAGTCTGACATAAATTTACTAAAGTTTTAAAAAAAGATTTTCTTCAAAATTTCCGGGAATTCAAAACAACTGAAAATCCTGGGCATTCCCGGGACGAGAAATCCCGGGAACAAACTCTAGTAACTAAGAAACCAACGGATTTTTGGTTTTTTTTGTTTTGTTTTGCTCTCGATATTCGCCCACCTGTGAGCTTTCAAACTTGACATATGTTTTAGCAAGTGCATTTATACTTTTCGTGCTTTTTTAAAGTTAAAGTTTGTTTACACAACAAAATCATTACTTTATATATATTTTTTTGAATTAGTGTTTCAATTGAAATTATTAGGTATGTATTAAATAAAAAAATATGTTTGTGCTTATATGTTTTTGTTCTTAAATGTGGTAAACAAATGACCTGTGTAAAATAGTGTTTTATTATATGTAGCTTAAACTTCTGTGGAATAAAAGTTGGGAGTATTCGACAAATTCCGCTCCAATGTTTGGTTTATTTGTTTCTATGTTCTGTTTTCTATGTCCATTTGAAAAATTAGCTGCAACTTTTTGCAAGTTTATGATTTGTTACGTTTTTTAGATGCAATGTCAGAGTCTAAACGCACCCTTTTTTAATTTGGCACTCTAAAACAGTACTAGCAAAAAAGTTTTTGGCGGTGGGAAATCATGTTTATTCTAATGTTATTGATCCATCAAAATATAACGTAGAGCAATGTCAACAAATTCGTCAACAATTAAGAAATTTTGTTAATAAACTGCGGTACAAGTGGACAACTAGTCACAGAATCATGAAAAAATTTGCAGATCGAAATTAAAAATGGTTGGTAGGAGAACTTATTTTTCCAGAACCAGCCATTGGTCGTCGCAAATATAAAAATTTTTCAGAGTGCTCTACTAAAACTCAAATAAAAAAGGTTTCTTCTATTGTTGATAAGACGGCAACAGAGCAACGCGAAATAAGCAATTTCTTCCACAGACCACGATAAATCAATAAAAAAAATTAAAAAATATACACATTTTAAATTAAAAAAGAAGAAATAATAATTACAAAAAAAAATCATCATAGTAGATTTAGCATTGTCACATTATTCTTATTTTACTTCTCATAAATTTGCATGAATTTCTGATTATAAGTACTATGCATGCTGAGTGTAGGGTAAAATTCCAAAAGATAAATATATATAATATATAATGCCTAAAATATAATTTTGTTTAAAAAAAGTTTTAAATTGGATGTAATACAAAATTATAAACATACATACTACTATTAATATATTAATTGTCGATGATGAATGATACAGCATTAATAGCGTACACTGTACTGAAGCGGCATGTCCCAAAAAAAAATTTTTTTTAAAGAGCATATCCTTTGCTATAATTTCACTGGACATTTCTAATAGATCAAATCAGTAATTAAAAAGATATAATTAAAGCGCCACCAGATTGGCCATTTCTCCCACTGTGCGTTGGAGGGATTGAAAGTAGAGCGTTCTTTTTCATATCATTTCTAAAAATTTGTTGCATTTCATTATACCACTTAAATCTCTTTTTGATTTTTTAACAATTTTAATACTTTTAATACTCTTGTTAAGGTCTGGTAAAACGTTGTTTTTATTCGTCTAAAAAATTATCTTCTTCATCTGAAACGTGGTAAAAGTCTGAACTAAACATTCTTAAAAATATATTATTCTCAAACTCTTTGATTTCAGTCTTTGTAGTACATTTTAAAAAAGTGTTACTCGAAGGAAACGTTCCTAAATTTAGAAACATTAAAAAGGTATTTTAAACGTACCGACTTGTTTTTTTGCATAAAGAAAGAAATTTTGTGAAAGAAACAAATTTTCGGTTAATTGACGTAAATTATTCGAATTAGTCGTTAATCGAAAATAAAAAATTTTAATTTATTGGAACAGTTAATCGCCCAATATTAATCGATTAATCGAACAACGGTTAATCTTTTAAATACCCTTACTTAGCTGTTTTATGATCAGTCGTATTTGGCAAATCATCAAGAAGGAATCACGCTTTAACAGCGCTACCAAATAATCGAAATTTACTTTAAAAATAAGTCAGCAATGAGGCTAATTTTTGCCTTTACCCTTCCGTTATAAAACAAAATTGACGCATATGAAGCGAAACCAATCTACAGCAGACCCTTCGGGCTCTTTAACATCCAGAAAAATGCACCACTTGGCGCGGTTTTTACACTGGGGGTATTATCGGACTTAGTTTTTTTATTTTTTTTTTTTAATAAATCCGGATCTAACGTTATGGTCAATATGATTTTTTGCTTAAAATTATTAACGATATCGATGCAGGCGACATATGGTTTTAACAGGATGGCGTTATATGCCAAACTGCGACCACAACCATCAATATTTGTCTACTGTCTATTTCCCTTCAAGGTTGTTCGTTTTCACACCTCTCGATTACTTTCTGTTTGGCTACGTGAATTCACTGGTTATTTCTAACAACCCAGTATAATTTTACGTTTTGGAGACCAAAATCGTAAGTGTTATTCGTGATATACGGCCAGAAATATTCGAAAGAGTTACCCAAAATTTTACTCGTGGCAGTCAAGAAAAGCCCCGGTGCCCATATAAACAGCTCAATTCCCAAACATGCTAAGTTAACTTAGCATGTTATTAATTTTTTTCGTTTTTGAATTGAGTATGCACAGAAAAAAAATTTCCCCAATTAAAGCATTAATCTAAAAAAAAATCCATTTCAATTAAAAATTTTATCAAGTGAATTAAGCGTTGAATTAATTGAATTTAACGTTAAATTGTTATTATTAATTTGTTTACTGGTGCAAATTAATAGTATCAATTAAACTTTTTATTCACTTGATTGAATTTTTAATTCACTTGATTAAACGTTTACTTCACTTGATTAAACGTTTCATTTACTTGATTAAACTTTTAATTCACTTGATTAAATCTTTAATTATAGCTGATTTTATTTTTGATTAATGTTCTAATTGGGAGAATAACATTTTCTATGTGAGTATTCTGTCAAAATTGCTGTTGATCCAAAGTTATGCACAAAAAAGTAACTTAGCATACAACTGAATGATGTATCGCCCGTAAACTTTAAGAGCTTCTCCACAAAACTCACTTTTTCGACATAGCATGTTTTGGAATTGAACGATATTTCCGAAATCATTTTTAAATATAATGCCATGCATTCTATTTGGCTTAAGAACCCATTTCATATTTATGCCAGACAAATTTTAAGATCCCATTCCACCCTCGTATATTATAAAATCACGTGTTGCCATTTAAACACAGACGTGCGAAACGAGGCGTTTACAGTCAGGGAGTTTTTTTATTACCCCACAGTACCAATTTATTAACCATTGAAATGATTTTACCTTTTTTACGACACACAATTTTTTTCCTTTAGAAATAAAATTTTGTTTCCTTTAAAAGTTTTTGCATCGATTTTTTTTTTTTTTTTTTGTTGCACTTCTTTATACCGGAAAGTGGCCATTATGTTGTGTCACTTCACTCTTATTGTAACACTTCATGTGAATGGTTTCTTTTTTTTGAGTCTTGTCCCTTCAACAGAATTTTTAAAGGACATTTCGTTTCATTGTGGACAAATGTTATGAATTATTACAGTTATTTCTCTGCGTTTTTTTTTTTTTGCAATTTTATTTTCCTTTGACTTAAGTATCACTTTCTTTAAGTTATTTCCTTTTCTTTTAAGTGGTGTAAAATTTACTCTTATTGTAGTGGGTTTTATAAACGAAACGTGCTACAATTTAATTGTTCGATATGATTTTATTAAGTTATAAAACGGTAGTATATGGCCACGAGAAGATTTTAGGTGAATTTTATTTAATTTTCAGGATTTTGTGCTTTTAAAAATGCAATCCTGGCATTCGAAATCAACGTTTAGAGTTATTCGGTCTTAGTTAAGGTGGCATTGTATTTATTCGCCTCTAAGTAAATCCCAATGAGTTTTACGAAAATTAATTATGGCTTAGGGTAATTTTACTAAAGTCATTCGTGTAATTGGCATACTCCCCCCGAGGGTATGTACTAGGGATATCGAAAGGTTATTATTCGACCGGTTTTAACCGGTTATTTTTGCTTTGCCCAAGTCGGTTATTTCAAAATGCCCATTTTTTGAATATCGAATAAACCGGTTATTTTGGTATAATAAACCGGTTATTTTAGTACTGTGTAATTTATATACATTTTCCTTACTCTTGCTGTAGATGTACCCGTAATTTAAGTATTTTCTAATTGAATATTGGCCAAACTTAAACTTTTTATGAAGAATGTCAAAACAAAATGTTACAAGAGTTGAAAAACATTATGAACACTCTAAATACAAATCGCTTATAAAAGCGTTTGTTCTTTTAGAAAAAAACACCAAAAACTATTCAAAATACTACAAAAACGTGTGCAGTTAAAAAGTAAATAGTAATTTGTGCAAGAGTATTCTAAATATTAAATATATTTTTATATAATGGTTATCTCTAGATATTTTTCGAACGCGATTAAAAAGAAAAAAATTATAAGTTACAAGGGTTCTTCCATGTCATGCTTGACATTAATGTGATCCAAATGAAACTTAACTCCGTTCGAAGAAGTTCTAAGGAGACGACAAATAATACTTTACTAAAATACGCTGCAAAAAATGAATCATTGTGTGAAATATTAGCCCGTTGTGTTGCCGAGGACGAAATGCCCGCTAATGCACTTAAAACTCTTAAGTAGCTCTAGCATCTCTGCATGCTGAAAACTACAACATTCCGGCGAAATCAACGATATTGAAAAAATTTTTACCAGTTTTATTTATTAAAACACCAAGAACTAAAAAAAAAAATTGAAGAAATCAAACAATGTCATTTTGTCACACAAAAAGCATGTTCAATTTACTATTCGTTTCTTTAATGCTGAAACAAAATAATTTGAAATAGATAATCCTGGCTAAGAGGTTTTGTTTGCAACTTTTGAAAAATATAGTTGATTTATATAGATAGCCTAACCACTAACAAATTAAAACTCATTCTAAATTAATTTGAGAGAATATTTCAAATAATAACTTTATTAAATTCCTATAATTTATTTGCTTTTGGAAAACGTATGTCTAGATCAAATATCATTCAACAGTTTCTAAATTACATTATTCAAATATCTGCTTACAAATAAAGTTTAGTAAATCAATAAAAAATTGTTGAAAATTTAGCTAAAATTTGATCAATTTACTGGTCCCACTTTTCTTGGATTTTATCGTAAAATATTTGTTAGGTCTGATCTATCTATTTTGTTGGTTCCGTACCTTTGCAAATTGTTTTGTTTTTATTCAAATTAACGTTTTATTTTAAAAACTTATTTGATTTTTGTGTTTTTAAGTATTTGAATTAAAACCGGTTAACCGGTTATTAAAAAATTGCTTAACCGAAACCCGGTTTTTTTAAAATAGCAACTATTCGTTATATTCGAAAACCGGTTATTGAAAAAAGTCGAATAATCGATCTCCCTAGTATGTACATATCGTCTTAAGTACATTTGCCTAACTGGTGTTGCATCCTTCGGGGAAATGAGGTTCAGGCAATACCTGTAATTCGGTAAAGTTCAAAATTTACAGATCTCTTGAGATCAGGGATCCTATCTGGTACCACGGGAGCCCTCGGAAACAAAATGGGTTTGGGCCCCCGAAGGCATACTTTTTGCATGGAAATGCTTTTTTGTCTCTGAAAAAGATTGTCTTTGCAAGAAACGTATATTTTTGTTAGAGAATACATTCTATACAAAGTGGTGGCTTTATCGTATGGTCAAACTTTGAGGTATTTGGAAATGGTTGATGGTGATGAGATGAAGTTTGGCATGAACGAGGATTAAAAGTACGGAGTTATGATGAAAGATGAGGGCAGACAACCCTCGGGTTTGAATATTAAGATGATTTAAGAAGGGTGCCCGCCCCCAAACAGTGAGTGAGGAGTAAAATGGGTCGATTACGGATGGCAACACAACTGAAGTTGTGCTATCGTTAATTTAAAACTAAGCCATTAATTATACAATTATAAGTGGTAAACAAAGTGTTGTTATTTTTAACCATAACATCTTCGGAGACAGTCATTACATGATTTTGGCTTCTTGTTCAGTGACTAATTTATCCATAATATGGATTTGATTAAAAATAATTTTCTTAAAGGGGGCCATTTAATAAAAATGTGTTTTTTTCCAGCTTGTACAGATTCCAAATTTAAATACAATGCGAACAATTTATATAATACCAAATTAGTGTATATGGCTTTCTAAATGTTTAATAGTTATTTGTTTTAATTATATGAACTTCCCTACTGAAAGTAAAATTCTCTTCTTTAAGTTCTCCTTTACAATTTACTTCCACATTAATTTAACAAGTTCGTTACTTCTTCTTTTTAAATGCATCAAATTTTATTCATCAGTTAATTAAAATGCATTTAACTAAAAATGACATCATAAATTCTCCCAAACCAGCACTAAAATTGTACATAAAGAAACAGTCTTTATTAAAAGTGCACTTGTTACCTGAAAATTCTTTACATTTGACTTTATTTTACTTAAATTTACTAACTTCATTTAGTGTTTTATTTTCTTTTTTTTTAGAAAAAGAAACATAAACAACTAAAAGAAGAAGTAAAGGAGTACAATAAGTAAAAGTAACTAATTACTTTTGACTAAAAAGAAATAAATGAATAACAACCAACTAACATTCCTTTTTGTTCAAACCCAAACCTAACCTTAATTTTTTTTTTCGTTTTAGCCAACAAACATGTTCGTCTAGAAGAATTTGAACTTTGGTATTGAGGTGTTTTAAAATGAATTGTGTGAGTACCCTATAAGAAAAAATATTTCTTAAAGAACTTTGAAACAAATTTACGTAAAGAAGATGAAAGATTCCACAAGGCCCATAGTGCACCTTAGGCAGGGTATTTAATTTTTAAAGCTTCAGTCTAGAATAATTTAGTTTTAAAATAAAAGCTAATACACTGTTTCCAAATTTGTTAGAGATATAAAAATTCTACCATATTGTTACCTTTTACTTTGGAAAAAAATATTTGCTTTTTGAGCCCAACCTTCTTCTTTGCCAACCATAAAATACGTTCCGCTTAAGCAAAAGGCAAACACGAAAAAAAACCAAAGCTTGTCAGTAACAAAATTTACGATCATTTAATATAACGCAGTTTAAGCAAAAAAAAAGACATTAGAGCAGCAACAGGGCAGAAGAAACAACAGGCATTTTTGAAATGCCAGCGCCACAACAAAAATAAAAAAAACTTAAAAAAATACCAAGAAATACCAATTTGACGCACAAGTCTTATTATCCTTGTTTTCTTACGCCAAGAATTTAAGCATTTTCGAAATGTATTTCTTCTCATTCAATTTCATAAAATTTAAATAAAAATGTATCAAGTGCAAAAAATATACCAAAAAACTTAAAATAATTTTTTTTTCAACACTTTTAAAGAACAGCCATCCCCATCTTTAAGGGGTAGAAAAGCTTAAAAATTAGTCCCAACAAAAGTTTAAGATATTTATAAAATTTGAATGTATTTCGTTTTAAATTAAACGCCTCGGGTGATGCAAAATTGTTGATTGTTTATTAACACTTTTTTTTTTGGCAAAATTACCAAATAAATACAACAACAAAAAATAAGGAGAACAAAACAGTTGACAGGATGTAATTATTTTAAAAGGGATGTTCATCGAAAATCTATAAGGAAATGAAAATGACAAACATTATGAGTTGGAATAAGGCATTAAGGGTGCCAGATTGAAGTTGGGTGACAAGACAGCAATTGTCACTTGATGCTGGTTTTTATTGAAAATACAAAAAAAATAAACTAATTTATTTTTAAATCGGATACACACCTCACGAACAAAATATTGGAATGGAAATGAAGTACATGTTTTATCAAAAACGAACGAAGTCAATTATTAAATATACAATAGAAATTTAGTAAGAACAATTTAATACATAATTTTGGTTCTCTTTTATATAAAAGAAAGAAAAAAAGAAGTGAATAAAATTTTTTTTTATTAAACATCTTGTATCAAATTCTTTGCAAAGTGAACAAATATTTCAATAAAGAAGCTTCTGGAAAGTAAAAGAATATTTCGGACACTATATTTATAAATCTGAAGAAAGTTTTTATACATAAAACCGTGTGAAATATAAACGGAATTTTCCATAGGACACCATTTTAAATGCAAACGGTATTTTCTGAATATCGTGAGCAATATGAACGGAATATTTCTTAGGAAATTGTTTTGCAATGTGATCGATATTTGACACAGACTCACGTATTAAATAATCGAAAAGTATTTTTTAATGAAAATGAAAAAGGTTCCCAATGTTAACGAAAACAGATTATCGTATTTAATATAAATGAAATTTTCTATGAGAAATTAATCGCAATGTAAACGGAAAAAACTCGTTCACAATGTCAACGAAAAATTCCATACACAATCGTTTGTGGTGTTAAGAGAAATTTTTTATAAAATTCGCTTACAATCTAAACAGAATTTTCTACAAAAAAACGCTTGCAATTTTCTATAGAAACAAGTTCGCATTGGGTAAAATATTTTCTACGTTCATCGCTTTGTCAGAGAAAGTGTCTATAGTTCGCAATATTAACGGAATTTTCAATAGAAATTCGTTCGTAATGTAAGTAAAATTTGCTGCATAAAATTGTTCGCAATGTAGGTGGAAAATTTTTAGATATGAACTAGAACTTAGCTAGAACTGAACTAGAACTAAACTAGAACAAAACTTGAACTGAACTAGAACTGAACCAGAAATGAACTAGAACTGAACTAGAACTGAACTAGAACTGAACTAGAACTGAACTAGAACTGAACTAGAACTGAACTAGAACTGAACTAGAACTGAACAAGAACTGAACTAGAACTGAACTAGAACTGAATTAGAACTGAACTAGAACTGAACTAGAGCTGAACTAGAACTGAACTAGAACTAACTAGAACTGAACTAGTACTGAACTAGATCTGAACTAGAACTGAACTAGAACTAAACTAGAACTGAACTAGAACTGAACTAGAACTGAACTTGAACTGAACTAGAACTAAACTAGAACTGAACTAGAACTGAACTAGAACTGAACTTGAACTGAACTAGAACTAAACTAGAACTGAACTAGAACTGAACTAGAACTGAACTAGAACTGAACTAGAACTGAACTAGAACTGAACTAGAACTGAACTAGAACTGAACTAGAACTGAACTAGAACTGAACTAGAACTGAACTAGAACTGAACTAGAACTGAACTAGAACTGATCTAGAACTGAACTAGAACTGAACTAGAACTGAATTAGAACTGAACTAGAACTGAACTAGAACTGAATTAGAACTGAACTAGAACTGTACTAGAAGTGAACTAGAACTAGAACTGGGGCCTGATTCTGGCAGTCGTGATCAGGTACTTTCTCGATTCGAAAGCAATTTAATATCTAATTATTTTAGTCAATACTGAACGAATCGGAATTATTTTTTCAGTGTTGTAAAGCATTAATTTGAGTTTCACAATACTGAAAAAATAATTTCGATTCGTTCAGTATCGACTGAAAGAATTAGAATTAAAATTGCTTTCGAATCGAGAAAGTACTCGATCACGACGGCCAGAATTAGGCCTCAGAAATAGAAATAGAACTCAAATAGAAGGCAAACTGAATTAGAATCTAAACTAATGCGTACACTAGAACTTAAAATAATATCTGTCCTAGAATATTCACTACACCTTAAATTATAACCTCATCTAAAACGTTAATTACAGTGGAACTTATCAATAGTGAACTTCTTTGCAATGAGGCGCTCCCTTTTATGAACTGATTTCAATAAGGCGGCTTTTACCTTCCATTTTTATTTTTTTTTTCTTTGAGATCCTTATAACGAATTTACCAGCAATGAATTTTTCTTTAAATTAAGAAATTTTGGAAATGAAATTTTGACTAAAACCCATTTTTGCCTCAACTACAATGAATTATTTCAAAAAATATTTTCTTACGCATAATTAAAACCTAAATAAGAGGATCCCTATAAGAATAAAATAAGAAAAAAAAACAGTCCCATCTGGTAACCGCCGCAAATGGGAGTGTTTTTCAAAATATAATACTCGATTGGTTCTACCAAAAGTGAAAAATATGACTTCTGTGTGATAAATTTTTTATATAATAAAGTGATTTTCTGGTCTAATTCATTATATGGAGGTTTGACTGTATAAATTATTTACTTCTCTGAAGAATATTTTTAATAAAACACCATGAAATAAGAGTATTAAATTATTTTAAGATAAAGTTCAAATAGAATTGATACAAATGTCAATATTAAGTGTCTGCATTTGTGCCAAATACAAAAAGAAAAAAATTAAAAATAATGTGGTGCATGCCATTGAATTGGTTTGGCGACTTAATATTCATTTTATTTATTTTTTACTTGATATTACAAAGTTTGGAGGAGGGGTCAAATGAAGCTGAAATACGTTTTTTTTTAATTTACTGCATACTTTGAATTTAAAAAAGATAGGGAGAGAGAGAGACTAGTGGAGAAAATGTCATGTTGTTGGCACGTTTTCTTTATACGTTTCCGTTTGATTCATTTTTGTCGTTCCTTTTTTTTATTTGATTTGAAAATTTATCAAAATTCAAATTTCTTGTTTCCGTTTTCATATCTACAATTTTGTATGTTTTTTTTTCTTTTTTGCTGGAAGAATGATTGCGAAAATGTAATTCGTTGTAATTCTGTAATTCTGTAATTCGTTTTTCTACCACTTGGGCATTATTTAATATACTCGAAGTAAATTGAAGTCTGAAATAAAATTCCATTTTTATTTCTTCCTTTTTATATCAGTTGCCTTGAGTTTTTCTTTTTCTACACTAAGTCCTCTGTCGCATGTTCTTTTGGAAAAGAGATAAAAAAGAAATGGAATAGAAATCACAAATAAAAAGTGGCAATGAAAATTAAATCTTAGAAAACTTGTTAATACTCTAAAGCGGAAATGAAAAGGCAACAAAGATTTGCTGTGTTCTTATAGGGGATTTAAGTTCAAACTTCCTTTTTTTTAAAGAACTAATTGAAAACTTTCGTAGAAATGCAATTTATTCTAAAAAAAAGGCTGGTATAAGAACTACAACTGCATTACATATTCCTTCATGTCATCTGGGCTTATAAATATTTTTATACCCTTCACCAACACTAGTGGTAAGTGTGGGTATACTAATTTTGTCAATCCGTGTGAGACTTTTTTAATATTCTTCTAATACCCCATACAGTAAATATATTCTGGCTTCTTGGTTATAAGTAAATTTAGCTCTCTGTATGTCCATCTGTTGAAAATAGGATGACATTCGAAAGACTCAACAGAAAAGAACAAACTTTCTAGTTCTCCTTGGAAGTTTGGCATTGAAATCCAGCATAATCGGTTTAGTAGGAAAAGAGTTATGAACCCAAATGTGGAACATCCTCAATAAAAAATGGATATTTTATTTACAAAAATCTTCATATTTTTGTGACAAAATGCGCCGATTCTCATTTTTTTTCGCACAAATTCATTTTATATGACTGCAAATTATACTATTACATATTTTTGAAGATCGGTTCATAATGTACTGTAGGCCCCGCATAAGGCGCACTTTCGTAAAATACAGTTGTTCGCCTAAGACCGTTACGAATCATGCTATTATAATAATATTAGGTCCGCCATAGTTTTATATGACTGTCAAATTTTTTGAAAATCGATCCATAATTTACCATAGGCCCCACATAAAGCCCACTCTCGGAAAACACTTTAGTACGCCTAAGCCGTAACGAATAAAGCTGTTGCAGTAAATTTTCGTCCGTCATAGTTTAAAAGGACTTTAATAGACTTAAAAGCATCTGCCAAATTTCGTAAAAATCGGTTATTAATCTTCCATAGGCCCCAAATAAAGCCCACTCTCGGTAAATAATTTAGTACGCCTAAAACCGTAATATATAATGATATCTCCGTAAAATTTGGTCCGTTATAATTTCAAACAATTAGAAGCCACTCCGTTAAATTTCATAAAAATCGGCCCATAAGTTAGCATAGGCCCCATAATAAGGAAAATCATTTTAATATGACTAAACCCATAACATATATACATATTGTTGCAAATTTTGCTTCATGTAACCATGTAATTTTGTGATAATCGGTATATAATTTTTATAGGTCCCACAAAAAATGGCCTTATGAAAAACAATTTAAGATACACATACTTCTAAAAAAAAAGTATTACTACTTTAAAAAAAGTAAATTTAGCTAATTTAGGCTTTTTAATACTAAAAATCACTCTACCGAATTTTGTGATGAACGATCCATAATTAACGGTAGCTCCCATATAAAAGCCCCTCCTGAAAATCACTTTAGTGCTTCTAATAATATTTCTGAAGCAAATCGATTTTTACGTTTTTAAATTAGGCAACGAATTATATACTCTGAGCTCAGATTTTATAAAGATTAGCTAATTATATTAATTATTATATTAATACTAGGGTATTCATTTAATCGGTTTTTTGCTTTAATCGGTTAATCGCTCGATTAATTAACCGAGGTTTTGGTTTAATCGGTTAATAATCAGTCAATTTTGTTATTGTTATTTTGTTATTTTGTTATTTTGTGATCCGATTAATAAAGTTTTTTTAATAAATTAAGTAATTTATTATCAAAGTTGTTTGTGGGAATACTATTATTTATTAAAAGATTTTGTTTGTTGTGCTTAATTCCCTTTGTAAATAATTGATAAAAAATACTAAAATTTATTGTTGGAGGATAAGCTGTTCCTATGCGCATTTCACTGGTTGCTTAGGCCAGATCATCAGGAAACGTTCTCCTAAATAATTTTAGAAAAGCCAAAGCTATCAGAAAACAAGACTACAGAGGGAATGAGAATTACCTACAAACACTCAAAAAGTCTTTTTTGCAACGATATCAAAGCTTAAACAAAATACCAAACAATAAATCAGTGATGAGTTTTATCTTTTCTTACATTTCCCGCTACAATTATTTTCCCTCTGTAGTTTTGTTTGCTGATAGCTTTGGCTTTTCTAAAATTATTTAGGAGAACGTTTCCTGATGATCTGGCCTAAGCAACCAGTGAAATGCGCATAGGAACAGCTTATCCTCCAACAATAAATTTCAGTATTTTTTATCAATTATTTAAAAAGGGAATTAAGCAGAACAAACAAAATCTTTTAATAAATTTAGTAATTTCAATAAATAGAAATGCATAAATGATTTATTTTTTGGAGTTTTTCAGTAGAAAAAACATTAGTATAACAAACATAACAATTCTTGAACTAAAACGAGCAAACAAAAAAAATAAGTAATAAATATGTAATTATAACTTAATCAACAAGAGGGTATTGACTCAAAATTTTTTTTTTCACTTTTTGGAAAAAGTCTACGACACGTATATTCATGTCTACCCGCTGTAAGCATATCGTGCTATGCCTTATTGGTAATCCAACGGGTGGTTTTAAAATTGCTTTTCATATGCCTTTAATGTTAATTTAAAAATTGTTTTGCTTCTACTAAACATTTTAAGATTTTGAGTTAATACCCTCTTGTTGATTACTTGCAACATATTTTTTAATAAGAACATATTCGGGTCTGTTCTAGGTTTCGACTCGTTTTGAAAACGCAAATTTTTTTGAATCCGCATAATTCATAAATTGGTGTTCTGAAATCCACATGTTTTTGTGTATTCGAAGTTTGTGTTCAAAAAAAAATCTTAATGTCAAAAACAAAAAAAAAACAGCTTTTTATCAGCTGTTCAAAAAAAAAATGAATTTTTTTTTTATTGTATAAAAAATTATGCCTAAAAAATAAAATTTTGTCATAAAAATGCCTGGAGCTTTTGTTTTATCTTATATACAATTGCGGAGACAAGAAAATAATGTTCAAAAAGTCCAAAGAAATTGTTAAAAAAAATTGTTAAAAAATAATGCTTGACTCCATGTTTGTTTTTTTACAAAAGTGAGTTTAATAAAAACAACTTAAATTTTTGGATATGTTAAAAATTTTATTTTTATTAATATTTGTATAAAGGAATATATATTTTTTTTATTAAATTGAATAAAAAACATTTCAAACTAAAAACCTAAATTTTGTTTTTGTTAAAAATTTTATCACATATAAGAATAAAAGTCGATTCGTTTTACTTTCACCAATCGCTAACTCCTCTAATTGAAAACGAATAAAAACATGCGGATTTGAAATGCTGAAGTAATCCACTTTCGAGTGGATTCGGATTCTAGAACACACCTGATTATGTATTAATAAAAAAATAGACTGTGTTATAATTTTATTAGTTATTTCCAAAGTTAAAGGAGATCTTATAAAATAATCTTTTAGACAAATAATTTGGTGTTAATATTTAGGATTTAACCGATTCTTTTCTTTAGTTTTGATAAAACTTAACTTGGAAAAATTTGGATTAAAAACCATTAACATTATTGAACCACAATACTAATAAAATTCTTTCATTTATCGTAGGTATTGGTGAAATCAAAAGCAACCTATAACACAGAATATATAATTTCTCATACCTTTTCCTGGATTTCTCTAAACGTATAAAATCTTCCACTAGAGTCCTGTTGATTTTTTTTTAATTTCTAACACTTCTAATTGTTTCGGTTAATTCTGCTAAAAAATACGCCAATTTTAAATTAACCGATCAGTTAATCGGGTTGACGGTTAACCGAATGAATACCCTAGTATGTATGTATGTACGTCTGTGAAAAAAATATCGATATCCCAATATTTTTTGTAAAAGAAAATGATAATGATAAAAATGTTATTTTATTTCATTATAAGGACCTTTAATTCTTTATTATTATAAGGAGTGTTCATAATATTAATACATAGCTTAATGATTTTTGGATCAATGGTCATATTTGCCATAATGGAAGTGTGTTTTTTGAAACGAACCATGGCCGAAATAAAATGTACATTTTGGCACATACAATAATTTATAAAGCGTTTTAACATTTTTCAAGACATACCGAGAAATAAAAAGGGTTCCAATTTTTAAGAACATTGTTAATTCTCGTTTTTACACTACCTTAAAAAATGTTGTCGCAATGAAAATTTGTATTCCTATTTTTTTTTCTTTTTTTTTTTTTTTTTGATTTTTATTTTAACAAAAACTTAACCAGTGCCCAAGTTTTGTAACTCCCGCGTCGAGAAACTTTTCGATTGAAATGTGAGAAATGAAACAAAAATGCCATAAATTAAAACCAACAGCTGTTTTTCTCACTTAACTGCGTCTGTAACATTTTTGGCGAGTAATAGCTGTCATGTAAGGAAATAATTCGCCAATTTACAGGAAAAGTGTGTATGTAAAATTTTTGTGAGAAAGTTTTCGCTTTGAACTGTCAAATAAACTCACGCATAAAAATGGGGTGAGAAAAAATTTCAACACTAAAAAATAAATTAAAAATGCAATATACAATGAATATGAACACGGAAGAGGTATATATTTTGTTCTTGCAGATTTTTTCATTGTTTAATTATTTTGCTTTTAACATTTTTGAAAAATATACGAATGTTTTTAAAGCAATTTTGTATTCAACAAACATTAAAGTCGCACTTTACATTTTTTGGTATAGCCGACGGCTGTATTTTCGCCGCCGTCGTTGAAATTGTTTAAATTTTGGTCGCCGTCAACGATATGTTTGACTGGCGTTCTCAACATTTGCAATTTTATATCGGCTTCGAGTAGAATATTATGACATTTATAACTTAACGACGTAATCTCTTTTGATAGATTTCGACATGAGTTACAGACACACTTTTTTCTCACTTTTCGAGAAACAATGGAATATTTTGTTTCACAGTTTTCGATGCGAGAAGTTCTCACCAAAGTTACAGAACATGGGTACAGGATATTTTCTTCGGTTATATTTAACAACAACTTTTTCGTTAAATAGTTTCGGTTACGTGTTAATCGTAGATTAGCACACCAAAATGTTTTAACTACCTGTTCAACGATTTGGAACGTTAACGTTCGCATAGAAAATTACATTTTAAACAAAAACAAAATGGCAAAATTTGTTTTTGTTTTAAATGTTATTTTCTATGCGAATGTCAAAGTTCGAAATCGATGAACAGGCAGTAATACTGCAAAATATTAAAAAAAAATTTACATGGGTTAATCGACTGAAATTAACCGGTTCAATCGTTAATCGAAAATAACCAATTTTAAATTAACCGATCAGTAAACCGGGTAGTAATTAAGTAACGGTTAACCGAATGAATATTCTAATAGATACTAAATAGAGCCCATTTTTTGAAGTATTCCAACACTCTGTAGAAGGTATTTAAGAAAAAAATCTAAGTTTTGCAAAGACTCTTTCTTCTTCTTATGCTAATCCCGCAAAGCTCTACGCTTGTCTGCAGGAGACTAGAGTCGCTGGCGGGAATCGAACCCGCAACCTCCGCATTGATGGACTATATCACTACCAACAAAATAAAATATTTTTGTACGTTGACTTTTATTTTATATAACCTTTTTCTTTAAAATAATTTCAATTGGTAGTCTGAAATTTTCCCTTTAACATTTTTTTGAATTCTTTATTATTATTGATTTATGCAGATAAGCTTTATTATACTCAAGTAAAAAAAATGTACTTACAACAACAAGTACATATTATTAAAAATACAATTTTGCTTACCAATTTACAATTTTTTTTACCTTTTTTTCTTTTTGTCTTTGTTTTCGTATCCTTCACTTTGGCAACCCGTATTCGCAGTATATCATTATGTTGTTAGACAATTTACGGTGTTTCAATGTCATCTATTCAGCCAGCCGTTTTGGAGGGTAAGTGTGTAAATTTAAAATATGAAAATGATTTAACCTTCTTTTAAAAAACAAGGAAGAAATGCCTGACAAAAGCAGCAGCTGAATTCCAGATTTTTTTCTTGAGGATGTTTCGTGGATTCGTTGGCAGGTTATCTAAACAAAGGTGGTTTTGTTTTCTTTCTATCTTCGTATTTGCCTTCTTAATAATTTTTTTGAAGATTTTTTGAGGGGTGGGCGGCTAAAAGTTTGTTTTGATTAAAAGTGAATAATAATCATGTTGATGTAAGAGTTAGATTGGAGGCTTGTTATTATTTAAATGAAATTTTAAAGATTTTGTTTGAAAATAAATTTAATTAGTTGGCTACTTTAACAGCATAATCATTAGAGGGATCATTTTGGGTAAAAATTATTTTAAGATAAAACATACATAATTATAAATGTCTTTAAGAACACCGACAAATAAAAAATACTCAACACTAAAAAAATATCCGACTCGGTTCATAACGAGATTTACTTATTAGAAATAACTCTAGACAAATTATTTTGGAAACACATCTGAAAGTTAGACAAGACAAAAAAATATGAAAAACAGAAAAAATGGATTCTGGACTTCAAGAAGAGTTATTGACAAAAAGTATGAAATTAGAGAAGCAAGAAAGAACATATTATTTTTATTAAAATATGGATAATCATTCACAGCAAATTTCGATCTACCACAGGGTGAAAATACCATTTTGGTTTAAAGAATGATATTTGACTATTGACTGCCAGCCGTCGTCAATGGCGGTGTGGGTAAAAAGGGAAAGACCTCTGAAGATATAATGTAGTTACTATCGAAAGGCGTTAGATCAACTTGTGTCCGTGAACGTGGGTTCGACCCCGCGGCAGTCAAGAATGAAAAATAATCAATAAATTTTAATTAATTTCATGTTGTAAAATTCCTCGATTCTTAAAAATAATTTAATGAAAATTAAATTTAAATAAGAACTTAAATAAGAAAAAGATGATCTAAATGTATATGCAAATAAACGAGAACAATTTTACAAGTTGCCAGTAATGAGAAAAGTCAAATACATTTGAAATGCTATTCCAGTTCAAATAGAGAACACTAACTAAAACAAATATCTGAAATACAGTACTGATCTGTATAATACAGAACGGACGGTTACCGTATATACAGAAAAAATTAAAAAATTGTCTCTAATCACCGAATTTATACCAAATTCATAATATCAAGCAAACAATTCGTTGATTTTTGCTCCTAGTACCAAAATGATTATATTGATTACTAAAAGTTTTTAAATTTTGAAAATATTGTTTCAATAAATGATATTTTTAATTTTAATTAAAAAAATTATCAAAAAAAACTTTGCCATTTCAAACAATGTGTTAATTTATTTAATTAAATATTGACAATTCCCAACAACAATTCTACAAGTTTGAACTATTTTATTTTAAACGAAAAAAATCAATTAATATTTTTTGATATTTAATGAATATTTTAATTGAAAATTTATTTCAAAACAACTAAAATATTAATTAAATCAAAATTATATTTGTAATTTTCTTTCAACAAAAAACATTATTGATTCAATTATTACATTAATTAAATTTAAATACTTTTAAACAATTTGTTTAATTGATAAAAAAAAAACTTTTTTCTGTGTATACGTTCGTATCGAACCATTTTGTGGTTTTCATGGGTAACCGCGTATGTCTATTTTTTTCGATTTTGTAGATGCCAGATTGCTTAATTTTAAACGCTCTTTACATGGTTCTTTAAATTTCTGAAAAAATATGAACCAATTCCTATTTTTTACGTAATGATCAATTTCAAAAAGTTTAAAACCTAGCCCATAGTTCGATCCAGAATGTTTTTTCGCTCTCCTGAAAAATTTGACTTTTAGACATACGCGGTTACCCATGAAAACCACAGCATTGTGAAGAGTATATAAGATTCGGCTTAGCCGAATATAGCACTCTTGTAACTGCTAGTTTTGAAATTTAATTATAATAGATATTGGGAATTATTTCTTTTCATAAGCAACTTTATTATATTCCACTTTTTCTATTTTTCGAATTTATTCTATGAGTTAAATTTCAGTTATGTATTTTTATAAAGCTTTTTGTATAATATGTATATATAATAATTTCCAATATCTATTTGTTTAAATAGTTGAGTTAAATACATTCAATTTATAAAGTATTACAATCCAGTGTGACGCAAAGAATGCTGACGAAGGCCGTAGCGGGCCAGAAAATGCATTACATTCTGCTGTTGTCTAATAATTGGAAATTCTTCTCTACATACAATATACTTCATTGCTATCCAACGGAAAGCTAAGGTAAAATGTAACAAGAAGATACAATATAATAGTCTGGTAATGTATAAAGTAATTCCTAAAAAATTAAAGGAATAGAACTATTACAAAAAGCTTTATAAAAATACGTAACTGAAATTTAACTCATAGAATAAATTCGAAAAATAAAAAATGTTGAATATAATTAGAGTTATTACTAAAAGAATATTATTATTTTGCGTTTAAGACCATGACTTATTATTTAACGTATTTGTAATCCAAATACAAGTATTCGAAATACTGCCTGGGTATAGACGGCTGGAAAAAATTTCATTCTACTCACAATATAAAAAATCTTATGTTTCAGATATAGTTTTTGGTAAGCTAATTGGATCTAATTTTTCGTGACGCACGCTACACCAAATGGACCTAAATTTAACACCTAATTTTAATCTTTCCAAAATAGTAAACAAAAAAATTATATATCAAAATTTAAGAGAATGGAGTGAACCATATCAATCGGACCATCTAAATTAACATTAAAATAATTTTATGAACACCTAAAAAAATTGTTATTTCTGGTATAATATTAATGGCCATTATTACAACCTACCGATAAATTTCCTTATAGTTAACGTGAATAATAGCTATCATGAACGATAAAGTGAACATTAACTTTTCTCCATTATAACAACTGGCTGATTAAATGTAATTTATATATGGCAAAATTGCAGTAGATACCGACAACTTTCGGTTGTTTAAATTCGTAGTGGCAACGACTTACTTTTGTTTATTTCAAGGCGAATTTACTAGAAGATGGGGTCAAGTTTACATATGGTTATTTTTTTCGGTGGCCGATTTGTTAAAGTTTGCATACAAACTAGTTTTTTATGCAACGTTGCCTTTACACATGCAAGTAGTGGCATGCCACTGTTCTATACATATTATTTTGCTTTTCTGTTTACACATTCCCCTGCCAGTTCATTTTCAAAGTGTCGTCGAAGCGTCAACTTGAGATAATTCGTTTACTTCTCAAATTAAAAACTAAGAGTAGTTTTAGTTTTGGGGAAATAGTTTACATTTATTTATATTAGCATTATCTTAGCAAAATGAATGCTCTATAATTAAAAAAACTGGCTTTTTTTAATGCGCGTTTCAAAAAATGAATGATAATAATACATTTAACAGTTAAAACTTTAATTACAGTTCGACAACAATGCAGTCGATTTGCATTAAATTTTGAACAGGGTAACATTTATTATCGTTTTGACATTTTGTGGCATGCAAGTGCCAATTTTCCACTCGCATGCAATTTTTGTTGCCACTGGAGCCGCCATTGCGGAAAATGTTGGTGTTGTAGTAAAAATTGTGATTGTGTTGAGTTTTTCGAACTGGCAGTGGGATGTTTAAATGCTAGGTAAACAATCATTTTATTTACTAGCAATATTTTTGACAATCGGACCACAAAAGCAGTGTTGTTGTAGAGTTGACCTCGCCTTCTAGTGAATTCGCCTGGTTTTATTTCTTTAAATAAACACAGAAATAAGTTTTTGTGCTTTATTTTGGTTTTTAATGGTAAACGTTTTTTTTTTTTATTGTCTTTTTTTAGACAGTTTGAATAATTTGATTTGACATTAAACTGTCATTGAAGTTACAATATCTTCAGCAGAAAATATGGCACCTTAAAGTTCTTAAAGTTCACTTGTAAAGTTACCATGAGGATTAACCTGCTGTTGGCTTATCTGCCACTTTTTAGGGGGAACTATGACAAATTTTTAAATTGTACCAAATGAGTCACGGTAGTACCACGTTACTTAAGAAGGTCAAAATGTACCAAATAAAAGTACCAACTTTAACATCCCTGAGGTAGTTGTTATAAGATTTCTCATAACAACTGTCTGTAATATTGTCTACTGATATAATATTAATACTAACACTATTTGAGAGTCCACACGTAAGATAATTCTCTCTGCGTTTGAATTTGACGTTTGCTGATATAAAAATCTTATATCTTATCTCAGGTGGAGACCCTGTTTTAGAATTGTTTGTTGCGAATTTTTTTTCTCAGTATAGTGCTACATCATACTTTGCAAATATGTATAAAAAAAAAACATTTTTACAAATTTGACTTCTTTAGTCATTTTTTTTTAACATTTTGCCGTATTAATGATCATCGAATTACATACAATTGTTTTATATATTTATAGAATTAAACATCTAGTTCAATATTTCATTTTATAACTTGGATTATTTAAAAAATTTTTGGTTGGTGAACGATTCTGGGATTTGCCCATATGTACGTTTTGATAAAACAACTCACTTACCCGTCAATCCGCTGTTTTGTGGCTGCTGTAATTTGCCGACACTTTAAGGAATTATTTTGTAGATATTTGACACAAATTTTATAGTTTAAGAACACACTTTTATTTTCAACACAATATTTAAAACAAATATAATTATTTTGTATTTTTTTCACAAATTATTAACAATTTTTGCCCGGAGCATCCAACGCTTTGTTTTCAATTCACATCCACTTAGTACAATCATTAAACTAAAACTAAATAAAGAAGAAAAAATTAAACAAAACAGAGCGCTTTTTATGTGTGTTCAATATACATTTGTATTTTAAAATCAGCCTTTAAGTATGCTTAAGTATTTTATAATAAGTATTATGTGATCATTGGCACTGCTATATTTTGCTATAGAAAATTTGAAGCCTATCTTAGGGGTTCATTTTATTAGAAAATGCAACACTGCATTTAAACTTTTGATTTTCTTTGATATTAGTTCAGCTGACTTCCAAAACGTCAATTGCTTTGTTTTCGAACAAAGTATTTATATATAAGGGCCGTAACGATACGCCTTTTTGCTGATACGATACCGATACTCAAGAAGAAATATCGCCGATATCGATAGCGATACCGATACGAATATTAAATTTAAATTCAAGGTAAAATTAAAAAAACTCAAGTAGAGTAATTTCTTTATTATACAAAATTACTGTGTAATATTTAAAATTAATTTTAATGAGATTTTGAAAACAATGAAAATTAATTAAATTCAAGCTAATTAATTTATTTTTTTAACAAAAAAAAACAGTAAGGGTTTTCATGATATCGATGAAGAGGTTCGCAACCTGTACAAACTGTCCATTTTTCCGCTCTCGCAAATGAACTGTCAAAAATTGTAAGAAAATTATTTTACACAAACTTCGTAAATTTGCCCAATAATTTTGACTCGCAAACTTGTTCAATTGTGTATTTATATAAACAGAATTTTGTTATGCTTACCGTCGTTTTCAATGAAAAATTCAAGTGTTTATAAATCACAAACAATAAATTTTTCCAATAATTTGTACAAATTAGCCTTTTAGCATTCTTTATACATTTTTAAAAACAAATTTCACATTTTTATCACAAATGAAAAATTATCAATAAAATTTTAATTGATTTCATGTTGTAAAATTCCTGTCCTCATAAAAATAATTTAATAAAAATTAAATTCAATGAACTTAAGCCTAATTAAAAATATCTAAATTTGGATTAAAAACCATTAACAGTTCAATAAAATAACTACAATACTAATACAAATTTCAACTTTTATTTTTATATATATGTATATGTATATAGATATATCGTCATATAATTTCAAAAAAGCCCTAAGTTACATTGGAAAAATTTTAAAGGAGAAGCAAAAAAACTCTTTAAATTAAAAATTTACAAAAATTAAAAGAAACATATCTTTTAGTTTTAGAAAAAAAAGAAACATATCTTTTAATTTTTGTAAGTTTTTAATTTAAAGAGTTTTTTTGCTTCTCCTTTAAAATTTTTCCAATGTAACTTAGGGCTTTTTTGAAATTATATGACGATATGTATACATATTTTTTTTTTAATTTTTTTGCATTGACGTTTCATACAATCTGATATTGTTTAAAATTACACGAAAATTAAAAAGGGTCTTCATGAAACGAGTCTCGCAAGTTTACCCATTTGCGCATATGAAAATTTTAAGCGATATCATAAAAACCTTTAGTGTATGCGATTATTAATATTCCAAATTAATATTAATAAGATTTTTGTATAAAAAACAAAGTATTTTCAACTTTTGCGGAGATAATTTCATAACTTTAAGCAGACCTGCAGTAAAAAATCGTCTCAGAAGTGAATGAACCCAGTTGACAACATAAGTATTTCTGCGCCATGGTCTTAAATTTTGAGAATAATATTTAATACCGCCAGTAAATAAACGGATTTGCGTCTCTAGAAAACTTAGAAGATCTAAGATATATAATGACTTATTATTTAGCTGAACCACTGCGTAGGATGGACAGAGGATATTTCTTCTCTAAATTTTCTTTTAAGATTTTCACAAACGACTGACCTTTGTAGACTTATCAGAACTTTTACTAGATGTAGGGGGACAGTGTCTTTAACACTTTCGGAATGCAGAGTCATGTTAAGTAGCCCAATAAGATGTTTTTCAGATCTGTTATCTTTGAAATTGTCAACCTTTGTATCGAAGGTAAAGAATTTTAGATAAACAAAAGATTTCATTACTATCTTAGCCATAAAATCTTCATTTAGAGCTAATGCTACATAACTCTCAAATTTATGAGACTCTGAAATATTCTGCTTCTCAGTTTACTGTTAACAAGAGAAATAGTATCAGAATGTAGCAGTGGATTTACTTATGGATTTTGTGGTCTCTTTTAAGTAACCCAAAATTTGAAGCAAAATTATTTTTTTTACAAAAATCATTAAAAATTTACAGAAAATTCTTAAAACGTACAAATACATACATGATTTATCAATGGGAGAATGTTTTACCATTATGGTGAAAAATAAAACGGCTGATGCCGCAGGTCCACAAAAAGCGTTCAATGCGCTTATGCCCAAAAAGTCGAAGTGTAAAAACGATTGACAAAACAAAACGGCTGATGCCGCAGGTCCACACCAAGCGTTCAATTCGCTTATGCCCAAAAAGTCGAAGTTTAAAAATGTATTAACAAGTTACACAGCAAACACGGAAAATACATATATATTTAGCATGCGTCTCTCTCGAAAAAAGGAAAAACGCTTGGCGTGGACCGGCTTAAGAATCCAAAGAAACAATTAATTATTGTTTGATGTTTTCATGTTAGTTGTTATGCAAAAAAAAGCATTGCAAATAAAATTCTTTGCTCAAAAAAACTATAAAAAAGTATCGGCATGTCGACAGTAAAATATCGCCGATACCGATATATCGGCCAACGTAAAGTATCGCCGATATATCGGCATATACAACCCAATTATGAATAAAAATTCCCCGGAAGTATTCCGCATTCCTCCAGTTTTGCCTATGTAAATTCAATTGTAAAAATGGGAAAAAACTTCCAGGGAATTCATAACACCGCAGTACAAAATATATAGAATCTGCTGAATTTGTATAAAAAAATTATGTTAAAAATCTGCTTAATAAAAACGAATTTTAACAAACTATATATTAGTGTGTCCCATTAAAAAAAAATTTTGGGGATCATTCTTAATTTGAATACTCATAAGGCTAAGAATTTTTGAGATTTTTTTCCGATTTTTCGGAGGTGGTTTAGAGGTCGCGCAAATTGATTTTGTACCAAAAATCGACCTTTTTGGGTTTTTTTTAATTTCGGTTGAAAATTGGTAAAAAAGTAGATATTTCTTCAGCTTCTGAGTCAATATTCTTAAAGAAAATTTTCCGATCTTTAATTTTATGTGCATAAATAATAATTTTCGTCAGGGATTTTCCACATTTTGATACATTATATATCAGTTTTTCGTAAATTTTCATCAAATATGAAAAAAATGCTTTATAACTTTTAAAATTTGTATGAAGACTAAAAAAACTAATGATGCAGTTTAAAAGATTATGAAGTTTTAAATAAATTAGCACTATGTAGTATAGTATGACTGGTAAGTAACTATTATTTTATTTGTAAAACATTTTCTAAATCCAATTATTTAAAGTTTAAAGCAATGCAAACCTAGTTCACACCTTATAGTATTATACATTTCATACAATGTGTACAAAGCTTTAAAAGGGTATAACTCGAGAACGGTGAGAGAAAATTCATTTTTTTTGCTAATTTATTTAAAACTTCATAATCTTTTAAACTGCATCATTAGTTTTTTTAGTCTTCATACAAATTTTAAAAGTTATAAAGCATTTTTTTCATATTTGATGAAAATTTACGAAAAACTGATATATAATGTATCAAAATGTGGAAAATCGCTGACGAAAATTATTATTTATGCACATAAAATTAAAGATCGGAAAATTTTCTTTAAGAATATTTACTCAGAAGCCGAAAAAATACCGATTTTTTAGCAATTTTCAATAATAATTCAATAAAAGTCAAAAACGCTAGGTTTTTGGTACAAAATCAGTTTGCGCGACCTCTAAAGCACTTCCGAAAAATCTGATAAAATTCTCAAAAATACTTTACCTTATGAGTATCCAAATTAGGAAAGATCTTCCGAGAAAATCCAAATTTTTATTTTTTTTGGGACAACCTACTATATATATACATAAGTATTTTATGAAAAGTTTTTTTTTTTTTATTAAATTAGTTATGCTAAAAACAAAGAAGTTGTAATAATTTGAATATGAAATTGTTTAAAAATATGTATAGTACTTAAGTCTGTTTGAAACAAAATATGCTAAAAAAAATCTGCTTTTCTAAAAAAATCTGCTAGAAAAGGAAATATGCTAAAAAGCACTTAGCATATTTAAAAAAAAATGGCAATTTCAAAACTCAATCTGCTAAATCTAGGAGAAAATATACTAAAATGATAGCACTAATAAGTGAATACTTTTATTTTAAAATTAATTATTGCAACCATTACTGATGATCACGAGTTCTCTTTAACTTCAAGAATTTTACCTCTAATAACAACGGCTAGTTCAGACGGTAATACAATTGGGCGATTCACAAGGTGTGATATGAAGTCATATCGTCATAATGTCCTAAATAATATTTTACAATTGTTTAAAAAAATATTGTTGTGTTTTAAACAAAATAAAAACTCTTAAAACTTTGTATGTAAACACTGTGATATAGGGTATCAAATGTTCAGAATTGACCGGCTATGTACTTTTTAATTTGTTCTTTTTTTGTAAGTTATTTTTTTATAATTAAACGTTATTTGATATCAGGTGTAATTACATATAAATTGGGTAATTTTGCGTCATCTCAAGTGTAGTTTTGAATTTTTCTGGTGGTAGCACTGGTTGCAATACATTCTATTGCCGTGTTAACTAGTCTTAAAGGCTAGTTTACACGGTAATACAATGTATTATGACTTTGTAGAATTAATATATTATGAAATTCTCTCTGTGTTTAAAATAAAAAAAATAAAAGTATTTTTCATGTTTACACTGATGGCTTAAGTAAAATAAAAGCAAAGTGTGTTAATAACAAAAAAGCAGATGATTGCAGTTTTACAATATTTACAAAAACAACATGAACATTTCCTGTGTTGATTCTGCGTGTTTTTGTAATTTTATAAAAATGTTACAACCTTTAATATATGCTGTTTAAATGCGACTCTGGTGTGATGCGAATACATAAGATTCTAAAATGGTTTAGAAAATGAACTTTTACCGACCGATTGACATATTTTTATGCGTATTATCTCTTACTCAATGCATTTTGCTTTTACATGATACGATTTTTCTTATTCTACATAACTTTTTGACATGTCGTAACACATTGTATTATCGTGTAAACTAGCCTTAAGTATACGAAGCAGTCGTGAAGTAGAAGTGAAAGAGACAAGAATTAAAATCAACGAAAACGAATTTGTAAAGGCAAAGTTTCATTTTCTAATAAAAGAAACACCTTAAAATATTCTTCAAATGTTCTATAGCAAAAGATAGCAGGTCAATGACCACTTAAAACATAGAATTTGCTTGCATTAAATACTGAAGCATATCTGTAAGCTGATTTATGTAGTGATTTATATGCATATGTATAATCTATATACATATGTACATATATACATACTAATATTTTCCTGATTTTTCTTCACTTTATTCAATTTACCACTAGGCAGCGCATACAGTTTGACAAACATTCGAATTTTTTGTACGAAAAGCAAATACATATGAAAAGTATAAAAACCTATTAAACAACAAAAATACAGTACAACTAGCGTTGCCAGAAGTTTTGCAAAGACATCATCATCTGGCCAAAACACTCATATTTTACAGAGAAAAAACGCGTGTTGGGACCCCCCAGCTTTACTTACATTCGGTAAGATTAGACGCAATTTATACTATGGACATTTCTTGCCGAACAGACGAAGTTTGTTGGTAAGGAACATTTTGCAGCTAAATAAAAATTTTTAATGCTTCATTTAGCTGCACAAATGCCAAATGGCCACACTGCATACCACATACAACAAAAGATAAACAGGTGGCACCGCTAAAAACCTGGCATTGAAAATAAAAATTAAATAAATAAAACACTGCATATCTTGAGGCATTTAAAAAAAATTTTAAAACGCAATATGAATTTCTGTAGAAAGCAGCAACAAAATATTTTTGACTTTGTTTTTGCTAACAGTGCAATTTTTGCCTTTGCGTTTAACACAATTAGGGCCTATATGAATTTTGCGTTTCTTTCCATAAAAGTTTTCCTCCAAATCATTTTTAATTACAAAATATCGGCCAATATCTAGTAACATAAACCTTTTTAACTTTTTGCACCAACTTTTTTATTTGGCGAAGAACAGCAGATGCTGTAATTAAATGAGTTAAAAACAGCATCAGATAGTATTATTTTTAGAGTCTACTTTAATGTCAAAAGTATACATTAACTTTTCTATGTAAGATTTAAAGTCGACCTTTAAGTAAAGTCGACTTTAGTTCAACTAAAGAATACTTTGTTTTTGACTATGAATATGAGCCATTACAAAGGGAAAGGGCTTAAAAGCAAGTTTGCATTTTCTAAGTCCATAAAATAAGCTACAAAATTTGCTCTAACATAAGACAGCAGTTCAATTCCTTATCATGGTACATACACCTCAGTGATGGAAAATTCAGTACTATGGTACTATTTTCAGTACTTTTTCTTTTCAAAAATACCGCAGTACCCCCACGTCAGTTTAAGTAATCTTTTCTTGTTATGCTTCTTTGTTAAGAAATCCGTGGATATTTTTTTTTAAATATTTCCTACCTGCCAATAACATACAGAGTACACATACACTTTAAAGTTCTTTATCGTTCATGTTTTTTGTTGCAAAATATGGATATTCTTCAAGCATCAATGGCATTTTAAACGCGTTTCAACTACATGGTTTCGACAACGGCATAACATACTAGTATAAATTTCATATTTTTACTCACCAATAATTAACAAACATATTTTGAACACCATTAGAAAATATGTAATACCATTTTTGTTCGAGAATTCATAATGAATTGATTTTTAGTTTGTTAAGCAAAACTTTATAATTTTAATATTAATATTAATTATAATTACATAGTATTTTATTCTTTTATATATTTGTTTTTTTATATTTAAAAAAAAAATTGGTTATATAAAAAGTACCAAAATGGTTAATAAAGTACTCTTTTGATTAGTGGTCAGTACCATCTCAAATTTTAAATTTTCCATCACTGATACACCTAACTAGTAAATACTTCCGCCCAGTAGATCGTCTTTTATTTATAATAAAAGTTACTTTTAATGACAATCTTTCATATTAAAATTAGAAGAGCAATAAATAATTGCCTAATGTTAAAAAATCTTAATAAAAAACACACGGTATTTGCATATTATAAAATACTAAAGCATATTTAAAGGCTGATTTGAAAATACAAATGTATATTGAACACACATAAAAAGCACTCTGTTTTGTTTAATTTCTTCTTCTTTATTTAGTTTTAGTTTAATGATTGTACCAAGTGGATGTGAATTGAAAACAAAGCGTTAATGCTCCGGGCAAAAATTGTTAATAATTTGTGAAAAAAATACAAAATAATTATATTTGTTTTAAATATTGTGTTGAAAATAAAAGTGTGTTCTTAAACTATAAAATTGGTGTCAAATATCTACAAAATAATTCCTTAAAGTGTCGGCAAATTACAGCAGCCATAATACAGTGGATTGACGGGTAAGTGAGTGGTTTTATCAAAACGTACATATGGGAAAATCCCAGAATCGTCACCAAGCAAACATTTTTGATATAACCGAACTTAATTTTTTTTAAGAAATACAGTACAAACTCGATTACTGCAACTAATAGAAATTCGGGTAGTTGCGATAACCGCGGTAGTTGCGTGAACCGAGTCACAAAATTGTAATGCTTTTTCCTCCTATTTTTCACGTATTTCCAATATGTGTTCAAATATTTATTAAAAAAAACTATTTATTTAGTATATTTATTCGCTTATACTTTTTATTTAATAGTAAAAAAAAAACTTAAAAAATTCATATTTGTTAATATTGATACTTATTATACATATTGAGAGATCCAATGTAATCTATACTAACTTAAAACCAAAACATATAGATACATATGGTTTTTTAAAACATCTAAAACATATGTATTTACTTTTTAAAAAAATCAGAAATTTTTGACTGTGTTTTTTTGGCTGATATATTTTTCTGCACAGCAGATTCGCGATGATTTTGAAGCACAAGAATATCTTTAAGATCCATTTCATTTTCTTCAGCCCATTGAATGCAATTGTTATATGAATCAATAGCAGTCTGATGTGTAATTCTGGAAAGTTTTGGAATTTCAACGACATTTTCATCAGAATTATCGATTTCTTCCACTTCATCTAGATTTTCACAACAATAGTTCGAACCGTTATCAACGTTTTCAAATATCCATTCATTGATTTCGTCATTAGAAATTGTTTCCTCTGGCATAATTTCTTGAAAATAGTCGGATACAGATAACAATAATTAATTTTCTCTTTCGACTTCTGCTCTTATTACACTCAGTGGTAAATTATCTTCATCTGTCCAGTGGTTTTTAGGATACATAATCTTCTTCCAGCACTTCTTAATCATATCGGAAGGCAATTGATCCCATGCATTTGAAAGGAGACAAACTGCATTACGTAAAGTAAAAGCCTTAATTTTTTCTTCAATATTTGAGCCTTTACTTCCAATTAAATGCGCTAAGAGGCTTTTCTTATAGTACAACTTTGTTATGTTAATGACATTTTGATCCATTGGCTGAATAAGAGCTGTACAATTTGGTGGAAAACACATGACTGTTATTAACCCGTCATCACTTTTTAACTCGCCATCCTTAGGATGGCAGGGTGCATTGTCCAGCAGCAATAACGCCATCTTTGGAAGTCCTTTAGATTGAAGATATGACCTTACCTAAAAAAACACTCTTTCTATTTTGCCACTTACATATTTTTTAATGTTTACTTACCTCAGGAACAAACGTATCATGGAACCATTGCTCAAAGAATGCCAACGTCATCCATGCATTTTTGTTAGCCCTGTAAACTACGGGATTGTTTTCAAAACCTTTGAAAGCTCTAGGATTTAATGCTTTACCAATGACAAATATTTTAACCTTGTGCAAACCAGATGCGTTGGTGCAGGCTAAAAATGTAATGCGCTCCTTGCTTACTTTTCGACCAGGAGCAGATGTTTCATGAAAGTTAACCAGTGTTCTGTTCGGCATAATTTTATGAAATAATCCAGACTCATCGGCGTTATAGATTTGTTCCGGTGTTAATTTAAGCTCTAATACTTTGTCATGAAATTTTTCCAAAAATGGATCAATAAGTGTTGGTTTATTTGAAAGTTTTTCGCCACAAATTTTAAGCATCCGAATACCATGACGTTTTTTAAAATTTGAACACCATCCATTGCTTGCATGAAAATCAGCACGACTTTCATTAATTTTGTTATGTAGCTGAATAGCCTTTGACTTTAAGATTTCAGCCGAAACAGGCAAATTTAATTCTCTTTGTTTTAAAAACCATTTATACAGAGCTTTTTCCATTACTGGATACTCACAGGCTCTAATTACTTTACGCTTTCCTGGGCCGGATTCAGCATTTGTAACAAATTTAATTAATTTTGATTTATTTTGCTTAATTCTAGTTATTGTTGATTTATGCACATTGTATTCCTGGCATAATGCTTTGACCGATAAGTTTTTATCAAGTTTATTCAAAATTTCACTCTTTTGTTTAATTGTTAATTTACTGCACTTTGTCACCTTCACCATTTTTATGCGTTGTTTTTAATAATGGTTCTGATCGCTAAAATCTTTTCACCAAACTGATAAAAAAACAACAGACGCGTGCTGTTTGTCTGTTTTTTTATGAAAACTATTCCAAGAAATTACGGTAAAATAAATCAAAAACTATCCAGGAACAAAAAAACAGAGTTAAAAAAAATAGTTGCGTTTATAGAGGTACATTTTTTAAAAAAGTTGCGTTGACAGAGTTAAAAAAAATAGTTGCGTTTATAGAGGTACATTTTTTAAAAAAGTTGCGTTGACTGAGTCTACAATGCATTTGATTCAGGTGTTGCGTTAATCGAGTTGTTGCGCATAACGAGAGTTGCAGTAATCGAGTTCGCACTGTATTGAACTAGATGTTTAATTTTATAAATATAAAAAATAAATGTATGTGTAACGATGATCATTAATACAAAAATTATTACCAAATCCTACCCTACCACATCTCATAGAGCAATTACAAAAACTTACAAATCAAGGCGAATTCATACAAGGTGACCTTGGCTTGCTGCGTAAGCATCAGCTGATAACTAACCATGTGTCAAAATGGTATACCGTTCTGGTAGTTCTGTGGTGCGATTCACTAACTTTTAACGATCCGACAATCGTAATTTTTGTCGACATATATGTATATTCGCTTGCAGTAACGATAGTGTGATTTGTAATTTATGTTTAACTATTGTAAACAGCTTTAGTTTTTGTAACATCTCTGTCTACAAAATATTAAAATAACCGAAAAGCACAAAAGAGAATAAAGAAAAAACAACAGAAATTGTGCTTAATTTACTGTTTTTATCTTTTATTTTGTGAATTTTACATTTAGAATTTTGTTTTTGTTCATAATTAGCTTTTTTTGTACATTTTGAATTTAGAATTTTGTTTTTGTTTATACACATCCATATGTATGTAGTATGTACATACATATGTAAGAAGTCGGGCCTCAAGCCTATAGTACACGGCATGTAAAAAGGCACATGCGCATGTGGTTCTGACGTAATTTTGACGTCATCACACAACACGCAATGTTTATTGTGGCTTTGCATTGACGTCAAAATTACATACGTCAGAACCACATGCGCATGTGTCTTTTTACATGCCGTGTACTATAGGCTTCAGCCATTTTAAACATAAAATTCACTTTATCGGTTAATTAACCACAACGTAAATTATTGTCGTTATAATAACGAAAAAAACTGCATAAAGTAAAAGCTAACTTTAACCGACAGCGAATATCGTTAAAAATTTTACTGATTTGCAAATTCGTTAAATTTTCGTTATATTTATTTTAACGATACTATTATCGTTAAAAAAGTTAGTGAATCGCACTAATGGGGAATCTTACACAAATTCTTTTATTTTTACTTGGAATTATGCAATGTAAGACGTTTTTAAATTATTAAATTTAAAACACACAATTTAAATTTAAATCAAAATGAAATGTTTCCTTAAATTGTTTACTACGGTGTTGTATTATTTTGACACAACGTTAAAATATTTTACAGTGTTGTATCCGTTTTCAAAATAAGACCACATGGTATGAGTTCGCCCTGTTACAAAAAATGATTTTTAAGATGCTACCTGACAGATAAATGGCTGTTGGTTATTACAAGTAAACATTAATATTACAAATGGCAAATAAGCTAACAGCAGCTTTATCCACAATGTAACTTTACAAGTGAACTTTAAGAATTAGAACGTGCCATATTTTCTGCTGAAGATATGGTAACTTCAATGACAGTTTTATGTCAAACTAAATTATTCAAACTGTTTAAAAAAGACAATTTAACACAAACAAAAAACAAAACCATTTACCATTAAAACCAAAAAATAAAGCACACAAATTAATTTCGGGGTTTAATTAAAAGAAATAAACAAAAGTATAGCGTTGCCATTACGCATTTTAAACAACCGAAAGTAGTCGGTATCTACTGCAATTTTTCCACAGAACATATATATTATATTTAATCAGTTATAATAATAAGGGATGTAACGAATTCCGATACCGATATATCGGCGATACTTCAGATTTCCCGATATATCGGCATCGGTGATATTTTACCGTATGAGGATACTTTTAACATTTTTTTTGTAGATTTTTTGAATAAAAATTTAATTTTCTCTGCTTATTTTTTATAACTAATGGTGTTTTCTTTTCCACAAAAAATGTGACATTTTATTTAAAAAAAATGCAATTTGGTGTTATTTTCTTAAAATGCTTCGCTCTCTAAATGGGTGGCTTGTTTTATTCTAAAAAAATGCACCCTTACTAATGGCATAAGGCATTGCACTTTACTCCCCGTTAAAATCGACGGTGTTGATTATGCCCTGTAAAAAGATGGCTTCAGTTTATAAATATGGTTACCAGACGAAGTTGGGAAAAAATCGCCTCTAATCAGGACATTATTTTTTCTATTATTTAATAGTATAAACACAAGAAAGCATTACATTGTTAATAACAGGTTGTCAGTGATATAAAATTTAAGTGGATTCGGTGCCATAAAATTGTTTTTGAAAAAAAAACGTCAAATCAAGAAATCTGAAAAACTTGGTGTTAATAAATCAGCAATCTGGCAAAGGTATTTATTTTCTTGTTTACATATTTTATAAAAAACAAACTAAAGAAATTGGAATTTCGTCATTCATTTTGTTCATTTATTTATTTATTTAATATCAATCTATTAACAAATTTTGGCTTATGTATATATATTTTTTATATTTTGAAGAACAAACTTTTTAATTTATGTACATAGTTTTTATATTTTGAAGAACAAACTTTTTGTCAGCTGTTAAAAACAGGGCGGTCCAATTTTGTGTTTTGTTCTCATCAAATAAAAAATTGCATTATTACGGGGTCGGCAAGACATTTTATAGATATACCTTTTAACAAGGTGGTATTTTTTTTTTGTAGAAAAGAAAACACCATAAGAGAAATAACGCATATAAAAGCAGAGCTTCGGCAAAACCATAATTTTTTGTTTGATTTTTAAAAAAATATTGATGCAATATTAGAGATTATTTATTCGCTATATTATTTACATTTTGCCCTTTATTATGCAATAAGTGGCAAAATGGTTTCAATTTAAATATTGCGCAATTTCATTCAATAAAAAGGTAAACATTACCTATAAGCAAAACAACAACATATATCATTAAAAACAATTAAATTAAAATGCTAACTTTTATTTCAAAATTTAAGCAAACTATAGAATTATTGTAATAACAAATTTTCATTAAAATTAAAATATTCACAGCACAAAACTAGTCTTTAACCAAACACAGTTGTTGTTATGTTTTTGCGGGAAACAACATTGAACAATGTTGCCAAAACATTTAAGGGTATATTGCACTTGTTTTCGTTGTGCAATTAAAATCAAAAGTCTTTTGATTGTTGCCAATATATTGTGCCACCTTCGAATAACACATACACATTGCCGATATACTAGTACAATACGAAAAACTGAACAATTATATTGCAAGCGTGTGAGCATCTTAACACTTTAAATTTCAATCACAATATACAGCCTTCTTTGACTGCATGAGTGCCAGAAATTTAGCACATTTCGTTACAAGTTTTTAATATAATTATATGGTATTTTTAACAACGTAAAAGTGTTAAGGTACGGTCAGATATGGCAAACATTTGCCGAAAAACGTCAAATATTTGTTTGCCGTAATGTGACCACAAAATATTTATTTGCGACAAACAGGAAAACAGCTGATTTTGGGCTAATAAATTTGTTTGGTGTCAAACAAAAATGCTTTTAATGTGACCACTCAAAAACAAATATTTGCCTGTATTTTAAGCAAACAAATATTTGTTCTTACAATTATTTTGTAAGAGCAAACAGTAGCAAATAACTGCTGTTGGGAACAACTTAAAAAAAAATATACCACTAAAATCAAATAAAAAAACACAAAGTATTGTAATAATATTTTTGTAAAATTTAACATTTATCTAATTTATTTATTAAAAAAAACACTTGATTTTGGAATTACATTAAATTCGTTTTTGATTTTCAGTATTTTTTGTTGTTGTAGCCAAATCGTCGTGCGGTTACTGCCTTGGATCAAAGATAAAAAAGTTATCTAATCTATATATATGAAATTGTAACGTTACTAATTCACTCACTGATTCATCATCGCACAGCCTAAACGACTGAAGGTAAAAACTTGAAATTTGGACCAGGGATAGCTCTCCCCAAATCGATCACAAAGACGGGATTTTTGGAATTCGAATGTTTAGGGGGTAAAAACGGGTAAATTCGGTAACCTTATATCTCTAAAACTAAAATTTCATACTTATCGTTGTTCTTTAGAAAAATAAGCGGACAGGTGTCTGGTACTTTTTGGAAATTCAGCCCTTTAACGGAGTAAACGGGTAAAACCTGTATTTTGGTACTTTTTTGTCACCCCACCTATCTTTTAAACCCATAATAAGAGAAATAAGGGTTATATCACATTTGAAACTTATCTAAAAAATCCAAATACAAATTTCGTACTTTTTCGAAATTCGGACGTTTAAGGGGTAAAAAGCGTAACTATTTTTGGTACTTTTTTACAAAACATTGTTTTTATTTATTGACATAGACGTATTAAATTATGGGCTCCCACTACAATATTTAAATTTTTTTATGCTTCAATGGGGAGAAAAAAAGTACAAAAAAGGGGAAATAGGGAGTAAACGGGTAAAATCTGTATTTTGGACTTTTTTGTCACCCCATCTATCTTTTAAACCTATAAACATAGAAATAAGGGTTATATCACATTTGAAACTTATCTAAAAAATCCAAATACGAATTTTCAATAAAAAAAAATAAGCGGACAGGTGCTTGGTACTTTTTTGAAATTCGGCCTTTTTGGGGAGTAAACGGGTAAAACTTGTATTTTTAAACTTTTTTGCTATGCCATCTATCTTTTAAACCAATAAACATTAAAATAAAAACTATATCACATTCATAAAGTATCTAAAAAATACAAATAAAAATTTGGTACATTTTCGAAATTCGAACGTTTAAGAGGTGAAAATCGTACCTATTACAAAGTAGCTGGTTAAAACCTAGAAACATAAACTTTGGCGTAATATGTCCACGAAAGAAAAGGAGACGCTAACGAAGTAGCGGGTTAAATGCTAGTTATTGTATAAAACCATTTTTTGAGTAATTACCATTTCAAGATTTCAAAAATGGATTACGAAATATAAAAAGAACACTGAAATCATATATGTATAATCGATTTTAAAGTCAACTTTTCAAAAATGTTTAAGCAATTTTACACGATATTTATTTTGCGGTGGGTTTGTCAGATGTAAAGTCCATATGTAATTTCACATGTCTGTCAAAATTGACAATTACAGAAGGTTAATCATTTTTGCTTTAACACGTTCCTTTTTGGTTTCACCTGACATAACATAAAAACATTCATATTAGCAAACTATTTACTGATTTATATTTATATTCACTTTTTATTGTATTTTAGTTAATTAAAAATTTTGTTTTTTTTTAAGAATATGTGTAAGTAAATAGATTTTAATATATATTTGCCTCCACAAACAGACGACTTGCAAAACAGCTGATGTCAGATGGTTTGCCAGATCAAAATAGAACACGCTCTAATTGAAAGAAATTCCTCTATATTTTCCATCACAATTTGTATAATAGTGTTTTGGCAAATAAATTTATATATTTTGACAGTTTGGTCAAATATTTTGCTTCGGCAAATATTTTTTTAAGTGTGACCATATGGAAAACATGTTTGCTAATATGTGTGTTTGCCGCTATTTGACATCTGTAGCTCGTTTCTGTATTTCTCGCATCGCAAATTTTCTCATATTAAGTGTGAAACAAAAAATTCCATCGTTTCTCGATTTGTGAGAAAAAAGTGTTTCTGTATTTAAATGCGAGAACAGACAACACAGATTTTGTTTTAACTGGAATACTTCCAGTAATTAAGTGTCGAATGCTAGCGAAACGTCAACGAAAGAAATATATATAATAAAAATAAGGCTGCCAGATTTAAAGATTTATCGACATTTTGACGATTTTTTTTTTATTCCAAAATTGGCAAAGTGACAATTTGCTGATTTTTTTCTAGTGACGATTCAGTCTTTGAAATAAAACAATTTTAAATAGTTTTATATGTTTGTGTATTAGGCACCACAGAAAACCGATATCTTTAAAAACAAGGCAGATTAAAAATGTATCGGCAAAAGCAAAATTTCGAACGGAAACTGCTTAATTTTTATTTGCTTGGATTATTTAATACATTTGTTTGTGTGATCAAAAGATTAAACTATTACCCCATTTTTCAGTCAATGCACTTTAGGAAATTTTTGCCTTTTACTTTGTCAAAAAGTGTTTATTTTATTTCAATATGATATTTTGTCACTTCTTTGTGTGATTTCTGCAGGGAAAAATAACAATCTGAAATTTTAAACTCTTATCGGATTAAGGAAAATAAAATAAATAATGTTATTTAAATAGACCTCAAGCTTATGTATGTATAAAATATGTATTTTACCCATGAACTTAATTTTTTTTTTTTTTTTTTTTTTTGATTATGTGTTTATATGATAACAATTTGTGATTATATGATAAAAATCGAACAAAATTCGTCAAAATTAATTTTAAATTGTCCGAAAAAATAGACGATTTTTTTTATTTTTTCTTAGGATATTGACGTTTTTTTTCACAAATTTATCTGGCAGCCCTGCATAAAACAAACACAATGAAAGGCCAAAAAAATTTAAATAACAAAATATAACAATTGTGTTTTATATACTTATTTTCATCATTTAAATTCTTTCTTTTAAAATAAAATAAAATAATACACATTCTTGTGTACATACATACATAATTTGGGCTCCATTTTTTTAAATTTTGTTTTCTCGCACCAATTTCAAATATGACTTATTTTGACAGTTCTTGTGAGAAACTTTTTGCAAAATATTGTTACAGAAACACTTGTTCTCACATCCTTCCAATAATTGCTGGAAAATTATTTAAATGACAGATAATTCTCGCAAAGTAAAAGTACAGAAACACTTATGTGAGAAAAACCATTTTTTGTTTCATATTGCACTGTTTTTGTCATAATTCACTTGTTTCATGCGGGAAATTTTACGATGCGAGAAATACAGAAACGGGCTACTGTTCGAGCAAACAAATATGAGCAAATAAATGTGCGCAGTGTGACCACAAAATGAAACCTACATTGTTTTGAAAAAAAATTTGCCAAATAAAGGCAAACATATTTGGGGCTAATATTTGCCAAATGTGACCGTACCTTTAGTCTTTTTTTAATATTTGTCATATAAATTAGATTTTTTCTTCGGTCTTTGAAAACTGAAATTTTTTTCAGTCAACCATATTATTTTTGATGATTTTTATCGCATCGCTCATATAAAATTTCTGGTAAATAAAATTTTCTAAAAAAATATAACAATAAAAAGTACAAAGTTTGGCAAGCTGCCAATTTTCTTTAGAAGTTTTTAGATGTTGAAGGGCTTTAACACAGAGTGGTACAAAGGCTCACAAGTAAGTACATAATATGAGTTTCACAACCAAGTTGGGCCATGTTTCTTATTTCTCACCTTTTCAGAAATCCATAAAAAAAAACAAAAATTAGGTAGTATTGTAACAGCTATTAGTAAAAACATCGAGCAAATCTCAAAAAAAAAAAAAAAAAAAAAAAATTAAAATGTTAATACAACGGCCTGCAGCTGCTAAGTACTATGTATTATTGCTTTACGAAATAAAAAAACAAAGTTATAGGGTTTTTGCCGAAATTTTCCACTGTGTATAGTCATGATGTCTTTTCTCATTGTATGTATTTGCACATTTTCCACTGATTTCCAATAATTTTCACTTAAAAAGAATTGTGAGATACCTTAGGTGTCGTATTATTTCTAGAGTCGCAGATCCGCTTGTTTACGGGCGCAATGGCACGTTATACTCAACTTGGAAGAAAATGCCTTAGAAGGATTTCAGTTTTCAAATTAGATCTGTCGCATCTGAAAGATATTTTGAACCTAAAAAATTATAATTTCACACGGTTGTTAGATATTCAATTGTATAGCGAAAATTTGCCAGATTGCAAAATTGAAAATTTTGTTTTTCTTTTTATTCATATATATTTGCAGCGTTGCCAACCGAAATATTCTTCTGACAATGATATTTTTGTCAGGTGTATTCATTTTACATATCTGCAAAAACCACGACTTTACAATGTCTGGCAATTATTAAACATCATCGTCCAGACATGCAATTTCAATCTTCTCACCCCTCTCACTAAAAAAACTCAAGTCTTAACGAGGACTACAACGCTGGCGAAGGGTGTTCACACGATTGTCAGATGTCTGACAATATTGATGTCTTAGAATGGACTGACAACGCTTTGTTATCAACGTTGTCGGATAAAAATTGCCAGTTCACACTGTTGTAAGACAATTTTAGCGCATTTTACTGACAGTATTATAAAAATATTGTTTTTACAATTTAACACTAGTTTGTGCTTATCAGTAACATATACAACGTTGTTATACCCTCCAGCATCACTAGTGGTGAATGATGGTATACGAACTTTGTCATTGCGTAGGAAATTTTTATATTTTCATCTCAGACCACAAAGTATATATATTCTGGATTCCGGAGTAATTCCAAGAGTGAATTTCTTACTTTAAGATAAAACCGGTATTATGAGTTAGATTAGGTTATCGTATTATAAAATTAATCTACCTTTAATCCTCTTTCACTTTTTTAAGTAAAGAAGAAACATATTTTATACTGGTATTTAACCCGCTACTTCGTTAGCGTGTCCTTTTCTTTCTTGGACATATTTTTACCCCAAAGTTTATGTTTCTAGGCTTTAACAGTACGAAATAGTACCTAAAGACCACTCTTACAGATTCTCATTCACTTGGGAACTTGCAAGTTTAATATTATGTTTATATTTTAACGGAAATTCAAAAAGTACCAGTTAAAAAACAAAAAGTATCACAAATTTCCCTCTTATAGATTCTTGTCCACTCAGGACATTTAAGTTGAAGTACCATACTAACGGAAATTCAAATAGTACCAGTTAAAGAACAAAAAAGTACCAAAAAGCCCTTTTGCAGATTCTCATACACTCAGGACCATGCATGTTTAATTTTATGTTCATAGGTCCAATATTAACGAAAATTAAAAAAGTATCAGTTAAATAACGAAAAAGTATCAAAAAGATACCTCTAACGAATTTTCATTCACTCAGGGCCTTGAGTGTTTAATTTTATGTTAATAGGTTTTATATTAACGAAAATTAAGAAAGTACCAGTTAAAGAACAAAAAAGTACCAAAAGGATCCCTCTAACAAACTATCATTCACTCAGGACTTTGCATGTTTAATTTTATGTTTCTAGTCCTAGTACTAACGGAAATTCAAAAAGTACCAGTTGAAGAGCAAAAATTACCATCATAGGTTCTTATCCACTCAGGACATTGCATGTTGAAGTTTATGTTTCTAGGTCCAATATTAACGATTATTAAAAAAATTTCTAGTTGTAGAACAAAAAAGCTTAAGTAAGAAAAATTTCCCGTATTTCCCCTTTTTGGTTCTTTTTTTTCTCCCCATTGAAGCATAACAAAATTTTAACCAGGGACCGAAAATAACAGTTATTTTGAAATTTTAAAACAAAAAAAGCATATAGAAGTAAAAAAGTTATTTTTTGATTTTTATTATTTTGAACAAAAATAACAGTTATTTTTTGATTCTTATTTTTTTGAACATAAATAACAGTTATTGTTTGATTTTTTATTTTTTGAACAAAAATATCAGTTATTTTTTGATTTTTATTTTTTCGATCAAAAATAACAGTTATTTTATGATTTTTATTATTTCGAGCAAAAATTAAAATTATTCTTTAAAGAAATGTACGTGTTATAATTATTGAGTTGTTATTAAAATGTTTGATCATCATTGGGATATCTTATGCCCATTAAAAAAAATATTTAAAGTCAACTAAATAATTATAACACGTATATTTCTTTAAAGAATAATTTTTATTTTTGCTCGAAAAAATAAAAATCAGAAAATAACTGTTAGTTTTGATCTAAAAAATAAAAATAAAAAAATAACTGTTATTTTTGTTCAAAAATCATAATAATCATAAAATAACTGTTATTTTTGATCGATAAAATAAAAATCAAACAATAACTGTTATATATGTTCAAAAAAATAAAAATAAAAAAATAACTGTTATTTTTGTTCAATATAATAAAAAGCAAAAAATAACTTTTATCATCAGACTTTTATGAAAAAAGGAATAACTGTTACGGTCCCTGAATTTAACATTATCGTGGGAGCCCATAATTTAATACGTATATGTCAATGAATAAAAAAATGTTTTGTAAAAAGTACCAAAAATAGTTACGGTTTTTACCCCTTAAACGTCCGAATTACGAAAAAGTATCAAATTAATATTTGGATTTTTTAGATAAGTTTCAAATGTGATATAACCCTTATTTCTATGTTGATGGGTTTTACAGATAGATGGGGTGACAAAAAAGTAACAAAATACAGGTTCTACCCGTTTACTCCGTTAAAGGGCTGAATTTCCAAAAAGTACCAGACACCTGTCCGCTTATTTTTCTAAAGAACAACGATAAGCATTAAATTTTTTTGTATCTCTTTTAGTTTTAGAGATATAAGTTTACCGAATTTACCCGTTTTTGCCATTTTTTACCCACTAAACATTCGAATTTCCAAAAATCCCATCTTAGTGGATCGATTTGGGGAGATTCATAAATAATATAGCCTTTTATTAGCTAATTGATGTTCTGGTTTAGGATTTTACCTGTTAATGTTTTTGTCTTAAGTTCAGGTCCTAGTTTAGGTTTTGTTTCTCGCTAAGACTCCAGTTTAGTTCAATGGCAAGGTTTTTGTTTACTTACAATTCCAGTTCAGTTTCTGGCTCAGATTCTTCCAATATTACACAGAAAAAATTATTGCTAAAATATTTTCAAGCAGTTCAATGGGAAGGTTTTTGTTTACTTACAATTCCAGTTCAGTTTCTGGCTCAGATTCTTCCAATATTACACAGAAAAATTATTGCTAAAATATTTTCAAGCAGTTCAATGGGAAGGTTTTTGTTTACTTATAATTCCAGTTCAGTTTCTGGCTCAGATTCTTCCAATATTACACAGAAAAAATTATTGCTAAAATATTTTCAAGCAGTTCAATGGGAAGGTTTTTGTTTACTTACAATTCCAGTTCAGTTTCTGGCTCAGATTCTTCCAATATTACACAGAAAAATTATTGCTAAAATATTTTCAAGCAAACGCTTGTTTGATAAATTTTTAAATTACAACAATTTTTTTTACTGTTTCTATTAATATTTTTGTTTGATTTTTATTTTAACAACAAAAATGTTGACAATTATACAAAAATATGATATACGCGCTATCGGCTACAAGTTTCAATACTCGTTATTTTGCTCTTTAAAGTGGTCGTTTTTTTAAATTTTTTTTTGTTCGTAAGCAACGCTACTTTAAGTGAAAAAAATGAATAACAACAAAAACTGCAAACAGTCTATTTTTGGACGCAATAAAGAAGTACAACCATAAGGGCTAAAAAATCAGAGCAAGTTAAACTCTATTCTTGGTTTAAAATGTGTTTAAGCCAAAAAGTCTATAAATCAGAAATCATATAAACCATCTTTAAACGCATAAATTTGGGCGTTTAAACTACCAATACAAACAATATGAATTTGTCAACATTTATCGTAGTGCTGCCATATGTTACTTTGTAAACTACATATAATACATGCGACACTGATCTACAACTGTTGAGTTTAAACTACATATAAATTTAAGTTTAGTTCAACTAATCCAGCGTTTAAGCACTCACTGATTTATTAGACATAAGAAACATGATAAAATAGCGTGGCGAAGTTTGTCATTAAAGCAATAACAAAAGTAGGTAAAAAAACTATTCAATGTTTGTGTCACGACAATAACAACACTAAAAAAACGGAATTTTTTGGCTGGTTTCAAAGTTGATAAACAAGAATGAAAAAATCCCGTATTCTCTTTTGTTAATTTTTTTTTTGTTAAATACATCAAATTTTGACAGTAAAATTAGGATGAAAACGTAATGCTGCTGTTTTTAATTGAGATTTTTTCCTCTGTAACCAAGGAAAGGATACAGCGCCAGTGAGGGGGAAAGAAACATTGTGTATAACAAGACGGGCGAATGAATAATGTTCAGAAATTATTTTAAAAAAAAGAAAAAAAAGTGTCCCAAGGCCAGCCGGTCTGGTCTTCACTGATTCAGCAAAATTAATTGTTTTGAAATTTTTATTCATTTCAGTAAACTTTTTTGTTTGATTCAGCAAAATTTTTTGTTTGAAAACTTTCTTAATATCAAACACAAATTAAACCAATAATAACAACTATTTGTTTAAAAAAAATCCGAGTTTTTTTTCAATAAACGAAATGCAAAATAAATTGTTTAAATATGCAAATTCGTTTGTAGGTCCTGTTTTAAACAAAAATTAATAAATGAATTAATTAATAATAAATATTTTATTCCCGAAAATAATTTTTGATAATAAATTTGCATGTGCCCGGCAAATAAAAAAACTGAAATGGCAAGCTGCTTTATTTAAGCAACTTGTTTTTTTTAATTTTGTTTTTTTCTTTCTATCCTCTTACAACTACAATTCGTGTTGGAAAAAAACCAGCCAATTGTAGGGGAATGTAAGAAAGAAAAATTGACGGTTTATTGTTGTGTCTTTGTTGAAGCTTTGATATTGTTACATGCAAGACCTGAGTGTTTTAAAATTCTTATTCACTTTATGGTCTTACTTGTATAATATTTTTAGCTTTTCTAAAGTATTTGGAAAAAGTTTCCTGACGAGCTGGCCTAAGCAACCAGCGAAATGCGCATAAAAACTAGCTTTCCCACAACAATAAATTTCAGTGTTTTCATTAAAAAATTGGGATTATTAGAACATCATTAATAAATGAATTAATTAATAAAAACGCTTTTGATTCTAAATTCTTTTGTTTGAATTGGAAAAATAATTTTTTCTTCTAGTTAAGTTCTTGTTTGGTCCTTCTTCTTTTTTTAGTACAGTTTTTAAAATTATTTATTTATATACTCATGTTTTTATGCGTTTCATATTAAATACTTTTTTGTTGGTTTCTGTCAAACCAAAAAAATGTTTGCAAAACAAAAAGGATCTGTTCCATGACATTTTTCGTTAAAAATAAATAAAATATTAAGTATTCATAGTATTTTTAGTTGCGAATTCATAGAAATATTTGCTGATGATGAATAAATGAATTTGAATTGAAATCAGCTTAAATATGAAATTCTCAAAAATGTACCAACAAAAAAAAAAAAAAAAAACATAAAAAAAAATTATATAAATAAAAAAAAAACATCTGGTATATGAGTGACTGATGCCAGACATTTTCCTGGACTATAGAGCATCAGCAAGTGTATCAGTAGGTGCGTGTTCTATTACAATCAGAGTATGAGTCCTGTCAAGTGTTTTTGTGTTAAACTGTCATCCTCTGTTATGCCTCGTTTTAAACTTGTTGATATTTACACCATCATTGGAGATAAAAAAAAAATAAAATTGAAGGAAAGGGAGGTCGTTGTAAAGTTGATGCTGTTGAAATGACACCTTCTTATCATTTCTTTTATATACAGTATTTGTTATTTTATTTTCATACTTAATTTTATTTTATTTGATGTGGTGTTCTTGGTTATATCCTCTTTTCAAAGTCAACTTATTTTATATTTACAAGTTTGTTGACGCGGAGTATTTTCCTTTTCGGTATTTTTCGTTATTTCCCCGCCAAAGAAATATCAAAAAAGTCTTAAAAAAGTTAACATTTTAAGCGTATTAATTCGAATTTATTTCAAATGTTGTTAATGTCAAAAGTTTTCTTTGGTATTTCTTTGTATTTGCTTGTCTTTACGACTTTGTGACATCTTTTGTCATAAAAATTCGAAAATAAGATTTTAAAGTAATTACGCATATAAAACACTGAAAAGTATTTTATTTGGTAAAAAATAAATGATTTTATTGTAAATAAAAATTTGTTTAAACAACAAGTTGCCAAATTAAAGTTTTATGTATATCACTGAGAATAAAAGAAATAGAAAAAAGAAACAAATAATATAATTTTATTTTTGTTCAAATACAATCGAATAAAAGAGCTTAATGAGGCTACTCTGTCATCTTCAATATGCCAACGATTCTTTAGATACCCTTAAAATCAAAACCATATACAAACACATTATCGTTATCTGTACGCAGACACACACACACAGACACACGTACACACACACACTGTTATATCCTTAATAAGCAATAACATATTGACTTGTTTGCACAAAGATACACATGGGTCTCATTTCCCTTACCGTCATTGCCCTTTTTTGTTTTCTAGATGTAGAGATAAAATCACAAGAAAAATCTGTATGTTTTGGAAAATATAAAATTTTCTTCTTAATTCATCATACATATGGAAGGCTCAGCGCTAAACCAAACTAAAACATAAAATGTAATACACTAGCTTAACCCAGTGCGCTTCGCTACCCACATTAAAATAAAATATGTAATTTTTTTCAATACAGATCTCGTACATTGCATATGAAGTTATGAATTTATTTGTAAGTTTGAATACTCTTACTGTTACCATTCACCAGTTGCACAGAAATCGATATGGTATTTGTATTGAAGGTAAAATTTTCATGAAGATCGGTTCAGCAGCTTAGGCGGCTATAAGGTACAAGCAAACAAACAAACGAACAAACAAATAAACATACATACATTCATTTTTATATATGTGTCGTTCATTGTAACAGTAAATTATCTCCTTGTAATTAAATATCGAGAAAACGAACCTTTACTTCACTCTTATAGTGAATATTTTGCAGTTTTACTTCTGCGAGGAAACAAGTAACGTCATCTATGGGATTTTGGTGCAAATATTGCAGTTGCTTCACTGTTACTACGAAAGATATGACTAAATGCGATACTATTGTACAAAAATATGTTTTTTTTAAAAATATGGAGTTACACCACTTTTACAATAAACGACACATATATAGATACATGTATTTCAAAACTTGTGCAAAACAATCCGCAAATTTTAGTTTTATTCAGTTCTGTAACGTATTAATCAATATGTGTTTCGAACCTTATGTAACGGTAATAAGCCCAAGTCAATAGCTCCAGAAATTCTCGAAATTTCTTTTTCGACTCGGCTCGCTTTAGCTCTGAGGCCTCTATATCGCGAACTAAATCCTAAACAGTCAAAACTCAAAATTCATAAACATTCAGGAGAGCCAAAATACTGTTTTTTAAAACATGATTGTAATTTCATATTCAAATTGAGTTTCACAATAAAAAAACCCTCTTAGAAGAAAGTCGATCTTATTTTTCTTAATTTTGTGAAGCAATTTTAGAAAAAGAGGTTATTTTGATTTGTGGCTTTTTTGTCTGTGCGTATAACTTTTAATGGTGAACCACAAGACTTAACCCTGTTTTGAATAATACTCGGAAAGAAAAAAATCGTACTAAATTTAAGTTTTTTTCCACTTACTTTTAGTACGAGTCGTTCTTACAAATTTAAGTACTAATAACACTAGAAAGTACTTAAAACAATAAAAAATGGTATTACTTTATAAAGCCAATGCAGGCATTTTTTAAAATATGTATACAATTTTTAAATCAAGTAAAAAAGCTTGAAACAAGTACAATAAAAAAATACTTATTATAAGTGATGACGTTTGTTAAGGCTACAACTACAACAACAATTCTACAAATGTAGAGTTGTAAAAACGCTTTACTTGTTTGTTGTAGGAATAAAAACAATACTACAAGAAAAAAAAACACATTTTTTATTTTTATGTTTAAAAAATTTTTAAAAAAGGGAAAAATTCCCGATTTATATTTCTTGAAATTATTTATTTAAATACATCACATTTTTAAAGTTGAATAGTGACGAAAACCATATCGGGCCATTCTGTTGGTGGCTTATTTGAGAGAGTTTTTCTGTAAAGCAAGGGCAATACAATAAAAGTAAAACATGTGTAACAGTAAAATAAATAACAGCCGTACCTAAATAACAGCGGAAGGCAGAACGTTTTCTTCCGCTTAGCTATTACGCTGACATGGCATACCTAATTAAGAGCGTCAACGTTTTATCACAAACATTAACTTTCTTAAACTTTCTTTATTAATAAAACCAACATAATATAAATAAAAAATGGAGACAAAACCGCTAGATTGATAAAAAAAATAGCTAATTTGCCATTATTTATTAACATAAGCGGCCAACTTCACTTTTAAACGCACTGTCAAAATCGGATTTTCAAACGGCATTATGAGTATAATGCAAAATTAACAGCTGATAAACATAAACAATTGAAAAAAAATAAAGGTTGAGGTTGAGCACAACATGTTGACTTTAGGTAGCTAAAAAATTTTATGATGGAATAAATGGCCTCAAATACCCAACTGTTGTGTTGAGCGTAAGTTCTCAACTATGCGTTTCTAAGACAAACACTAAACGGTTACACAACAGTTACGCCTTATGAACGTGCCCAATGAATGCTTCATACAAATTGTATGAATATGGCAATTTTTGACAACTAGAAAACGCGTGCCGCTGTTATTTAGGTTCGGCTGTAATAATATTCTCTCTCTCTCTCTCTTTGGTTCCCTGGGTAAGTGTTTAGAAGTATTCTTCTCTTTTCACTGCTACTCCGATTTTTTCATTCCAAGTACCTATTCCCGATTAAGCAACCAACTAAGAAATTCTTGAATCAAGCACAATTTAATATTTATCGTATCTCACTTTTACTTACGTCAATCAATTTTCAGATATTGGGATTATTATATATATTATACAAAAAGCTTTATAAAAGTACATAACTGAAATTTAACTCATAGAATAAATTCGAAAAATGAAAAATGTTGAATATAATAAAGTTGCTTATGAAAAAGAAATAATTCCCAATATCTATTTGTTGGAATAGTTGAGTTAAATACATTAAATTTATAAAGTATCACCATCCAGTGTGACACAAAGAATGCTGACGAAGGCCGTAGCGGGCCAGGAAATGCATTACATTCTGCTGGTGTCTAATAATTGTAAATTTTTTTGTACATAAATATACTTCATTGCTATCCATCGGAAAGCTAAGGTAAAATGTAACAGGAAAATACAATATAATAGTCTGGTAGTGTATAAAGTAATTTCTGAAAAGTTTAAGGAATAGAGCTATTACAAAAAGCTTTATAAAATACATAACTGAAAATTTAACTCATAGGATAAATTCGAAAAATGAAAAATGTTGAATGTAATATTACATATATATATGGTCAAAATATGATTCAACTATAAACGTAATATGTTGACTACAATCATGAATCTTATCATAATATGTTGCTCTTAGAATATGTTTAACACAAACATATCTTTTCTTTGCTTGTAGTTGACGTCGACACAACTTTCTTATAAAATAGCAAATTAACGTCGAAGTCAAGTAGTCGTCGACTTGATGTGACAAAAAATAAAAATTAATGACGACGTCGACAACAACTTACATAATAGGGGTGATTTTTTATATACATATGTTTTTGAACAATTTTTTTTCAAATAAAAAATTGGTAAATGAATCCATTTTACAGCAAGCCAAAAGAAAACAACAACAACAAAAAAAACGTTGAAGCTCAATAAATTCTTTGTAAATAAAATATATTTTTTAAAATTTTCAATTGTTTTATTTCGTTGTTAGAGGACCATTTTATTTCCCAATTAAAAAATTTAAATAAAAAAAAAATAAATAATATGCTATCGAATTTAGGATAAATCGACAAAATAAGTGGGATTTCTATTATAAATTCCCGAGTATATATTAAAAGTCTTTAAGTGTCCTTGTCTTTCCAGCATAGTGGTTTTATTGCCTCTATCAAAATGTCGAAAAAAATGTTACGCTAACGATGACGTTTCATATCACAAGACAGGCAGTAATTTAAAATATGTATAACAATTTAATAAAATACAAACTTAATTCAATCTAACTAGATTAAATTGGTATTAAATCAGGCAAGTGCTGAAATAAATTTCTTGAAATTCTTGTACGTTTTCTTAACCAAAAAAAAAAAAAAAATGTCAAATAAATATTGTAACAAATCTAATCTTACATTTATTACACTAATCAGTTCGAACATTTCTATGTTCTAACATAAGAAACAATGTTATTTTCTGGAACATATACCACATCAAGGGAAAGACACATGACTTTTGTTTTCTTGTCAAGCTCTTGTTACAGAAATTGTTCCTTTGAGTGTAAAGGAGGCATATTAAGTTTCTTAAGTAGTTAGACTGGATATTTACTAAGATTTTTTTGTTGAGGTGGGCGGGGGACTATTGATAAATATGAGTGTTTATGAGAATTCATAAATTTATTTTATTTATTTATTCAATTGTATCCTAGCAAAACAAGATAATCATCTTATAACTGAAAGTGCTAGGGAATAAGATCAAACTTATAATCGCAGTAAATACCAATAGTATTAAAAATTATAAACTAACATTAAAACACAGAGAAATGGAAAACATTAGTGGTACGAAAATTGTTGAACTGAAATATTACATTATGAAAAAAATTTATATATCTCCCCTACAAGAAATGCATAACCCAAACTAAAAAAAAAATTTACTAACACACTTGCAACAATTTTACATTCGTTGCTCCACTCTTACACTTATGTTAGAGTGGAACAAATAACACAACCTTAATAATTCCAATTTTTTAATATAATTTTTTCGTAGGCTTTGCCTGTCGATTCTTGTAAAAAAAAATTGAATGGTTTAAATTAAATATTACAAATGTTATTTGCCATGTGAAGTTAAAAAATTAATTTGCTTATCTCCTTTGCAACTACGTTGCATATTAAAGTAAAGGAGGGCGTACTGATGGCGGCTCCAGAAAACGGGGTGGTAAATTTTCTGGAAATAACAGGTCATGTATGAAAAAGTCGTGTTAATAGAAGTGGTCTTCCAACAGCTAGCGGTCATTCGGGTGGTTGCTTTGGCCGGGATACTCCTTAAAGATTTGGTGGTGATAATAAAGTATCAAATTATACCAAATATTTAAAATCCTGATTTTTCAAGTATGTATGTATTCGGCTTTTTAGTCACAAGTTGTTAACAAAATAATATTTCTTTATTTGATCTACAAGAAATTAATTGGCAATGAGTACGTTTACCTGCATTACAAAAGAACTTTTATAAATAAGATCCCAAAACGAAATTCAGACCCATGTGAGAAAGGAACGTTAGAGAGCAGCCACAGAAATGACGGTACGTGGTCCCGCATCCACACCTATTATATACTTTAATTAAGCCTGCTTGATTATATTTCTTTAACAAAAACTTTATTTTAAAACTAGAATAAAAAAAAAACATTATTTTATAAAGGTTAGTACTAACCAATTTTTACGCTATGAATAACTAGTTAGTGCTAACCTCTATTTACGTTATGACTAACTTGTTAGTGTTAACCATTATTTACGCGATCACCAACTAATATAAAGCAGCGTAGTAAGCAGTGCAGATATATGTTCCGTAGTCGAGTGGAATTAATTAGTTAGAAAAAGAGGCAAAATCACATGTACACAAGAGTTTCGGTTAGTTTTTTCATTTTGCTCTTAATAAACTAATATAAACTTTATCCAATATAGTGGTCAAAACTACCGGACATTTTACTAGTAAAATGACCGGTAGCCTTCTTGAAGGGTCCTTTTTAAACGCTTTGTATATAATTCGGTTAAGAATTCCATAGACATGTGGTGTAAATAAAAAATTGTCGATGGGACAATAGACTCTAATATCTTTGTTGAATAATCTTCCTTCCACGATTAGATTGGATCCTACTAAACAAATATATAGGCTGCTTAGAGATTATAATCTTATGTAAGAAAGTAAAGGTATTTAAGTTTCAAGAGGTTTTCAAACCTAATTTGGAATATCTGATACGAGTAGAGTGAAATATGGTCACGATGTCTTTCCAGAAATATATATCTTGCAATATTGTTATAAGCTAAGTTGGGTTTCCGTTGATTGTCCCTGTCACAGTTCGCAAAACTTTCACAACCGTATAATAAATAGAACAGGAATAAGGTATGTTTTTGCAAGTTTCATACGTCTGAAAAATGGTGTTGAATCTATAACTGCCCACAAATTGCGAAGCATACTATAGACTCTACCCACAACTACATTAATATGGTTAGACCAGATAAAGATAACTCCTAGGTTCTCAGCGGTTTTAACCAAAACTATTTTATTTTCTTTGATGTTTACTTCACGTACATCAAATGCTCTATTAGACTTCGAGAGCAAAATGCATTTAGATTTGGATGGGTTGATGGCTAGTCCATTGAAATTAGCTTAGCTGTCAATTTCGTTTAATTCATTATTTATAGTGTTTACACAAGAACTTATATTTTCGATACACAGAAAAAAGTGTTTTATCGATTTAAAAAACGGTTTAAAAAGTATTTAAATTTAATTAATGTGAAAATCAATTATTTTTTTAATTGAAAGAAAATAAAAAATTTAATTTTGATTTAATTAACATTTTAGTTGTTTTAAAATTTTAATTAAATAACAAAATATCTTAATTCATTTTTTCGTTTAAAATAAAATAATTTAAACATGTAGAATTTTTGTTGGGAATTTTGAATATTTAATTAAATTAATTAACACATTGTTTGAAATGGCAAAGTTTTTTGATCATTTTTTTAATTAAAAATATCATATATTGAAAAAAAATATTCACAATTTAACAATTTTTAGTAATCAATATAATCATTTTGGTAATAGGTGTAAAATCAACGAATTGTTTACTTGATATTATCAATTTGATGATTGGAGAAAATTAATAATTTTTTCTGTGTATGGACTTTGCTGTTAGTCAAAACATCAGGAAGGTCATTAATGCACATACAGAATAAGAGAGGCCTAAGTACAGAACCTTGAGGTACTCCTCTTCTAACATTCAGTGACTTTGAAACATTATTATAAAGATGAACACGTTGAGATCTATTCATAAGATACGAGTTTATTAGATTACAGGCTGTACTCGAAAAATGGAATAGTTTTTGAAGCTTTGTTAATACGATTGCATGATCAACCGTAATAAATGCTTTACTATCGTCTAGAAGAACTAGAAAAGCCACCAAGTTTTCATCCAATTTCGGTCTGAGGCCTTTAACCACATCCAGTAGGGCAGTAGTACAGCTTCAAGCTTTCATGAAACCCGATTGCCTATCAGACAGATAATTGTTACATTCTAAGTACTGATTGATTAGTTTTGCTATAAGGTTTTCCATGACTTTGGATAAGAAAGGAAGAATGGCAATCGGCCTGAATTCGCTGTTGGTTTTAGTAATAGGAATTATTTAAGAATGTTTCCATGCATCGGGAGAAGTAGACTTCATGAGAACGGGTTTGAATAAATGTGTATAGTAGGGTTGTACCCTAGGTGTTAGATATTTTAAAAACGCGGGAACCAACTCATCTGAAGCAACCGCATTTGATTTTACAGATTACAAACATTCCAAGACTTCAAGCTGATTAACACAACAAACACTAAAGGGGTTTTGTGTTGAGATAGAGCAAATATCTTTATATATGTTACTAGCTGGCGATTGGACATTAACATTTATAAATTGGTCATTCAGAGTGTCAGCGTCAGCATCCATATTACATGTTTTGTTAAATTTCTGGCCTATTCCAATTTTGCGAATTTTCTTCCATTTGGATTTGTTTTCCATTGCTGAAGAAAACTTTCTGTGATAATAAGTGGACTTCGCAGATTTTAAGCGCTTAAGAACCTCCCTTCCAGCAGTTTTATGAATACCCTTCACCAAATTTTATTACTCATAATCAACTACAATTTTTTTTATAAGATTTATAGGGCAACAAAATCAAGGGCATATTATTTTTAGTCGATTAATCGATTCACCGACGCAACAAAATTTTTAATTTTTTGTAGTGTTATAATATATTTTTTTGAGTCTTTAATTATTTCTTTCGTCTCATATGCAAAAGGTATGTGTTTAAAAAATATTTTTTTATACAAACAAAGAAGTTGTTCAGCGATCTTCATTTAAAATAAGTGTTTGCTGTCAACACCATTTTGTTTTACGTATTTTTTATATGTAAGTGTTTAGTTTTTTGTTTCTTTATCTTCTAATATTAATTTTTAAGCAGAATAAACCGAAACAATTAGAAAATTTAAACATTTAAAAAAAATTAAAACAGGACTCTAATGGCATAATGGAAGATTTTTTACGTATAGAGAAATCCAGGAAAAGTACTGATGAATTAGATATTCTGTATTATGCAAAATAAAATTTTTTTGTTATAAAAAATAGCTACTTTGATAATATTTTTAGAAAATCTAATGAATTTATTTTATGACGTAGAGCATAGGGTGTATACAATGCCATATTTTACAAGACTTTTTTATCGCTGCCATTTAAACTCATTTTTACCTTGTTTTTCTGGTAACAAGTATATTTTTGAATCTTTTGTTTCTCAACTTCCTTATTATTTTGTTTTATCACCACAAGTATCACTTACAAACACGTGCGAAAAAAAAGTAAGAATTCTAAGTTCGGCTATGCCGAATATTTTCGCCTCTCCACAAAATATTATTATGTGGACATAGTATGCGTACTGTAATAAATACTGAACCATAAAATCTGTCTTCACAATTTCTAGTAACGTCCCTAATGGTAAAGCTAATTCGAGTCGAAATTCCACGGTGGTAGTCGTTTTTCAAAGTAAGCATTCGTATTCGCAACATGCGGTGCGGCGGTGCGAAAAATTACCCCGGGAAATATGGCCCCAAAAAGAAAATGAAATTTTACATGAGACTCAACAACACGTAATTTTAGGGCAATTTTTTGTTTTCTCTCTTTTCATCATTTCGTTGGGGTGTTTTTTCATTTAAAGTGATATGAAAAATTACACCAATATCACGGAATGAAAAAATGGCCCAAATAAAATCACAATTTTTACCTTGGGACTATTTTCCATTTACTAATATAAATTGTAAATTTTAAGAAATTAAAAATGACCCTAAACAACTTTATTCAAATTTTGTACAATTTTATATAAAAATTCCTTGGAATAGTATCAAAATCCCGATTTCTTATGGAGAAAATTGGAGAAATTGTGTTTATTTAATGTTAACATTTTTTTTGGGGTTAAAGTTCATTAAAAATTTTGAGGTGATTTTTAATAAAGAAGAATATCTCCAAATTTGCGATCATATTTTATTTTGTTTTTTGGGCTATTTCTCATTTTATTGGGGTAATTTTTCATAAAAAAATTGGGTTTATTTTCATTATGAAAAACAGCCCCAAATTATGGGTAAATTTTCATTTTTGTTTTAGGGCCATATTTCGTAGCGCCATCAATTCAACTTAACCAATACGCCAGTTTTCTTCGCTTCGGTTTGCATTTCTTCAAAGTTCGTTTTTGTTTCACTTTGCATCACATGGCTTCGAAGTTGCGTCGTTAATACTTCGATTTGCGCCGGTTATGGAAAAATGTTCGTTCGTTCAGAGTTAAAACAGAAAAAGGGGATTTCCCGTTTAAGTCTAATGGAAATATGTATGTGAAGGGGGTGCGCTGGTTGCTAGTTGAAGGTCGTTAGTAGTTTCAACATACATTTGCTGAAGGGACGTTAAATCTAATTATCTTGCAGCCATTATTCAAAACATAAAGCTAATAAGCCTAAAACAAAAACTGGACATTTTGAAACGTTCTAAATAAGGTGAAAAGGCTGTTGATATGGGCAGAAACCTTGGACAAGCCCCTTCTACATTTGTTGTTCCAGAGACGATGATAAAATTAAAAAAAAATTTAACCGAAACATCGTTACAACATTAGCAAGTACCAAAAATTCGGAATCGTTTAATGGAAAAATGGAGCCTTTTTTTACCATTTGGATTGACGATCATAGCCAGCGAAGAATGCCTTTAAAACAAATGGTAATTCAAAAGAGGGCCTTAACCTTATTTGAAGATCTAAAAAAAATTTGCCTATTAAGTCAAAATTAATTTTTTCAGCTTAAATTATGAATCTAGGAACCAATTAAATAAAAATCAATACAGGGGAGTGCAAGAAAAGATAAACTCACTGTTTATTGTTGTTGTTTGGTTTAAGCTTTGATAACATTTATTAAACAAATTTTCATCGAAAATTCGTTTCATAAACCTCCTTTAAACCTAAAATATTTTTTATGAATATTGGGGTTAGTGTTTAAAATTCTTATTCGCTTAACAGTCTTATTTGTATAATATATTTAGATTTCCTAAAGTTTTTGGAAAAAGGTTTGCTGATGATCTGGCCTAAGCAACCAGTGCGCACAAAAACTAGCTTTTCCTCAACAATAGGGTTAGGTTAGGTTAGATCGAAAGGAGGATGACGCATCAAGATGCAACAACATATCTGTTGCGATATACACCTAGGACACTATCGGGTCTGTTGTGCGCTCCTTAAGAAGAAACATGGGGGATTTAGGTGAACAGTGCTTCCACCATACTATAGTGAGGGGTTATGTCTGGCGTTAAGAAACCCAGTTTCCCGGACGGAATTCCTTCAGATTTTCCAGTCAACGTTCCTCAGGGATCCCCGACCAAACATGACATCGCTCCCAAGGTGTTAGGATCGTAATTCGACGAATGCCTGACGGTAGCAGAGGAAGAGTTCCAGCATCTCACTGTCCTCGCCACACGCTCTACACTCGTCAGATTCCGCCCGTCAAATATGGTGCAGTTGTGCCCGAGGTCCCGTGTGACCAGTCAAGAAACTCACCTCCATACTTACATCGGATTTACTCCCGTTGAGGAGCCTTCTTTCCCTCCCCTCGTCTGGGTTACCCCATAAAATCTTAGTGGTCCTAGCCACAGTCCCACCGTTCCAACAATAAATTTCAGTGTTTTTATCAAAAATTTAAATTGGGAATTTAGCACGTCATAGAGAAATGTTATAAATAATAAATTTTGTATTCTCAAAAATAATTTTTGAAATCAATACAATAAAATGGAAAATTGCTCTTCGGCTTGCGTCGCATTTTTTGGTCTAATCCAGGGTAAGCCAACTTTGACTAACTGATTGGCTATTGTAGCCGTTGTAATGCTTCTCTAAGAAATACTTCCTAATCCAACTAAATTTTATATGGATCTCTTCTTTTGGTTTACACTTCCATTTAATATGACTGTATAATTACAAATATAAAATTTATGTCCATAAATTGGTAATCGTGGTTGTGGCATTCTGTTGAATACAAATATTAGAAAAAATTAATTTTTGTAAATTCGATCAGAAAGAAATTATAATTCCTCGCAAACTATTTACCTTAAGTAGTCTTTAAGAAAAGGTATGTTGTATCACTGTACCCTCTACACCTGGTGTGATATTAAATGCTTTCTAAGATAGTCTTTTTTTGTCAATGTTGAAATTCAAAATATATAACTTTTGAGGGTCTTAAGGGGCCAAACGAACTTAACTACAAAAAGAAAGGTAAAATTGTCTTCTTTAAACCCATATCTGTGGTTTTAATGGGCATTCGCGTAGGTCAATTTATTTCAATTTTGTGATGTTAATGCCATATGCTTAATTTTAAACGCTCCTTACCTAAAATTTCTGAAAAAATATGGACCAATTCTAAGCCCATATTTTGTCTAGGATGTTTTTTCGGCTCTTCTGAAAAATTTGATTTCAAGACTCTATTTCGGATAGAAATTTGTTTGGGGGCTGTGTGAAATTATCGACCGATTGTGATCATTTTCTATATGCTTGGTCCTTGTGATTTCATCAAATTATCTCCAAAAGTTCGCTTTGTACTTTGAGCACAAGGTTTACGTAGACACCAAGTCAGTCGGACGGACAGACAAAGGTATAATAAAAGATGGTTATAGGAGCAATACTTTTAGATGACGAACATCTGCACAAACGCATAATATCCTCTCCACTTTGGTGGTGCGAGTATAACAACAAAAAAAGCCCGCATTTTCATACTAAATGCTTAAAAATCAAAACTTTAATTTTGACCTTAAATTTCTCAACCGTTTTGAATGAAATTATGACTGAAGAAAATTAAAGGAATCATCTCTCCATCAAAAAAAAAAAAAAAACTTTCTTAAACCTGTACTTTGCGTACAAGATTATTATGGACACCAAGCCAGTCGGACGGATGGACAACAGTATACCAAAAGCTGGATCTAGCAGCAATACTTTTAGGTGTTACGAACATCTGAACGAACGCATAATATCCCCTCCACTTTGGTGGTGTGGGCATAAAACCAAAAATTTCCCGGATTTTCATACTAAATGCTAAAAAAATCAAATCAGTTACAAAATTGTAAAAACAGTATTTCAATTAATTAATGTAATAATTGAATCAATTATTTTTTTAGTTGAAAGAAAATTAAGAATTTAATTTTAATTTTACTAACATTTTAGTTATTTTTAAATAAATTTTTAATTTAAATATTAATTAAATATCAAAAAATCTTAATTGATTTTTTTGCTTAAAATAAAATAATTTAAAATAGTAGAATTGTTGTTGGGAATTTGTCAAAGCCTGACCTATATTTAATTAAATCAATTAACACATTGTTTGAAACAGCAAATAATTTTTTTAATTAAAATATAAAATATCATTTATTGAAAAAAAAAAATATTCAGAATTTTAAATTTTTACTGCCGTATTCATAAAAAATAAAATAGATTTCAAACGTATTTTAAAACAAAATTTCCATACAAATTTTTCTTAAAACAGATTTCATATCCATTTTAGTTTCTCATGAATACGGCAGGTACAATTTTAAGCAATCAATATAATCATTTTGGTAATAGGTGCAAAATCAACAAATTGTTTGCTTGATTCTTTGAACTTGGTAGGAATTGGGCGATTGGAGACAATTTTTAATGTTTTCCTTGAAAATTTTAGATACATCTCTGAATCAAAAAAAAAAAAAAAAAAAAAAAAAAAATTAAATTTCTAAAATATCTCTGTCGACTTTAAAATCACAGATTTTGACCGATGAAAAACGATTATGAGCTACTGTGCGCCTCTTGCTACTTGACCTGGCCCAATTGGTGTTGGTATCACGGCTACTAGTACAGCTATTGCACTCTTATACCAATTGACCGTATACCAACACAGCCCAAGCTCAACTAAACCGTTGTGACAACTATTACGATTACCATAATAGTAATTACCGCGTGTGCGAACATTAAACTGGAGGTCCACAACATGTATTCATGCGTTACATCGGTCAAAAAAAGTAGAATCAGTGTAATTGTATGTGGCAAGTTATACAGCAAAATCCATAGAATGCCTATACGTATCGTACGTACGAAAGAAGGTTCACTTTTTACTTTTGTATACGTCGTATTCGCCCTGGAAAAATTCCAGCTGTTCTTGATAACCATGAATGACAAACTATATTCTTTTTTCAATTTTTGCAACCAAAAATTAATTCTTTTAAAATAGGAACGTATGTATGAAACAAGTTGTTCTTATTGTAGCAGCAAGACCTTAAGGAAAGGTGGTGCTGAGTGGACAATACTTGGTCGGTGTTCTTTAAACTCCGAGCCATTCCGGTGCGTAGAACTGATTGTCGTGGGAACGAAAAGCGAAAAAAGTTTTGTGTTATTTTTAGAATTGTTCTAATCAGGCTTTCAAGGTCATTAATTTTCTAAACGTAAATAAAAGACTTTTTTATTTAATTTTTTCGTATTCCTACGTTTCGTCGGTATTTTCCGACCTCATCAGGGAAAAAGTAGTTAGTGTTGGTTCAAATTAGCAAATACAGTGTAAATAGAACAGAAATATGAATTTGTAGGTCCACTTTTTGTCCATAACGCTTTTCTTACTAAATTGATTATGCTGGAATTCAACTCCAAACTGATTAGTAGAACTAGAATAACAATTTAGTATCAAAATCATAAGTTTCTATTGAGTCGTTTTGAAGTAATCGCTCTTACAGCAGGCGGTCAGTCAGATGGGACTTAAAATTATGTACTTTGTGGGGACAGAATATATACACAGAAAAAAGTGTTTTATCAATTAATAAAATGATTTAACAAGTAGTTAAATTTAATTAATGTGATAATTGAATCAATTATTTTTTAGTTGAAAGAAAATTAAAAATCTGAAATTGACTTTTTTCGTTTAAAATAAAATAATTTAAACATGTAGAATTGTTGTTGGCACTTGTCAATATTTATTTATTGAATTGCCAAAGTTTTTTGATAATTTTTTAATTAAAATTAAAAATATCATTTATTGGAAAAAAATATTCACAATTTTACAATTTTAAGTAATCAATATAATCATTTTGGTAAAAGGTGCGAAATCAACAAATTGTTGGTTGATATTATGAATTTGTTTTAAATTTGGTTATTGGAGAAATTTAATAATTTTTTTCTGTGTACATACATACAAATATATTTATGTAATTTGTGGGATCGTTGATAAATATTTCTAGTTGTTACAGACGGAATGATATACTTTATATAACCTCATTCACAATGTAATGTGGTAGTAGTGGGTAAAAAATACAAACAAAACCTACACTCATACACACATACATTGCGTTAACAACAATAGCACGTGTGTGACATCATTACCGGCATCATTTGTCTTTGTGTTGACGACAACAATAAAATAGACTATGCTTTTAGGATTATAATAAATACATATGTAAGTAAGTTTATGGGTGTGGGTTTATATTCCAGATATACATTTGTTTATATATTCTTTCTCTTTGCTAGGTAAAAAAAATTAGTTTTAGTATCTTGTATTCTTTAAATTTCGTTACATTAAATAAATCATGACTTTAAGCAAAAGTATTTAAATTTTTTACGACAATCAATAATAATTACGAAATAAATTCGTTAAGCTGTAAAGAGTTTTTGAAGGGCATCTTAAGTTATTCGATCTCAGTTGATTTCTTATTTGTTTTACAGTCTTGAATTTAAACTTAAATTCATACGGATAAAGACAAAAAACTTGTGTGATTTCATATCTTATATTTTTTTTTTACCGGCAAAATCAAATACAGCTCTTAACTCATACTGGATTTTACGTGGCTTTAACTGCAAACTAAAGTTGTCATTGAATTTGTTTGGGTGTTCTTCAGCCTCGTATTTTTAAATGTATATGTGAGGATATTCATGTATGTATCAAATCTCTTTTAAACTAATTTATATTTATTATACTCGTACTATTCTAACAGTTTTTAGTACTTGTGTGCAATCTAAATAGGATTGGTATTCATTGATTATGTTAAATAATATCTTCTGAAATATATGGAAACATTTATTTATATAAACCCCACATACACAGATGCACATGTGATGTAAATAGGATTTATTTATATTTGATTAATTGCTGACATTTCAATTGTGACTTATAAAAATATCAAATGATGTTTAAATTCATTTATACTCTTATACAGAAACAGATAATAAATAATAGTACTAGTTTATTCATATTGTTTGTGCGATTTTTTTTCTGTTTATCTCTATCTCTCTTTATTTATTAATTTATACTAATAAATGCGTAAAAACATGCGTTTCGTAGAATGAGTTGAATTTTAAATTAGGTTTAATGAAAAGTATAAACAAAATGTGTTTATAATTATTTGATCGGATTTGCATTTTGTCATGAATTAAACGGAACCGGAAAGACTTTAAAAGAACATTGTAAAATGTATGATTTTAATACCCTTCAGGTGGGGAGGGTAAGTTTACCATTCCGCTTATAATTTGTATAATATAGATTTCAGACGCTATTATTATTATTATTACTTTGAGTAACGAAGTGGATTAAACGATGTACATCTGTCTCTCTGTCCGTGTGTATGTTGAAATGGGGTTTTCGATGACCCCAGATATTCAGTGGTCCATTAATGACTGAGTTATGAGCAATATACCATGACTGCTTCTAATGTTTATCCATAGATCTTACATTTTTAGAAAGTATAAGCCTTAACTTTCCGATGACGCCTTACAATTGAAGCATAGGCGGGAATAACGTTGTAAGTTAAAAAATTATTTTTTCAGGAGAGCAAAAAAAAAACGGTTTTAACAGGTAGGATTATTTATTTTTTAATTTTTTTTAGATTATCAAAAATAATGAAAACAAAAATGTTTATGCAAAATATCAAGAAACTCGAATTTTAAATAACATGTTAAATTACAGTTTTTAATTTTTATTTTTTGTGGAATAACGTTTCATATTCACAATCGCGATGTAATTTTAAACGTTTTTTTCCAATACGCAAGCGGCTGTTAAAACGTTATTCGATGATGCAAAACCATTTCGTTTCGATCATTTTGTTATTAACTTACAACGTTCTTCCACTGGCTGACTGTTTGTATAGTATTTTACGGTTAAGGTGCATAATTTTGGGTGATTTGATGTTGAGACAGTGTAAGAGAGAAATAATAATGGTAATCTACAAAAAACAGTTTTTCAAAAAGTGACTTTTATTACGTTTGTCCCGACTTTACTTCAATTGATAAACTTAATTTTTCTACTTTTATTAAAAAAAAAAAAACTTAATAGAATACTCGTAGTGAAAATTAACAAAATCGGTTCGAGCAAAAATAAAACTTATTCTTTTAAGAAATGTACGTGTTATGATTATTTGGTTGACTTTAAATATTTATAAGATATCCCAATTTAAATTATTTTTATGAAGACAGGAACTTTACAACATGAAATTAATTAAAATTTTTTTATTGATAATTTTTCATTCTTGACTGCGCTGAGATTTGAACCCAGGCGTTCACGGACAGGTTGCCCAGACTAGTTTCGATTGTAACCACACAATCTCGTCGGTGGGGTTTGCCGTTTTACTCACTCGGCTATTGAGGCCGGGCGACGTCAATAGTCAAACATAAATCCCTTAACCAAATGGTATTTCACTTTGGTAGATCGAAATTTGCTTTTTGAATGAATGATTATCTATTTTAATTGATTTACATGTTCTTCCTAACTTCTGTTTTTTCCGTACTTTTTGTCAAGAATTCTTCTTGAAGTCCAAAGTACATTTTTTTTTTATTTTTGATGTTTTTGTCTTTCTTTTTTCTTGTTGACCTTTTTCGGCACAACTTGAAGGACAAATGTAAACATAGCTCGTGCCTTAGCTGTTAACAATAATTAGTATTGTGGTTATTTTATTGAACTGTTAATGGTTTTTAATCCAAATTTAGATATTTTTAATTAGGCTTAAGTTCATTGAATTTAATTTTCATTAAATTATTTTTATGAAGACAGGAATTTTACAACATGAAATTAATTAAAATTTTTTTATTGATAATTTTTCATTCTTGACTGCGCTGAGATTTGAACCCAGGCGTTCACGGACAGGTTGCCCAGACTAGTTTCGATTGTAACCACATAATCTCGTCGGTGGGGTTTGCCGTTTTACTCACTCGGCTATTGAGGCCGGGCGACGTCAATAGTCAAACATCAATCCTTAAACCAAATCGTATTTCACTTTGGTAGATCAAAATTTGCTTTTTGAATGAATGATTATCTATTTTAATTGATTTACATGTTCTTCCTAACTTCTGTTTTTTCCGTACTTTTTGTTAAGAATTCTTCTTGAAGTCCAAAGTACATTTTTGTTTTTTGATGTTTTTGTCTTTCTTTTTTCTTGTTGACCTTTTTCAGCACAACTTGAAGGACAAATGTAAACATAGCTCCTGCCTTAGCTGTTAACAATAATTAGTATTGTGGTTATTTTATTGAACTGTTAATGGTTTTTAATCCAAATTTAGATATTATTAATTAGGCTTAAGTTCATTGAATTTAATTTTCATTAAATTATTTTTATGAAGACAGAAATTTTACAACATGAAATAAATTAAAATTTTTTTATTGATAATTTTTCATTCGTGACTGCGCTGAGATTTGAACCCAGGCGTTCACGGACAGGTTGCCCAGACTAGTTTCGATTGTAACCACACAATCTCGTCGGTGGGGTTTGCCGTTTTAATAGATAATCATTCATTCAAAAAGCAAATTTCGATCTACCAAAGTGAAATACCATTTGGTTTAAGGATTGATGTTTGACTATTGACGTCGCCCGGCCTCAATAGCCGAGTGAGTAAAACGGCAAACCCCACCGACGAGATTGTGTGGTTACAATCGAAACTAGTCTGGGCAACCTGTCCGTGAACGCCTGGGTTCAAATCTCAGCGCAGTCACGAATGAAAAATTATCAATAAAAAAATTTTAATTTATTTCATGTTGTAAAATTCCTTTTTCATAAAAATAATTTAATGAAAATTAAATTCAATGAACTTAAGCCTAATTAAAAATATCTAAATTTGGATGAAAAACCATTAACAGTTCAATAAAATAACCACAATACTAATTAACATTTAAATAAATATTTAAAGTCAACTCAATAATTATAACACGTACATTTCTGTACAGAATAACTTTTATTTTTGCTCGAAAAGATAAAAATTAAAAAAATAATTGTTATATTTGTTCAAAAAAATAAAAATCATAAAATAACTGTTATTTTTGATCGAAAAAATAAAAATCAAAAAAACTGTTATGTGGCGGAACTGCTTTAATAGTCGAAAAATTTTTAAGATTTACCTTCTTTAATATAATAAATGTTTCCTTTCAGGACTTATTTTTTGAACTGAATATCACAGAAATTGCTGTAGTTCGCAAGAACGCATCTAGATGTGTGTACAATGGGGTATAGAAATGAAGGTTAGTGTCCTTACTACAAGAGAGTACAGATTTTCTTGGCGGGCAGGACTTATGCTCTATAAAGTAGGAAATTTCCGGGAAATTTGGTCTCAAAAAAAAAAAACAATTAAATAGTTCTACAGGTCGCAGAATTTAATGCTTTAAACCACGTATAGTTAATATGATAAACTAATACACAAAACTTAAAAAAAAATTGACTCAGAAATTCAAAACTATAACCAAACAGGGTCCCATTTGAGACCACCCTGTTCTCAATGAAATAGTTGAAAAAGGGTTGAATTTTTTTGGCTCCCGAAGTTCACTAGTATTTTCTTTCACATGAATAAAAAAATTTCAAAATCGTAGAATATGAAAAAAATAGTTTTGGCCGCCTTCTTATGAACCAGTGTGCGCCGATAAGCCCGAAACGATTGACCATTTGGATTACAATATTTGCCGCTTTATTGCCGCTATACGGCCACAAATGTTGGAAAAAGTCCTCGAAAATTGAACCCCCAGATTAGACTACGTCCTAGCCAGCCGTGGCGGTCATATGACAAACGTCATATTTAAATTATAATGCCAGAATATTATTTTTCGAATCAATTAAATTTAATGTCAATTTAAAAATTCATCTTTGTTTTACCCTATTTTAAACGTCTTTACCTCTATGAAAACACCCTGCATTATATATCCGAATTGATGCGAAAATTACCGCAAAGGTTAACTCTATTCTGTTCTGTAGCGAACTAAATCAAAAAGTGTCTCGTTTCTTAGGTAATGGTAGTAAACCAAAGTCAGTGGCTTCAAAAAATAATGGCAGTTCAATTCCTCAAACTCAAACCATTCTCGAATTTTATTTTTTCGCTTCAGTCCTGAGCCCTCCCATTAACAACTCATAAATCAAAAAATATATGTAAGTAGGCAAATCTTAAGTACGAATAGGTAGTGGGTTTATAGGTGAATTGGGGTGTGTCTCGGGCTGTGAGCTCGAGAATCTCATGGAATTCGTAATGGGAATGACGTGGCTGTATAACAGGCGATTGGGTACGGGGTATATAGGTCTTCCTCTACATAAAAAACATAGAAAGTCGAACAACAAAAAAATGTTTAAGGGATCTTAAACGATCTAGTAGATAAGAATTATTTACTTTCTGTTTAATAGTTTCGAACGTAAACGTTTGCATAGAAAAAAATTCAAGAAAATGAACCAGTTTTAAAAATATCATTCATTTAAAATTCTATACGAACATTAAGTTTGAAAATTGTTGAACGTGCAGGTTAAAATGCCCTAGGAGTAAGTAAGCAGTGTCCTTGGACGATAACTATTGCATTTTTGAGACGCCAAGATTACGGACCATAGCGCCTTCAGATTTTTGCCATGGTTTTTTTTTCCTAATATAATACTAATTTGTAATTTAAACCGTTTTATACCTATTTAATTAATTTTTGAATTTACGCGTAAACTTAAAAAAAATCTACTTATCTTAATTAATCTCCAACTAAACTACTTAATCAATACATCTCAAAGTTTCCCCAAGCCAAAAGAATGCCAACTAATTATAAAGGAAATACATAACATCACATTTATTTTCCTCCCGCCTGTCCCCCCTTTATTCACCCTTATGATTCATGTTTTAAACGAAAATCACAGTTAAACACTTAATTAGCATGAAAAGTAACCATGAGTGAAATGTTTTCATTATCTGCTGCTGCTACAGCTGCTCTCTGCTCACAACCAAAATTTATCCGTAAAAAACATAAATTCCGTAGCAATAAATAAGTACGCAAAAAATACAGACAGTGTTTTTTGCCAACAACATAAACCAAAGAAATACTTATACGATATATAGACTTTTATAGACACAGGCGTATTAAAAAGAGAGATTGGTACAAAATACAAAAAAAAAAAAAAGACTCATAAAAATCAAACTAAAAACGAAAATAACAACATGATGGTGAAAAAATGATTTTAAACGAGTTTTTATGACGTGGCAGTTTGATAATAAAATAACAAGCAAAAAAAGAACTTAATACAAAAAAGTAACAACAACGACAACCAACTGGAAATGAAATACTAAAAAAAAGAAATAAAAAACGAAGGACTCATTAAATTAAATGCAGTGTAAAATGCTCATAAAACGCTTCCGCGGCTTCGTACAAGTACACAACCTCAGCAGCTAGACAGACAGACAGACAGTCAGGAACAACAATTGCTGGATTTTTGTTGTAGAGTAAGCATATGTGTGGCTTTGTATAAGTGTAAGCGAGTATGTGTGCGTGTGTGTGTTTTAAGGCATATGTTTAAAATAAGTGACTTTATAACATGAAGCCAGGATATAAAGATTAATGTAAAAAATGAGTGAATGAAAGAATAAGAGAAATTTTGCATTTTATATGGATGTGGTGGTAAAATGTAGAAATATGTTTTTAAGAGTTTCTAATATTAGTAGAAAATGATAAATTTATTTTTAAACATACAGGGTGGCTGATAATATAAAGAAACTGGAATAACTTTCTTTGTAATGCATGCAATTTATTCAATGTTTTTCCATTTGAAAGCTCATTGAATTGTTTAAAAATACTTTAATTAGTCTTAAAGATAATTGACTTAAAATACCCGCCCTTAGGCCAGGCGAGCTGAGAGGCCTACGGAAGGTTGCGTTTCTTGAAATGAGCCTTTTGGGAAATTTTGTGCGTAATTCGGCCATAACCGGTTAAGCTATGTGCGCAGTGGCATCACCTTGCTGAGACTACACAGAGTTGAAAGGAATTCTCTTTTGGCGTAGTTCCGGATAGAAAAATTCTCAAGTAACGGTCTCCAGTAACCGTAACGCTTTGTCCGTTTTATTCAAAGAAGTATAGGCCGACAATACAGCGTGTAGAAACTGCACACCCCACTGTGAAGCGAATTGGATGCAGTTCCCTCTCAGTAGTCTGGGTTGGAACCACACCATAAGCGAAGTTTGTTTGTTTACGTTGCCTTTTAGATCAAGTTTGCTTTTGGTAGCGGCTTTCATCAGCAACCCTGTATTTATATACATATATATATTGCGAACATTGGATTATTTATATTTTAAAGAAAAGAGCTTTGAAAACTTTTGGCAACACTACTTAGGCGTTAATAATTTTATTTGTTATATCTCGAAGAATTAAGCAAGTCAAGAAAAAAAAGATTCGAAAAATTTTACGAAAAATATTTGTCTACAGGAAATTTGACTAAAATTTGCCGTTAATCGAAAATTTTGCAATTTATAGGATATGGCAAAATTTGCGAGAAAAAAAATTACATTTATTGATACCATTTTCGTTATCAATCTCCTTGTATATTTGATTATTTTACCAAAGAATTTTAACAAATAGAATTCGGGAATTTTTGCTTCTTATTTTACTTCTGTTTTTTTCAATATTTATTTATTGAATCTTCATATTTTAAATATGAACTAACAATAATTAATCAAATCTTATCCTTATACTTTATTTTATGTCCTATCAGTGCCATACAAAAAATTTCGTCATCAAGGTTTCTGTTCACGTATGCAGGTGTTTATGGCTCTTCTGATTGGGTGAGTGCTTCAGTGTCTCTTCTCCTTAAGCGAGTGTGGCCGCCATAGGTTTAGATATTTCGAGTAAGTGGATCTGGATGCAATTCAAGCCTTCGTCATCATAGTTTTAACCTTTTTTCATAAAAGTCAGATGATAACAGTTATTTTTTGATTTTTATTTTTTTGAACAAAAATAACAGTTATTTTTTTATTTTTATTTTTTTTGAACAAAAATAGCAGTAATTTTCTGAGTTTTATTTTTTCGATCTAAAATAACAGTTATTTTATGATTTTTATTTTTTCAATCATAAATAACAGTTATTTTTTAATTTTTATCTTTTCGAGCAAGAATAAAAGTTATTCTTTATAGAAAGATATCCCGATGATGATAACACATTTAAATAAATATTTAAAGAAATCTCAATAGTTATAACACGTACATTTCTGTAAAGAATAACTTTTATTTTTGCTCGAAAAGATAAAAATTAAAAAAATAATTTTTATTTTTGTTCAAAAAAATAAAAATCATACAATAACTGTTATTTTTGATTTTGCTTCGATATGCCATTTCCACGTTAAACGCCGATCTAGATGTATACCGAGGTATTTTACATGCGAGTGTTCGGGTATAATTTGATTACTGATTTTTAAAAGGGGGGCATGTTTCCCGACACAATGTGAATGGTTTTTGTATACATTTTTGCTCGTTGATCTTAATCCTCCATTGTTTTAACCGCTTTTCCAGTTCAAATATATGATCTTTTAAGTAACGAGATGCTTCATTCCAGTTTTCGTGTACGCTTAGAAAAGATGTAACATTCGCAAATGTGTTAGTGTGGGTGTAGTTGTTTGTTGGCATGTTCGAAGAATATATGAAGTACTCGTATAAAAGAGGGCCCAGGATGCTGCCTTGTGGGACTCCAGCGTCAATTGACTGATGAGAACTGAAGAATCGGCTTCTATAATAATTAATTTACGACCGACTTAGTAGCTTTCTAATAGCTTGTGTGTGTTTGCTGGTAAGTTTAGCTTCAATTTATGTAATAAGTCTTCATTCCAGACTTTATCAAAAAATTGCGAGACATCGATGAAGAGTGCAGAGCAATATTTTGTCTTCTGTAACATTAAAATAATGTATGTTATTCTTCTTGTAGTGTTGTTTTTTCTACGCAAAACAAGCAAATCGCTTTATCGCTACTTCTGTAGTATTTTACAAACACACTCGTATGCACGCATATACAATGCAATGGTTTTCGTAATTAATCCCATTTTGGAAAGTTTGAGGTACTTTTTGCTTTTATTTAAACTTAAATTCTTAATTACGGTTCGTATTAAATGTAAGTGGAAAAACGTTAAATTAAGGAACAGTTTTTTCTTTCTGTGTATGATCCAAATTTGGCCCACTTAACTCATAGGAAATGGGCGCTATTGACCCCGGAAGAATATTCACAGAAAAAAGTGTTTTATAAATTAAAAAAATGGTTTAAAAAGTATTTAAATTTAATTAATGTGATAATTGAATCAATTATTTTTTTTGTTGAAAGAAAATTAAAAATTTTATTTTGATTTAATTAACATTTTAATTGTTTTGAAATAAATTTTCAATTAAAATTTTACTGCCTGTTCAACGATTTCGAGCGTTCGCATATAAAATTTATGTGAAAAACACTCAGTTTTAAAAAAATTTTCCATATAAAAAATTCTATAAATAACAAAAAAATCTAAATTGACTTTTTTCGTTTAAAATAAAATAATTTAAACATGTAGAATTGTTGTTGGGAATTGTCAATATTTAATTTAATAAAAAAACACATTGTTTGAAATGGTTAAGTTTTTTGATCACTTTTTTAATAAAATTAAAAATATCATTTTTTGAAAATATTTTTTCAAAAATTTAAAATTTTTAGTAATCAATATAATCATTTTGGTAATAGGTGCAAAATCAACAAACTGTTTGTTTGATATTATGAATTTGGAATAAATTTGGTGATTGGAGAAATTTAATAATTTTTCTGTGTTTGCATGGGATATTTGCCAATCCAATAAGTAATATAGAGCTTTTGTAATATTGAATGTGATTTTTAATGTCAAAATATCAGGTGCCCCAGAGACAAGTTTTTGAATCAGGAGGAAATATTTCATGGCCCCTCTCCGGAATACCAGTTTATTCATTATTTTATGACACTTGACTCTAAAAAGTGGGTGGAGATGTAGTAGTGAATAGGGGATTTCTTTTTATATTATGTTCAAAAGGTAAAAATAACCAGGTATTTTATTATTATTAGTAGCATTTATTAGTAAAAAGTACTTCCTGTATGATCTTAAAAAACTATTTTTTGCTTTTCTGAAGACATTCGGAAATCAGTGTTTTAGAAACAGCGTTAAAGTTTATGCAAGTTTTGTCGGAAGACATCGGTTTAAAATTGTTAAAATTCAAAGAGACCGTGTTGAAAGAAGTTGTGTTATTAAAAGACTTTTACTCCAATGGAGAAATTTTGAATTTCACATGTGGTTTGATGCTCGAAGCTTCTGGAATTTGACAAAGACAGAACAAATTTTAAAACAGTTTTTGAAACAATCGTACGTATGCTGAAACGAAAATCGAGTATGTGAAAATTTCGATACAATAAATAAAAATTTTAACATTACCTTTATACGAGGACGGCAGGCTTATAATCGTAAACAGAAAAAAATGTTGCCCCAATTAAGGTATTAATCAAAAATAAAATCCGTTTTAATTGAAAATTAAGTCAGTTGAATTAAACGTTTAATCAAGTGAATTAAAAGTTTAATTTGTGGTGAAGTTTATAAAAAGAGTGTAAAGTCAAATAAGGACCAGTATCATATAAATTTAGCATCAAGATTAGAGTAGGAGTCGAAATCGGAGTCGCACTTAAAAAATATCAGCGTTTGGAGTCGGAGTCGGACTAAGTACTTTTTTCTGACGACTCCTCAGCCCTGCTCTTTACACTTGGTCAGTTGTCGTATGAAAATATATTTGCACTGTTCTCCAAAATAGAAAAAATACAAAAACCAGCAAGTTTCATAACACGTTAAAAAAATTGACAATTCTTACAAATATTGATATTTTGGTTTTGTAAAATCGTTTTTAGAAATTTTTGGCCAATAAACCGAATAAAAATCGGTAAATACTGTCCACCACAGGTGGAAAGAGTATATATAAGCTTGTTATTCCATTTCTAATATTTACAATACTGTTTCTAGACCTTTTTAAGTACATATATGTATATATTCTAGGTCCTTATGAGTACCTACGTTTATTTAACGATGTCCGTGTGTCCGTTGAAATATGTTTTGCGAAGAATCCAGTTAATATTTTTATATTAAATAGAGTCCCGAATTTTTAAGCTGCTGAAATTCAGCCAGACCAGTCTACAACCAGCTGAGATATGAACAAAAAACCCCGACTGTCTCTTAATTTTACCCATAAAATACTCTTTGTTTTTTTATTTTCTGTTTTTATTTTTGTTTTCTTTTCTACACATAAAAAATACGTTCATGATTTAACATTTGAATAGAGAAAAGTTTTTTAAGCGAAAAAATATCTCATCATATTTTGGTATGGCAAAGGGTGTTAACGATTCGGCTCAGTCGAGTATAGTATTCTGACTTGTTTTTTTAATTTGGCCACTTTTCGTAGTGAAGAATTGGCTTTAATATATCAAAGAAACTTTTGAAGGATCCCATTTTTATTCAAAACCACGCATTATTATCATTATAAAGTATTTCCTCATAAACGATAACAAAAATTTATGTATTTATGTGTATGTACGCGTATGCTTATAGTTTTCACTACGAGTGCTGCATTAACAATAATAATAAATAATAAAATATTTATCTTTAGTCACACATTCACTAACTCGCATGCATTTTAGTAATTCTATTTATATGGCGAACAAGTGAATGGAGACTTGTAGTGTGAATGTATGACTTTGAAATGGCATTACAAATGCATTAAATTATTTCATTTTTATAATTTTCTTTATAATAAACTTCCAGTATTTTTATAAAGAGAAAAAATTTTTTTAAAGGTTTTTGCAAGTGTTTGTAGCAGTTGTAGTCTTATATTTATAATGCATCTATCATCTCTTAAATTGGGTATGAAAAAGAAATTCCTGTTTTTTATTTATAACGAGTTTCAAATTATTGAAATATGGGTGGGTATAATGTGACACATAACAAGCGCCTTACAAAACTGATGATGAAAACACACAATGATGGAAATGTTAGCAGAACAAAAAGAAAGAGTGGTGGTGAGAGAGGAAGAGTGGAGAAAAGAGAAATTGAGGCAAATATACAGCGTTGAGCAATAAGAGTCATCCTGCGGTTTTAATTTTTAGCTCTACTTAGAATTTTAACGTTATTGAAACAGGTGAAACACACTGCAATAGTGGAGAGAGTCTCAGTTGGGTACGTCTTTAAGACATCTTTAACAATGGGTACAAGACAACAGTAAGTCGTAGAAGACATACTGAAGACTACTCAATACAAATTGTCGACGAAATGTTCATACAAATGGCGGCGAGTACACACAAGATTTAAGCGACAATGACTTTAATAATTTCGTCGAGGACTTTATAAAAGACAATATCGTTTATACAATATATTCTATACGTTATACAAGACAATATCTGTTACATGGTGAAACAATTTTTCCATGTGCATTAAGTATAGTTAAGTATAGTACATATCGTTGGTCTCAAGTAGAAAGGCCCTAACTCAAATAATTGTAACTGTATAGGAGAAGGTAAAAACATAATAGAAACCAGTGATGGAAAATTCAGTACTATGGTACTATTTTCAGTACTTTTTCTTTTCATAAATACCACAGTACCCCCACGTCAGTTTTAGTACTCTTTTCTTGTTTTGCTTCTTTGTTAAGAAATCCAGCGTTGCTTTTTTTTTAAACATTTCCCACCAATAAGATACATACACTTTAGTGTTCTTTATCGTTCATGTTTTCTGTTGCAAAAATATTGATATTCTTCAAGCATCATTAAATGCGTTTTTGGCTCACCAATAGTTAGCAAACATATTTTGAAAACCACTTGAAAATATGTAATAACATTTTTGTTCGGGAATTAATAATGAATTAATTTTAAGTTTGTTAAGCAAAATTTTATAATCTTAATATTAAAATTAAATAATATTTTATTCCTTTATATATTTGTTTTTTTTTTATATTTAAAAAAAAAATAGGTTATATAAAAAGTACCAAAATGGTTAATAAAGTACTCTTTTGCTTAGTCGTCAGTACCATCTCAAATTTGCAATTTTCCATCACTGATAGAAACTGTATGTATCATAATGTAAACTTGCTCATACAACTGCTTGTAAAGCCGCTATTCTTTACAATATTGCAATGAATTTTTGTGACGAGGTGTATTTGTGTAAAAATTTATTGGAATCACTGGAAAACTCAATTTCGTAAAAAATGCGAGCCAGGTCCTTTCTACTTGAGACCATCGATATATATGTATACTTGATTTTAATTTTTTTTTTTTAACTGCATGGTATCCATTTTCCACCACATTTTCCACTACTCTCATCAGCAAGTTTACGGTTTTACTGGTTTGTGCTAATTCGTAAATTGTATGTAGGCATTTAAATCAACCATTAAAAAAAAAGAATGTGAGAATTTAAAGCAAACCAAATCAAGTGATTGAAACGCCTTCAACAACGCCAGATGAAAACTTTGCCTTCAATAGATTTTTCTGCAAGACAACTTCTCAAAAAATTTTCCTTTATACAGTACCTCAAAGAGTTTGATAGAAGACAACTTTTAAGAAAATGTCGCTTAAACTGTCCCATAAAGAGTTTGAAAAAAGACAATGTCACTTATATATCCTACAAAGAGTATGTTTAAAGGCAACTTAAAAGAAAATGTTTGAATAAAAGAAAAAGTTTGATTAAAGACAAGTTATAAGACAACTCGCTGATATGTCCCACAAAGAGTTTGACATAGGACAACTTATAGGACAATGTCGTTTATACTATCGTACATGATGATTTTCTCTAAATTGTCTTCTAGAAAAATCATTGACGACGATGTCGTCATCGGCAATCTGGTTAAGTTGGGTATAATGCGTTTGTTCTTATGTGTATACCCCCGTAAAATGTTGGTTAATATGCCGATCGAATCAGAATCACTTATTGATCGATCTAATGATGGCCGGCAGTCTGGCTGGCTGTCCATGTTAATTATGTGCGCAAAGTAAAGGTCACAATTTCGGAAATAATTTGATGAAATTTGGTACATCGGTTCCGTTTTCCATGAGTACCATACACATTGCAAATATGGAGAATTAGCCCATAACATCGGCGCTGCGAAATATGGCCCCAAAACAAAAATTAAAACTGACCCCAAATTTGCGGCTTTTTTCATAACGCAATTTGACAACATTTTTTTAATGAAAACTAACCGCAAAAAATGAAAAATAGCCCTACAAAATTAAATATGAATCTTAATTTGGAGTAATTCTTCATTGTGAAAAATCACCTCAAAATTTTTAATGAAATTTAACTCCAAAAAACTTTACATTAAAAAATACAAAGAAAGTTATATTAAAAATTTGGGTTGGGTCCATATGCCCGAAACTTAAAATGCCAAATTTAAAATCCCGAATTTCAGAATCCTCAATTTAAAAATCCAGAATTTTAAAATCCGGATTTTTAATAACCTGCATAATCATACAGTGTTGGTTTTAAGAATCACACGATAGATAACATGGTTGGGCCTTTGGTCCAGGATTTTATCCTCTATGGTATAACAAACACTGGCTCCGCTAACTAAAGCTTCATTACAAAGACGGCCTTGGGCCGGGTGCAAGTATTTCCCTCTCTGGTATAATTAACTAAACACTGGCTTCGCTAACTAAATCTTCCCTAAATAGCCGGCCTTTGGCCGGTCGCAATGATTTTCTCCTCTATTGTATAACTAACACCGGTTTCGCTAACTAAAGCATCTCTGCATAGCTTTCCCCACTTTGGTATAAGAAATCGGTATTTGGATACTATTCCTAGGAATTTTTATATAAAATTTTACAAAATTTATATAAAATTTTTGGGATCATTTTTCATTTCTTAAAATTTACAATTTAAATTAGTAAATGAAGTAAAAGTAAAAAAAAATTTGTGATGTTATTTGGGGCCATTTTTCATTTCGAGATGTTGGGGTAATTTTTAATTTCACTTAAAATGCAAAAACACCCCCCGCGAAAAAATGAAAAAGTGCTCAAAAAAAAAAAAAAAAAAATATCCCAAAATGGCGTGTTGTTGCCTCCCATGTAAAATTTTGGGGCCATTTTTCATTTTATTTTTGGGGAAATATTTCCTGGGGTAATTTTGCGCACCGCCCATAACATCTTATAGCCATTATATACAAGCTTCTGCCCGAAATAGAGTTTTTGTGCCCCCAAACCATTTTATTATGTTTGTATTTAGATTAAATTCGGACCAAACTTATTTTATTGCAATCTCAATTATCCAATCAAATTTAATTGGAATCGGTCGTTGTTTGACCATTCTTCCCTATAAACTCTACTCCGAAAAGTAGATCTAAATACCAAACATTCCTTACAGATGTTGGTATTGACATAAAATTTGGCGAAGTAACTTTGAACGATAGCTAACATGCCGTGTCAAAATATTTTGTGTTGTTAGCTCGTAGAACTGCTGGAACCAGTAGATATGTAAGTAGTGGCTTTGGGAAATATAGATTTACTGATACCTGCCCTTGAGCCCATTTCATGGTGGATCCTAACCACTGGATGGCAAACCCCCCGGTTGTGAGATAAGCCAACAGACTGAGGTAGAAAGAATGCATAATCCGGCAAGATTATACACTCGCCCCTTGTTTAGAATATGTAGATATCTTACCTTTGCTGCTTTTGGAAAAATGATAGCAGCATTTGTTGAGTAGCATCAGTACCTAGTCGGGTATTCATCCGGTTAACCGTTAATCGGTTAAACAATTAATTACTACCCGATTAATTGATCGGTTATTTTAAAATTGGCTATTTTCGATTAGCGATTAAACCGGTTAATTTCAGTCGATTAACCGATACCCCGACGTAACAAAATTCTGAATTTTTGTAGTATTACAACATATTTTTTTGTATTTTTAATTATTTGTTTCGTCTCATATGCAAAAGGTATGCGTTAAGAAAATATTTTTTCATACAAACAAAGAAGGGATCTTCATTTTAAATAGGACTTTGCTGTCCACAGCTGTGTGTGTCACGTACTTTGTATATGGGCATTTTCATTGTGACGTGACGTGAAGAAGTCAAGTTTGTAAAAAGTTTTTTTTTATGTTACAAAGTAATAAAGCAGAGCACTATATTGAGAAAAAAACCCTAAGGATTTGAAGATGTAAGGAAAAATATGCGCCGGCGTGGCGTTACAAAAAACAGAAGTGGATTTTTACTTGCATTACCAAACTGCATAAGTCTGCGAATTAAGAAAGACTATTTGTATAAAACCTTTTTTAAAAATCTTTGGACTTATAAAGATTTATTTTCCAAGTTATCAAATTTTTAAAATCTTTGCTCGTATTAGGTACATATGGGAATTTCCAGCGAAAAGTCTACTTTTTGTAATGTAACGCCAGAAAGCACATAAGCTTGTATTTTGAGATCATGTTGTTCAAAAGCTATCCCTTTTGTAACTTAATGTATAGCTAGTTGCGCCTTACACAACATATTAAAATAAATTATACATATACAATTTTTGATAAACGATTTAAATTACTTCTGGCGTTACGTTACAAAAAGGAGACTTTTTGCTGGAACTTCCCATATGTATGTATGTGTTTAGTTATTTGTTTCTTCTCATATTTTCTCATATCAATTTTTTAACAGAATTACCGGAAATAATTAGAGGAGTTGAAAATTTAAAAAAATTAAAACAGGACTATAATGACATAATGGAAGATTTGATATGTTTAGAGAAATCCAGGAAAAGGACTGAGAAATAAGGTATTCTGTATTATGCGTTCGATTTCTCCAACATCAACGATAAGTGAAAGAATTTTTTCCAAGTCAATATTTATCAAAACTAAATAAAAAAATCGCTTAAATCCTAAACATTTTTCAAAAAGATTATTTTTAAGGTCTCCTTATACTGTTGAAATAACTCCTCCAAACTCATAAAATTATCAAACAGTTTATTTTTTAATTACTACATAATATTTATGTATTAATTAAAAAATATGTATTATATATATATTAATTATTTTTTTGTTTGCTCGTGTTAGTTCAAGAATTGTGATGTTTGTTATGTTATTGCTTTTTTTTAAAAAAATAAGCTCCAAATAATAAATAATTTATGCATTGTTATGTATTGAGATTACTTAGTTTATAAAAAACTTCAGTAATCGGTTAACCGATTAATTACAAAATCAACCAATTATTAGCCGATTAAACCAAAACTTCGGTTAATTAATCGAGCGATTAAAGCAAAAGCTCGATTAAATGAATACCCTAGTACCTAGAGATATTTCTCCCTTAGGCCGAAGCCTTCCATATGTAGTGAAAAATCAGCCCTTTAGTGGGCTGTTCAAGACATCTCTTCCTGCGGTTTTGGGTAGTAAACGACAACCACCGAGCGTTCCCCGAAAGTAACTTTTGAACAGAAAATCTAAACTAGCGCAAAGACAATCTTCCTGAGGCCTCAACCAAAACACAGTCTGGTACTGTGTCAGCTCTGGTCAGCCTCGATTGCAATACATCGTGAATATCTCTTGAGATCTGTTAAGATTTTAAAATTCCCAAGTATTGACTGCACCTGATTTCTCTAAAGGAAATATCCTTTCGGGTTTCCCTACAAAAATGTAATTGGTGGCTGTGGGTAATACCGAAATCGCGGTAAGAGGTATATAAGCGATAATGGCTTATGCACCAGTTTCCGCCAGTGAGTAGTTTCGGCCTGCTGGCGGGTCGCTCAGCTGACAAGATATATTTTACAGATCTGAATGCTAGATGGCCTCACCAAAGGAAGAATTACATAAGCCAGACACTTAGGAACTATCATTGCTTGCCACCTTGGTACTACTTATTTCTGGTACTCACAGTGATCTTAAACACATCTGTATTTTTTTCATCCTCCAAACGCTACTTTTTCCAGCAATGGTAAAAAAATTATCGCCTTCAATAGAGTAGTATGAGAAACAAATACGACTGTCTGCTTGGCAATTGTCAAACACCACGAACATATTAATGCAATAGGACCAAAATAAACGAATTAAAAAGAAAACTGCCAAAGCAAAACAGAATAAAAAAATCCAGCAAAAGACAGAATTGGGAAATAAAACATGAGCACATACACACACACACACACACACACCAATGTGCGTGTTTATTTATGATTAATCGATTTTATTATGATGGCATCATATTTAAAGCATAAAAGTTCTGAAAAAAAGACATGTGGCAAAAAAAAAAAGTTTATTGTATTAAGCAAAACCAGTGTTCCATAGAAAATTCTAAACTAAATCCCATATACGAGAAAAAGGTTACTTAAAGCCATAGGAAAGAAAAACCTAATTTTTTTTTTGTAAAATGTATAAATGAATGTGTTTAAAGTGATTTTTTTTTTTTAAGTGAACAATAATCATATGTGAACATAATAAAAAAACTTATTCATTATGTTCCATCTTTTTTCAGCAGATAAAAAAGTTTCGTTATTGTTGGGGTCGTTTTTACTTTTATTATAAAGCCGCCGCTTTTTCCCTTTTTACTTTTTGTTGCAATAACAAAAGAAGGTTTAACTTTTCCCTTTTTATTGAGGCATTCAGATAGAGCTACTTAAAGCTGAGTTATATAAAATGTAAGATAAAATATTTCATATAACTTATATACAGCTGCTTTACTGCGGGATAATTATAGTGGAGTTCAAAAAAATTAAGATACGCCTGGCACAAAAGAAATGAAGATAAATACATTTTTATATTTTTAAATCTATTAAGGAATGAAGGAAGAGTTTATTTGATTTAGTCGGAAAATAACTTCCTGTTTAATTATTAGCTTTTTATAATTGCACTTTTTTAAACCTTTCTTTCTTTAAAACTTTCGACCTGAATGGTACATGAGAGTAGCACTTAATGTTTAAACATCTCTAAAGGCTTCAAATATAATATTGCTGGGTTGTGAAATGTACCTTATGGTCTTAAAGCTCTCATTAAATCATTATTGTATGTTCCGTTGTGTTTTTTGTCGCGTGTATTTACGGTTCAGGTTTTTGTAAGTCACAATGCTGCCAAAGTGAAGTTCATAGTTAGTTTTTGCCTCATATTGTGCGCCAAAGTTCGGAAAATATTAAAAATTAAGCAGGATTTAAATTTTTACAAGTTTTTAGAATTTAAGCTGGTAAGTATTTATAAAAAATATTTATTTTATGCTTTTTAAGTAAATGGTGCCATTCGTATGGTTTGCTGGTACACATACATATGTACCAGTAGTCCAATGAGGATGGTATCCCGTCTTGAAGAAGATTTTTGGTTTTCCTAGAAAATGGATCCTGAACAAATGTGAAAAATATTGGAAGATGAAGCTGATAGTGCTAGCAACTTAGAATATTTGTACTAAAGAACTTGTACCAAGTGGAGTCTCTGGCTCTAATATGCAGTTGAAGTACATGATCCTTACTTTACCTCTTAGTCCCTCACCCATGAGGGTTGTGGGTGGGGGGCTAAGATCCAATCCCATTGGAATATATGGCCTCAACAAAAGCTTTCTATTTCTCCCTGTTTGTCGGCAATCGTTTCATTTGGCTCCACGTAATGTTATGGTCGCTTAATTCGCTTTCGGCTTGGCACATCCAGGTGTCAGTAGGTCTACCGGGTCTTCTGGATCCCTGAGGATTATACTCGATGGATTGTATATCATCATGTGACTTTCGTATCGTGTGGCTAAGCCATTTGAATTTTCGGAAACGAATATCCACATCTTGTGGTATTTGTCGTGAACGATTCCAAAGATCGATGTTGGAGATGATATTTTGAAAAAAAATTCATCAGTTGACAAAGGATTTCGCGTTTGGATAAGTTCCATGTCTCGCAGCCATAGAGATTTTGGAGTTAAAGACATATATCTTTGTCCGAGCTGGGATGCTGCTGGCCCTGCCGAATATCTGCTTAGCTTTGCATAATCTGTTTTGGATGTCCTCTCCTCTGCTACCGCTTTAAGATATTAAGCTACTCAGATAGCAGAAACATTCGACATCTTCAATAGACTGAACCGTAAGGTAAAAACTTGCAGCAACTGATGTGTTGATGCGCATAGACTTAGTCTTGCTAATGTTGACTTGCAAACCAGCCTTAACCAGCCAGCGTTTGACAAATGATTCTATCTTGGCTTGTATATCCGAAAATCGATGGGATAGAAGGCAGACATCGTCCGCGTAGTCAAAGTCGTCAATACAGACCCCAAGTTATGCCATGATTCCCTGTCGTAGAGCTTTTCATCACCACGTCAAGTAATATGTTAAATAGATATGGAGGTAAGACACAGCCTTGACGGACTCCTTTATTTATGTTAATGGCAGCACTCACGCAACCGTCATGCAAAATAAAGCACTGCGGGCTGTTGTAAAGCTCTTTAATAAGTCTTATCAACTTTTAGGATACTTCCTTACACCTGAAAGCTTCCCAAATTCGGCTGTCCTGAAGAGTGTCAAAAGCGCGCATGTAGTTGACAAATAGCAAGTCGACAAATTTTCAGTAAAAGCAAAACAATTTTTGATTTTATGAAAAAAGTGTTTTTCAACCAGCCGTTTCATTATGAATATTGCGTGTCGATTTTTTTCCAAAAAGTAAAAAATAAAAATTCTGAGCTAATACCCTCTTTATGATTAAGTGCGATATATATCTTCCTGAGAAGTCTGCCCACAAAATGGTGCAGTTTTTTATAAAAATAAAACCGAACCCGGCATCTCTCATTAAAAATAAACCGTATAAACAAAAAAGTGAGCAAAAAGATAAAATTCAGCCATAGAAAAGTCATTGATGGTGACATTTAATGTTGTCGTCACATTTGATTTTTTTATTTACGTTAAATACATACATCTAAAAAAAATACAATAAAGAAAAAAGCTCAATAAATGTACTAGTAGGGGGTGGGGAGGGGGGGTTGGGGTTTATGTATTTATGTATGTATGTGTATCCCTTAGTTTTTATTGATCGAAGGATTTTTGCAACTTTAATTCCTTTTTATTGGGATGCTTACTTTATTAAGCAGAAAATGATGAAAATAAAAATCGAGAAGTAAGTATGTAAGCTTGTAAGTAAATGTGAGTTTGTAGTTGTTTATATTTATTTGAGGATAATAAGGATAAATATTGGCAGTGATTGAAAATTGTTTAACGAAAAATAATAAAAATCATCACAAATGAAACAAAAAAAAAAAAAAAGTAGAAACAGAAAGCAAATAACATTTTTATCTAGAATAATCTGCTATAGATTTGTTTAATAAATTAGTTTATATTCCGTAAAGGACCCTAGGAATTAGAAGGACGAGTAAGATCTCGTGTTTTCTTTTTAAAAAATAATTTTAATGTTAAGCAATTTAATTTTCGCAATGTATTATTTTTTAATTAACTTTCCATCCAACCAATCATATTTATATAAATTAGAAAAGAAATGTAAAAATTTCACTGCCATTTAAAAGAAAAGAGAAACAAGAAACGAACAGAAAGTAATATTAAAGAAATGTATAATGATGACGAAGTCATAAAAAGGTGGACCAACAAACACGAAGGCAGACTTTCAGGCTAGAAAGAGAGTGAGAAAGAGGGAGAGAGGAAATTTAAAGGATACAAGGTAGTTTATATCTAGGGAATACTATCATAATCATCTGTATCCATCTTAAATTGACTCAATAACATAATGTTTGTTTGCTTTACTCACACTCAGCTGACTGTCTTACAACGACAGATTGATAGACGTTAAGACAGTTGAAACATTTGCTGTTAGTTTTATTACTTTATCTTGATCATAATTTCTATAATCAAAGTTTTATTAAGAAAGAATTTTTTTTTCTTTTAAGAAATGAATTAAATCTTTCTTTGCTATAGCAACAACGAGCAATAGCAATGACAACTTTTTCAACACTTTTGTTGAAACAACATCTTGGTAAGAATGTTAGTGTGTGACTTTTCCACGTTTGTCGTTTTCTAAATTAAGTTGTTATTTTAATTCGAAATAAAAATCAACCCACTTTTATGCTGCCACGCATAAAATTAAACAAACATCATTAACTGTGGAAGCGCATTCTGTAAGTTTTGTTATGGCACAAATTCAAATTAACTCTCTAGCTCGTGCTGTTACAATTTTAATCGTTCTAATTTAGAAATTTAATACCCTACATTTGAGAAATTGAATTGGAAGAGAGGTATATGATTTAGTTTTCTTGATAACGAAATGGAAGTATTACACAGCTTTTGAAGGAACTAGTTGAGTAAAATATTCTTTAGTAAACAAATTATTTACTGCCTGTTTTTCAAATAAAAATTTTCAGTTGGGAATTTGCATTAAACCAACAATAAAAAAACTCAAATTTGTTTTTGTTATCAATATTAAATTCGAAACGAAAATTTTTTCTTTATACGAAAAACAGGCAGTTATTCTTGTGGCTTAAAAATGACAGATGAAAACTTTTTTATTAAATGAGAATATAATAAATATCTCTATTAACAAGTCGTATTAATGCGCGAAGTGGCCACAGTGCTGCAACAAAATGAAATTTGTTGATACTTCCGCCTGTTAAAAATGTCAAAATTCCTTACAAAATATAATGAAAACTTTTATATTAACAGTTTCAACCAGGGAAACCCATAACCAGCTTATCGACTCACCACACCTGAAAAAAAAATCCGCGCTAACGTTTTGGCCTAATTCCGCAAATCCCCATAAATTCCTTAATTCGACGCAAAGTTTTTGTTCTTGTTCTGCAAATCACCATAATTTGGGTATTTTAGTTTCCCGGTTTGTAAATTCTCAAATTCGACGCTATCTTGGCTCACGTAAAAAACTCGCTTTGTCTATTAACTGAAAATAATGCTAAGCCGCTATATTAGTCAGTTGAAAGAAAAACTCTTCCCTGAACTAGTTCTTAGATGTACTTCTACGTTTTGGAAGTCAGCCGTAGTGTACAACGAGTATGCCGACTCTTTGACAGGTAACTAACTCATGTTTGTATTAGTAAGATTTTTGTCAAATGTATTGGGGTATAAAACAATTTCCACCACTAAACATAGTTGCATAAAATCGTATAGAATGTGGCAACAATTTTTTTTTCTTAAATAAAATTTTCTTATTTCAATAAATTTTCAATTTATTTAATGTTGGCTGCATTTATAAACTTTTAAAAACAATGTTTGTAAAATTTTTATTCTGCAGTATTGGAAAATATTTAAATAATTTATGATTTCAAATATTATTTTCATACCACAAAATGCAACTCTACTCGGTGTAATAATATTAACAACAGAAAAAAAGTAGTGTTAAATAAATTTATTTAAAAATTTTTAGTTTGTGAAAAATAAGAACATTTTGCAAAGCAAATAAGCAAATTGTATTGGAAAAAATTATTATTTACACAGTACAAAACATGATTTCGGGACACAATGCTGATAATTGTTTATGAAAGTAGACCCAAAAAGAAGAACTTCTGCATCATTAGTTTGGTCAAGGTACATCAAATAATCGTATAGGGGAATTCGTCACGTTAAAGGCTCTTTTCTTTGTCATAACTCGAGAACCACTAGTCCAAATAAGCTGAAACAAATTTAAAAAAATTAAGAATTACAATTCCTTTTCATTCGTTTCGCTACATAAGCAACAGTTTCGCAGTTATAAATAAATGTATGAAGAAAAAAATATTTTTTGCCCAAAACATTGAAATTTTTTATTTTTAATTCATAAAAAATCCTTTGGAAAAAACATTGATTACTTTTTTATTGATTCTTTATTTTGCATGAAAATAAACCTTCCGATTCATATGACGGCTATTCTTACACAGAAAATATGCGATTTTGATATGTTATCTATGCATGGAAACAAAATTTAGAACATTTTCAATTATTGTCACTATCCATCCTCGTTGAAGTTGACGCTTGTGGTTCTGAAGACCTTATTTTCTTTGTAGGTTGTTCATATTCATGTTCTAAGTCTGCATCATCATCCGATATAGACGTAATATTCAAGGGCATGTTTTGTTCAGTGTGTCCACAAATTTCAAACTGCATAATTATGTGTTTGTGTCATAAAATTAAGCAAAAAGTGTTATAAGCATTGTGATAAATTTTAAATAGAAAAATTTCCATTTTTTTGTTTTTGTTGTTTTTATGTGTGAGAGGTGAACTAAAATAATTTTTTTTTATGCTAACCCCGCGAAGCTATATGCTTGTCTGCAGGAGACCAGAGTATCTGGCGGGAATCGAACCCGCAACCTCGGCGCTGATAGACAAGCTCACTACCAGCTAGCCTACCGGGGGTGAGATCGCTCTCACCAGTTGGCATACTATTTGTATACTATGCTGATAAGTATTTGCTGATAATGTTTGCTCCCTACTAAAGCAACACTATGTAGACTGTTTTTTTGCGGTTCAGGATAGAAAATGATTTTGCGCATTCACTCAGAGCCGCCTCTCTTGCGAAACCAACTAAAACCATCCTGGTTATCTGAGGGAACTACACCACCCCGGGATCGCTTCCGCATTACTTCGAGGTGGCTCCCAATGTAGCTGTTTCGCCCTGTCAACGTCCAAGCCCGCTATTTATGTTCCAGCGAAGTCAACTTCCTTCGCCCTACGCACCTTCTCACAGAAAGCTGCCAGTTATTGCCGATCTATTCCTGATTCATTATCCTCTCTATGATAGTTTCCGGCGAAATAGTTCATACTCCCAGAACCACGTTGTCTCGCTAGTTTTGCCATCTGTCCTACTAGAAGAACGTCAATGTATCCATCTCCTTCGTAGATGCAATAGGATAAACTGCATTTATTTATTTATGTAAAGATACTTCCTGAGATATCCGTGACCTGAGAGCAACTGTGTCACGTTGTAATTTATGTTATTTATTTAACCTCCTTGCTATATCGGGGATAAGCTTTGCCGTCCATTTTGCCTTACTCTCGCCGTCCTACCGTGTTGGCCACTGTCGCAGGGTATCTATCTTCCTCGCTGCATAGAACATCGGTCTCGCTTGTCCGATCGGCTACCCATAAAAGCTTACTTGCGTTGCTTTACCTGAAGATCTATAGAGATCATACCTGCTATAACTTGTGCGGCCGATGCTGACACCGCACGGTATGACGATGCAACTCTCGGTATTGCTATTCCCTGTACAGATATCAGTTTTTGTGCCCTTTGCTGTGCTTGTAAAGTCGTGCCCAAAATCTCGCATCAATAGAGGAGAATACTGTTACGCGCTTCCATTAGTAATTTGAACATTTAGTATTTTATTGAAATAAATTTTGAGTGGTCGAGCATAAAACGTAAACCAAATTAGTTTTTTTAGATACAAAAACATATTCAGGCCTCGCTTTGGGAATTATAGCGTTGGTGTTGTTGGAATTTCTCGCAAAAATGTAAACTTCAAATTCGGATATAAAAGATCATTTGTTGAGAAGAATACTTATTTAACTACGCTGTCAAAAGTTCGGAGGTTACCCGTCTGTTAATTTTAGTTGCTATAATCTAACCCAAATATTCATAAAAAATATTTTTCATTAACAAAAGGTTTATTGAACACATTTTCATAGAAAATTCGTTTCATAAACCTGCTATAAACCTAAAATATTTTTTATGAATATGGGGATAAGTCTTTCTGGAGCAAATTTATAATATAGCTCCTACCAAAAAATATTTCAGTGAATGCAATAACGCTATTTTCGCTCTGTAGCTTAGGGAGTCAAGTGAACTCAGGCACGCATTTTCGATCAAATTATTTCCTCTAGTGAAGTATTTTGACCGTAACTTTTAAATAATTAGATGAAGTAATAGGGCCTCGAACTCGTTGCCTTATTAAATGAGATTCTGTTTCTTACTGGCTGTATAAAACGAAACACATACACAGAATTCAACATCTTTACTGAATGGCTTTGCTTTTTAGTCTTTAGAAAACGTCAAACTGATATGGGTTCCATATCGCGAAGCACTTAGGCATATTAAATAGGTTATATAAAATGAGCTTTCTTAAGATGTAGAATTTGTTGGAAGTAACTATCTCGCGGTTATAGACAGTTATTCTAAATTTCAACAAAAAATGAGTGAATGAATGAGAAGCTTTTTATACGCAGCCAAACTTGACCAAGAAGTTTGCTATTCAGACGAGAAAGAAGAATTAGTAGAACATCTTCTCTGTGATTATGTGGAAATAACGAAATGTCGACACACGTTTTAGGGAAGTTTGATTAATTGATCTTCCGCTGATAGATTCTAACAAATAAAATTCGTCTTAATTATGCATTTATATGAAATTCGTCCAGGTAACCTCTCATATCCAAAAAAGTCATATAATGCTAGGAACACAACTGGGGCGAACGACGAATTTTTGACCGCGAATATTCGTCGCCAAAAATAAAAGACGTTTGTGTATATGAAAATGCACACAATCAGGGCGCCGGCGAAAATTCGCCAGACGCGGCGAACTTTAAATATATTTAATTCTATTTCATACGCCGGCGAACGACGAACAAATCAGTACTAGGTGACCATGTTTGGTTTTAGTTAAGAAGTAGTTTAGTAAAGTTACTTTTTACTTTAATAATTGTTTTTTTTTTTACTGTATAACACATTAAATAAGTATACAAAGTATTTGGCTATAAAAATAGTTTTTAGTTGTGTTTTTGATTATGTTTTTATTTTTAAGCATTATTTTTTTTTGAATATGGTCACACTATTTCTCTCTCTTTGCACAAACAGTAATCAACTTTCTCAATTATAAAAGCTGCCAGCTATTCGTCGTTATTGTGCTTCATTCGACGAATTTACTCAGCGAATTTTTACGGAAAAATTCGTCGTGTAGGGCGAAATTCGTCGTTCGTCCCAGTTGTGTTCCTAGCATAATTCAAATTTCTTTTTGTAGTCGTAAGTATAAATAATTCGTTGCGAAGTATCTTAAATTTTTCTGCAACTATTTCGTACAAACTACTCACTACTGCCTCAATTTACTACCTCCCTCCCCATACACCCCCCATACCTTGTCATTTTGTCTATCTCTATTACAACATCTTTTTGCCTGTCTACTTATTGCCATCTCCATGTTAAAGTTAATGACAGTGATGACATCACAAAAGAGTCGGTAAATACACCTCTTTTATTACAATCAACGTCAAAAATACAAGCAAGAATTATTTGTTGCCAAAGAGTGTAAATGAAACTAGGAATTTTGGCTGTCTAGAATCCAAAGAGCTTCTGGTGAGTTTGGGATGTTTTCTACTGTTCACAAAAATTTTGCAAATAATTACTTTAGTGTTTCTTGCATACCAACAGTCAACAGCCAGTTCAGTCAGTCAAGCGTTTTATTGTTAAGTGTAATTAACATTTTCACCATTTAACTCAATGTTTTATTAACACTCAAATATATTTAAAGCAAATAGACAAAAAGAACAGATACAATTGTGTTGTTGAGTTTATGGCGGATAGAGGAAACAAAAGTGGTTAAAAAGGCAAGTAAAGGGAAATTAAGTTTAAATAAAAGTTGGATAAAAATTAGAACTAGGGGAATACCTGTGTGTTGCGGTCAAGAGACTGTGTATTTTTGAAATAAGACCTGGGGGGCTCAAATTATATTTTAATTTAGTTACAATTACGTGTAATGTGTGCATGATATATTTTCAATTCCAATTACAGTAATTATAATATTGAAATAATGGTGAAATTTCCACTTCAAGTAAATGTCCATTACAATTGAGTTGGAATTAAGAGTAATTGTAATTTAAACAAATTTAATTGTAATTACAAGTAATTAGAATTTAAAAAAAAAGAAATTAAAATTACAAGTGGTTATAATAGAATTTAATTAATACAAATAATTGTAATTAGGCAACACACAATTACTTTTGTGTAATAAGATGAGTAATAAACTAAAAAGTCTAATCAGGATCTTTCATCATGTCTGATAAAATAGAAAATTGTATAAAATTAATTAATTCTTTTCAATGAAAAAAAAGTTATAATACTCAAGGAGGCAGCCGGTTATTGTTTTTAGTAAGGCCAGAATTGTCAAAACTTTTGTTTACATGTGCTTTTAAAAATTGTGTTTTTAAGTTAAATTTTAGTTTGCAGCGTATTAATGAAAAAGTTAATAAATAAAGAAATGATTAATAAAACTATGTGTAAAAATTAAGTGCAGATCGTTTTTAGGTCACAAAAACTAATTTTTTTCAAAAATTATTTTCGGGAATGAAATATTTATTATTAATTAATTCATTTATTAATGATGTGCTAATAATCCCAATTTTTGAGTGAAAACACTGAAATTTATTGTTGTGGGAAAGCTAGTTTCTATGCGCATTTCGCTGGTTGCTTAGGCCAGCTCGTCAGGAAACTTTTTCCAAATACTTTAGAAAAGCTAAAAATATTATACAAGTAAGACCATAAAGTGAATAAGAATTTTAAAACACTCAAGTCTTGCATATAACAATATCAAAGCTTCAACAAAGACACAACAATAAACCGTCAATGTTGCTTTCTTACACTCCCCTACAATTTTTTTTCATTATCACTAAATCTTTAAGGTATTTTAATGTTTATGTACGGCTTATGTACACAGAAAAGAAACGGTTTAAATAATTTTCAGTACAATTTTCATTTTAACCGAATTTGCAATTTAGTGCTCACAAAAATTGCACAAGTTTATGTTATTAAAACTGTTAATTTCTTAATTCTTTTTTTTAATTTAATTATTTTTTTATTTTGTAACTCAGATGTTTTGTTAATTTAAGTATAGGGCTTCCAAATATATTTTCTCTTCAATCCCAAATTTAAAATCACAATTTCTTGAAGTATCCCCTCTCAAAAAAAAAGCTCCCAAATGAATTATTTTCAAATAAATTATTTAGTTTTAATATTATTTATCAGTAGGGATTATTTGTATCTTATAAATTTGTATTTTAAATTCATATTAGCATAGATAATCACACTAAAGCAATAGTGTATTTGAACCAATTTTTCAATTTGGTAATTATCTTTAAATTTCTGACAAAAAATATACGTTATTAAGGAAAAGGAAAATTTTGATCATTCAGTTAATCCAAAATATTATAAATATATCTTCTTTAAATTTCTTGTATGCCTGCTGGTTTATGAGCTACTGAAGCTGTGAAGATTTAAAATGTGGAGAATTGGGGTTGTAATAAGGACCCCACAAGCACATTAATTTTACGCGAGAAATATCAATTGGCTTAGCAATTATATTTGTGGACATACGTTTAAAAGTAATTTTACTTCTCAAAATGTTGACAGGTCGACCTAAACCAAAAATGTAACGTTTTTTACATGGTCCAATTAGAAGGTCTGCGCGAAACGCCTGCTGAATTTTTGCAGACTTGTGATTTTTTCGTTCAATCGTTTTTGTAGCAGTTGTTTTGGACATCTTTATCATGATTTACACAAACGAAATGAGTGTTGTTTTCCCTATTGGTGCATTGTTGTAGTTTTGCGCATGTGACCATGGTTTTTTAGATAGACAAAAGTCTGCCGCCGAAACATTTTTAAATAAAAAACTGATATAGCGATCAGTAAAGTTAGATTTTTCAGCCGTCCGATATTGAATTTGCGTAAAAATATGTTTAATATAAATTGCATAAAAATTAGTTTTTCACTTAAAAAAAACTTCCAGATTTTATATTGGTTAGCCTGTAAAATAAACAAAAAGAAAACAAAATACTTTAACATCCTCAAAATAAGCCCGAAATTAATTTTTTTAATCTAATTTGAGATTAGAATCCCAAATTTGGTAGCCCTGCTTTAGTCAACTGTTTTGTGCAAGGAGAATTCATTTATATATTAATTCGCACTGTTTTTGACATTCCATGACCGAAAAACAAAAACAAATTACACTGTTGTTTTTTGTGTTGTTGACTTTTTGTAGTCTTGCCGCCACCTCAAGTAAATTCGCCTTGCTCGAAATTAAGTAAAAAATCAGATATAGTATATTGGTACCAGAAAATGAGGATCTAGGAACAATTAACCCGTTTCAGAAAAATCTTAAATGCACTTTCAATTTCAAATTGATTCTTAAGTAACAACTTTTAATGGGAACTTTTCCGATAATCGAAAAAATATTAGCAATTGAAAGTAATCTTTATATTGGCGCACTAAAGGCCTACAAGCTTCATTATATTTTTACCTGCAATATTTTTTTCATTGAAATAGCCAATATGTTCCATCTATATTTGATCCACTGATATATCATCTTTTCTCCACTTCTTACCCAGTCAAAACGTTAAACTTTTGTAAAATCTGCAGCCCATGGATTTAAGTCGTCAATACAGAATACTACCTGCCAACTTTGTATGCCAAAATAGTTTTCATAGCCAATGGTAAGAACACATTTTCTTTTCATGCAATTCATTTAAGTTTAAATTTCTTTAAAGTAAGAGCAGCATCAGGCATTGAAATAGACGACAAATGCATATATTTATGGAATATAAAAGCTTGGCTATGTGCCAAAAGTAACCACAATCCAGCACATGGATCATTAAATTAATTTTTGCAATATCTACGGGCACCTTTGTTGAGAGAGAAAATATTGTAGAATTCGATCTAACGCTGGAATTAATGTTAGCCAGCGTGTTTTGATGTATTAATGTTGAAATTTTGGGGTTTTGGGAAAAACCTTATAGTTTTTGACCGGGGCACAAATGAAATGAATTGAAATTGGAATTATTTAAGACGCTGACCCCTTTTCAATTAGACCACAAATATGAAAATTGTATAATTGTAAATTTAATTTTTAAAGTAAAAAGTGCAAGTACGTAATTTTGAGTCACCTATCTGAAATCATCATGAATTGAGCGGCATGTTGAAATAACAGGTATATGGAGTCGTAAAAAAAGTTCTAACGCGGACTCGAACCGCTGAAATTTTTAAAGTTCAACTCCGACTAAATTTAAATGTTATAAAATTACTAACAAACATTTTGGGCAACGGGTTTTTGGTTCCTGCTGAGCACTTGCCTAAATCGAGTAAAGTTGTTATTGCTTGTTGGCACGGAATTCGGATTTCATCACATACCTGATTTACTTTTTTAGGTACAAGTAAATGACTGGAATTTGCCGAGCCGAGCGTGCTAGATGAACCACAAATCCTTTTTCAACTAGATTAATAATAAGTATAAGTTCCGCTAATTCAAATTAGACTCTTCACCGTAGTAATAAATAAATTACACATCTTTTGAAATAACCGGTTCATTGTATCAAAATAACCGTGATATGATTATTTTCCACACCACAATAGTGGAGAGGGTATAATGCATTTGCGCTGATATGTGTAACCCCTTAACATATTGGTCCTAGATCCTTAAAGTATATCGATCGACTCAGAATCATTTTCTGAGTAGATCTAATGATGTCCGTCCGGTTGGCTGGCAGGATGGCTGTCCATGTTACCTAGTGCTCAAAGGACAAGTCGCAATTTTGAAAATAATTTGATGAAGTTTGGTACACAGGTTCTAATTCGCACAATAACCAAGCCTATTGAATCTTTGCATAATTTCATATAGCCCCCATACAAGCTGCTTTTCGGAATAGGGTCTTTGTGAACACTATCGAACCAATTTTAGGGACATTTTAAACATAGATAGATCCATATTTATATGGACACATAAGTTTTAAATTTTTTAAAAAAATTTTACCAAATAGATAGTCTCTCCGAAACTATCTAACAGATTTTAATTAAATTTAAAACATGGATAGATCCCTGTTCCTATAGCCACATTAGCTATGCATTTTTTAAAACTTGGGGTATCTATTTGGCCCCAAGTTTTAAAAAATGCATAGCTAATGTGGCTATACAAAATTACAAAATTTGTTCTTATGCACTACGGTGTAGGATATCAAATGGTCGGGCTTGACCGACTATACTTTCTAATTTGTTCGATATTCTAAAAGTGGAAAAACCCGCTTTGCTCTGATGACGTCAGATTTGTTGCACTATGCAAATTCGCGGACCTTTCAAAAAAAAAACGTTTTTTTTACCCATCATACAAAACTTGGTTCATTTCGACTGTCCCTCATTGGAAAGCCCTTCATCATGATTATTGTAAAGACTTTACAAAATATTTTGGACAATTGTAACACTCCAATCACATCAGAATAAAAACCAGAGTATTGAGGAATAAAATACCAATGAAGTTAGGATAGAGCCTTGCGCTAATTTCTAAAAACTAAGGCCATACACGCAAACAAACAACATAGTTGTGGTAAACATATTCTATGAGCAAAATATTATGATAAGATTCATGATTGTAGTCAACATATTACGATTATTATTGAATCATATTATGACCAAATATATTCATAAGATTACATCATAATATTTTTCCATTTATCCTAATTTGTTTTTATTCCATCATATTATAATTTAATGTAATCATATTATTATTATATTAATCATAACAAGTTAAGAAGTAATTATATTGTTATCATGTTATTCATAATAATATGTTGATTAAATCTAAAACCGAAAAATATTTTTAATATATGCACAGAAAAAATGGTTTTAAAAGTATTTAAATTTAATTAATGTGATATTTGAATCAATTATTTTTTTAGTTGAAAGAAAATTAAAAATTTAATTTTGATTTAATTAACATTTTAGTTGTTTTGAAATAAATTTTCAATTAAAATTTAATTAAATAGCAAAAAATCTTAACTGACTTTTTTCGTTCAAAATAAAATAATTTAAACATGTAGAATTGTTGTTGGGAATTGTCAATATTTAATTAAATAAATTAACACATTGTTTGAAATGGCAAAGTTTTTTGATCACTTTTTTAAATTAAAATTTTTAACAATTTTTGAATTTTTAGTAATTTAGCAAAATCAACAAATTGTTTGCTTCATATTATGAATTTGGTATAAATTTGATGATTGCAGAAAATGATTAATTTTTTCTGTGTATTTATGCGTAAGTAAATACTGGCAACCTTAACGTAAAACTGTTACAGATATTTCACATCATATTTTTGTCGTAGGTCGCAATTATTTATAAATTATTTTATAGAATTTTCCTTCTTTTTTCTCTAAAATTACACAAAACAATTGTCAATATATTTGCACCATTTTCAAACAATATTAACATTTTTTTAGCATTGATATTTTATTTTGTGACACTTTAGAATTTTTTTTAAGTACCTAAAATTTAGTTATTTTTTAATTTCTTTAAACTTGGTTTTTTTAATGGCTATTTTTTTAAACAGTTTAACCACTGAATAACAAATAATTCGATAGGCATTTGTAAAATAAAACTGATGCAAAATTATTTTACAAATGGCGATAACAAAATATTATGAGAGAAAAGATATTTTGTTTGCATCTTAAAAAATTAGGAGTTCACGTATAGAAAGTTATCATGTTATGGATATTAAATATTATTAAATGGTTCTGAGGTATATAATATGTTTTAAAGTTATCATTATTTATTTGTTATTAAAATGATTATTTTTCAGTGAACCATACTTAAATTTATAATTGTGATAAACATTGACAAGTTTACAGTACATAACTATAATATTGTTGATATTAAATAAAACTAACAATATTTTGTGCACGAAAACAATATATTGTTACAAAAAAGATAGTGTAGTTGCCGTAATCATGCCCAACCATATTTTTTCTCTGCGTGTAGTTGTGTACAATGCAACGCAACCCCAAAAATTTCATTAAAAGCAAAAACAAAGGCAAAAGTATTTTATAATTTTGTTGTTGCTTTTTATAGAAATTCATAGTGAATTTTTAATATTCAAACGCTGCTTATCTAGTGGCGTTGAAAATTTAAAACGCAATATGAATTTCTGTAGAAAGCAACATCAAAATATAAAATATTTTTGACTTGGATTTTGCTTTCAATATAATGTTTGGCGTTGCGTTTTACACAATTAGGGCCTAAGTTTTTCCAGAATTCTTTTCATACATAAAATATGTTCTTGGTAAATAAGGCATTTGGCCTGAATTACAGCTACGAGTTTCGTAGTCCAGCAGTCAACCTATCCACCATACAAATTTTTCCCAAAATGGGATTGTGGCTAAACGCCAGTAGATTCAGTGACGATGTCCGCATATGGCCTTGTCCCTTGTTTCATTTTATACACCTTTAGAGAAAGGTGCAATTTTTAAATTAAATACATATACTTTTACTTTAAAACTTTTACCAATTTTTTTCCTTTTTTCTTAATAAAACAAACTTTTATTTTTTTATATAAAATTTTTGTAACTTTTTTTAAAGAAAAAAAAAAAAAAAACATAATTGTTGATGCAAAGGGACTGATTGTGTTTATGATGAGATAAAACTGTATTTATGCATGTCTTTATGTTGATAAACAAATTTTTATTTGAAAAAAATTGTAATACACACAAACAACGAAAGTTAAAGGTACAGAAGGGCTTCTTTAGAAAAAAAAAAGTTTTTCTTTTATGGTCGCCCGCCTGTCCTCTTATTTTTTTTTTCTTTTTTGTACCCTTCACCACCAGTTAAAGGGTATATTAAAGTTTGCCAATCCGTTTGCAATTTGTACAATAATGATCTTATATAAAGTATTTGAAAGTAGCGAAATTGATTAATCCACGTCTGTCCGTCCGTATGTATGTTGAAATGGATTTTCCGAAGACCGCAGCTACGCAAAGGACTAATTTGTTGTATGTTGATATCACGTACACAGAAAAAATTAAAAATGTTCTCTAATCGCCAAATTTATACCAAATTCATAATATCCAGCAAACAAGTTGTTGATTTTGCACCTATTACCGAAATTATTATATTGATTACTAAAAATTTTAAAATTTTTAAATTTTTTTTTCAATAATTGCAATTTTTAATTTTAATTAAAAAAATGATCAAACAACTTTGCCATTTCAAACAATGTGTTAATATATTTAATTAAATATTGACAATTCCCAACAACAACTCTACAAGTTTTAACTATTTTATTTTAAACGAAAAAAATCAATTAATATATTTTGATATTTAATTAATATTTTAATTAAAAATTTATTTCAAAACAACTAAAATGTTAATTAAATCAAAATTATAGTTTTAATTTTCTTTCAACCTAAAAAAATAATTGATTCAGTTATCACATTAATTAAATTTAAATACTTTTTAAACCATTTCATTAATTGATAAAAAACTTTTTTCTGTGTAAATCCCAAAATCGATTGCTATTGAAATTCTGTCTTTAATTTTTGCCCATATTCGTTTACTTTTTAAGGGCTTTTTACAACACATGAAGACATTTAAAAAGTTTTGTTAACCATTCCAAATGATTCTTGTGTGTTTTGACATGCTTAATTTGATTATGAAATCAGATTTCTCCCATCACGTCACATTTATCAGATAATGGTCCATTTGGGTTTCTCGCTCTACACTTCTCTTGCAGCCTGCATCTAGACTCCAGTGCTGGTTATTTTATTATATCTTATTTGCTACTTAATTACGCGTCGAATAGTGGTATATTGGCTTTGACCGGATAAAAAATGTTGAAGTTATAGTGTATAAAATCTAACTCCTATATTTGTAAAAAATATTTTTGATTAATAAAAGGTTTATTAAACAAATTTTCATAAAAAATTCGTTTCATAAACCTGCTATGCAGAAAATATGATTAGTAGTTTTTTATAAATTAAAAAAATTGTTTCAAAAGTATTTAAATTTAATTAATGTGATAATTGAATCAATTATTTTTTTTGTTGAAAGAAAATTAAAAATATAATTTTGATTTAATTAAAATTTTAGTTGTTTTAAAATAAATTTTTAGTTAAAATATTAATTAAATATCAAAAAATATTTCACGAACAGGTTGGCCAGACTAGTTTCGATTCCATTGACGTCATCCGGCTTCGATGGCCGTGTGTGTTAAAACGGCAAACCGCACTGAAGAGATTGTGTAGTTACAATCGAAACTAGTCTGTGCAACCTGTCCGTGAAAGCCTGGGTTCAAATCTCATCGTAGTCAAGAATAAAAAATTGTCAATAAAATTTTAATTAATTTTATGTTCTAAAATTCCTCTCTTCATAAAAATAATTTAATGAAAATTGAATTCAATGAACTTAAGCCTTATTAAAAAATATTTAAATTTGGATTAAAAACCATTAACAGTTCAATAAAATAACCACAATACTAATTATTATTTTTTTTAATTAAAATTAAAAATATCATTTATGCAAAATAAATAGGCAAAACTTTAAATTTTTACAATTTTTAGTAATCAATATAATCATTTTGGCAATAGGTGCAAAATCAACAACTTGTTTGCTTGATTCTATGAATTTGGTGATTGGAGATAATTTTATATATTTTTTTTGTGTAAATATTTATTAAATATTTGTTATGAATATGTGGGTATGATTTTATAAAAATTTTAACGTTTTCCCCCAATTATTGTTTCTTCGGAAGATGTTTTTACCACAAAAAAATTTAAAGTTTTATAATTTAATTCTATAGTCCATTTGATTACAATCGTCCATGTGATTATGGCGTAATGGACAGAAATCGGATAAAAACTAAAAATCCTATAATAAAAAAAATATGTTCCCCTAAAAAACATTTTATTGCGATAGCGCGAGGGAACAATTGGCTTTCTAATACTATGGTAAAGGGTATATTAGATTCGGCACCGCCGACTAAAGCACTTTTGCTTGTTTTAAACAGATTTTTTCACTAAAGCCCTTATTGGTTTTTTTTTAACCTTTAACGTGGCTTCTTAAGGTGGCTTATTATTTTCAGTTGTGCTGCCGTTACTGTATTTAACTTTTCTTTCCAAAACAGGAAGCCAATCAAAAAATTCAATGTTTTTTTTATTTATTTTGTAATTTGCTTGTTTTTATAACTTTAGAATTTTATTAGAAAAAAAATCATTTCATTTTTACACTTGATTTCCTGTCTTTTTATTTTTTTTTTTTTTATTAAAAATTTTTCATTTCTTTTTTTTAGATTTGATTCTTATTCTAATTTTTTTATAATGCAATTTTTGCCATTGTTATTGCAAAATTTAAAAGCTGTTTTCTCTAAATCGAAAATGAATTAGTTTTTTTTTAATAAAATAACACTTTTTGTTGTTCATATATACACTAGGGATATAACTTTTTTTGGACAAAATTTCTTCATACCACTACGCGATGGGCAATTTAGTATTGATAATAAAAATAATTTTTTTAGTCCATTTTGGCCAAAAAGTTCCCACACCAAATGCAATTTCTAAAGCTCCTCATACACATTATACATATATGGTACATTTATTGTTTATATATGCTATAAATATATTAAATAAGAAGCTGTATAACAAACATATAAATGTAACGTTGCTGATGAATCGGAATCAGAAAGGATCTCCGATTCAGATTGTTGCTCAACTGATACGGTAGTTATATCAAATATTTTATTAAAATTATCACCATCATTTAAAATTTTTTTTGATAAAGTAGTATCAAAGTTTCAACTTTTTGATTTATATTATGCATTGTATTTTTTTTTTTAATTTAACTTAATCCAGATGGCAAACAATTCTTCGGAAATTTTAACACACCTTTACTTTTTATTTTTGTTGTCTTTATAGAAGGCGTTATATCTGCCTATAATAAGTTTTTCATTTGGCATTCTGTTTAGTTGAGATAGCGCTAAATCCATTTCATTTATATTACAACATTTTTTTGAAGCCTTTGTAAATCTGGAAAAGTTCTTTTTCCACCCAGTGGAATTTTTTTAATAGCTGTTGAATTTTTTTTGATTTCATTTGAAAAAAAAACGCCACAAATAAAAATCCCAATATAATACAAACAATAATAATTAAAACACTTCAAATAAAATTTTCGACACCACCCTTGATTCAACTCATATTTAATAAAAATTAAGTAGATTTTTTTTGTAAAATTGGTGCGTACCAAAAGTAAAAAATAAAATTAGTCCGAAAAGTCCAAAATAAAATTAAATAAAACTTTTATTAGAAAAGGTATTTTTTCTGAAAATAAGCACTGTTTCCTATAATATCCGCCAAACAACTCATCTATCACAACATCAATCATTTGACATTAAAATTTAGTTTATTGAAAAAAAAACCGCGAAATAGAGTAATAATATCGCGATGTTTTTGCGCTCCTTCTTCCGTAGAAATGGTAAGATCTTGTTATATTTATGAAATTATTAGAAAATACTTAAAATTTTGTTATTAAATGTTAATTTTATATACTTAGATGAACAATTTACATTTAAAACTTCATCGCGTTTGGTGCGGAAACTTTTTTACGATCGCGAAAAAGTAATACAGCATTTCTTAAATTTTTTCATGGTCTATACGGCTATGCGATGAAGAATTCGATTTTCGCAAAAATTCCAAAAAGTTGTGACCCTAATATACACACATACATAAATACATCCATATGTAAATAACATCTAAATTTTATTTTGGTTAAGGTATAATTTTATTTTTAGAAATATTGAAAAAATAAATTACATAAAATCATAATCATTCAGTAAATAAACCTTGACCCTTATATTCCATCTCAACTTAATTTTCTTATTACAGGGTAAAGTAAATGACTGTTTCCTCAAGAAAAAAATTAATAAAACAAAAAATTTAATCCAAATTTGTACATTTTAATCAGGCTTAAGTTCATCAAATTAAATTTTCATTAAATTATTTCTATTAAGACAGGAATTTTACAACATGGAATTAACTAAAATTTGTTGATAATTTATTGTTCTTGTCTGACCGGGGGATCAAACCCATGTTCTCGGACAGGTTGACTTTGAAACATTTCAAAAGTAACCACACTATCTATTCCATTGACGACGGCTGGCAGTCGATAGTCAAACATCAATCGTTAAACAAATGGTATTTTCACTTTACTTAGCCCTCATACGTCCCTGAAAATAACTTGCAGGAAAGTTTTTCGGAGGAAAAGCACCATGCTGATTATTTAATGCAAATATACAGGGTTTTTTGCTTTATTGAAGGCGTTTTTATTTTCCTTTCTGAACAAAATACTATTTAATATGAAAGCAATAAGCAATAAACTAAAATCATCCATAAAATTCAATCGGATGTAGGCAATACCTACACGTTTTTCTTAATTGGTAAAATATCAGCCGACGGACTTTTTCGTAATTCTTCAAATAATTGTGTAACGTTTAGATACACAAAAAGAAAACTTACTGTTTTAAATGCCAAATATCAATTTAAAACATTAGAAAAGAGTCTCATTTAGATCCAGCAAAATGTTTTAGCGATATTAAATTTTGGAACATAAAATAAGTGAAATTTCACCCAAAGACCGTATAAGGGTTTAACTACATAAGCGCCATTTTTCGAAGTTGACTTTTTTTGTTTTTATGGTAGAAAATAATATTTGCCATACTATTGCATTCTTATCTGGACAACTGAATAAAAAATTAAAGCCATTTACAAAACCTCGTAAGCGCAATATAATATAACATTTGCATGCAAAATATGATGGTTTTTATATTTAGAGTTGGGTATTTCAAAGTCTTAAACATTTCTTTCTTTTTAAATTAAAAAAAAAAAAAAAAATATGAAAAATTTCAGGCCAATCGGGGCATTACGACCCCAACTATTTTTACATAACCAACATTTCTCTTAAAGGAATAAAAGCTCTATATCTGCTTCTTATAGAAGCTCCCATAAAATCGTAAAATGTACACAGAAAAAATTAAAAAATTTCTCGAATAACTAAATTTATACCAAATACATAATAGCAAACAATTTGTTGATTTGCACCTATTTCCATATTGATTACTAAAAATTGTAAAATTGTGAATATTTTTTTTTTTCAATAAATAATATTTTTAATTTTAATTAAAAATATGATAAAAAAACTTTGCCATTTCAAACAATGTGTTAATTTATTGAATTAAATATTGACAATTCCCAACAACAATTCTACAAGCTTAAAATATTTCATTTTAGACGAAAAAAGTCAATTCAGATTTTTTGTTGTTTAATTAAAATTTTAATTGAAAATTTATTTCAAAACAACTAAAATGTTAATTAAATCAAAATTAAATTTTGAATTTTCTTTCAATTAAAAAAATAATTGATTCAATTATCACATTAACTAAATTTAAATACTTTTTAAACCATTTTTTTTAATTGACAAAAAAATTTTCTGTGTACACAGAAAAAATTATTAAATTTCTCGAATCACCAAATTTATACCAAATTCATAATATCAAGCAAACAGTTTGTTGATTTTGCAACAATTACCAAAATGATTATATTGATTATTAAAAATTGTGAATATTTTTTCTTTCAATAAATGATATTTTTAATTTTAATTAAAAAAATTATCAAAAAACTTTGCCATTTAAAACAATGTGTTAATTTATTTAAATAAATATTGACAATTCCCAACAACAATTCTACAAGTTTAAATAATATTATTTTAAACAAAAAAAGTGAATTAAGATTTTTTGTTATTTAATTAATATTTTAATTAAAAATTTATTTCAAACAACAAAAACGTTAATTAAATCACAATAAAATTTTTAATTTTCTTTTAATAAAAAAAATAATTGGTTCAACTATCACATTAATTAAATTTAAATACTTTTAAACCATTTTTTTTTAACTGATAAAAAACTTCTTTCTGTGTATGGATAAAACATGAAATTTGTCGAATTTGGGTTATATTTAAAATTTTTCGAAAATGAAAATGTTCACGGTGCGATGCATAAAACATAACTTTTTTGAAGTAAAGAAGCATAATCTTAAGGATATAGAAATTGAGGTACCTGATTAAATTATTTAGCAAAAACAATAAAATTAAAAATAAAACAAAAATCTAACTTAATTCGTGAATTGCTGGTTGAGCAAAAAACACGTGAGTGACAAATTTGGCTACCGTTATTTATAATTAACAAATTTGTTATAAAAAGTTATTTAGTTGGCGCTAACATGGTGTAAGAAGAAACGGGACTATATATGCCCCCTAACTAAAAGCACTTTCAGACGAAACATTTCTATATAGATATTAAAATTCTGCACAAAGAATTTTTTTATGTTTCTATGACTGCCTAAATACGGAACCCCAAATACGGTACACTCTCGAAAATTTGTCTGTATAAAAGGGAAAATACATTTGCAGTTTTAACATGTTTTGTAATAACTAAAAATAAAAAATCACATTATTTAAAAAATTCCAAATAAATTTAAAAAAAGTTCCCAATGGCTGCCTTCAACTTACAAACATTTCACATTTATCATATCCTACTGCGAAACCTCATAGTGAGGTACAAGAAAACTTCTTTGCTCTCGCTTTGATTGCATTTATGACAATTGTAATAGATTTAACAGTTTATATGCATATTAGGGTATTCATTCGGTTAACCGATTAATTACTAAAACATAACCGATTAACGGATCGGTTAATTAAAAATTGCCTATTTTCGATTAACGATTAAACCGATTAATTTCAGTCGATTAACCGATGTAACAAAAATTTTAACTTTTTGTAGTATTATTACATATTTTTTTGTGTTTTTAATTAATTGTTTTGCCTCATATACAAAAGTATGTGTTTAGCAAATATTTTTTCATAAAAACAAGAGGGTGTTCAGTGATTTTCATTTTAAATAACTGTTTGCTGTCAACAGCTTTTTGTTTTACGTACTTTTTATATGTCTGCGTTTAGTTATTTGTTTCTTCTCATATCTTTTCATATAAATCTTTTAACAGCATTAACCGAAATAATGCGAAGTCTGAAAAATTAAAAAAAATTAAGACAGGAAAATCCAGGAAGAGGACTGAGAAATAAGATATCCTGTATTATAGGTTGGTTTTGATTTCTCGAACATCTACGATAAATGAAAGAATTTTTTAAAGTCAAATTTAATCAAAACTAAAGAAAATAAACGCTGAAATCCTAAACATTTAAGTCAAATTATTTGTATAAAAAATTATATTATAAGATTTTCTTAAACTGTTGAAATAACTAATAAAATGATCCTACAGTTTATTGTTTTATTAATACATAATATGTATTAATTAAAAAATATTTATTACATATTTATTAATTATTCTTTGGTTTTCTCGTTTTAGTTCAAGAATTATTATGATTGTTATGTTTTTGGTTTTTAACTAACAAGCTCCAATTAACAAATAATTTATGCATTTTTATATATTGAAATTACTTAATTTATAAAAAAAATTTATTAATCGCTTAACCGATCAATAACAAAATTAACAGATTATTAACCGATTAAACCAAAATCTCAGTTAATTAATCCAGCGATTAACCGATTAAAGCAAAAGCCCGATTATATGAATACCCTAATGTATATACATGTCTTTTATTTATTCAAAAATAATATGTATACAAAAAAATGTAAAATTAAATGTTCACGGAGTACATAGGGCGTCAACGAGGTGGGGTTTTTAGGGGGTGGGAGCTCTCTGTCTGCTATCCACTTGGGGGTAGCAAGAAGCGATTCCTCTGCCAGAAATTCCCAAGCATCTCACCACTTCCGGTCTTAGAACAAGTGCTCCCTGGTAATGTTATGCAGGCTTCTGTCTGATAGCAGCTAAAGTGAGAAGGCGTACAATACAGTATCCATGCTAGCACCGATGCGTCTCTGGAAACAAGGCGACAATCCGATGACAATTAACTAGTCGCTGAAACTCAACTGTATTTAGCTGGCCTAGCGGTTTGTTGGTAGTTCCAACTCTAGGATCGGCAGCTGTGGCCTAATTAGTCAAACTTCTTAAACCAAATTGATCACAAAAACGTCAACAAATTTGAAATTTAACAGTATAACAGTTTTTTATTTGAAAATATCCTACATTTGTACCCCTTAAGTTTCCACACCAGAATACACCTCTGTTATATTTTTGAAAAATTTCATAAGAATCGTTTCAGTCATAGAAATTACAAAATTAAAAAAAAAAATAAAAAAAATGAATTCTGCAATTACGGTGAAATGTATAAAACTAGTTCTCATGTAAACTTACACTCTCTTAAAGGTTGCAAAAGCCAAATAGTCGGATCTGTAAGATTAGTGTTTGTAATCAGTCGTCGAAAATAAACCAAACATTATTAAGCGTACGGTGCACACACCCTAAAAAGATATATATTTTTTTAATGTTTGTGTATTAGTACACAAACCTTAATACCGATCTTAACTATCTTAACAAAAGTAACAAACTATTTTAAAGAAAGTAACAAACATTATGTAGGTAGTGTACTATTATTTCTTTATAAAATAGTTCAACTGTAGTGGTTCTTTAGACATACATTATATTTTAATGTATAAGCAAACATAATATTTTAGCTACGCTCTCTCACTAGTATTGTTGTTTTTGCTTAACAATTTGCGCGTCCACTTGTTTCTTTGTTCCATTTACAAGTCAAAAGGGCGTTGGGCACAACTGGAACGAACGAACATTGATGTGCTGAACCAAACACAACGAAGTTAGTGTTTTTTTTAAATGAAAAGGAACGCAATAAAATGTTCTCTCTTTATGTTGAGTTGGATCAGTACAGTATTTTTATTGTGTACGTAAATCACAAACAGAGAAACGTTTTTTTAAGATATCTATTACACAAACACTATGAGCGTTTGTGTTTTGCATAATTCAACCGTATCGAACAATAAAGAATAGTATATAATATTTACTTTCGAACACTGCTTTTAATTTATTTTAAATAGGTTTACATTTTTGCGAATTAAATATAAATTAAACATTAAACAAAGATTAAAAAGCCCTCACCCAGCAATAAATTCGCTTTCTACTCCTTTCCATTTTGTCCTTTCGACCAAATCCTGTGATCATTATTCTAAAGTCCTGTAGTTTTTTTTAATGCGTATTGCAATTGGTGGGTGGCATAAAACTGAATGAAAAACATATACGAAGATGTATGAAGGTTTTAAGCAAAAACTAATTAAAACTTGTGAGACAAGCATTTTTCATAAAAAATTAAAAGTACACACAATCCAACGAGTAGACGAGTTTAATACCTATGTAATGTGTTTGTGTCTATGTTTGTGTTTACGCTTGTATGTTTTACACTTTATACAAACAAGGACAACATTGTATAGCAACAACAACACAAACAATCCCACCTTAAGTTGTAAACCAGTGAAGTAACGAAGTAATTTGTTAATATAGATTTGACTATTTAAAAAAAGGCCTAATTTGTTTTTTGGTTCTTGAATGAATTTTATTAATTACGCATATAAAAAAAAAACAAATTTAATGGAAGCTGGTCCAAATTAATTTATACTGCCGGTAATTTAATTAGGACTTTACTTTTTATCATAGCGATTTTTTTCATTTTCTGAATTGGTAAGTTTTTGTACATTTAGGGGGTTATTTTGCAAATCCCTTCACCATATAATTTTTTTTTTGAATTTACAAATATTTTTATGAAAAACTTGTTCCATTTAGGTGAAGAATCTCAGAAAAATCCGCTTAACTAATTTAAGCCACTTATGTTTTTTTTTTAATTGTAACCTTTTTTTTATTTTATATTCCAAAACTTTAACTGCCTGGCCCACAATGTCGACAAGAACATTTCTTTCTTATATTTATATTGAAAACAAAAACATATTAAAATTTTTTATTATTGTTTTCAATATAAAAATGCGAAAGAAATGTTTTTGTCGACATTGTGGGCCTGGCAGTAAAATTTTACACAGCAAAAATGAGTTGTTTCTTTTTATCAATTAAAAGAATTGTTTTAAAAGTATTTAAATTTAATTAATGTGTTAATTGAATCAATTATTTTTTTAGTTGAAAGAAAATTAAAAATATTATTTCGATTTAATTAACATTTTAGTTGTCTTGAAATAAATTTTTAATTTAAATATTAATTATAAAACAAAAAATCTAAATTGATTTTTTCGTTTAAAAAAAAATAATTTAAACTTGTAGAATTTTTGTTCGGACTTTTCAGAACCTGAGCTTTATGTAACTAAATCAACTAACATATTTTTTGAAATTGTGAAGTTTTTTGGTCATTTTTTTAATTAAAATTAAAAATATCATTATTTATTTTAAAAAAAATATTCACAATTTTAAATTTTTAAAATTTTTAGTAATTAACAGATTGTTTGCTTGATTCTATGAATTTGGTGATTAGAGACAATTTTAATTTTTTTGTGTATGTAATTTAACAGTTTTAAAACTTGTAAACATGTCTAAAAATTTATTTGTAGTAAATCTTTCAACTATACTAAAGGGTGTTTAAATTTTAAGGGCCGATGTCGATTTTGAATAAAACACAAATTATTTAGGAATTTATTGTCATTTATTTATAAATGAACGCCGCGATCTCGGCGGCACACCTCCATCCGATGGTCCAATTTTTGGATGACGCTGAGGCATAATTGATGGTCTATGCCGTTAATGTGTCGAATTATCTCATCCTTTAGCTGTGGAATTGTTGCTGGCTTATCGACGTATACCTTTTCTTTCAAATAACCCCAAAGAAAGAAGTCCAACGGTGTCAAATCTTATGATCTTGGCGGCCAATTCACATCGCCACCACGTGAGATAACACGCCCATTGAATTTGTCGCGCAAAAGAGCCATTGTTTCGTTAGCTGTGTGGCAAGTGGCACCGTCCTGTTGAAACCACATTTCGTCCACATCCATATCTTCCAAGTTTGGGTATAAAAAGTTTGTTATCATCTCACGATAGAGAACACCATTCACAGGAACTGCCTGACCGCACGATATGCATTTTGATTTGAATGCCCATTTTCATAATAAGCCTGAATAACTTTAACACGTTGCTCGATTATGTATCTTTTCATGGTTCAAATTGAGTAAGTCTGAAATTGAGAAATGTCAAATGAAATGCAGAAAAAAACTTGACGTTTACGTGTGGTTCACATTCAACATCGGCCCTTAAAATTTAACCACCCGTTAGGTTAGACTTTTTTATGCTCGATTGCATATTCTAAATAATCCACCCAATCATCAAATGAAATATTCATTTAAATGATATTAATTATTTAAACTACTGAACAGATACTTTTGCACCAGAAAAAAACATGTACTAGATACTTTTTAAGCAACAAGTAAACAAACAATTTTTTAGTTGCACAACTCAACAGAAAGAAAAAAAAAAAAAAACTCCAAAAATCAAAGACAAAATACAAACTGTATGAGTTCTGTAGTTTTTTTCCAAACTTAAGTTTAACACCTTTTTCCCCTAAGACCCGATGTCCTAAGTCCCATCTGACACTTATTCGTTCATTCAAAGAACTCATAAGTTGTATGTGTCACAGGTGGTAAATGAAATTGAAAAAAGTAGAAAAAAAGAGAAAGGCAAAATTGAGAAAATAATTCTAGAACTTGATACTATTAAGAGGACTTGATATTCTTTGGTTTGGCATTTTTCTACTTAATGGATATTTTTCACTGGTTTTGCTTTTGTTTTGCGTCAGTTGTTGCAATTGTTATTTTTGTTGCTTAGTTTTGTTGTTGTTGCTGAAGCAAAAGTGTGAAACATTGGATTTATAAAAATGATAAATCCACAATTAAATTTTTTCTTTAACTGTTGCTGTAACTGATTCTTTGTTTTTTTTTTTTTTGTTTTTCCTTTTCTTTTCGAGAGAAAACTGAGAAAAAAAATCTTAAGAGAAACATCATAATCAAGGGATGGCATGACAGTTGTGGTGTGAATTGCAGGCAAAACTTTATTCTTTTAAAGAAAATGTTGTACGGCACAAGTCTGCCCATAAAATTATAGCTGTTTTAAAAGTTTTTAGTTTTAAAAAAAGCAGCAGTTGTGTTAAAATCTTAAAGATATTTAAAACAAAGAAAATTTGGAATATAAATCTTATTGTTAATATTAAAAATAAATTTCTTCCAAATCTTACTATATTTAGTAGCCAATAACAGCGCTTAAAAACTGCAGTCGAAGTTGAAAAACTGCCATTTCTTCCACTTCTTCATTTGTCATTGGCCAAAAAAAACTATTGCTTTTACTTCTGAGTCATTGAATGTAAATAGTCGCTGCCAATCCAACTCAAAAAGCGATAAGTTTTACACAAATTTTCGTTATTTGTTCGATAGTTTTTGGTTTCGACTGCAGTTTTTTTACATTTAATAGTGGTGGCTTATTGATAATGGACTAACCAAACCAAAATATGGTTGCTGGTGACAATACACCGAAAAAAGTGTCTTATCAATTAAAAAAATGGTTTAAAAAGAATTTAAATTTAATTAATGTGATAATAGAATCAATTATTTCTTTAGTTGAAAGAAATTAAAAATTTTATTTTGATTTAATTAACATTTTAGTTGTTTTAAAATAAATTTTCAATTAAAATTTTAATTAAATAACAAAAAATTTTAATTGACTTTTTTCGTTTAAAATAAAATAATTTTAACATGTAGAATTGTTGTTGGGAATTGTCAATATTTATTTAAATAAATTAACACATTGTTTGAAATGGCAAAGTTTTTTGATCACTTTTTTAATTAAAATTAAAAATATCATTTATTGAAAATATTTTTTCCAAATTTTAAAATTTTTAGTAATCAATATAATCATTTGGGTAATAGGTGCAAAATCAACAACTTGTTTGCTTGATATAATGAATTTGGAATAAATTTGGTGATTGGAGAAATTTAATAATTTTTTCTGTTTGTGGAATTGTGGGAAATAGAGCGGGTTTTTAGAAATTTCCGGCGTTATTTCCTACGTTCGGACGGCGTACGACCCAGTTGTGTTTCTACACTCATAGAAAAATGCACTTTCATATTGATGATACCCTAACATTAGAATTGTAACATTATTGTTATTACAAATGGCATCAATGATGCAAAAAGTGACATCAATTCAATGACAAAAGTCATCATAAAATTTTGTCATACTTTATGCGTCATCTATGCTATGACTACAGTGTATGACTACAGTAAAATGTGAATAAAAAAATTCCTATATTCTGTTTTTTAAATGATATAGTTAAATACATCAAATTTTCAAATTAGAATGATTACAAATATCGGACATGCTGCTCGTGTCTTATAATTCAGCGTTCTTCTGCAAACAAAGGGCGGAATACCACAAAAGTAAATCAAACATGTGTAACGGGTAAGTAAAGAATAATATTCTCTCACTTTGACTTAAGTCAATCCCAATGCCAAACTGTCATTTAATTGAGCATATGAGTCATTTCTACGATGTTACTGAGTCGTCGCACTGATGACATATTGTATTAAACTGACTCCGATTTGTTATTTCTGTGATGCCGATGTGTCTACCCATTGATGACATAATATCCATGGAGAAATAATACAGGTGGCAGCACTAAGGCAACAAATACAACATTACAACAAAAATGAAAAATAAGTCTCCGTATACGTCAAAAATTATATTAAACTAAAATCAAATTTTGCTGCCGAACACAATGAAATAAATTAATTTTCAGCCAATTTTTATTTCAATATGGTTACTATCTTATTTAATTCTATTTTAAATAATCAAAAACTTTAATACAATACAATAATCACAGCACAAAACGTGGACTTTTTGTAAACATAAACAAAACTTTGACAAAAGACTAGACAAACAATACAAGAGCAAAAAATCGTCATCTGGCGTAGTAATGCCACCTGTTTATTTCATCATGATAATATAAATTTTTGACCCTGACGACAATTTGGGCTAGTGATGTTAAGGCTGATATCACAGTGATAAAAAGCGGCATGGGGTCAAAAACCAAAACACTTGTCATAGTACTGATGTCAAAATACATCAGCGTTATTACGCGTAGCACAACCATGTGGTTTTGCATCGGTCAAAGATTCTAATAGTAATATGGCACATGTTCTGTAATATAAATCGGGTGAAGCAAAACTTTTTATCTGCTATTCTAAAGTGCTTCCCTGGTCCAGCTACAATGGAACTAGTTTTTTTTATGGTAGAAAATAATAACTTCGTATATGCTGGCATCAGCGTTGTCAAATGTGCAGATTTATCTGCATTTTGCAGTTTTTTTATGCATTGAGCAGTTTTGAAGTTTTTTGTTAAAAAAATAAAAAAATTTTTTTGTAAATTGTGCAGATTTTGCAGTTTTTGCATTAAAACTTTTTAATTTCAATTTTGTTATTTAATTTTTTTTATTTCTTAAGCCATAATCCTACCTAATTTGCTTAACGCATACTCGTATAACAAAGGCAAGCTTTAAGAGCCAATAAAAAAACACGAACGGGTTCGAAAACACGTCACCAAAAAACCACCCAAACCTAATTAATCATTTTACAATAAATTGTAATAAAATACTTTTTTTCCTTAAAATTTTATATCTCGTCGTTTCCTTTTGAATTTCCAAAATGTTCACTTAAATGATTAAATTAAGCACTAGGTAGCGCAAGCAATTTGGAAAATATACAACATTTCGACAAACACGATTAAATCCTTTGTCAAATACCCCCAATTAACAACGCAAGAGTATTGTACAAACGCACAATTTTGACATGTTTGCCAAGCAATTTGAGTAGTTTATTTGGCTTTTACTTTTGAAAGTTTAATTATGTCCCTGTTTACTACATTTTGTGATTTTTGATGTTTCATTTAAAAAGTTGCACTTGAGTTTACCTTGTTAACATTGACAAATTGCAAATATGAGCCCGAAATTAAATAAATTTGGTATTAAATGAGGAAAAAAAAACAAATCGCAAGACTACATGTCCTTGTGTACCCCTCTAAATTCAACTCTCGTTCATCTAGCCCACAAAGTAACAATATTCGTTAATAATATACAATGTAATATTGTACATGTTTATGTATTACACGTACATATGTATGTTAAAAAATTTAGTTAATTATATATTTTTATTATGGCTTTTTTTAAGTGCAGTTTTTTTTAGTTAAATTCAGTTTATTTTTCTTAAGATGCAGTTATATTCAAAAAAATTATGGCAACGATGGCTGGCATATTCATTTTTTCGTTAATTCCTCTCTTTAGAAGAATCGGCTGTTGTCAGTGGATAACAGTAGAAATATCTTCAGCTGATACAAATTGCTTTGTGATAGCTGCTTTACATTATCACACAAGACTTACGTATTTAAAAAAAAATGCAACCCTGTCATAAAAAGTTGTTATTGTTTTTTGAAAATTTTCAAACAGAAATTTTATAAGAAACTAGCTTAACCCGGTGCGCTTCGCTACCCCTGCACCTTTTAAAATTTTTCCTGTAAAGGTTGATAGCTCTTGTGTTCAGATATATGGTATTTAATATGTCTTCTATGAGGGGTACTGCTCCTACTCTGTCTACCCCGCACATTTTTATATTGAAATTTATAGTTTACTATAATAGTTGCTTTAACCACGTTAGACTCTCCCTTTAATAGTTCTTCAGTTGAGCGATATTTAATGTATGCATCCTATGGGAGGTATTTCCCCCCTGCGCCTACCCGCTTTATTTTTATTTTCAAAAGTGTAGTATACCATAAGAATGACTTTTAGAAAGTTTGAACATTCTCACTATTACAGTTCTTAAGATATGCGATGTTAAACATTGGCGTCCTATGGGGTATTCCTATAGCCCCGCTGCTATTTTATTTCAATTCCGGGGCTCAGAAGATCCTACTACAAAAAGTTCAGCAAAATGCGTGCAGCTGCTCTTAAGATATGCGATAATTAATATTGGCATCCTATGGGGGGTACCAATTCCCCTGCCCCTATCGAAAAAATAAGTAGCCTATTTTATTTTTAGGGCTCACGTGATGTTACTGTAAAAATTTCAGGAAAATCGAATATTGGCATCCTATGGGGGGTACCGATTCCCCTGCCCCTATCGAAAAAATAAGTAGCCTATTTTATTTTTAGGGCTCACGTGATGTTACTGTAAAAATTTCAGGAAAATCGGTTCAGTAGTTTCGGAGTCTATAGAGCGACAAACAAACATACAAACATACATAATTCATTTTTATATATATAGATAGATAGATAGATAGATAGATAGATAGATAGATAGACATTTTCGTCAAAATACGTAAAACGGCCTTTAAAAATATTTTCTAGCGCTGCGTTAAGCTTTTAAGAAAAATTTTGATGTCTTTGAATTTTGAAAATTTACATTTAATATTTTAATTGATTTCAAATAATTTGAAATATTAAACGTACCTGATATCTTGATATAAAGGTAAATTTCCTATCATCTAGTTAAAAACATGCATATATTTGTTCATATGTATATGCATTCAAACACTCACAGAGACATGGCTATGCGTATAAGTATAAATAAATTCGTTAAATATAAAAATAGATTTATAATGTTGCCCTTTTTTTATTTGTTCCTTACAAAAATGTCTCTATTATACAAATTTTTTCACGTTCAACTACCAAATTTTATATGTTTTTTCTTTCTTTCATTTTTTTTTTTTTTTTTTTTTTTTTTTTTAGGACGTGCCATTGTGCGGAAGTAATTTGTATTTTCATTAGGTTGGTAACATATTTTGTCAATTGCATTATCTCTATATAGAAAGTCATTTATTCATTCAGATGTACATACATATATGGATTTGAACACTTACATGTGTTAAGACACATACATACTTACATGGAACATACTCATACATAAGCTAAACAAGACAATAATAATAATAAAAAATATTGTATAAATGAATACGAATGATGTGAATGTATTACTACACAATAGTACAAACCGAAATTGAGAGGATGCACTGGTGAAAAGGGGGGAAGAAACCATACAAATAACATATGAATACAAATATTGGGACATAAGGTTTTTTATAGCACAGTGGAAAAAGATAGTGACAAGTTTTAGAAATCATTTGATTTATAATGAGGACTATTTTTTAATAAAAATAGGTCAAATCAACGGTTCTTATTATATCCTCCACCACCTCTAGTTGTGGAAGAGGGTATACTAAGTTTTTCATTCCGCGTGAACCTTTTTTATTATTCATCTCAGACTCCATGCAGCATGGCTTCTTGAGTAATTCTAAGTCGATTGGCCCATGTCCATCTGTCTGTCCGCCTGCCCGTCTGTTAAAAACACGCTCAATTTCCAACAATTTAAAAGAAATGAACAATATATTGGTATCAAATTTCTTCTGGTTATTCTAAGCAGTTTGGGATTGAAATCCAGCAAAATCTTTTAAAAATAAAGTTAAGTTAGAACTTTTTTTTGGATTTTTTCGTCAAATATTTGTTGGGTCTGAACATACCTTAATTCGATTTAGCCATGTCCGTCTGTCTGTCCTATTTCTGTCCGTCAACAGGGATTGAAGTCCAGCCCAACCGGTTCAGTAGGAAACGAGTAATAGATCTAAATTTGCAATCACCACAATAAAAAATTTTTGTTAAAAAAAAAACTAACGGAAAACTCTTAAGTAGTTCTAAAACTCTAAAATTTGGTCTGTCATATTTTAATTAGACAAGAAATCATATCACAAAGTTTCGTGAACATCGGTCCATAGTTTACTATTGGCCCTATATAAACTACCGGAGGGCACTTTGATACGCCTGAAACCTTAACAAATAATGCTATTCTGGTAAAATTTGAAATGTTAAAGCTTAATAAGATTGAAAAAAACACACGACCAAATTTACCGTTGGCCTCATATCAAGCCAGTGCTCGAAACCGTTCTTTTAGAGTACGCCTAAAACCGAAACTATTTTATTACTGTAAGGTCAGTTTTTTCTTAAGATTGGTTTAAAAGTTATAGATTCTATATAAATACCACTTCTGACATATTCTTGCCGTCGGTCGAGGGCATCAAAAATTCGGCATAGACGAATGTATAACTATTACTTGTTTTTGTTTTAGAAAATATCTGCTCTCTCATAAAATGTAAATGTATAAAATGTATACGAAAGACGTGCTAGTCTGCCCTTTGGTAAGATTTCTCGATAATAAATTGATAGCTTAAGGTATCTGATACACAAACAGGCTGTCTTTTTTATCAAAAATTATTGTTAAAATGTCCATTTTTTGTCGAGCTGTCGAGACAATCCATTTATTTATAAGCCGGGCCTGTTTGTATTTAGGGCAAAAAGGCAAAACAAGTCAAAATTTGTAAAAATTTCCAAATGGGGTAATGTTAAAAAGTTGATTTAAACGCTTGTCAATTCCAGTTTCATATACCTAAACACAGAAGTATAACTGACCTTATTGAATTTTCTGTAATTACCCAAGAGGGAAGGAAGCTGACACTGAAGCAGACCCGTGATATGTTCTTAGGTGGCAGAGACCGATCCTAGTTCTAACACTTAATGTGAATGGGACCTATCACTTTTTAATGGGGTTGTCATTGTTAGTTACTACAATGCTAGTCCTTGGAATTCTTCTTCTAATAAAAAAGTCTTAGACTTCATTAAACGAACAAATTTTTAAATAGTCCCAAAGAAATGTATCATACCGCCGGTGAATACTGAACCTGTTACAAAAACGGTCCTAATAAATAAAAAATCATTTACATAAAAAAATTAATACAAAATTTAAAAATTTACCTTTTTGTTCTTACTTAATTTACCAGTTTAGTGATTAGTTCTCCTTTCATATGTTATTGGTTATTTATTTTTGTTCTTATTCTATTTTCACAAATCCCAGGACCAGTTCTGTTGGAACAATTGACACAAATTTATCGCAGGGTATGGATCAAGGCGAATTCATGTATACGGTGATGTCGATACTACAACAAGTAACAACACCAAAAACACTACAATGTATTTTTTTTTGGTTGTTTTCGTTGATCGATATGTTAAAAACACAAGCAACTTTTGACATTTCCTTCTCTCAGTAAGAAAAAAAAGTAGCACAGCTGTGCTTTCAACATCACCTGAAAAATGAATTCGCCTTGGTATGGATGGTAAAAATATTATGACGTTAAAAGCTGTTGATACTGCGGTCTACGAATTCAGTATAAAATATCCTAATGTCTATTTTAGGGCTTCTCGACAGTGTCAAATGCAAAGAGCAAGTTTATATTTATTGCTGTCAATACGTGAGTTGTTTACATCTATAGGTAAGAGAGGTATTATGCCTTTACCCTGCACAGAAAAAAGTGTTTAATCAATTAAAAAAATAGTTTAAAAAGTATTTAAATTTTATTAATGTGATAATTGAATCAATTATTTTTTTAGTTGAAAGAGATTTAATTAATTGATTTAATTAACATATTAGTTGTTTTGAAATAAATTTTCAAACAAAATTTTAATTAAATAACAAAAAATTATAATTGACTTTTTTCGTTTAAAATAAAATAATTTAAACATGTAGAATTGTTGTTGGGGATTGTCAATATTTATTTAAATAAATTAACACATTGTTTGAAATGGCAAAGTTTTTTGATAATTTTTTAAAATAAACATCATTTATTGAAAAAAAATATTCACAATTTTTAGTAATCAATAGGGATGCGATTTCCATGCAAATGCATGTTTTTTATCGATAGTCTAAGAACGATGTCGACCAATTATCTTTCCAAATCATTAAATTTGCGTTAAAATGGCATCGATTTGTTTTTGCATATTGTTGCATATGTTAGTGAGAATGCATATTTTTGCATATTTATACAGTTTTGAGGGATTTTTTTAAATTCCATATTATAAAAAAGTTCTTTAAAAAAATTTTAAGTACAAAATTTTAAGTACACAAAAAAACTTTCCAAAAAAATTTTAGATAATAAATAAATTCTTTTGGAACTTTGTTTAAAATACAATATTTTTTATTTTAAACTGATGCAGTAACTTACATGGTTAAGGCTTGCAATAGGCTTAAAATATTTTATCCAAAACGGTTACAAGCTACTTGCTTAGCACATGGCTTATACCGCGTAACAGAAAATTTTGAAGTTAATTCGATAATATTGCAATTTTTAATGAAATGTATCCCTTGATTCCCCTTCCACCGCAGCCAGTAGTAGCAAAATGGGGGCCTGGTTAGATACTTCAGAATTCTATTCAAAAAACTTCAAGTAATTTAAGAATGGTAGAAGATCTTGTTGATGTCGATGATTGTGCAATTAAAAAGTAAAATATATATTAAATTAAGATAACAGCACAAGTCAATTAGTATTGTATTTTCCAATAACGGATATATTGGTGAACAATAACTTAGTAATTAGGAGGGATTTAATTCACTTTATGCTCAAGTCAAATTAATTGATATTGCAGAAAGTAAAATTTACATTGTGGAAATTCTTTCTTCCAACAAATTAAAAAAAAAAATCCAAAACGTTTTGCAAAAAAAAAAAAATAGTTAGGGATTTAAAAAAATAAAATGAATTTCAAATATTTTTGATCTGATTTAGAATCAAAGTGGGATCTGAAAATAAATTATTTCAAAATGCATTGGCATTCTTCAAGTTTTTCTTTTATAAAACAGTAATTATTTATTTAAACAAACAAAAATTAGTTATTTTAGTTTTTTAAAGATATTTGAATAACAATATACTGAATTTTTTATATTTTTGTTTTTAGTAAAATTAAAAAACGATTTTTTATGGAAATTTCTTAGTTTTTGGTGCATTTTTTTTTTATTTTTTTAATGCATATTTTGGATTTTTTAGTGCATATTTTAAGCGCCTATTTTCGATTTTGTACTGCATGAAAATCTCATCCCTAGTAATCAATATGGAAATAGGTGCAAAATTAACAAATTGTTTCCTTGATTTTATAAATTTGGTATAAATTTGGTGATTGGAGAAATTTAATAATTTTTTCTGTGTGTTTAAAGAATGTTCATCTGCTGTGTGTGTACGTGGTCATGCGAAGATTGCGATTTAGTCGCAGGGCTTTGTTTTAAAGATAATTTAGTGTGTCTATTAAAATCGTACAAAGCCCTTTTATAAAAGTTCCCCAAGTATAGGTATTTACTTTGTGATGAGGGTATAAGTCACAAGTTAAAAACTAATATGATGCATTTTGAGATATAAACTTCTCTTTTAATGAAAAAAACGGAATCTATTGAAATTGGCAAACGTTTGTCCTTGAATTTACTGGGGCCCATACGAAACATCTTCCGAAAAAGGCATGTAAAGTTTGTAATCTAAATATTTTTCATACCATAAAAAATTATTTAAAGAACTTTGGCAAATTTCCTTACCTCTGCCAAAATGAACCAAGTTAAAAGTAATGAAAATCGAGTTTTGAGGTTACCTAGCACTCATATAATAAATTGATAGCTTAAGGTATCTGATACACAAACAGGCTGTCTTTTTTATCAAAAATTATTGTTAAAATGTCCATTTTTTGTCGAGCTGTCGAGACAATCCATTTATTTATAAGCCGGGCCTGTTTGTATTTAGGGCAAAAAGGCAAAACAAGTCAAAATTTGTAAAAATTTCCAAATGGGGTAATGTTAAAAAGTTGATTTAAACGCTTGTCAATTCCAGTTTCATATACCTAAACACAGAAGTATAACTGACCTTATTGAATTTTCTGTAATTACCCAAGAGGGAAGGAAGCTGACACTGAAGCAGACCCGTGATATGTTCTTAGGTGGCAGAGACCGATCCTAGTTCTAACACTTAATGTGAATGGGACCTATCACTTTTTAATGGGGTTGTCATTGTTAGTTACTACAATGCTAGTCCTTGGAATTCTTCTTCTAATAAAAAAGTCTTAGACTTCATTAAACGAACAAATTTTTAAATAGTCCCAAAGAAATGTATCATACCGCCGGTGAATACTGAACCTGTTACAAAAACGGTCCTAATAAATAAAAAATCATTTACATAAAAAAATTAATACAAAATTTAAAAATTTACCTTTTTGTTCTTACTTAATTTACCAGTTTAGTGATTAGTTCTCCTTTCATATGTTATTGGTTATTTATTTTTGTTCTTATTCTATTTTCACAAATCCCAGGACCAGTTCTGTTGGAACAATTGACACAAATTTATCGCAGGGTATGGATCAAGGCGAATTCATGTATACGGTGATGTCGATACTACAACAAGTAACAACACCAAAAACACTACAATGTATTTTTTTTTGGTTGTTTTCGTTGATCGATATGTTAAAAACACAAGCAACTTTTGACATTTCCTTCTCTCAGTAAGAAAAAAAAGTAGCACAGCTGTGCTTTCAACATCACCTGAAAAATGAATTCGCCTTGGTATGGATGGTAAAAATATTATGACGTTAAAAGCTGTTGATACTGCGGTCTACGAATTCAGTATAAAATATCCTAATGTCTATTTTAGGGCTTCTCGACAGTGTCAAATGCAAAGAGCAAGTTTATATTTATTGCTGTCAATACGTGAGTTGTTTACATCTATAGGTAAGAGAGGTATTATGCCTTTACCCTGCACAGAAAAAAGTGTTTAATCAATTAAAAAAATAGTTTAAAAAGTATTTAAATTTTATTAATGTGATAATTGAATCAATTATTTTTTTAGTTGAAAGAGATTTAATTAATTGATTTAATTAACATATTAGTTGTTTTGAAATAAATTTTCAAACAAAATTTTAATTAAATAACAAAAAATTATAATTGACTTTTTTCGTTTAAAATAAAATAATTTAAACATGTAGAATTGTTGTTGGGGATTGTCAATATTTATTTAAATAAATTAACACATTGTTTGAAATGGCAAAGTTTTTTGATAATTTTTTAAAATAAACATCATTTATTGAAAAAAAATATTCACAATTTTTAGTAATCAATAGGGATGCGATTTCCATGCAAATGCATGTTTTTTATCGATAGTCTAAGAACGATGTCGACCAATTATCTTTCCAAATCATTAAATTTGCGTTAAAATGGCATCGATTTGTTTTTGCATATTGTTGCATATGTTAGTGAGAATGCATATTTTTGCATATTTATACAGTTTTGAGGGATTTTTTTAAATTCCATATTATAAAAAAGTTCTTTAAAAAAATTTTAAGTACAAAATTTTAAGTACACAAAAAAACTTTCCAAAAAAATTTTAGATAATAAATAAATTCTTTTGGAACTTTGTTTAAAATACAATATTTTTTATTTTAAACTGATGCAGTAACTTACATGGTTAAGGCTTGCAATAGGCTTAAAATATTTTATCCAAAACGGTTACAAGCTACTTGCTTAGCACATGGCTTATACCGCGTAACAGAAAATTTTGAAGTTAATTCGATAATATTGCAATTTTTAATGAAATGTATCCCTTGATTCCCCTTCCACCGCAGCCAGTAGTAGCAAAATGGGGGCCTGGTTAGATACTTCAGAATTCTATTCAAAAAACTTCAAGTAATTTAAGAATGGTAGAAGATCTTGTTGATGTCGATGATTGTGCAATTAAAAAGTAAAATATATATTAAATTAAGATAACAGCACAAGTCAATTAGTATTGTATTTTCCAATAACGGATATATTGGTGAACAATAACTTAGTAATTAGGAGGGATTTAATTCACTTTATGCTCAAGTCAAATTAATTGATATTGCAGAAAGTAAAATTTACATTGTGGAAATTCTTTCTTCCAACAAATTAAAAAAAAAAATCCAAAACGTTTTGCAAAAAAAAAAAAATAGTTAGGGATTTAAAAAAATAAAATGAATTTCAAATATTTTTGATCTGATTTAGAATCAAAGTGGGATCTGAAAATAAATTATTTCAAAATGCATTGGCATTCTTCAAGTTTTTCTTTTATAAAACAGTAATTATTTATTTAAACAAACAAAAATTAGTTATTTTAGTTTTTTAAAGATATTTGAATAACAATATACTGAATTTTTTATATTTTTGTTTTTAGTAAAATTAAAAAACGATTTTTTATGGAAATTTCTTAGTTTTTGGTGCATTTTTTTTTTATTTTTTTAATGCATATTTTGGATTTTTTAGTGCATATTTTAAGCGCCTATTTTCGATTTTGTACTGCATGAAAATCTCATCCCTAGTAATCAATATGGAAATAGGTGCAAAATTAACAAATTGTTTCCTTGATTTTATAAATTTGGTATAAATTTGGTGATTGGAGAAATTTAATAATTTTTTCTGTGTGTTTAAAGAATGTTCATCTGCTGTGTGTGTACGTGGTCATGCGAAGATTGCGATTTAGTCGCAGGGCTTTGTTTTAAAGATAATTTAGTGTGTCTATTAAAATCGTACAAAGCCCTTTTATAAAAGTTCCCCAAGTATAGGTATTTACTTTGTGATGAGGGTATAAGTCACAAGTTAAAAACTAATATGATGCATTTTGAGATATAAACTTCTCTTTTAATGAAAAAAACGGAATCTATTGAAATTGGCAAACGTTTGTCCTTGAATTTACTGGGGCCCATACGAAACATCTTCCGAAAAAGGCATGTAAAGTTTGTAATCTAAATATTTTTCATACCATAAAAAATTATTTAAAGAACTTTGGCAAATTTCCTTACCTCTGCCAAAATGAACCAAGTTAAAAGTAATGAAAATCGAGTTTTGAGGTTACCTAGCACTCATATAAATAATTTTTTGGTATGGATTTTGATCCATATAAACCGCTTTAAATTTAAGAATCAATAAGAGCTCTTGCACAAGTATTATCTATTTTAACAGTAAATACTTCATAAAATATAGTTTAGATATGTTCACAATTTATCGTAGCTTGCTTAAGACAAATGTCTAAAAATCGCTTCAACCGGTCTAAATCCTTGAAATGGGTCAGTATTGGGATTAAGTCTGAGAAGCGCCTGAATAACTCTTTTGGAAATATTTCTACTATAACCAAAAATTAGGTTTTTAAAATTATGCCAGTAAAGGGGAAAATTTGTCTAAAATCTTTTCGCATACGAGTTTTGTTTAATACTGAAAATAGTGCGATCGATATATTAACCTCGATAATTTGAAGCTATAGCGGCCTCACGGGATATCAATTTGTTTGAAAAAAATTTTTGTACAAAGTTTGAATGCAATTAAAATAAAGCTGTTTCATATAGCTTTCATAAAAGTATTTAAGGTAAAGCAGGACTGACAAAATTTGACATTTATAAGTACAAGGTGGGCCACCTTCTCCTGACTGATTGACATATTGTAGCCGTTGTGATGCATCCCTAGGCAATAAATTAAATCTTATATATGGAGCAATATTCAGATAAGCTCTTAATATTATTTTAAAATATTTTTTGAAAGTTTGGCTTACTAAAAGTCAAGTATTTATCCTGACGGATTAAGTTTTTGAAGTGTTACTTCATAGTTGGCATTGGGCGAGTTGGGTTGGTCGAAATCTAGAGCCCTTTTTAGTTATTTAAAAGACAAGTTTTTGGTAAACATTTGGTGAACTAATAAGTTCTTTTAAAATTGCAGTTTTTTTATTTAAACGTTTTTAATAAATTGATTTACATAATCACGCCACCCCTATTATGAAAGTCGATGTCGACACAAGCACCGGAATAGTATTTCTATTTTCTTACAACCATTTTCTATGGAAATTTGTTTAATAAGCATTTTAATAATCAAAAATATTTTTTATGAATATGGGGGCTAGTCGTTATTGACAATAATTAATAATCGACTACCATAGCCAGAAACTTAATATTTTCAAAGGCGCCGTCAAGCAGAATTGCCTCTATTTTAGTCGACAAGAAATTTTGCGACGACTCAAATGAAAGATAAAAAAAAATTTTAAAAAGAATGTAAACCTATTTGTTAAATACGTTTAAAATAAAAAAAAATGCAAATTTAAAAGAAGTAATGAGCACACATTTTATTAGTAAATTAAACGGGATATTTGCAAAAATTCGGAAAAAATTGCTAAAATAAAGAAAGTTCGCGAAAAATGTTAATATTTTAAACTAGCCATAAAATTGCAAAAAATCGGTAAACATTGCTAAATTAGCGGAAATATTTGCTAACAGGGCATAGTAGCAAAGTCTGATACTTATTAAAAATCGTTAAGGCTGAAAAGAATCATAAAACCCTCAGTAAAAAATCGCTTATATTGCGAAAATGGCAAAAATTCGCAAAATCGGAAACAAACTCAAAAATTAATTTAAAATCGATTAAAAACAAATCGGAAAATACCATAAATGGCTTTTAAAAAGTATTTATAATGATAAAGAACAAAAATAAAAGAAAAAATCACAGATGAGATTTTCTTTTGTCAGATTTTCGAAACGTGTCGACGTCGACACAACATTCTTATGAAATACAAAATTAATGTCGAAGTGATGTAGTCATCGACTTTATGTGACAATAATTTTAAATTAATTTCGACGTCGATAACGACTTATATAATAGGGGTGAATAACTAAAATTGGTTTAACTTAAGTTTGAGTCGTCCTTTAGTCCTGTCGACTAAAATAGAGTCAGTTCTACTCGACGTCGACTCAAAAGCGCCATCGATAATGCCAATAGTAATAGATTGTTGTCAATAAGGACTTAAAAAATATAATAATTCACCCTTATTTCATTTAGCGTCATCAATAAGAAACGATTTCGTTGTGTGTCGATTGTTGTTAATCGGTATGCACATTGTCAATATCATATTTTATCGATAAGCGTCGATGTATATAAATTTTAGGTTTTTCAGAATAAATCAAGCTACCCTATTTGAGAGCACAAAATTTTTAAGAAACGAACATCAAATTGCATTTTTTTTTTATTTAAAACTGAAAACAAAACAAATGTGTAAATTATTAGAGATGTGCTTTAAACAACGGTTAACAATCGACATCGTTACGTTGCTGTAATAATATAAAAATAAATAATATAGGATTGGCTTGGCGTTGCTAATTTTGTCTAAAAAATAAATTTGTAAAGAATAGCTTAAATAAAAAACCATGAAAAGGTGTATATAATCAGTCCCACTGTGCAAAGATATCCATTTATAAGTGTTGGTTTTGTCGTTGTTATTGTAGTTATCACCCTGTAATTCACAAACTAACAAGTGCACTTAAAAGGGCATATTGTTATGCTCACAAATACTTGTAAACACTCATACATAAAATACTTATACAATCAAACTCACATACACTCACAACTTTTTACAAACATATGCTACGATTTTTTCTCTCTCATACTTTGCAGGACAGACACTATCAAATATTGGCAAATAACAAAAATGAAGATGTTATTCATTTTGCATTCTATTTTTTTCGTTTCTACGGATATGAATTGTAAAATGGATAAATGAAACTGAAAATGAAAAAAAAAAATACTCAAATTAAGTGACTTCCGTTACACACTGAATTTTGCTTTATATTTTTTTCAGATTTTTTGTCGACTTCTACTTATTTAATGTGTGTGTAATTTTCTGTCTGTATTGATGCTGCTCCGTCTAGCCGTCTGGTGTAAAGCAATTCATTTCACAGTTTATTAAGGTAAAAACAACAAGGACATTATAAAAAAAAAAAAAAAAAATAAAAAATAATGTATAATCAGGAAGTTATAAAAAATCAGTATGAAACAAAAAATTAATGAAATTATATTTTATTTAAGTAACTAATTAGTAGAGTTTTCATTGAGTTGCAGTAAATAATAAAGCTTAGTGTTTTTATTTTGTAAAAGTTTATTAAGTATTAGAGAGTTTATTTAGTTTCTTAAGTATTATACAAAAAAAAAAAAAAAAAACTGATAAGCTGCCATTGTACACGAAAAATTGGTATTTCGTTAATTTCTTTTCAAATAAAAAATATTATCAAATTTAAACATTTAGCGTCTACGCCACAGACATAGGCATAATATTAGTGATATGAAACTATCGAAGTATGCGATAGTTTTTTAAAAACCAATCGATAGCTACCGATGGTTTTCGTTAGTGTTTAAAACTTACAATATTTCCAATAAAATACAAAACATTTATAACAAAATCAGTAAGAGTCCCAAGTAAACCGTCGGAGACCTAAGTCTATTATATAAAATTGTGAATATTTTAGTGGTTGTAATTTTTTAGACTAATGCCCGTAATTTCTACAAAAAGAAATCAAGCGGTGTATAGAAATCTATGGTGTAACTGCTGCCATATTTTAAAAGAATACTTTAGATAAAAACACGAAGGCAAATAAATGTTGAAATAGGTTAAGATACCTATTAGGTACGAACACGACCAGCTATCTTTTTCTAGAAATTACGGGAATAACAAATTTTTGCTGCTGCAATTTTGTAAAATTCTGCCTTGAAATTGTCCAGATTACGATATTATAGTCCTGCAATTGTTGTATTTTAATCTTGTCTTTCATCTTCTCCTTTTTATATTTTTCTTATCTTATAAATAAATAAGGGAACAATTTTTTTGTAGTTGATTTTTAAGTATCTTATCGTCCACCGATTTTAATGAGGTATATATCGTTATTAAGGCATTTTTGTGTAGATTTTTATAGAAGTCTTAGGATTAAAGTGTTTAAAATGTGTTTGTGTTGAGTTTATTTTTTCAATATCTCAAAAGCTACTGCACATACGAAGATGATTTGTATGTCATTTTAAAGAGAATACCTGGGGCTACAAACAGTTTATTAAAAATATTTTTTTTTTTTTGAAAAATTTAATATCTGCAAATTATTAAATTTTAAAAATGGACTAAGTCAAAAACCTAATTAAATACCTCAAACTGTTCTTTAAAGATCCTGAAACTTTGAAGCTTTTTAAGCTTTTGAGCAAAATAAAGTCAGCGTTGATGGGTAAGATTGCCACCGATTGCAAGCCGATCGGCTTGGTTCACTGAGTTTCAACTGCCGGTTTGCAATCAAGTGTTGCATACGTCGGGTAAATATAAACTATTGGCAAGTGCATTGATGTATATTTTGTTAGTGTAGAGTAAGACAATGGTATAGAATTTACTATAATCTCAAAAGTATACTTAGTATTCATTGTACCGGTTTGCAAATGCTACGACGCGAGATAATTTGCACAAGATTGTGAATTAGGCTAATATATCAGCACATTAAGCCGATTAAATGATTCCTTAGTGAGTACAGCACATAAGCAAAGGTATAAAAAATAAACGATATAATTTAAATTGTACCTTTCCTAAGAATATCGTTTTTCCCTGAAAATATCATATCGTTTTTGCCATTATATAGTTCTCTGGCTTATTGGGTATGAATCACTGATGGTATTTGTGGTACAATTGTACCAAATTTGGTACAATCGAAACATTATTGGTACACTGGTACAGTTCATCCATTTTTTGGTACAATTTAAAAAAATACCCACGAAGTTATATCATATATTATTATGCGTTTGTGCTGACATGTGTAACACTAAAAAATATTCGTCCTAGATCCACCTTCTAGTATACCGATCGACTTTCTGAGTCGATTTAACGATATGCATACGAGGGCGGATCAATAAGTCCGTGACTTTTTGAATGAAACACAGTTTTGTTTACAAAAGAAAATTTATTTTTCAACATAATCTCCTTTTAGCTCAATACACTTAGTTCAACGTTTCTCCAATTTGTGTATCCCTTCCAAAAAAAAATAAGGATTTTTCGAGGTCCATTAAATAGGGATTTGTTTGACCGTCGCTGGAGCTCAATATCTTTCCACCAAGCCATTTGTTTAGGTTCGGAAATAGGAAATAGTCACTGGGGGCTAGATCCGGAGAATATGGCGGATGAGGTACCAATTCGTAGCATAATTCATGTAAGTTTGCCATTGAGACTGCACACGTGTGCACCCGTGCATTATCTTGGCCATATGGGGTCGTTTTTGTTAAATCCTCGTTTAATCGGTCCAATAAGTTGGCTAATATTCGCCGTTTATTGTTTTTCCCTTATTGGCCGACAAACTTACCTTGGCCTTCTTCGGAGCCGGTTCACCCGGAGAAACCCATTGCTTAGACTGCTGCTTGGTCTCCGGAGTGTTGTAATGGATCCATGTTTTATCCACAGTTACAAAGCGCCGCAAATCTCATTCGAATTGCGGTTGAACAACTCCAAATAATCCTTTGAAGTTGTCACTTTTTTTCATTGTTAAAAAATCCACGAGGTTGTATGTTTTGAACAGCTGGTTAACGAAAAGTTAATGACGGAACTTGCGAAAAACTTGACAGTAGTCTATTGACAGGTGGTTCTTCTCTCGGAAATAGCTTTTAATGCCATAACTTCCTAATAACTGTGGGTGTTGACATAAAAATTAGCTACAAAACCTTTTGCAATAGCTACTATGTCATGAGAAATGTTGTGCTGATAGGTCCCAAATTAAACATAGGCCCCATATAAGCGCCCTTTCTAAAATTACTTAAGGGTAAACAAATCTCAAATATAAGAAGATATCTAAATAATATTTGGCACAAAGAACTTTTACACAAATCTTGACCTCCTAATACAATTATGTTCTGGCGGGTCCAAAATTGCCCATGGGTCCCAAATATTGTTCACTGTTAAAAATGTGACTGAAAATTTGTATGAGGTGTATGGTTTCAAATGGTCGGGCTTGACCGACTATGCGTTTTTACTTGTTTTGTTTTTATTTTTATTGAAGAAAAAAGTGTTGAGTTACTTTGTATGCTTTTTTGTTTTATAAAGAAATTTTGACACAATTTATGTCAATACAATTTAAGAAGTGTCAGATCCCATCAGTGGAATGAATATGCCCTCAAAATAGCCAAAGTTTGCATTAGAAAGTAAATTAAATTAACAACACAATTTGTTCGATACATTCAGTTTTGTTGACACCAATGTAAAGTTCCCATTTGTAAGCGAATTACTGATTTAACTCCCTATTTGTAAGCGAATTTGGTAATGACCTTTTTACCTCCCTATTTAAAAGCGAACGTGGTAATGACTTATTCAACTCCCAGTTTGTAAGCGAATGTGGTACTGATTTATTTATCTCCCTATTTTTAGGCGAGGGTGGTAAGTACTTGCCTCCAATGACATCACCGTGTTAGTAGTGAATACTAGTTACATCATAATCACAGAAAATTCAAATTTAATGGGGAATGTTTATTATCATTTGAAAGAACATTTTTTGGCATATATTTTTTGAAGATTATGTCTATCAAATGTTGGCCGTTGCTACGTCGCAGAAGGTCCATCCGTTAAGTCCAATTTTCGATGACTCGTTCGAGCATTTCGACTGGTAACTGGCGAATGACTCACGTGATGTTTTCCTCCAGGCCTGAATCGAAGCGCGTTTGTCCGCATAAACTTTAGACTTTACATATCCCCACAGGAAAAAGTCTAACGGTGTGATATCACACGTTCTTGGTGACCCATCGACCGGCCCAAAACGTGAAATTATATGCTCGCCGAAGTGTTATCTCAATAAATCCATTGATTGATGCGATGTGTGGGAAGTGGCGCCGTCTTGCTGAAACCAAATGGCGCAGATATCACGAGCTTCAATTTCAGGCATCGAATAGTCGGTTACAATGGCACGATAACGGTCGCCATTGGCACCGGCATCATTTTAAAATAAATATGGACCGATGATTCCACCGGCCCACAAACCATACCAAGCCGTTGTTTTTTCTGGATGAAGTGGCAGTTCTTGAATCTCTTCTGGTTGCTCTTTGTTCCAAATGTGGCAATTTTGTTTGTTTACATACCCATTGAGCCAGAAATGGGCCTCATTACTGAACAAAATTTGCCTCGAAAACGTCGGATCTTCTTGGAACTTTCCAAGAGCCCATAGAGCGAAGTGATGTCGCTTGGGAAGGTCGAGCGGCTTCAGTTGTTGCACAAGCTGTATTTTGTACGCTTTCAATTCAAGCTCTCGACGTAAAATGTGCCAAGTCATTCCATACGTCAGTCCGAGTTGCTGCGAACGGCGCCGAATCGACTCTACACGATCTTCGTGTACACTCCAGCTACGGCGGCTATATTTTTTCACAGCATGCTGGACGTGGTCTATTCGGTCGAATTTTATCCAATAATGAATGCTGGATCTCAAAATGGGTGATGGTGTTGCGAATAGTACGCTCAGTAGGCCGATTATGTTGACCATAAGTGGAGCGAAGTGCACGAAACACATTCCTCACAGAACGTGAATTTTCGTAATAAAGTTAAACGTTGTTCAGGCGTAAATCTTTCCATTATGAAATGCCAAACAATACTAAACAAAAATAACATGACAGCATGACACGACTCACACGTGATCTGTCAAAAAGAGGCTATTGAAAAAAGTATCTCTACTTGAACCACCTATTACTTACAAATCGAGTGTAGGATATCGTTTGGTCAGTATTGCCCATATATCAGTTTTTATTTGTTTTCTGTCTTTAACAAATTCTTAAAACTCCTTTAATTTCAAATAAACAAGAAGCAAATTTCTTCAGAAAAAAACCTTAAAAATTTTAAATTTTTTCCTCCAAATCTTAAACAAACAACTAAAGATTTGCTTCACGCCAAATTTAACAATCATTACAAGAAAATAATTTTATTCAGCATAATGAGCTGGTTGTACTCCTTAAACATGTCAAAAGGGTTAAAGATGTAAGAAAAATTTCTGTAGAATAAAAAATAAAAAATTTTTAAAGAGCAAGTATGTGTGTGAACTCCTAAAGAAATGTGGGCCAAAATTGGGGGAAAAAATTTTAAAAATGCTAAAGAAAATAACATAAATTTTTGAAGAACATCAGCATGAATATATTTTTAAATTTCAACTTTATTTAAAATATTCTAAAGCCTTAGTTTTCTGCCAGCAGTAGAAAAAACTGAATAGAAGAGCGAAAAAAAAGGATTTACTGTTCGGAAAACTTTTTCTATAAAGTATAAAAACAAAAGCAATTTGATTTTTTTTTTTTGTTTTTTCTAAATATTGATTGTAAGATCAAAAGGCTTTTATTTAAGGGAATTATACGAAAAAAATAAAATTGTTACATTTTATATTCCCTTGTTTATACAGGACTTTAAGATTTATTGATGTGTACGTCCGTGATATTCGAGGAAAGGGGGGGGGGGGGGGGGGAAAGGAGAAAACCAAAAATTTAACTAAATATTTGTTTACAATCATTTGGCATCTACATTTGTATATTATTTATTTGTATAAAATGTATTTTAAATAATGGTACAAATACAAACATGTGTTGTATGTTTATATGTGTAGGTGTGTATGAATTCCCGTGCACATTTGAATAAAACTATTAGGGCTTTAAAATTAAATTTTCTCTTTTAGGTTTTTAGGAATATAAAAACAAAAAAAGGATTTTGTTTTGTTATGGCTTAAGGCAAATTTAGCATAATGAGTTTCCTGTGTAAATACCCAAAAAAACAATCAAATACAAATAAAAGTTTCCAGTTGTAAATGTATCTATGGATATGTATGCATGTGTATTCAAATGTTTATATGTGTGTAAAGTCACATACATATTAAACAAATGCATAAAAACAATCAGTTAATAACTTACTAATGATCTGGTGTGTTTAATTTAAAGTAAAATTTTAATTTAGTTACACTATTCAACAAATTTTCCGTTTCAAAAATATCTTCCATTACAATTACTCAAGGCGAATTCATACAGGTGACATTATTAAGTCATCTGCTTATTGTTCATTTATTTGTGTGTATTCTTAATGTCAAGCTTTGTTAACATTTTGTGAAAAAATTTGTTAAAATTTAAAATTTAATAAAAATCTAAATGCTTGAAAAAAAAAACTTATTTAAATTTTATAAAACAAAAAAGGTGAATATAAAATCAAGGAATAAAAAGTGCGTAAGGAATAAGTGGTGTTTTATAAACAAAAAAAAAAATCCCTTGTTTATGTGTTCAACAAATAATTTTGACATTGGGTACGTTCATAAGACGTAGCTGTTGAGCTCAACTGCTAGAAAACTGTTGACAACTGTTGAGCCGAACATTTTCGTCTTAGAAACGGCATAATGAGTATAATGCAAAATTAACAGCTGATAAACATAAACAATTGGAAAAAAATAAAGGTTGAGGTTGAGCACAACATGTTGACTTTAGGTAGCTAAAAAATTTTATGATGGAATAAATGGCCTCAAATACCCAACTGTTGTGTTGAGCGGAAGTGCTCAACTATGCGTTTCTAAGACAAACACTAAACGGTTACACAACAGTACCGCCTTATGAACGTTAGAGTGAATACTTTTTACAAAAAGTAATTTTTTGAAGAAAGGGATAGCTACATAACTCTATCTCATGAAGCGGTCAACTGTATGAATTCGCCTTGCAATTACTATACCCTAAAAAGGCTTGCCAGACGGTCTTGATATTTTTTGATTTAGAGGATTGTTAAGTGTACGTCAAGAGTCAAGAAAAAATATATTTTGTCAAGATTTCTTAAAGTCTAAACAAAAAACACGTTATTATGTTTAAATTATTTCACTAATTGTTTCCCGAAACAAAACTGTGTGAAAAGCAAATAAATATTTCATCGTTTTGTTTTAGTGCATTTTTTTTTTTAAACTATCAAAACTACGTTCCTTTTTTCAACACCAAATTTCAATACCAAATTGACAGCCCTGAGAGCTGATTTGAAACAGCACCCGTATTAACACTTGAAGGAAAACTCTATACTCAACACTAATTACACTGTGCTAGTTCAAAAATGTAGACATGGTATAAAACTGAATACGTTGAGTTTTTTTTTAGTTAATTTTAAGCATAATATTCAATCTTAATTATTAAAAACAAGAGCATACCTAAAAAAAAAAAGGTTAGCTCCACTGGATTCAGCGTACTCGAATTAGGCTTACCCGCTGGGTGCCCCACTTGTTGCAAACAAATATTTCTGATTCGAGCTCACTGTTATTAAAAACTTTAAACAGCTGATTCAAAATAAAAACGTACAGAAATTTTTGATGCAAATAATGAGTTTATTTTCTTGTACATTTTGCTTTTAACTAGTTTTAACAATTATTTTATTATTTTATAAAAGACTATTTTAGGAAGTTTTTTATTGTCAAGAATTCTTTTCAAAATCAAGATTTCTTTTAGTGGATGTCAAGAGTTTTGCAAATTAAAATCTGGCAAGCCTTACCCTATAGCACCACAAAATGGTGGACTGTTGTGAGTTTGCTCTGGTGTTTGTAAACCCAAAAATTATCACCCATCTACTGAAAGACGCGCGATTGTAAAATCACTTGTGAGCTCAAAATCGCCTATTTTATTTTTGCGTGTGCTGATGTTCGCGCGTTTTGTTTATTTGATTTACATTGAACTAAAAAGGAGAGAAGGCCAATTCAAAAGTAACAATAGTCAAATAAAAGAATACATATTTTAAATTTACTGTTTTTTTTTTTTTTTTTAAACTGATCAAAATGTTTAAAAAGACATTAATTGCCTAATTGTGTAAACCGCAACGAAACGGTTTACACTGAAAACAAAAACAAATTCAAAAATATTTTATAATTTTTTTGCTGCTTCCTACAGGATTTCATATTGAATTTTTAAATTTCAAACACATCATATCTTGTGGCGTTGAATGAATTACAAAAATTTCCCGAAAAATTTTGTTTGTCTATTTTCATATGATTTTGAACAACTTAAAACGAACAGTCGTGTAACTGTAAAACAAAACCAAAATTAAATGCGCAGAGAAAGAGATTCCCTCAACAATAGAATTCAGTGTTTTTTATCAAAAATAAAAATTGGGAATTTAGCTCGTCATAGAGAAATCTTATTAATAACAAATAAAATTTTTTATCAATCACAACATCAAATAAAAAAAATAAAAACTTTTTGATTTTCAGCAATCGTTGCCAACTGAAAAAACGGTAGCTGAAAAAACCGACTGCACGCACACGACTATTTGATTGATCTGTTTATTTTTTAGTCTCCATTGCCCATGTTCTGTAACTCCCGCAACGAGTAACTTTTCGATTGAAATGTGAGAAATGAAACAAAAATCCCATAAATTGGAACAAACAGCTGCTTTTCCCACTTAACTGCGTCTGTAACATTTTTGGTGAGTAATAACTGTCACGTAATAACTGTCACAAAAAAAACTCACGCATTAAAACGGGGTGAGAAAAACGTTAACACTAAAAAATAAATTGAAAATGCAAAATGCATTGAATATTAACACGGAAGAGAAAAGTATCTTGTTCTTGGCAGATTTTTTCATCGTTTAATTATTTTGCTTTTAACATTTTTGAAAAATATACGAAAGTTTTCAAAAGCAATTTGTTAATCAACAAACATTAAAGTCGCACTTTACATTTTTTGGTATAACCGACGGTTGTATTTTCGCCGCCGTCGTTGAAAATTTTTAAATTTTAGTCAAATTTGGTCGCCGTCAACGATATGTTTGACTGGCGTTCTCAACATCTGCAATTTCATATCGGCTTCGAGTGGAATATTATGACATGTATAACGTAACGACCTAATCTCTTTTGATAGTTTTCGACATGAGTTACAGACACACATTTTTCTCACTTTTCGAGAAACGATGGAATATTTTGTTTCACATGTTTTCGATGCGAGAAGTTCTCACCAAAGTTACAGAACATGGGTACAGGGCTCTTAAGAATTTATTTTCCAAAATAAATTAAAAATTGACTAGTTTTTCCGAAAAGAGCCGATGATTGATAAAGAAAAAATTATATAAAAACTATTGCAAACCTTCTTATAAGGAAAACATCTGAAAATCTCAAAAAGCTTAAACGTTATTCCAAATTTCTATAGCAACGATTTTTGTTAATATTTTCAAGTTAATTCTCTGGTAATACCATCAATTTATTATTTAAAACATTCGCATGCGTATTGTGATTTTGAAATTTATTAAAAATTCAAAGAAACAACTCTACCAAGTTGTCCTTACGCAACTTGAAAAAATCCCTACTTCTCCCTACGCGTTAAAAACAGTGTCTCTACAAAAGTCCCTACAACTTTTTAATGATGCTATATCAATAAAAATAAAAACATTTGTATTAATATATATAAATTTTATTTAAAGTTGTTCTAAGCTCCCATTTGGGTAATAATTTTTTTGTAAAATTAATCTAAATGTGTCTTCTCATATATTTTTCATTGATATGGTCAAATAATAATTTTTTAAATATTTTGAATTGTTGTTCATTTGTCACGCCAAATTAAAAAAAAAGAAACAATAGAATCTTTCGCATCAGCCAACAAATAAAAAGACTGGCTAAAAAAGAAGCCCAAAAATGATTGTCAATTAATAAAAATAACTGTAAATGTTTCTTTTTTTCCATGAGTGAATCCCATTACTTTTGTTTGGTTGAAAATAAAGTCGAAAATATTAACGAGCGGCACCAAAAAACGGTAGAAGCTTTGATATACATATCTCTTATATAACGTTTTATAGATTCCGCGTTAACCGCATCCTCTTGGTCTGCAAAAAAAGGTCCCCAGAACTAATCATATTTTTTCATTGAATTTAATTAAAATTTTTATTTACTTTGAATCACTTTTTTGTTCGTTTTTTTAAATTTTTTTATATGTATGTATATTTTATATGCCTTATATATATATTAGATGCCAAACTGTCAAAATAGCATTATCGATGAGATTTTGGAAACTAAAGGTACGTTCAGACTGATGAAATATTTGAAAGCGAACATCAAATATTTCATTAACGTAGTCTGAACGCAAAGTATTTTTGAGTATCAAATAATATAACAGCTGATTTTGAGCAAATAAAAGTATTTGCCGGCAAACAAATATTTGTCCAAAGTGAACATAAAAAATCAAACATTTATTTGATATTACAAAAAAATTGTAAGAGCAAACAACGACATTAACAGTTCAATAAAATAACCACAATACTAATTATTAAAATACTTTTTTTGAAAATCTACTGATCATAAAGTTTGTGTTTGATTGTAAAGTTGCGGATTGCCCAAAGTATCAAATAACAGATTCATTTATATGTTTTTAGACACTCATAAGTAGAAACTATACATAACAATTATTTCTTTAAAACTGGTTTTTCATCACTCCACCCTTAAAAACATTTGATCAAAAAGCTAAACACACATAAAGTAAACAATAAAAATTTACTGATCCTTTATTCAGTTCGCCACCCTTATTTAAAAACTTGTAAAATGTATTTTTCTGAATTATGCCAATTTACTTTTACTTCCCTAAAATTCCCATTAAGTTTATGGAAATATACATTTGAATAGTTAAGCTTTTGCAGTGGACTATCAGCTTTGCGCAGCGGTGATATCGTAACCCATGAAGTGTTAACTGAGGTGCGATTATTGCTAGTTGAAAACTTTAACCAATACCTCGCCATGGGGACGTGAAATACCGTCCACTACGGCAATTTTTGAAAGCCCGAAAGGGCTGATATACTAATAAATTTCACTCTAAATTTTATAAAAAAAAAGAAAATATTGTAAGAAGAAATTAAGGCCGTGTCAGTTACAACTTTGTCACTTTGCGTGAAGTTTCTACCTTTGGCAGAAAACGCAAAGCAAAAGCTGTATGACACAATGACAACTTTGACAACACCCACGCATTGTTTGTTTACTAATAAAATCGGTTGGTAATTTGTGCGTTTAGTTATTTGTTATAAAAATAAAAGTTAAAAATTTAATTGGATGGTTTTTTGGAATTGAATTTGACAAAAAAAATAAAAAAAAAAAAATTATACTAGCCAATTGTCAAAGCGCGAAAAAAGATGAGAGTTGGCTAACTTTTTTTAGTAAGACCAGACTTTCACCTCTTTGAAAGAGTTACATGTGAAAAAGGCAAAAATCTGTTGCAAAGGCAGCCTTCGGATAAAAAGACAGAAAATGTTTTTTAATAGTGAAATGGCAATGAGAAACAACAAGCCGCAAATTTTGTGATCAAAGCAAAAATAACAAAACATAAGCCACGTTAAACAAAAGCATTAGTTCAACAAACGTTTTGTTTAGTGCAAACAAATTTACATATTTATTAATATTTAGTCAATTCACAAGGTATCCTAACATGTCATATTGTCAAAATGTCCTAATATTTCACAATGGTTTAAAAATATTGTTGTACGGCTCAGCCGCTCAGCGCTGGACTTTTCTGATTAATTACGACAGCACAATAAACACAGCAAGCAACGTTCTATTTATTTAAGACACTTTTTGTTAACAAACCAACAACAATATTTTTAAACCATTGTGAAATATTAGGACATTTTGACAATATGACATGTTAGGATACCTTGTGAATTGACTAATTGTTTTGTTTTGTAATACGATATACTTACTTAAATATTTTTTACTTGTGTTGTGGTAAACTTAAGAGTTAAATTTTAAATAAAAAATGGAATATCTTTCGCCTCGTGTCTTCTCTGTGTATATTCAAACTTCTTGAAAATCCCCAGGGGATTTTTTTGGGAAAACCCACTTTTTTCGCTGGGTTTTTTTTGGTGTTATTATAAATTTTGGTATTATTATAAATGCCATTTTTGCAATGACAAGACCGATTTGGTCCAGATGTGGGTACAAATTAAAGTTATTTTTGATGGTTTGAAACTTTTTCAAGAGCTTGCTTAAATAGTTTTTGAACGAGTCGTTTCTATAATGAATACAACCAAAATTCGCAATAGAATGCACACAGAAAAAATTACCAGTAGTTTTTTATTAATTAAAAAAATTGGTAGAAATTATTTAAATTTAATTACTGTGACAATTGAATCAATTTTTTCTGTAAGTTGAAAGAAAATTAAAAATTTAATTAGGATTTAATTAATATTTAAGTTGTTTTGAAATAAATTTTTATAATTAAAATATTAATTAAAAAACAAAAAAAATTAATTGACTTTTTCCGTTTAAAATAAAGTAATTTAAACTTGTAGAACTGTTGTTGGGAATTGTAAAATTGGGAACTATATTTAATTAAATCAATTAACCCATTGTTTTAAACGGCAAAGTTTTTTTTATCATTTTTTTAATTAAAATTAAAAATATCATTTATTGCAAAAAAAAATTAAGATATTCACAATTTTAAATTTTTAAAAGTTTTAATAAGATAAAAATTTAAAAAAAACTACAATTAATGTTGGCAGAATTTCAACAAATTGTAGTGGGGAATACAAGAAAAGATAAACTCACTGTTTTATTGTTGGTATTTTGTTTAAGCTTTGATATCGTTGTAAATAAGACGTTTTGAGTGTAGGTAATTCTCATTCCCTCTGTAGTCTTGTTTGCTGATATTTTTGGCTTTTCTAAAATTTTTTAGGAAAAACGTTTCCTGATGATCTGGTTTAAGCAACCAGTTAAATGCGCATAGGAACAGCTTATGCTCCAACAATAAATTTCAGTATTTTTATAAATTATAAAAATAGGATTAAGCACAACAAACAAAATTTTTTAATGAGGAATTTTTAGTTATCTAGATAATCATTTTTGTAATATGTGCAAAATAAACAAATTGTTTGCTTGATTCTATGAATTTGGTGTGAATTTTGTGATTAGGGAAAATTTTTTCTGTGGAGTATGAGTTATTAGAAGGAAGAATAAATACACGCTTGAAGGACAAAAAAGGACCGACATTTTTCATCTTATAGGTTCTCATTCATTCATGACGCTGCACCTATAGTCTTATGTTTCTTAGTTGAATATTATGGAAAATTAAAAAATTACCTGGGCAAGTAAAAGAAAGAAAATAAATATCCCGTATATCCACTTGTTGTGACTTTTTTCTCCCTACTGAAGTATCAACAATTTTAATATTGCAGTGGGGGACCACATTATATAATATTTAAATTTTAATTAATAGATAAAATGTTTTGTAAAAAAGTACCAATAATAGGTACGATTTTCACCCCTTAAACGTTCGAATTTCGAAAAAGTACCAAAGTTATATTAGATGGGGTGACAAGGAAGTTACAAATTATATCCGTAAACTCCCTAAAAGGGGATGATTTCAAAGAGTAGCAGACACCTGTCCGCTTATTTTTCTCATGAACAATGATAAGTATTAGATTTTTTTGGTATCTCTTTAAGGTATGGAGATATGAGGTTACTGAACTTACCCTTTTTTACTTTACCCCTTAGATTTAAATATATTTTGTGCACTTCTGTGTGTAAATATCAAGGCGAATTCATTTTTCTGGTAACGTTGAAAGCACAGCTGTGCTACTTTTTTTTCTTACTTAGAGAGAGAAATGGCAAAAGTTGCTTGTATCTTTGACATATCGATCAACGAAGCAACAAAAAAATACATTGTTGTGGTTTTAGTGTTGTTACTTGTTTTAGTATCGACATCACCGTATACATGAATTCGCCTTGGTAAATACTTTTAAAATGTTGTATTTTTGGTTCAAATCGGTTGCCAAACAGAGGACACAAGTTTTCTTAACTTGTTTTTCCTTTGCCGATATATATAATGGGTGATTGATCGTGAGGTTTGATTTATAATGTAAAATAAACAATTTGAAATGAACTTAAAATCTTTATTATCGCTTAAAAGAAGAATTAATGGCATCCGCTGTTTGAAAATGATATCATGTAAATGTTGGCCATGATAACGTCGGAGGTGATCCATTCGGGAGGTCCAATTTTGGTCGACTCGTTCGAGCATAGAGACTGTTATCACGAGAATAACACGAGTAATGTTGGCTTCCAATGCGTCAATTGTAGTTGGCTTATTCCTGAAGACCTCAGACTTTACATATCCCTATAGAAAATAGTCCAAAGGTGTCATATTGAACGATCTAGGTGGCCAATTGACAGTAGAAAAACGTGAAATTAAGTGCTCACCAAAATGATTTCGCAACAAGTTCATTGTTTTGCGCGCTGTATGGATCGTAGCACCATATTGTTTAAAAAAGAGCTCAGCGAGACCAAGATCCTTACGTAAATGCGCCAAGTTGTTAAATACGATAAGCCAAGCTTCTGAGACCGACGACGAATCAATTCGTTATGGTTTTCGCGTACACTCTCAGCTATGGCTTCTATATTCACTTCACTACATGCTGGAGGTGGTCTAACCGGTCGAGCACCATCTACTTATACATACTGGGACTCAAATCTGCGAATGGTATTCCGTTGCCAACACCATTCGCGAATTTGTTTCAGTAGGTCGATTATGCATTATACATTTCTCACAGAATGGTTCTGATGTGAGTGAGTGAAAATTCCCTAAACAAAAAATTTTTGAAAAAGTCAGTTTAGACGTTTATTAAGATTAAAGTTATCCAATTATCTTTTTGAATGCAACTATTTGTAGTCATAGTTTGTAATAATTTATAAAAAAAAATTTAAGTTAATAAAACAAACTATTCCATACAGAGAAAAAATTAAAAATTGTCTCTAATCACCAAATTTATACCAAATTCATAATATCAAGCAAACAAGTTGTTGATTTTGCACCTTTTTCCAAAATGATTATATTTATTACAAAAATTCTAAAACTATGAATATTTTTTTTTCAATAAATGATAATTTTAATTAAAAAAATGATCAAAAAACTTTGCCATTTCCCAACAACAATTCTACAGGTTTAATTTATTTTATTTTAAACGAAAAAATCAATTAATATTTTTTGATATTTAATTAATATATTAATTAAATATGTATTTCAATAACTTAAATATTAGTTAAATCAAAATTATATTATTAATTTTCTATCAACTAAAAAAATAATTGATTCAACTATCACATTAATTAATTTTAAATAATTTTTTAAACATTTTTGTAATTGATAAAAAAACTGTTTCTGTGTATAAACGAACTATATAATTAACAAAAAGAATCTGGGAATTATTTCTTTTCATTAGCTACTTTTTATATTCAAAATTTTTTATAATATTCTGGTAGTGTATAAAGTCATTCCCAAAAATTTAAGGAATAAAACTATTACAAAAAGCTTTATAAAATACAAAACTGAAATTTAGCTCAAGAATAAATTCGAAAAATAAAAAATGTTGAAATCTATATAATTTTTAAAATAAAAATAAAAATGCTAAATAAATTGAATAAAATGCCAAATGCTAAATGAAAAGCTGGAAACTAAATCAAAACTGTTAAATGCTAAATTTAGCTTCAAAAATGTCACACCGGAAATCGTAACCAAATTTTTGCTACATTTAGGCCGGGTTTTTAAGATCTGGATTAACTTTAAATTTAGTTTAACTTACTTTGAAACTCGGATATTTCCGGCGAAATGCGTTTTGTTTTATTGTTTCATTAAAGACCAACATTCTAAGCAAAACTAAGCTGTTCCATCAACATTTTGTAAACAAACTTGCTAATGGCGGCACAAATCGTTTTTCAGATAAACTAAACTAGTTTAACTGAGATCTCAAAAACTTAGCCTTAAAAGTCATATAATTTTTAACTTAGTTCCAAGTTTATTAAATTTAAATAATATCTTGTACTTTTTACTTGATTTCATGGTCAAATGAATATAAATGCGATTTACACTTTTAACATTTTAGTGTTAAATTCAATTTATATTCATATTTGTGCACACATTTTTGAGTCTATTATTTGTAGATTTCCATATCATCTCTATCTACATTTTTCTTGTAGTTTTGTACGTTTTTTTTTTAATTTTTCTTTTGCGTTCTTTTTTAAATTTATAGTCTACTTTTCAAAGCCATTACGTTGTGTATTGTCTGCCAAGGAATAAAAAGATTTGTATGATTTTTAAAGGAAATTTCCATTTAGTTTTTTTCTCGTGTTTTACTACTTTTTGCACATCAACAGACATTTATGCACTGAACTTGATTTTATTCTTCTCTACAAGTTTTTTTTACATCATAATTTTTTTCACTTTCAATTTGTCACGAATAGAGTTATAAATCTGACAAAAAATAAATAAATTTTCATATGACAGCAAAGAAAGAACAAAAAAAAAAATATATATATATATATATCCATTTAAAACATAGTATCTTAAATCAGACTACCAACAATCTGAAGCTTTTGAACAATAGAGTATCTTAGATGGAATAAAAGGATTTTAGATTCCCTGGGGTTTCTTACTATTACATTTTTTCTAACCTTTCGAGGTACTGACTTTCTGTTTTAAGATCTTTCTTATAATAGTTTTAAGGGTCTTTACAATGTTTGAGCATCACTGTTTTCTAAATTCTCATACGTTATTACATACATATGTATACATATGTATCTATAAATGCAAATAGAGAAGTAGTTATATACATACATATCTTATGTATAACTCTATCAAAATTATATTTGCATGTTCTAACACCTCCATTGAGAACATCCAAATAAATACTGCAACAGAGAGAAAAAAAACAATTTTATACACTCTAAAACGATTCAACACTTTGGTTAAGATCCTGTTCCTGTTGACGATGAATAGAATGGCGAAAGGAAATCAAATCATAGCGGAAGTAAGACTGAGTGTACCGATTTTTAAATTCAAATACATTTACATACATACTCTCACACCAATAAAACTAAATGAGAGAAAGGGACTGGCGTAAAAAAAGCATACAAAGCAGGTGCACAAGCTCAATATATTAACGGTAAATCAATAAGAGGTATTTTTTTCAAGAGTGATATATAAATCAAGAGAAAACCAAGCCGATAGTATCAACGAACAAAGAATCCACCAGACTGGCAAAAGGCAAATGACCGCCGGTGACTACAACTTCGAGGTAGTGAGTGAATTGATATACCTCGGTACCACTTTTAATAAAATCAAGGCCTATCCAATAGGTCTGCTTACCTCTACAACAATACAACAACACAGAAAACAAATTTTGTTTGTGTAAAATTCCTCGGCTTTGTCAAAAGCTTACATTGGGAAAACATAAGGAAAAATGTGTTCTGTATACAAGTTAAAGTTTCCTCCCTAATTCTTTCAAAAAAACAAATTAAATTAGGCGCGACCAACTGCGCCGAAATAAAAAACGAACCTTTTATAAATTATACAAAATTTATTAAAAGATGAGTCCTTTTATTTTTAAGTATTCCACACAATTATTATTTCACAATTGAAGAAATTTCTAAGTATTTTACACAATTATTATTTTACAATAAAAGAACCGAATAAATTCTTTAACAAACGACAGCGCAACCAAGACTAGCTTCATGCCACCAATCTGCTGCCCAATAATGCTTAACTATCTTGCTGCACCAAGTGCCAGACGCTGAGTCCGCATAAATTCGTTCTCACGTTATTCGCCTCTATTTAGCAGGTATTTGTAGACCTTAAGTAAAACTAGCAATATCAGCTTGTAAATAAGACAGAGAACTTGTTTTGCAAACAGCTGCAACTTTGGTCTACAAAAGCTGTATCAAGAATCTTTGAAGATTTATCATCGTTCTGCTATCTCGGAAGTCTTCTGACTATAACAGGTGGTTCTGTAGACGACGTAAGAAGCCGAATAAAAGTTGATAAACATTTATCTGGCAATCTAAGCTCCATATGGCGATCAGCACATATTTCGAAAAGAATCAATCTAAACATTTTTAACTCCTGCGTAAAATCATCTCTTCTCAATAAATGTGAATCGTGGAGTGCAACGCAGAAGGATGTTAACTCGCTAAATGTTTTCATATAACGCCGCCTGCGTAGAATTTTAAACATATTCTGGCCATTAACAATATCCAATAAAAGGCTATGGGTTAAAGATGGGCAAATTAAAAAAATATATCGATATATTTCGTGTCGATATTTTTTAATAGTATCGATATTTATTAATTAAAAATATCGATATATTGATGTATCGAACGTATTAGCTGAAATTATTACTAAATTTTAAAACTTAATGTACCTAATGACAATACATATTTACATATGTTCAAAAATATTACATTTAATTCCATTCTAACTTTTCGTTGTTTCTTTTAATTTCAAATTTACTGCCTGTCCCTTGATAACGAACGAAACTTCTATTCGCTTAACTTTTATTTAAAACAAAAACCAATTTTACCATTTAGATTTTAAGCTAAGTTATGCGAACGAAGTTTTCGCTTGAAATCGAGGGACCGGCAGTTAATTCTACAATAAAAAAAATTTTAAAAAAAAGTAAAGAATACAAAAAAATTTTTATTTATTCGCCATATGAAATTTTAAAAAAAATTAATTGGGATTATATAATGCTGGATTATATACTGCCGGTAAACGAAACTTGTGACATGTACTAACAGTAAACTGTGTAATATTTTTTTTTTAATTAGACAGACTCAAGTTGTATGGAGCCGAAAAAAGTGTTTTGGTTACCCCTCTGAAAATAAAGGTTGATATGTTTTATGATGATTCCCAAAATATTTTGGTTCTAGCGTGGACCATCCGTGAGCTGGACGATTTTTAAAAAAGGTCTTATTTTCAGTTTTTCGAATTTTTGTGTACTTTGCTCCAAGACGACATAAATAAAATTTGTTATCATCGAAAAGATGGTCTCATGTAGAAAGGCCCTAAGCCGATTTTTAAGTTGAGTATTTAAGTGATATCAATACATTTTATAGTATAAAAAATACAGGTTTACAGGCAATTGTACAAGGAATTGTTAGTTTACATAAATATATGGGTTGGTCACGAAAGGCGGATTATCAGGTTATATGGTTATGTAGTTATATTAGCAGCAACAAAATAATTTTTAAAAAAAATTTTAAAAAATGTATTTTGTTGTTGTGAATATAACTGAATTACCTGATAACCTGATGACCAGCCTTCCGTGCACAACCCAATACTTTCTATTATATTTTTACCTTTTCCTTTAAAGTTGCAATTATGTGTGTTAGGGCCTTTCTATAACATACAAATGATATAATGTCGTTTAGAAAATAAATTTTGGTACAGTTAACAGACACATGGATGGAAGAAAATCGTAGTGGTTCTAGTTAAAATATTTGATCCTGAGAATCGGAATATAATAATCGCTGAATTATATATTCTAATCATAAAACGAGTAGTTTTTGAAAAAAGTTTCTCCCAATAAATTACTCTAAGCATACATATACATATGTATAAATTTTGTCTTTTTAGTGTGAATATGTATTTGCTTCAGTAGTAGTAGTTTTATTCTTGTGTGGGTGTTTGTTTTTATGTGTCGCAAGAAAAAAAATATTAAATTACAAAATGAAATAATGAAAATTCTTTTATATTTTTATGAGCTTGAAAAAAATGAAACTAACAAATGCAAAACGTTGGCATTGTATGAATTGTAAACGTTGTCGTTCGTATTATGATTATTTTATTTTTTATGCACATCTAAATATCTTTCTTCTTCTTTTTTCATTTATTTCTTATTTTATTTTTTTTGCTTTCTATTTTATTTTAGTCTCTTGTTAAGCATGTGACCCGTCATAAGGTTCATGTTTTATAAGTTTTATTTTTTACATTTATTTATCTCTTCATACACATGTATTAAGTTACACGGTAATGTGGCTGAATCTTTTAGGAGTTGGATTCAGAAGCGGCAACTTTTTTTTCACTATTACCATTACCAATGATGAGCAGGTTAACAACGTTAAATGTGCGAATTATGAATGAATGGATTTTTATTACAATTGCAGAAGAAGACATATATAAATTTGCAGAAAAGTTTGGAGAAGAAAGAGGAAAATTATAGTATATGACATGTAACAAGTATTACGAAATGTTGATTCAAAAGAGAATATTTTTTGGAAAAAAAATTATATAATATATATGTATGTATATCGGAGAGGAGATACTATTGTACAAGATATACAGAATATAATTTTAAATTGTTCAAAATTTAAAAATTTAAAACATCAAAAAAAGTTTAAAAATCAAAAACAAAATTGTTACTGAGTTCGTTATTGCTTTGACGTATCAGATACAATAAACATGGAAAAAGATTAATTTCTAGGTGTTTGCAAACTTCTTAGATGACAAACGGGTCTTCGTACTGGCCGTAGAAATAGACTTTTTCCCGTTTTCAGGACTTACCGATAGCTTAAATCTGGGTTTTATCTACCGCATATAAAGTGTCCCATTATTATAACTTTTCTTTAGCCTACCCATTAAAAAAAATTTGTGTTTTTTTAAGCACTTAAGAGAAAAAGCGCATAATCGAGCGCTTCAATAAGAGAGCTCTTATACAGCAGTAAATGATAACGAATAAAATATACAAAAAGCTGCTATTTTAGTGCTGACATCGAAGAAGGCCTTAAAGCGAAAAATAAAATAAAAATATATTATGGTTTACGAAAATGCTTGAAAAAGGTATTTAAGCCAGTAAAAGCAAAACATTAATGAAAATGTTAATATAGTTAGCCCTTAAAAAGGCGGTTAACAGTGCTTTGTTTGCATGTCTTATTAGGTAAAAAAGAAGCGCTTATTGTAAGCAGAAAATAGTCCTTCAAACCGGGAACACCCCATACAAAAATCAGGCATCCCATCAGCAGCTTTGAAGCGATTTGAAGTATGCATTCATACATTAAACCTGCACATTTTTTACTGGGTAGAGGGTGCGATAAGTTAAAGAAGAGTTCATCCTACCTGATCCGTTAAAGTAAAGTTGTAATAATAGAACACTTTTTTTGCAGTCGATAAAATTCTATCTTTAGCTATCGGTTAGTTGTGAAAGCGGGCCTAAGTATTAAAAGAATTTCATTGATGCAAGCTTTTCAGTTATATCATTATTAAATTGGTCATTGCTAGCCAAGACTGTTTCTAATTTTTCTGGCAATGAATAGACACCCCCTCAAATCTTGAGGCCTGAAAGATAACTGGAATTCCAGGGTATTTCAGTTGAAGGTATTTAAAATAAAATAAAAATATACTCGTTCCAGTACAGCATAACGCTAAACAACTATTAACATAACCTAATCCGAAATTTTTAAAATTCCCCTCAACCCATTCCTGAATATGCTCATATGAGAAACTAGTCCAGCATATTAGTAAAAAAGATCTACTTGACACTGGGTGACAAACAGTTCTTTTATCAGCCGCATATTTATATACTCGCCCCAGGCTTAGGAACTGGAGCAATATTACCTCTGCCGCATTAGAATAGTTTGCAACATCTATTGAATATCAACAGCATCAAGGGAGTTATCTCCAGCAGACCAAAATTTTCCAAAAGTGGAAAAATAAGCCCTTGAAGCTGACTCTTTAAAATCTTCCTTTCCGTGATATTGGGTCTAAATTGCAAGTACCAAGTGATCCCCGAAGAGGCCACAGCCAACAGTCAGTATATTTTCGTGCCATCAGGGGCTAATAACTGCCGTGGTAGAAGAAAGCATCTCTCGTCATCCGAGATCTGTTAGTTTTTAATTCTGTAGAATTTTACGTATTGTCTGCACCTGATTTCCCTAGAGGATGTTATACCATAAGGTGGAATATCCTTAAAATCTTTCCCTTCATATCCCTGGGGGAACCATAGATATTTAGATTCTACCGATACCAGTAGTACAAGATAATAATATGGTCAGATCTCTGCAGGTCTTCTTACTTCAAGTACTACGCCAAAAGTTAAGAAATCCACAATATTCAGGAGGTTGTACAATTACACTGTGAGACAAATGGTAGGGGTCATTAATCGGGAAGGGTTCAAACTACCGGGGAAAGTTATATCGGTAAAAAAGAAGTTAGATGTGTCCCGGCGTTTCGCTGGGTCAAGTCGAGGAATCGAGGTATATCGATTTGAATTTAGTAACAATCATATAGGGGAAATTGTCACATTTGGTGGTCTTTTTTTAACATAACTCGAGAATCACTAGTCCGACTTTGCTGAAACAAATTTAAAAAAATTAGGAATTACAATTCCTGGTCATACAACGTTTCGCTACATAAGCAACAGTTTCGCAGTTATAAATAAATGTATGAAGAAAAAACAATTTTTTGCCTAAAAAATTTAATTTTTTTATTTTTAATTCATAAAAAATCCAAAACGGTAAAAAAAGTGTCAAGTCCTATTACTTTCACGTAAAGTCACATAACATTTAAACAAAATGAGACATAGATCATGAAAATCGTTGGACGCGTTTCGCTTTTATTCACAATTAAGTGAAGGTATAAATTTCAAAAATTTGCTCGAGATATGCTCAAAATTCCTCGAAACATTGACGACTTTTTTTTTATGATTGTCAGAATTAAAAAAAAGTAATAAACAAAAGGTTATTTTATTTTTATGGTAGCGGTAACAAATTAAAAAACGGTCATAAATGTGCGTGGACTTTTTTTTACCGATATAACTTTTCCCGTTGGTTTCATCCCATCCCGATTTTGACTGTTGTCGCATAGTGTTATCGAGAAAATGGAGAGGGGGGGGGGGGGGGGGGGGGGGCAAAATTTTTACTATTATTTTCAAATTAGTATTTAACCGGCACCCCAACATTAGAGTGACCACTTTTATTGTGAACCATTATTATGATGTAGCAACAAATATTAATCCTAATTAATTTACAAATTATTCTTTGGTTGTCAGAAATTTTCAAACGAATAATCGAAGTAGAACAATTTTATATCCAGCTTAAAAATCAAATGCAGTTTCTAGTGTTTTCGCGATTTGCCATCTTACCATTTTGCTATCGATTTTTGTTTATGCGGCATCGAATTGTCTTGCTTTTAACTTAATTTCAATTAAACGCAAGGATATTTTTAGCTTTTTTTACTTTCCAAGTCTCTAACTCTTCTTCTTTTTCATGTCTAATTATCTGTAGTCAGAAGTTTTCCATCTTCATATTTAAGCACTTAACCATTGACTTAAGAAAAATACTGTTTAGCAAAGGCACTCGCAAGAATACAACAAAAAGGCACTCGACAGCAAAAACAAAAATTTCTTGCAAAGTAATTTTTTAGTAGAAACGGGAAAACATTTTTTTTTCTTATGTTTAGTCCGCAAAGGGTACGCTTGTCTGCAGGAGGCCGGCGTCTCTGGCGGGAATCGATCCTCCGCACTGATAGACTAGCTAATTACCAACTAGCCCGAATGGGATGAGCTTGGGGGAAATAATACAAATATCTGCAAAGATGTCGAAACTAATCTTATGTGATGAATTTGTTCCAAAATATTTTAAAAATACTTTGA